>JAWNNS010000637.1:0-2400000 GCA_035044605.1 Scaptomyza cyrtandrae
CAGGGTATAAAAAGGCAAATGATTCGGATGAAATCGTATTTTTAATATGTACAACAAATAGATATAAGATAAAATAAGAACTTTAATAAATATCAAAACATACAAGATTGTTAAATGAAATAATTCATTGTCTTTTTTTTATTATACTCAATTTAAAATAATAATAAAAAAAAAAAAAAGGTAACAAATGGGACGTATGTATGTACTTATCTTAAGTCGGCTTCGACTGAAAAAAAAAAATTTAAATAAGCTAAATAAGATAACGAACGCATCAATAGATTAAAGGTTGAATTCGTCGCAAACTATATAAAGAATATAACTAAAATTTATTGAGCTCCAAGTGCTCGAATTTTATTTTCAAAATAATTCTGATTAAATATTTTTAACAACAATTTCCTAGATAGAGATATTTTACAAGGGGCTCAAAAAGTCTTTTACTTTGAAACAATAGCTCTGTTATTAAATGTGTCACTCATTTGACTGCATTTTCTCAGCTGCTAAAGGGAGTATTTTGAAAATATTTGCGAATGCTAACTTACTCAAAAGAGAATACTACACCACTACTAAAGTTGACTCACTCAGCTGCTCTTTTGAGATTAGATGCTCTCAACATCACATCAGTACTCATTGATGACTCACTCAGCTGCTCTTTTTAAATTGAAAGCTCTCAAGAGTAATTTGACTCAGAAACTGTTTGAGTAACAAGATTTAATATTCTATTCGCTACTCTTGTACAAGAGAAGTGAAACATACTCACTCATTGTTATGACTTCAATTTATATTCACCACTTAAGAGAAAAGAGAGAGAGACTTATCCTTGCTCGACTTTCGTGTGCTCTGCAAAAGCTCACTCAACAAAAAGCTTTGAAAACTCACTCGTTTGCCAGTGCCAAATATGCCGAAGTCGCAACTCGCACGAATGTAAACCAAACGCGCGCGCTTCGTTGGAGCTGCAATTTTTATATTTGGCACATTTAGTACACAATGCTATCACACATGGCTAAGGTGTGTGTGTGTGTGTGTGTTCGTATGTGTGTCTGAGTTTGTCTGAAATTTTATTTATTTATCGAGTGCTGTTGTTGATTTTTTGCTTATTTTATGTTGTTTTTTGCAAATCTTGGAGTTATTTTTTTTTAGTTCTCTTTTCTATTTTTTAGGTTTCTGTAAACGAAGTTTTGGTTTACATTTTTTGCTTGCTGGCTTTTAATATTAGTTTTCTTCCATTTTTGTATTTTTCATGCTCTTGCATTTGATAGAATGAATTTTACACAAATTGAAATATACGATTCGGTTGTAGTTGAAACTATCTTATATGTGCATGTATGTGTGTGTTTGTGAGTGAGTGGGTGTGCAGCAAAGTGACTGCGTGTGGGAAGCTTCTGGGCTTTATGACGCTCACCACGCAGCCTGTTCAGACATGTTAATTTCGACTTAATGCTGTTTAAGTAAATCCCCAATATTTGCGCCTAATACGCATACATGTGTAATGAATGTAGGCGCTTAAGCATGCACACACAAGCCCAAAACACACACACACCAGCACACACATATTTCGAAAGATAATGGGAGAGAGAGATAGAGAGAGACATAGCAATATGAGTGACTTACATGTGTAAGTCGGTAACACGACTAAAACAGATGCTATCTTGCATACATTTAGATTTTGTGTGCACACAAGCAACAGCCACATGAGGGAAATGCAGAATTGAGAACTGGCACTGGTTATTGGTTACTCTGAGGGATCGAGATATTGAGAAGAGGGGCAGCAAGCAATGTCCATCCAAAACACACCTACACACAGATACACACATAACTACAACAACACAACAATCACTTTTGTATTGGAGTATGACATATTTGTCGATTTGCAAAATTTGTTCCCGCCCAGTTGTCCGACAGAAGCCTCAGAGTCCAGTTCCCTACCCCCGTACTCCTTAGTCGAACGTTCGCTCCGAAACTGCCAAAACTGCCCTCAAATGGATCTTTGAAATCAAATTAAACATAACATTATAAATTCAACTCAGACACACACTTCATCTGAAGTGTTCGAACGAAAAGTTTGTTGCATTGGACAACTGTTCTGCAAAACGTTTTCGCAGATGTTGCAACATGATTTTTATTTATAATGAGTTTAAGACAACATACTTTTAGGAGATCGTTGCTGAACGCTTTCCTTAACTTAAACCAACTTAAAGAATTTATTTTAAATCGCAGATTTTGCAGCTTTAAGATGTAGACACATTTTCATAAAGACACATTTTTTATGACGGTCATGTGAATCAATTTTATTTTAAGTAATTTAAATGTATAAAATAATTAATTTAATTTAATTGTTTTTTTTTTTTAATGAATAAAGAGTTTCAAGCCATTATGTGACTCAGAATATGGGATTATGTTCATTCTTGGATCCTTCAGCCATGGTGTTAAAAAGATTTAACCTTCATCACATCACATCTTAATGTTGATTGACAAAAGTTAATCAAGCATTGTTAACAATTCAATAAAAGGGTTAAAGACATCTTAAAATACTTAAGTAAGTTAAAAAACATTATTGACATTATGATTAAGACAATAAAGCATCAATAAAATATGATATTGATGTTCAAATAAATAAATAAAATATTGCATTATATATAATGAATATAAAGAAAAAAAAAATTTTTTTTTTAAGTTACTGTGCATAGTTGAAATATTTAATATAAATATATCAATCATAAATAGCTGTTAAAATTCCATATAAAATTTAATTAAATTTTTGATTTTCATTTAATTTAGTTTGCATCATTTTTATAACTACTAAATGTATATACGTACATATTTGTGGGGCTGTTGCTGGTTTAAGTGCGTTTTCGTACACTTGCAAACAAAAACTATCTATGTCCAAAAGTACACACTATAAACAACGAAACTTTCGAGTGGCTCCCTCACACTAAATATTCAATTACATTTTAATGTTTGAGCTTTTTGGTCTGATTTTGTGCAAACACACTCGAGCACGTAAATACATATACCCATAATACGTATTTATATATACGTATAGTTCGTAGCTGTGGGCGTGGCGTTTTGTGAAGTGGTTCGCCTACGTTTCGTTTAAAATACTGTCAATACCTATAAAATCAAAAATCAAATCAAATTTGTGCTATAATTACAAAAATGTCTGCCGCCGGTCGTAAAGAGCTCAACGAAAAATGCATACATAAATATTTACACACACACACTCACACACACATTGAAATAGAGAAAGAGCACAAACAAATGTCAATTAAAAAGTAAAAATTGCTGGAAAATGGCGCACGACCTGACTAAAACAAAAGGCCACAACCAAGTGGAGTGTGGGGTATCGTGAGCGGGGTTAAAAGGGTGTTGGCTCAGACCAAGTAGCAATGGCAGCAGCAATAGTCAGTTAAGGCCAGTTTTAGCTGGGCGCTTCTGGCATTTTGTCCTTGCTGTGCGCCAACAAACAAAATTTTGGAAAAGGCATTCAGCCATTTTGCAGGCCCTTCGATTGCAGTCATTGTAGTTGTTGTTGTTGTTGTTGTAAGTGTTGTTGTATAGCAAATGGCACACATTGGTTTGGTTTAAGTTTTCAGCGAGCTTTGAGACCGGTTTAAATTGCACAGTTTCTAATAAGTAAGAAGGCTCTAATCGAGAAGTCCCGACTAGACGATACCCTGATCCCTATACTTTACGCGTTCAGTCAGTGCTTGCAAGTATGTGTGCGTGTGTGTACAACCACACTGCATACTGCATACTCAACTTCAAGGCTCCATATCTCCGGTGTTTCTCAACCGATTTTCATAAAAATTTCACAGATTGTTATTTTGATTAATAATTCAAATGCCATCTAATTCAAGATTTTATTGTTATTGATCCCATGTGTATATCGGAAACGGGATGAGTTATCGAAAATCGAAAACAAACTTGTACTGCCTAGGGATTAGGCGAGCTTAAGTTCTAAATCTGGAGTCTAGCTCTTATAGTCTCTGAGATCGACGCGTTCATACATACAGACGGACAGACGGACATGGCCATATCGACTCGACTGTTGATGCTGATCAAGAATATATATACTTTATGGGGTCGGAGATGCTTCCTTCTGCCCGTTACATACTTTTGCACAAAACCATTATACCCTTTTTTCCCATTTTTAATGAGATCAGGGTATAAAAAAAACCGGATCGAAATTCGACAACGCGAGTTTCACTATTCAGTTACTAAAGTGAAGAGTGCAAAGCTTGCGAACGAATTAAGCATAAAAAATCATATTGTTATATTAAATTTATTATTTCTCAGAGAAACTTTTCAATTTGTCAAAAATTTATTCAAATATTAGGTAATTTTAGCTTACTAAATACAATTACTTAAAACATAATGATATTAAAAATTATTTACACATATGTTTCAGTAATACCTTATTTAATAATATAATGTAATAATACAATATAACATAATATTAAAAACAATATAATATAATGTTAAAGACAATAAGAGACTTTTTAGGGTTGATCGGCAACGTATATGTTATCTAGTTATACAAGTAGTACTATATATGTAATATATCAAACAAGTATGATCTTAAGAGGCAACTCAGTTTATATTGAATCGAACTGAAAGCAAGCTTTTCAGTCACAATTTGCAAACCACATAAACTAAACTAAACGTTCAATAAACTAAACTAAGTTCTATTATGACTTATTGAAATTGATACGGTCGAGTAGCTCACAGCGTAAAGGGTTGGTCACATCCCCATCTAATTGTGACAAAAATCGGCGGACCTGGGTACAACAACTGGTGTGCCCAACCGCAGTCAATCCGGCTTCTTAAAGCCAAACAAAAAACATCCAAGGTTAATACGCAATTTATATTTATAAAAATGCAAAACAACTGTTGATAAAACGACAAGAGACATTGAAAAATGAGGATTGTACGCTTTTACGCCAATACAACAAACCAAAAAGTGGTTTAAACAACTGAGTGGTTATTATTAAATAACTTGAAAAACCTATAACAAGAAAACCTATACCAAATAACCGTAAATTATGAAGGAAAATAATATAATGTTAGATATATAGACATAAATTGACCGATGAACTTTTCAGTTCAATCTTTATTTAAGATAGATAAAAGCACGCATGAAATAATATTGCTAAGAAACCAAGATCTTAAAATGTTTACGCATTTGCTATTAAATTTTTCTAAATTTTTTTCTGTTTTACTCTTTCTTTTTATCTCTCTTATGCTTAGTAATTATATTATTTTTATATGCTTAGTAATTAACAACAATAAATTCTTTTTTTTTTAATCTGGTTAATTTATCAATCTTTTCTTTCTCAAGTCATTTTTAAGTTTCACTTATTTTCTTTTGTTATAACTTAAATTTAAATTTAATATTAAATTTAATAAACTTAAATTGTTTACCCATGTTTAAATATTTCAATATTCTATAACCCCTTCCATTACTCACAACTTACTCTTCATATCTCACTTGCTTCTTATTACCCCCCGCCCCCCTCCCTCCCTACCCTACGCGCTTTCTCTTTTTACTCTCCCTGCCATTTTGTATTCCCTGTCTTAAATTTAACAAGAGCTCATGCACTTGACAACAGCAGCACTCAAGACTTCATTTAGCAGCAGGCTTCACTGTACTTGTCGCTCTCACTCTCTCACGACTTCCTCTTGGGGTGGTCAACTGGGCAGCTGGCACTTAAAGGATGAGTGGAAGAAAAGTGGCAAGAGACCGATTGAGCCTAGACGATCTGCTTGCTTGCCTGCTTTTGGGGTGGTGTTGCATAAAAAGTGTCGGCATATTATGCCATGTCTGGCGAATCAAAAGAAAAAACGAGCGAAACATGAAAGA
Organism: Scaptomyza cyrtandrae; assembly: GCA_035044605.1. Classification (NCBI taxonomy): domain Eukaryota; kingdom Metazoa; phylum Arthropoda; class Insecta; order Diptera; family Drosophilidae; genus Scaptomyza; species Scaptomyza cyrtandrae. The sequence continues at coordinate 5,858 of JAWNNS010000637.1, forward strand.
AACAGAATAAGAACAAATATCGACAAGTGCTTGGACTTTGTACTTGCCTGCCAACAGAATTCAACAAGCAACAATTACCAAAGCAGCATAAAATCAAAAGAAAAGAAAAATGCGCAGAGGCTGAGTGAGAAAAACTATGAAGAACTATGATTGAGCTCAGTTAGTAACCAAGTGTACATATATCGAAGATTTTGACAATACGCTGGTGGGAAGCGCTGGTGGCTTTTCAATCGTTTCTGGGAGTCTTATTGATTGTCTTTAAATTGCAGTCTCTGTAGTTTAATATGTGTTTGACTAACGTTCAATTCAAAATATAAATCGAGCACATAAATCGAAAGCATGCAAAAGCACCGATTATTTAGCATACCTATCCCAACACTTTCAGATAGAAAGAAGTAGGGAAAGCAACAGTGCAAAACACACAAATAAATGATGGTCAATAAACATCGATGCCAAGGAGGAATTAAGTATTTGTGAGCGTGAGGCGAAAAGTCACACAGACTGAAATCAAATGAAACGCATAAGAATCGATTCGATTAGTGAAATGAAATTTACGCCAAAATAAATTTGCACAACATGCCGCCGAATCAACTTTCGCCTTAGTTTTTACCATATATATTTTAATACCCTTCCAAATGCGAATGCGAACGTATTTAAATTTTTTTCATATTTGGAAAGGAAAGTCAGAGCCAAAAGCGATTTTTCTATTTATCATCAGACATAACATCAATCAAACTCATTCAAAACATAAAAAGTTGAAGAAAAGTTTAACTTTTATGATACAGAAAAAAAATAGTTATATATATTTTTTAATTATAAATTTTTTTTTTTGTACTTAATCATTATCTAAAAACACTCTTATGTAAGAAAATTATATTTTCTGTACAAATTGGTTCCAAAGGGCATTCAAAATTCGACCATGCAATATCAGTATTTGTAATGTGTTTTTCTTTTTTTTGCTGGTGTTTTTGTGTGCTTGTTTGGTATTTTGCGCCAGTCTCAGCCGCTTGTCATGTTGTTGTCTTCGTTGTTGTTGTTGTTGTCGTTGTCCTCGTAGTCGTCGTCATTGTCTCTAAACTTTTGTACGTTCATTAATCTTGTAGAGCGTTTTCACAGTTGCTTCAGCCGTGGTGTCCTTGTATATGTGTGTGTGTGAATGTGTGTGTGTGTGTGTGTGTGTGCGTGTAGCTTTTTCTTAACTCCCTATATATGTATGTGTGTATGTCAGCCTTTCTTGCATTATTGTTGCTGTTGCTGTTGTTATTGTTGTCTTAGCTGCGCCGCTTTTCGACGTTGTCTTCACTGTCGGGACACTTGTGCGACAGTTGTTGCATGATAAGGTTTAATCTATTTAATTGTAATTGATATTTTTGCAAGATACGAAGGCACTGCCTCATTCTTTATACCCATTTATAAACTAAATGAGGCGCCTTAAACAACAACAACAACACACATAACAATAGAAAGCAGAAGCAACAACTTGTTGGCAACACTTGAACAACACCCAACAAACAGGCAAATCATAATTTATTAAGTGCTGCACACCAGAGCCATTAAGAAAAGACAAGAAAACAGCAAACAAACATTTATAGTGCCGAAAATTTAGTACACTTTCAGAAGAAAGGTTGAATTGATTATAATTATTTAGAAATCATTGTATTTACTAAAAAAAATATTTTTTTTTAAAAATAATGTTAATACAGTTATCTTAATCAACAAAACAAATAACTTAAACAAATACATAGTTGATTATTAAATGACATTCACCTTGATTAGGGTATAAAAAAAGTAATTTTACTTAGCGATGTTGTCAAAGCTAAGCTTTTTATACCCTGAACCTACTAAAAATGGGTAAAAAGTGTATAATGAAGGTAGCTTTTCCGACCCCATTAAGTATATATACTATTGACCAGCATCAACAGCCGAGTCGATGTCCGTCTGTCCGTCCGTCCGTCCGTGTGTATGAACGCGTCGATCTCAGAGACTATAAGAGCTAGAGACTACAGATTTGAAACATAAGCTTGCCTAATCCCTAGGCAAAAGTTTGTTTTCGATAACTCATACCGTTTCCGACATACACATGTGATCGACAATAACAAAATATTCAACTTGCAAAACTTTGAGATAACGTTTAAAACATGAGACAAAATAATGACAATCTGTGCAATTTTTTTCTTGATTTATTTATTTAAATCGGCTAAGAAACATCGGAGATATGGAACATTGAAGTATGCAGTATGCGCGTACACACACACACACATACTTGCAAGCACTGACTGTACGCGTAGAGTATAGGGTTCAGGGTAGCGTCTAGTCAGGATTTTTCGACTAGAGCCTTCTTACTTGTTTTTTTTTTTGTTGTTGTTATAAACCACAATTTATATTTTCTAAATTTTGTAAGCAGTTGACGGCTGATATACTAGAAATAAATATATATTTGGGTTACTTTAATTTCTAATACATATTATTTATCAGCATGACTAAGCTCTTATTTATATTGTGGATAATATATGAATATAATATATTAATAAAATAATGATATTATTTTTTACTACGTTACAAGAATCAAGAAGATATTACCGAGAACTTTGATTTATTTATCATTTAGGCTTAATTGAATTAACGTATACTGAATATTACCGCCGAACAATAGAATTTAGTAATACCAAAAATAATATAGACTAACTAAAAGATCCACTAACTATTTTGCTTAGATTTTTCTTTGTATATTTTTGTAAGTAAAGCGTGTGATAGACACATAGTTCAATGTCTTAGCCCAGTCTGGGCAGGCTTTCAGTTTAAATGTGAGCCACTGTAGTAGATAATCATTCCAGTTCCCTTGTCTATGCTATTATTCGACACGCTCCTTTGCGTAAGCGGAGAGATGTCGAAGGGAAGGAGTAATGTCGGGGTTTGCGTCAGCAGCAACCTCAGCCTCGCACACATGGGACACATCAAATACAGTCAAGATAAGAGAGTGCCAAGTTGTTGATGTGTAAACGGTTTCGGATTTAAAATAAGTAGGCGTGAGTAAACAGGACACGGAGTGAGAGATGGAGGGGTGGATAGGGTGGAAGTGTGGAAGGGGCGCTATGTGGCCATAAAAAAGCCAAAATACAACAGGAAGCCTAAAACAAATTGTAGCGGAAACTCAGCAAACACAATAAATGTTTAATAAGCCAAAACGAGCAGAGAGAAAAGCAAAAGCAAAAGCAAAAGCGAAAGCTATGTTGATGCTGATGGAACCCAGTCTTCTCGCCTGGCAACTGGAAACTTTAGGTGACTTCAACCATAACCATGGCTCCCCGTCAGGGTCTGGGTCGTGGGTCTGGCTTTGGGTCTGGGTCGTGGAACTAGGAGCATTCCCGGAAGTTTAAGCGGAAGTTGCTTTACTAGCAAAAACAAATCCATAAACCTTTTTTTGCCACATAGTATTTAGGTTAAGTTATTAAATCATTTAAGCTTAAATTACACCCTTTAAATATGCCTGACAACTTTAATTCAATTTAAGCTTTAATTTTGAAAAATAAGCAAACAGATTTATTGATTGATTAAATAATTCAAAATACATTTATATTTGTTAGTTCGATTTATTTTAAGTATTTAAGTCATTGAAATTTATTATGATGACGAAACTTTCATGTTAGAATTTAAAATTCAAATTATATAGAAAGTGAAGCTAAGACATGGATCTTCATTTGATGATTTGATTTTTAGCCAAATGCTATTTTTAAGTAAATAGTTTTGTTGTATTGTACATTACCTAACTTAGTATAATAAAAGGTTGTTATCAAGCTCAGTATTTAAGATATATGCAAACACACAATGTGTATGTATGCAAATGAATAGCACAATTTGTGCAAGCAAAGAGAAAAATATATGACTGCCTATGCATATTTGAAGAATTCAACCAAAACAGCAAATTGCACAAAAGAAAACACGAAGCTTTAAAACAAGAAACAAAAAAAAGCATTCGAGTATCCTTTTTGGTTGCCATGCTAAACGGCTTCAATTTAACGTAAGACACATAACCGTGTGCGACAATAGGGGAAATAGAAATGGTAGAGTGAGAGGGGGTGGTGGAGGGGGAGGGGGAAGGAGTCTGAATTGGGTGCACTGCACTACAAGCTACAATTTTTGACCGAGCATTTGAAAACAGGGCTCAGACAGTATGCTTGAAAGTATGCTACACCAAAAATCACTTCAGCGGTAAAAATTTCAACAATTGCAAAGAAAAATGGTGCAAAAGCAAAAGTTGCCGTTGAGAGGTGATAAGTGAAAGGTGGAAGGTGTGTGTGTCAGTAGATGGAGAATAGTAACAAAATGGTACGAAAACTTCTAGCTAAGAATAAACAAACACATATAAACATTTTCGTAAAACTTTACTTACGAAAGGCTGCCCCACCCCGATTGCATGCGTTTGTCATAAGCACATACATATACAATACATACATACATGCATACATACATACATACATATGCACATATTTCATACTTTGTGCGTGTTTGGAGCTTACAAAAACTTGCTCATAATATTTAAAGCTAGATTAAATTACAAGAACAACTTAGAACTTTTGCTTTCATTCGAGTATAATTCAAAATTCCAGACATGCATTAAACACGGTGCTTAAAAGAAGTGAACTTTAAAATATAGTTTCTATTGTCGATTGAACAGTTAAATTAACATATTATATTTATTTATATTTGCTCTACTCATATTATTTATTATTATTTATTGGTTTTCTTGTTTTTAGTTACTTCTATAACAATTTCTGACTCGCTATTATTTTGCCGGTAGACGATTTCCAAATACATTCGAAATAAATTAGGGTCAGACCCAAAAAAAATTGTATTTAATGTATTGAATCACCTAACTTTGTAAAATGCCTCTTGGTATTTTTTACAACAACGGTAGACAAAGCAAAGCAAGTTAATAGTTTTGTACTCAAGTTTTTGTGGCATGTTTCAAGTGGCGCCTTCTGTGCCACAAAACAATCGCAAATCGACTTTGCCGCGACTATGTGCAAATTTGCATTCATTACGCTTTATCGAAATCGCTTTAAAGTTGATTTCTATGAGGGGTGCTAATACCTTAAAGTTTTAAAGTGATAAAAATATCAGGTAAAATTAACAAGCACTTCAAGGAAAAACAAGGCTCAAAGCTAATATACGATGGAATTTGATGAAATTAAATTTGTATTATTCGGAAAGTAGGTGGAATACTTTTCAACAACTTGTCTTCAAACATCCAATTCCAAAAATGATTAATCTAACAAACAACGTTGTGCAACAATAATCCGAACTTGTCACCCCAATCAAGTCTTTTCACACTGCTTCTCAGTGCCTTAAATTGTTGTATTTGAACCACAAAAAAGACAAAGTGTACAAACAGTTCAAAGCAATCGGTGAACAACCTGGCTGACCGCCACTTGTTGGCACACTAGACAGACAAAAAACACATGTAAAAGTACCAAGCTACGCCCACACTTGTCGCCCTTAGCTGTTAGTCAAGTCAAAGGAGCTACAGATAAGCCCTGGTAGGAATTATAAAAAATATAAATTGTAAATGCTAACAAAAAAAAAAGGAAACAGGCATTATGGATTACGTACTGAAAGCCTACCCCAAAAAATATTGTGTAAAAAGTCAACGATAAAAAAGATAACAACAACAACAACAACCGCAACAGCAACGACAAACCACAAAATGCTCAAACTGTGCAAACTTTTTAAGTGCAGAATTTATAGCTGGCGATTTGTTGTCTGGTCGGTCGGCTTTTCAGTGCCGCCCACTTCTCCATTTACCCAACTCCAGCAACCCCATTTGGTTGCCCACAAATTGTTCTTAATGGCTCAGCAAAATCAATACAATGAAAAGAGAGCTCTTCTCTCCTCTGTATTTCATGTAACAAAGTTGTATTCGTCTGTGTGTGTGTCTATGTGTATGTGTGTGTTTATGTTTACAGTGCATTTTAGAAAATATGAAAAGTCAAGAAAAGTTTGTGGTAAATGAGTAATGAGTGTCCTGACTGGCTGACTAGCTTACTGGCTGACATTATGGCCAGCCTCAGCTTGAGAAAGCAAATGCCAGACTCGTTGCCAAAGCCAAAGCCAATGACCCAAATAAATTGAAAGCAAAAGCTTTAAATACCCAACAAAATTCTATATTGTTATACAATTTTTAAAGATTTAATTCGATTATTTCGAAGAACTATATGTTCATTTTTACATTTAAAAAACATTTAAGAGGTCTAAGAGGTTTTTTTTTTTTTTTTAATTTTTGTAAGTATACATAAGTAATTTTGTTATTGTTAAATGTGTAACACATTTCTTACATTTTGGAAGCCAGCTTTAATAATAATATATAATATATAATTTAGAAGTGTTGGGTGACATATAGCTCAACGATTAATTTTTATTCAAGCCCCTAGTGTTAACAACTAATAGTTTATTATTGGAAATATTTTATTTATATCATATGGTACAGCGCATTGATTAATTTAAAAGCTGTACTTAAAGACAGTTTTAAAGCAATATTTCAGCACTGCCATAATTAGGTTTATTTTGCAAACAAAATATTCAATTATTTTTGTTGCTTACTGTTTTCTAAACTCAAGAGTTTCATAAATAAAAAAAAAATAAAATAAAAGTTAATTAATTAGTTGTTGGTTGCACTATAAAAGTTGAACATGCACTTCAACAACTTGAAAGGTTAATGTGTCTGTGTGTGTAAGTGTAAAAGAGCGATAGGAGGTGGTTGTGTTGGGCGTGGCAGAAATTATTCATTAATTAAATATGCTTTTGGTTGAGCCGGTTGATTTTCTCTCAGCTTAAATAATTTGCTTGCGATTCGAAACAGCAAAAATCTTTTGTTTCAACATATCAACAATAACTTGACCTAATTAATATTAATATGATTGATGAACTCAAAAACACTCGCACACATATGAATATGTGTGAGTAAGTGAATTGGATTAAGATATAAAGAGATGATGATCAACTTGACCGAGAATTAAGTTGGAAAGAAAAACACGAAATTAAAAAATTAACTTTATTTTTTGATTAAAATTGAACTTTTTCAAGTTGTATTTTCTTTAATATCACAAAAAATAACAATAATAAAAAGAAAACATTTTTAAATAAATATATATAGACTATAATTTTTTTTAATTTCTTACCTGTCACATCTGCTCACTTAAAACCATTGAACAACAAGCAGGAGAAAGCATCTTTGACCCCGCAAAGTATAAATATATAAATATATATATTCTTGATCATAATCAACAGACAAGTTGATATAGCCATGTCCGTCTGTACGTAAGAGCTCGTCATCCTCAGAGACTATAAGAGCTAGAGACTCCAGATTTGGAGCAGAATCTCTCCTAAGCTCTAGGCAGTACAAAATTCGATAACTATTCCCGTTTGCGTTATACACATGTGATCGATAGCAACAAAATATTGAAGTTTGATACATTTACCCAAATAATGACACACACATAATTTCAACTCGGCTGAATACGACGTTCTGCTTCCGCGAGCACCATTGAGACATTTCCAGAACGGCAGAAGGAAAAGAAGAAGTTCTCGCGCCAAAGGATGCTTCTGGAGCTATCTCCATCGTCTTGAGCGCGAGCGAAGCCCACGGTGCAGCTTGTCTTCTTCGAGTGCCCGCGCCTTAAAGCGAATCGTATCAGTCTGGAGGCAGTGATAGGACTGCGCATTTTGGTAGAGATAATTACAAACCTTATCGTTGGTAATAAAGGCGAGTTGGTATCGTTGGTAATAATCGAGCTGCATAATCAGCTTAGTATAATCGTAGTCATAGCTTAATGCCTAGAACAATCCTAGATTTGTCTATATATCAAACACTGACTATACGCGCTATTTATATGGTTCAGGGTATCTTCTAGTCGGGATTACTCGACTACAGCCTTCTTACTTGTTTTTACATCGATTTTTATCAAACACTTGTCCATGAAACTTACACAGTTCCCCACTTGACTTGTCATTGGTGGAGTCCCAAACGTTTCCTGCCAAACGGTAATAAATTATTATTACATTATGCACGAGAAACAAAAAACAGTAACAAAGAAAGAAGAATAAAAATATTTGAAAGAAGAAGAGAAGGAAGGATGCCATAAAGTGATTTTGATCCCTTGCCAGTGACTGAACTTTTGTGCGACTAAACCAAAATCTGACAGTTGATTGCAGCACAGCCAAAATATTGAGATAATAAACCTGTTCAGATCCGATGTTCAAGCTGCTGGCTAGGGCCAAAGCGAGTTAAAAATTGTTGATTACATTTGAACCCCAGTCATAACTGTCAGAAATTGCCTCACCTCAGTTTCTCACCTATTTGCTGCATGTGGTCCTCTTTCCTTGCCATATCATTTACCATTGATGGCAACATGGCGTATGTGTAATATGTTGGGTCTGTGTACGGAAAAGTCAGCTGTCATTATGTCATAAGCATATGAGGAAAGAAAGAGAAAGAACGAGGGGCTTATACTTAAAATGTGCACTCACAAGTACGCCACCTGTCATTGCCCTTCGTATTTCCCATCTTTATGGCCCCTTGTTTACCCTCGTCGCAAACAGTAAGCAACCCGACATATACTTTATTGGCCAGTTTGGCTTATTGTGTGCCTTCAATAAGATTATACCAGCATCAGGTTTGCTTGAATTTCAATTCATATTAACTAACTTAAAATGCGTGCAGATTCGAAAGTTTACACTCTTCAAAACTGTTTAAAGTTTGGAAAATGTGCAAGAAGTTAAGTTAAAAAAGTTTCACTTTTAAGAATTTAAAACACATTTTAAATCAGTTTTTTTTTAATATTTAACAATATACTTGACTTTATTTAATGTGTTAATGTATTTTGCTCAATATATCCAAATACAAACATTCAATAACAAGTACTAAGTCGGACTGCTTTCAACTCTCCATTGCCATGAAAACTGAAATCAGTAACTACAGCGTCAGATTTTTTGCATCATTGTTCTGTATACAAGTTGTTATCAACTCTATGAAGGGTTTTTTTTTTTTTTTTGGGAACGCAGCAACCACATCGTTTTGATTTAGTATCATATTTTGCCTAAAAACCAACAACGAATGCCACGAAAATATCGAATATTTTTTGGTTCAGCTCAAATGGACAGCAATTGACCCGGCAACATGGCGGTACAGCAGCACATGCAACAACAACAACAACAACAACAATAATAACAGCAATAAGGAGCATGCTTCTGCAACTTGCTATTATTGCAGCTCACCCTTTGCCCCACATCCAAACCATGGCAACGAAAATGAATTCCAATGTTTAAGCAACGAACGCTTTGGAAAGCTGAAACACAGGTCGCAAATCGTTGTCGTCGTCGTCGTCGTCGTTCAGGCAGGTGTAAAATTATATGCCTGACGCGTGTCATAGCAGAAATATCTGATGTGCTTACAGCACAGCATCATAGACACTCACAAGCTTACGTATGTATGTGTATGATGTACAGATGTACACCGGATCCCATCACATCCCACAGACAGTCGTCATGTTATCAAAAGTTAACCATTTTTAATCACAGATATTTGCGTTATATGAGCTGCGAGTCTGACATCTGCACAGCAATCAAGATTTATAATAGCTATACCCTAAATATTTCTGTAAATTATGAATTTATTTCAAGAATTAACTTTATTGAATAACGACTAAGTTGAGTTCTTTTAATTTATAGCTTGCGTATTTAAAACTTGAATTTAAAATATATATACACTGAAATTTCTCTTGCGTGCACAAATTTGGATCCGTCCAAGCTAAATGTCCGTTCTAGTGAAGCTAAACTGTTCGGTTAAAGTAACCACAACTGTATTCAAAATAGTGTAGTCGTAATGTCTTCCAAATTGAAGTTTCCATTTAGCGGCCAAGCTGTGGTCACTGTAAACTTATTTGAAATTATAATAAGAAATAATATAACAAGAGGTTAAAACAATTATTTATGGTAATAGTTATTTGATAATTATAAAGAAAAGTTAGCTCACATAAAAATACAACTAACTCAAAAACTTGTACTCTTATTACTTATTTTAACTGTGAATAAAAATTTATTGCCATGTTATTTTAATAATAATAATAAAACTAATAAGAAATGACAACTGTATTCCACTAGAGTTTGTTTGGCTAAAGAAAATCAAAATAATTATTATCAAAAAAATAATTTCATTTTTATTTTTTTAATGGGAAAATGTTGGAGAGGGGACTTGCGGGGCACTTTGCGTGCCGTATGTGGCGTGTCCGAATAGCCTCCCGTGTGCCGGATTCATCTGCCTTTGCAGCAAGGATTTCGGGCTAAACCTCCCCCCCCCCCCCGCTTCTTTTTCCTCTATGCGACTGACCCCGGACGCTTACCTGCAACCGTTTAACACATTATTTAGGCTATATACTTCCCTGAGCTCGATCCAGACCGGCTATCTTAACTCTAAGAAAAACAAGTAAGAAGGCTCTAGTCGAGAAATCCCGACTAGACGATACCCTGATCCCTATACTTTACGCGTACAGTCAGTGTTTGCAAGTATGTGTGTTTGTATGTACGCACATACTGCATACTGCATACACAACTTCAATATCCCATATCTCCGGTGTTTCTTAACCAATTTTAATAAAAACTTCACAGATTGTCATTATTTTGTTCATTATTTCAAATGCCATCTCAAAGTTAACAAAATTCAAGATTTTGTTGTTATCGATCCCATGTGTATATCGAAAACGGGATGAGTTATCGAAAATCGAAAACAAACTTAAACAAGCTTAAGTTCGAAATCTGGAGTCTCTAGCTCTTATAGTCTCTGAGATCGGTTGGCTCATACATACGGACAGACGGACGGACAGACGGACATAAAATTATATCACTTACTTTAAATACAGCCAGATGATATACGGAATACAATTTATACTAAGTAAGGAAATTTACTCTAAGGCCAACTTATATTGAACTACAATTTGGATTTTTTATTGATGTAACCTGAGATGGTCGTATTGGCTTTTAATCCTTTTGGCCTTAACATTATCATGCGTGAACATTATCATGCCATCAGCTAGCCACATGACAGCACTCAGGACACTTAGCACAACTTGTCTGTAACTTGCTCATTTATTAAGTTCTAATAGACTGTCGCAGACACTCACTCATACACACAAATATGCTGGTATGTATGTTGCCTACAGCTCAGCCACAAAACAAGCCACTCAAACCATCTGAAAATATGCAAAGAAATATTAGAAGAGAGTGGAGAATTTTACTTTTGACAAGGAAGAGAATGAGGATGAAATGGACAAAAGCAACAACAATGTCGACGATGGCGACGACAAGTTGACTAACTGCCTGAGTGGGTTGAGGGTCAAAACACTGAGACTAATACTACAACAACAAAAACACAAATGCCATGTATGTATGTAACTTGTGGCGTAAGAAATTTTGTTGCTTGACTTTGCTGTATTAGTACGGAGTATCTAGCCACCAACAGATACCATATGAAAACATTGCCAGTTCTTGGCTCGACTCCGGTTGTAGTTTAAGTTTTTGCTCGAACATTGGTCTGGGCATATGTAAAACTTTTGGCAAACATGACAACACAACCGAATAATATCGCATGCCATAAATTACACTTAAGTATTTAACAGCTTTATATAAAACAGCAACAACAAACATGCCACGCCCACAAACCGGCGTCGAGCAAGCAATAAAACAGTCGGGGCGGAGACAAAGACAGCCAAGCAAATCCGGAACTGAATGTAACTTTACACACACACACACTCACACGTAGTGTAGCAAAGTCTATAGACTAAATGTTGTTTTTTATCTAAAAACATTTCTAATCAAAACTCCGTTTGGGTGTAGCCCCGACGAAACTCGCATAACTAACATAAATAATGAACGAGTTGTAATAGAAGAAAAAAACAATTCTTACCAGGAAAAACCAATGAGTTAAAATAACTATGTTGTTCCTTATTGATTACTTACCTATGAGTTATATTTACAAGTATTAATTTTAACCAACTCTAAACAATAATTAACACATCGTTTTCATTTAAAAGGATTTCATTTATTTTGCAAAGTTCTTACAACTCGGCAGAAGCTTTTTCGATCCAGGTACGAAGAGAAGCAACATCAGCATAGACACCGGGATAGTTGGACCAGGCGCAGCCATTGCCCCAGGAGACAACACCGACCAGCTTACCGTTGGCAACCAATGGGCCACCGGAGTCACCCTGGCAGGCATCCTTCTTCTCGCCATAGGCACAGACCATTGTTTCCCTAATCTTTTCGTTGCCGTAGGAATATGTGTTAGATCCGCAATCAGCTCTGTCCAGCAGAAACAGCTCCACTTGCTGAAGTGTAGTAGGTGATCCGCACAACATAAAGCACTTGGTGCCCCAACCGCTGACAACAGCGGGTGTTCCAGACTTGGGAGCGTCCTGTGCCAGCTCGATGGCACGCAAATTGGCTGTCTGACGCACTGGAGAGCTTAGCTTGATGATGGCAACATCGTTGGTCATGAGAATACTGTTATAGCCCTCATGATACTTAAAGGCTCTAACGGTGACCACTTCTCCACCTCTGTTATGCTCGGTGGCGCCAAGGCGCACCTGCATTTCGGATGGCTTGTATGACTGCATGCAATGAGCGGCAGTGACGACCGTGTCTGAATTGATTAAGCTGCCGCCGCAGAAATGGAAGCCTTTGGTAGTCTGTATAGACACCTGATAGGGATGCTCGGCAATTGTGGTATCCTCACCATTCACAATGCGGCCGAAGGGAAAGCCCGAGTCCGGGAATCCTTGGCAGGCGGCGATGCACGCAAACAACCCAATTAAACTCACAATCAAACGATTCATTTTGTTAGCATTAACTAAACTAAACCGAAGTCCGTCTGCTTGCCTTTATATAGGAAACATCAATCGCCAACTTATCAGCTAGCCAAAGCAAGCTGTAAATCAAGCGCCATCTATCGCACAAACGTATGAGGAGGCAATAAATATAAGTATTTGAGAGCCTTCTGATATATACTGATTACTGATTTCTAGAAGCACGCGTTTAAATATTGTTTACCAGCTACTCCAGCTACAACAACATATATATAGTCTAGCAATTATTATAAATTAAAAACAAGTGCCGTTATCAATGCTAAAAATTAAATCCACGAACAAGGTAAAGCCCAACACATATATCATCAATTGCGTGAGACAATCTATAATTAAAACAGAAGTTAATTGACTTACTTGGAAAACCTCAAACCTTATCAAAGCTAATCCAGATCTAGCAAATGATTACCTTATCACACATCAATTGCCCACTTACTCTTTACAGAAGCTTTCAAAAGCGTCATTGCCAATATAAAACAACAAGGCTCTAGTCGAGAAATCCCGACTAGACGATACCTGATCCCTATACTGCATACTGCATACACAACTTCAATGTCCCATATCTCCGGTGTTTCTTAATAAATAAATAATTTTAATAAAAATTTCACAGATTGCCATTATTTTGTTCATTATTTCAAATGCCATCTCAAAGTTTTCAAAATTCAAGATTTTGTTGTTATCGATCCCATGTGTATATCGAAAATCGAAAACAAACTTGTACTGCCTAGGGATTAGGCGAGCTTAAGTTCGAAATCTGGAGTCTCTAGCTCTTATAGTCTCTGAGATCGGTTGGCTCATACATACTGACAGACGGACGGACAGACGGACGGACGGACAGACGGACATGGCTATATCGACTCGGCTGTTAACGCTGATCAAGAGTATATATACTTTATGGGGTCGGATATGCTTCCTTCTGCCCGTTACATACTTTTGCACATAACCATTATACCCTTTTTTCCCATTTTTAATGGGATCAGGGTATAAAAACTTAAGAGGGGGAAATTTCGACACGTCAAAGACTGTATATAATAATAATAATTGTTTGGACAAAACAAAAATGCATAACAATTTTTTTTATTTATATATTTTATTGCAGCTACCAAGCCGTTTAAGCAAATAGTTTGATGTTTTACTATTAAGTCTTACCTCAACTTTTCCAGTTTATTTATGACTTTGATTGATTTTACAACAGCTGTGGTGGTGTATATAGTATATGTTCAAGGTATAATCTTTGATTTAGTTATTTTGTTATCTGTCTGCGCTTGTGATCAAAACCTCTGAGGGACAACAGCAATCAGTGTGTATAGAAAACTTAGCTTTATCATATCAAGTGACTAACAAAAGCCAGCGAGTTACTTACCACAAAAGACAAGACAAGATACGACATGAAAGACAAGAAAGAAACGGACAAGACAAACGGCGACCAGTTGAGCTGACCAAGTTAAGAATTGAGGCAAAAAGTGAACATGACCATGAATTTGAGCTGCCAAAGTTCATTTTTAATTTAACGCACTGCAAAAAGCGGAACAACGGGAACAATCTATATAAGCCCGCAACATACACACACCCACAAACACACAGGAGTTGTTGCAGTCGACTACGAGGACTATGTTTTAGGGTTGGGGGTGAGGGTAAGACACACTTGTGCTCAAAGTTGTTGATATCTATTACTGCAGATTTGAAGTTGTTCGCCGGCGTCTCAACTCACTTAACTCGTAGGACGTGTGTGGCAAGAGTGACTAAGAGAGAGAGAGAGAGAGAGAGAGAGAGAGAGAGAGAGATAGAAAGATATAGAGAGAAAGAAAGAACTGAAAGACAGTTGCCAGTTGAATGGAATCGACTTCAAGCTGGGCGAGCAAGCTTGCAGCTTCAACTGCCACAACCAGCAGTGGAAACTAGAACGTGGGCGGTGAGGGAAAACTCCTGCACATCTACACAGAAAACAATTTTCAAATGTTCTATGTTTTTAAATATCAAATTCGAATATTTATTTGTGCTTAAAGTTTAAATCTCTAAAAAAGAGCACTCAAGACATAATAAATAAAATAAAATAAATTAAATGAATAATGAAAATAATTTTACAATTTGTGTACAGTGGACACAAATACTAACAAACAAACACAAACACACACTATAATATATATATATATATATATATATATACATATATATACTTATATATAGACGCACATGAGATGACAGTTGCTTGGTTTCGTTGGTGCCACGAGGCACGTAGCGCATTGCAGTTAAGATTTGGATTTGGTTTTGCCAGCTCGCTGGCTGAGCATATCAAAGGAAAAACTACAAAACACTTATCTGGGTGACAAATAGAAAAGCGGGCAGCAGCACAATTCCAACAAGACGCCAGCATTGAAAGAATAATATCTTTGAGTAGATTAAAAACAACAAAAAAAATTCCATACTCATAGTCGTAGTCATAGTTGTAGTTGTAGTTGTAGTTGTAGTTGTAGTTGTAGTTGTAGTTGTAGTCGTCGTCTTTGTTGAAGAAAAGCGAACAGCTCGAAAAAGGAGCAACACAAAGCAAGAAAATGACGCACGTTGTCGTTATAATAAAGAGCCACAACATATGTATGCGTGTGTGTGTGTGTGTGCGCGAAGGATGAGTAGAGGGGCTATGCAGGGCACAGGTGACAGGCCAAGGCTACACATATGTGTATGTATTTGCTTATGTACATATATCTTACTGTCGCCAAGTCGAGCTGCGGGCGCTGTGTCTATGTTAGCCATTTTTATACCCTGATCCCATTAAAAATGGGAAAAAAGGGTATAATGGTTTCGTGCAAAAGTATGTAACAGGCAGAAGGAAGCATCTCCGACCCCATAAAGTATATATATTCTTGATCAGCATCAACAGCCGAGTCGATATAGCCATGTCCGTCTGTCCGTCCGTCTGTCTGTCCGTCTGTCCGTATGTATGAGCCAACCGATCTCAGAGACCATAAGAGCTAGAGACTCCTTAAGCTCGCCTAATCCCTAGGCAGTACAAGTTTGTTTTCGATTTTCGATAACTCATCCCGTTTTCGAAATACACATATTAAAATCGGTTAAGAAACACCGGAGATATGGGACATTGAAGTTGTGTATGCAGTATGCAGTATGTGCGTACATACAAACACACATACTTGCAAACACTGACTGTACGCGTAAAGTATAGGGATCAGGGTATCGTCTAGTCGGGATTTCTCGACTAGAGCCTTCTACTTGTTTTTTTTTACCATATACATGAATTTACAATTGAGTAGTAATGTTCTCATAACTCATATTACCCTACACATCGAACAGTTCGCATTCATTTGCGTTCTAATAATGTTAATTAATATCAATAACTATTGTAGAATGAACTCTCACTTAAGGAACAATAACTTCTATGATTTAACAGTCTTATCTACAAGGTAAATAAAAGAAAAGCTTACAGGTTTTGAGGTTTTTAATATTTATCTAAAAAATTGTTATGTTATGTTTGATCTTTTTATATTTAAATAAATAAATGAATAAATCTAAACTAAATTTAAAAATGTTTACAACAATTGTGTATTATGTATAGAAGGAGCATACAAAGCCGCATAAAGTAAATATGTATTTATTTTTGATCAGCCAAAACTTGCTAAAAGTTATTTCATAACGTATCCAATCACAAAAAACTGGACTCAATATTTTTTTTGTGTGTGTTATCCCAACCTATTAGTTATAAACTTCACTGTGCAAAGGAAAAACAACTTTTCGTATACCCTATTTTCTTGTTCCAGTTAATATTTGCAAGACGACAAGGGCGACTTTATCTTAACAAGATCAAGTCAGAGCTACATTCTATTTGTGTTGTTGTTGTTGTTTTTCTGTCATTCCGTCTGCCATTTTCTATATCATTTAAAATCATTTTGCAAGTTCTGTGAGCTTCGTTTCGCCTTTGGCCCCATACACACACACAGACACACACACAAACACATATCAGCCTTTTAAGCACATCTTGTATTTGTTTTTGTGTCTCATGTGTACGGATTTGTTTCCCTATCAGTGCTTTGCACACCGCAGGACCCTCAAACAAGACGAGCAGCAACAGCAAAAGGTTTCTGGTTGGAGGAAAGCAATGTCAAGTGGTTAAGGCGGAAAATGCCTTAGCGGAGATCTGGGATTAATTTAGCGATAAGCCCATAAGCTGTACATGCGAAAAGTATAAAATTGTATGAGTTTATTGGCTTATTGTTTTTGTAGCCCAGAGGGAAACCATAAAA
This sequence comes from Scaptomyza cyrtandrae, assembly GCA_035044605.1. NCBI lineage: Eukaryota > Metazoa > Arthropoda > Insecta > Diptera > Drosophilidae > Scaptomyza > Scaptomyza cyrtandrae. The sequence continues at coordinate 23,019 of JAWNNS010000637.1, forward strand.
AAACAATTAATAAATAAATATATATGAAAAAATAGATTGTATTAATTGAAAATACAGTAAAAATATTTCGCACTTACAAATAAATTAGGATTTTTAGTTTTTTATCCCATTGTTAAACTTAATAAATATTTTTTTCTTTACTAATATATAATAAAGTAGTTTGTAAGCAATTCTTAATTGGAGGATTGAATAATTCGAGTAAAATAAATATTAATGTTTATATTTTCTTTTGTTAATTAACAGTGTTTGTCTTACTCTCAATTCACATAAAAGTTTGTTTAAATATTACAGTTTAAATATTAAGTTAATCGTGTTACATTTGTCATTTATACATTATTTATATTTATTTACTTTAATCACTAAGTCACCTTTGAACTAGAAAAGGTTTCAAATAAGAGTTTGGTTGTTGTTATGGCTTTATTTTTTGCCATATGAGACATTAAAACATGGCCATAACAACAGCAACAATAATAGAAACAACCGCAGCTGCAGCATATTAATTTGTTATTAAATTCAAACATAACAATATCTAATTTCAAAGAGAGAGAGAGAGAGAGAGAGAGAGAGAATTGCTGTGTGTGCGTAGGAGAAATATATAGAATTCCATAGCCTACATACGACGTACGTTCCAGCATGAGATCCCTCCCAGAGGGGAAGGGTCTATTGTTGCCGCTAGCCAGTCGGCCTATTAACCACATTTTAAGCATAATTGAATTTTGTGCATAAATTTCGGTTTATGGGACGCTGGGAGACCACGACCCGGCCAGATTATTACGTTATTTACTGCGCCGACCTGCCCAGACGGTAGGAGGATTGGGTTTGGGTTTGGGATCGGGTAGGTTGCTGGGTTGGCAAGGCGATCTGGTGTATAGGTTGCCTTAGAGCTTTTTGGTGGAAGTGGCGGTTCCAAGCGTTAGACGACAGGGCATCAATTTTATATGACACTCGCTGGGTCGCTTCAACGGATTGGTCTAGCTTCAACTGCTGCTACTCAAAGCCAAACAATTTTTATTAAATTTGTTTTTTACGACGAACAAAATGTTGCCAAAGTGTTGGCAATTGTTTGCAGTCATTGGTTTATTACCAAAACGCAAAGCATACTTAAGAAAAGATGACCAAGAAATGAACACCAGAAATTATATATGAAATAACTCCAAGTGGTCGAGTTTCCTCTCCATGGGAACAAAGTTTGAATGTTGATTTTGGTAATAATTACAATTAATTACCATGCTTTTTGGATATTGTAAACATTGAAATAAATAATCAATTTGCAATAACGTCGCAAACTTTTATTCAATCTAAGTTAATGTTTTCTACGGTTCCTTAACAACTAAAATGATTTATTTTTAAATGCATTTACCTAAGATTAATTTGGCATGTTCCCGTTGAATTTGATTCTAAAAACAAGCTTTCATTGCATTTGTTTTGGTAGATACCTGCACAAATTCACTTTCACACAGGTAAGGAGCAGAGTACAAAATAGGCAACAACATGCAACACGTCAGCTTTTTATTAGCAGCAAAATAAACACTAAAAACAAAGAGAAAGACAGAGAAAGTGGAGAAAACACGAAAATAAACTGGCAGTAACACAAAACGCAAACAAAGGCGGGAAGAGTTCAGTTGCAAATATTTACAACGCGGCACAAGGCAGATACTCATCCCCCTTTACCCAACTCCATCCCTTTCCAGTGGCTGGCTGCTGTTATTTGCTTTATGGTAAGACACTGCCAAGAAGCCAGAGTAAATGTTGGGCTTGCTAGTCAGCAAAGGCTCTCACGACTTAATAAATCTTATTAAAGCAACTCTAAAATATTACAATTTTATGTTTTCAGCTTGCCCTTTTTTGAAGCCCTTTTAAAGGACCTATAAGTCAGCATCGTTACTTGATTCGGCCAGTCTACCTCAACATTACTTTACAAAAATTTATTGCTTATCTTACGCTTGTGTTATTTTTTCGGCTAAAACACATGAAGCTAATTTTAAACATTTTGTCATTTAATTATTTTTAGTATTTTTGAAATATGTTTTTATTAATAAATTATGTTTCTCTTTCTATTTTTTAAATTTGGCTTAAGATTCTGTACATACAATCTTTTTAGGTAAATTTTTTCCCCTTCAATTTTGAGATCTCAAATATTAATGATTATGTGTTAATTACCTAAAAGTATGCAACAAAATAAAATAACATTTTCATTTACAAAATTGGTGAGTAAATAAAAAAAATCCTTTAATAACATAAGAAATAAATTATGACAACATATTTGTAAGAAGCTTTAACTTGTTAACTTTAAAGAATGGCGTATAAACATACACAAATGTTTTTCCATTTTAACGAGACTATTTATTAATCGCAGTATGTTCGGACCTTGTTTCACACGCATTACGTAAAGACATTTGTCTTGGCCACATATTGTTTTTTATACCCTGATCCCATTAAAAATGGGAAAAAAGGGTATAATGAAGTTGTGCAAAAGTATGTAACAGGCAGAAGGAAGCATCTCCAACCCCATAAAGTATATATATTCTTTATCAGCATCAACAGTCGGGTCGATATAGCCATGTCCATCTGTCCGTATGTATGAGCAAGCTGATCTCAGAGACTATAAGAGCTAGAGACTCCAGATTTGGAACTTAAGCTCGCCTAATCTCTAGGCAGTACAAGTTTGTTTTCGATTTTCGATAACTCATCCCGTTTTTGATTTACACATGGGATCGATAACAACAAAATCTTGAATTTTGAAAACTTTGAGATGGCATTTGAAATAATGAACAAAATAATGACAATCTGTGAAATTTTTAATAAAATCGGTTAAGAAACACCGGAGATATGAGACATTGAAGTTGTGTATGCAGTATGCAGTATGTGCGTACATACAAACACACATACTTGCAAACACTGACTGTACGCGTAAAGTATAGGGATCAGGGTATCGTCTAGTCGGGATTTCTCGACTAGAGCCTTCTTACTTGTTTCTTCTTATTTTTTGTTGGTATAAGTGACTAAAGGCAGAGGAAATTCGTTTCAACTCTCTTTCCACTTTCCACTTAGTAAAACCGTTCAGCCGCCACATAAATTGTGTGGTCCTAATTCAGTCCGCTCAATTTTGTTGGCCTTTTTGTGTTATAAGCCAGTTGCCTATGTCTAGGTCCAGTAAACAGACAAAACTGTGTGGTCAATACCCAACCAAAAGAACAAACAAGGACAACTTGGCGATTGCTTTTGCCACTGTGGTCATCTAAAACAAATTATCGAATTAGTTTGCTTTTGTGGCCAATTTTATTAGCTTTTTAGCACATTATTTGGTTAAGACAATTGTTTTGCGCCCCGAAAACAAATAAGAAAAAGCAAAATGATAATAAAAATAACAAAAGCAAAACAATTATGTTATTTTTAGAAAAGCTCGACGTAGATATATCCTTTGCCCTGGTGTTGGCTGCAAATGAGGGAACAAAAACAATTTTTATTATTCTATAATAGGTTTCACAAATATTCATATATATACATATATTTATATTCAAATTCATTAGGATACCTGGTAAAAAGTGAAACAATGTTTTCATTTGTATTCGTTTCATTTACTTTTAGGTAAAACCTGTTAAAGATATTCAGATTCTAAGACTAGAACTTCTTAAATGCGCTATAATTTGCTTAAAATCTGTCGTAAGACAATTCAATATATAAAATGTAACAATTTTCATTGTACCCTGAATCCAATTTTAGGCTGATTAAGTAAGAATTAAGTGTGAACAGCAATTGTGTGTAGTTATAAACGCATAAATTACAACAATGACTAGAAGTTGTCTAAAATTAACTAGTTTTGATTAGCCGTTATTACTGATAGCAACGTAGACGTAGGTTTTATATTCTAAGATAGTCGTGATTGACCGACCATATGCCCTAACTTATCAGTCTATTATTTTGCAAAGACCCCAAAAATATTAATATACTTTCAGGAAATTCCCATTCGGGTGCTTGCTTTGTTAAAACTTAAAACTTCAAAATAAGTATCATAAATACTATTGTTGTTTTATACAATTAATTTTTTGTGGCACAATAAACAACGTCTACTTTCACCTTTAACGGAAAATGACAGTACGAATTCCGCTGAAAACAATGTCATTTGTTAGAGTGCAAACTAAGGACTTTTTTCCAAGTTCTTTGCCAATTGCCGTGAAGTGGATGTGTGTTTGTGTGTGTGTGTGTTTATACACATTACACAGTTGTAAAGTACACATGCACGTTTTATCGTACTCAGTCAGCATTATACGATTATGATAAGCCAATTTTATTTTTTAAACACAAATGGAAAATGACAGCGCCATCAATCAAATTTCACAATAGTCATATTGATTGATTAACGTATAAGTGTATTAAACAATGCTTAAATAGATAAGAAATTTATATGAATAATATATACCTTAACTTCTTCAAGGTACATACTTTATACATAGACTATATGTAAGTTGAGCATCTGCGATGTGCATTTTTATACCCTGATCCCATTAAAAATGGGGAAAAAGGGTATAATGGTCTTGTGCAAAAGTATGTAACGGGCAGAAGGAAGCTTCTCCGACCCCATAAAGTATATATATTCTTGATCAGCATCAACAGCCGAGTCGATATAGCCATGTCCGTCTGTCCGTCCGTCTGACCGTCTGTCCGTCTGTCCGTATGTATGAGCCAACCGATCTTAGAGACTATAAGAGCTAGAGACTCCAGATTTGAAACTTAAGCTCGCCTAATCCCTAGGCAGTACAAGTTTGTTTTCGATTTTCCACAACTCTTCCCGTTTCTGATATAAACATGGGATCGATAACAACAAAATCCTGACTTCTTCTCTTTGGAAGCTTTACACTTGAGTAGATTTCTTTTGTCGCGTCCCATGAGACTACGTGCTGCAATATATTTCCCATGAATGAGCGCGTATAGCTTCTGCTGAAAGTATCCGTGCTGTTGCTCAACACTCTTATAGTCGCGTTGTATTTGCTTGTGTCGCCGCCGGAACTCGCGCCACAGCCCCAGCAGCGATAGCCACTTTTTGTCAATAAAGTCTAGAGTCTTGCGCTCAAACGGTGATTTCTTATAGTTGCTAATCGCGTGTAAGATGAAATTTCCATTGATTTGTTGCTGCAGCGCCAAATGGTCCAGCACCAACAGCATACCAGACTCTTTAAAGGCATAACTGGAACCCAATTTCAAGGCAACAACGTTTGGCATTTCTTTTGTACTCTCTTTCACTTTATATGTGCTTCTTGCACCGAAGTACTTGAATTTATGAGAATTTGCAGCTGTTTCTTAATCAAGCAGCGATAACAGTAAGTTATTGTTGATGCTTTGTGCACTCTCGGTTTTCAAATTGCAACCCTGTGATTATCTTCGCACATATCTTCCTTTTTATACCCTGATCCCATTAAAAATGGGAAAAAGGGTATAATGGTTTTGTGCAAAAGTATGTAACGGGCAGAAGGAAGCATCTCCGACCCCACAAAGTATATATATTCTTGATCAGCATCAACAGCCGAGTCGATATAGCCATGTCCGTCTGTCCGTCCGTCCGTCTGTGCGTCTGTATGTCTGTCCGTCTGTCCGTATGTATGAGCCAACCGATCTCAGAGACTATAAGAGCTAGTGACTCCGGATTTCGAACTTAAGCTCGCCTAATCCCTAGGCAGTACAAATTTGTTTTCGATTTTCGATAACTCATCCCGTTTTCGATATACACATGGGATCGATAACAACAAAAACTTGAATTTTGGAAACTTTGAGATGGCATTTGAAATAATGAACAAAATAATGACAATCTGTGAAGTTTTTATTAAAATCGGTTAAGAAACACCGGAGATATGGGACATTGAAGTTGTGTATGCAGAATGCAGTATGTGCGTACATACAAACACACATACTTGCAAACACTGACTGTACGCGTAAAGTGTAGTGATCAGGGTATCGTCTAGTTGGGATTTCTCGACTAGAGCCTTCTTACTTGTTGAATACTAGCTCGTTTAGAAAGTTAAGTTGCGTATTTATAACATCGTGATGATAAAAAATTTACAAATTATTTTAACTTTGTTTTGTTTCCAAGTTGAATTCTGATAACTTTGAGCTTATTGACCATAATTTGGCACAAATTTCGACGTTCCTCCATACAAAATTACCCCCTTTTGATAACATGCACTTATCAATTCTTGTGAAATATATAAATCTGTGTACATAAAAAAGCAACAGTTTCGTTCTAAAAACAACGCCAAACAAGTGAGAAGGCTCTAGTCGAGCAATCCCGACTAGACGATACCCTGAATCCTATAATTTTCACGTACTTGCAAGTATGTGTGTGCTTGTACGCGTATACTTGACTAAACTTCAATGTTACATAACTCCAGTGTTTCTCAACCGACTTCAATAAAATTAGCTCAGATTTTCATCATTTTGTTTCAATCACCGTCCAAAAATTTTCCAAATTCAAGATTTTTCTGTTATCGACCCCATGTGTTCATCGGTAACGTGGAAAGTTATCGAAAATTTGAAACAATTTTGTCGTGCCTAGGGATTAGCGAGCTTGTGTTCCAAATCTGTCTCTATATCTTATACGGACGGGTCGGAGATGCTTCATTCTGGCAATCACATACTTTTGCACAAAACCACCCTTTTTCAGGATATAAGAATAGGTTTAAGAAAATTGGTGGGCTGGAACATTGAAAATATTAATTATTTAAACTATGTTCCTAAATAAAGTGTTTTCGTTTAGCATATACTATTTAATTTGTTGATCGCACCTTAATTATTAATCATTCACTTATCTTTTTTATACCCTGATCCCATTAAAAATGGGAAATAAGGGTATAATGGTTTTGTGCAAAAGTATGTAACAGGCAGAAGGAAGCATATCCGACCTTATAAAGTATATATATTCTTTATCAGCATCAACAGTCGAGTTGATATAGCCATGTCCGTCTGACCGTATGTATGAGCCAACCGATCTCAGAGACTATAAAAGCTAGAGACTCCAGATTTCGAAATTAAGCTCGCCTAATCCCTAGGCAGTACAAGTTTGTTTTCGATTTTCGATAACTCATCCCGTTTTGGATATACACATGGGATCGATAACAACAAAATCTTGAATTTTGAAAACTTTGAGATAGCATTTGAAATAATGAAAAAAATAATGACAATCTGTGAAATTTTTATTAAAATCGGTTGAGAAACACCGGAGATATGGGACATTGAAGTTGTGTACACACATACACACATACTTGCAAACACTGACTGTACGCGTAAAGTAAAGGGATCAGGGTATCGTCTAGTCAGGATTTCTCGACTAGAGCCTTCTTACTTGTTGTATATTCAATCTGCTGATTCTTAGCCGAATTTTTGTGAAATAAATTTTGTAAATCTATTAATGTTTTAATAAAAATAAGACATATTTGTAAAATAAAGAAATAATAACTTTATTTTGCTTTTTACAATCCGTTAAGAACAAACCTTTTACAATTCGGAACACAACCTTGACCACATCTCCCACACAATTGGTTGGCCTTTTATTTTGGCCAATTGTTGAGATGTTTGTAGTGAAACAATTGCTTATCAAATCACGCATATGGGGCGAAGGCCTGGCTGCGATTGCTGCCTTTGATTCATGACGTTTCAATGGGCGCTGTGCGTTATCAGGAATATTGCTTACTAAGCATGATATGCCACAGCTTACTTCTTCTCACACACGGTCACACTTACACACACACGCACATGCAAACACACATTACATACTCACGCACAACCCATCAGACATATGACTCGATATCGAAGCTGGCACATTAGCCTACTCAACAAAATCGTTAGCCAGTCAATGAATACTATCGTTAAGCATTACACTAGGCAACAAAATTTTATCACTCCCTCGTGGCGGTGTGTGGATTGTAGGTGGTAAGGGGACAGGGGGAATTGAGGGTTTGCGACATGTTATCGTCAAGTGTCGCCAACCAATCGTCGCTGATAATTGTTTCGATTGTTTTGCTCACGCCCCAATCATCATCATCATCGTCATCATCATTGTGTTGAATGCTGAGTGCTAAATTCATGGTTTCGTAAATTGCGACTTAGCACACGGCACTCGAACTTAATAATGATTTAATTACATGCGTTAAGTATGCATCAAGTGTCACTGTAATCATATGCATCACATTTTGACTTTTACCCAAAGAGCGGATAGAAAATGCCGTTCAAATCAAATTTTAGGTTGAATAAAATTTTATGCTTACTTATTTTGGTTGGTAAAGTTGAACAATAAAACGTCTAAGGCGACAAAAGCTGTAAGAATTTGTTTTACTTAGAGGACTCGTAATAAGACAATGCAACTATAAGTTTTTTATTTATTTTGAAGTCATTAACACAAAAATCGCGATTAAAAATTTAAATGGATAGGTTTTTGAGATATTTAAACATAAAACATAAAAAAATATTCCTGTTTTTTGCAAAGTACTATTTAATTAATCGTTTAATTCGTTAGAAAAAAATCTCATGATTTCAAATTCAATTGATTTCATTCAAATTTTTATATTGCTATAACTCGAAAATCTGACCTCAAAAAAAAACTGCTTTTTGGTTTTTTTGTTGCTATAATTCTGTGTCGCAAAGCCAAATTTCATATGGGGTATTACTATGTCTACTATATGTTTTTGGGGTAACTAAGTCCGAATTTATAATGTGTTTTTCTCCATCAGATCAGGTTTGTTTTCAGTGTAGCTGTATAATATCAAACTTATAAATGGTGAAATAGATTTCCCCATACTAATCATCCAAATTATTGCAGTACCTATTAAAAATACAAGACATTTTTTACCTATAGCTCTTCTTTTCTTTCTTTCGGATCTTATGCTCAATATATAATGATCTATCCCAATTACTACATAGTTCGGTGCGCCCCTCGGTCGGATGGGCGGGAGGTGGGTCGCTTTGTGCTTGGGTCAGCGCGTTAACAAGCCGTTGCTTGGTATCGTTTGGCCACTTGAATGTACTGTCCGTTAGTACATCTACGTCCAATAATAATAGACCTCTAAAGTCTGTTTTCAGGAGTTGTAAAAAACTAAAACTATTTTAAAACTAAACTTCTTCCAAGTCCAATAATTATTTAATAAAACCAATAAATTATTTTCTTTAAATTTTGAATGTTTTTATATACATTTTAAAATCTGCTGAAAGCGTATCGCACACGCAGAACCATACATTAGTTTGACACACAGCCACGTTAACGTAATAGTGTTGCTGTGAATGCACGCATAGCGATTATCGTAAATAAGTCTGTTTAATTTTTGGCTTACGACAACAACAACCGTTACATAGTACACATGCATATGTGTTGCTGATGGAAGTGTGCATTTCACAAATGCATAGCATATTTTACGGCATATTTCACGGCTGTCTGAGTTTGAGTTGAATGAGCGCGTGCTGCATGAATGGCTTTTAAACACTATTTTCAAATGATTAAAATCAAATGAGCTGTCAATTATTATTATTTGTTTTTGCTGTCAGTTTGTTGGCGTTGATGTAGTTGTTGTTGTTGCCGCTTATGTTATTGTTCTTGTATATGTTTTGCTGCCTTGTTGCATATTTAATTTTAATCCGATATTTAACTATGGCCAGTTTTTGGTTTGGCAAAATTAATTTGCAACATGAATTGCCTGGATTTACAAGCATGTTAAGTGGTCATTCAAACAAACGAACGTTCGAACATTTGAAAATACTACACACATTGATCCAATTGTAGCGCAATTATTTCATTTTATTCGATTTCAAATTAGTAGATGAAAAGCAAAGCTCATAATGTAACGCCCAATTTAATTTGTTGGATGATTAAATCTTCATTCATTGTACAGTGATTTTAAAGTGTTGAAATATATCTAATTATATTATGGTCCAAAAAGGGTTCAAACCCGTTTTATTCATACTATTTTCATTGGTCAATTGACTGTGAAAAACTCGAGGAAACAGATATGCATCGAGCATTGACTAACCACAACAACAACAAGTTGCGCCACTTGGCTAATGTATTTCTAAGTAGAGTTTTCCATCAAATAAATTCAATTCATGGCAGCAGCTGCTGCCGCTTCTCTTATGCTGCCTGCTATCCTTTAAAGTAAATATCATTACCATTATGATGCCACGCAGCTTAAAGCCCTGTGCTATGTCACAGTTCACGCCAGCTGAGTCGCAACTGCCCTTACCACCCACTTGGCCCTACCCTAAATATCTCTCTCTCTCTCTCTCTTTCTCTTCCTCTATCTGTCTCATCGTCGTTGCCATCATGAACAATGTTTACCTTACTTCATATGCACATTTACACACACAAACATGGGGCACCACTCATACGCAATGTGGTACACATACAACCTAAGGACATATACATATACATATTCATATACAAAACGAAAAGAGATAAGCAAACGTTACATGGTCGAATTTAATTTACACTGTTAGAGGAATTAAGATTAGTTTTAAGATCTGATAAACATGTAGAGTTGTTTCAAAAGTTATGACATTTTTTAACAAACTGCACTAAAGCATTTATATTCTTAAAAGTTTTAAATAATATATGTATGTGTTGGTGCCAGACAAATAAGAAAATATATTTGATTTGCTTGAATTATAGGGAATGAAAATTATGTGAATATGCTGGCAAGACCAAAAGGCAACCAACGTTAACGCATTGAGTGAAAATCAACATGTGCACAAACACGCAGCTGCTTCTACTCGTAAATCTATTGCCTACTTGTAGGCGCAAATGTTTTCCATATACTCATATTACATAGATACATATGTTTGTATATTTATGTGCGAGTGTGTGTGTGTTAGTTGTGCAAGTGTTGCAATTGAGTTTTGTAGCCCATGAAAAATTTATGGCAACTTTTCCATATTACTTAAAAGGCATACGAGACCAGAACGCAAAAACCAGCATATGATTGCTTAAAACTTTAAATACCCTGAAATTGAGTACTTTTCTTAACTAAAGATTTGTGTGCATTTTAATAAGCTAATAAAATACAACATAAGCATATGAACAATGGTAAAAACAAAACATTTAAACATATGTTCATCAAAAAGTACGAAGAAAATTAAATGATTTAATGTAAGCTCTCTTTAATTTCGCCTTTGCTATAATCTATTAAGGATTTTCATCGCTCAATATATAAACTGATTTATGTGTATTTTTGTAGCCATACTTGTTATCACTCACTTTTATATTGACAAGGATATTTATTCTTCGACTGCCTTTATTCAGCTATCGTTTCTTTCTAACTCTACTTGCTAACAAGGGCGCCAACTGCCGAACGCGCACGCTACACAGTCCAATACCAGGGGGAATGGGAAGAGAGGAGCTGCGTGGGTTCTTGACTGCTCAAAACTCCGTCTGCTGAATATACGTACATTTTATTTTATTGAATTTTTATCAATTTGTCGGCAGCTAAATTGAAACAGCAGCACACGCATCCCAATACAACGAAAGCACACCGTTCGAACGCAATTTTTGCATGCATTTTAGTAAGGCTCAATGCTGTTTACTCAGAATTCCCCCAATACACTCCATTCACTCACACATCCCTATCTACTGTGGAGCTCTGCCTACACTTGTTGTCAGGTTGCAGAAACAGCAAAAACTGTTATGAAATTCAGGTTCTGCGTGTTTGTGTGTGTGTGTGTGTGTGTGTGTGTGTGTGTGGTCGTTCGCCTTGTATGACAAGTTGTTAGACATTTGACTTTTTGCAAAACCAAAACCAGCTATACTCTTTTTCATTCTTTCAACTTTCTCCTCTGGCCATGCCTGCTGCATTGGGCTCATATTTTAAGCCATTGATTGCATTGCCCAAGCAACGTTGGCTTCTGGCTTTTCGTACTACAAGAACAAAAACAACAGCGAGAACAACAACAGACAAGTTTTAAGTCTTTGCAAAATATTTTTTCTTGTGATATGCTGACGCCATAAGCCGAATGATGTTGACTGAATGCTTGGCTGGATAGGCATTTTTGCCATTGTAAGCCCCGGCATTAAGTACCCGTAAGTATTATCAAGTCATAGACATGCTTCCACAGACATTGTTTGTGTCTTAACAATATGCTTCACCTCAACAACCCATATCCCAGCCACCCCGCAACCCACACCCTCCGCTCCGCCCTGGTTTTTCCAGCCTTCTTCATTTGGCAAAGTGCATATTCAAGTGGCTTAGTGCAGATTTCTTTAGAGAGCAAGTAACAAAAATCGAAATTGGTATCGGTTTTAACATGCACATTGTGCATTATTAGTATGTATTAGTATTTTTGGGGATTAGCTTGTGGTCAATGAATGAAGAAGACGCTGAAATGGCCATTTACAAAATATTTAAATTGAACTTAAATATAATTTTTTTTTATTTGTGTGGATAAAGAAATATTTTTAATATTTGTGTAAATAATTGAATAGACATAGAAAACATAAAACCTATGAATTATAATCCGATTATAATTTTGCCTAAATATTAATGTTATTTCATTTTATTATTCTTCCTTTCAGTTCGAATTTCCATTTCATTTCATTTTCAACACCTTTAATTTATTTAATCTTATCATAGCTTCAAGCGGCTTTAACCATTCGTCTTTATTTATGCACTAAACGTTTCTTTTCGGCGCAGTTTTAATCAACGCTTCACACACACACACACACACACACAGACACACGCTCACTGCAGGGATGCGTCCTTTAACCGGGGGCATAACAGAACAAAAACCGTAGCATAGTTTTGGGAATAAATTAGAATTTTGCTACAGCCGCTGGCAAGCAAATTAGAAAACCTCTTGAAATGTGCGTGTTATAACTTTGCGCACACTGACACAAAACATGCAAGCTCACAGATACACTTACATACGTATGTATGTGCTTGTGTTTGTAGATGGTTGTTGTTCAGGTGCACATAAACACACGCTCACGTACACAGCGACCCCCTGTAGCGAAATGTGCGTGTAAAGGATAAATGGAGTCTACAGAAATCTTAGTGAAAGTATCTGCCCAACCAAAAGTCGCCGAAATAGTAGCAACAGCTAACAGCAAGGTACACAAAAAAATTACAAAACTAAAAACCAAATTTGCTTAGCACACAGTTTAAGTTTTCTTTAATGCTCTCCTAAGCCCATATAGCACCACCTTATATCATTTGATTCTTGAAATCCGTAGAGTATTTGATCGTAATATTCTAGTAAAAACACTCAGCAACTTAAGTCGAATAAAAAACGACTCCTTTTATATTTGAGTTCAATAGGCTGAGCCTTGTGTATATTTTATTGGATTATTTTTTAAATTTTTTTATATTTAATTTGCAAAATCCTCAAACGTTTTAATTTTCATTTTAGATCAGCGGCCGGCGAACTTTTTGTACCATTACCCCAAATTTTTTTGTCAAACTAAACTTTAAAATCAAAATAGACCCAAAATATTATTGTGGAAGTTGCCTGTAACCAATGGTGATGAGCAAAAAAAAAAAAAGGTCAACAGAATAGAAAATTCAAAACATATATTTCAGAATCATTACCATTAACCGGTTCGCCGACCGCTGTTTTAGATAGACGGATCAAATCATAGATATTAAAGTAGGTCTAAAAATTTTTTTTTCCTATTTGAAAATCGAGGTTTCCAAACCTTCGTAAAAAATGTTTACTTCTTGGCCATCATTAAACGTAAAGCCATTCAAGACAAGATTATTTATTTTATTTCAATTATAGTTATGTATTGTAAGTATACAGTTTAAACTTTACTTGTATTGGGGGAAAACAATCCAAACGCCTTCCTTAACCCTTTTATGCAACAGAAGCCAGAAATGTTGCGACACCTACCGCCAATCTAGACTGCCACATAACAAGCTTCACTGGGGAGCCATTGTGTCAACCTGCGTCTATTCCTCTGCTCCTTTGTCTCCATCTCCGTCTGAGCCTGTGCCTATGCCTGCTGCTGACTCTGTGGCATCGACATTGGCTCCAAATACGGCTATGCCTATCGCTTTAGCCATAGCTAGGGCACCACATGCATTTCAATTAACGGCTACCGAAAGCACTTCATGTGCAAAAACACGCACCGCTCTTACAACCAACGTGGTGGTGGCACGTCCACCACATTGATAGGCGCTACCTGGAAAAGCCGTGACAGCACTGTTGCACTCAAAGAAATATTTCATGTAATTTTTACAAATTAGTTATTGCTTATTATTTTTTTTTTTCAAACATTTTTATTTATATTATATTTGTTATATTTGAAACACAATTTGTAGTAAACGGGCATTATTTCTTTTGCGAGAAGTAATTTCTCTTTTAAGTGAAACTTTCAAAGTTTTAGAAGGAATTATTTCCAGAGTGCAGGAACAACAGCTGTGGCACACCTGAAAGTATGGCTTCAGCTCGACTTTTTCGGGTCAAAATGTGTTAAGGTATGGGTAAGTGGACGTCAAAGTGGGCGTTGCCATTGCACATACGAGTATCCACTTTGTTTATGCTGCGTGGCTGCACTTTATCAAAGCGCCGGCGAGCGCTAAAAACAAACTGCGGTCGCCATTGCCATTCTGACTTACAGGGTGAACTTCTACGTTTCGACTACACCCTCTTCGCTTTCCTCCTGTCGTTGCACTTTGAGGAGGAGTTAAAAAGGTTTTCAGCCTACACGCTCACGCACTTCCGCTTTTTGTTGTCTCTGGCCAAAAGGCCAGTTGCCCTACGCGCCTTGCCTCTCCTAGCTGTTCAAACATTGGCAGCTTAAGGCTGTTTCGTTAGCTGCTGCCAAAGGGGTTGGAGGTGAGGAGGTGGCTGGTAGGTACCACAGTGTGTATCATATGTTTATGTACATGTGCATGTATACACACATATTTGTTATTCATTGGGGGACAATTTTCACAGCTGCATATTCAAACAATTACCGCAAAATAAAAGGTAAACAAAATTACTTCCGAACAATTTCGCTTACACAAACATACACAAAGGCAGCCCCAAACCCTCAACCGACAGCTTCCACCTCTTCTGTTTTGCTTACCTTTAAGGTAAGTGCGTTACACACATACACGCAAAGAATTGTATTGAAAACAAAAGGATAATGGGAATAAATGCAGCAAGCAAAACATACATTCCTTATTTAAAGATATTGTGAAACTTGATTATATAATTTTATTTAAATATGCTCATTAAATACATTATCAATTTTATTACATTTTATTTTATTTTTAAACAGTTTTAAAGTAAGATTTAAATCTTATTCAATTGAAATATTCGAAACAATTTCTGTGTTAAATATTTTGTTTTATTATATATATATATATTCTTAAAAGCTTGATTTTTT
Source organism: Scaptomyza cyrtandrae (assembly GCA_035044605.1). Taxonomy (NCBI): domain Eukaryota; kingdom Metazoa; phylum Arthropoda; class Insecta; order Diptera; family Drosophilidae; genus Scaptomyza; species Scaptomyza cyrtandrae. The sequence continues at coordinate 38,356 of JAWNNS010000637.1, forward strand.
TTATGCCAGTGTGCAAAACATGTTTTTTAATTAAATAAAAAAATCAACTTCCTGTATACAAAACTAAAAATACATTTTAAAATTTTATGACTAAATAAGATTCAAGTTCAAAAACTAGATAGACTTCTATATTGGAATGTAGGGTATTAAATAGGGAAAATCGGCCAAACCGCAGACTAACTTACCCCGAGCCCGGTTAGCTACGCTGACAGTTAAGGTTAATGCAACTGTCAGCAGCTGTTACGGCCGTATTTTGAATCCCACATGTCACTCCTCCTGTTTCCACAGCAACCTTCCCCCAACCTTCTATTTATTCATGGGCCGTGTGTCGTGTGGAACGGTTATGTTTTTGCGGGACTCTGGCTTTATTGTTGCTGGCAGGAAGGCAACAGAATTGCTGGGATGCAGTTGTCTGGATTTTGTTAGATTTTCTTTATCTATCGCATCGGCAAAAGTTAGCAACAATGTGTTTTTAATTTCTCATTACGATTTCCGTGCGTACGAAAAACAATACAAAAAAAAAATTTAAATTTCAACTCCGCCCGAAATCTAATTATGGAAAACTGTAAACTTTGCGCGCAATGTAAATTATAGCATAAAATTTAATTATTTTTTGGCATACGTGGCATTTGCACTACATGAAATTTTGTGCAAAACAAAAAACCTCATTTCGATTTAATGCATTGTCAAATTTGTTTAAGCAAAGCAAATGTAGTTATAGCGCTTTGCTGCTGCTGCACGTGTATGTTTGTGTGTGTTTTGGCCATATTCATTTACATTTAAAGCAGCCAAAAACTTCTAATAAACAAATTAATTGAAAGGAAATTAAATGAATTAAACGAGCGTTTGCATACAATTTGCAAAAACCACTTAAACAGCTATATTTTTTTTTGTTTTGTCATATTTGTGTATTTGTTTTAATAGCTTTGCACAAAAATTGTTTTGAATAAATAAACCATAAATGAACAAACGTTGTTTTCACTAACCTTATTTGTTGTTTTATTTGCGTATTGTACTTAAGATATATAGTTCTTAAAAAAAAAACTTGAGCATCGCTGTTTTTGTAAAACGAAGTTTAATATCAAAACCAAATTAATAAATAAAGAAAATAAACATAATTTTTTCTTTTTTTTTGTTATTTAGCCATTAGTTATATCCTTTTTTATTTGCTTTTTCAAATTTGAAGATTACTTTTTTTATTAATACTATATTGATTTTTTTACTGGTTTACAGTTTGTACTTCAGGCAGCCCTGGCAAAGAATCTTAAGCCTGAATGAAACAATTCCAACCAATTAATTTATCCACTTAACACGCAAACTTTAAGTGTAAATATTGGCTGCTGTCTGCGGCTGCTCCGGCTTCCCCTCTTTTATCCACAAACTATTCAATCTGTGCGCTGCACCTTGCCGCGCTCCCCGCAAAGTATGCAATTATTGTATAAAAAGAAATCAGGCGTCAGCGCGCTGGCAACTTTTCGAGAATCGGAATTGAGTTGAGTTGAGTTTTAATTTCAATGGCCACAGCAATTGCCTTTAAAATGCAGTTGAAAGAAGACTCGGTCGTTTTTTTTTTTTGTTTATTTTTTTTGGTGTTGCTTTTTTATTTGTCTTTTTGCTTTTGGTTGAGTTTTGGGTTTCTGTAATTGCTCCACACTTAAACTTCAAATGCAGACGCGAAGGCGAACGCTGTGCACCATGCTGTAGGAAAGGCAGTGGGGCAGGGTGTAGGTGGTGTTATTATTTTTATTGCATACCACGCGGCGGGCGCAGCATGCCACAGCAGCGTGCTCCCTCGTCTTCGCCAGGCCAATAAAATGTCTGGTCGTTTTTGGCCATAGTCTGGGTACGAGTGGATGAGGTTTCGTTCCTTTAATATAGGCAATGGCGTTGTGTAGGCTTTGCCCAGCTATGAAAAGCGTTTATCAGGCAAATTTTTCGACTTGTGTTGGGTGCGCAGTATAATTAAGAAATAAGGCGCGAATCGTGTGCATTTGTACAACACGTACTAACTTACTGACACCATTTAAGCCACCATCAACTCGAAGGTGGCAAATACAAAGAAGAACAATAACCGCGGACGAAAATAACATACCCTTGCAGATCGGACTTTAAAAGTATAACATTAAATATTTGTTGTATTGTGTATTTTCTAGCATCACTTTAAAATTGTATAAGGGAACCATTACCTTAGAACTTAAGTAGTAAAGGGAATACTCTTGATAAAGCTCTGCCTAAAACAATCATAGAAAAAAACAAATTTACATGGATTAGTCATTCTCAACTCTTTGAATAATGTTTATTAAGAACACTTATGACTTTTGATGCTTTACACATAATTCACGATAAAATGAAGGAAGGGTATAAGCAGAAATGTGCAGCCAGTCACAGCAGCAATGAAAGCATTCGCATTAAGGAGGGAAACTTTAATGATAAGCGTAGCTGGCGGATGCGAGTAACGGAAATATTATAGGAAAAGGACACGACAGAATGCCGTGAAACGAGCAGGTGTAAGAAAAGTATAGCGACAACCTGCTGTGTGTGGGAAATCATAGCTGGTAGAGAAACCACAGGTAACCGGAATGCGAATACAAAAACGAGAAGAGCAAAAAAATTGGCATTAAGTATCTAAAATGTAAGCTATTGAAAGTGGAGCAAGATTTGAATGGTTTTAAAAAGAGAAAACTATCTTAAATATATTTAAAACTGTTAAAATATTAAATAGACTTTAGGTGGTTACATAAATAAAAGAAAAAGTTTAATTTAAAAAACATTAATTCATTTAAAATATTATCCAAGTAGACGATTTAAGCATCATCTACTTTAGTTTGTTTAAGCAACTTATCTTGAACCAAATTGCAACCCACCTTTAATAACATTTGGTGGACAACAATAAGTTCAAGAACTTCACAGTTTTATTTTGTATGCATTTACCGTACAACAACATTGTTAAACTTCTTTTCCAGTGCCAGTTGTAATGCCATTTTGAAGCCACGCACACGTGACATTACCGCTTATAAGTCACTGGAGATTTAACGAGCTGCAAGCAGCATCAGCAGCTGGAGCCACTCTCGCATCGGTGCGAAAACCAAGTGGGCTCAACAAACATAATCAGGAGCTAAGCAATGGGAAACTGGACTACTGGGCAACTGGACAACTGGGCAAATGGGCAACTGGCGTGCCATGGCGACTGCCGGCTGGGTGCAGTCAGCCCAAAAGTATGCAACAATTTATGCATGTTTACAATGGCAATTTTGGGTGGCAAATGGGACAGCAAGCTGTATAGTGTAGGGAAGTTAGGAAGCTCCCGTACAAATGACCAATACCCCGGGCGCGTTGCATAGTTTGGAGTACCGCAGAGCATAGACAAACATTGATAACTTACAGGACGCCAGCAAGAGAGGGGGCAGAGGGAGATATTTGAAGGTTGGGCAGTCGGGCATAAGCCAACTGGCCGTTTTGTCAGCTGCACTGAACTGCTGCTGCCGCCGCATGCTAATATCGGGAAGCAGCAGTAACAGCAACAGCAACGAACCAGACAGACAGACAGACAAGAATAGAGAGACACAACAAACGGACAGGGAGAGAAAGAGTTAGTTTGGGATTCTATGGAAACCGGCTCTGTAGCTCGTTGGCGTCTATTGGCCAATGGATTAGGGACTGACCACGTTGGCCATGTTGCACCGTTTGTTGTTGTTGTTGTTGTTGTTGCAGCATAGACACACAGCAGCAGCAACAGCAGCAGCCAAACTTGTGGACAACCTGGCCACGTCCTGCATGGGCATCGATAAAAGCAGACGCTGACTAACGGCAGGCTCACATTTTGTATTCTTTCTTTTTGCTTATTTTGTTTTTTTTTTTGTTATTCTATATTTCTGTTTCATAAAATTGTTTTGTCTTTGAATTCATGAATGTATTATAAGTTGTAAATTTGTTTTTAAACGCTTTCATTTAAATTCTGTCTATAAAGACTCATCAAAACACTAAGATTATCCAAACAATTAGTTATTTTATCACAAAATGGTTTCGAATTGCATAACACAGCGATATCTTCTTTAAAACACCCCACAAAAAGTTGAACTTAATTTAAGCAATAGATATTCCGATGCGCCTGATATCAATATTCCAAGACTTATAAATGCTATTAAATAAATTTTGCGTTCAAGCTTAAGCGATTCGAACCACCCCAACCAAACACCAATTGCTTAGACTGTTAGGATTGCTTGCCACCCTAATTCAAGGTGGCTTCCCTCGCTCCCTCCCTCCCACTCGTATCCTTTTCGACCGCTGTAGGGGTAAGACAAAATGGCGCAATTAATTAAATGCATGCGCTTTATGGCCAAAGCGTTGTTGTTGGTATGATGCTGGGGCGACTGCTGTTCAATGTCTGCCAGTTTGAAGGTGGTTTTTAGGAGAGGGTGTTGGTGAGGGGTGAGGAGGGCGTGGCAGAAACGTTTAAAGCCAAAACCACACAATCAGCTAAATAGCAATCGCTGCCTGGCGCCGACGTTGTTTGTGTAAGGCGCGGAAATCTCTCTTGCCCCAAAATTGCAGCCAGTTTGACGTCTGCGACACCTGCGACTCTTCATGCTACCAACAACAAAAACAACAACAACAACATCAGTAACAACAAGAAGAAGAGCAACAGCAAGAGCAAGAGCCAGAGCAACGTAAATGTCAACTTAATTTTGCTAGTTTAGTTGTTGAGTGGCGGCTGTGTGGCAAAATTAATTGACACTCTGCCAAAATGTTTGCTTATATTATTGGCAGCGGAAATTGTCGGTTCCATCTCGCAGACTAAATGGATAAGTGCTTTGATATAAATCAAATATAGTTTTGCAACACATACATATATACATACCATATATGTATGTACGTATGTAAACACTTTGCATGCGCTTCAACCTATATAAATACAGGAAATTTAACAGAAATTTTCAACTCGACAACGAGAGAAAGTGCATTTAAATGTATTGAATATTAGTATTTGACAGCTTACCTTGAACTAATAGTCAATAATAAATACTTTTGTATCAATATTCCAGTAAGCATATAAAGTGCAAAGAAGTTTATTTAAACATATTTAATTATTTTTTTCATTTTCTATCATTTTGTTTTATAATTTTTTGTTTTTCTAGTACATGTTGCTTGACTAATTAAGAGTTTGTACTATTTTAATTGGCAATGATTTTGATTTTTGATCGATTTTTATTGAAATTATGAGTTTGATATTTTTCTTTTTCTTTCTTAGTCGGTTTTCGGTAGAACAATCTTAAAACAAAAAACCTTAGAATATATATCATCTATTTTAATATTTAAATATCGTCTATCTTTTTTTAATATTGATCGCAAGGACTGAAACTATCAAAAATTACCCACTAGTTGAATTACCCTTTAGTTAGTTTATACAATTTTAGTAAAGCCAAAAAATCTTTTAGCTCAGTATAGTGTTTCAATTGAACAGCAGCACCGCAGCAGAACCGCTTCTTCCCCTTCATTGTTATGTGTCTGTTATTTACATAATCGCATTCATTCACTTTGTGACTGTCAATCAGGCGGTCAGGATGCAAACTACAAACTAAAGCTCTCTGTTGCCTTAGCCAGTTGCCCTTTTCACGAGGCTATACAAAAAAAGGCAACGAGGGAGATTGAGAAAGAGAGAGCAAAAGAATGCTTGAAGGAGCTTATCGATTCAAAATCGAATCAAATCAAATCAATTTGCAAGCTATGTTCTTAATGGAGAAATATGCCAAGATTCAGCTCTTAGCAAAAAAAAAAAAAGAAAAAAGAAAAGCAACTCAACAGACATAAGAAAGATTTTCAGCAGCAGAAAAGCATTCCCCTGTTTGCCACCACCCCCGGTGGCAGGTGCGCTCATAAATCTCAATTTTTAGCGCCAATGACTGGCAAAACTTGCTGGCGCACTATTTTATTTTCACTTTTTAGTTTAAGGTATTCATTCTCGCTCAGCTGCAGGAAGGCAGGCAAAATATTTTAAATTTAGAATATCCTCACTGCATAGCAATTACAAACTGACAAAAAAGATGGTGAAAGGGAAGGGGTGTGTGGGGGGTGGGGGGTTAGCGCACATTTAAGCTTTTGCTAGCTTTATCCTTTATTTCGACCTAGTCTTCTTTATCGCTGCACCGTTTTGGCCATATCTTTTCTTTTATTTTGTGGCAAACGTTGCCATATCCGCCATGAAATTGCCACAAAAAAAAAATAAAGAAAACGAAAATCAACCCCATACCACACGAACACAAGCCCAAAGGCCGCAACACCAACACCCGAACAGACCCAGCAGCGACCATAAAAAATTAACAAAATAAAATAAACAAAAAGAAGCAACTCAAAAAAAATAAACAAAAGCGAAATATTCTAAACGGGCAGCAGCGGAGATAAAAAAAAATAGAAACACAAAAAATGATGGCATAAAGCTGCTTTCCCGCAAAAATCGTAAAAAATTAAAAGTATCTCACAGATACAACAGTTGCACCTATATACTACATATGTATATTTGTACATAGCTCTTTCACTTCACACTGCTGCTGCTGCAGCCGCTGCCGCTGCCGCTTCCGCTTGTCGTTGTTGCCACACAGTGTATGTGTGCCATAAATATTGCTGTATGGTTTTGGTCATGCAACTAATTACATTTGCATTTGCTTGCAACGCCTCTTGAATGGACAGCAACACTATTAGATATTGTGGTCTGCCGAAAACTTTATAAAGCTGAGGAAAGTCATTTAAATAGAGCAGTTGAAGTACTCAAATATTAACTGCATTTGAAACAAGTATATATGTTGTTTAGGTGTTGAGCAATGGAATGAACTTTATTGCTTTATTATTTATTATATATGATATTTTTTTATTTATTATATTTATAGTATATGCAGTCTGCAAAATATGCAGTCACTAAAACCAAAGTCAATAAATATTAAAACTTGTATTTTAGTTTCAAAATATACTGTCTTTATTTAAACTTTGTTAAAATGAAATTGTATGCTTAGTTTTTGAGATACACAAAGCTTTACTTTTAGATATAGTGAAGATTTTTCACTTCGTGAAGACTGTGACGCTGTTGTTCGTTTTGCTGCATTACAAAAATGTACAATAAACATTGATGTATCCATAGCAATAATGCTATTGAAAATATGCAATTGAAAATATATATCTTAGCAGCTTCAATTAATTGTATGTTTTTTCTTTCTTTTATCTTTTAGAATTAAATTTAACAATCTGCATGAGAATAGATGCATCAAAAATAAGGTACGCTCACAATCGTAGTATATATATATATATTAAACGATTTTAATAATATTAGTAATCTGTTCAGATAACGGAACAAAGTGAATTTTAGTCTGTGTAGGTAAATTTGTAATTAGATCCTAATGCAATATTCAATATTCAATCAAATTCATTAATTAATCAAAAATGATTAAGTTGCGGCCAAGAAATTTTGCTAATTTTCAAATTGGTTGCAATTTTAATTCCACCAAAACTATCTGATGATTTTATTATTCTTAAAATAGGAAATCACTGCAAATGACTTAACTTGTTCACACTTCTCTCTTAATATTTCTCTCTCTCTCTCTCTCTCTCGCTCTCTCTTTCTCTTTGTGTGTGTTTTTACAATGGACATAGTCATTAAACGATTGGGTGTAAGGTCGTTAAATTTAAAATACATTTACAAGCAATTCGCGTAACCAGATGCGCATTTTATGCCAATAACTTGAATGCGTTTTATTTTTTACCTTGGTTTTTTATTTTTTTTGGAACGCCACACACCGAACTGGGAGGGCAGGTTGGGTTGTGAAACGATCCGTTTAAATGTGTAATGATGCTCTGGGTCAGCTGTTGGGTTCTATGTGGCGGGATTTTCATCGCCAGCAGCAGCAGTAGCAGCTCATTCAAGGTGATGGTAGGGATAGCTACACACACACACACACACACAGACAAAGGACTAATTAAGCTATTTATTAGGTTTGAGGTTAAGTTCAGCGGCAGTTTGTTGCAGTTGCCAGATGGCTAAGCTTGCTTTCTACCTCCCGATTTCTCTCTCTCTCTCTCTCTCTCTCTCTCTCGCTCTCTCGCTCTCTCTCTCTCTCTGCCCCTCTCTTTGGAGCTGGAGGCGTGTTTTGGTTTAACCTGCAACTGGCTGGCAACCAGCTGCATGTTCACATCAGTTGACTTTGTGGGTTGTGTCAGTTAGCCAAAAGGTCATCATCATGTCGGAAGCCAAAAGCCAAAGTCACAAAAAAAAACAAACCATATACACGAGTATATAGTTAAGTTACTGCAGCTAGTTTTTGGGCGCATTCGCTTGCAGCTTACTTTAACTTGTTTGTCATCTGTCAGTTACTGCTCGTTAAGTTGGCTTTCACCTTTCTACTTTTGGTTTTACCTTCTTTTTGCACATTCGCTCGTAGTTCATTAAAGTTAAATAAATCAATTGAAGAGTGAACAATTAAAAGAGATTCAAAAGTACACAGATTAAGCAGAGTTGTTGTTATTTGCTTGACTTTTTGAGCGCTTCGACGGCTGGCGGGTTCAACACGAGGTGTTGATTACCACCTGAAGCGCACTTCAATATGCTTGGACCGCAAGTCAAGTAGATAATTTAATATGACAGGTGGCTTAAAGTTAAATAAAGAGGAACTCAATTTTGTTAACCCAAAATAAAATAGACCTAACTCAAAGGCTGGTCATATATTCGGGAATTAAAACCGTAATCAACATGTTGAAACTCGAACATTAATAAGAATTGCTTTTATTAAAGCATCATAGGTTGAATCCATTTCACGAAATAATCTTATCACTAACAATTAAAAAGGCTCTAGTCGAAATATCCCGACTAGACGATACCCTGATCCCTATACTATACGCGTACAGTCAGTGCTTGTAAGTGCACTCGCATACTACATACTGCATACACAACTTCAATGTCCCATATCTCCGGTGTTTCTTAACCGATTTTAATAAAAAGGAGCTTTCAACTATAAGCCATCTATAAATAACAGTGTTTAATTTTGAATTCCAAGCCAAATGGACTCCCATGTAAGACTAAATTTAGATTTTGCAACAGATAACTTCAATTTACTAAATATGAATATTTTCGTTTGACCCATACAAACAACATTTAAAAAGCTAATACTAAATTATCTGTTAATAAAATAAATAACAACCGAAAAAAATGTTGTGTATTCAATTTGTATATCAACTACCTATATTAACTACCTTTAATTAAAAGTTTTGAAAAAAATGAAGAAAATATGTTGCACAAATATCAATTTTACTGAGGTATGTGCATATTCCTTCCATTCTATGCTTTTGTTCCAACTGCTAGCCATGCTAAAAGGCTGCCATTAACAACAATAAGCAGCCCAAAAAGCAAAACAAACACAACAACAAAAAGAAATAGTAATGAGAATGAGGAAAAGCTATGGTCGCCGTCGCGATAATTATGTATGAAGCAATTATTTCGTATGTCCAGAAATAGCAAAAACAGCAATTGCGAAAGCAACAAAAAAAACACACACACGCATGAACATTGTACAGACTACATATTCATGCATATATTGCAATAACCGTTATTGTTGTTGTTGCTACAGTTTGGGCTCTACGTGCGATCCACACAAACTGAAACCCGACGAGGCTGGCAACAATTTGTTGCTGTTGTTGGTTTTGTGTACAATATCAAGAACAACAAACGAGTTAAATGCCTGACTGACGTCCATAATTATAAAGTGAGCAACAGCAACAACAACAGCGACGATGGCACAACAAAATTTTTAAAAAACAACTGCAATATGTGCAAAATAAAAGCATGTGCAACAACAACAATCAAGCAGGAGCAGTCAAAAAAATTAAGTTGAAAATGTGTATAATTAAGTCGCTAGCCCGAAAGTAGGCAAAACAAAATACCCGCTAAAAATACTCACTCGCACACATAGAACCAAAAAGTCCCAAAAAGCCAGAGATAAGGAAAATTGAGTATGAGAGAGAGAGAGAGAGAGAGAGTGATTTCAATTATATTTGCTTGTACAGTTTTTGCAAACTTTCTATTTCTAAATCGGTTTTTGTTCAAATCGAAATTAGGTTTTTTTTGTATATGTGTTGCAAATCGTTTACCCATGAGTAAATATTATTTACTGACACGAATAAATTTGAAATTTTTTATTTTTTCTAAGTGCATTCTAAGCAAATATTCATGCGATTAAGGGTTTAGTTTATGTTTTTACTAATGAAATTTGTTTTTCTCTCAAAGCTTGTGATTTATTGCGAGTTGTTCTTGCAATTATATACAATTTAAAATGCACACATAGTAATATTTGTTGTTTAGCTAATTTTAAGTTTGTTCGGAAAAGCAAAGACTTTATTTTATAATCTCTTATTCCCATTAACACTTTTCCATTAGCATAGCTTTAGTAAAGTTAACCGCCACTTCAACAAAAATATTGTAAAACCGCAACGGAATTTACTCAAACCTTAATTTCATCTCATTTCTGAACGTATTGCATTAAATTTCAATTCATTAACTCTTTACCTTCTCCAATCAACTCATTTAATCCCTTACTCGGCTTTGTCACACTCTCAGTCTGAAATCGATTGATTATTGTCATTATAAGGATGTCGCAATAAGACTAAAAAAATACAATGAATTTGTGCCTTTGTTCGTCATACCACAGAAATTAAAAACAATAAATCTTTCGAGCCAATAATTATGTATACTACAGTAACATAGCTTTCTAAAAATATTTAAAAATTATACTATTTAAATACAAGTATTAAGTAAAATAATCAATACAAAGAGGTATTTATATATTGAGAAAATCTTTACATGAATTATGGCAAATGTAAAAATAAAAATATATTTATGTTTATAAATACAAAATTTTTGTTTGACATAAAATAAATTTAGTGAATATATTATTTTAAGCCAATATTTGGCTCTAAATGTTTTCTAACTAAGAATATTTATTCAAAAAAAATTAATTTTTTTTGTTTTGTTTATGTTTTTCAGGTCTTCAGTTCCTATCCTAGGAATATTTTAAGTTCGAATCAGTCTTCGTTCCGTTTAAAGTCCGTCTAAAAATAATTGACAACTTAATTGCAACATCTCCATAGCCCTTATGTGCCCCAAAAGGCATCCAAAACAAACGAACAAACAACAGCAACAACGCCTGATAACAAAGACTATGGAACAAAGAGTGCTCCGCTCATTGACGATAATTTTGTTTGCTTCCCGTAGCAAGAAGAACAGCAACAGGGTTGTCCATGTTTATGTAACTAGTGTCACAACGGACGAGCCACGCCCCCAGTTAACCGCCCATTTAACACGCGTTCGCTTGTCGCTGATTTCGCATGTAAATCTTGGCGCATTAATCCGCCGGCCTTAACGGCAGTTTTTGCTGTTATCGTTGTTGTCAGTGCTTCAAAAAAAAAATAAAAATCCAATTGCCTGACAGCACAAACACATACAGAGAGTATGTGTATATGTATGTCTGGTATGTGTATATACATACCAGCATATGTTTCAACGGAGACTGCGAAAATGAAATTTAATTTTAATGCACTTAACACATTTTTCACTTACGCTGGCAAATTTATATGCGTACTCGTATTCACATTTTCTGCTAGACTTTATTTTTTTCTCCTCTTTTTTTAAGCACATACGAATTTTTTCCGCCCATAATTACAAATTGATTTTTTTTAATGATAATGTAAGGCAGTTGTTGCTACTTTTTTATATATTTGTTCCCTGTACGTTCAATAATGGAGATGTAGGGTATGATGTTGTAAGGTAAGGTAAGGTATGTAAAAAATAATCCAAACTCAAAGCTAAGTATTGTTTAAATATATTTTAATTTAATCTTACATAGCAACAACATTATTCAGACTTAAAAAATGATTGTGAAAATAAATCCATAGCTTACATAAGATTGAAAAAATATAATATATACAGATATCTTAAAATTTGGAAAGACTTAAAACAAATTTATTGTATTATTGGAGTAAACAAAAAATAAATCAAACATAAACCAAAAAGAATAACAATTTATGTATTTATGTATAAATATGGATATTTATTCTATTTGTATGATTATAATATATACATTTGCATAAATATATTATAGATATTCATTGGTCTCTAATATTTAAAGTAATCTTTTTTTTTGTGCATAGATCATCTACTAGTTAGGCACTTTCAAAACATGTGGATTTTTTAATCATGTTATTTTTTCGTTGCGTAGGTTTTTTGGGCTCATTAAGCGCTTTGGGGCAAGAGTGATTAACACAAGCTGTTGTTTCATACCATTAGGCAGATATGAAAATATAAAAAAAAAATACAACGAGCTGTACACCAACGCTAACTCACGACGCTTAAAACATTTTTGTTGTGTTAGTTAAGTTAGCGACAAAAAATGATCAAGTTTGAACAAAAATTTAATTGTTATGTATGAATACACTAAGTAATGGATGTACTCAAGAGATTATAATCATAAAGTTAAAAAAAATATCTTTTCTACTAAATATAAACCAAATCCAAATCCCATTTGGCAGAATGCTAGCAGCTAAAAATAACACATACAAAAAATATGATTCTCTACGAACGGCAATTGACATTTTCAATTTAAGACTTCAAACTGTTGCCTTTAATAGCTGTTGATTGCTTTTTTATTGATATATTGTTATTTTCGCATTTTAGCCAGGCAAATGTTCCTGTGACTCCAACAAATTAAGCGCAATTCGCATAAGAACAACTGCAACTGAACAAGATGCAAGTTTATTGCGACACATAAGATAATTGAATAGAAATATCATTTTGATTTGGTCTTTTTACCATACACTAAAGAATGAAAACTTATTATAATATCTCTGTAAGAGTATTTAATCTTCTATAACCCGCATATCTCTGTTTGTCGTAATTGTCCAAGTTACGCACATTAATGTCAGGCTAGCGGCACGCACACATGCACACATACATATGTGTATAATATATGATACTGAGTGAGTGTGTCGCGCCTTCGTTTTGTTACAAGCGCCGCCGGCATCAAGCGAGTCCCAGTCAAGTGGTTGCTGTCTCCACTCAAGTGTCAGGACTGTCCTTGTCACGAGGCTGCCAGGCGGCCAAGTGACGTGAAGCTAGTTGGAGGACATTTTATGTACGTGTCTGTGTGTCATTTTCACTTCCACTTGCCCATTCCCCATTCCGCATTGTTACACACACACGTACATGAAACACATAAACATGGGCATTCTTGTTTTGTGTTTGTCTAGCAGTGTGATTCCTGCGTAGAAGTTGGGACATGTTCAATATTCAACATCATCCTGGTCAGCTGTTGGATAACAATTCTCACCAGCTTCTTCTGCTACACTGGCCTGAAATTAACTTTCGAATTATTTATTATGTATTAATAATACAATTAAATTTATTACCATAAATTTAATCTAACATTTTTCCATTTGCCAAAACGCAAAAGTTTTAGTTGTTCTTTGTTTAGATGAAATGCTTTATTTTAAATTAAGATATATTGATTATTGGAATTATAAATATACGTACAGCTGCACGCAGGCAGTTCGATACAATATGAACTGAGTTGCATCTTAAGATCATACTTGTTTGATCTTTTAAATACACATTACATGTATAACTAGATAACATACACATTGCCGATCAACTTATATTCTTAACATCGCTAAATAATATGATTGCACAACCTAAATTGTAAAATGTTCATCAACCAAAGTAGTATTATACATTCACTATAATTATTGTTCTCATTAACATTAATGTTATACATTTAAAACAAATACCAATTACAAGGGTACTTAGACGTCGCTAGCTGGAAATATCGAATAAAATCTATCCAATATATATATATATATTGATAGATGAGCTTAAGCACTTTTCATTGCTATTTTTCGTTGATATTGAAGCCAAAACTGGAAACTGAATGCTGCTCTTTGCCATTGCCTTTGAGTTTGTTTTTGAAGTGCCTGTCCCACATTTTTTCGCACTTATGCTCAAACCTGGGAGAGTTTTTTATTTGGCTCTGGGCTTATGTTACAGCTGTTGGTCAAAGATTGAAGTGTAAATGTTTAAATTCTAAAAGAGTTGCGCTTAAGATTTATTTAAAGATACGTGAAAAAGTTAGCTTAAATTTGTTTCAACTTTTTGTTGTATCTCATTTAATATTGATGGATGATTACTTCACCATTCATTAACTAATTAAAGTATCCCAATGATGATCTCACAAATTATTTTTAAACTAAAACCTTAAATTAATTATTAGTAGGCTGCGAAATGTCGGCTTCGAAGATTTAAGCACAGGCCCCAGACTCAGAAATATTTCTCATTCAGCTTTTGGCTTTGTCCTGTAAACATCTCTAAATATTTTGTTTGTATTTGAGTGTGCCTTTTTCGGGAATGTGAGTTGAAGAAATATAAAAGAAAAATCTTATTGTGTGTTTAAAAATGTATTTTAATTTTTCGTTTCTTACAACTTCAGGTTTAAGTCGTTCTCGTAAATAAAATCTACGACTGCATTGGCTTTAAAAGGTTTCAAGTCTTGACCTAAGAATTTTTAAAAAGCCAATAAGCAGTCGGAAATACTCCATCTAGTACCTATTTCCGTGAAGACGTTTTATTAAAAGTTGGTATTTTAATATATATACTATTGATATAAAGACCAGTATTTATTTTTTAGCCTAAGTCAAAATGTGCTGCGGTCCTTGTGGTGGATGCTATGGTGGATGCTATGGCGGATGCTATGGTGGGTGCTATGGCGGATGCTATGGATGCGGTGGCTGTTACGGAGGATGCGGCGGTTGCTACGGTTGTGGATCCTGCTGTGGTGGCTGTTGGTGTTAAAAAATATCTTCAGAACGAAGTCTAGGTACTACGCAGTCAGTAATAATGATTTGTTGAATATCTTATAAAATGTATAAATTAATAAATAATACCTTTATAAGTAAAAAGTAATAATAATAATTTTTTTCTTAAAAGTATAAAGTAAGAGCATTGTAGCGAACTGAGAGCAAGCCGCCTGCGTGCGGCTATACGTATATTTAGACACAATTCGCACACCACATAATATAGGTTATAGGCCCAGACATTGAAAGTCTGCGTTGTGACTCGGGTCTAAAAAAAATAAAAAAAGACCATCAAAATGATCCCATCAATGCATTCTATCGAGAAGCTCGATGATAGAGAGAACTATAGTTCATGAGCAGTTCAGATGAAAAGTGTTCTAATTCATGCTGATCTGTGGGGAGGTCAGAAGGTGATATACCACAAGCAAAAGCCGACTTCGACGCAAAAGATGAGAAGGCGTTAGCGAGCATTATGTTGTGCATTAGAGCTGCGCAAATAATAAATGTTAAGCATTGTAAAACATCAGCGGATGTTTGGAATCAATTGCGTGAGACTCATGTACCAAGAGGACCGGCACGACGTGTTACATAGCTGAAGCAATTATTGGCCACAAAAATAAAAGAAGGGGAGAGCATCGATGGACATCACAATAGCTTCTTTGACGTGGTGGAAAAACTCAACGAGATCAGCGAGGATTTGCCTGATGAGTTATTGTGCATACTTCTATTGTCTACTCTGGCTAGTAAATTTGATAACTTTGTAGTAGCAGTCGAGACACTGGACTCATTGCCGACGCTTCGTGCACTAAAAGTGAAACTTCTGGAGGAAGAAGAGCGACGCAAGGCGGACGAATGTATGGAAGAAGGAGAACAGAAAATGTTCGGTATGCGTGCAGAAAGGAAAAACGGTAAAAGTCAAAGGGACAAGAAGACGGGCTGCTGGAGCAGTAAATTGCAAATCCAAAGAGCGAAAAGCCAAAAGCGGGAGTCATAACGAAATTGAATAGAGATCATTTGCAGGGTTCGACATGCGTGCACTAAAGAACGTCGAGAAATCCCGACTAGACGATACCCCGAACCCTGTACTTTACGCGTACAGTCAGTGCTTGCAAGTATGTGTGTTCGTGTCTACGCGCATACTGCATACTCAACTTCAATGTTCCATATCTCCGGCTTTCCATATTCAAGATTTTGTTGCTATCAATCACATGTGTATATCGAAAACGGGATTGTACTGGCTAGGGATTAGGCAAGCTTAAGTTCCAAATCTGAAGTCTCTAGGTCTTATAGTCTCTGAGATCGACGCGTTCATACATGCGGACGGACAGACGGACATGGCTATATCGACTCGGCTGTTGATGCTAATAAAGAATATATAAACTTTATAAGGTCGGAGATGCTTCCTTCTGCCCGTTACATACTTTTGCACAAAACCGTTATACCCTTTTTCCCATTTATAATGGGATCAGGGTATAAAAAGAGATCATATGCCATGTTCGATCCAAGCATGACGAAAAGAGAGTCTCTGTCGCAACATGTTTAATATTGATGGATGATTACTTCACCATTCATTAACTAATTAAAGTATCCCAATGATGATCTCACAAATTATTTTTAAACTAAAACCTTAAATTAATTATTAGTAGGCTGCGAAATGTCGGCTTCGAAGATTTAAGCACAGGCCCCAGACTCAGAAATATTTCTCATTCAGCTTTTGGCTTTGTCCTGTAAACATCTCTAAATATTTTGTTTGTATTTGAGTGTGCCTTTTTCGGGAATGTGAGTTGAAGAAATATAAAAGAAAAATCTTATTGTGTGTTTAAAAATGTATTTTAATTTTTCGTTTTTTTACAAATTCAGGTTTAAGTCGTTCTCGTAAATAAAATCTACGACTGCATTGGCTTTAAGAGGTTTCAAGTCTTGACCTAAGAATTTTTAAAAAGCCAATAAGCAGTCGGAAATACTCCATCTAGTACCTATTTCCGTGAAGACGTTTTATTAAAAGTTGGTATTTTAATATATATACTATTGATATAAAGACCAGTATTTATTTTTTAGCCTAAATCAAAATGTGCTGCGGTCCTTGTGGTGGATGCTATGGTGGATGCTATGGCGGATGCTATGGTGGGTGCTATGGCGGATGCTATGGATGCGGTGGCTGTTACGGAGGATGTGGCGGTTGTGGCGGTTGCTACGGCTGTGGATCCTGCTGTGGTTACCGTTGGTGTTAAAAAAAAACATCTTCAGAACGAAATCTAGGTACTACACACTCAGTAACGATAATTTATTTAATAGCTAAGAATAAATAATTATTTTTATAAGTAAAAAGTAATAATAATAATTTTTAAAATGTATACAGTAAGAATATAAAAGCAAATAGAGCGGGGCTCAATCATATGAATTTTTGTTGCTTCCAGGCAAAAATTAAAAAAATTTTGAAATTTTTATTCAAATCTGAATTCCCATTGCTCGCATCATATTTTTCCATCAATTTGACTTTCAAAATTGGAAATCTTAAGGATTAAAGCGGAAATTGCAACACTAATGACAGAGATAAAGAGCAGAGAGCGAAAGCGATACCGCTGATTCTTCATATTTTTAATACCCTGAACCTATTTAAAATGAATAAAAAGGGTAAAACGGTTTTGTGCAGAAGTATTTGAAAGGCAGAAGGAAGCATCTCCGACCGTCTGTCCGTCCGTATCTATGAACGCTTCGATCTTAGAGACTATAAGAGCTAGAGACTTTAGATTTGGATCATAAGTTCGCTCAATCCCTTTGCAGAACAATTTTGTTTCCGATTTTCAATAACTTCCCGTTTCCGGTATACACTTCCGATAGATACCAATGAAATCTTGAATTTGGAAAACTTTGAGACGGCATTTGAATTATTAAACAAAATAATGAAGATTGTGAAATTTATATTGAAATTGGTTGAGAAACACCGGCGATATGAAACATTGAAGTTGAGTATGTAGTACGCAGTATTTGTACACACACACACATGTACTGGCAAGCACTGACAGTACGCGTTAAGTATAGGGTTCAGGGTATCGTATTGTCGGGATTTCTCGACTAGAGCCTTCTTACTTGTTCATAATGGTGTAGTAATAAAAATATTTCAATTGTTTGAAAGGTGTTCTTTATTTATTTTTCAAAAAGTGATATAAAGGAATCAATGTTGTCTTCGTACATAAGATAGTGATATTTTTCCATTTTCGGAAATATAGTTATCTTAAGAAAGTTAAGAAATATTTTTTCAGTTAGTTTCGATAAACATCACCAATTGCTGTTACTTGAAATAGTTTGATTTTTTTAGCAGCGACCCATAAGTCCCATCTAAAGCTCAAACGTGGCATATATGCTGGGATTAATTTCAAATCGATTGTATAGCCATTCACAAAGTACGGTACGTTCTAGAAATAAAAGAAAATTAAAAGAAACTGTTCAGTTAGGACAAAGATGTAATAAACCATTACTAACCTTTTTAAATGGGCAATCCAGTGGAAAATTGGATACACGACGTATTCCAACAAAAATAATTTGCATCATATATTGGCTATGAACCGAGTGCAGTGCTTCACAAAAATCTAAATCTATGTTAGTGTAGTTGAAAAATGTTTTACCAAGTTTTATGACAAGCAAAACAGTTGCATCCACTTGATGCAGATCTTCAGTAGATGTAGCTTCCAAATAACCACCAGAAATATTATTTGTTGTGCGATTTAAATAACAATTGAGATGTGGGACTATTTTTGGATTCTGATTCAAGCACTCCAACTTAGTAAAATCAGCTACAATTTTGGCCTATTAAGAGAAGATTAATCTATATAAGATAAAAAATGTAATTCATTCCAACTTACCTTTGCTGCCAGTGTGACCAACGCACAAGCGAGCAGACCTGCTGTCAAAACGCCGAAAATTCCAATGTTCATGTCAACTTTCTTTAAACAACTAATTTGAAATGCTGTAATTTACTGTTGACAATGCTCTAAATCTATTTATGTATTTGCCGAAATTTTGTTTTAATGAACTCAAAAAATGATAATTAATTTATAATCTGCTAGGCTATTAACTACGTTTTAGAAGATGAACGTTTTGATATCGCTTACCTACGCTTATTCGAATCGTAATTGCGATTTTTTACCCTGAACCCATTGAATATGGGTATAATGGTTTTATGCAAACGTTTGTAACAGGCACAAGAAAGCATCTCCGACCCCATAAGGTATATATATCAAGTATATACATATATAGCCATATTCGTCTGTCCGTCCGTCCGGTCGTCCGTCTGTATGTATAAACACATTGATCTTCCATACTTCAGATCTAAGATTCAAGTTTGAATCAAATTTTCGTCAACTTATTCCGTTTTTGATATACACATTGAGACAACGTTTAATACATTAAGCGAAATTATGACAATCTGTGAAATTTTTATTGAAATTGGTTGAGAAACCTCGGAGATATGGAACATTGAAGCTAAGTAAAGTATGCTGTATGCGTTTACACACACACATATTTTCAAGCAGTGGCTTCACGCGAAAAGTATTGGGCTCAGGGTATCGTCTAGTCGGGATTTCTCGACTAGAGCCTTAGCCCATTGTGAATGGGTAAAAAGGGTATAATGGTTTTGTGCAAAAAAAGTATGTAACAGAGACAGAAGGTAGCATTTTTGACCCCATAAGGTATATATATTCTTGATCATCAATAACAGCCGGGTCGATATAGCCATGTGCGTCTGTCCGTCTATCCATCTATCCGACTGTCCGTCCGTCCATCTGTCCATCTGTGTGTATGAACGCGTCGATTTCAGAGACTTTAAAAGCTAGAGACTCCAGATTTGGAACAAAAGCGTAATCCCCAACCCCTAATTGTGGCCGTTGATATTTGAAGCCAAAACTGGAAACTGAATGCTGCTCTTTGCCATTGCCTTTGAGTTTGTTTTTGAAGTGCCTGTCCCACATTTTTTCGCACTTATGCTCAAACCTGGGAGAGTGTTTTATTTGGCTCTGGGCTTATGTTACAGCTGTTGGTCAAAGATTGAAGTGTAAATGTTTAAATTCTGAAAGAGTTGCGCTTAAGATTTATTTAAAGATACGTGAAAAAGTTAGCTTAAATTTGTTTCAACTTTTTGTTGTATCTCATTTAATATTGATGGATGATTACTTCACCATTCATTAACTAATTAAAGTATCCCAATGATGATCTCACAAATTATTTTTAAACTAAAACCTTAAATTAATTATAAGTAGGCTGCGAAATGTCGGCTTCGAAGATTTAAGCACAGGCCCCAGACTCAGAAACATTTCTCATTCAGCTTTTGGCTTTGTCCTGTAAACATCTCTAAATATTTTGTTTGTATTTGAGTGTGCCTTTTTCGGGAATGTGAGTTGAAGAAATATAAAAGAAAAATCTTATTGTGTGTTTAAAAATGTATTTTAATTTTTCGTTTCTTACAACTTCAGGTTTAAGTCGTTCTCGTAAATAAAATCTACGACTGCATTGGCTTTAAAAGGTTTCAAGTCTTGACCTAAGAATTTTTAAAAAGCCAATAAGCAGTCGGAAATACTCCATATAGTACCTATTTCCGTGAAGACGTTTTATTAAAAGTTGGTATTTTAATATATATACTATTGATATAAAGACCAGTATTTATTTTTTAGCCTAAGTCAAAATGTGCTGCGGTCCTTGTGGTGGATGCTATGGTGGATGCTATGGCGGATGCTATGGTGGGTGCTATGGCGGATGCTATGGATGCGGTGGCTGTTACGGAGGATGCGGCGGTTGCTACGGTTGTGGATCCTGCTGTGGTGGCTGTTGGTGTTAAAAAATATCTTCAGAACGAAGTCTAGGTACTACGCAGTCAGTAATAATGATTTGTTGAATATCTTATAAAATGTATAAATTAATAAATAATACCTTTATAAGTAAAAAGTAATAATAATAATTTTTTTCTTAAAAGTATAAAGTAAGAGCATTGTAGCGAACTGAGAGCAAGCCGCCTGCGTGCGGCTATACGTATATTTAGACACAATTCGCACACCACATAATATAGGGTATAGGCCCAGACATTGAAAGTCTGCGTTGTGACTCGGGTCTAAAAAAAATAAAAAAAGACCATCAAAATGATCCCATCAATGCATTCTATCGAGAAGCTCGATGATAGAGAGAACTATAGTTCATGAGCAGTTCAGATGAAAAGTGTTCTAATTCATGCTGATCTGTGGGGAGGTCAGAAGGTGATATACCACAAGCAAAAGCCGACTTCGACGCAAAAGATGAGAAGGCGTTAGCGAGCATTATGTTGTGCGTTAGAGCTGCGCAAATAATAAATGTTAAGCATTGTAAAACATCAGCGGATGTTTGGAATCAATTGCGTGAGACTCATGTACCAAGAGGACCAGCACGACGTGTTACATAGCTGAAGCAATTATTGGCCACAAAAATAAAAGAAGGGGAGAGCATCGATGGACATCACAATAGCTTCTTTGACGTGGTGGAAAAACTCAACGAGATCAGCGAGGATTTGCCTGATGAGTTATTGTGCATACTTCTATTGTCTACTCTGGCTAGTAAATTTGATAACTTTGTAGTAGCAGTCGAGACACTGGACTCATTGCCGACGCTTCGTGCACTAAAAGTGAAACTTCTGGAGGAAGAAGAGCGACGCAAGGCGGACGAATGTATGGAAGAAGGAGAACAGAAAATGTTCGGTATGCGTGCAGAAAGGAAAAACGGTAAAAGTCAAAGGGACAAGAAGACGGGCTGCTGGAGCAGTAAATTGCAAATCCAAAGAGCGAAAAGCCAAAAGCGGGAGTCATAACGAAATTGAATAGAGATCATTTGCAGGGTTCGACATGCGTGCACTAAAGAACGTCGAGAAATCCCGACTAGACGATACCCCGAACCCTGTACTTTACGCGTACAGTCAGTGCTTGCAAGTATGTGTGTTCGTGTCTACGCGCATACTGCATACTCAACTTCAATGTTCCATATCTCCGGCTTTCCATATTCAAGATTTTGTTGCTATCAATCACATGTGTATATCGAAAACGGGATTGTACTGGCTAGGGATTAGGCAAGCTTAAGTTCCAAATCTGAAGTCTCTAGGTCTTATAGTCTCTGAGATCGACGCGTTCATACATGCGGACGGACAGACGGACATGGCTATATCGACTCGGCTGTTGATGCTAATAAAGAATATATAAACTTTATAAGGTCGGAGATGCTTCCTTCTGCCCGTTACATACTTTTGCACAAAACCGTTATACCCTTTTTCCCATTTATAATGGGATCAGGGTATAAAAAGAGATCATATGCCATGTTCGATCCAAGCATGACGAAAAGAGAGTCTCTGTCGCAACATGTTTAATATTGATGGATGATTACTTCACCATTCATTAACTAATTAAAGTATCCCAATGATGATCTCACAAATTATTTTTAAACTAAAACCTTAAATTAATTATTAGTAGGCTGCGAAATGTCGGCTTCGAAGATTTAAGCACAGGCCCCAGACTCAGAAATATTTCTCATTCAGCTTTTGGCTTTGTCCTGTAAACATCTCTAAATATTTTGTTTGTATTTGAGTGTGCCTTTTTCGGGAATGTGAGTTGAAGAAATATAAAAGAAAAATCTTATTGTGTGTTTAAAAATGTATTTTAATTTTTCGTTTCTTACAACTTCAGGTTTAAGTCGTTCTCGTAAATAAAATCTACGACTGCATTGGCTTTAAGAGGTTTCAAGTCTTGACCTAAGAATTTTTAAAAAGCCAATAAGCAGTCGGAAATACTCCATCTAGTACCTATTTCCGTGAAGACGTTTTATTAAAAGTTGGTATTTTAATATATATACTATTGATATAAAGACCAGTATTTATTTTTTAGCCTAAATCAAAATGTGCTGCGGTCCTTGTGGTGGATGCTATGGTGGATGCTATGGCGGATGCTATGGTGGGTGCTATGGCGGATGCTATGGATGCGGTGGCTGTTACGGAGGATGCGGCGGTTGCTACGGTTGTGGATCCTGCTGTGGTGGCTGTTGGTGTTAAAAAATATCTTCAGAACGAAGTCTAGGTACTACGCAGTCAGGAATAATGATTTGTTGAATATCTTATAAAATGTATAAATTAATAAATAATACCTTTATAAGTAAAAAGTAATAATAATAATTTTTTTCTTAAAAGTATAAAGTAAGAGCATTGTAGCGAACTGAGAGCAAGCCGCCTGCGTGCGGCTATACGTATATTTAGACACAATTCGCACACCACATAATATAGGTTATAGGCCCAGACATTGAAAGTCTGCGTTGTGACTCGGGTCTAAAAAAAATAAAAAAAGACCATCAAAATGATCCCATCAATGCATTCTATCGAGAAGCTCGATGATAGAGAGAACTATAGTTCATGAGCAGTTCAGATGAAAAGTGTTCTAATTCATGCTGATCTGTGGGGAGGTCAGAAGGTGATATACCACAAGCAAAAGCCGACTTTGACGCAAAAGATGAGAAGGCGTTAGCGAGCATTATGTTGTGCATTAGAGCTGCGCAAATAATAAATGTTAAGCATTGTAAAACATCAGCGGATGTTTGGAATCAATTGCGTGAGACTCATGTACCAAGAGGACCGGCACGACGTGTTACATAGCTGAAGCAATTATTGGCCACAAAAATAAAAGAAGGGGAGAGCATCGATGGACATCACAATAGCTTCTTTGACGTGGTGGAAAAACTCAACGAGATCAGCGAGGATTTGCCTGATGAGTTATTGTGCATACTTCTATTGTCTACTCTGGCTAGTAAATTTGATAACTTTGTAGTAGCAGTCGAGACACTGGACTCATTGCTGACGCTTCGTGCACTAAAAGTGAAACTTCTGGAGGAAGAAGAGCGACGCAAGGCGGACGAATGTATGGAAGAAGGAGAACAGAAAATGTTCGGTATGCGTGCAGAAAGGAAAAACGGTAAAAGTCAAAGGGACAAGAAGACGGGCTGCTGGAGCAGTAAATTGCAAAATCCAAAGAGCGAAAAGCCAAAAGCGGGAGTCATAACGAAATTGAATAGAGATCATTTGCAGGGTTCGACATGCGTGCACTAAAGAACGTCGAGAAATCCCGACTAGACGATACCCCGAACCCTGTACTTTACGTCTACGCGCATACTGCATACTCAACTTCAATGTTCCATATCTCCGGCTTTCCATATTCAAGATTTTGTTGCTATCAATCACATGTGTATATCGAAAACGGGATTGTACTGGCTAGGGATTAGGCAAGCTTAAGTTCCAAATCTGAAGTCTCTAGGTCTTATAGTCTCTGAGATCGACGCGTTCATACATGCGGACGGACAGACGGACATGGCTATATCGACTCGGCTGTTGATGCTAATAAAGAATATATAAACTTTATAAGGTCGGAGATGCTTCCTTCTGCCCGTTACATACTTTTGCACAAAACCGTTATACCCTTTTTCCCATTTATAATGGGATCAGGGTATAAAAAGAGATCATATGCCATGTTCGATCCAAGCATGACGAAAAGAGAGTCTCTGTCGCAACATGTTTAATATTGATGGATGATTACTTCACCATTCATTAACTAATTAAAGTATCCCAATGATGATCTCACAAATTATTTTTAAACTAAAACCTTAAATTAATTATTAGTAGGCTGCGAAATGTCGGCTTCGAAGATTTAAGCACAGGCCCCAGACTCAGAAATATTTCTCATTCAGCTTTTGGCTTTGTCCTGTAAACATCTCTAAATATTTTGTTTGTATTTGAGTGTGCCTTTTTCGGGAATGTGAGTTGAAGAAATATAAAAGAAAAATCTTATTGTGTGTTTAAAAATGTATTTTAATTTTTCGTTTCTTACAACTTCAGGTTTAAGTCGTTCTCGTAAAAAAATTTACGACTGCATTGGCTTTAAGAGGTTTCTAGTCTTGACAACATTTTAAGAATTTTAAAAAGCCAATAAGCAGTCGCATATATTCCATCTTGTACCTATTTCCGTGAAGACGATTTATTAAAAGTAAGTATATTCATACATACCATTGATATAAAGATCATTATTTAGTTTTTAGCCTAAATCAAAATGTGCTGCGGTCCTTGTGGTGAATGCTATGGCGGATGCTATGGTGGATGCTATGGTGGGTGCTATGGATGCGGTAGCTGTTCCGGAGAATGCGGCGGTTGCTGCGGCTGTGGATCCTGCTGTGGTGGCTGTTGGTGTTAAACAAAATTTTCTGAAAGAAGTTTACATTGTGTTGCTTACTGCTCAGTGATGCTCTGCTGTTTTTGCTGCTTGTGCTGGTGACAACTGATAATACTAATTGCTAGCTGATACTTAGTAATGGCCCATCCTTTTCATAGGCTTCGTGCACATGATTGAGCAGGACTGAGCATCTTTTCTCACATCTATATTTATCCTGGACAGCTTTTCCGTTGCTGACTCAAGATCCTTCTGATTATCCTTGAATATCATGGATTGATTGTTCTTTTTAAAGTAATACGCAAACACGTATGTGTGTACTTGAGAGTCTGGCGACATTGGCAGAGAGTTCGGCTTCCTAGGAACAGAAGCACACCCAACAGAAATCATGTTGCAATTTTGATTTTTGTGATTCCAGCCGACATCCTTCTCGATTGTGACTGATCCAGTAACAATGATTTGTTTAATATCATAGAATATGTATAAATTAATAAATAATACTTTTATAAGTAACAAGTAAGAAGGCTCTAGCCGAGAAATCCCGACCAGACGATACCCTGATCCCTGTACTTTACGCCTACAGTCAGTGCTTGCAAGTATGTGTGTGGGTGTGCACGCGTATACTGCATACTGCATACACAACTTCAATGTCCCATATCTCAAGTGTTTCTTAACCGATTTGAAATAAAATTTCACAGATTGTCATTATTTTGTTAAATGTATCAAACGCCATCTCAAAGTTTTCCAAATTCAATATTTTGTTGTTATCGATCCCATGTGTATATCGAAAACAGGATGAGTTATCGAAAATCAAAAATAAACTTGTACTGCCTAGGGATTAGGCGAGCTTAAGTTCGAAATCTGGAGTCTCTAGCTCTTATATTCTCTGAGATCGACGCGTTCATACATACGGACGGACAGATGGTCATGGCTTTATCAACTCGGCTGTTGATGCTGATCAAGAATACATATATATGGGGTCGGAGATGCTTCCTTCTGACTGTTACATACTTCTGCACAAAACCATTATACCTTTTTTACCTCAATGATTTCAGGGTATAAAAAAACATTCTTAGAAAAAAGACGAAAATTCAGAACTAACGATAGAGAGAGAGAGAGAGAGAGAGGGAGCAGAGAGCGAAACTGCGGTGTATTGCGGTTTGCGGTACAGTTGCTTGTTTTTTTCCTGCTCTTGGTTTGCGCAGAGAGTACTGAATATACAGAGAGGATTCCAGCGTCGTCATCTTCTGTTAACTTTAAACATTTTTGATGCTTTTCAGTACCTATTTCTCCTCATCGCTTGTTTCTTTTCGGTTATCTTTCCGGACTACCGCTATGTTTGAATTTGATTTTGCTTTGTATATCCACTGTCTGTTTATGCTGAAAGCCTAATTCATATTTCGCAGCATGAACACATATCAATGTATCCATTCCCTTACTCTTGTAAGCTAAGAGTGCCTTAGAAAGAATAAACAAACAAATTGAACATTTTCTCAAGTTTATCATATGAAATTGGTGAGCTGCTGGTTATTTTGCTTTCAAATAGAGTAAGTTTGCTTGTTATAGACTGAATATTGAATATTCACTCCTCTCTGGTATATTCACTCCTCTCTGATACATAAAACGTTTTCGTTTACGTCACATTCCCCCCCCCCCCCACACCCCTTCCAAGCACATAATACAAGACATTTCAACACTTCATTCGTTTATTCTTTAAATGTGAAAATAGTAAAAGTAACTCCTTATCTGTGTACTCATTGCTCTTCAACATCATCTTCTTCTTCGAGCAATTCATATGGTATCTCCGTATAGCTTTTATCGTATTGCGGGCTCTCAATATCGGCAGTCTTAAAATTGTTGCGCTTTCTGCCAGGCTCGAAGTAATCCGGATCCATGATCAATGGAAAACAATGCCGGCCATTTCGGATAATGTGAATGCCGTTCTGTGGCAATTTCCGCGGCATACGGGATGCAGTTCCGAGTGAGCCATCCGCCATGGACATCATGCTAAAGTGTCGCATCATTGCGATCGCCTCCTGGTGAACAGTGCTTGTATCCTCCCAGTCGGACATGGTAGCATGCTCGCCCAACGGTTTTGTTCCGGCAATCTGCTGTATACGCTCCATCATTGCCAGAGTCGCCCTATTTTCTGCCGACTGAAAGGCATTTTCCTTTTCGATGTCATTGTTCCGCTTCTCTCGCTCGGCTAGATACTCATACGTTGATTTTGGACGAGGAGTGAACTCCTGTTTGCGTTTCGCAACGTACGCCAAGTGTCCCTGTGGTATCTCAGGTTGATAATCAACCAAATCATTGTCAAAGTTTATAGATGGTGCCCAGGCCATGACCGATCCAAATTTTTGCCAATTCAAATAACTGCGCAATTAAAAGAGTGAGTTAGAAAAACAAATAAATTTGCGGTGACACGCTTGGTTAGCTTTTGCAACACTGCTTTCAGTTTAATCGATTAAAGCTGTTGAGAGCCCCAACGAGTATCGATACATCGGTCTTTCTGATTGAATTAGTGGTGGCGAAAAATTGCAAACAGCTGTTTTAAAATCAAAATCAAAAAAGTCATGTGTACGCTGTACGAAAACGAATGACATAGTCTGATGAAGTTTTGAATGGACGAATGGCCAGAACCCACAATTAAATAATAAAATGTTTTTCGAAAAATATTGCTGACAAAGTAGGCCCTCAAGAATTTCTTTATTTCCAAAGAAAATTGAACAAACAATCAGTCAAATTTTTGGCTTTGTCCACTAAACTTCTAACATTGTTTTTTTTTTGTAAATGTAAGTAGGGTTGAGAAAAAAAATTAAAAATTTTTCTTCAAGCCTTCTATAATAATAAATATTTATTATTAATAACAGGTTAAAACGTTTGCTGTAGCAAGGGTCTGGAACTTTTGGCTCAATCCAAAGAGTTAACTGAAAGCAAACTTGAATCTTTAACACCAAAAGTTCCATTTAGATAAAAACTAGATATATTCACGATTATTTTAACATATACATATATATATATATATATATATTTATTATAATTGTTTTTCTTCATAGTCAATCCAAATCCATATCATCAATATGTGCTGCTCACCTTGCTACTCGTGCAACTACTCGTGCACCACACCTTGCAACGGCTGCTGCAGCGGCTGCTGTGGCTGCAATGGCTGCTGCGGTGGCGGCGGCTGCTCTGCCGCTTGCTTTAGCTATCCCAGATGCGGGGGAGGTTGTGGACCCTGTTGCTAAAATAATTGTTTTAAACTAATAAAAACACTTTATATTTGTAAATATCAATAAATTGCCATTACGAACAAAGATTTCGTATCACAATTTATTTAATATGTGTTGTAATTAATGGTCCAAGCCACAAAACCAGCAAACGTAAATATATCTACCCTACATAGTATGTAAATGAAGATAGTTTTTTGCTACCAAGCGATCGAATAGATATGTAGAATACATTCGAAAATATTCATTTCGTGTGCGTATTAGAAAGCAGCCGTAGTACGCATTTTACTCATGACGCCAGACTGAAATTTTGTTTATAACAGTTTCCGGAAATTCAGCTACCACTTGGTAAAATATTCCAACGAGTATGTAATAGAAAGAGAAGAACACAGAGCGCCTTTCCTCTGAACTAAAAACATAAACGCTATGGAGGGCTTGTGGAGAATCAAATTAGCATTCTGCTTCGTCAACTCATTCTGCCTACTCGTTGATAATCAGCTGTTGGCTTAAAATAGTGGTTGGCCATAACTGTTAAGGCTTTTGTTTTGATTTTAAAGTGTCCAATGCGTGAGACAAAAATTAGTTGTTGCCATACATATTTCATTGCTTGATTTCGACTTTTGGTTCAATATGCTTGCTAATGCTTAACATGGGAGGGTTGTATAGACTTAATAAGAACTTTGAGAAATTGAATAGCCAAAGAATAAATATCACACACTTAAATATGATTTCCATCATATATATTTATAAATGTTTTGGAAATTAATTGAATTAATTTTGAATTACGAAGTTCCAAATTAACACTAACCACAAAATAAACGCATTTTTTATTCAAAAACTAAGCATTAATTGTCCTGGTCTTAAATTTATATACATAAATAATTTCGTTGACCTTAATTAAAAATTGTAATTGAGGGTATTAAAATTATTGTGCAGCTTGTGCGTCCCAGCAACGACAATTATCACGTGTTGTTGTTTGTCTATTTGCGTTTTGTCTATTCCCGTTGGGTGCACTCACAAAAACGGGCCAAGGCCGTTTTGCCGTCGGCAAAAAATTTAAAAATGAAATAAATGTAAAACAATTAATTATTGACAAACTAATAATTATACTAGCAGCCATGCAACTTAAAGCTAAATAAACAGCAGCTCACTCATTTCAAATAATAAATTTATAAATTAATCAATTAGTTTGCTAGTTCTTTTTATACCCTGATCCCATTAAAAATGGGAAAAAAGGGTATCATGAAGTTGTGCAAAAGTATGTAACGGGCAGAAGGAAGCTTCTCCGACCCCATAAAGTATATATATTATTGATCAACATCAATAGCCGAGTCGATATAGCCATGTCCGTCTGTCCGTCCGTCTGTCCGTCTGTCTGTCCGTATGTATGAGTCAACCGATCTCAGAGACTATAAGAGCTAGAGACTCCAGATTTCGAAATTAAGCTCGCCTAATCCCTAGGCAGTAGAAGTTTGTTTTCGATTTTCGATAACTCATCCCGTTTTCGATATACACATGGGATCGATAACAACAAAATCTTGAATTTTGAAAACTGAGATGGCATTTGAAATAATGAACAAAATAATGACAATCTGTGAAACTTTTATTAAAATCGGCTAAGAAACACCGGAGATATGGGACATTGAAGTTTTGTATGCAGTATGCAGTAGGTGCGAACATACAAACACACATATTTGCAAACACTGACTGTACGCGTAAGGTATAGGGATCAGGGTATCGTCTAGTCGGTATTTCTCCACTAGACCCTTCTTACTTGTTAAGATACACATAGGTTACAAGAGTAAGGAAAGTACATTGGTATGAGTTCAAGCTCTAATATAAGTTGCCCAGAAGTATAAGCAAAGAAGCAATAATCAAAACATAAGCAACTGATTGGCATTAAGGGGTCCTGAGCGATCTCGTTACTTTGCTCGAGCTCTAAGGTAAAAATGAACATGTACGAGTTAACAGATGGAGGGCGCTCTGTTTTCTTATCTTCCCGTTATGTAATGGGAGCTCGTATGTGCGAAATATTAGTTTAATGCATTTCTTGGTTAAACATAGTAGGCTCGAATATTTTGACTTGAACAAGTTTGAAACACCTCGATTTAGTTTAATCAGTTTTTCAGCCTTGTCCAGTCAACATCTCTGATACTATTTTGTGCATGTTGTTGTAAAGTGTGGGAATGTAAGTATTAAAATAATTACTTTAAATACTGATAGCACTTTCTTATTGAATGAATATTTCCAGGTAACAAAAGACAAAAGCCAACATTGTACCTATTTATGTGAAGAAATAAAAGTGCTTCTACGACCCACGCACCTTTAAGTTTGCTGCCAACTATTTTCGTTTTATTGTGCAACTTCAAGCTTCGATCGGCAAGATGTGCTATAAACGTTATCCGTGCTGTGGCGGCTGCGCTTCTCCTTTCTGCTGTCCACCACAACTATGCTGTAATGGTTGCGGTCCTTGCTGTGGTGGCGTATCCTGCTGTGGACCATGTGGATCTTGCGCGCCTTGTGGACCGTGCTGTGGTGGCTGTGGGCCGTGCTGTTAGAGGTCTCTTCAGAACTAAATTTAGGTGCACCACACATATGTAACGAGAAAAATAATAAAATATTCATATTCCAAATTAGTAAAAAATTCAGAAAGTATTTTTGTTTCATTGATTGTGTAACGGAACACTTAAAGGCAAACGCCATCATGAGACAAAATATAGCACCGACACAAAAAAGGTTGAGCTCTCCGCTTAGAAAGTCGTTGTTGACAGTTGTATACACCAGGTGACGTAATGCTACTGTTTACTTTGCTTGAGACATCTGCTTGATAGCACCATCTTTTGGTAAACACCGCATATAAAAGTAGGAGTCTGAGCTAAAACTGGAGTAGTTCAAGTTTTATTTTATGTCAATAGATGGCAAAAAGCTGCTCTCCAGATACGTCAAACATTTTTCTTTTATGTATAATTACAAGAAAAAGAATATTTAAAAGAAAAATAAAACCAACTCATCCTCACTCCTTAGCAACTTTATAGTTCGCGTTTTAAAATGTTATCTCTATTTAACAATAATTATAATATTTTTCGAGCAGAGAAGTTAAGCAGTGTATTTACACTGCGAAAGCAGTGTAACCAGTGTAAAGTAGTGAAAAAGAGAGACCATGCTTTTCAGCATGTACTATCGATAGTCAATCGATATGACTACAAAATAAATGTAACGATAGCGTGCCATCGATTATTTCTTGCCCATTAACTATCTTACAAGCGGACGGTGAAGTCGCGTTTTGGGTGCGTTAATTTCCTTAGTGTTTGTGTGTTTGCATGCTAGTGCTTCAACTTATAACTAATTAAAATTAATCGTTCGCCAAAGCGAAAGCAAGGCAAAACATCTGCACAAGCGTATGTTGTATAAAAATTTCTTAAATCGCTTGCTTAATGCTTGAATTGCCTGTCCTCGTTCGTGGGTGGCGTTTTTTTCGTGTCTTTAAAATTTCGTTTGCTGCAAATTAAACAGTTATTGCTGCAACTAAACAATCAATGCAATCAACAAGGAGCTGAAAACACTATAAAAATAAATACAAAAATATATGAATTTGAAAAACAACACGAGCGTCAATCTGTCGCCTTTTTGTAGAGCTAAGCACCACAACAACAACAACTGCTTTGAAAAGAAGAAGCAGCAGCATCGTGAGTGTACATGTGTGTGTGTGTGTCTCTTTAAAGATATATTTATTTAGTATGTGTGCGAGTGCTGGTGTTGCGTCTTTTCACCACAAAAATGTAAATCATGGTGCTGAATCTAAGTGAAACGCAATCACAAATAAACAATAACAAATTGTGCGTCAGAATATTCACTCGTTCACAGTTGGTGCGCTACAGGCGGTGTGCTACTGTAAAAAAAACTGCGAAATAACCAAATGTGTACAAAACTGACAAAATTCTTACAATTACTTTACATTACTTATTGAACAAATCTTAACAAAAATAAAAACAAAACAATACAAACGCCATGTAGCCAACAATAACAACGATTACTGTATTAAGTACGACGCCCATTCAATTTATCTCTCTCTCTCTCTCCATCTCTGAATTGGTGAGAGAGAGAACGACACCTTCGATGTTCGATTTTTATGCTCATTGAGAGAATAATCGTTGCTGCTGCTGCTATCTGCCTGCTGTTATTGTAATTGTTGTTTTTGTTGCTGCTGCTGTTCATTCTTATCTTTATTTTGTTTAAATATACTATGCTGCTAGTTTGGTGTGCGCGCAATTTTCTTGTTGTTGTTGCCGAATGTGTTTTTAATAAAAAAATTGTTGTTTCTCTTGCGTTTTGCATTGAATGCTATGCCAACAGCTGCTTGTGACGTCGACAACACCCACGACGTGAATTTCGTGAACAGATTTGCAAGTTGAAATTTAAACGAGGTGAGCTTCAAACATTTTGAAATTAACCATCCAATTATACAATTTAATCTAATACTAAGGCCTCAATGTTAAACTGAAATGTTGTAGTGAGATGCTATAATATTTAATCACCTCAAAATGAAAGCTAAAATAATAATATAAATCTCAGCCTCTCCCACACGCAACTCGCACTTTCAGTTTATTGTTGTTTGTTTATTCGTCTGAAACAAATGAAATACAAATAAATGGCAAATTTGTGCTTTCAATTTTGTAGCTATTTTAAAAAATATGCGAATAGAAAGCAAAAAATTTATGTTAAATATAAAATAGATAATTTCAACCGATTCTCTTATGTTTTTATCACTCTCGAAAATTTTTAGACATTTTCGTGATTTGCATAAACAGAAAAACAGAACAATTGAACGGAATGCTTTGAACTTGAATTGCGCAGAATTTAGATACAAAAAAAAAAAAAAGAAAGAAAAGAAAGAAAAAATTCATATACAGATGCAAAATAATCCACACACACACAACTGCAGATAGTGCTTAATATGTTAAACCGAATTTTCGCTCTTCTTCTAAGCGCCATTTAAATCTTTTTGACACCCTGTACTTATGAATGTGAAGGGTGTATGTTTAATCAAATATTTTGAGTTCACAATATAATAGTTTGCATACTTTCATTGAAGTTAAAATAAATGTTAATAATAATTGACTCTATTTATTTCTAAGCAAATTACTAATTAGTTTCAATTCTTCTTCTATCGAAACTAAGCTGCACAAACAACATTTAATTTCAATGTTAGATTTATAGAGAATTTCAAATTTCAAGAATTCTTGCTACTTTCTCAATTCATTATTATTATTATTATTTTTTTGTTTTTTGTTTTTGTGTTTGTTTTATTCGTAAAAATCTTGCTGAACTCGTTCCGCAAGTTCAGTGCTCTTCTCAGTCCCTTCAACTTGCTCTCTTTCTCTGTCTCTGTCTCTCTCTTTCGCATTCTCTTTCTCTTGTCGTTCCTAAGTTTTATGTGCCAAACCGACAGGCCCCCTTTATTTCAACATTTTCTCCTAGACTCGCAAATGTATCTTTTTATCTGTAGTAGTTGTATCTGTATGTGTGACTGCAATTAGGCAATTAAATTGCGCAAGCTGCCGGGGCCAGGCCCACAAATTGATCTCTTCCGGCCATAAACAGAAACGAGATCTCTTTTCAAAAGGGGGTACAAAGGTAAGGCCTAGACAAAGCAAAGGCCAAACCATTAGCTAAGCGACTGTCAAACTAATTAACTCCTCCCCCCCTCATTTAGGATCTTACTCTCAGTCAAGTACAAAAATTCAAAAATCAGTTTAATTGGTTCAGTGTTGAACGATAAACAAAAATTTTTGCATTTACTCGAACCCCCGCAACATTAAGCTCGTGAAGCGATTTTTCGGGTATTATACCTGGAGCGACATCGGTGGATAGGATTTAGCTCTCTAGCAGGCGGGCAGATAGTGCTTGTGTGTCTGTTGTATAGCACACAAAATACGAGTGGAATAATTCAAATAAATTGGCATTGGGCATACAAAAATTGTATAAACTATGTAAACGCTTGCATATTCCATAACAAACTCTCATCTTTCCTTTCATAGATAGAATCTTTTTTTAGTCACAGTTGGGAATTAGGTAAATTGTATAGCTTTTGCAATTTGTACAAGCATTCCCGCTATATTATAGACCTAAGTTTCTAATCTTCTTTCATAGCGACTGCTTACTTCCTATCAATCTGAATTTCCACACATCATCATTATCATCATCATCATCATTATCATAATCATTAGCTCACCGCACACCTTGAGTGTGTGCAGTCTTCTTTTTTTTTTTGTATAACAGACACTTTGGGGCCCAGTTTACATCATCTTTGGGCATGTGAAAATCGTTTCCGACTTCCGCATAAGCGTGTTACATATTTGCTAGCTGCTCTTGTGCTGGCTTGTTGCCTTGTTGGACAAGTCAGTGGCATATTTGCTACCCGGTCGGTCGGGCACAGCTGGCGAGGACTTATTGATTTTACAGTTACTTGTTATACATTTAAAGCCTGAGAGACTTGACGAATGACCTGGGAAAATGTTTTAAATGACTTTGATTATAGAAAATAAGACTTGTTATTGGCACAGTTAAACTAAACTTATTCCAACACTTCTTGATCTTTCTGACTCTCCGCTTACATTTTCAAAAAGGCTTACGTGTCTGAACTAAGAGTGTTAGATATTGCGATACTCTATTAGAAAGTTCGACTGTAGTATTTGTTACCAACTCTTTGACACCTTATCTACTTGCTACAGGGTATACAAAAAAACCCAAAAATTTTATTCGTTTTGATTGCGTGCCGGGCACGCGTCAAGAGTAATTTTTTCTACCCCCCTCCCCCAACCCTTTTCATATTTGCATATACATATTCCTGTTTGTAAATACCATACAGTGGTCATTGGTAGGGTTGACATGGTTCGTTTGTGTTCACCGCATGTCTCTCACATGATTGGTAAGGACAGGTGTGTATGTGTGTGTGTGTGTGTGTGAGTAATCGAGAGTTTTTAAACTTCTTCTTTCACGTGTGAATAGACGAGAAAAATCAATTTGGGCCTGCTTTGTGGGTCAGCATTTGTTTGGGTAGCTTCGTAATGCGCCTTTAAAATTACATCTAACTCCTCCCATTCACCACATTCACCCGATGTTCAGGGGCACTGAACTTTTAACGGTGACAAGCAGTAGACAAGGGTTGGTGAGGGGTGATATAAGGAGCAGGTGCTGCGTTGAAAACGTTTACACAGCACTACAAGGCGTAGGCTTTTTATTCACTTTACAATCCCCGCTCTTTATATCTATCTCTCTCTCTCTCTCTCTCTCTCTCTCTCTCTCTGTCTCTCTGCTTAGAGTCTGCCCGTTCTCCAGTTGATTCCTTCATCTCTTTTTGCTATTTGCGCATTCCTTTTACGTTTCCTGGCTTTTCATTCATTCAGTTTATTCGCTAGTTGTTGTTGCATTTTATTTATTTTTAGCCTCTTGCTGATAAAAAAAATAACAAAGAATGAAGAAAATGT
Organism: Scaptomyza cyrtandrae; assembly: GCA_035044605.1. Classification (NCBI taxonomy): domain Eukaryota; kingdom Metazoa; phylum Arthropoda; class Insecta; order Diptera; family Drosophilidae; genus Scaptomyza; species Scaptomyza cyrtandrae. The sequence continues at coordinate 74,152 of JAWNNS010000637.1, forward strand.
AAAGCAAACTCTTTGGCATATTTGTTTGTTGTTGGTGCGTTTCACTTGATTGAAAACTGTGTGGGTCGACAGTTGCGTCAGTTGCGGGGAATATGTAATATATTGATATATATATAATATATATATAAGCTTTATAGCTGACACACAATAATCTACTTTACCTACATATGAGAGTATATTGTGTGGTATAAATAGCTTCTTATTTTTATTAAGGTAAAACGACTTTTGCGCAAAAGTCTGTCAAGTTCAATTTGTAAAAGCAAATGACAAGGATTGTTATAAAACATCACCCAAGAGACAATAAATATTGTGAATTCCACATTCTTATATAAAAAATTGAATATTTTTATGGTAAATTGATATTTTTTAAAATCTTTGTTATTAATAGTTTTTCTGGTACATTTAATATTGGAATGCAATAACAAGTTTACTAAGAATCGATAACAAGATAGATTTCAGTTGAAGCTCAATCGATATAGTATATCTGGCAACATTCCTTGAAACAAGAACCACTTTTTGATAAACCAATTTTCCAAGAATCAGCTTTAAAAGTGTGTGAAGAAACACAAGTAGATAGATAAGGGAACACTTAAAATTACAAAAATAATACGGAGAAAGAGCAAACCAAAACAAAGATAAGCTCTTCGCCCTAACCCCCCCTCCGTTGATAAGTTGATAAGCCATGCGTTTGAAAGACAGACAGACGACCTTGGCTAATAAAACGCAACAAATGATATATTGAAAATTTTTGTTTATAACAAAATATAAACAACAACCACAACAACGCATTTGTTTCGCATGCAAATTAGCTTTGGTTGTTAATGATATGTTAAATTAACAAACAAACAACAAATTAAAAAGAAAAAAACCCTCAACTTAAATAGAGCAAAGGCGACTTTAAATAAACCGGTTATTGTTTTTAAGGTACACAAGCACCGAAAACTATGCAAAGCGACAAAAAAATAAATTTAAAAAAAATATTCAACCGTAAGGTAAAATAGTTAGGAAAGTAGCTTTAAACCTAATTATAATAAGAAAAAAAAACAAGTTTAAAAATGAGTTACAGATATATAATTTGTATTAACCATTTTTATATTGATCAGAATTTAAAAAAAAAATATTTTTTGTTTTAATATGTTTTGAAATATTATTGTATATGTGCATGTATTTCAGTTTCCATTATCAATTTCCTTTTTATCTAAAGCAACAAATTTTTAATAATCGTTAAGCTTTCTTTTTCTGTATATGCACTAAGATAATAGATATAGATTAGTTGACAAAACTGTTAGGTTTCTGATAATAACATGTGCATAACATTTGGGTACGATGTCTGTGTGCAGAGGTCATGGCGTTACTAGCTCCGGTTGTTGTATTTGCATGCATAAAATGTACATTGAACAAATACATACATTCTCAAATGTTTGTTTGAACTTTTCATTGGCGACATTGCGACGTCATGTTGAAGACGTCACTGGGTCGCAGCTATGCCGAATACTACACGTATGTTGGAGTTGTTTGAGTTTGCCGTTAATGTGGCGACTGCCTATTTCCCCAACAATAGCAACAACAACAGCAACAACCTAACTTATATGAAATAACAAAGCAGTCACTCTCTATCGGCCTCTCTCACTCGTTGTATAAGACTTTTGCCGTTTTAATGTGAGAGAATATTCGTTGGTGCTGCCTTTTGTTCGCCTTTTAGTTTGTTGGGCTCTCGGAAACAAGTTCCGCCTGCTGGCTTTTGTTTTGCCACTGTTTTGCTGTTGTTGTGGCAAATGTTGAGCGGTTCTTTATTTTTTTTTTCGTATATGTTGCAGCTGCCGTTTTTAAAGGTTATTCTTCTATTTCTCAATAACTAACCAAGTTAAATTACGCAAATGTTTCCTGTATTTTTGGGTGCTTTTAAATTGCAACCGTTTAAAATGAACACAACTGGCGGCACTATTTTTATAATAAACACAATCATTTTATTTACTTGAACTTTGATTAACACAAATATAAAAATTAAATTATAAAGTCAGCGACGCAAATCTTCATGAGGTCCAAACCTACTCGACCACTTAACTCTGGCAACTCTTTTCTTTTCTCTCCCTGGTCGAATATTTATTTTTATATATTTTTTTGTCATCTGTTATTTATTTTGCTTGCGCCCAGACAACAATAATTACAGAAGCGGTCAACAAACTGCAAAATAATTTGAAATCTTTCTACTGTGTCGAATATAAAGAAATATACGAATTTTATTCAACTGTTGCTATTGCCTTTAAGGAGAAGCCTTAGCAGGGGCATGGGCGTGGGCGTTCAGTTTCTAGGTGAGTGTCGTTGAGCTGTCTTTTGATTTTGCATGAACTTCATGCAGTTTCCAGTCTTCTTCTTTCTCTGCTTTTGCCCTTCAAGTGGTTGCAATGGGACTGAAAGTAGGCAGGTTTGGCTTAAAGTCTAGAGAGAGAGAGCAAGACGGGATGACAACAACAAGTGTGCAGTAGAGTTTCGTTTTTGAGTACATACAAGTTGAACATGAGAAGGGGCCTATTCGTTAAGTATTTGATTCTATATTCAGACAATTAGACTAGCTTCTAAGCGATTGTTATATAGTATTCATTTTTCAATGTCGTTGTTGCTGCTACGGATTAATCTCACAATTAAAATTAGATAAACTGACTCAAATGTATTTCTAATCTGTTATTATTTCATTATACTATGTTACTGGAAAAGCAAACTTGTTTTTTTTTTTACATTATTCATGAATGATGGAATTTAGTATATAGGACATTTGATAATTTGAAAATGTGTAAATGTGTTGGTTTTGAAATGATAAAATAATGCGTAAAATATTTCTTTTTTTTATTTTGATTAGATATTTTTTAACACATGTATATTATATATATATATATATATATATATATACTTTAATCGAAATAGCTGGATACCGAGATATAATTGTTAGTCATATTTTTATAGAACAGCCCTCGCTTATGCTTATGCAGTATGCTAGTCAAGGACGTTTGGTTGCAACGTCTCTACAAAATAATCAAACACACACAGATACACATACAGTAGCGTATGTGTATGTGTACAACGCTGTTATAGTTCCCAGTATTAGTTTGGTATGCTCGACTGGTTTTGGGGGGAATTTTGCTTTGCTCTTGTGTCTTTTAATTATGTTCTGCCACAGCCACTGCCACTGCCACAGCCACTGCCACTAGTTGAGTGCAACAGTGAGTGGGTCGTTTTGCTGTCTAGTTGGGGCATGTTATGCTCAAGAGCTTGAGTGGCTAATAATTTGGCTGGAATCAGCGCAGAAAATAATAAGTTGATGAAATGTGAAATGAAATGACCCGTTTTTTGAAAACCAATTATAAAAAGAAGGGCTTATAAAAATATACTAAAATGATGGGGTAATATAATTTCTGATATAACGCAAAAATAAGAAAAAAAAATATTGAATCGATGGCACTTAAAATATCTAAAATTAAGCTTAAGGTACTTCCCCTTCAGAGCATACAAATCAGGTAAGGTATTTCACATACGTTCTCAAAGAAATATCTAGCAATAACTTAATTGCGACCATAATAAATCAACAACAATACTTTGCCTCTCTCTTTCTACTCTACTCTCTAATCTGTGAAAACCTGTTTATGGTTCTAGGCTTCTTCACCATTGGGTGACCAACCGAAAGATGTCTTTCGACAGTCTCTCCACTTTGTTATCCCCTTCCCTCGGAGGCATCTGCTACTGTAATTCAATCACTGTTTCACGCTAGCTCTCGCAATAGTCGTTGTCTCAAGTGTCCGCAACTCGTTTGGAAGTTGTAGCTTTACTTGGAACCCCATCGTTGCTGTTTTTTTCCTCTTTGGTCTTAGCAATTTAAGCACACTTTGGACTTTGATAAGATACAAAGTAGATTTAGAGCGGCGGCTACTCTGGAATTTATGAGATCTTGTGGCTAATGTCGTTGCGGATCTACAAAAAAAAAAAACAAAAAACATAAAAATAATAAAATAAAATTGTGTTATTTTTTTATTATACATTGTCATGGTGTTCGTGTTCCTTTGTCGGTGGGGTTAAAGGCCTCTGGGCTTCACCAACTACGCAAAATGAGTTCACTTGGTGACTTCAAAGCTTTCAATTCACATTTTCAGTTGCGTTTCAAGTAACTTAGCCATGCCTGTCGCGTAATTTTGTTTTGCCAAAAGTTATACACAAAATAGAGCAAACGTAAAATATGTTTTGAAATTGTGCAAGTTCCGTTGAAAACTAAGACACGACAAATTGGGTTGCAAATGGGATTCAAGTTGTGCCACGAAACGAAAGTTGTGTTTGAATTGAGTTTAATCGCATATTTTCGCATGGCTTTTCAATTATTCGATCTTTCGCAGCAGTTTTAATCAATTTCTTCACTTGAAGTATTCCGCAAATCTAACGTTAACGCATAATCAATTCATAAGTGCCCTTGAGACCAATGTGTACTTATCATTAAATCAAAAAAAATAAAAATAAAAATTATATCTTAACTTTAATCGAAAACTTGAACCAAAGAAAAACCTGAACAATGCCTCCTTTTGTGTCCAGTACCCAAGTCAGGGCCAAGGTTTCAACTCGTTATTCATAGCGAACGACATTCTTAATCATTGTCAAAAAAAAAACAAGTAAGAAGGCTCTATTCGAGAAATCCCGACTAGACGATACCCTGATCCCTATACCTTACGCGTACACTCAGTGCTTGCATGTATGTGTGTGTACGCGCATACTGCATTCTTGACTGAACTTTCATGTTTCATATATCCGGTGTTTCTCAACCGAGTTTAATAAAAATTCCACAGATCCAATTTTCCAAATTAAAGATTTTGTTATGCGAGGTTAAGTTCAAAATCTTGAGTCTCTAGCTCTTTTAGTCTCTGAGATCGACGCGTTCATAGATACGGACGGACAGACGGACATTGCTATATCGACTCGGCTGTTGATGCTGATCAAGAATATACATACTTTATGGGGTCGAAGATGCTTCCTTAAGTCTGTTACATACTTTTGCACAAAACCATTATTCCCTTTTTACCCATTTTAAATGGGATCAGGGTATAAAAAAAATCAAAAGCTTAAAAATGAACCCAATTTTAAAATGCCAGACAAGTTCGACGATGTGAAATAAAGCAGCCCATCGATATGCAAGAGCGAGACGTAAAATAAAAAAAGCAGAGAAGGTAAAAAAAACCCATAACTGGCTTTTAGCCTCCAATTGCAGTGGCAGTGTAATGCAGTCACCTTCGGGCTCGGCACTTTGACTTGCATCCAGCTTCTCAATGCCATCAACTGTTTAATTTGCGTCCCAGTTTCGACAACAGTTTAAAACCCCCACCCCCCATTTTCCCTCTTGATGATTTCAATTCCGAGTTCAATTGTCTAACGTGGGAATGTGTCGCCCAACTGAAACAAAAAAAGAAGAAAAAAACCCCCGTCGATGCCAGTGGCGCATTTTCGAATTAAAGCACTTCCGCATTTTGTACACCCGACCAGATCTAAAATAAAAGGGGCACTCACCAATATGTATGACTATATCGATGGGGCCGATGTTTGTTGAGATGGGCTTGTAGCATATTTTCACAGCCGGAACACAATCGCTGACAAGCTAGTTTAGCGTTGTCGTTAATACTACATAAGCAAAACAAAATTTTATAAGCTCAACAGAACATAAAGGCACAAAACAAAAAAATACCCTGTAATTTCACAGGCAATTATATTATTTTTAAATTTACATTTCATTTAGGTAATATATCTGTCTAAATCATTTGCTACAAAATATTTTCTCAATTTTTTTAAGACTCATTTTCAGGGCATTGAGTCGTTTTTAACTAAGTCAAAATATTGTAGCAAGTAAAATTTCTGCGTGGGCCTCTTCTTATTTATTTATGCACACTTTGTATTCGGTCATTTTCTTGGCAATTATTTGCAGCTGAGCCTAAAAAGGAAGGAACATTTATAATACAATAGCATAGAGTGGAGTTAAATAATAGAAACTACCCACTATTCACCCGGTGCTCCTGTTAATGTGGATGTGCGACGAACAACAGTTATGGGCATTCATCAAAAGTTGAAGAGCAGTTTTACCAAATTATATTATGTATGCGTTTCTCAGAGCTAATTGCAATAGTTTGCACATTCTGAGTAAAGATGAATATCATATGAAACAAGTAAGAAGGCTCTTGACGAGAAATCCCGACTAGACGATACCCTGAACCCTGTACTCAGTGCTTGCAAGTATGTGTGTGGTTATGTACGCAGCCGATTTTAATAAAAGTTTCATAGATTATCATTATTTTGCTGAATGTTTCAAATGCCATCTAAAGTTTTTCCATATTCAGGATTTTGTTGTTGTCGATCCCATGTGTATATCGGAAACGGGAAGAGTTATCGAAAATCGAAAACAAACTTGTACTGCCTAGGGATTAGGCGAGCTTAAGTTCTAAATCTGGAGTCTCTAGCTCTTATAGTCACTAAGATCGACGCGTTCATACATACGGACAGACGGACATGGCTATATCGACTCGACTGTTGATGCTGATCAAGAATATATATACTTTATAAGGTCGGAGATGCTTCCTTCCGCATGTTACATACTTTTGCACAAAACCATTATACCCTTTTTACCCATTTTTAATGGGTTTAGTGAATAAAAAGATCAACGAGTTTGTCGTGACGAAATGAAGGGCAATTAATGCGTTAGTTTATACTTAATTTAAATCTTTGTATTGGTTTGGTATACAATACAAAATTTTCATAATAAAAATTGCCAAATAAAAATAACAAATAAATATTTTTATTTACATCTGAACGTTGTAATGAAGCTTTAATGGAACGTTCAAACAGATTCGAAATGGTCTAAATCAATTTTGCAATCTAAACGGAAATCTTTAATGTTATCCATTCTCCCAATTCCTTTCTCTCTCTCTCTCTTATCCAACAAAACCATAAACAGCCAGCCATTAATTACTGCAATGACCTTGTGCCAAACGAAAAAAAAAAAAAAAATCCCAGCTGGTGTTCCACAACCAAAAAAACAATCATTTCTCGGCTCCAATGCGCATACAAATAAATAAAATTAAATGGCCAAGTGGTCAAATTGTCGAAATGTTCAGCCACAAATGAGACAACAGCAACGACAACAACGGTTTAAGCAAATTAAACAGAATGATTGCAGCAAAACAAGTTGACCAAAAACTTTTAGCACAAATATTAGCAAAATGTAAGCAGGAAAAGAGCAAAAGACTGAACAATTCGGCACAAAATGACAGAATTGTCAACAAAACTATAGAAATTAACGCTTCAAATGAGAAAAAGATTGACCAAAGTTTCAATGCTATTTCTGTTTTGTTTATTTTGTGGAAATTGAAGTTGATTGGCAACAAGAGTTGGCCTTATAACGCCACAAACTTGACAGCTTCATTCGCATTTCACATATTTGCTAATACATACATTCAGCTTTGGTTAAAAAAGTTTTTGACTGCCAAAAACAGATAGTTGAACTTATCAGGTGATTCTTGAAACTTTTGTACATTTACAATTGCATAATGTTTTAATTGCAAGTAAATACTAAACATGAACATATTTCTTTTACTGCTAATATTAAAATATTAAATTATCAAATAAAAACATATTTTTTTTTAAAGAGCACATGTTGTAATATAACTAACTGACTTAAACAAGTAACATGAAATATTATTAAAAAACAAATAAGACTTAAAATATTTATACCGATTTTTGTGTTGCATCACGCTTAATATTCAAATATATTCATCAATATTCGAAGTATTTACATACACGAATATAATTACTCGCGCCAACCACTTGTGTCACCAATCATCTCGTCACTCAACAATGCCAAGTGACTGCGATTTAATATGCTAAACAACTAAATAACAACTTGCCAGCCCCACTCAATGCTGTTTGTTCCATGGTTACAGGAATTCAAAAATAATAATAACAATAATAAAAGCAAAGCGAGCTTAAATTATATCATCCATCGTTTGACAGCCGCTTTAAGTACTCCAAGCTCTTATTATACCCTGATTCCATTAAAAATGGGAAAAAAGGGTATAATGAATTTGTGCAAAAGTCTGTAACATGCAAAGGAAGCATCTCCGACCTTATAAAGTATATATATTCTTGATCAGCATCAACAGTCGAGTCGATATATCCATGTCCGTCTGTCCGTATGTATGAACGCGTCGATCTTAGTGACTATAAGAGCTAGAGACTCCAGATTTCGAACTTAAGCTCGCCTAATCCCTAGGCAGTACAAGTTTGTTTTCGATTTTCGATAACTCATCCCGTTTCCGATATACACATGTGATTGATAACAATAAAATCTTGAATTTGTTGAAAGTTTAGATGGCATTTGAATTTTAATAATAACAATCTGTGAAATTTTTATTAAAATCGGTTGAGAAACACCGGAGATATGGAACCTTGAAGTTGAGTATGCAGTATGCAGTATGGTCGTACACACACGCACACATACTTGCAAGCACTGACTGTACGCGTAAAGTATAGGGATCAGGGTATCGTCTAGTCGGGATTTCTCGGCTAGAGCCTTCTTACTTGTTTTAATAATGAAGCATTGATAAATATTCATGCACAAATTTTATGATATTTTGTATGAAAAATAATCAGCTGCTGTCAAAGTAGCTCACTTAATGATAAATTCTTATAGATAAGGTTGCTTTAAGTTGAACAGATTCATTTGAAAGATTAAAAAAATTATTAATTAATGTAATGTGTATTTGCATATGGTATAATACAATTCTTTATCAGAGTTTTCAACATAAATATATAATACAAATAAATAGTGCAGGGAATTGTAAATTCAGCTTTATTTGAACAACAAACTGCTGATGTGTGATTAAAAACTTTACTTTCACTGAGTAAGCATCTAAATTAGAACAAACTGCGGCTACTTAATGCCTTTCTGTTTGACTTCCGTGTGGCTTAACATGGCAAACTGAAAAAATTCCCGCACATTTAATGGCTATTGGCTTTGTATAAAACGAGTATACACAGACAACCCACACACACACACACACACACACACATACGTATAAACATTAGGCTAAAAATTAGAGTGCAGTTCTCTCCCTTGCAACTGTGTCATAAATTCATTCAATTTCGAACTTTGTCTTTCGTTTGCCTTTTTATGTTTTTTTTGTGTGTAATTTTATTATGATGTCAGTTTTCTAAATTTACACGCGTCGCATCTCTTTTTTCAAGAATTTGAGATGATTTTCCCCAGTTGCCTTAAGCACGTGCCAGATAAGTGCCGACTCTGTCAATCTCTCTCTCTCTCTCTCTCTCTCTCTCTGTCTGTCTGTCTGTCTGTCTGTCTGTTTGTCTGTTTGTGTGTGGGTTTCATTTTCATTAGCGAAATCTGAAGACAGAACAAGTTTTGTGTCTGTGGATGTGACTTGATTTGTTTTCTTCTTTTTTCTGTTTATTTGACGTGAAGTGAAAATTGTAGAAAGTTGAAGTACGAAACTTGAAACAATTGTCAGTCAGTCATTTAAGCCAGCTGGCAAAAATGGCAATTAATTCGTGAAGATTAAAAACTTCGACACGACAATTTCATAAACGTTTTCAACCGTTGACGTCTAAGGGAGGGGAGGTAGGAGTCAAGGTGGTATAAACCAAGTTAAAGTAAAATTGAATTACTTTCATTTGTGTGGATAATCTACGTCAATTTACATTAAGCTCTTTACTTCAAACATTTCAAAACTGATATATACCTAAATTGTACTTAACTTTTGACGCCTACATAAAATTTAATGAAATTTATGCCGTGCACCAATAAAATATATTTTCTTTCTTTGTAAATTGACTGGCGAAATTTGCTTTGCACCAAATATTATCGCTATATTCTATTGTTCAATTCACACAATGCTCAACGCACACAATACTACTAATAACAATAACAATAATAATAATACTAATACTATTGTTGTATTTCCTTATTATTATTTTCTTGTTGTCATTAATATTGCTTTTATTTTTCCAATAACACATGTTTTGAAATTTCTGTATCGTTGCTGCTTTTGTTTGCAATTTATTTTGTGCCAGCTGTCGATTTGTGGCATCGTTTTTTGCACTTTGCAATGAACAGTTTTTTGTTGGTGTCTACTATCAAACTTTAATCACAAATATTTGCTGAGCTAATGATAATATGATTTTTTGCCTGTCTTCGCTAATATTTTTTTTCATTTTTTCCATGCAATTTGCGCAAAATTTGTAACTACAAAATGTTAAGCCAGCAGATTGTGTAAGTTTTTCACAAAAAAAAAAAAACACTTGATAATAAATGTAGCGAAATTAGGTTTTGAGTTCACATTCCTTGAATAGTGTTGCCGGGTGAAAAACAAGCGAGGGTGGCCTTAAAATTGTGTCTGTTTTCGATTGATTATAGCCTACTTTTAATTTAATTGTCATTAAATTTTTGTTTTATGTACTGTTCATTCTTTCCTTAACGGCAAATGGAATAAAAAGGTGAATTCCAGCAACCTTAGTTGTTTTTGCAAATATTTAATCACCATAAACGGATAAAAATCATTGTTTATTTATTCTCATGTGTAGTAAAGGTAAATTCGTGAAATTATCTGAACACAATTTTCAACGTTGTGTTTTATTATTTATTTATTTCGACGATCGTTTAAAGCTGAGCAAACATGTTCAGTTGCAAATAAATATTTGTTTATTGCACGTTAACTTTTAAAAATGTATGTAGTTGGTTGGTTTTTTGTTTAAAGTACAAAATTAGCCCGACTGGCTGTTAAATTTGAAAGCAAAGTTCAATAACTTTGCAAAGTAGCAACTTCCAAAGACTTCCGCAGCACTTAAGTATCCATTAGTTCAGTTAGTTCAATTTGAGTGGCTCCTCTTCTCAATTATCTTATGAAGTTATTTCTTAAGTTGTGCATCAATCATGTTAATGTCCAAATCGCACTTGTCGAAGTTGGATTTCTTATTGCTGTCTCCCAAAGTAATTCCGTGACCATGGGCCATGTAATATGTACATTAATTCATTATCGTTCATTAACAAGGTGGCTGCGCCATAACGTCCACATATCGTGTAGCTTGCGCTTACCTATTGTACAATATGTTTTGTGTTATGCTTTATCTATAGTTTTTTTGTTGATTTTTTTTTCAGTTTTATTTCTTGTATGTTTGCCCATTTTCAAGTGCAAGTTGAAGACAGCGTCATAAATACAATTTATTTGATAATATTTGTCGGTAGGTTTATACATAATATATACGCTTATCACTGAGTGTTTGTGATAAGTGATTTGTCAACGTTTATTTATCAATCGGTGTAATGTAATGGAATTTAATTTGTATACACGTACATATGTTATTACTCTTAGTATGTGCTTTTCGATATGATAAAGTTAGATACTGCTTGAATTTTGTTTTTGGCTTTGTCAGTTTTCATGTTTACTGCCTTTAAAAATTATTTTGCATTATGCGTTTACTATCTTACAAAGTTACTTTCAAATTACACAACAACAAAGTTTAAACATTTTCCCCAAGACACGTAAACACATCGTACTTTCGAATGTAAACCAAATACAATTTAAAATTGATACAAAACATAAAGAAACGTGGGCTTTGTCTAATTACTGGGCGTTTAGGTGAACAAAAACAAACAAATTTAAGCCAGTTTAAGTCCAAACTGCACAATAGATCATTAATAATCCCATTGCGACCCGTTCGAAACGGCAACGTTTGTGTTTGATTTATTGCATTACTCTTGACATAGTTACAGTGTCACCCACACACACACACACACACACACACATACATACACATACAGAGATGTCCAATCAAAATCATTTTAGTCGCATCACTTGATATCACAACAAATTTCAGCATTTATATTATCTTCAATTACATGACACAAATAGTAAAAAAAAACAAAAATAAAATGTATAAAAAACTATTGCAAAATTGCAGCAATTGATTGACATGAATACATCAGGCTGAAACTTGTTATGTCATATAGGGGCTATATGTGTCAAGTAAGGCGGCTATCAAATCGCTCTCGCCAAAAAAAAAAAAAAAAAAAAACAGCCACCCAAAGTGCCGGCTAGTCTGCCAGCTGGACACGAGCCGAGATTACAAAACCACAGCAACAACAACTTTGCACCGCCCGAGGTTGCCTCGTGTCGTAATTAGAATCTATCATCGTGTTTTGTTCGTTTGTTTGTTGCGCGTTGCCAAGCTCAATTCAAGATAATAATAATAAAAACTGAGTTTAACTCAGTTGCATAAGTCTTGCCGTTCTACTATATACATATATATATAATAGTATACGGATATAACTAACTATGTGTTGTGTTGTGTTGTGCGACTAACATTACTACACACAAATCGCTGGTAATATACCCTGTACAATAATTTTTAAAGAGTATAACTGACGATTCAGTTAAAAGGTTATGTAAATTAATAAAAACTTTATTTTATTTTTAGGGCAATATGATTTAGTAACATTTTGTCTTTGGTTTTTAAAGCATGTTCTGAAATTTACCATAAAATCATCAAACAATTAATATACCTTTTCTTACAGTGTATCTATATTTAAAGTACTCATTATAAAATCATTAAGTTTTTGTTTTTGGTTTTATACCCTGAACCCATTAAAAATGTGTAAAAAGGGTATAAGGGTTTTATGTAAAAGTACGATACAGGCAGAAGGAAGTATCTCCGGCCCCATAAATTATATATATTCTTGATCAGCATCTATATCAGATATCAGAAACTATAAGAGATAGAGAGCTAGATTTGGAACTTAAGCTCGCCTTATCCCTAGGCAGTACAATATTGTTTCTAATTTTCGATAACTTTTCTTGTTTCCGATATACACATGCGGAAACATAGGAAACACTGGAGATATGGAACATTGAAGTTAAATCAAGTATACGCGTACAGACACGCGCTAAGTATAGGGTTCAGGGTATCTTCTGGTCGGGACTTCTTTTTTCCCTTGTTTTTTTTCTGTTGTTTGATCATCGGCTTGGTTGCTGTCGAGGCTTTTGCCTTATTGCTTTTTCAATATTTTTTTTGTCATCTGTACACACAATTGTTTTTGATCATATTTTAATTGCACTTGACGCCAGACGAATCACGAACAAATATATAGCTGCTTTGACACATTTAAAGGGTACTTCAGCTATAAAATTGCAGCTGCTGCGTTCAAATAAAACTAAAGTACTTTCAAACACGATATATGTGTGTATATGAATTATTCAATTTATAAAAAAAAATGAAGTTAAGTTTGAACTTTAAAGTGTTTGAAGTTATAAGCTTTAATTGAGTTGCTTTTATAGATGATTGAAAAAAAAAAATTTTGTCAAAATGTTTGAGATTTTCTTTGTGTTTTAATCAAGTATGCACACATGGTTTATTATTCAATTCATTCGCATTTTAATTTTTAAAATCATCTTTGATTTTGATATTTGCGAATTAAAATTTGTTAATGTTATTAAATTGCCTGCACGATAAGTATGGAAATAAAATTCATTTCTGGCAGGTAATAAAAGGCCCATTTGTATCTAAATTACGGATTTTAAAGAAAACATTCTCACAAAGAAAATTCCATTAAAGTCAGAATAATTTATAGGATCTTTAATTGCAAACAACACTATAATTATTAATCATTTCTATATGTAGCCATACATTTTGAATTTATTAACGTTAACAATAAGCAAAATAAGCGAAAATTTAAACGCCTTTTGCCATAAATGCAAATCTAATTTGATTATTGTTTTTTATTTGCTTTTACTGTTTCTGATCTGCGCAAATGAAATGAGTTTTTGCCAAATATGTAAGCCTTTGCAAAGCACAAGAACATGCACAGTTTGAATGTATTTATAGCAATAAAATCCGAATCAAAGGCTTTTGAATGTATATGTATATATAACCGACGCACATTTGCGGCACTCTCAATTCGAGTCATTGAACGTCAGTGCAAATGACTTCATCATCGATGCGGCCAACGTATATAGCTGACAGCTGACTATTTGTATTTGTATCTGCAACAACACCCGATACTCAAATGCTGCCAAGTGTTGTTGATATACATATACATATACATACATATGTAAATATATCCAGCTCAATAAGTTTCTTTGAATCGTTTTTGCAGTGGGTGCTACACAAATTGTTTCATCATTTTCTTTTCCTTCCCTCTCTCTCTCTCTTTCGATTTTGTTCTACACAAAGTTCACCTGGTTGTGGGGATTTACAAAAGGAGAGTCTACTGAACCTTATATATTTTGGGAACTTTTTTTCCCCTCTAATCTACTCCTTATTAAAATATGTATTATTTAAAACCAAAGCAATTAAGCAAATGAAAACTGTGAAGATTGTTATCTCCAATCCCCAATGACTTTTTAATGAATATGTTGAAAAGCTTGAACATGAAAGCAAAAGTTAACAAAAAATGCACGCACTGCGCGCAAAATTCGCGTGCTGATGCCACATTTTAATATTTCATTAAATTTCTCACTCTTTTTCACTGACTCTTTGGAGTGTGTTGGCTTTTATTTCAATTACATTTAATGCTCTTTCTGTGTTTTAAAGTGGCATGTGTGAGCCCTGTATAATTGGCATACATACAACATACAATATACAATATACAATAAGTGTTTATTTTTTTGTTGTGCTGCGTTTGCAAAATTCACTTTAAAATAATATATTAACTAGGCAGCTGTTTTAAAAGTGTACTTACATGTTGTTGAAATTTTTGTAATTTTGGATCTTAATGCTGTTTCAGCGATCAGCCACAAATTAGCTCCATTTATTGCGTGTGGATGGAGTTGCTTTGTTTATAAGAAACTCGACTTATTTTTTCAGTTATATTTATTCCATATTGCGTATGCGTATGTTTCTTTGTTGTTGTTTTTCATTGCGTGATTTTGCGCACTTTTTGCAGTCAGTAACTTTTTATTTGTCTAGACGAACACACTTTGTGCTTGTGTGGTTAATTAATAAAATTTTATTATGATTTGCGTTTGCGGTCAGTACTTTAATTATTAGAGCATTCAAGGAATAAGCTTCTTAACACAAATGAGCTCTGACTCATATGCCACTCGGCTTCAAATGTACTACGACAAACAGACAAAGTTCATGGGTCAAAATATTATATATTTTAACATGACGTCTACAAATAACCGAAGTGGCTAGGAAAAAGTCGTATATTTTCAATAATCTAATATTCATGTATTAAACGCAACTAGCAAAATATTTTGGCAGTGTTATTTTCTGACTAAAAGGTTATAATTGATTTCAACGTTTTATCGTGTTTTTTTTTTTCTGCTACTGAAAATGTTTTAAATGCAAATTTTTAACATCGAGTGAACATTTGGTGTTTTCCAAGGATAACTTCTTTGAACAGCATCTGTAATACTCTAAGTTACTGTATCTTGTTAAATTATTAAATCATAATAAACACTCATTTTCATTCGATAAGTTTAAATCCTGATTTATTGAAGACCAATGACCCCCATTAATCGATATTTTGATTGATTGATTCCTTACACGTAAATCTGAACTTCTCGCTTTGTGTGTGTATTGCATTTTGGTATTGGCAGTCAGAGTTTAGGTGACAGATTTGCAGTCATTGCTTATGTACGCGTATGTGAATTTGAAACACGTTGCGAGCGCGTCAACAAAGGTAACTCAAGTTTACAATTTATGAGCACATAAGCTAAATTCATTACTGCAACTGCAACTGCTACTGTTTGTTTATGTTGTTGTACGTTAGGAAGATAAATATATTACATTGCGCATACAGATAAAGCGAACAACCTCCAACCGTTAGCCTGTCCCTTGTCACTTGAATGATTTGCGGCTTGCATTACGAATGGGGGAGATAAAAAACATTTGCGGTCGCGGCTTATCAAACATTTTACATAGCTCAATTAAAAGCGGCGTCACAGCAATTCATATAGATTTTTAAGCTCTTTGCATACATTCAATATAAAGTATTTCTTTTCTCTTCGTCTCATTGCAGGTAAGAAATTTGATTGCAGTTACCTCTTCGTAGTCGCTTTTACTATGTAAGTCTCGAATTTCATCATTCAAAAAACACAAAAGGCACTCAGCAACTAGTTTCCGTCGGGGTTTTTCTCTTATTCTCTCTCCGTCTCTTAATCGTTTGCACTTCCTCTCCGACCCCAAGGTCGTTCAAGGCCTTGTGTTTTTGCTATTGTTTGCTATTTGATTGTGTGTTTGTGAGTGTGTGTGGGACGGTTTTTTAACGCCACATACCGTTTGCTGCTCTGCATAACAACTGTTAACAAGCTACAATTGTATTAGTTAGAAACGGATGGACTAAAACATTCCATTTAACAACATTCTTGAACAGTAGTCAATTTGTCACATTTTAAACGGCTTAAATTATTGGACAGTATTTTGTCGAGTACAAACTTAAAAGGTATTCACAATATAACGTTAATGAAAAACTTATTTTCTAAGAACTGTCCACCCTTAAAAAATCAAATTATTCAAACTTATCTAAAGAAAAATGCTTGAAAGTTGAATTTGTATCCCCTATTTTTTTATGTTAATTCAAATATTAATAAATCAATTTAAAAAACATAAATAAAACATGAAAACAAAAAACATAAATATAATAATATACAAAACAAAAAAACTTAACTCTAAAAAAATATATATTTTAGCAAGAGTATTTGAAATTCTGTCAACTAAAAGTCAGCTATTTCTTCCCTTGTTACCACAATATTTTATCTAATTTGACCATAGTTTTAAGTGCATACTGTGTTATAAATTCAATTTCGATATCGCCAACAGCAAACTTAAACATATGTACATTGCTTTCGTGAAACTGTATCATTATTAGTTTATATCAACTTAACGGCTATTGATTAGATTTGCGTGCTATGTGATAGACATAGCAATTTTATTGCACAAAAAAAAAACATTTGAAACCATTCTGAATCATGTTCGTGATTGCAGCAGCCATTAAATCTGCGATGTAGATAAACTTGGTTATCAACAACAATGTGAATCCATGGACTTGTGTTAAATACTTAAAAGTTAGTCATCTTTGCTATTTTTAGAACAAAAATAAAGATTAGGGAACTTGAATTGTACCTAAAAAGATACAATTAAACTAAAAACATATTTTTGGATTAAAAATACTATTTATATAGATTTATATTGTTATACTTTTCATATTGTTCAGATGTTAACATTTCAAGTTCATTTTTATCTATAAGTATTCGAGGAAATACCCCACAGTATAGGGTATTTTTTTTTTTTTTTCAATCGACTATGTGTGTGGCATAGGTAGGTAGGGGAAGATCTTACTGCATCAATAAAATTCCTATAATATTATTCTCAGAAACACTCTACTTATGTATTTCTGGCTAGCGATATAATGGAAAATATATAGCTGGACTCGTACAGTTACGAGTTGTATCGTTTCTTTGTTTACTTTTCAAAATGGAATGGCCGATTTTTAACGAGAAATTCCCAATGATGGCATTTTCCAGTCGAGCGCTAAAATGTAAATAATGCAATTATTTATGTGATATCTTTCTTTCTTTTTTGCCGAGCTATTCACTGCTTTAGTAGCTGCTGCTCTTTTGCTATGATTCAATCGTGTAGCGTAAATGTCAGAAATTCCTACTCTCGGCATGCGGAAACGTGTCGAGGCGAATGCGTCGTATGCGCAATATATTTGGGTCAGCATGCAAATAGATCACCCACAGAGAAGCAGAGATAGATAGATATGTTCCCCTTCTTCCGCCAGCCAATTGGGGTTTGATTTTCAAGTTTTCTCTTTTTCTCCCCAAGTGAGGATTTATCAATTTGAAATTTATGCACATTCCATGGACGCCAGCTGTGCAAAGAGCATTATAGTACAAACAACGAAAGTCTTCTCTCGGCAAATACACAAAAAATTAATATTTGTATACACATACGTATAACTCACAAAAACAATTGCCGAAAAAGTTGATTTTTAATGAGTGCGAGTGGTTAATAATTAACACATGCCCGAACACGATCTGAACCATGAAGGTTGAACATACCCCCTGAGAAAATTTGCCAATAGCAAAAATGTTTCAAGTGTGACCGCATTTGGAAAGTGTCTTTGGCGAAAAGTAGCCGATAATGATGACAATAAGCAACCGCCGTTCAACAAGATACGAGTCTTCAAAAACAACAAGTACAAATGAGTTTTGTACTTAATACTAATTAGCTAGTGTGAGTCATCTGACCGATAAGTGAATATATATATATATATATATATATATATGTTTCTAATTTCCTGTAGAAAAATGTGGCATGTAATGGTTTGTATCTTGTCAATGCGATGTGTCATATTAGGGGCCCACCCACAACAAAAACTTATCGAGTAGAATGTTTTTTTTTTCACCCCATTGATTTGTGTGTTATTTTTGGTGGGTTCGGTGCAAAATATATATTTATTGTGGCGCTAGAAATATAAATGATAATACAATTATAACGAAAAATGATTTAAGGTATAACTAAAATGGCAAAATGATGAGAAAAATGTAAAAAAATTCAACTTATAAATATTAATGGGATTTCGTAGGTTCGGTACAAACATAAACATTTTTCTTACAGAAAAGCCATTTTTTTTTTGTATCTATTTTGTCTACTATGTTAAAAATATATTGAAATAAAAACATATTTTCAAGTATCCAAGTAACTGTTCAATAGATTAGCTATTACGTTCTACAGGTATCTTTACAAAATTAACAAATGTTGCAGTCCTTCTTTTATTTAATTTTTGATTTTTAAAGGGATTCAGCTGAAGGAGCACTAAGTAAACAGACAGTGTACTTTAAATAACAGACGTGCCTGCGCGTTATTTAAATGCAATCGAAATGAAAATCAAAAGTAAAAACGGAAAGCATTAAAAAGATAAAAAAAAAGAAAACAAAAACGGGGAAAAGAATTTACATTTCATGTCACGTAAACGCGACAACAGCAACAGACAGACAACAAACAAAAACAGAACAGAAAGACATTAAATCAACTACAGCACCAAGAAAAAGAGAGAGAGGGAGACACCCCCCTCGCCACAACTGAAAGATTTAAAATTTAATTTGTTGCATGTATGCAAAGCAATGTCCAGCCGGGGACACATCTATTTGTGTGACCTTTTTTGAGTGGAATCTCTAACGGAAATTACGTTTGTAATTATTAATATTTGATTTTTTACTTCTACCTCTATATATTTCAACTTTATATTCAATTCTGCTTCGTAATTTATCGATTTTTCCAGTAGTTGTAGTTTTCATTCGTGTTCATTTTTTGAGTTTTTGTAAGCTTTCAGCTTAAGTGTGGGTGTGGGTGTGGATGCGGGTGTTGTATCTTTTTTTTTCGTTTCACCAAACAATGAAAAATTTCAAACTGTCGAGTCAATTAAAGCTCAGCCCACCCCCGCTTGCAAAAAGGGGCCCTCAACTCAGTCACGCAATGTGCATTCTTTATTTAGAACAGGATCAGCACAAGCAGCAATTAACGGACAACAACGTCAGTCGGTACTCGGTAATAATAGGTGTGACGCAATGTCAAGGAAAACTTTGATAAAAAATCACACATATATCATACCAATACCATGTCATAAGGCACTTTACATTCACCGTAATTGCTAGTTGCAGGCAGGAAAAGAAAGTTAGGTATCTAAAATTATGTTATTCAAAACCAGAAAATGAAATAATTGATGTATTTTAAATAATTTATATTCAGTTTTATTTGTGCAAGCTTTAAAAGTCGAACATGAAAATGAATGAAATGAACTGTAATCATTGTTGAAACAATTCCACGTATGTTACTTTTAAACACATTAAACTTGAACCTTAATACTATAAATGAATGCTAGTGTATAGTATAAGCAAAATCAATCATTTTGCACCCACGATTTATTATAATCGGTTTATTTTTTATGGTTTCCGTGTACAAACGTCGCAACCCTTGCTGATAACGTGAAAAAAATCGCACAGCCCAGAGTTTGTTGTACACTTTCATTATGCCACTAACTGGCAACTATATAATAAAACCCATATAAACAGAAAAGTCGAGTGCTTATCAGCGCTGATACTACCTCCAACCTACTCAATGATTGTTGTTTTTGTTTGGGGGAGCAACGGTTAACTTATCAGCGATAAATGTAAACAAAGCCTGGAGAACTTGTAGCGTATGCAATCTAAAGTTCATACCCATTCCTAAGTTAATGTTTGTATTCATAAAAAAGCGGCACACATTCAATTGTAATGTAAACAAATTGCTTAGTACGCTTGGCTTTGGCTATCAATAGTTTAAATATCTTTGGCAGTTTTCGCGATTGGCAACATTATCTATCTATCGATGTGTACAAATGGTTTGCGTTCTCACTTTGACTTTTAGCGAGAAAAACAGAACACCTTTTGTCATTTATAATTAATTTCTGAATATAAATAAAACAGATTCAAAACCACTAAAAATAAAAGATTTTCTTGTATATCCTCGATATCAACTAAAATAACTAGTTTGTACTCATTCTTATACCCTGATCCCATTAAAAATGGGAAAAAGGGTATAATGGTTTTGTGCAAAAGTATGTAACAGGCAGAAGGAAGCATCTCCTACTCCATAAAGTATATATATTCTTGATCAGTATCAACAGCGGAGTCGATATAGCCTAATTCCTAGGCAGTACAAGTTTGTTTTCGATTTTCGATAACTCATCCCGTTTACGATATACACATGTGATCGATAACAACAATATATTAAATTTTGAAAACTTTGAGATGACAAAATAATGACAATCTGTGAAATTTGTATTAAAATCGGTTAAGAAACACCGGAGATATAGGACATTGAAGTTTTCTATGCAGTGTGCAGTATGCGCGTACACACATACACACATACTTGCAAGCACTGGCTGTACGCGTAAAGTATAGGGATCAGGGTATCGTCTAGTCGGGATTTCTCGACTAGAGCCTTCTTACTTGTCGTATCTAATACTGCCTTTACTTTTGTATCTGTAGTCTTAATCAACGTTTGTGGTAGATATTTTTTTTGTGTACGTCATTTCTGGATTGTCCATTCTGTGTTCTGTTCCATTATTTATTGGTTAGTTCTTTGTGCGATGTTTTGAGTGTTCGTTAGCAAACAAATAAAAACACATGCATTAGGGAATTACACAAATTTATTATGTGTCTGTCATTAATCAGACGCACAATAGATAAAGGACAATTTAGTTGTCCTTTTCGCTTTGATTATCTGTCATATCCTTGCATTGAGGTGCTATATAGAATTTGAATGAGTTGCTTGTGCTTTTCATTTAATACAATTGCCGCCTCCTCTCTCACACATTATTGACACATATTCTCGTTTATAATGTTTACTTTTAGCTCAGAAGTTTATTGACCATGGTCAACGGAAGCTAGCAGTCCGTTCAAAAGGTGGTATAGTGGGTAGGAGGGTGGATACCAAGAGGGGGTTTACCCGGTTGGCATTGCGTCAGCGTCAACGTTGCGTATGAAAAGCAATGAAAATGCGCACCAGATTTCTTTTTATGACTACTTGACTACACTTAACACACTTACTTAGTCATTAATTTGTGGGTGTTTATATTTTTTAAATACAGTGTATTATGGTTTTTGCAATTAGCTAGCTTTGTAAGTTTCATAAATTTCTTAATTATGATGCACTTACCTTGCTGCGGTTAAATCTTAGGAGGTTGAGTCTTTGGTTTTCCTTCTACCTTTATTATTTGGCTCAATGCCAAACTCGCAAATGGTCTGTGTCACTGTGCCAAGTAAACAATTCATAAGAAATCATAAGATTTTGTTTTCATTTCTAGGTGAGTAAACTTAATGATACCCTATTGAATGGTTAATACAAGCTAGAAACAAAACATGCTTTTTAACTAATTTCTTAAAATTAAATTGATCTTTGCTTGTATAAATAATATATATAGCGAAATAGTTTAGGTACACCTTTCACATTTTAGAGTCATGAAATAATAAACTCTTAAAGCAACAAAAACCGAACAATGGTAAATTACCCATTAGCATGAGAAACGTTCGTTATATAGATTGGGCTGCATCGATTTTTGCTCTGCCACTGAAATAACAGTGAATGCTCACTTACATATATATACACATATATAAATATCTGATATAGTCATTATCAGGTACACAAGTTCCAGTTCCATACCCAAATCATTTGCTGCAGATGTTGGTTGTTCGAGGCCAACAGTTTGGGTAATGTCATAAGTAAGTTTATTTGCAAACACGTCATAAATCCGGCAAACGGCGTATATTGTATTTCTGACGCTGACAATGATGATGACGTTGTCAGCTGTCTAGCTCTGGCATCAGAATCTTACTGTATCTGTATTGTTTATCTATCTGTCTGACTATCTTACTGTTGTTGGGTGCACAGCTTGTTGCGAATTCGTAAATACACGCTGCAATTGTTGTTATTTTCACATCAACAACTGTGTGATTTCTCACTATGTGTTTATTTGTTTTGATTAGTAGCGCCATAGCAACAAATACTTATCGATCTTACTCTATCACACACACACACATCCATATTATATCTAAGTTTTGTGATGCTTATCCGAAAGGGGAATGTCGATGCATGTAAAATGCTAAACAATGGCATTCCGGTAGCTCAACGAAATGTTTCGAACTTAGCTCATCGCCAATTTTGATTATGGTGGAGAAAATATCAAATCAGTTTGCTTGCAGTCAAAGTTTTAATTGCAAATCTTACAGATAAAAAGAATAGTTTGGGAAATAAACTTTGTTATATAAGGGTAAAATTACCTGGCAGACTTTTATTCCCTTTTCACAAAGCAAAAGTAAGTCTTGCGAGATCAAAAAGATCAACTTTAATGCTCTTCAAACATTATAACATCACATTAACACATTTCAAGCACAAAGTTATACCTTGATCGCAATTTTAAACGCATTTCCACTTGCTCTCGTTTTCCAAACAACAAACAGAATGATGATGTCATCCATCGCACAAATTTCGCGTCCATTTTGCGCTTCCTCTCCAAAAGTTGTCAGTTATCGCAACAAAAAAAAAAAAAAAGAAACGTTCGAGTCTGACATTTGATAGTGAAACACTTTCGTTATGTTGATGTTGTAGTTGTTCTTGTTCTTGTTTTTGTTGGCACTAGTGTTGCCTGTCAGCACTGTCAGCGTCAGAGCCAACGTCGCAGTCGCTTCGTTCCGATAAGTTAATATTGCTGTTTCTATGTATATGCCCCCAGGGGCGGTGTCAAATGGAACCTCGTTAATAACATATATATTTTTTTGATAAGAGCGGAAAGGCGCTTAGTTTAGTTTCACTGCTCAACGCGACAACACACGTTTAATAAAAATAATAAATTTAAATAAACAAACACAAAACATACACAAGCTAAACAATAAGTTGCTAAATTTTTTGATTCCTTTAAGTTAAACGTTGATGTTATAAAATTAATAGGTAAAATACTCAAAGTATCGTTACAATAAGCAACTTCTGGGACACAAAAAATAATAAATAAAGTGAGTGAAAATTTATCAGTTCGTTGTACAAAAGGCAGCCAACACAAATCAATGTCTAACTAAGAAAGCAGAAAGTTTCTACATTTGATACATTTGATAATAAAATATTTGGATTTTGAAGCGCATATTTTAATTTTATCAAATAACACACATTTTCGAATCATTTCCTAATTACTGGATCTATCTTTAAGACCCCACGATCCATATGAAATTGTTTGCAAAAGAAGCAACCTCAATTCCATTACCTTTACGAGCACAGTTTACGTGCTTGTAATTCAAAATTACACAATTTTTATTACACCTCGAACATTAAGGGAGCACCAGTAGTTCTTAACGTGTGCTTGAACCACCTCCAAGCTCCCAAAACTTGAACATTTCTCATGAATTTGCCGGCTCCTCGGGGTATTTGTAGTGCAATTAGGGCAACCGCTTCACACACATTGAGCGTAGTCCAAAATAGGTCAGAGAGAGCGTGGCGGCGATGGCATTTAGTCAAAAGATTTTCGGAGTGATGATAGTAGATCCCAAGGATTGTCCCCACTTGTGAAGTGCTGATAATGTGGGTAAGTTGACATAATTAAACGCACCCCACCAGCTAGAGAGGGACCCGGACAAGTTGTTCGTCCAGGTGACGACAGTGGCATTTGTTAGACGTAATATCACTTAACACTTTTAGCACCACAGGATGACAGGCAACACCCTTAAAAGCACAGAATTACTAACAAAAATGATTTGCTATAAGATACCTTGTTAAATTCAATTGAAATTTCAATTGTGTAAAATTAAAAATTACTTTCTAAATTCTAAACTAACATTTGGAAAATGCAACCTACATACAGTAATCTAAACAAAACAAAAACAATCATTATTCATATTGTCTTGAATATAAACAAAAATGATCCATTCCTAAAAAAACATATCATTCATTTAATAGCTACAGGGTGTAATAGGTGCGCAGTAACTCAAATTAAGTTTACACTTCTAATGACAATTAGCTAGCTGTGTGAGTGTTTGTGTTTCTGTATCTGTGTGTGAGTACATTCTGTGAGTAAGGACGAGCATAAAGCTATGCAATAAAGTGAAATCTCTTCCACTGAAGGCTTCTTTCCAAGGCATTCTGCAACGAAGTCTAATGAACAGTGCATATATGGTGTCCTTAATTGCAATTAAGTTCGGAACAGTGGCTGTAATAAAATGACACCCAAGACGAGACCATCTAAAAAGGTCAAAAGTGCAATTTAATCAGCTGGCATTGGATACTAAAAATCAAAGACAAGTTTATAAGAATGGCGCAAGGCATTCAATGCTAGCTTAAAGTACTATCTATCTATCTATCTTACTAACATTTACCAATTTGCCCTGCCACCCCATTCAAAGTCGAATCCATTAACGCTTGGCTTTGTCAAGGTCAATGTCTCTCAGATGTCTGTATGACTCAGTGTCTCATAGACATTGTCTCTTTTTCTTACTCTCTTGAATCTGTGCACAAAAGAGAAATCACTCAAGCATCCAGTTTTGCGTTTTTCTTACTCATGACACGTTGTGGCCTCTTCTGAACTTTCAGTTCACTTCGTGTCATTGTGCATTTTGTGTAAGTCGATCCAAATAATAAGCTTTATTTAAGGGTTAAGCACTGCGATTATAACATTATATAAATCCTCTTTTAAAAGCAGCTTACTAATGCTGATGAACAGGTGACTTTAGTTCATAAATAAGACTAAAGAAAATTATTTAAAACAGGTTGATTTTATTTCATTTAAATTTATATTTTTAGTCCTTTTTTAAAACGATATCATATTATATATATATTTATCTTGCGTGTTTATTTAAAGATTTATTTTCCATCCAGTTAAAGTTCAAGTTACTCTTTTCCTTTTATCCTGTAACAACATCTCTGCACGCGCTCTTTTTAGTATTTTGTTAGCATAGTATTTACGATGATGTTGAATGCTTTGTGCTTCTTATCTTTGGACTTCCGTGCTTATCTTTATGACCACTCTGCTCGCTCAACCAACACTTGAAACGACCTCCAGCCTCTGACTTATGCGAGCCATATGTCTTCCAAAAGAATGCTCGTTTTGTGTTCTGTTTCACACATCATTAACACTCAAATAATTTGAAGGAGGCTAAAATAAAAAGGGGGCAACGAAAAGTGAACTCAAATGAACAACGTTTTATCAGCGAGCATTAAGCGCGAGAAGCCAACTGAATGCAAATTATTTAAACATGTGTGCAACATGCAACAGCACGAAAACTGGGAACACAACTATTTTGGCGTTCTTTAAAAGCACTTGTTGTACGAGGGTTATTCGTATTGTTTGTAATTGGTTGAAAGTTTTAATTTGTCCAACCAATCTATATATATTCACAAATTAATACAAAATGTAATGTAGTTTTGGATTTCCTTTGTTTATTTTTTTTTTGGTTGTTGCGATAAACCGATAAATTGCCACTCGATAATGCACATGACCATAATCATTTGACTTTGTCGCTACTTTAATCGGTCTGTCGCATCTTTGACAATCAACAGATACTTTTGCGTCTTAAATGAGCTTCGTGTTGAAGAGAATGTTCTTGTTTTATGGTAACTTAAAGTTAGATAATTCAATCAGCAAACATGCAAATTAGGATATATTGAACAGACCTTTAACATATACTATGAGAACACAGAAAGAACTAAAACAATGTATAATGAGAACAAAAACCGCACAGGTTGCCATCTTTTCGCAGCGATTGCTTGTTCATTGTGCTGAGCTTATGCAATATGCTTAATAATTGAACATATTGAACAATTGCACTAACTAATGTTATGCTGAATTGACAAGTCACAGTTCAATGTGAACATTTGTATATCAATTGTTGTTTGTCTTCTCTATAGATGTGTGTTTATGTGTATAAAATGCAGGTACTTTTAACCACATTATAAGAATTCATTGTCAGCAATCAGTTCTAGGATAGAAACTGCTGGACTTTCATATTGTAACAATAAGCAAGAATGCATCTCGCTAATAATAGTTTCCTGTAAGACATTTTAATATTTTGTCTCTAAACGTGTTTTAAGTTCTTAGTTCGATTGTTAACTCACTGTATGCAGACACCATATATATTGCTCATCACCAAGTTTCAGACTCTTACTATCGCGATTTTTATCCATATTATAGACGGGTTTCATACAATGTATAGATTCGTGGGCACACTGTGACACAATATGTTGTTGTACAGAAATGATTTTGAAATTTAGTATTTTTGCAATCTTTCAACTCGCCTGGCTCGAAAAGACCATTTTGCACTTGGGGCTCGTTCACAGTTCGATTGGCATCCGGCGGCGCCAGTTGATGCTCTTGCTTTCTGTTTTTGCTATGGTTTTTGGCTTGATGTTGCGAACTTTGTTGGCCAACATCCGCGATGTGGTCAAGTCGCCAGATATAAATATGTTTTGTATTTAGCAATGAATTTTGATTACATTCTCTGTCTTCTGTGCCTTTTTGTTTTGCGGTATGCGTATAGTTTTCTCACACATTTCACTGCTGCGTCATTGTTGATAAATAAACGAATGATGTGGCAAGGTAAAGGTCAAGTTGACCCAATCAACGACAAAATTACTGTGAACGCTCGTTAATTGACTTCTGCAGCAACTGTTCATCACACTAATTGGTCCGGTAAATAGTAAAAAGCAATCAATTCACAATTTTTGCTCAAATTGAATCGCACTTGTTTTTACATTTGTCAGCTACGCTTAAACAATATCGCCGAGTAGAGCTCTGAAATTAATGTGTAATCCTTATGGACTCTTAGAGTGTCTCATTAAAAAGTCATCACAAAACGGGTTTTACACTTTTTCACCAACTATCTTTTTGGCTCAGATTCACAATGAAAGGAATAAGCAAGTTCAACATGCATTGCGGTCTTTTGGTTCTTTTCAGTCCAAGTCAAGACACCCACAAACAAAAAGAACACATGTTTAAAAAATGCTCTATAATCCAAATTAAAATTTAAATATTAAAGTGAAGTACACGATGACAGAATATTAAATAAAAATTCAATTATTTAAATAATACATATTTTCCGACGATTTTCTGTCTTATTTTTATCATATTTCTCTTGTATTGCTTAAAAAAGGGTATTGTCAAGTCGTTTGTCAGTGCGGCATTGAGTAAATGTGTTCTGTGAATATGTTCACTGCTCTGTTCGGTTTACGTCAGTCAGTTGACCATGTTAAGCTATCCCCAAAGCGGTTTATTTCGCAGGACTTTGTAAAGACTTTGTGGCGCGGCAAGGTTTATTTTGGGTGCGGTCACATGTGCGTGGCAAAAGAAAACCCCAAAAGCGTTCCACAAACCGCAACTCAGCCCAAAAGCAAACGTTGCAAGTGATTTGGTGTGCAATTTCCTTCGTTCATTCCGTCTCTGTTGGTTGGTTGGGTGTGTCTACTTCCAGGATACTCTTATCCTGCGGCGGTTACTAGGTTAATGGGTTTGGTTATGATTGGGTCTTGCCATGTTTACCAAGCTGATTGGTTTTAGCTAATGGACATAATGGAAGTAATTGGCGTGCAACAGATTTGTTTCCTTCTTTCTCATTTGGCAATCGCATATGATTAAGATTCTGAAGAGCTGATTAAATTGGAATATGTAGCAGAAATTTCAAATGCAAAAATATACATTTGTAGGTTATTCGTTATTGGCTTTTTATTTGCACTTGTTGTTTGGAAAGCAAAGTAAAAAGAAAAGCATTAACATATAATGAATCATATTTCAGTTTATTCAATCAATACTATTCATTTGTCATATATATATTACGCTTTTATAATCAAGTATATTTTATTAATTTTTATTTACCTAATTAAAGCGAATCAAAGTAAAATTTATGACAAACTTCAATATATACATATAGTTGGAATTTAACGTTACAGTAACACTTTCTTCTGTACTTTTGTGCTATAATTATGTTAGATTTTTTCCTGCCTCTTCTTCAAAAGCAAACATTTTAATAATGAACTGCTTTAAAGTTCTTTAAAACATTTCACAAACAAACATATACAATTAGTCAGCTATTTAAAAATTTTGCAAATGTGCCACAACAACAAATGTTGATAGCAAACCCAATATATATCATCGTATTTTTTTGTTTGTTTTTGTAATTATTAATATTTTTGTTGACTTGCCGGCAAACATGAAGACGACAGCTAGAAATTGTGACGCTTTCGAATGCGTCATAAACTTGCAAAAAAGTAGCAAGAACGATTCAAGTTTTCATAATTAAACAAAGCGTGGCAGAAACACGCAACGTCGGCACCAAAAGCAATCCTTACACTATTTTTTTGCGTGTCTCGCCCTTTTAATTATTTAAGTGCTGTAGCCTAATTTATACGATCAATTTTGCTCACCTTATAGGGGAGGGAATGATTGACTACTCCAGCGATGTGATTAGGCGCTTAGAAAACTTTGTTATTTTAACTGCCAACATGGATATGTACTATATATTTGGAATGGTATTTAGTTGTGTTGTGCTCGCGTCATAGATATCTTATTTATTGTCTCTGAATTGCTGACTCAACATGCTAACAATAGCACGTAAATCACATTTCCCAACACTTTCGATCGCTACTTAAACTCTTATTTTAACAAACAACTTAAATTTGTTATCTCTGTGGTGTTTGGAGATTCGTTACACACATTGTTAAGTTGCTAAAAGGTTTTTTCTTTTTTTTTTTTTTTCTTAGATAACTAATTTTTGTGAATTACTCACAAGAGATGACTTTTCTTTAGCCACCCACTCAATTGAGTTATACCACAAACCATATAAATAATAGTAGCAATATATAGCTATTGAATTTCAGTTCATTACACACTGTTCTCTTAAGGTTTATGTATCTTTTGTAAAGCCACAAACACAATTTTTCAACTAATTTCTAAATTGCATACCTATATTTAAAGAAGTTACCTTTATCTGTTTTTTTTTATTATCTTGCAGGTGGAAGCGCGAAGCGAATTGAAGACAAGAGCCATGCACAAACCTTAAACATGAGTGTCAAGTAGCATAACACAAGCTAGCAAATATACAAAAATACTAGGAAACATAGAGAAAAGCTGAACAGATCAAAAGCAAAGGCATCTAAAAACTACCTAAAGTGGAAATTTTTTTCAGCAGCGAAAAAGCAACAGAAAACAAGTTAATCAGCTAAGGGACTATTCAAGGCGGTGCCTGTCAACCGCCAAAAAACAGGCAACAGTTTCAGTTTCTTTGTGACCGAGTGGCAACGCTGCGAATTAACAGATTGTTGGCAAGCCATTGATGACACTACTTGGGCCTAGCGCCCCTGGCATGGCCTTTATGATGAAAAAGAAAAAGTATAAGTTCAATGTGGAAGTCCAGCTTCAGGATCTGGTTGAGGTAGCCCTGGTCAATGAGGTGCTCTTTGCCAAGATACGTCTTCTGGACGGTGGCTCCTTTCAGGAATACAGCAGTCGGTAAGTAATTAATTAAATCGATTTTAAATTCTACAAAAAAACATTAAAGAAATTATTAATTTAAATGTTTCTTAACTTCTTTAATCAAGTACTAAAAATATGTATTCACACATCTATGTTTTGTTGAATTTACAGCGAGGAGGTGAGAAATCATCGCGTCGAATGGAATCGCAGCTTTGAGTTCCTGTGCAAGATGAGCGCCAATGCTTCGACAGGTGTTCTTGATCCCTGCCAACTGCGTATCTCCATACGCAAGGAGATGAAGGGCGGTCGCAGCTATTACAAACTTGGCTTTATCGATCTGAATTTGGCCGAATTTGCTGGCGCAGGTCTAACATCGCGTCGCTTTCTGCTTGAGGGTTACGATTCGCGACATCGTCTCGATAACTCAATGCTCAGAGTAAGCATTAAAATGCATATGCTAAGCGGTGATATCCTATTTAAAGCGTAAGTAAACTATTATACAAATATTGTGTATATAAAGACACTAGTTTTATGTTTTCTTGCAGTCCCACGCCCAGCCTTAAGAGCAAGCCTAACAAAGCATCCGCGGATGATCTGGCTAATGATGTCGCCTGCAGTGGATTACAAACGCCAACGGCTACAGCGCTCTCCAGCATTGGTAGCGGCAGTGGTGGCTCTGCCATTCCTCTGGGCGGCAGTGGTGCCACTTTGGGTGGTGTTGCCATCACAATGTCTGCGCCCGGCACACGACCCGTCTCCAGCACAAAGGAGGAGGGTAAGTCGAAGGCTATCTAACAAACATAAATTCAGTTATATTTGAATCGTTTTGTTTGTAGATCTCGACGCACAGGCGGTGATAGCGGCCATTGTCACAGACTCCGGTCTGTCCGAGTCCTCGGAATCAGGAATCACCTTGACCACGGACAATCTGCAGCAGCATGTGATTGCCTCAGCCAGTGTCACCACACCCATCACCGCCACACAGACTCTGCCTGGCCTGGGCGTCATTGGTAGCAACAATTATGGCACCACAGGCGTTAGCACAAGCACTGTGGGTGTAATCAGTGGCGGGGTCGGTAGTGTTAGTGGTGGTGCTGGTGGTGGTGGTGGTGGTGGTAGTGTCGTGGGTGGTGGAGGCGTTGGTGCTGGCGTTGGCGTTAATACCGCAACGCTAATGGAAATGGGACACTCCAGAAATTCCAGTAATACTAGTCAAGTGAGCATATATGTATATATTTATAGAAAATATTTCAGTACAGTGGTTGCAGTAAGCAACAAATTAAGATTAATTTGTTAATCTTAACAAATTTAAGAACATTACTTAACCATCTGATTTTTCTTCTAGATGTCAAAAGGTTCGGGTTATAGTAGTTTTTCGCACAGTCAACATTCGAGGCAAAGTTCCGAGGGTGACTCGGGGCATGCAAGGTAAGTCAAGTTATTCAGCAACAACAAAAAAATACATATCCATACATCATATTTAGTAACTACTTATTTAAAAAAAAAAAAAATACAAAAAATCTGTATAAAGCCTTGACATTGAATTTGATTTGTTTTGCCCACAATCTACTACTATAATTATATTTATACATATCTTTGGTATGCTCCTCTACACTATATGCGCGCTATATATGCTAAACATTTATATTTATACAAGTGCGTTTAAACGTACCTTGGAAACAAACGTGTGTAACCTTAAACACACACTCTTAATACATACATACATACAAACTCTATTTAAATGTTTACTAAACAAACTCAAAACAGTCTTTTCAGACAACATTTATAACACACAAACATACATTCACACACAAAAGAAACACAAACTATACAGATCATATTTCAATTTCTTTAATTTTTCGTAGTAATATTTTTATTTCACCTTAATATTTAAATTATTTGATAGTTAAGTTAGTTCTAAAATGAGTATTGGAATATTTTAGTGAATTAATATATTTAGCATAACTTTAATACAAGTATCCAGTTACAGTTTATATTATAAACCAGTTCACAGCTATACTCAAGGTTTTTGTTATTATCAACTTAGCATTAAAATCTCTTTCACAAATTGTCCTGCCGCGCAATAAATTTCCATTGTGAAGTTTAAAGTCAAATGCCGACAAAACTATAGTGTAAATACACACACACACAAACAAAAATATACACGCACCCACATGCACATAACCATATCCTTGTCCAAACGAACTAAATGTCGCCCTATTATTATTCTTGTATTCCGATTGCAATTCC
The DNA here is from genome assembly GCA_035044605.1 of Scaptomyza cyrtandrae. Lineage (NCBI taxonomy): Eukaryota > Metazoa > Arthropoda > Insecta > Diptera > Drosophilidae > Scaptomyza > Scaptomyza cyrtandrae. The sequence continues at coordinate 106,421 of JAWNNS010000637.1, forward strand.
CCATAAAAATACAACATATACAGTGTAGTCTTGTATAAGTGGGTGGATTGCTATTTATGGTACATATGTATGCATGTTTGGGTGCATCTGCACAATATTGTTATTGTTGAGCTGCAGGAATTGTTTATTTAAAATGAGAAAAAAAGAAAATGCTCAGCCGATGACTTCATCGGGCTACTCAGTTGGCGTCATGAGATTTAAAGGTCACTGTTAACATTTTGGCATTCGCCCATATTTCCTTAGCTGCTAAATAATAACGCAATTCATTGCGTCTAACCTTTCACATTTTGGGTAGGGCTAAGATAGTTGCAATTTCTTATGATTATACTGGTGTTTATATATGTGCTGTTACGTTATGTTATGCTTTAACTAGTTTACATTTGACATCTCGTTCACCAAGTTTAGTATATTCTGATTGCGGTTAACAGTTAGACTTTAAAAACTTTTTGTATATATTTTTGAAATCCATAAGCTACATGAAGAATCAACAATTGAATTTTACTATTGCAAACATCCCATTTACCAAAGAAAAGAAATCTCAACTCACTCCATTAAAAAAAACCGAAATGAAAAGAATCATCGCAATACAAAGACCAAATTCCTACAGAATAGAACATTGATATAAATTTAGAGTGTTTCACATCTTATACATTTACCAGTTACATTTTAAAACCCACCACGTTTAAAAAATGAAAATGGAATTAGAATTAAAAACATCATCATTTTAAAACTTAATAGTATTAAATTATATTAGAGTAAAAAAGGTTAAATTTTGTACCAGCTTAAGTAATATACATACTTACATGTATCTAACACACATAACCGACAACTTTTTTATGTTTTTTTTTTTAATATCCTATTCTGGTTTTATGGTAGCTTTTACTTTTTCCCCTCTTAGTTTTATGGTTAATCATACTTCTGTTGTTTTTCGGCTAATTTTGTTTAACACTTTTTGTTTCTTCTTTTATAACCAATATATGTTCTGTATATACTTTGAATAAAATTATGAATAAACCAAAAACAAAACCGGGTACATGGCTAACTAACCAACTGTAATATAAAACACATTAACCTCAATGTTAAACGTTACCAATCAACAACAAACGTCGCTAAAAAAAAAAAACCAAAAAAAACAAAAAACCAAAAAACATACTTCAGTCGTTTTCGAAAATCCGTTTCTCTACTTAATAGACTCAATCAAAGAGCTATAAATGCCATGAAATTGAATATACCAACGCTGCGGCATCATCATAAGCCAGAACCACAGGTCAAAGGGCTCGGTCTGGTGAAGGAGCATCCAAAGAGTCCTCAACAAACAGCGGCTAAGCATCAAGTGATTGCCAGTTTGAGTACCACCATCGAATATGTGAGCGAGGAGCTGCTCTACCAGACGCCCAATGCCACAATGAATACTAGCGAGCAGCAGGCCGGCTATGAGGATTTTCGTACGCCCATGGCAGAGATGCCTTTGCCTCTGCTGTTACAGCAGCCGGCCACTCAGTATTATGATAGCGGTGATACAAGTGAATCCTCCGATGAGTATCCCCATGAGGATTCGGGTGATAATGACTCCGGGCTCGAGGAGAACTTTCATACACCGCGTGTGGCCAAAATCAAATCCATGGAGAATTTATCCATCCTAGAAATGGAATTTCACAAGGCCTCTATGGAGCTGGATCGAAACTCACCGCGCCGCTTAAAGCAGCTGGCTGAGCATGCACAAATACCCAAAATGAAGTCGTTGAACAATCTCTGTTTCGACGATTACCACGAGGAGGCGATGCGCGAGGAGTTCCAGCGCATACGCGATCAGTCCTTGGAGGAGCGCCAACGCTTCCAGCAGCACAATCTTTTGCATCATCATCACCTGCATAGCTTAAATCTGCGCAAGAACTCTACCGCATCAACTGGCTCTTCGGGCAAGCTGTTTGTCAAGCATCAAACGCATCTGTCTAAGGTGGGCAATGCCAAGTTCATAGGTCAGGATTGTGATAGTCCGCTCACCTCACACTATCCAATACAAAAGATGCGCTCCATGGGCACCATACCCGATTTCCTTGGTGAACGCATCGAAGCGGATCCATTTCTCACACCCACCAGCGAGCGTCGGCCCAGTTTCAATCGTCTTATCCAATCGGCTGACAAGCCAGCGCTGGGCGCCAGCTATGTGAATCGTTTGCTTACCTACGATGTTGTCGACTCGCCAGCGGAGAACTTTACCAATAACGCCTCATTTATGTCGCGGACACCCTTCGAGCGTGCCTATCGTCGCACCATGTTGCAGGGCACATCTTCCACACCGCTGGCCGGATCTACAAACGCACAGGAACAGCAGCTAATCATCACCCATTTGGTGCGGCCACATTCCACGAATGCTGCCTACGAACTTATGAGGTGCGTCGCGTTTTTTTCTTCATTTGAATATCCCATAAAACAGAAAACAAAACTACATACTTTCAACTAGTTGAACAGTGAATCGTTGCTCGTTAATCATTACTCGTAAATCGTTGCTTGTTAAGCCTGACTACTCGTTAACGTTAACGTCCTGGCGTTCAGTTTAGTTTAGTTTTCATTTCACACACACACACACACACAAACAACACTCGTTCGCTTGTGTCGCGTTCTGTCCCTGAAATTTTTAATCATTTGAACTGTTCGTTTAGCTATCTTTTTCATTTGTTTTGTTTTGACCGTCGTTGTTCTTATACTGTTTATGTTTTTTTTTGCGTTCTGTTCAAGTTCAAGTTTATTTTACTAATAATAATCTCACTGGTTAAGTTAGACGTAAGTTAAACTTAAGCTGATGTTAAATACTTATACACATGTATTTGATATTGATTAACTTTATACCCCAAGGGCTATATCACTGGGATTGGTCACCTGATTTTACAGTTAAAAGTAGCGACGGGCTCTACAGTTACTAAGCACTCACAAAATAAGGGATCTAATCGAAACATAATTTTAACATGGTTACACTAAATGAGCTTCTGCAAATCCAATACATTTACAAAAATATAATTAAAATCCTACTATTTTTAATCCCATAGCAAAAAACGGTCAAAGAATATCTTCATTTTTTTTAAACTCCTTCTATTACTTATTCCGTTAAGAACTCGATAAAGATGTTATCAGAACTTCTTTCTCTAGTTTATTAACCAATCAAATCAGTTAATTACATAACCTCTTTACCCTACAAACTATACAATTTGTGTCTATAGATCAACACAGATTGAAAGTGGGGCAAGGATGTGTACCCACAGAAAAAGGTCACCTTCCACCTTTCATGCACACTGGCACACACAAACTTTTGTTCTGTCTGCAAGTCGAACTCTTGTTGGGCGATTGACCTTCGGCACAATATATTCTCTACCTTGGCCTCCATTTCGCTTAACTTGTAATAACTGTTGAAGTTGTTTTTACCTTTATTTTTATGAATGTACAATTGATGCAGCATCTTCTCTCAGTTGACAATGTTTCATTGACAATTATGGTTTTTTTGTTTTAAATAGATGTATTCAGGATAAATAAATTTAAATTTAGGCTATTGAACTTTTCAATCATTGATAGAAACTTTCTTAAAATTTATCGACATTAAGAAAAAATCCCTTTGTCTTGCAATATATTATGTGTTAATATTTTGCTAATAAATCAATCAATTTTTGTAATTTTTTTACTTTTCTATGTTTTATTTTCATTAGTATTATTTTTTTATATTTTGTAATTTCAAACAAACAAACAACACACCAAGGACACATAGAACATGTTATAATGCATATATATCCGAAATTTTAATGCTTTACCTAAGTTCTTTTAAGATGCAGCCAACAAAATGGTTGCTAACGTTATGATTTTTATATAATATATATATTCATAAAAACCGTAAATAATTTTGTAACAATTAACTCATCATGTTTATATTGTGCATTTTTTGCAAATGCTTTTTTTCCTGTTGTTTATTTTATATGTCTTCCGATTTATTATCTACCAAAATGCAAACCATAAAAAAACGCTTTGATCTGTAATTGTGTCTATTAAATTAATCAATCAAACCGAACGCAACACAAACAACAGAAGCTTTAGCGGTGTGCCCCGACGCCTTTTCGATAACACCAACAACAGCAGCAGCAGCAGCTGCAATAATAACAACAGTTACAATAACAACAGCGCCAGCAATCGACAACAATCGCCAGCAGCTGGTTCAAGCGCCTCACCATGTGGAACTCTTGCCAGCATACACTCAAATCATTCGGCATCCTCGTCAAACGGCAGCAACAGCAGCAGCAGCGGCGCCCTTATCACCTTCCAGTGCAATCCAAATAGCAGCAATCAGACAGTTGACTCGGTTGATGGATCAACACTGCAGCAGCAGCAGCAGCAGCAACATTCGCATCAGCAGTCGCTGCTGGGCTCGCCCAATGGACATGGTAGTTGTCCACGGCTAGGCAATGTCATGTCTGGAGATGCACTCAGTTCGCTGGCAGCGAGTCCAACAGATGCGTGCAGCATACGCTCGAATCCATCGGCTGCCTCATTGCTGCTATCCACATCGGCTGCTGCAGCGGAGGCATCAGCTCTCACCTCGGCCACAACGATGTCCGTCTCGGGTGCAACGCTGTCTCCTCTTGCCACCACACAGATAATACGCCGGCCCAGCGTCACCATGATGTGGGTTGTCTTTCTTCCTCTGCCAAAAAACGATTTATACTTAGTTGCCTGCCTCTTTTTGTTGTCGTTGTGCTCGTAAATCTCTCTATTTTTGAAACCTGATTGTCCTACCACACTTTTATTCTATTTAATATGTAAAAGCGTCTTGTCAGTCCGTAAAGTCATGTAAGCATGTACATTCAAACGCTTCCAAATATTCGTATACAGATATGTAAGAGCTACAATTTAGATTTGTTAAAAATTGAAATTTGTTTTCAAATATTAATCACAAACAATCCCAAACACAAGTTTTTAGATCCTATATGAAAAAGAATATTTTTGTTTTTAATGTTTAACATAGCACAGAAGACAATAGACATTATTTGAATTATTTATGTATGTTAAAATCGAAAAAAAAAAAAACCATGTACTGTATGTAAAAAAAAGCATTTATAATTTAATTTTCAGGTTTATAATTTATAAAATGTAAAAAAATGTATTTATATTTATTTATTATTGTAAAATCCCGGTTAACAAAAATTTTTCGTTTTCTGTATATATTTATGTGTTACATTTATTCCACACACATTATATTAAGTGTCTTTATTTGATCATCAATTTTTGTCAGCAATATTCAAATATAATAGTTTTAAGAATAGTTTACACACATACAAATATGCATTGCATGGCATGGCCAGAAAATATTGCGTCAAATTGTGTTCTGTCCCTTCCCCCCCCTCCAACTCCATCTTGCCACATATCGTGCCACAAATGGGTTCACAGCACCGCGTATATATATATATAAATATTTTTTTTTTCGGTTGCTATATACTTGTAATTTATTTCGCCTTTAATTTTTTGTATATTTACTGTATTTTTATGTGTGTTGTCATTTGTACTTTCACAGGAATCCCAGTTCCGGTTCGTTAGTTATAAGTGAAACAGGATCTCTGGATCGCACGAAAAGCAGCGGTGAGAAACGCAAGAAGGGCGCCCTTGATGATGGCCCCCGCGTTTCGGATCGTGTCGAAGAGACGCGTGTCAATCCCAACTCATTAATCGATGAGATTCTGAAGGATACTAAGTTGGATCAGCTGGGCGAATCGGCAGAGAGTGAGTATTATTATAAAATATTCATCTGCGATTAAATTTATTTAATTTACCTTGGTTTTATTTTTTAGCATCCGGTCTGCAATTGTATATTGCGCGAGATGGTACAGCATCGTTGGGCGGACACGAGGTGAAGTCGAGCGTGCGGGCGGGTGCCTTTAAGCAGGTTGTCATGCAGGATCGAAGATAGTAGCGATTAAACGATTTCTTTGGAATGTGGAATGTGGAATGTGTGTGCGCGTTTCGTAAATTGTATAAGAAGACTAAAAAACAAACCCACAACAAAAGTAAAAAACAACAGAGTTTTCAAGTATATTATTTTAATGATTAAATTTTTACATGATATCTATTTGAAAGCTAAAAGTGAGAGTTAATATATATAGTATAGTCTATATATATGAGTATGAGAATATATATACATATATATATATATATATATATAGATGTATGTCATGTCAAAAGTACACTACTATAAATGTAACTAGCTATATATACCTATATGTATATGCCTATATACCGATATGAATAATTTGTGTGTTAAGCGTTATGTCAATGAAAAAAAAAAAACAACAACAAAAAAGAAATTCAAAAACTTTTCAAATTACCCAACACAAAAGTGGAACACATATTTTACACCAAAATAAACATTAAATTTTATTTGCACTCTTTATTTATTTTTTTCTTTTAATTTTTTAACATCGTCCAACACACTTCCAAAGTCAGTCAAAAAATTAACACATCATTTATTGTATATTGTGAAAAACCAAAAAAGGAACAACAAAATTTCTTGCACCTTAAATGTACATAAAAAAATTAAATAAATCATAAACAATACTAGCAAACAATTTCAAATGAATATGAAAGAAAATTGTACTTGCAATAATTTATTTATTGCTTTCATTGCATTAGACAACAGAAATTGCAAAACTCTCATTATTCCGAGAAAAAAAAAATATGCAAATTTGCTTGCCACACGCAGAAATATGCGGACACAGTTGAAGAAAAGTGGAAATTAGCAACAAATAAACTTCCGTTGAGCTATATATTCACATATGCCATAATATATATGCTGCTTCCTTTTGAAAACTAAAAACAAAATATTTTAAAATCAATACTGATGACGAAAAGAAATATAAACCAAATTTGAAATTGTTAAGCAAATAGTTTGCAGCATACAAAAGTTCACAAATTATATTTATGCACATTTTGAAGAATTTTTTAAATTACAATTAGCATTTTACTTTTAAAACTAAACTTTGGTAACAAAACACAAAAAAAAAAGAATGGAATAACTTTTTAATAATTTTTGCTAAAATCAATTCTTAGCGAGTAGCTAGCAAAGTAAAATGCAAATCATTTTTGTATATTTACAATATTCCTCAACATTTCAATACTGCAACTGAAAACTCTTATGTAAAAAAAAAACAACATTTTGTGTTAATATAAAAACTAAACGTAAATAAAGCAAAATAAAATTAGTTGTTAACTGAACTCTTAGTTCTTAAACGCTGAGTGTGTAAAATTGCTTAAGTTATTTTTTGATAATTTGTAAAAAGTGAAGTGAGATATAAGAGCCAGGTAGCTGGAGTGCTAGTTTTTTAAATTGTATATGATGAAAAATAGAACAACAAGAAAATCAAGAACACAGTCAAAAAGCTGATCAAATATTGTTGGTGTTACGTATGTGAGTTCATAAATGTTTTTAATACCTTTATTAAAGTTTTGCTTCTATTTTTTATCGATGCACACTTCAATAGTTAATTGGTCGGTTTATTAGCCAGCTTCACATGCAATAAACATAGTCTACATTTTTTTCATATAATACAACTGATAAGTGATACTTATGGCCAACAGTATTTGGTCAGCTCCATCGACAAAATTTTGTGAACATTTTTGAGCTGATATATATATAAAAGAAAATTACAAATAAAAAGAAAAAATAAAAATAAAAACAAAAAGCCCTACATATGTGAAAAACAATTACCAATAAAGTGAAAATTGACAAACTGAAGCACATTTCCATTTTATTTGAACAAAATTCACAGCTGATCCTTAACAAAGCGCAAGTAGGTGCCACCAGCAGCAGTTAGCACAAACGCCTTTGGATCGAATTTCATCTCGGGAAGTGTTCTGGCGCATGTCTCCACGCGATAATTCTTGAGTATGTAGAACAGACCCACCTGATAAATAAAGGTAGAATTAGTTGACAGTGAGCAAGATTTTGAGTTCAGTTCCAATGCACCTTAATTTCTAGGAGTCCAAGGAGCGTGCCCAGACATCCGCGAGGACCGGCACCAAATGGCAAATAAGTCATGGGTTGACGCTGTCCTCGTTGCTCAGGTGAGAAACGCTCCGGGTCGAATTTTAATGGATCAGGCCAGTACTACAGGAAGAGAAAAAAATATATTTAAAAAATTACTCACAAGAGTTATCTTAACACCCACCTGCTCATCACGATGCAGTCCCAGCACCGAAATATAAACTGGCGTACCAGGCGACAATCGTATGGGTGAACCGCAACTCCAGGCGGACAAATCATAGCCAGCCTTGGCGTTGCAGCAGCGATCCAGAAAAGCGGTAGGTGGATAAAGTCTGAGCACTTCATCCACCACCTGCCGCAGATATGGTAATCCGCTAAGAGTATCATAGCTTAACTGGTCAACAGCATCTACAGTTGCCAGCGCTTTTTTAAGCTCCTGTCTGAGACGCTGCTGTAGTGCTGGCTGCTTGGCCAACTCGTACAGGCCAAAAGTGATTGTCGAGGAGGATGTATCGAACCCAGCTAGCAACAGAAACGCTGCTTGGGCCACAAAAAAATCTGGCCGATGCACCACACTCTCCGAGGGCTGTGTGCGCTGCAACTGCAAAAATATGTCAATCAAATCATGGCGCTGCTCCCCGCATGCCGCACGCTGCTCCAAGGCCCAGTTCATGGATTGACGCATGAAGCGTTCATATTCCTCCGAATACAAGTGTGTGCGGAGCTGCCTGGAGCAGCGCGGAAAGAAGAACATTGTAAAGAGATGCAACAGTCGCTTGGGACGAGGCTCATTCACCTCGATGCACATTCGGCGAAATTCCGCATCCGGGTGCCGCAGACAGTTTGCATCCAAGCCAAAAGCTAGCGATGCTATAATATCCGTACTAAACAGCGCACTCAGCTGTTTAACCTCCAGCTCCAGTGTATCTCCATTTGAGCTTTTTGACGCTAGCTGCCTGGCCATGTGCTGCTCCAGCTGCTGGCCTATTTTCTGCAGCAGCCCAAACATATGACGCACCTTACCGGCGGCAAAGAATGGTGCAAATATTTTATGCGTCTCGCGCCACATCTCGTATTTGGAAAAGAATAGATTTTGGGAGCCCATCGTGTCGCCAATGGCATCTGTTGTCTCAAAGCGGCTGGAGAACTGCGCAAAATCCTCCACAAGAATCCGCTTGATCAGCGCCGGGTCGCGCAACAGCAGCGCGTGATTGTGCAGCACATGGATGCCTAGGTAGGCGTTGCCCTTCGCATTCTGGCTCGCATACAGCTCACAAAACTGATCGCCAAAGCAGCAGTAACCGCGCAACAGACGCCACACATTGCCCACAAAAGGCGTGGCTGGAACGTATGGAACACCCAGACGCTGCCAATGGCCAAAGTGCCAACGCTGCCAGAGCCAGGCGAGGGCCAGAATTAGCACAAGATAAATGATAAACATTTTCGCTACCCGTCGATGAGCGCAATTAATAGTTAACTGAACTTAAAATTTTCATTCATTTTTCAAGTGCACGGAGAATGTAAGAAAACATTTGTTCAAGCACCAAAGAAAGAGAACAATATATTGATAGCGTAGAATGCGATTACGTTATCACAATACGCTCTCGCCGCTCAGTTACTCAATTTGTAATGTAAACCAGACGAACCAATTTTCCCAATTATGGGTACAATGAACGAGAGTGACAGTGGACGCAAAGGTCATAAAAATAACTCTTAATAGCAAAATATATACTAATCAAACAAAGCACAGTTGCTGGTTATGTCCGAAAATTACAAATTGCATAATTCTTGCGTACCTTCAATACCTGCAAAAGTACGCACCGAGCCCATTAGGAGGTTTTTTTTTTATTAAAGCTTAACGAATTTTATTTTAATCGTTTAAATGCACTTTTCCTGCAAAATTATTTAACTCAAATTTCGCTCGTTTTGCTCGTTTGAAATACCAGGCTATCATAATCTGTTCGCAAGTACATTTATATGCAAATAAAAATTGCCATGTTTACTTTAACGGGCAGAAATACGCAGTGTGAATAAGCGTGAGGTGTGCAGGACTTGCAACCAATCACAAGAGAATCACAAGCAATTCAAACTGCAATGCAATCAACAAATGCACTTGCTGCTAATTCTGTTTGCCTGACATTGTAAGTGGCAAAACTAGCGAAATTTAACTTAAATTAAAAACATAAATAAAATAAGCTAATGCTTAGCACAGCAAACAAAATGAATTTAAATTTATATTTATAATTTACATTGCCAAGAAATGCCATATAAAAAATTAGAAATGATGATAACTTTCGACTGATTTTATTTCTGCCGTTCGACTCAAAAAGTATGTAAACGTTTACATACTTTTTGGTTCGACTATTTAATGTAATTAATTTAGCCAGTATGCGTAGACAGACAGAATATGTAGCACACAATGTATTTGAACTTGCACTATTTATTGGTCAATGAATCAACAAAAAATTTATTTTTTTAAAAATTTGTAAAATCGTTTCTTTATTTTACGCTTAAGTCATAGAATTGTAGGCACTTTGTGCTGCTTAGCACGGCGCTAACTGTAGTTGTTAACGTCTGTTTGGGAGGGGTCTTAACTTAGCGTTTCATGTTTAACAAAACAATTTGTTGCATTCATATGATAATCTGCCATTTTTCGAAATAGCCAATTTGTACAATATAATAGCTGCTGTGTCTGTGGCCAGAAGCAGCAACAGTCAACAGGATTGCATTTGTTGTAGAAATGGGTTAAATTCATATCACGAGCAGCAAGAACGGTTAGGAGCCATGCAGATTTGGATGCTGGCCGCTGGTATTCTGCAACGCTTTGGCCACCTCATCCTGCAGTGTGCTAGGCGGCTCCAAAACGATATCCGTATGCATGGATAGGTACTTTAATTTGTTCGTAACAGCTGTGAATTGAAGTGAATAATAAATTGACATGAAGTATACTGTTTGCTGCATGATTTGATTTGAGATAGGCTTACCAGGTCGCAGATCTATGAGCGAACAGTGCTGATCCACCCAGAGAAAGGCGGTGCGCCGTAGCTCATCCAAACTGGCGCTGGATACAGTCGACGTGTAAGAAGCCAATAATGGCTCTAAAATTAGCCCCAGCTGTGCAAATATAAATATATAAGTATGAATATAAACAAGCTTCTAATTTAGGAAAACTTAACTTACAATCCAGAATTTCCAATTGGTCATTGTGTTGTAGCGCACATAAACCTCATAAAGCTGTCGCACATGCTCCGTGCCTTGGCGTGTAACAGGCGCACCATTCGCAGGCAGCACAGAATGCAAATGCCTTAACAAACGATAGAGTAATAAGTTTAAGCCAAATAAATTGTTGAGTTATTTTAAAACCTACATCAAGGAGTTGTTTAACGAATCACGCTCCAGGCGCAACGCTTCGATTTTATCCTTGAGCACGTTGCGCTCTTGTCGCATCTGTTTGATGTGATCGGCGCCCTTCTGCAGCATGGCCGCCTTACTTAGCTTGGCATTGGGATTCTGCTGCAACTGTGGTATCAGAGCGTGCAGAGTATCAAAGCCGTTCTTAATGTTGTAGCGTCGCTTCTGCTCTGCATGTATGTGACCGGCGCGACGTTGCGTATCGCGTGGCTGATATTTAAGGCTGCTCGGCGACTGTGGCGAGTCCTGCGAGTCGTGAAACGGTGAATCCGGTGATAGACTTAGACTGCTGCCCAAATTGCTGGTGCCCTGACTAAAACTGAGCATCTTTGTGCCGGGCGGACTGTGCAGCGACGGAGCAGCGATGGCGACAGGCAAAGAGGCAGCTTTCTTTGGTGAATGCTGCTGCGATGGCACTGGCACCGAAAGCGGCGCCGTTGCAGCATTGCCAACAGCGTACAGCGATTGTGTCTGCTGGTTGGTGTTGCTGGCACCACTGCTGCTGCTGTTGCCGCTGGTGCTGGCTATGGCATGGGCGGAAGAATGTGACTGATGCGACTTGTTCGCCACGGCTGCCTGCAGGCGTGTATCTGAAGCAAGAGAAGTTAAAGGATATTACCATAGATCAAAATTTTTAATTAGTATAAACTTACTCGACGTCAGCAGCTGGGCTAGCGTGCTGTTGAGCATGGGGTCGCTAGTCGCTTGCTGCAATTGTTGTGTGACCAGCAGATTGCTGCAACTGTTGCTGATGTTGCCGTGTCCGTTGTTGATGGGTGAACCACCGCCGGCGGCAACAACTGTGTGCTGCTGATGCATTGAATTGCTACGAACACGTGACTTGCCTTTTGCATGATATTTGGGAACTGCGAAATGTTGTTGTTGCAGCTGTTGTTGTTGTTGTTGCTGCTGTTGATGTAGCTGTGGCTCGTGGTGAATGAGCTTGGGCAGCGATACATTAAGAGGGAGACTATTTGAGCGATGCATCTCCTTTGGCAAGATGGTTGTGTTTGGTGTTGCCCAGGAGGCTACACTGACAGCCGGTTGGTGTTGTTGCTGTAAATGTTGCTGCTGAGGCAACAGTAAACTGGCAACAGTCTGTTGTTGCATTTGCATATGTTGCTGCTGGTGCTGTGAGTTGTTCGCCTGTTGTTGGCGTGTCAGCTGCATAATCTGTTGTGTGGTAAGGCCCAAGCCCAGAGGCAACGACTGTTGCATTTGAAGTTGCGGTTGTTGCTGTTCTTGTTGCAGGTAGCTTTGCTGTTGTTGCTGTTGCTGCTGTTGCTGTGTTACGCGTGGCACATTTAAAAAAGTACCCGTTGAAGCGGACTTTTTAAATTGCGGATATGGTTTGTAGCTTATTGAATTGTAAGCGCCATCGTTTAACAAAGACAAAACGTCTGCCTGATGCGGTTCTACTTTGACGCTAAGCTGCTGCTGTGTGGCCAACTGTTGCTGTTGCTGTTGCTGCTGCTGATAGGTATCCGCATAGTTGCTTAAGAAACTTTGCGTGTTGTAAGCGGCTTGTTGCTGTTGCTGCTGCTGCTGCGTAGGAAAGTGCAATTGCGGCTGCTGTTGTTGCTGCTGTTGCATTTGCTGTTGCTGCTGTTGTTGTTGTTGTGGAGTTTGAAACGCTTGCAACACAGCGCCAGCAACTAGATGTTGCGGCTGACTCTTTTGCTGTTCGGCCAACATTTGCTGATAGATGGTTGTCTGATGCAGTGTCGGCTGCGCCTTGTCGTAATTGTGCGGCTCCCGTCGGAATGGACGCTGCGTATTTTTTGCAACGCGGCCATTGATGACACTCTTGGTGGAGAAACTATCGCTGACGGAGCAACGATTGCTGCTGTCATTGCTGCTAATGGCACCAAAGTGCTTCACTGTATGCAATCGAGCTGCTTGACTCTCGCCCAGCAACTGTTGTTGCTGCTGCTGCTGTTGTTGTTGTGAATCGTTAACCGATTGATGCGCTTGCCTTGCCGCTGCAAACTGTTGCTCAATGTCGCTGTAAGCCATGTTGCCAAGGGGCGTATTCAGCTCCAACATGCTGGCATCGACTTGAGAGTTACCGCCGCCACCAGAGCCGCTGCTGGTCACCACTTCCATCATGCTGTCGTTGCTGTAGAGCGTGTGCGGAGCACCAACGATTGCTGACAGGCAATAGTCATCGTTTTTGAGCATCTCCGCATCGGTGCCCTCTTCGGGTACCGGTGCCAAGCGCGATGATGTCGTCGTGAGCAAATCTGTACCAAAACCAAAAAAAAAAATTAATAAAATTAGTAATTTTACAAGAGCAGATACTATATAAACACACCTGAAAACGTAATGTCGATATCCTCTAAATTCGGTTGCAGCGGTCCCAGACTTGGCTGTATAAAATCCGCAATGCCTGCTCCACGCGCTATAAATGCAATAAACATATCTGGTAAAATTTTGGTTTGAGATTGCAAGACCAATTACTTACCTATTTCTCTGGAATCGGGAAAGGGAAATGGTCCATTTATTGCCGAGAACAATGTATCTGTTGTCCAGTCGTCTGGCATTAAGTTTCTATCGTTCAGGGGTGACCATTCCAAAAAGTCCAGCTCACTTTTCTGCAAACATAAAGATAAGATTTCTGAAATTGCAGTTGCAATGGAAGATGTACGACATAATTCTTAATATATGATATTTTGTTAAACTGAAAATTTAAGAGCTTCTTGATTTGGACACAAATTGGAATTATAAATTAAACTATGCAAATTTGGGGGAAGACATTGGTTTCAGTTGATAAGCTACAAATTAGTTCAGTACCAAGTTGCTTAAATTTATCCTATACTCATTGTAAATCAATAAGACGGTTGTTATAAGAAATATAATATTAACTGGAGAATTTTGGTTACATTTTATACTTTATCTTTAAATTTGAATACGTTTTTTTTTTGTTACTAGTATTTGAATGTAGACTGCAATGTGAATATATGTTGATAATGATACTTTCATTTGGGTAATTACTGTTATTAAAATGTTTGGCTAACAGATCCAATAGCTGCAATTAAATTCTATTTGCAAGTCTTGCACATAGAAAAAAACATTTTGTTCATTATTGAAAGTGAATTCGAAGAGGAAACGCGAGTGTTTTAGTTACAACGCGGAAAATGCGACTATTAAAGTTTCTACATTATCAACGTTTTTTGGGTCTTACAATTCTTGACTATTCCAATGTCTTGAGACGCTATGTGCTGAAATCGAGCAGCAGTTCGTATGTTTTGTACTTTGTCGTTCAAGGAATTTTGATTTCTTGCATTCTAACGACATTTTTTCAATGGTCTTTAAACTATCAGAAAACCGATTCGAGATCAGGCGACACATTTGATCATTTAGTCATCTTGGCTGCATCCTTTACCCAATTATTTGCCAACACTTGGATGCTTCTGCATCAGCAATGCCAGCTTGTACTGCTCCAGGGATTGGGCAGAATGGTTGCAATTTTGCAAGTTGGTAATCTTGAGAAGCTCCGTTCTCGTTGGCTTTATCGCCTTTGGGTTTTCATGTGCATATACTATGCTCTCGATTGTGTTGTATTTGTGATAATCGATTTGAACTCCCAGCTGGATCATATAATCTTTCTGCTTGGCTTCTTTGTGCGTCTCGTCTGTGCAAATTTCATAATCACCAGCTACTGCTCGTTGGTGTGTATTTTGAAGCATCTCTTTCGGGTGCAGGCAGCTCAGCTTCAGCATTATGTGCTTAGCGGTTCTATAACTCTGTATAATATAGCCAACAATTTGCGTTTGAACGATGAGCTTTGGCTCTTGTGCCAGCAGGAGATGGTTAATGTATTTGGCGGTGCTCTGCTAATGCCCTATTTATACGCAACTCTCGATGCTACTGAGGTTTGTTATTTGGCTCTACCCAAGGATGGATTCTCCTATACGGAAATGCTACTGTTGTTTAGATGGATGATACCAATTGGCATCTATATAAGCATGCCAATGTTAATCAGCGATGTGGCTGACGAGGTAAGTCAAACAAATAGCTTTAAGCGTTTAGCAAGTTGAAAATGACATGCTTAACAAAAGCTAAAGACAGCTTGTCAATTATATTTCACTCAACGTTATTTATTTGGAACATACCCTTTTTAGCCTATATTTGGCTAAGAATAATACCAATATTGATAAAAGCCGCATTAGAGCATTTCTTTTAACCCATGGTACAGGGCACAACATTTTTAATTTTGCTAAAAGCATACATTAATTTTAATGCAATTAAGTGAAGTTATTGTTTAGCCATTTCGTTTTTCCAGTTCACAATGCCGCAGTAGGCTCAAATTCAGTTATAAAAATAACTTATTGCAGAGCACGCGCGAGTTTTGGCCTGTATAATGTCAACCGCATTTCGTCAGGGAAAACTGTTCACATTTATACACTATCAGCGATATATGGGACTAAACGATCTTGATTACTCGAACAATTTGGAGCGCTATGTGATCAATGGAAATTGGTGCTCCCATAGCATTCAATTAATTGTGCAGGTCATATTAATCGCGTGCTTTTATGGTGCAGTCGCCGGAAAATACGTGGATTTCGAAACAGAAACAGGAAACAACTTCCATAATGCTCACATCATGTTGGCTCCAATTACTCAGATATTAGTCTATGTCTGGCTACGTTGCCAACAAGAAATGCAATGTACTCTTCTACAGAAATTAACTCGTTTAGCTTATTGTCTAAACGTTAAAACAATGCTCCTTAGCCACCCTCGTTGGCTTTACCGCCTTTGGGTAGGCATTAGTGTTCTATATGCCTGTGATATTGTATTTGCTCGCTTATATTGGACCGTTAATCACGATCTGGGCTACCACCTCGCCATGCTGGGCTACATTGTTCTTCTCATGCGCACAAACTTCGTCATCACTTGCTACACTTCTCTAGTTTATGTGGTGATGGTTCTGCTTCAGGAACAGGCAGATCAACTTCGCATAGCATCACATATAACTTTAGAGGAGATGTCCAGCAATTTGGGTATTCACGATCAACTATTGTTGCTGTGTCGGGAAGAGATTGTTCAAGTTTTTGGCGGCGCTTTGGTATTCCTCTTTATGTATACGGTACTGGATGCTATATGTATATGTTATATAGCCACATTGGAGGAGCGTTTTTCGCTTGTGGAAGTTCTCTTCGTACTTTGCTGGATGATACCCATTTTCTTTTCTCTAAGTATGCCCTCACTAATAAATACCGTTGGCAGACAGGTGAGTACCCAAGTAAACACTTGCTTGTTCATTTATCAACCGATAACTTCGACAACCAATTTTTATACACTGATCCCATTAAAAATGGGGAAAAAGGGTATAATGGTTTTGTGCAAAAGTATGTAACGGGCAGAAGGAAGCATCTCCGACCCCATAAAGTATATATATTCTTGATCAGCATCAACAGCCAAGTCGATATAGCCATGTCCGTCTGTCCGTCTGTCTGTCCGTCTGTCCGTATGTATGAGCCAACCGATCTCAGAGACTATAAGAGCTAGAGACTCCAGATTTGAAACTTAAACTCGCCTTATTTCTAGGCAGTACAAGTTTGTTTTCGATTTTCGATAACTCATCCCGTTTTCAATATACACATGTGATCGATAACAAGAAAATCTTGAATTTTAAAAACTTTGAGATGGCGTTTGAAAAAGTGAACAAAATAATAACAATCTGTGAAATTTTTATTACAATCGGTTAAGAAACACCGGAGATATGGGACATTGAAGTTGTGTATGCAGTATGCAGTATGTGCGTACATACAAATACAAACACACATATTTGCAAACACTGACTGTACGCGTAAGGTATAGGGATCAGGGTATCGTCTAGTCGGGATTTCTCGACTAGAGCCTTCTTACTTGTTTATTATTACTATATTCAATAACATGCAGTTATTCAGACAAGGTGCAATTGAACACAAGTTTTGCTTCCAAAGAAATTGGTCACAAGACCGCACAGAGGAAAACTCTTGACATTCATACACTATTAATGTTATTCGGGACTGACCAACATCGATTATCCGAGTTCGGCTTTAACACGAACCACAACGGCTTCTGTTGAATAAATATTTCGACATGATTATACTTTACTCTCGTTTTGATTGAACCGAAAGTAACGTTGGGTTTAGATATTCTATCTGATTACTTTTAATGTCTTTACGGCTATTGACTAATTCAGTTACCCACCTGACGCTTTACAAGCCGCAAGTGTTTTTCGTTATAAAATGTTGCTTAATCAACCAAAAGGAAAACTCCTAACATTTTTACACTATCAACGCTATTTGGGACTAACCAATATTGATTACTCTAGCACTTTTGAGTGCTATGTTATAAATAAAAACTGGTTTTCTCATACCATTCAGTTTGTAATGCTGATCTTTTTAGTCACCGATCTTGTTGGTACATTAAGCACAGAGCCCCGCTTTAATTACGATTTACTTTCAAAATCCGGAAACTTTTTTATGTACATCGTTGTGCTACTTATTCCAATCACTCAGATATTTGTTTACATCTGGCTTCGTTTTCAACAAGAATCGCAACTAATTGTTTTTAACGTACTATCTCGATTAGCCAGGCGTCTAAAAGTGAATACATTACAACTATCAAGCCCTCGTTGGCTTTATTTTCTTTGGATTGGCACCAGCGTTTACTTAGTCGGCATTACGGCACATGAAAATAAAACTAATTGGAATCTAAATAACATTGGATATGTAGTTGCCTGTGTAGGTTTTCTTGTGCATGTTGTGCGAACCAATTATATCATCACGTGCTACACATCCCTTGTTCAGGTCGTTATGGTACTGCTTCAAAATCAAACAGATCAGTTAATCAATACAGAAGTTCAATCTCGTATTTCTCTGGATGAACTGGCCAACAATTTAAAAATGCACGATAAGCTCTTGTTGCTATGTCACGAGGAGATTAATAATGTTTTTGGCGGCGTTTTTGTAACTATTATCCTGTATTATGTGCTAGATGGTACAAGTATTGTCTATCTAGCCGCGTTGGAGGAACACTTTTCATTAATGCAAGCGATTGACGTGTTGGGTTGGTTTATATTTCCTTTATTGTATCTGAGTATGCCCTTGGTAATCAACAATCTAGTAACAAAGGTGAGTGCCCAATAATATTTATAAAACATTAAATTGTTTTTTTTTATTTTGATTTTTAAGATTAAGTTTGTTTTAATATTGTATGGCCGACACTCTTAGGGACCATTTTGATACACAACAATTTTCCTGAGTTTAATTGAAATGTGCTTAGACTTGCATGCTGTCAAATGCCTCAGTTGTTAGTTAAAATTACTGCAGTGTTTCGAATATGTGGAGTTAATATTTGTGTAAATAATAATGGTACAAGTGTTATGTTATGTTATGTTTATGTTATGTTTTTTATTTTCTAAACTATTATGTGATAGTTATGCGCATGAACTTTCTTATCACTTGCGACACATCTCTAGTTCAGTTGGTTAAAACTCAAAGACACAGGCAAATCAGCTCAAGTCCATTGCATCTCTGAAGACGTTGGCCCAAAGTTTTTACATTTATAATGCTGCCATTTTGGTTTTATATATGGTAATGGCTCCATGTGTCTGCTTTGTATTGTATTTGCATTTGCATTTTGGGAATTTGACTTATACTGAGTTGACTTATATAGCTCTTCTTATAAAACCCCTACTAAAGCAGATGAGTTTAGATATTAAGTGGTTCTGTACCATATATTGCTTTAAATTATATTAAAATCTACGAAGCATATTGTTTTCGAACTACAGAGTATTTTTTTGGTTGTGCATATTTAAGATACTTCAAATTGTAAATTTTAATTAATTAATATTTACAAAGATCTTTTGATAGATTTATTGTAGTAATCCAATAATTCAATTAGTTTAGTTATTCCAGGGAGGTTAAACCCAACGCAGTGTAATATTTTGAATGTCTGCCGAGCGCAGAGAGCGAAAACTGTTTAAGTTTATACACTATCAACGTTTATTGGCACTGAATGATCTCGATTACTCAATCGACTTTAAACGCAATGTTGCGTATCAAAAATTTATATTATTAGTGGCGGGTAAGCTTTAGACGAATGAAATTGGAGTAGAACCAAACGCAGTCAGAAAATAAATTACCTGTCAACCTGGTCGCAATCAACTAATTAGTAAGTACGAGTTGGGAGATGTAAGATATAACGATGTTAAATGTTCAGTTTGATATGAACCTTCTGCCTTTTTCAGTTAAGCATTTGTCTTTTGACACAACACAACGAAACTGTTCTCACTAAATGAAACCTCAAAGGCTGCTTGCTTTTTTGCACTATCAGCGCTTTTTGGGCTTGACTAATATCAATTACTCTGCATGCTTTCAACGCTATGTGGTGCATGCAACATGCTGTTCCCAAACCGCACAGCTGTTGGTGCTGTGCTTAATGCTAAGTGCCGTAATGGAAATGCTTATTCAAAAACGTGTAGATTTCATAGGCATTAAATCAAGTGTGGCTAAATCATTTTACCAAGCAGTTGTCGTTTCATCACCAACAACTGACATTTTGTTTCATATCTGGCTTCTCCTGCAGCAACACTTGCAAGTGCAACTTCTAAATCGTCTAACAGATTTGGCCATGCGCCTAAAAGTGAATACAATGGCATTGGACCGTCCCCGCTATTACTATCGCATCTGGCTGGGCATCAGTATATTTTATCTGGGGAATGTTCTGCAATACATTATCGACAATTGGTATGAAAGCCAAACAATAAAGCAACTGTTAACCCTCATTGGCTTCTTAATGCATTTAATCCGCATGGATTACGTCATCACTTGCTACACATCCTTGGTATATGTCATAATGATCATGCTGGAAGCCCAGGCAGATCAGCTACGAGTTGAACATCTGATAAATGTGGATGAGCTGGCCACAAACTTATGTATTCATGATGAACTATTGCTGTTGTGCCTAGAGAAAATGTCACAAGTGTTTGGCGGAGCTTTGATATTTCCCTTTGTTTATTTTGTACTGGATGCAACAAGCATCTGCTATTTAATCTTTGAACACAAATTCTCATATGTTGAAGTTTTTATGATAATATGGTGGTTGGTGCCTCTCTGGATTTATATGTCTTTGCCCTTGACAATTAACAATGTGCTAATGCAGGTGAGTCAATGGCTAAAAGATATAATAAATATTTGGATAATTTGCATAAATGTTTAAGTCTTAGCTTCTGCAAACAAAAGTCAATCGAAATTTTGAAACAAAAGTCTCAATTCAACCAAAACTATTACAATTTCCGACAGAAAACTTTTTCTTGGAAAATTATTTAGTTTTATCGCTGTTTCCATTCAAGAGCTTTAAGGTTTTTTTTCATAAGAAACTTCTTACAATCATATGCATTTATATCAATTCCAATAGTAATAAATTGAACAATAAAATAATCATATGCGCAACAAAAGAATTATTATCAAAACAATATCAAACTTTTCGTTAAGTTATTTTTCCCCACTGTTGAAGCGTAAACGTTCAAAGCAAAAGCTGCCTTAAGAGTAAAGCAGAGCCCTTTAAGCAAACACAATCAAGTTGATTGGTTGCCAACAACTGATATAAATACCACTTGACACGCTTTAGTTCCAATTAGTTTTAGTCAAGTGATAATTGAGATTCAACCATGATAAAGTATCAGCAAAGTGAACTTCATTCGTTTTATCGCATCTGCCGATATATTGGCGTATTTTGCATACAATACAACTTGAGAAGAGATCGTTATCAATTGCAGCGCAGCATTATTTGTTATCTGGTGCATTTGTTAATGCAATTCTATTTGGTCATTTGTATGGCAATATTGGTGTCCTTTTGGACCTGGAGTTTTAATAGCGAGATGACCGCAACGGGCAATCATTATGAACGTTTTGTTCTCTTCTCTGCTCTGGTCATACAATTCATGCAGAATGCCTGGCTCATCTGGTTGCAGGATCTACAAATGCACATTGTGCGACAACTGGAGTTTTATCGCAAGAAATATTTAATGGATGTACATATGGTGCTACCCAAACGTCTACTCTATTTCCTTTCAATTTTCAATGTGCTTTACTTTTGCAACTACTTAAGGACCTGCCTGAGGAATTGGCTGGTAGATGCTTCGGGTTGGTTTATTTTCAGCACGCTTGGGTTTCCTTTGCGTGCCGTCATGAGCAGCTTTATACTAGGCTTCTATGTCTGCCTAATATACGTTGTAAGACATTTACTTCGCTACAATCAAGAGCAACTCAGTATTCTAATTGATCAGTTACAACAGCCTAAGCGTAGTTGCAGCGATATCCTACGTTTACGCAGTTGCCTCGATCTACATGATCGTCTGCTCGTCCTTTGCACCGATGAGATCAGTTTGGTTTATGGCCTTAGTATCTGGTTGTGTCTGCTCTTTTCCTCACTTGATGCTAGTAGCATATTGTATATTATTATGGTAAGCCAAGTGGACAAAACGCCCTGGCACCATTTACTGTTCAGCATCGTGTGGCTATCACCAACACTTATGACCTCGGCAACGGGCCTAATAAGCGACACGATTAAGGTTCAGGTATGTAATGAGATACTTGTTGTGATGCTTATCACACCGCTGTTTTGATCTTAAGTATACCAAACCAGTTAAACTTATATTATACTACTACCGAGTTAATAAGAGGTAATTTAAAGTACCAAGACATTCCTTAGAAGTTAATTTCTAGAAGGGTTTCACTCATTTGATATGGTTCAGGCAATGTATGAAATGTCTTACGGTCCTTCCGCTTACCAAAGGGTGCTTTGGCTTTTTTGTGTCTTTACGAAAGCCATTAAGTCATTGGATAGATGAGAAAATAATATCAAATGTATTAGCAATTTTCATCTTTACTTTGCAAGTCTTATAGTTTAATATTTATATTCGAGTATACAAATGTCACACCTTTTATATATTTCATGGACAATAAGCTAGACCTCGCCTCACCCTCGGGTGTATTCAAGTAAAACATCTCAGTGTAATGAAATGTACATATTACTTGATTTGATTACAATCTCATAAAAAATTTTATTGTTATATTAAAACGACAACAAATTACCCATACAACATTTATCGAACTAAATATTGATTGATGTAACCAAAGCCGAAGGAAAATTTTCGCTGTCAGTTGCACCTTTTCCGTCATGTTTTCCGGAGTGGAGTTGCGCATCTATTTGCTTAGTCTAAAGTGTATCGGTTTACTTTGCGTTACGCAAGATGGCCGAAACGCGCGTCCGATTTATGCAAGCCAAGTTGACCAGACGTTGGCATTTGTCGGTCTTGTTGTGGGTCAAATTGTTGCATGGACGGCTTTTGTGACATTAATGTTAATGCCGGATCGCTTCAAATTGCCCTTTTATAGTCTTGTAGGCAATACATATTTGTTGTTGCATTATGGTGCTACCTGCTTAGTTATATCGTTAGTGTATTTCTATTTTTTTGGGAAACGACACCGTTTCCTATCATTACTCTCACTGATACTCTATCACAATCGCAAGGATTTAAAGAATTGCTATGCAAAACGTTTCCTCAGACGCTATTGCACCTATTTGGGTTTGTCGGCGATCTGTGGCATTACGTACACTAGGGCATTTATGCACTCTGAGGTTCCCATTGTGCCCCTTATACTATTAAGCACTGTTTATACATACAACTATGTAGTGATAGGGCTTATCATAGTTCTCTATAGCTGCCTGGCGCAAGTCTTGGCTGCCCTTTTAAACCTCTACAATCACAACTTGCTGGCCGCAACAACAATGATGACAACAACGACGACATTTTCTACGGAGAACTGGCGTCTGGGATTATGGCAACGTAATCAGATGCTCCTCGTTTGCCATCAGCAGTTGAACTCTGACTTTGGTCTTGTCATGGCGCTAATAACGGCATATTCGCTCTTCTCGGCACCAGCTGCACCCTTTTTTTTGATCACTATTGTCTTTGAGTTGGATAACCTAGTCGACGTAATGTATGCATTATTCATAAGCATAATGTGGAATGTACCCTGGGTTTTTGCCATGGTAATGATTCTTCAACCCGATGAAGTATCGAAAGAGGTTTGTAATTGTTAAGAAAATGTTGTAATTGAGAAATAAGCTAAGACTGGTGAACACCTTTTTGGAGACCAATTTCAATGTCCCATATCTCCGGTGTTTCTTAACCGATTTTAATAAAAATTTCACAAATTTTCATTATTTTTTTTGATAATTCAAATGCTGTCTCAAAGTTTTGCAATTTTAAGATTTTGTTGTTATCGATCCCATGTGTATATCGAAAACGGGAAGAGTTATCGAAAATCGAAAATAAGATTGTACTGCCTAGGGATCAGGCGAGCTTAAGTTCCAAATCTGAAGTCTCTAGCTCTTATAGTCTTTTAGATCGACGCGTTCATACATACGGACAGACGGACGGACGGACATGGCTATATCGACTCGGCTGTTGATGCTGATCAATAATATATATACTTTATGGAGTGCACAAAACCATTATACCCTTTTTCCCCATTTTTAATGGGATCAGGGTATAAAAAGATTAGTTTTAACTTTAACAAATTAACTGACAAACCTTGCCTTTACCATTTAGGCTTCTGGTCTTGATTATATATCAGTTTTAAAGCAGTTCCAAACATTGAAAATGCCGAAACAAAAATTCCAAAATCCAATCCCCTATTATCTGCAGTAAATTCAAATGGACGCGCCTTGTTGACACAGCTAGTTAAGTCAAATTAATCAACAAAGAAGAATGCGGCATTCATACATCAAATATTAAAGATAATTGATTTTAGTTAGTTGGGCTGTTGTAAGGGTTATTTTAAATTAGTCAACGCTAAAATGTCTGGCAGTCAGCATCTTCGTTTATATGTGCGTGTAGTATGCCTAGTTGGCATAATATGTGCCCAGTGAGCGTTATGCTCTATTCCATACTGTGGTCATGTTGGCTGGAATTTTAGGTTGCTTTTCTAATCGCGTTTGTATCTACCAGATTTTTAAGATTAAAATTACAATCAAACTTGCAACATCTATGAGACACTTAATTTGCTTTGCTGCTTTGTGGGAAATTGCTACAGTTGCATCAATTGTGCTCAAATCTAGCAAAAGATCGTTAATTTCTGCGCACTTTTATCGTTTATAAGGCACTATTGCTGCTCAATTTAATTTCATATTTCAGCTATGTCTCTACGTTCTAATTTTCGCTTTCTTCAATGGTCATTGCGACTGTATATACGTATAGCTTTCTGGTAAAGTGCGCGCTGCTTGTGTTCTTTGTGAGCTTGCAAAACATTGTTGCAGATGGCTTGGCGCATCGCAATAAGCAGCTAGAGCAAAGTAACTCCACGCTAAAAAGTTAACGTTTCGTTTTTGAAAGGTATCATCTTTTGGGATTCATTACTATTGAGCTCAATCAATGCTTTGGTTTGTTGATGTTGCCAATTGTGCCATTGGTTTTGGTTATGGCCCCAAATGGTCCGTTGTTTGTCATTGTTGTGCTTAACGTCAAAATAGTTAACTTGTTTCAACACATTATAATTTGCATAAATGGCTGCATTGGGAATGTTCCTTGACTGGCCATGTTCCGCTCAAATGTTATCACAGTTGAAGTGATTTGATTAATAACTGCATAACTGCAAGAGATTATCGATTTTTATTGCAGGCAAAATGTGCTCTTTTATATAAATGTACAAGTTCTTAGATATAACGCTTCTTCTTTTTTGACAGGCCAACAAAACAGCCAAGATACTTGCAAAAATACCAAGAACTGGATCGGGTCTAGACAGAATGGTATGTATTAATTACAAAGTGAGTATTATTATTATATATATAAAATTTTAATAGGTCGAAAAGTTTCTGCTTAAGAACCTGCGTCAACAACCCATATTGACAGCCTATGGATTTTTTGCACTTGATAAAAGCACTCTATTTAAGGTATGTATTAAAATAAATAAATATATATTTTTTGTACATTTACTAACTCGAAATATACATTAAACAGCTTTTCACAGCTATATTTACGTACATGGTGATATTGGTTCAGTTTAAGGAAATGGAAAACTCTACTAAATCATTGCAGAAAACTTAATTTAACAATTAACGTGAAGAAAGTTTCAACTTACCGAATCATAAGTCAAGCACCCAATTGCTTTTGATTTATAATTTTTGCGCCATTTTCTGTATTCGGCTTTGATGACAGCTGCATGACGTTTCCAATATTTTCCCTCAAGTACTACAGTCTGTTTTTCAAAGAGAGAAAACATAAATATAAATATTTAAAAAAAAACAAACACATGTATAACAAATTGTTACTAATGTAATCAGTGATTAGTCTTACTGTCTAGGGGTAATGCAGACTCGAACGCATTTTTGAAAAACTGAGATTTCGAAATTTTAGAACAAAGCAAAGTCAGAGTTGTTAAGCGTTACGGTAATCAAAATTTATAAAGGTTTTCAACACCCATAATAAGAGGTATAAGCATTTGGGAATTTGCTCAGTTAGACACAATGAAAACAAATTGTAAGCTCGATAAGATAAATATTTTGTGCTGAGTTGTGCTAAGGTTTGTTTAAGACCCAACCCCAAAGCCAAGATAAGAGGATGAGATTTAAGAAATTATCAATCTGATGTGTCTGATGTCTGATGTGTTTTGGGTGTAGCCTCAAAAGTCAAGTGCAGGGTGATGTTGTTAACGTGTTTGTTGTGATAAGCTAAATATCAGTAATTATCCGAGATGTGGGCGGTATTTACATTTATTTTGTGACTTTTATACACAATAAAAGCTTAGCACAGTTGATTTATCTAAGCACAATATGTGATAACCTATTAAAAGAACAAAGACTCTTAAAAGAGTCGTTTCGAGTCGAGTGAATCAAAAACACAAGCAATCTAGAAATTCAAACAATGTTATACTTTTTGTTATCAGCTAATATTGATGGTTCATGTTAGACAAGTTTGTATAATCACGTGTGAAAAACGATCTTACTTAAATGGCAGTCTATAAAGAGTTGTTTTCACGTCACGAAATACCTTTTTAAGTTTTCAAGTTATCTTATTGCTAGCTTCATTTATATTACATATACTTTTTACGAATTCGTCAAATATGAATTTAACTAGATTTAACTGGCCTTATACTTATTTATACTTCATCTTTATTTGGTTTCGCTTAACTTCCATTAATTTGTCCTACCTTGTCTAACCTTATAAACGAAAGATGACGTATAGTCTTAGCTATATACACTACACACATGATTCACAAAAAATATTTTCGAATATTTTCCAACAAAAAATAAGTATAAGAAGTTAATTTCGCACACAATATTAATCTTGTTCTATAAATAAAACGCACCAATAGGTGAATGGTAGCCAAAAATAGAAAATGCCGGTTCTTATCACGTGCTAAAAATTCGGAGCAAAGGGGAACCCATCCATACATACTGGTATGGCCTATCTCCCGGTGAGTTAACGACGCGCGACGCTTCGATCACGCATTCATTGAATGATGATGGCCAAGTCGAATGCTGAGTTTCACAATAAGCACGATTGTTCGACCAGGGTTGTGGATCTCTGTATCGCTCTCCATGTGGGGGTTGTTTGAGAACGTAAGAGCGTACCAACTATTGAGGAGAGCCGAGCCAAACGTAACACGTTAGCTGTTGGGTTCAAATGTTATGATTATAACTGGAGCGATCGAGCGATTAAGTTAAGAGAAATTTTGGATAAAAGCGATTTGCATAAGAAATGCTTTTTCCTATTATATGCTTTTTATGGTAATAATAAAAGATACACTTTTTCTCATAGAAATTAACTGAAATGAAGCCATTGTTTTTTTCATCATTCACCAAATTTTTTTTCACGTTATCCAAATTTGATACACTATGGATTAATAATTCTAGTATTATCTTACCGCGCACATTTCAGACGTTACGTTTTAATTGTTACTACTTACTTGAGGATTACTATGTATATCAACGTCCAGCGGAGATGCGAATTGACACACCGGCGTTCTGCGCTTTTGTATAACTGCAAAGAGGAGAAACAGAAAAACACACACAGGTTAGCTCAAAGACTAGTATGTAGTAGGTAAAGAAAGCGCGCAAATTGAGCAGAAATAAGATTTCGCTCGGAGAGATTAGAGATAACTGATAACTTAAGTTTGTTTTGAAAATATGCCAGTTGCTTAAAGTTGTAGCTGCCTCCAAAAACACCTACGGAAATGACATCGATCCCTACGTGTATAAAAGAAAATCCCGCCCATATTTTCGGGAGACTGTTATATATATGATTATATTTATGATGTATATATTGCTAAGGGTGCGTCTAAATGGAAGTCCGTTAAGTTTTAAAATATTTTAGATAGTAAAGTAATAAGTGTCAAATGCTAAATGCTAGCCAAGAAATAAGATGCGCAGACATGCAGATGTAGGTAGAATTATGAGAGCGATACTTTATAAATAGACCTAAAATATTCCATTTGCCTTTGTCGCAGTCGCAGTCTGCGTTGTCAGTTCTCTCCTCATACGATAGAGATAATCGCATGCTGTCAAGTTTGTTATGTAGTATTTACATATATATATATATATATATATATATATATATGAAACCATCTCTCTCGCACTAATGATGTAAGCGATGGAAAATTTTGCCAAAAAGAATTAAATTATTTTTTTTTGCTGATAGAATTAATTGAAGTTGGAAGAGATGGTATTAAGAGTAATTGGAAAAATTGATTGGAAAAATGTGATTGAAAAAATGAAATTGAAAAATAAAACATTATCAAAGACGCTACACTTTTGGTATAATAAAGGTTTATCGAACTACTATATACTTTACTGTACTATAAAACTTACTAACTGTACTTTAACTACACACTACTTTATACTCTACTGTATTATACAACTTAATAATATGGTAATTTATTTGAAATAAATGCTGGCCAAATTTTCTCAGCCATTAAACACTTGCCTAGTTGAGACGAAAACATTTCATTAAAACACATTGAACGAAGCGAGAATCACCCGAGCGCCAGACAGGCATCATAAACTGATAAGGCAAACGACACGTCGCTGATAAGAAGCGTAAGAAAAGTGCGTCGCGAAAGCCAGACGTTTGACAACGGTCAGTCAAGAGAAAAAAAAATATAAAAAAGTGATTTCGAGATTGGCAACTCGAACAACTACAACAGCTACAGCTACAGCTACAGCTGCACACCATGTTTGGGGAGAGACTGTCAAAAAGAACATACAAAATAATAACAATAAATTACACCCGTTAAAAAGCTAGGGCGAAAAAACGCGATTCACCTGCGATAAGGCGTAATCAAAAGCGATTGTGTTTGTGCTTTTTGAGCTTTTTTTACTTTTGTTACTTTTTGGCTTTTTCTGTTGACAGCTAACATTATTGTGTTTTGTATAAATTTGGCACGTGTTGCATTTGCCGCTCAAGGAAATACTAATTAAACATTTATTATTATTATTTTTTGTTGTTGTTTGGATTTCATTTCATAATTGACACGTGCCGATTGACATTATAATTGGAATGGAGTGCTCTTAGATGTGGTATAAGTAGTTAGATTTTGATTAGAAAACTTGACAACATATAAATAAATATAACAAGAACAGGGGAATTTGATCTTTCACTTCTTGTTTGGACATAATGTTTAAATTGAACATTCCCTGGAAATTCTTATAATCTGTTTTCGATTTGAAAGCTTTAATTTGTAAAACTGAATATTTTTACGCACATTGCATATGCCAGCAACGCCAGATGACATTATTAAGTCGTATTTTGTCCTTCCAACGCAAACGAACGCCTTTAAAGTGATTCCATTTGGGCGATGTAAGTTTTTGACTGTAAGGAAAAGAGAAAATTTTTGAATATAGTATGGTAAAGACTTGCTAATCACATTATAAATACATACATACGAATGTGTAATTTACAATTATAGAATGCATACTCATATATAGTATAAAATTGGACAGATTGTGAGCTATTTAAAGATTGCCCCATAACCCGCCTGGGTAACAATCTCAAAATAAAATCTCAATTATTTTGTATTCGAACATTAAAAATTTGTTTTAGTTGCTGCGCAGTTGACCAATTTGGCCAACTGTCAATGTTTCAATTTGAGGGAAAACACTCGTAAATCTGAGCAAGCTATCAAAACTAATATCACACAATGAACAAAAAATAAAAAAATAAAAAAACCAATCACTTTTTGGGGGCCTGGGGCACCCTAAACAATTACTCTTATTAATCAATATACTTTGCACTATATCAATATCGGTATCAGTTCACATACATAATAAAAACAATACTTAACAAATCAATACGTACTCCGATACACGATATACTAGTTGTTGTTGTTGTTATTGTTGCTGTTGCTGTTAATGCTGATGAGTCAATGAATCACACACAAACAAATAAGTGAACAGGGTGAAATTGTTGTTGTTCTCAACCAAAAACAAAACCAACAAATTGCTTAATAAACTACTCGAAGCGCATGTGCATCAACAATTGGTCACCACAGCATTCTTAATAAAAATTTCTAGTTGCGTTTTAGTTCTTGTTTATATCTGGCAGCAATGCAGTTTCGATTTTTACTTCCGAACTGTGCTGTTTGTATACCCCATATTAAGCACAAGCAACAGAACCTAATACTATTCAAGTAATTTAAAGTAAGACTATAAGGTTACGTAAGTATTATAGATTCTCCGAGAAAAGACGGAAAGTTCTAAGTCTCAATGACTTAGACTTAAACTTTTTGGGTAACCATAAAAACTATCGATTTAATTATGGTGACAAAGTCGCTGAAGTCTTTTGCAGTCTACAATCTGAATCAATAATACTTTGATGGTCAATCTGAATGTTTTTGATTTAACAGATTTTGTTCTTTATATATGAACGATTTGAGTTTAACTTTTGTTAAAAATAAACTGCTAATAAGCGCTAGGTACAAAGATTTCGTTTTTAAAGAATTGTGTTTTTTCTGGGGAGTACTATAATAATGCATTATCCAGCTATATTTGAACAAGTGCAAGAACTGTACTTTCGACCTGAGCATTATCTTATACAACCACACAATGAGTTGATTGTGAAAATACCCAACACAAAACTGAATGAAAGTCCTGCAGATTTGGCTAAGAGCTGATAAGAGAACAACGGTTACACAAATAAAAGCTATCTACTACTAGCTATCTAGCTATAAGGCCGATAAGGCCAAAAGTCATAAAAAGTACGTAAGTTTGCTAAACCATCCGCCGACAGGCAAAGAACATAAAAGCAATGACGAAAAAATAAAAAAATAAACCATGCCTGCGATATAACGTTAAAAATAGATTGTTGCAAAATAATATTTCGAAATGAAAATCTACACAACAAACGTTCTTTAGTGAATTAAAACGTGAAAGAACTTTGAACTCCAAAAAAATTAATCGAACTCGGGGAAAGAAAGGAACGAAAAACTTGTGTACGTGCTCAAAGCGACTTAGAGATGCATATAAAACATTAAGTTGAATTTATATATGTTATATACTTACATACAAACTGACCTGTCAACAAATATGGCATGTGCGAATAATATTCTCTTTTTTATTTATTATTATTTATAATGACCTTTAAGCAACTTAAAACCAGTTAGAAGGCTCTTATCGAGAGATCCCGACTAGAAGATACCCTGAACCCTATACTTTACGCGTACAGTCAATACTTGAAATACTATTATGTGTGCATACTTGACTCAAATTCAATGTTCCATAACTTCTGTGTTTCCTAACCGATTTTAATAAAAATTCCACAGACTGTTATTATTTTGTTTATTAATTCAAATGCCATCTCAAAGTTTTTCGAATTCAAGATTTTGTTGTTATCGATCCCATGTGTATATCGGAAACGGGAAGAGTTATCAAAAGTCGGAAACAAACTTATGTTCCAAGTCTAGAGTCTCTAGCTCTTATAATCTATGAGATCGACGCGTTCGTACATACGGACTGACGGACGTACAGACGGACATGTCGACTATATCGACTCGGCTGTTGATGCTGATCAAGAATATATATACTTTATGGGGTCGGAGATGCTTCCTTCTGCCCGTTACATACTTTTGCACAAAACCATTATACCCTTTTCACTCAATTTTAATGGGTTCAGGGTATAAAAAGTTTCACATAAACTTCTTCACTTAAATTTAAATTCAAAAGCTTTTGCACTTTGTATACCCTTAACACATTGTTTTTTTATTTTATTGAAATATCATTTGCCAATATCATATTATTTTCAAAACATTTAAAACGTAAAAAACCCCTTAGAACAACATTTTCAAGAACCAAATTCTACTTTTTTAATAGTTTTGGATTTGCTAAATCCCAATTAGAAATCCGATTTGAGCACATTTGGGTTTGGAGATATTCTTAACGAAAGGTAATGGAAATTGAAAAAAGGATATAGGCAATATTATTCTATAGTGCATGTGTTGAAAACCACAGACCAAGATATTCCAATTTTCCGCTTAAGGACATATTTTTATACCCTGATCCCATTAAAAATGGGGAAAAAGGGTATCATGAAGTTGTGCAAAAGTATGTAACAGGCAGAAGGAAGCATCTCCGACCCCATAAAGTATATATATTCTTTATCAGCATCAACAGTCGAGTCGATATAGCCATGTCCGTCTGTCCGTCTGTATGTATGAACGCGTCGATCTCAGAGACTATAAGAGCTAGAGACTCCAGATTTGGAACTTAAGCTCGCCTAATCCCTAGGCAGTACAAGTTTGTTTTCGATTTTCGATAACTCATCCCGTTTCCGATATACACATGTGATCGATAACAATAAAATCTTGAATTTGAAAAAACTTTAAATGGCATTTTAATTATTAATCAAAATAATAACAATCTGTGAATTTATTAAAATCGGTTAAGAAACACCGGAGATATGGAACCTTGAAGTTGAGTATGCAGTACGCAGTATGGTCGTACACACACGCACAAATACTTGCAAGCACTGACTGTACGCGTAAAGTATAGGGATCAGGGTATCGTCTAGTCGGGATTTCTCGACTAGAGCCTTCTTACTTGTTAATTATTTCTAACGAAGATATCGTTAAATTTATTTGTATAGTCCATTAAAGTCGTTTAAATTTTGGATTCGTTTCAATGTTTTTTTTTTTTTGTGCATTGACATTTCAGTTTTGGATTGAACAACTTTTTCATTGGTCAGGTGCATTGCAAACGTTTGCAGAAATAGTAGAAGACGAATTCGAAAATCAAAACAAAAACGAAACAAAGATAGCAATTAATGCGAAGTTGCGCTCAGGTAACCTGAGCAGCAGCCATTGCAGTCACAGTTGCAGTCGACGTCTTCGCTGGCGTCGCAGGAACATGGGTTCCGTTTTTGCGGACAAATGATTTCGGAGACCCAGATTTAATATCACGACCTAGGCACGTGCTCGCAAGCAACAAAGGAACAACAAACACAAGTTTAAAACAGTGTTATAAGTTAAAACTTGAATGGTGTCGTAAACGCGAATATCTTATCTATTTCGCTAGCATGACTCACCTGTACGCCAGATTCATGCACTTGAATAGCTTGGTCAGCGAAGTCTCAATTTCTAGATGGGATGTGACCATGCCAATGCTATTGTCATCGCATTCGCGATCCAGATCCATGCGCGGAAAATGCGCGACAGTCTGCGGCACATATAACTGTACATCGCGGCAGGTGTTTGTCGGCTCGCCGGCCTTATCAAGACTGGGGTCCTCGGGATCGAGCATCTTCACCTCACCATCATCCTCGAGATCATCCTGCGCCTCCTCGGCCTCGAAATGGGAAATCATAAACTGTCCCGAATGTATCGATTCTCGCTCAGCCTTCGATGCTGCTAACATTGCGGCAGCGGCCAGCTCTGCCGATGTGCTGCCGACTGCGCTGCCAACGTATTGTAGTTGGGAGAATGAATGAGGAAGCGACTGAGAGTGCAGCTGTGAGTGCGACTGAGAGAGCTGATGCTGATGTTGATGCTGCTGCTGCTGCTGCAGTTGCTGTTGTTGTTGGTGTGGGAACATGTTGTTTGTGCTTTGATAGCTTTCGTATTTGTTCAACATCATTTTTTTTTTTTAATGTTTGTTTGTGGAGGTGTTTGTTACTATTGTAAGTTTAACTTTATAGTGTGAGCAGGTGCGAATTTATCTACAAATGTTTATTTTGAGCTTAAGATTACTACTTCTCATCATTCGATTGCAAAACCAATAATAATAATTATATGTGCGCTGAAAAGTATTGATTAATTAAGCTTTGCACGTTTTAAGTTTAATTTTTATTTAAACCATAGTTAAACATTATTTTGTACGTAACTTCGTCACCATTACATTGTTACATAGAAAAATGTATTTTATTTTATATTAGTTTCTTTTTTCAGCGGCTTGCACAAATATTAACTCTGCAAAATATAATTTAATTAAAGTTGCAGGCCAATTAATAATTATTTTTTATTTGATGAAAATTTTGATTCCAATTTATTTTTAATTCTTTCGTTTGTTTAACAATTCCTAACAATTTAATTGTGTAGATTTCTTTGAAAAACTTGAATTATCACTTTGTTATTTATGACAATTATTTGTTTGCTCTCTTTTTGTGTTTTGTTTATTCGATAATTCACGCCATTTATGTGTGTTTGCATTTACCACTTTTTTTTCTTTTGTTGATATTCATTAATTAACAATTTTCAAATTGTAGCGATAATATTTATTCCGTTTGCATTTTACACTTATTTTTCACTCAACACGTTTTCTTTTTTATTATGCACTTGTTGCCATTGTTTTTGTTTGCTTTTTCTTCTAATAGAAAAACACGCCCCGCTATTTAGGCGTCACAATTTACACACGTTTACAAACGCCAATACATAAACTCACACAGAGGCGCTTACGCATACACAGATAGAGCGCAGCTATAAAAACTGCGACGTCAGTTAGAAGGCACTGATAATAAACTTGGGTTGTCAATATATTTTTGCGGGCGAATGGCACGCGGCACCGGCAGTAGTGTTGAGTTGCTGATGACTTTTCAATTTCTGAAACGGTACTGATCAAGCGCTCCAGTGCTGGATGGCAGCAAGCAACTCAAGAACAAAAGCTGAATACAAAAAACCTATGCGATTGCGATAATAATAATTGGAGCCCTGCAATACAATCAAAACATTAAACAGCTGACGCCAGCAGTTCTCGCTCTCAGACTCTCTGTAACACACATTCTCTCGCTCGCTCGCATTTATCTTTTAACTAGCACTCTCTCGCACACTCGCGCCTTATCAGCATAGGAATTTTCTGGCGCTAGCGAATGTGACTGGCATGGCGCGTAAGAAGAAGCTTAAACATTACTGTGCCTACACATATCTTACACATACACACTTATACATTTACGTACACGCTGCATAACAAAAACAATTGCCACCACAAAGTTCCGTTGAATGATATTCCCAATAGGCGTAATTGTGGCACTGCATTCAATTTACGTCATTTCTTGCATTTGTGGACCAGTAAGTTTGGCCTGCGTGCACTTTTGACCTCCGATTTTAGACATTTTTAGTTACATCGGGTACACACACATATATAAATATATATGCACACACAAACATGCAAGCATTGGGGGCGCGACTGCAATCGGTTGGCGGCTGTAAATACGGCGTTCAGTTCAGATTCAGTTACAGCTAATACACGACTTTAACGCGCAAGCGTGCGTTTTTACGTATTTATTTAATTGGAATAAAAACACTAATTTTAATTAATTTGCCATTGCGACTACTAATCAAGGAAATGGGCTAAAACAGACCAAAACGGCGAGAAAATCAGATGTATTTTTACATTCAGACAAAAGATGGTTGATACGACAAGCACGTACTCACTTAACGAAAGAAATTATCGGTTCTGTTAACTAATGTTAACAGCAGTGATGTATAACAGTATCGATACAACTTTCAATTTAACATTTACTTGGCGGACCTTTCAAATCAATTGCTCATCAGTTGTTACAAATAAATAGCATCAGTTTGTTGAACTAATTTTTATTCAATGTTTGTTTATGCATGTCAGTTTATACAGATGTTTATTTATTTAACTGTGTTCAGGAACAAGTTCCGACGCCCAAACGTCTTGAGGCCATCCTGTTCGACCCTTTGCAGATAGGTAAACATTCTGAAAAAATTAAAACAAAATAACAAAAACTGAGTTAATATGCATGTAAGAATATGAGATTTTGTTTGATTTTAAGGAACTGAACTTATTAAAATTCATTGAAAGATAATTATTTAATACATATCTGATCTGATTCAACCATATAACATTAACATTTCCGAAAACTTAGTAATAAATCCTTAAATAATATTTTTGTCAAATTTAACAGAATAATATGTGTAATATGTGAAACATTGATGTTTTCCTTACTAATACAAAATGTATATGTAATTGTCGAAGAAAAACTAAATTTTTGTTTTGTTTTCAGTTAGGGTATCTCCAAGTCGTTAACAATTTAAATACCCTTGTTTGTTTATGGGATTGAAAATGCTGCTTTCAATGAATCTCATTTAACTATATCATTTAAATACATACATGCACACAAAAACATACATACATACATACCAACATACATACATACACACACATAGATACATACATACATGCATTTATGTCTGATAATACAATTTTGAGGGTGTTTTTTTTAAAGAGATAAACAAAATAAGTGTTTACACGCAAAAGTACTTGACTTAGAAAAAAATATAAAACAAAACAAAAAACAACTTGTGTATATGTATGTGTGCATAAACACGGATACATAAGTACATAGGTGTATGTGTGTATTGTTTGTATTGTTTTAGATCTTTAAATGGTTTTAAGGTCTATATATATATACTGTGTTTATTAATGTTTATGTGCTTTCAATTTTCTATCAATTTGTATGCAAACAAGAATGTATGAATAACATAAATGAAAGATTTAAATATCCCTGTAGAACTTTGAGAATTATAATGCCAAATATATCAAACGAAATTTTTCACATATTATGTTATTAATAATTGTTAAAAACCATTTTTAACCTATTACATTTATTGTACAGGCTTTATGCCAATTTTTTGATTCTTTATTGGATGTATTATTTTTATTATTTTTATACCCTGATCCCATTAAAAATGGGAAAAAGGGTATAATGGTTTTGTGCAAAAGTATGTAACGAGCAGAAGGATGCTTCTCCGACCCCATAAAGTATATATATTCTTGATCAGCATCAACAGCCGAGTCGATATAGCCATGTCCGTCTGTCCGTCTGTCTGTCTGTCTGTCTGTCCGTATGTATGAGCCAACCGATCTCAGAGACTATAAGAGCTAGAGACTCCAGATTTGGAACTTATGCTCGCCTAATCCCTAGGCAGTACAAGTTTGTTTTCGATTTTCGATAACTCATCCCGTTTTCGATATACACATGGGATCGATAACAATAAAATCTTGAATTTTGAAAACTTTAAGATGGCATTTGAAATATTAAACAAAATAATGACAATCTGTGAAATTTTCATTGAAATCGGTTAAGAAACACCGGAGATATGGAACCTTGAAGTTGAGTATGCAGCATGTGCGTACATACAAACACACATACTTGCAAACACTGACTGTACGCGTAAAGTATAGGGATCAGGGTATCGTCTAGTCGGGATTTCTCGACTAGAGCCTTCTTACTTGTTTATTTAGAATAACTTTAGAGACTGATTTAATAACGGTAACGTAATTTATTTTTTTATTCAATTGTTTTAAACAATACATAATTGATACTTGAAAGTTCTGGAGAGTACTTATATCTGATCTATTCCAAAATTTTAAAAATAGGTCAACATATTATTATTATGGTTTTACACTCTGCATTTTCAGATGTAATTAAGTATCGTTATTATCCATGAAGTAATGAGCACATAAAATTATCATTCTGAGTAATAATAATTCTTATTTGGACCTAAACCAACGCACATCATACATACATACATTACATACATACATACATATATAATTACATCTTTAAACAGAATACCGAATACCGAAAATTCAATAAATGTTTTGTACATTATCTTAATAACATCATTGCTGTTTTTATTGTTATGTATGTTTATGCGTACATTTATTGTCAATGTTGTACACAAATATATTGCAGGCACTTGACGATTTAATTGAGAAAACTTGCAATTCCAAAACCCAACCCCTGTGAAAAACCAACGACGAACAATTTGATTTCTACTGTGTATGTTTTTGTGTGTGGGATTGTAATTGGGCCATGTGCAAGTGTTTTCCGAGGCGGCAGACGCGTCTGTTAAAACTCCAAATAAGAGATGTTGGGGTGGGAATACAGAATACAGTAGACAGAAACCAAAACGAATACAAAAAGCTGACTTCAATACATTTATCATTACATACTTTATAAAGAAAGACACGTGCAGTCGCACTGTAAACATTATCAAAGGCTCTAGCCGGCACTCTAATGGATAGATTCTAAGTGCTGAACTTATAACATAACATTGAGAGGGTCATCGGGAATATTCAACTTTTGACTTGATCATTTATGCATCGAAATGTAATCATTCCGCTTAAAATCTTCAAATCTCTCTGCCAAGTGCCAAGTGCCAAGTGCCAATTGCCAAGAGATGTGCCATAAAAGTGATAAGAGTTTGGGCTTTAGACAGTAAGTAAAGGAAGGTAAGTAAAAAAAAAACAACTAATTAAATTATCAGTATTTTATTAGCATTTTAAACCCTTAGATCTTAATGATTTTCAAGCTTTTAAAATTAGTGCATTGTTATTGATTGAATTTTTACTTAAACCCTCAGTTTAGCACATGGGTTTCAGACAGATCTTGACTGTTACATGGCGGACCCATAAGTTAGGTGGGGACGTAGAGTGGGAGAAACCTGTGAGGTTTTTTTAGTAGAACAACTTTTTACGTATGGTGGATTTTTGTTTCACCTTCTGCACAGTGGCAAAACGCTTTCCTTTACTATTCCTTTTGAGTCTGGGGAACAAAAAGAAGTAACAGGGGGCTAGATCCGGTAAGTATGGTGGGATCTCACAAATGTAAAAAGTTGTTTCAAGTATAACGTTCTTTTGATTGAGCTTAGTACTTGAAATTAAACTTCCGTGATCTTTAATCAGTAAAATTAGAAAGATCCGCAACATATAGGTATAATTATAAAGACATTTTGATCGTCTTTCAAAGTATTAAAGAGCCCAATCGAAAGCTACCAACAAGATGTTATCTTGACCGCGTTTCTTCGTTAAAAAGTATATTATAATAAAATCAGAAAATCATTACAACAAAATCATAAGGAAACTAAGTTTCTGTTTTTTGTTGTTAGCAAAGAAATTTCTTGCATATGGACCAACCTTTTGCGTTTGTCCTCTAAGACATATATACTATTAATATATGTGTTTATTTATATTTATTTAAATACTAAACATGTTTGGAGATATGCGCGTTTCCGTAATATAAATAAATATCAGTTCACACGTTATTTTTATTGTCATTCAATGATATACAAGGAACTATATACTTACATACCCTTTGTGAATATCAACACAACAAAATTTGCTTTTGAAGATCAACAAAGAAACCGCAGAGAGTTGCCGTCGTTTCTTTGCTTTTCCTGTTTGTTGTGCGTTTCACTTGAGTTTTTATACAGAAATCTTTAAAAAAAAAAAAAGAACTAAGCCGCATGTAATAACAATTAACGCTATTAACATTTATTTATCTGCCCGTCTTACAATTTTTAATATTTATCGTACCTTTGTAACAGCGGTTTTTGGTTGGTTGGGGATGGTTATACTGGAGATTTGCATGTTTTTTGTACCAAGTCAAAAGTGAATCGTTTATATATTAAA
Source organism: Scaptomyza cyrtandrae (assembly GCA_035044605.1). NCBI lineage: Eukaryota > Metazoa > Arthropoda > Insecta > Diptera > Drosophilidae > Scaptomyza > Scaptomyza cyrtandrae. The sequence goes on from JAWNNS010000637.1 coordinate 145,770, forward strand.
GTCGCAATGTTATTAAACTAAGTCTTAAGCTTATATATTAACCCAACGGCGTTCCTATTGAATTCCTTCTTACTCATGCAACTATTAACATAAACAAACTTTACACACAATGTACAAACCTCATTAATTTGTTTTGAATCATTATTATAGGACTTTCGGTTAGGAAGCTTAAGCTCTGCCTGGAATCCGCCTTTTGGGTCTTGATCTCCATCAAGAACGTCCACTAAGTAGTTAATGTACAAAATTGCTAACTTCAACGTTTTTATCTGCAAATTCATAATTCGAATATTGTTTTATATAGAATTATACAGTTATACGTAAAAGTTTCGTATGCGTTAATATGCATACATCCATTAGTAACAGGTCTATAAGAGATCTGTCTTGATCTCGGAGATTGCAACAATTGAAGAAAATTTAAAATAGTTTTTGTTATATGTATATATATATATATATATATATATTTTTTTTTTTACCTTAGATAACTTTGTGTCTGAAGGAACATTTGGAATTCTGTCTCGAAGGCATGAAAATGCATTATTTATACTTTGGGTTCGCCTTCGTTCTTTTTTGTTGGCTGTATTCCGCTTTTTAATAATTCGAACCGCTGGCTGTGGATTGAAACCAAGTTGATTAACAGCCGAATATATTTCGTCGCCAGCTTTTCTGTTCGTATCTAAAAATCAATAAAAAATGCAGTTCCTTTTTAGTATACCGAAGATTAAAATCGTCTTATACAATATATGCTTTTCCAAGTGTGTAAATTTGTTAACTTTATAACTTTATTTATGTCTTTAATGTATCTAATGTTAGTATATTCACACACTACTATATTTGTACAAGTAATAACTTTTACCATAGTTCATATTAAGACTTTTTATTTGAAAATAAATTTGGTTTCTATCACATTTATTGTAATTCATTTATTATTATAAATATTTTCTAATTTTTATGGGCTTCAATACATACAATCATAAGCATTGATATCCGATATTGGTGAGTTATTGTAATCATTGTTGTAATAAAACGAAGCAGTTTCTCTGCACACTTGATTTGTATATTTTGCCATTTAACTCTTTTTTCACTTGGTTATTAATCAATATAAATAAATTCACGACTATTTACTCGTCCCCAAATATACATTGCATTTGTTGAGAATGTTTCTCACAACCGTCACGAAAATAACTAAATACCATTGAAGAACATTTTCCGGTGCGGAGTCTGTGTGATGATAATTGAATATTAACCACACCAATGCCAGAACACACCCCCAAAACCGTCCAATGGTGAACATTTATGTTATGGCTTGCTTTCAACCAATAGCATCTCATGGTGAGAATAGACCCAATTTTTCGTTTATATATATATTTCAGTCATGCATGGAGTACTTTTTCTTTATAAAATCCATTTAGTATACTTAAGTGCTTCAGAATGGATGGATTACTGTTACGCAAATATTTTCCCAATAGATATACTCGCAAAATTAACTGATTACCTCGCCTCACTTTAACAATGCATTTGTGCCCAAAAACGAACCTGAAGGTACTGTATTATGTAGAACATTGATTAACAGTTATTGTACTAGCAAAATTATGTTCGCATAAACTGAACAAATTTCTAAAACATGTCATTTATCTTGGCTAAAGTAAATTCTTTATAAAACAAATTGTCCTGTGTACTTATTTAACAGCATTAAGAACCGACTCGTTAAGGTCATATCCGTTTGTCTCGTTGTATCGAGAAACCAGATTTCTTAGTAGTTAGATAAATGATTTTTAATTGCTTACTTCTAAAAAAGACAACAACAATAAAACAATACACAAATGACAAAGTGTCCGTCTGTAATAATTTCTAATGCCTCTAATTATTATTGTTATTGAATTTGTAGACAGTATCCGGTACTCAACCTTTTAAATTAATGGACTTTATCTCAAAACCTGTTAGAGATATAGGTTATACCGATACCCAGTAGAGTGAAGTAAAGTAGATAAGGCATGAAACATATGCACAGCTTTGTTTTTGATGATTCTAGCCTAATTCTTAGGGGGTTATCGATAAACATCGATGTACTATAAGCACAAATATATTTTAGACATTCACCAAACAATAAAATTAGAAATCAGAATGACATATAAAATAACGAAAAATGTACTTTTAACCATATTTTATTCATATGGCTGGCTGTAATAAAGCTGAAATGACAGCACTGGTCAGTTGTCTGACCGGTCAGAAAGTAGATTCAAAGCTTCGATGCGCTTGATAGTGACAGAGCTTTAAGCAGAAGCCTGAGCTACAAGTTTAATGTCAACGAAATTGTCAGTTTAGTCAGATTTGAGCTGTTAGCACAGCATAGCAAGCTGTGTTGATTTCTTTTAACCGAAAAGTATATATTTTTTTTAAACGTCGATTAGTATATATATGTACGTATTTTAGTAGTTTGAATGTGTAAATTAATAAAAGTAACAAAGGCCAAGTAATCTTTATAGTGTTTGCTTACGTGCATTAAAATACATACTCTCTACATACATAGATGTATTATATAAGTATAAGAAACTTTGAGTAATAAACCGGTTTCTAAATATATACATGTAAGATCTCTAAGGTGCCGAAGAGTAGGATCTTCATCGAACAAAAAATAAATAAAGAGCATACAACACAGAAATACATTCTCACAAGCATGTTTCTATATAAACATTATATATACCGATGTTGACAAGCTATTAAGAGCAAATAGGGGCTTATGAGATCGTTGATAACATCTTGACAAAACATTAAGTGTTCAACTAATATATTTTAGTACATAATTGTAATCAGTGAACAAAATTATGTATATATTCGTAAGTTTGTACCTCAAAAAAAAATATTTAAAAAAGTAAATTGATGTCATATTGGTCTTCTGCTATCACCATTGCCTTGATATACTTTTAAAGTACTCGTGTTTTGCATTTAAACATTTTATATTGTCCCTTGTTTTTGCAATCTATTATATTGGGTTAACAGATAGAGAACATTTTGCGTTTTACTTATAGAAAATCAAATCGAATATTCAATTTTCAAAGCTATTGTTTGTTTCGCGCTATTTAAGAAAACAACTTGTATGTAAACATATTTTTTCCTTTCTATATATATATTTTATATATAATGGGCTTAAATATGGGCTGCAGCTTATTATCTGTTTCAAAACATTAAGATTTTCGGGCCAAAATAGAAAGGATGGCCGATCATTCCTAGAGGATATATGTAAATGTAAAAGTGGTTAGGCTCAATAAGTCATTGTTCAAACATTATTTTTTTAAGTCGAGCTTCAATGCGCGCAAAAAATTGTTATTGTTTTCTTTTGATTTGCTATTATTTGCTGTTATTGGGAAATATTACCAAATTGCAAAAACAAATAAAAAAAAAACCCCCCTGTGAGCTTAGTTAACCGGGGAATCCATTGAAGTAAGTGCGATTTGGGTTCGCAAGATCGGAACATAATGAAAAGAAATACGGATATAGTGATTATTAGCTTTTCTTGTGGGTTTCAACGTTATTACTTGTTTATTAATAATTCATATTTGATTTTAAGGAAACTCAATGATGAAAACTAATTGTCTTATACTATGCCTTGTGGCATACACCTGCGTGGCACAAGATTCCTCGTTGGAAAGCCTAATTGCTGCAATTTTCACAACAAACGATTCCTCATTCAGTTCTACAACACTTCCGACTGTGGATCCGGTTCCGACTTCGACGCCGACTGGGCCCATCCCGGAAACGAAAGAACGTAATCAATATGAGTCGTGTGGCACAGAAAAAGAGTGTGTTCCTCGTTGGTTATGCTCAAACGAAACTATAAATACAAGTGGAGAAAATATTATTGACATTCGCATTGGCGAAGATCCAGAATGCAAAAAGTATTTAGAGGTCTGCTGCAGCCTACCCAACAAAGTACGTACATTCTTTTATATCCTGCTGTGCAAAAAATTAAAAGCTATATACATTGTTTTAATACAGAAAGATAAGCCAGACATACCAATTGGACCGATTGATCAAAAACGCGGTTGTGGGTATCAAAACCCAAATGGTGTCGGTTTTAAAATAACTGGAGCCGTAAATCAAGAAGCCGAATTCGCTGAGTTTCCATGGATGGTTGCCATTTTGAGGGAAGAGTCCCAACTCAACTTGTATGAATGCGGTGGAGCTCTCATAGCACCCGATGTCATATTGACAGCAGCCCATTGCGTTTACAACAAAGAAGCTAAGTCCCTTATTGGTATGTTAATAGCAAGCAATTTACATTTGTTTATATATATGTATGTAGATATAGGCAAGGTAATACATTTTTAATTGGTTTTAGTTAGGGCCGGTGAGTGGGATACACAAACGAAGGATGAAATAATACCACATGAGGATCGCTATGTGAAAGAGATCATATATCATGAGCGATTCAATAAGGGATCTCTTTATCACGATGTTGCGCTACTCTTTTTGGAGAACCCCTTCATGTTCCAAATGAATATTCAACCGGTCTGTCTGCCAGAATATGGAGAAAAATTCGACTATGATCGCTGCTATGCAACTGGTTGGGGTAAAAATAAGTTCGGCAAGGATGGTGAATATCAAGTGATATTGAAAAAAATCGATTTGCCTGTCATGGATAATGCTAGATGCCAAACAAACCTACGTGCAACGCGCCTTGGCAAGCACTTCATATTGCATGACAGTTTCATGTGTGCAGGTGGAGAAAAAGACAAAGACACATGCAAGGGCGATGGTGGTTCTCCATTGGTATGCCCCATTAAAGGACAACCCGATCGGTTCAAGTCCGCCGGCTTAGTTGCTTGGGGTATAGGTTGTGGTGAAGAAAATATACCTGGTGTATATTCAAGTGTTTCCTTTTTAAGGCCTTGGATTGACGAAAAGCTAGCATTAAAACATATTGATCCGACTTATTTCACAGCCTGATCAAGATAAATAGGGACGTAAAATGTCAAAGATGTATCACAAATTTGTTGCAAAAACTCAATTATTCAACTAATAAATTGATTCTTAAAAATACAAAACAACATCAAATAGTTTAAAAAACAATAAAAACCATTAATCAGGGGGCAACTAAAATTTTAACATTCATCCCGTTCCATCTCTACTTTTTACATAACAACACACATGTATCCGGTATGATGTGCTAAGGAAATTGGGAATTTAGCGAGCCGTAGCTATTCCATTTATCGGAAACTACTTTTACATACAAACATATACATATACATATAGAAACATGAATATGTTTCTTTGTACACAAATACTATGAACATGTTGGTTGTTTCATCTTAACTTTTACTATAAAATTAAAACAGACATAAGTCACGCGATCGGACGCCTTCATTCGTATCAAATATTTCTTTTTGGCTTGTTTCTTGTACTTGAATTCAAGAGAGTTCAGCTAATACACGTTATATAATTTCTTATTATTTACACTTAATAACAAAATTTGTAAACATTTTTTAACAGTGGTGATTAAATAACAGCGAAACCCAATAGGTTTGATTGGTTCAAAGATAATTAATGGTTTTTGTTTGTATATTTTTACTTTTGCGAGTCGATAGTAAGGTTTACTTTATAATTTATAGTTTTGGTCTTAAAATGTTGTTAGCCAGTGTTTCGCTCTAACTCCAATTAATAAACGAAGTTAAGACCATAACATGTAATACATAAGCGATATCGTATACATTTACGAAGAGTGCGCTTGAAAACAAAATTTTATTTCGCGCGCTTATAAATGATGCAGCGAAAAGTTTAGTAATTCATTGCTGCTAAAGATCGTGGAGCATTAACATCAAAAGGAAACAAACAGAAGATAAGTTATTTGAGATGACAGCAAGCGTAAGATTTGATCGTATTTCTTAAAAGACAAGGTTAAAACAAATACTTTAAAATTTCAGATATCTTGTGTATTATCAATAATAATCATTCCAACGCTTATTTTGGCGAGTGAGACGATCGGAAACTCCGGTCTAAAGGATAATAGTCAGGCTGTAAATCATCGCGATAGGACGAACACTGCATTGAAAATTAATTCGGAGTCTCAAGTGTTTGGAAAATTGGAATCAAATTATTTCGTTGATCGCAGTTTCAATGAAGTACGAAAAAGTCGTTCTAAAAAAAAACGTCAAGCTGCACATGGACCAAAATCATCGCGACAAACGAAAAATTCCAAGAGGCAAAATAAACAAATTAATAACTCACACAATAATAACAACAACCAGAACGTGAAGATATACGAAACATTTGAAGAAATTCACGAACATGTAAATGAACCGGAATCACACGATGTACAGTTTGATGCTTCTAACCGCTACGACGAAACCGATAAATCATCGGTTAAAGTGCAAAGTGTTGAAGAACCTAAAGAGGATAAGCACATTAGAATCAAAGTGAAACATCATCATCACCATCATCATCATAACCATGTAAAGGAAGTGATCAAATCTGTGCCAAAACCGTATCCTGTTGAAAAGATTGTACACATGCCGATTGAGAAAATTGTTGAGAAAATTATTCACGTACCAAAATTTGTGAACGTAACGGTTGAGAAAATAATCCATGTGCCGGTTGAAAAGATTGTCGAGAAGATTGTCCGAGTTCCGAAACCGGTTCATATACCAAAACCATATGTTATTGAGAAAGTCATGGAGAAAATCATACACGTACCCAAACCTTATCCGGTTCTTAAAACTGTTCCATATCCGGTCGAAATAAAAGTGCCGATGCCGTATGAAAAAAAAATTGCAGTTCCTTACACCGTGGAAATAGAACGGAAAGTGCCAGTCTTTATAAGCTCCCAGGAACCATATAAATATGAGCCAACACATTCGAGCCCCTTTAAAGAGCGAAGCATAGGAAAATTCAGTTCAGCAACTGAAGAATCATCACATTACCCAGTTTATTTTTCGGAAAATTACAATAATAATGATAACAAGCCTTACTCATTTAAACCAACAAGCAATGAGCAAACTCCGAGCTACAACTTTAATACTAAACCAAGTTCGTATCAACAAACAGAGCTAACGAGAAATTCGGATTACAAAACTCATATCTATAATGATCCAAATGATGACAACATCAATATTTATAAGCCAAATCCATTCCAAAAACAAATCGAAATACCTAGAAAATTGGATTACCTAACTATAAGTCAACCATCCGGAAATTATCATTTTGCGAAACCAAATTCATTTCAACAAATAGAACAACCCAAAAAAACGGAATATGAACAAAAAGAAAGTTATAATTTTAATCAACCAAATTCGTTAAAGTTAACGGAATTGCCCAGAAAACCCGAATATCAAACAAATAATGAACAAACCAATCAGTTTACAAACATTGATAACTCAAGGATAGTCAGTGATTCCATTGAACCGTCTGCGGCGGGAAGCACATTTATTCCGGTCAAGTTCTTAGATCCCAAATCACAAATTAATATTATTGTTGCCAATAACGATACAACATTTGATTTGAACACACCAATCTATGGCAATAAAATACATGAATTGCCATTCTCATTTCCATTTGAATTTGTTCAAATGCAACCAATGCCTTTTCACAATCCATTAAAATTCGAGTCATCAATTCCTCAATCATCTTTTAATAGTACTTAGAATAAGAAACAGTTATTTAATATCATTTACTTATATAATTAGAATAATCACAAAACTAATTTTTTATTTGATTTTAAAGAAATATATTTTTGAAGAGGCTTAAGTTATCTTAACCTAATTAAACTAAACAATTGATTTTACTTTGTAGGTTTGTTCATACATTATTTCATTTATAACTTTGGAATATTTCGTCTCGCTACTGATGGCACATAAAAAATAATCAAAGTTAAAAGCTTTTTCAATAAGCAATATATCGATTGTGTCGCTTTCAGTCGAGCAAATCAATATGTACGTCAAGTTCAACGAGTATGTAATAGGAAGAGAAGAAAACAAAGCGCCCTTCCCATTAACAGAAAAGTTTAACTCTATCGAGGGCTAATGGGAAAATAAGTTAGCTTCTGCTTTGTCAACTTATTCTGCCTACTCGTTGATAATCAGCTGGTGGCTTAAAATTGTTAAGGGTTTTGTTTTGTTTGCGGTGCGTAACCCAAAAATTAGTTGCCATCAACGAGTATGTAATAATAGTATTTGCTCTTGTTGTTGTGACATAACTTGAGATTGTCAATTTTTGACTTTTGGTTCAATATGCTTGCTAATGCCTAACATGGGTGGGTAGTATAGACTTTATAAAAACTGTGTGCAATTGAATGGCCAAACGTAAGATACTTAAATATGATCGATGTTTTGGAAACAAGGTATTGCATTATATAGATAATGTCATTAACCTAATTGAATGTTTTAATAAAGGGTGTTAAAATACAGCGCAGATTGTGCGTACCAGCAACAACAACCAACACGTGATGTTGTTGTTTGTCTTATTGCGTTTTGCCTATTCTCGTTGGGTTCACTCACATGCAAACAAACAAAATTTTAAATTAAGAAAAAATTTACTTAAAACGAAATAAATGTATAGTTATACTCGCTGGGTAGATCTGTATTCTTCTGTTACTATTACATGCTCGTTGATATTAGCCAGCTTTGTGTTGCTTAGTAGTTCAGTTCATGTGGGAGCTACAAGTTCGATAAGTTTGTTTTATAGCTGACCCAAGCATGTAGCTTTAATTTGGTATATGCCGCATAGCGGGCCGTTCTCCCTGTGAAAATATATTATGGCATAAGAACACGGCACATATTTTGGCGGTTAATTTGTATTGTGCTGGCCCGGAGGACGCTAATAGGTTCGGATTAGCAAATAATTAAGTGACCAAAAATCTCATTTAATCCATCATCCGATATGAGTTCAAATATATGCGATTGCTTGATAAGTCCAGATCTAGCGATATTTATTCGACACGGATGGGTTGCGCAGACGGTCACACCGGTGACCATCAGTGTCGCAAAACTGATACACTTATCTATCGCTCGACCACCACAATCTGCAGTGAGGCACAAAAATTTTGCTACTTTCTCAGGCATTGTTTTGTTAAAACATTTGTTGCACTTAAATAAGCTGCGCAATGTCTGATAACGATGATGATTTTATGTGCGACGACGATGAGGATTATGGACTGGTAAGCAATACATCTAACAAAATCTGTCTAGTGCTCTTTTCTGATGGCCGGCGTTCCCATCATCTGCGGTTTTCAATTGTAGGAGTATTCCGAAGATAGCAACTCGGAGCCCGACGTAGATCTCGAGAATCAATACTACAACAGCAAAGCACTCAAAGAGGAGGAGCCAAAAGCTGCACTCGCCAGCTTTCAAAAGGTACTCGACTTGGAGAATGGCGAAAAAGGCGAATGGGGCTTCAAGGCGCTCAAACAGATGATTAAAATTAACTTTAGATTGGTAAGTAAAGCAGCTGCTTAAAGTAAATCGGCACTTACAATCTGATGTACTTTGTTCATACATATTTCTAGTGTAACTACGAGGAGATGATGGTGCGTTACAAGCAGCTGCTAACCTATATAAAAAGTGCTGTCACACGTAATCACTCAGAGAAGAGCATAAATTCAATATTGGATTACATTTCAACGTCAAAGAATGTAAGTCAAATAAGCGCAAAGTTGAATTCGTTAATCGAGTGCTAATATTAAAATGTTCATTATTTTAGATGGCATTGCTGCAAAACTTTTATGAGACCACATTGGATGCTCTGCGGGATGCAAAAAACGATCGGTTGTGGTTCAAGACAAATACGAAGCTGGGAAAGCTTTACTTTGATCGAAGCGACTTTACCAAACTGCAAAAGATACTCAAACAGCTGCATTCGAGCTGCCAGACAGATGATGGCGAGGATGATCTGAAAAAGGGCACACAATTACTGGAGATCTATGCGCTAGAAATTCAAATGTACACCGTGCAAAAAAACAATAAGAAACTAAAGGCTTTATACGAACAATCTCTGCACATTAAATCTGCAATTCCACATCCTCTGATCATGGGCGTTATACGCGAATGTGGCGGCAAAATGCATCTGCGCGAAGGTGAATTTGAGAAGGCACACACGGACTTCTTTGAGGCGTTCAAGAATTATGATGAGAGTGGCTCACCTAGAAGAACCACCTGCTTGAAATACTTAGTTCTGGCCAATATGTATGCGACTCTTTTTTCTTTTCCCAATTATATGTATATTCTAAATGTATTGCGTAATTTTTATTCAACAGGTTAATGAAATCAGGCATCAATCCGTTCGACTCGCAGGAGGCCAAGCCGTATAAGAACGATCCCGAGATTTTGGCCATGACAAATCTGGTTAATTCCTATCAAAATAATGACATCAACGAGTTTGAAACCATTTTGCGTCAGCATCGCAGCAATATTATGGCTGATCAGTTTATACGCGAGCATATTGAGGATCTGCTACGCAACATACGCACACAGGTGCTAATTAAGCTAATCAGACCGTATAAGAACATAGCCATACCGTTCATTGCCAATGCACTCAACATTGAACCCGCCGAGGTGGAGAGTCTGCTAGTTTCCTGCATATTGGATGAGTAAGCAGCAGCTTGTAAATAGTTATTTTAGCTTTGTATTTATCTTTACTTTAAACTTTTACAGTACCATCAAAGGTCGCATCGATCAGGTTAATCAAGTGTTGCAGCTGGACAAGATTAATAGTAGTGCTGCGCGCTATAATGCATTAGAGAAATGGTCCAACCAAATCCAATCGCTGCAGCTTGCTGTCGTTCAAAAAATGGCCTAAACATTGGGCAACAATTAAAAAAATATTGAAACTAAGAAACACCTTCCGATTTATTTAAACGGGTTCCATTTAATTGCTAAGCTCTACAAGATAAGTGAGTAAAGAATGATTGGTGACAAACTTCATAGCTTTTTAAGTGTAAAAAGGTTTTTTCAAATGCCGTTCTGATAAGCGCTATCCCCTATATCCCTTGATATAAGCCTACGACTTTTGGTTATTATACTGGTGAAATCAACTATATCGTTATTTACTTAAAACTTTTGCACTAATTAAAACTACTTATAATGCCCACAGTCTGTGCTAATTTGATAAAATTTCTATAGATTGGCAATCATCGGATATTAAGAATGTTTTTTATATGACCTTCCTGATAAAAGTGTGAAACATATACAACGAACAAGGCTGCGATGAAATGTGCCAATTTTGGTAAATAATATTTCGAGGTAAGTACTTTTTTGTTAACTAACGCGACAGTCACCCTATAAAATAACAGTTCTTACAGAAAAACTACGAAAGTCATGTAAAATTGGAAACCCTTATCCAAATGTCTGCTACTTAAGCGGTTTGGACGGTTTCCGTAGAGACTGCTGCTCGTGCTTCCCGACTATCAAAATTTCCACAGCGCTCTTTCATCCATATTCTAAATCTATAGATCCAGAAGAATAATACACAAAGAACCATAGCTAACACAATGCAAATACAAACGCCGCCAATGGCCGATCCCGGGTGCTCCCAATCCAATAAATCGTATATAAAGCGATTGCCAAAGCTGCAAAGGTAACCGTAATTTAATAAAAAAAAAAAATGAACGTTTTGTTCAAAAGCATTACTTACAAATCTGTGCCAACCGCCCAAAAGTATACGAGCGAAAATATTCCAAAGAGCAGAACCACAGCAAGTGGATAAATAAAGTGCATCAGACGAGTGGGAAAGGCTACCATGAAGCAATCGAAGAGCATACAAACTGAATTGCATGCATGCGCCCATAGATTATATAGTCCAATGGGTCCATCAGACATGGCTACAAATTGAAATATGTTTAAGTTAAATCAATATCAATATATTGTGAAAGTTAATACTTACTAGGATAGAGTGCTGTCCAAAACACCAGAGTTATAATCATGGCCAGCACTGCGGTCGTAAAGTGAGAGCCCCAATATATTTTAAGAGCCCAACTACCAGATTCTAAAATATATTTATGTTAAGAATTCAAGCACAAGCAATACAAATTTGATATGCTTCTGCTTACCAAAATAGCTGGGCTTTATAAAGTATATAGTGGCTACTACAGCGCCATAGGCACAAGCATAGAAACATAGGGTAAAACCCCAGTCGGTCAGATAAATAAACCACGTGCCCTCGTTGAATGAATTCACAAGGCTGCCAATTACACCACCCGCAAAGAACGCTGTCAAAAGCCACCGATATATAAGCCAGATAAACGAACGTTCACCACCCTGCCACTGGGAGCGACAAAAGTCAGCTGGCTCATCGTGGTCCAGTAAGAACTTGGAGCACTGGAACTCATTCAGCAGTGGCTGACAGCAACATTTCTCGCTAGAATCACGTATGCCGACGGGATAAACTCGATGTCTACGACGCTGGAGTAATGCTGCTAAGGTTGCCCAAAGCAGCTGGCTAGATCGTTGGTAGAATGCGAACTGTCGCAGCCATGCCCAAAGTCTTCCATTATTTGCGTGAATCGCTGGAGCTGATTGCCACTTCAAGTGGGGTTTGACTTATCAGGCGATGATCCTTATCGATACCACCAGATACAGGTATGGGTGTAACTGGAAAAGTTACCAATTAGTTTTATTTTTTTGATAAGCAACCGGCACAACTGACTAAACGATTAGCCGCTGTCACTCGAACTGAATCGGCCAAATCAAAACGTGTCTAAGGAGCAGCAGCTATCGAAATATGGCCTCTTGTTCGGTTTCCCACGCTGCGTAGTGAACTATAATAAAACACGTCAAAAGAGTCGTAAATTTTTAAAGACATTATTATTTTGGGAGCTTCAACAAATTATTCATGGACAACAATATTGGCAATAAATATTTGCCAACTTAACGGTACTTGATATGGCATTTGGGATATGAATTCTTTTAGCAAAGAACAAGAAAATTTGTCATTTACAATAAACAATTCGAACCAAAGTTTTAATTGAGAAGTGAAGCATGTTGGACGCCTGCGTCAAATTGGAGCTTGAGCTTAGATGTGTTCAATGAATTTGTTATGGAACGCGAATCTAAACAATTGGATGGCGTCAACAGTGTCTCTTAACGATATCGTACGATGCAGCACTTCGGTGATACTTCTTTATTGTTCATGCACTTAATTCTACGAACTAAGCCATAAGTCACAATGAACAACACGGATGCGATAGTAATTTGCTGGTAAGTTGTAATAAAATGACTTTTATATCCGGTAATCTTTAACAATATATATTATTAAGATACTATGACAAAAACAAGATTTACTCGGCAAAAGTGATAGTTTCTCTTTTTTAGAAGCCAAAACAAATAGTCGAGAAATCTTGACTAAAAGATACCCTAAACCGCATACTTGGCGCAAACTGTTAGTGCTTGCAAGTAAGACTCCAAAATTAGTTCTTAAGATAATAATTGTAAAGTCTTCAAAATATTTGAATAATAAACTTTCCCTAATTTGTCACGCAAAACTCATATTGAAATCAAACATTAAACTCAAATCTATTGCAGCAGACATGCAATATCATAATTGTCCATATGCACATGCAAAAAGTATACTGTAAATAAGTATTTGTGACATCAATCATTAGTGCTTGAAATTGTTCGGGGGCTTGTTCTTAAAGATCGTTTAAATTGACACTAAATTAGACTTGTAAATTCAATTTGTACCGATAAAGAAACAATAAAAATCACTGACTCTACTTTTTTTTTGGATATGTTTACAACGATTGATGACACTTTCGATTTTTCGGAGAGTATCAGATATTTGATTCAATTGCAAAGAGAGAGGAGAAGAAAGATCCAATGACAAATATAGGTGGCCCTTTGATTTTGTTGCTGTGCCATCAAATTTGTCGGTTATGTGCTGAAAATATGAACGTTTATCTGATGTATTACAAAATTTAAGTAGAGTTTTAATACATTACGAAAAAAATGTGTAATCTATGAATTTTTATACCCTGATCCCATTAAAAATGGGAAAAAAGGCTATCATGAAGTTGTGCAAAAGTATGTAACAGGCAGAAGGAAGCATCTCCGACCCCATAAAGTATATATATTATTGATCAGCATCAACAGTCGAGTCGATATAGCCATGTCCGTCTGTCCGTCTGTATGTATGAACGCGTCGATCTCAGAGACTATAAGAGCTAGAGACTCCAGATTTGGAATTTAAGCTCGCCTAATCCCTAGGCAGTACAAGTTTGTTTTCGATTTTCGATAACTCATCCCGTTTCCGATATACACATGAGATCGATAACAATAAAATCTTAAATTTGAAAAAACTTTAGATGGCATTTTTAATCAAAATAATAACAATCTGTGAAATTTTTATTAAAATCGGTTTAGAAACACCGGAGATATGAAACCTTGAAGTTGAGTATGCAGTATGCAGTATGGTCGTACACACACGCACACATACTTGCAAGCACTGACTGTACGCGTAAAGTATAGGGATCAGGGTATCGTCTAGTCGGGATTTCTCGACTAGAGCCTTCTTACTTGTTTTTATTAAACTGACCCTCAAGTGATCAAGTTACGGTGGTAAATTAAAATGTGTAGTCAATCAGATATGGGTGGGACTGGAACTTATACGAATTAAACAAAATAAACCACAAAATTAAGCATATAAATGTAAAATAAAATCAAAAATGAAATTTCTTTGTTCTGAATTATAAAATATTTTGCGGTAAGTACTTTTGTTCGCTTACGCTAAGTTCATATTGTTAACCTATAAAATCTACAATTACTTACAGAAAACATTCAAAACTACATATTTGGTGCTTAAACGGTTTGGGCGGTTTCCGTAGAGGCTGCTGCTCGTGTTTGCATTATTTCCTGACTATCTGATTTCCCGCAGCGCTCTTGCATCCATATTCGGAATCTATAGATCCAGAAGACTATTACACAAAAAACCAGAGCTAACACAATGCAACCAAAAACGCAGCCAATGGCCAATCCTGGCTGCTCCCAATCCAATATAAAGTATATATAACGATTGCCAAAGCTGAAAAGTTAAAAATAATTTGATAACATTTTTGATTCATTCAAAAGAATTACTTACAAATCTGTGCCGCCTGCCCAAAAGTATACGAGCGAAAATATTCCATAGAGCAAACCAACAATAAGTGGATAAATAAAGTGCATCAGACGGGTGGGAAAGGCTACCATGAAGCAATCGAAGAGCATACAAACTGAATTGCATGCATGCGCCCATAGATTATATAGTCCAATGGGTCCATCAGACATGGCTACAAATTGAAATATGTTTAAGTTAAATCAATATCAATATATTGTGAAAGTTAATACTTACTAGGATAGAGTGCTGTCCAAAACACCAGAGTTATAATCATGGCCAGCACTGCGGTCGTAAAGTGAGAGCCCCAATATATTTTAAGAGCCCAACTACCAGGTTCTAAAATATATTTATGTTAAGAATTCAAGCACAAGCAATACAAATTTGATATGATTCTGCTTACCAAAATAGCTGGGCTTTATAAAGTATATAGTGGCTACTACAGCGCCATAGGCACAAGCATAGAAACATAGGGTAAAACCCCAGTCGGTCAGATAAATAAACCACGTGCCCTCGTTGAATGAATTCACAAGGCTGCCAATTACACCACTCGCAAAGAACGCTGCCAAAAGCCACCGATATATAAGCCAGATAAACGAACGTTCACCACCCTGCCACTGGGAGCGACAAAAGTCAGCTGGCTCATCGTGGTCCAAAGAGAACTTTGAGCACTGGAACTCATCCAGCAGTGGCTGACAACAACATTTTTCGCTGGGATCACGCATGCCGACGGGATTAGCTGCTACGGTTGCCCAGAGCAGCTGGCTCGATCGTTGGTAGAATGCGAACTGTCGCAACCATGCCCAAAAATTCGCATAGTTTCCGTGAATAGCTGGAGCTGATTGCCACTTTAAGTAGGATTGGGCTTATCAGGCGACGATCCTTATCGCCAAATACATAAAAAAGTTTCCCATATGATATTTTTTGATAAGCAGCCGGCACAACTTACTAAACGATTAGCTGCTGTAACTCGAACTGGCTTGGCCAAATCAAAACGTGTCTAAGGAGCAGCAGCTATCGGCACATGGCCTCTTGTTCGATTTTCCACGCAGCCAGGCGGTTTTTTCATATTGAACAAAAATGACACGCGTACAAATTGCTTTTATTTTTTAAAGATATTTTGATTTTGTGAACTTTGCAAATGATTCATGGACAACAATATTGGCAATAAATATTTGCTAACTTAACGCCATCTGATATGGCCTTTGTGATAAGAATTTTATTTGCAAAAAAAAAGTAACCATTTCATTCAAACTAAAAACTCTCGCATTTGATAATGTGTCATTTATTATCAACAATTTAATCAAAATAGTAATTGAGTAATGGAGCATGTTACAGATTTGGACGCCTCCGTAGGTACTTCAAATTGGAACTTGAGCTTAGAGGTGGTCAATGAATTTGTTATGGAATGCGAATCTAAACAATTGGATGGCGTCAACAGTGTCTGTTAACGATATCGTACGATGCAGCACTTCGGTCATTCTTCTTTACTAAACCGTTAGTCACAATTAACATCACGGATGTGATAATAATTTGCAGGTAAGTTGTAGTAAAATGACTTTTATATGCAGTTATCTTTGTAATCTAAACAAAATATTATTTAGATACTACGACAAAAACAAGACTTACTTGACGTAAGTGCTAGTTTCTCTTAAATTAAAAATATTATTTTTTCAAATACGACGGAGAACTCAAAACGTTTTCACATGCCAAAAAAAAAAGTTGATTATTTAATAATCCGTAGACTTTCTCATGCACAATTAGCGGTGCTTGAAATTATTCGGGGGTTTGATCTTAAAGATCGTTTAAATTGACACTAAATTAGACTTGTAAATTCAATTTGTACCGATAAAGAAACAATAAAAATCACTGACTCTTTTTTTTTTATATGTTTACATCGATTGGCCACACTTGCGATTTTTCGGAGAGTAATATACACAATCAGTATCCAGATATTTGTTTCAAGTCAATGGCAAGGTCGCAAAGCAAGAGGAGAACAAATAACCAATGACAAATTTGAGGGGCATGTTGGTTTTGTTGCTGTACCATCAAATATGTCGGATACGTTGTGAAAATATGTATATATGTCTGATACACTACTAAATTCAAGTAGAATTTCAATGCAGTACAAACAAGATGTGTGATCCGTTAAAATTTTTTTATTAAACTGACCCTCAAGTGATCAAGTTACGATGGTAAATTAAAATGTGTAGTCAATCAGATATGGGTGGGACAAGAACACATATTAATTAAACGAAAAAGTATTTAGATCTAGTAAAATATACTAAATATAACAATTAAAAAGAACATAAAGTTGGCATACTTTCGCAAAGAACTTATCGCCGCATTGATAAGGCAAATGTAGGTCAGACATATGAAATTCTTTTGTCTTTTTGAATTCGTTCGAATCGTTCAGACTCCCGCACTGGTAACTTTTTTGTCCATACACAATTTAAAGAACTCACGGTTTCTTTTTCTTTTTCTTCTTCTTGTTTTTTAATTGACTGACCTCCATGGCTTCAAGTTCAATAAAGTCAGCGGAGAGCGAATCATGATGACAAACGATGCTGCCGGCTGTCAATATATCATTGATATCATATCATCCGAAACGCTTCACACAGCATCCAGTTTTTGGGTGGCAGGCAGCACTTTACGGAATGTTAATGTCTCTGCAATTTGACACTCTCTGCCATATATTTAACATATTTCACATTATGGATGTGCTTTTAATTCAATTATTTAGTTTAGTTTATTGCAATGCGCTTTACTTGGTGGATAAAAAGAGTATGCTTGAAATATTTGTGATATATTAGTGACAAAGAGTTTCACACACCCAAATTATTTTAAAGCTAATATATTAATTTGAAAAATATATTTTATCTATGAGTACACAGAGCAGTCTTAGGTATGTATTTCTATTTATTTTGTTCATCTGATCTCATCTTTAAAAACACAAAATACATATAATATAAACAGTTTTTGTGGTTGGTTATAAAAAAACACCATGCTGCAACCCTTCTAAGCCATTTAAGCAATTAGGCAAGCTGTCACCTTACCTACTGCCAATTTATTAGTTACTTTTCAAAAGGGTATGTTTGCAGCAGGCACCCCTTTTGATTTTGTTAGTGTTTTAATATTAATTTTCGGTTTTCTCTGTCGATAGATGGATGGTATACGGCTTCGTATATAAAGCGTACGAAGCCTGCGCCTAGTGTTTGTCGTTTATTTGCAGTGAGCGCGCGTTTCTAATCGTTTCACCGTGTTCGGCCATTCAGTTAGTCAGTCAGAAGTGTACATCGTAGGTCTTTCAAAGGGTAAAAGCACTCCACTGCTTTCAGTTCTCTCTGTTCCGTTGTGTTGTGCACGAGTGCGCATTCAAGCAACTCACTCAAAACAAGCAACTGTCCAAACGAAGCAAACATACCGATTCCGTCCAAGTTTGTAAGCTTAGCGCTTTTTTTTTTCAAGATCACCGAGAACATTGCATGCTTTCCAACTTTAAAACTGTGTGCGTGTGTGTTTACGTGTGTGTGTGTGAATGCCGCGTAAACATAAATCACAGAGTGTGGTTTTGCGAACTTGCCAAGCTGACGTACCCACATTTTGTAGAAGTACCACGTTAACATAAACAACTCGTTCGTTGGACATTATTTAGATAAATTTAAGATCGCTTAAAATGCAATTTCTCGATCGATTCCGTAAGGGTCTCAACAAGGAATTTCAAAAGCACAATTTTGGCTTTGAATACAACCACGTGCACCTATTCTACAAGTCTCTGGTAAGTCTATTATATTCTTACATGACACCATACTTAAGAGTTGAAAGGTCTTTGCTCTTAGGCACAAATTTATATGAAATCATTTGACGAACTAGTCTCGTGGAGCATTAGTTTGCACACGTAGGTGCTATAAAACTATTAGGTAAAAAGCTAACAGTATACAAAAAAACAATAACAAGTCTAATACCAGTAGAAAGCATAGTGACGAAACTTGCATACACTTACCGAATTAAATACGATTCCCCAAAAAGATTTCAACATTGTCTATTTATTTTAAATTTCTAATTGATTTTCTTACGCGTGCAACGAAATTCTGTATAGTTAATGAGCTCTTTGAATGTATTGCCAATACGTGTACATTAAAATTATTCAATTTATGATTTGCACAAAAAATATTCCCAAAAATGCAAAAAAAAAAAAAAAAAAGATGCCTAGAATAGCACGCTAACGACATAACATAGTCGTCATAAGCTGCTATTGAAAATACAAAAATGCGATAACACTGTGCTCAAATAACATATGCCCGCATATATTCCTAAAATTCATAGAAATATCGGCCCATAATTTGTCATACTCATGAATTGTGTAATTGCGAATAATTATCATAATGTTTAACACATTTGCACTTAAATTTTTGTTCAAGTTTAGAAACATTAGTGTCGTCAGCAAAAAGTGAGCCCCTTTCGTAATCATTAAAATCACAAATCAATTCTCATTACGTAATTGCTGATTCAAAATAAAATGAATAAAAAAAAAAGTGAGAGAAGAAGCAAATCCAACAACAAACACACCAACTAATAAGAAATACACGACCCTTCGTCAGTCAGTACGACGTCTCAACTTGACAGCATCACACAAATAGATAACAGAAAGAGAGATAACAGTTTTCAGCAAAAATGCGAAAAGCTCTCTGTTCAAGGTGTGTTATGACTGCTACTGGTACTAGCGGAATACTTAGTATTAGTTTTTAACATAACCAAACGTTATTTGCAGGGTTAATTAAATAGGTCAGATAATGTACTTGCTACACGCACTAAAAATGCTTACATTTTACGATTTTTATTAAATAATAAACCATAAAGAACAAGTAAGAAGGCTCTAGTCGAGAAATCCCGACTAGACGATACCCTGATCCCTATACTTTACGCGTACAGTCAGTACCAGCAAAAATGTGTGCGTGTGTGTACGACCATACTGCATACTGCATACTCAACTTCAACGTTCCATATCTCCGGTGTTTCTCAACCGATTTTAATAAACATTTCTCAGATTGTTATTATTTTGATTAATAATTCAAATGCCATCTAAAATTTTTTTAAATTCAAGATTTTATTGTTATCGATCCCATGTGTATATCGGAAACGGGATGAGTTATCGAAAATCGAAAACAAACTTGTACTGCCTAGGGATTAGGCGAGCTTAAGTTTCAAATCTGGAGTCTCTAGCTCTTATAGTCTCTGAGATCGGTTGGCTCATACATACGGACAGACAGACATGGCTATATCGACTCGGCTGTTGATCCTGATCAAGAATATATATACTTTATGGGGTCGGAGGTGCTTCCTTCTGCCCGTTACATACTTTTGCACAACTTCATTATACCCTTTTTTCCCATTTTTAATGGGATCAGGGTATAAAAATAATAATAGTTTCCGGGTATAATGAGTCACAGCTACAACTATAATTCTTATCATTATTTTATATGTTACATATCTATAAGTGTCAATTTTATTTATTGGGTAATTAGAGTTTTGAATTTGATTTGTCGTGAACATATAGTGCAAGTCATTGTTTATTATATAAAATCAGGAATCATAACATTAAATCAAAACAATATAACTACAAAAAAAATAAGCTTTAAGCCAAGTTTTATTTTCTCACTCAACTTTTCTCTACAAAGTTCAGTTTTAATAATATATTTTAAAATAATTTACAAATATTGATATTAGAAACAAAGTTAATATATATGTATATATATGCCATACATTTAACCTTGATTAAAACTGATTTAACTCCTAATACCTGCTGATTCCTATGTTTTTTTCCCTCTCTTTAACAGTGGCAAAAGAATGAAGTCAGCACAGTTTATTTGCTATATCGCTGGATATGGGCGCTGTTCTTTTTGGGTTTTTACATCACTTGCATCATTATGCAATTCTGTGACGGCATATTCTTTATCTACATGACCAACTGGGGCTTTGGTATGATCACAATAACTATGATCATTGCTGCCGTACACGTTACATGCTGGCACTACGACATACGAAACGTTCGAAGTCTGGTGCAAGAGTCGGGACAGAAGGCGCAAACAACTTGCGGACTAAAGATCTATTGGTGGCTACACAATATGTCACTACTACTAGCACTAATCATATCCACAGTATACTGGATATTTCTAAATGGTCATATGAGTGAGTACAATATCAACTTGCAAATTCGCAAATGCACCTCACAAACTAAGATTGTATCTATTCCATATTTGTGGGTATGCGTAGACAAACCGACACGATTTCCTGCCATTAGCGTTGTAACGCATGCTCTGAATACCGTATGCATGTTGATCGATTTTCTGGTTGTTGCATTTCCGTTGCGAGTGTTGCACATGGTGCAGACAATGTGTTTGGCCATTGTCTTTTTCCTGTTCACCCTCATCTATCACATTTTTGATGGCACCGATGAGTAAGTAGCCCGTACTTATATCAATAACTACGTACATAATATATATATATATAAATTAATTGCGTTCTTTGCATTGTAATTAGATTTGGCAATCCGTATGTGTATCCCATATTGGACTGGCGTAATCTCACACGCTGCCTGGTCACCTTTGTTGGTATTTTCCTAATGATCATCTGCTATTGGACTCTGCTCTTTGGCGTATATAAACTGAAGCAGGTCTTCAATCGTGCATTTAGCATCGTCTGGACACCCCATGCAGTGGGCCTTATATAATCATCGGCCATCAAAATAGTCTTTAAGTAGTACACCCGCATGATATTGTAATTTTCCATTTAGTTATATACTATCATATATTCATCTATTCATCTTCACTTGCATTTACTATTTATATATCAAACACACTGAAGCTGCATGCACTAAATTAATGTTGATTTTTAGTAAGTGCGGCAAGTTTAGGCATTATAGGTTTTCTTTCTGGTTCCTTAATGCTGAAGCAATAGACATTTGCTTCGGCTATTAATTTTAAACTATATAAACAATTAAATAAAGATTATTACTATGGAATCCATAGTAAAATGAAATTATTAAAGAGAATACAATCAGTTATTTAACTTTTAAACTATAAAATTTAGCTAAATGACAAAACTTCTTGGACATAACGTTAGACAAAATTATGTTCTTTGATAAATTCTGAAATCTGCACAATAAATGAAAACAATTAGTTTTAAATACTCAACAAAAGTATTAAAAGTTTTACATTAATAATATTCGATTTAATCTGCAATTAAATCAGATTTGTCAAGTAAAATCCAACTTAATGTTGGAAATATGCTATATACGAAAACTATTCACATTAAAGATCAAGATATAAAAAGTGCATGCGTATTAGATAGTTCTCTCTTTTTATACACAAGATCGACCGGAACACACACACGTCATAAAAGTGGACTTAACCTCAAGATGCAACCAATGCACGCAATGCGTTTGTTAACGCAGATTTCGTAGGTCTACTCTAGTTTTGAACCGAATCCCATCCAGCACTTGGTCCAGTGCAGCCCCGCACTTACTCGCAGTGCTAGCAAGAGCAAGCTTAACTTTCGTGCTATTTGCACTATATAGAGCGGTTAGTTTTTTCGTGTACAAAGGAGGACAGGCCAGTGGGAGACAGGCAGTTTAAAAATATACATCGCCGCTTTTTGTTATAAATTTTTTTTTTTTAATATGTATTATTTATTATATGTGTGCAGTTTCGAGTGCTGTGGAAAATCAAAAGCAAATAAGAGAAAACGATCCTCGCTTAAATTCCACCATTAGCACTCTCTTATTCTGTATATATCGCTCACCTACATAGTTATTTTACATCTTCGTTCTCTTCATTAGAGAGTACATATGCATAACTGTTTGACACATGTTCTATAACTTGATTAATTTGATTAGACAATATGTTAGTCCGGTGACAAAATAAATAAATAAAATTAAAATTACAAAAAAAAAAAAACATTAAAAGCTTCGACTGACGACCTTTCACCGTCGGAGCAGCGTACAGATGTAACTGTATGAAAACTACGGAGCAGCAAGCTCTCTCTTTTGTTCTAATCGAAGCTTTATACTTTATTGTAACTACACTGGTTTTGTTGTTCTTATGCATATGTTCCATTAGGGTGAACCAAATGTCTGTTGGTAAGCTTTAACTAAATTCCAACTAGAGTAAACCAAATAATTTTGCTAATAAAACTAATTGAACAAGAATTCAATAGAGCCAAAAAAATAATAAATAAAAATTGTATGTACATATTGATGAATTCACATAACATCACGATTTGATAACATATAAGGTTTTTCTGACCCTTCCCTAATTTAATTTAAAAGGGATCGTTTCTTTAATTGCTTTTGCAGCGCACACCTAACTAAACTAAATAAGCTTAAATTTAATTAAATACCAAATAGTTATTCAAATGATTTTTGAATGATATTGAAGTTACCCATTACTCATCATTGGTATTTAATTAAATTTAAACTTTGAATGTTCGCAAACTTCTTTTTTTAAGTAATATAAAAAAGTTAATTTTTCTTATGGTGATGTATTCTTCAATAGGAATCTTTGTTAAATAAATTAAGAATTCAATTAGAGGAAAATGAAACTGAATTTATTATTATTACATTTTAAGACAAATTAAAGTATGCAGAACTAAATTGATTTTGTAAAACGGTAGTAACGTCATTTTTTTGGGACTTTAATCACATCTCGTTGTCAGACTACGCCAACGCCAGTTAATAAGAGAAGTCACCAATTTCATTTCGGTCCGTGAGCCACAGCTCGTCTAGCTGTATCCTTTTTTTTAAATTTTTTGCGTATTTGTTTCTTTTAGTGTCCGTAGGGATCCTTAATAAAATTTTGGAAGCGAGAGTTAAGGAACTAGCAAAAGCCACCCCACCCCGAAAGGGCTATGCTAATACCTCCTTCGACTCATTGGATGAATGCTTTTAACCAATTCGCAAAAAACCCGGTCAGTACAAGTAGCCGCTGGTATATTGATTAAAAAATTTTTAGGCGCCCGACTCGAGGAGCCTCTGGTTATGGTTTATAAAGCTTACAATCTACTTTCTTACAAATATTTTCTCACAAACTTAAGGGGCTATTGCTCTTAATAACTGAGTTGTTATACTTATTGAACTACTATCGAGTTTTATTCTATGAAATTAAAGTCAATATCGTGAAAAAATAAGTTTTTTTCTGGTACTATTATAATTGGCACACATTTGAACAAAGAACATGGAAAGACTTTTGTTGTATAACTATTATTTAGCTTATTGCTGCATCCAAATAATGCGTCATCACAAAATTTAATGCGAGTAGTACGTCAAATCATTGCCAAATAGTTTTTGTATAGAAATTATAGCTGACATGTTGTGGCAGCTACTAAGCCAAACAAAAATAAACGAGTTCTCAAAAAAAAAAAAAAAACAACTGCAAGAAAAACAATTAAGAATGTAAAAGAGAAGCAAAGAAAAAAAAAACTGTACAAAGCTAGTTAGAAAAAGAGACTTGGTGAAGTGTGCGAGTTGAACTGCTTTTATTCTGTTTACGCCGATTGCCAAAACGCAAAGCGAAGATAAAAGACTAATTAGGTCTGCCTGTCTCATGAGGAAGCTCACAACGTTGGAGCGAATAACGGTGGGGAGAAGAGCGCAAAATCATCGTCATCTTTAATTGCTCTGCAAAGCTGACGCGAGAAGTTAAAACGAATACACTTGGCGAAAAGCGGTATTTATGTGAAAGTAACAAAGAACATAAGCCAATTAATTAAATTAGTTCATTTTAGGCGCTCTTGACAATAACAATAAAATGAGTAATTTATCGTACCAGTAAGCGCCTAAATCATGTGTTTCCTTAGAAAAAAACGACAGAAAACTATGAATATCACACATAATCTAAGTGTATCACGTTAAGTATGTTTTAAACTGAATTTTAACAACAATAGTATGTGTATTTCATATATTATTATGTACAAAATTTGTGTATGTTATAACAGTTTAAGTTCAATTGTCGTGTATACGAAAGAGAATCAACAGAACGACAAAGTTCACCTGTGCTCAGTCGGCGCCAACAGCAGCGCAACATTTTACGATCTTGCGACATACAATATACGATATTCAGCTTTAATATGACAGTGTGCTTGGACAATGAATTTTTTAATTTTTCAAAATGTTTTTACGTCGAATTAATACAACATTAACACAACAGCTCTATTAATGAAAATGATGTATTATTTATTATTCGTAAGTAAAATAAAGAAAATGTTAATTACAAACACCTCATAGCTATTAATGGATCTACATTTAAACATAGCTACAATATTAATAACAATGCTATAATTTTGATGAATTATTTTTAAATAACCACTAAAAATCATGAAATTGAGCATTAAAATGTACCTTCATGCTTGCATGACTTTAAAGCACACAAAACAATCATTGATAACCACTGTGCGACGCAGCGCAGCGTTTGACAGCGTCAACGTTGGCCTAAACAAGTTGCGATCAGTTTTGGAACGCGCTTCGCGTCAATAAGTCGTGATTTGTGCGCTCGATCTGGAGAAGTTGCGAGTTTCGGTTAGTTTCAATGCTATTACTGCTAGGGATGATTGTTTATGAGATCTGAGATCTGTGATCGGTCATATTGTGTGTGTGTGTTAAATAAAGCCTTTGGTTCTCTGCGCTGACTGCATTGTTCAATTTGGCGTGTGAATGTGAATGTTGTCAGTGCAATTGCATTTTGTCTGCAATAAGCCAAATACAATAAC
Organism: Scaptomyza cyrtandrae; assembly: GCA_035044605.1. Lineage (NCBI taxonomy): Eukaryota > Metazoa > Arthropoda > Insecta > Diptera > Drosophilidae > Scaptomyza > Scaptomyza cyrtandrae. The sequence goes on from JAWNNS010000637.1 coordinate 171,597, forward strand.
GTCCCGAGCCAGGCACCGTTATGCAAAGTTGTTGACCCAAAAAGAAATTACTACAGAGACCAATCTGACTATTAGACTGCCAAGCGACGCGTATAAAACACGCAAAACGCGCTACAAACTCGTTAACAACAAAAATGTAAAAACAAAATTATAATTGTTATAAAAGAAACAACAACAAATTCGCAAAAAGCTTAGCCCATTTAAAATTACGTTGGCTTCATTCTTTTCGGTGTCGTGTTTGGAATTTGTAATGTTTGGTTTTAGCTATTTGGTTTTTATTTTGAGTGCTTGCCAAATTTGGCAGATCGTACAAACAATCATTATCATTGAGCCAAAAGGCAAATAGTAGAATTGCAATCACTGAAGTTATGTGACGCTTACGCAATTTCTTCACATACAAATACAAATCCTATTGACATACCAAAATACAAAAATATGAATCTCGCTAAGCGAAAATGTCAAAAAAAAATTTAAGATCATATATGAGCTGAATCCAGCAGACGCGCAAGTACCGAATTGAAATTGCCTCATTTACTGGCACGTACTCACAGCTTTTGCACGTTTTCCAGTTATCGTTAATGAGTGACATTATTTTTGTTTGGATAGGCGATTGCCATATGCAATTTATAAAGAACTAAGCAAAAAACTTATAAAAATATGATGAGTTCTTCTAAAGGTGTGGCAAGCTCAAGAAAAATTCAAATTCAAATTGAATACACTGTAAAGAATGTTAAAAACAAACTCCACTTTTTCAATACTACAAAATCATAAATTTGTTTATGGAACTTGTTTTAAAATCACTCTTAAGAAATTCATTTAAAACTAAACAAATTCTAGAGTTCATTTAGTGTTTGACCTAAAAGGTTCTTTAAAATGTTATTGCCAGTACTGATCTTACGTCTAATTGTTGCTAATTCTGTCATTCCTTAACAAAAATTTAAATCAGCTAATTCATATCAATAGACTAATTAGCGTTCAAGTCGGTTATAAAACTCAAGAATGTTAACGATTTGCCGAAAATGTTCGATTATATGGTTATGTTCATATTTGCATATGAAATGCCGTTGAACTCTTCTGATTTCACTTTCTACGCCATGAAATTGATCCAAAGCCAAATAGCTAGATGAGAGGCAAAGAGAAGATGATGATGAGTTTGAAGATTGTAAACAGATACCTTATCATTATCTTATCGTTATAGTAAGTCGCCCTGGGCTACTGAGTAATATGCAGCGCTACTTTTGCCATTTGTCTGGCTGGCGCTTTTACTGCCATTCACAAAGTAGTAATGTAGTATTGTTATTGTTAACACAGTTGGCTTTGATGTAAAGGTCAACATGTTTTCATATACACATTTATATATTTTTGTGCTTTTTGTCTGTGTGTTGCCGGGATTCAAGTTTTCAACTTCAAATGAAGGCAAAAGTCGAGGTTCAATGTAGTACAAATGCAAGAGCTATAAACCTACATATCACCGATATGTACATATGTTTATCTGTTTGTAGTACCTATAAAAAGGTGTTTTACACACTTATCTGGTACTCTTTGTTGGCGAAAACGTGAAAACAAAGTTAAATACATGAATTGAAAGATATACCAAATCACGGTTACCACGGTTAGTATAGAGCTGTCTAATGGTAGTTGTTGACTTGATTGTATTTCTGCAGTACTCGAAGTATTTTTTAGACGTTTCTTCAAATTGCTTTGGTTTGATATTCGTGCAAGTTCAGGGACGTGAGTGTCGCACCCCATTTTAATGGTGTTTATAAAAACAGACTTCAAAACAAATACGAAATATGGTAGTCAAGTAACAGCTGATTAATTTGTGTACAACTTTTTCGTTTAATGAAACTCAAGCGTTAAATGAAGTTTGTTACTATACGGATTGTTTAAAACAACTGCAAAATAAATGTGCAAATATGTTATATCAAATGCAGTTTCTTATTTTCCATTATTACTTTAACTATGAAATGACTTCACTTTTAATAATGCAAAAACATGTTTCATTCCAAAGCCTTAGACCTAAGTACCTTTGTGTATATATGTTTTCATAATAAAGCTTAAATAAAATTCATTTCGTGTGAAAGAGTTCAAAAACAATTGATGTTAAACCACTTTTACTGTTGAATTGAAATGTTTTATCAAAAAACCAACGCAAATCAACTAAGTTTCCCATGAAGTCAGGCCTTAATCTGGGTAATTAACAAATGAACAGTTTCCGCAATACCTGGTCGATTATTTTTAAAATCAATGTATTTTTAAACGGATTTCAAAATGCACTTGGAATGTATGTAAAATGTTTACAGTATTAAACCGGTTTAAGTGTTGCTCAACTTCTAGTGGCTTATGAAATATTATTAGAAACTACTTTCGGTTGGTACAGCAATAAAGATCCATGAACTTCTGTGTTTTGTGGCTGTAGCTAAAAAATGTTTGAAACTTTTTTATTCGTGTGTTTTAAGAATCAAATTGTATGTACTAATGATTTTCTGATTCATAACGATTGAGGTATCTTCAAAGTATTAATTCACAAGCGCTATGTAAATTACTTAATGTTTTGAATGACCTACGGTTCATACTTATGATATGAGCTCTAATAGTTGTCGAAATTTTTTTGATATGTTCACCTTGAGGTGTTTTATTATTTTACTTTGCCCTTTTTGGTTCACCTAGTGACGACCTTAGGGAAGCGAATTGTTTTATTATAGTGAATTAAGCTTTATAGGCTTCCCTCGTATGATGTTATGATAATTAAAGTTACACAAAGTCTAAACTGATTCGTTGCACAGTTGCTCATCAAACTATTAACAACCATAATTACTTGTGCTATTAATAATTATAGTATGGTGCAGTTAGGTAAAGTTAGTGACATCAAGCAATTTGCACAATAACTGCCGACCTCTGCAGTCCGTTGCACCCCCATTTCCACGCTCAATAAGCTTAATGCAGTTATATACATTAATAACCAGATAATAGCTTTATTATCTTATATCATTGCGAACGAACAATGAACTTAATAACTCACTCAAATCAGGAATCGCAGAACAAAAATTAAAAAACATCCATTTCAAGATTTTCTTATTTACATTATTTCTAATCATTTATTCTTATAATTTTCTTTTTTTTTTGTTATTTTTTCTTGTTATTGCCGTCTACATAAGTCGCACGCTTAAAGATAGTTAAAATAACAATTTTCAAATTTGTTGCAGTCGATTCAAAATGAACAAAATTCCCAAAAAATATATCGAGGACTGTTAATTAATTTCGAATGTTAGATTAATTCAGCATCAATTTTATAAGTGGAATAATCACTAGTTGCATTCAAGACTTTTCTGGTTGCATCATGATCAGCTTTGCCAAATCTATGAGATCGGCCATAAAGCTTGATATAGTTGTTATCACTATCGTGCACCATTTGCCCCCCACCCAAACACTCTGTGGATAGATTAAGTTCATTGGCTTCTCTCTCGAGTTCTTCATAAACATCAACTATAAATATATCCAATCGAAATATGAATTTTTATCATATAATGACTAAAATCTACTTACGATGATATTTAACATTGGGTCTGCCACGTATAACTATTTTGGATTGTTGTCCTGTTTCGCCATTTACAAAAACCTTGGCGATGATATATTTGAGTTTGCCTTGTCCGATGGTTATATCTGGGAAAAATACAAAATTCTTCGGTTGTTGCACAGAGCTATAATTACGTTTGGCTGTCAAAAAGAAATTCATTAAGTATAGTGAGTAAAGTTTTGAAATATGTATAAGACACAAAAACCTACAACGTATTATAGGCAGCATTAATTTTCGTACTTTATCCATATTAAAATAATTTTGAACAAAATTTGAAAACTTATTAAAAATACTTTTCGTTGTTGTTTGTGCAGTTCTATTGTCTAGACTAAAAATGTTTATGTTGACAAAAGTTAACACAACATAGCTTGACTACTAGGTTATAAGCAAGTTTATTGTTAATTCAATTGATTACATTAAGATTATTTTTTGTTATTTGGTCGAATTTACATTGCTAATAACTAACGTCATTTGTTTAACCCACAGCTTTGCCTTGTGTTTTAGCCACGAGTAATATTAGAACTGGCTTAAAATAAGGCATTTCTATGATTTGCGAATTTTTTTATAATAACAATAAGCGTGGAGAACAACAGTTGCATGTCTCAACAAGTTACACAAGAAAACAAAAACAAAACACGTTCAAATACGGAGAAAAAAGTTTGTTCAGTATTGAAATAATTATACATCAAGATAAGAAAGATGACAAATCTTCGAGTGATTGTGCATCCAGTGACAAAAGAATTTAGACGCAAACGTTGCGGATTCGATCATGATACGCCCGACGATTTCGTCAAATCGCAGGTGAGATATAATTTAATTTAACTAACACATACTTATGACAAGTCGCTTTCATTTGACACGCACTGTATGCGTATTATTCAATTTATTTATTTATAGTATATCAATGTGGGTGATTGTTTAGTTTAAACTTCCATGGAGTGGACAACTGTAGGTCATATTGATTCCTTATAACTTATATACATCAAAAATAAGATGCGTACAAAACAAAAGATTTTTTATCACATTCATGTATTATTTTCACTAAAAATGTAATTGAAATATTTGTACTTACGTTTTACTTTTGAATCAATAAGTTTTTTTACACAAAGCCATTTTGTTTATTTTTTAGCTTTTATTGATCGCCTTCGTAAGCACCCTTAACATTGCCTTTATATAGTTTTCCTTATATAACCAAAAGACCAAAACTGTAAGAAGTGGGCGATGCCAACAAGCTGGTTTTAACCATGTTATTGTCTCACCTTGAGCATATTTGATGAGTTTATTTCATTCACAATATCAATAGAATGAGAGGGGCACAAGAGGGGTAGGTAGGCATTGGGTGGTTGGATGGTTGGATGGTTGGATTGTTCTGCGGTTGTTAGGTACCCACTTGATTGTTCTAGCATTGTAAATTAAACTTTTGAAATATTCATAAACGGCAAACAGCTACTAGCTGTATATTGTAGCCAAGCCATGCAACCGCTTGTGGTGCTAGGTACAACAAAATTTGCCCATGCTGCCTCTTGAAGCGATTCTTGGCATCAAGTGGGTCGGTTAGACCAATAATATAGTCAAGTATATACAGCCAGTTGCATACAATTTAATAATCATACTCACTTATTCTAAATTACAGTGGCAAACCTGTACAAAGAGCATGGCGTATTTGTTCTACCGCTGGCTCATGGCCATCTTCTTTATTGGCGTTGTCATTGAGTCCATGTGGCCGGAGGCCGATGATGAATACAGTTACTGGCTGTACTTCATCTATATGACCAATTGGGGCATATGGATGTGTATGCTTACCAATTTACTTGGCGCTATACTTGTTACCATTTGGCATTATCATCCAGAATATGCCGGTAAGTTAAGTTAGTTAATGTGATTATGAAGAAATACTTTGCTAAGATACATATACATAACAAAATAAATAACAAGAAGAAAACATTTGTCTGCACAAAATCTTGGTTAATAATATTTTTATTTTCCATTTTATATTTTATCAAACATTTTTCATATAATTTTATTTCACTATACTTTTCGCAGATAAGCTGCTTAATATGCAGGCATGGACAAGCCCTTTTCGAGTATACTGGAGCATGCATATTATATCGCTAGTTTTATCGATAGTCATAACCATTATCTACTGGAGCATACTTTACGATGGTAAGCTGTGAATTCCTTTCAAGAGAATTTTTAACCTATATTCGATTTCTTGTTGCTGTTTTTTTTTTTTTTTCAGCTAATGAGAGCACTTTGGATGCAACAAATGTGCTCACCCATGCATTCAATTCCATTTGCATGTTTATTGATCTATGGATTGTGGCGCATCCGTTGCGATTGCTGCACGTATTTCTGCCAGTATTATTCGGCATTGTGTACGCCATATTTTCGTACATCTATCAACTGTGCGGCGGTATTAACAAGTAATTTCAACGTTGATAATTTAAATTTCAATAATAATTGTCTAACTTATTTGCAATAGGAAGGGCAAACCGTATATTTATCATGTGATTGACTGGAATCAGTCAGGTAATGCAATGATTACCGTTGCGGGTGTCTTGGTGCTCTCATGCTGCATTTATGCACTGCTCTTTGCCTTCTTCAAGCTGCGTCTCTTTCTATCGCGTAGCTGTCGTCAGGGCAGCTTTGTGCTGCCAACCACACTAAGCACCAGCAAACCTCCAAAGAACAAGCAGCAAGAACCAGGCAATGGCATTCAGCATTCGCCGAACCACATCTCAATGGTCCTGGGCAACTATGCAGGCTATGATAATCAGGCATACTCGCCCACCACTGGAGAGCAGAAGCAGCCAAAGAGTTAAGCTGACTTAGCTATATGGCATTGAGCATTTAACTTATTTATGTTTAGCAACTTTAGTCAAACTGTACAGGGGAATGTTAGCCCAGTGATATTATATTATATTCTAGTTCACTTTAAACAAAACAATTTTGTATTTTTAATAAATGTTTATAGAATTTCTAACATTTTGCAAAAGTTTTTTTTAATGCACTTGACACAGATCTTAAGTACAAAAGCACTTGATACATATCTTAAGTACAAAAATACATTTTTTAAATTTCGAATTCGCTTCTTGGTCTAAATTGTAAATATCTCTCCATATTACCCTTGACATTTTATTGCTTTATATTTCGTAGTTTCTTGTCAGTTTTAATAATTCATCCTTGGTTACTTGGACTTTTCCTAATATCTTATGTACATATCTTATAGCCAGCTCGTTTCTTAACAAGCATTTATATAAATTGTATATGTATCCTTGACAGCGTTGTCAGTGTCCTTATTTTTGAATCAACTTTTAGGTTCATGTAAAAACCCAAATATGAATTAAAAATTGCATCAAATAATTAGAACGTGGCCGGTGAGTGTAAGGGTATATCGTCATATTGTCCTTTGGCTTGGGAACTTTACAGTTGACGAATCAAAAATTAATACACAGGGACATTTCGTAGAATGGATAAATGAAAGGCGGGAAAAGTTTGAATGCACCTGAAAAAGGTAAACAAACGAACGATGACAGCAACAATTACAAATAACTAAGTATTGGTGAAATTGTCTTGCAGGCAAACAAATTTCTTAGTCACATTAAATACTAATAAAATGCGTTGCTTTTAAGTTTGACATAGACACTTTTAAAAATATATCACCATTCAAGCTTATTTTTCCTATTTCATGGCTTATAACAAAATTATAATGCCATCTGCAAGGGTATACAAATCATGTATTAATATAGCAATTGTCTGATTCGATGTCGCCAGCAAAACTCTTGAAACTTGCTTAAAAACTGTGTAGACACTGAGTTATGGGTGTACAATGAGTAAATATTTTACAAAATGTCCTCATATCATTGAACTGACTGTATTATTACAAATTGTTTAGATAAAGCAATCAATCAAAAGGTCTGCTTAATTTGACCTGTTACTCTTACTTAAAGCTTATATAGTTATAATTATAATGTGCCAAAAAATTGATTTAAGCACGATGAACAACATATATACCACATTGAAAATTAAAAATTAAAAAAATTGTTTTTTTGTCTGCTGCTACTCTTATTTAAGAAGGGTTAGTTATAGGGATAAATAAAACAACCTCACTTCAAGATCACATCCTGATAAGTTGTGGACAAAATATCACCTTGAACCATGCGAACTGCATAAAAGAAGGAAAAGGAAACACTTGTTTTTAAGCATTTATCTTTTTTCTAACTTTAATGTGACTTTTTTTTAACACTTTCACACAGGCAGTGTCATTAATCACAGCTAGCCGACTGTCGTCCAGTTGTCTCCTTATCCCCCCCCCCCCCCCCCACAATCCAATAAAGCTAGACGAAGCAGGTGCTGTTTTCGTTGTTATTGTTGTACTATTTCTTACTGGCTATAACCCTAATTAAGTTTCCAAAAGCATTTAATAACCAAAACCCCGAACAAGCAACACGCGCTCAAGGACGAAATCGAGACACGTGCTGGCTGGACAGCCCCATAATGACGACGATGACACTGGCTAGCGGGCTTGGAGTTGTGGATCAAAGGTACTTACCTGACTTCGAAAGCGTTCGAATAACATACGCATGTGCTACAAATTTGAGCAGCTACTAAAAAAATCAGAGCAGACAAACCTGATTATCCTATGTGTGCGTGTGTGCGTGCGTGTGTGTGTGTGTGCCAATCTTAATCGTTATTATCCTTGAATGGCATACGACATGTCACAAGTTCCAGCGGCAAATTAGGCGTCGCATCTGTTAAGCCGACCGATTGATACATGTGAGCTTTTTTTTGATCGATATGTGTGTGTTTACTCCTTAAGCTCTGAACTTTCTTTTCCACGTCCTTGTCGCGCCTATTGACCCACTCATTGTGGATCACTCCTGTGGCTGGCCATGTGCCTCTCATCGTTAGAACAGTAGGCCCAAAATCAATATAAGTTTAATTGAGTGTACTTATACGTGTAGAGTTTTGGAAATTTCGACAGCTGTCGAACTGTCAATGTCAAGTCAATGATTATATTTCATTGCACCGTCAACTAACATAATAATTAAACACAATCAATTGTGAAATATTCATTGATTGACTATAGCTGCAACTAATAACAGCGTTTTCCTATTTCCTATTTCATTCAATTCACAAACCGACGTTTTTAATTTGACAATTTAGATTCATGGTTCTGACATGATTGTGCCATTTTCTACCAATCAAAAACGCATTCGTGCATGTCTGACTAGAGCATTTTCGAGCTTAAGCCCATCAAAAGGTAAACCAATCATAGCCACAATGCATACCAAAATGTTATACGCTTTTTAAATATTAAATGCATGTACAAAGTCTAATATCATAAAAACAATTGCTCCTAACTAGAAATATACCCTGATCCCTAAACTTTATAAGTACGGCAATGCTTGCACTACTACGCCAATTTAATCAATTCAAAAACAACATTCAAGTTTTCAAAATTCTATATCTTATTATTATCAATTTCTATTATTAAACGAGCTTATGTTCCAATTTTGGTGTCTCTAGTTTTCGTAGTCTCTGTATTCGACGCGTCCATACATACAGACGGATGTGGCTATATAGACTCGGCTGTTGATGCTGATCAAGTGTATGTACTTTATTGGGTCGGAGATGCTTCTTTTTGTGTGTTGCACACTTTTACCATTTCTACCATTATACCCTTTATACCCAATTCCAATGGGTTTAGGGTATAAAAACTACTTGACAATTTAAAGTATTCGAAAAGATTAAGCTGAAACATTTTGAATTTAAAACTTAACTTGTCTGAACTTTACTTTCAATTAAGATATGGCTTATAATAAGTAGATATTCTCAAATCTTTCTTAAGCCATTGACTTTCAAAAAACTGCTGAGATTCCCCTTCTATTTACATGGCTTAAGCTGTCATCGAACAGCTGCACGTCAGAAGAATTATTTACACAAAAAAAGAAAAATTTAGGTTGAAAGACCTAGTCGAAAATTCCCGACGAGAAGATACCCAGAGCCCTATACTTAGCGCGAATTGTCAGTGCTTGCAAGTATGTGTGTGTATTCGCGTATACTGCATAATTGGCTTAACTGCAATGTTCCATATATCCGGTGTTTCCCAACCAATTTCAATAAAAATTTCATAGATTGTCATTATTTTATCTAATGTCTTAAACGCCTTCTCAAAGTTATCCAACTTCAAGATTTTTTTGTTATCGATCATATGTGCATCTCCGAAACAGGGAAAGTTATCAAAATTTGAAGGAAACTTGTACTGCCTAGGGATTAGGCGAGCGTATAGTCTCTGGGATCGTCGAGTTCATAAATACGGACAGACGGGCGGACGGTCAGATGGACAGACGGACATGGCTATGTCGACTCGGCTGTTGATGCTGATCAAATATATATATACTTTATGGGGTCGGAGATGCTTCGTTCTGCCTGTTACATACTTTTGCACAAAACCATTATACCCTTTTTACCCATTTTCAATGGGTTCAGGGTATAAAAACGACAGCAACAAAACAACCAACGCAGTCGACAGGATGGTAGTATCGCAACAGTATACAATATGAAAGAAGAAGAAGAGAAGAAGCGAAAATAGTTGAAGTATTAGTGAGAACGCACCAGGCTGGCCAGGACATTGTTTGGATAGCATAAACAAACTTCGGGTACAGGCACAAGATCCACGATACAAGACACCCACAAAACACACACACTCAAACACATTTGAAGTTTTGGAAGAGCAACAACTAACCAACTGATATGTGGGTGTAGTGCAGAGTGTTTTCCAGTGCTGGGATATAGTAGGTCCGTTTCTGGGTCTGGTCACATCGTTAACACATACGAATGCATTGTAAATCATGTGAACTGGACTGGAATTCATAAAGTATTCATTAATTGGAAATACGCTTGCCTGACCAACAGTAGCCGAGTAGGATTGTTGGTAAAAACCGAAGCATTTGTCATATTTCAAATTCAGTCTCGTTTCGGACGTTCGGGCAACAGAACCTGCTAGTTTTGTTCAAGCACAAAAGTAGTTGTATCACAATCGCAATTACAAATCAGTGGCACAAGTCGCGTTCAGGGCAATGGTAAAGGTAATGGTAATGGTAATGGTAATGGTAACGGTAACGGACCTGCTTAAAATAACCGGCGCGGCGCTATGTAGTAAATAATTTTCCTGTGCGTGTTGTCTACGTTAAATTTGAACGAGTCTCCCAGAGATACCAATAACAAAACAACAAAACAACAAAAAATCATTGAAAGCACAAATAAAAACAAAAAAATTAAAATAAACAGCCAAAAAACAAAAAATCGGAATAAAAAGAAAATACATTCGGCATTTGATAAAATTTACGAGTGCAAGTGGAAAGTTCGATTTAATTTTTGTTACCAACTAAAACTAAACTTAACCTTAATCTATGCGTTTGTTGTGTGAAAAATAAAAGTGGAGGAAGAGCAGCCAAACAGCATTGCAAAATTTCTGCTATACTGGCCACCGAATGGATAATGGGTATTTGCTTAGACACAGGTAAGCAATGCGATAGCTCTAACAATTCCGCTTTTTGCCAATGAATACACAATAACACTCAAAGCAACAGTCAAAGTAACCAAATTGTTCCTGACATAGAGATGATAATACACTAGTATAGCGTGCTTAGGAATTTGTTATTGTTTTTTTTTTTCTCTCTATAGAGCAAAAACTTCGTGTATCGATTCCAACTACTCAGTATTAGATTTGCATAGTTTAATCTATAGTAAATTAAAGTTATGATTTATGGTTGACTGGCTCCTGATATACTCAGTTGGGAAACGACACGCAAAAGTATGTTAATATGAAAACGCTTATTACACATAATCCGCCTTTTTAGCGAGTTTTTTCCACTCACAACGTCTTAAAAGCTTAGTCGTTTAAAGATCTTGTTTAAAAGCAAGGAAGCAGGATTAAAAGTTTCCATAGAAAAAAAAGAAACAACACATCTACTAAATAAAAATATACACGGCTCTTAACATTCGGTTTGCGTATAACACAATTTTTAGCGTTTGCATATTGCAATATATTTTATTTGTTTACTTTGGCAGCTGTAATGCAAGGCAAAATAATACACACAATGTACACGGTCGCCAGAAAAGAAAATAAAGCTAATTCTATTGAACCTTTCTGTTTACCGTTACTTAAACAATACAAAGAGTTTTTGAAGACATTGAACTTAACCTATATACAATGACTTTAAGGTGCTTTTCAATAATAGCTACAAGAATGTTTTTTTGCAGGATATCTGTGGTTATTATAAATGTTGGTTTCCCTCGAATTTGTTAACGTTTTTGTTCCGCTGTTCCGCAACACAATCGAAAATTAATTATTTTTTATTTTTATAGCGAATCTAATTGAAAAGGAAATCTAATAAGCAGACACTTTTAACATTTACCTAAACATTCATTATCAATTATAACCTATGTAGCAATAAGAGCCTGCTCAGAATGCGAGCTTAAAAGCTGCTCTTACTCTTTATATTTTTAAGAGAGCGGCTTGGCACGTGTTTTGTTTAGCACATTTTTTTTTATTATTTACACCGTATCACTTAGTACATATTCGCTCGTTCTAAGTAACTATATGAGACTGATATAAATGCTATAATTGTACATTAAAATTTAAGCATAGGGCCGCCATGATGATATTTGACGTTCATTTGATGCAATCACATAACTATCGCCTGAAGCCTTCTTTTAAAAAAAATGGTAGCAATTTCAAAATTAAATTCAATTAGAATAAGTCATAGGCAGTAATTGTCATACCATAAGTTAGAAAAATATTTAATCACAAAACGGTTTGACAAAATATTTCTCATTCGAAAAGACCTTGCCACAAAAGCTCTAATATACGGAGCGCTTGTGTCCAGCACGACGGCCTTGCTGTTTGGTCCTTGGACATGTTCGTTGACCATCAAACAAGTCACAATCGAGTATATGTACATACTATATAGTATTAAAACAAAAATCCGGAAAAAGAACATGAACTAAAGCAAAGCGTTGCGGGTGTTTGAGGGCTGAAAAGGGATAGCAACAATAACAAAACAACATGTCAATTAAATTAAACTGCACGAAAATCAATAAAAATGTCAAACAGGAATAAGTGAGGCCGAGGTGTTTGAGAGCCAGCGCTAATCGCATGTGCCGCCAGTCCGCGCGACACTGGAAAATACGCGAAAATGTCGGCAACGCTTTGCTTTGCGCAGCTGTTTTTCCATGAATGAATGAAAAAGTTATGCTCTGCTCGTATGCTCGTATTGGTGACGCAACACAACAATTAAATAGTTGTAAGACATATGTATATATATTTTAATGATGTGTTCGGGGCTTGGCGTTATTGTTGTTGTTGTTGTTCAGTTAATTTCCTTACCCTTGCCCACAGCAAATAGCTTCCGCCCAAGGAACGCAAGTAACACAAGTGTGCTAATGCCATTTGACACGTAATGGGGCGTGCCGCTAACTTGCCAGCACATCCGGTTTCCGATTGTGCTTGTGCCTCTCAACTCTCAACTGTTGCTTTGCTAATAGTTCTGCATGTGTTTGTGTGTGTGTGTGTGTGTGTGTGTGTGTGTGTGTGTGTGTGTGTGTGTGTGGGTGAACGTCAATAAGCAAAAGTGCTGTTAATTGCTAAAACTATATTTTAGATGCCAGCGCGGCACAAGATACCGGCGAACCTGGCAACGATTGGAATCATACACGGCATCAAAATGGCCCAAATGGTGCAGATGGCAGCGTTATGGGCCTGAACGGCAATGGACGACTTGGTTCGGCCAATATCGGCGCTATCGATATGCAAAATGCTGGCAAAATCAAATTCGATCCGCCCAAAGTGCCAGTGATATTTGTTTTAGGCGGCCCAGGTAGTGGCAAAGTAACCCATTGCGATACATTCATGCAGGAGCGACGCGGTGTTACGCACATCAATATGATGGACTTGCTGCAGCAATATGCAATGGGAAACGGTAAGTTTTAAGGTCTAGTAATCTAGTTATCCGTGGTTAAATTCGTATACCTTATCAACCCGAGTGCCTCTTGACAGCATATATAAATATAATAAACACATTTCAGTTTGACTATACAAAATATGCTCAAACTTCATAAGCAAACCTAAATTGCATAAGGAAACTTGAAAAGAAGCTTATAATATTACTATTTTTTCAAGCCTTGGTCTTTACAAAATAATTTCATAACATACAATCTTGCATTTTTCTTAACGTAATCTAAATAACAATATTAATTTTTTTTTTTAAATATTTCTCTTTTTGTGCATTTACAAAATGATAAGCAAACACTTTTTATACCCTGATCCCATTAAAAATGGGAAAAAAGGGTATCATGAAGTTGTGCAAAAGTATGTAACAGGCAGAAGGAAGCATCTCCGACCCCATAAAGTATATATATTATTGATCAGCATCAACAGTCGAGTCGATATAGCCATGTCCGTCTGTCCGTCTGTATGTATGAACGCGTCGATTTCAGAGACTATAAGAGCTAGAGACTCCAGATTTCGAACTTAAGCTCGCCTAATCCCTAGGCAGTACAAGTTTGTTTTCGATTTTCGATAACTCATCCCGTTTCCGATATACACATGTGATCGATAACAATAAAATCTTGAATTTGAAAAAACTTTAGATGGCATTTTAATTATTAATCAAAATAATAACAATCTGTGAAATTTTTATTAAAATCGGTTGAGAAACACCGGAGATATGGAACCTTGAAGTTGAGTATGCAGTATGCAGTATGGTCGTACACACACGCACACATACTTGCAAGCACTGACTGTACGCGTAAAGTATAGGGATCAGGGTATCGTCTAGTCGGGATTTCTCGACTAGAGCCTTCTTACTTTTTTTATGTGTGTACATGTACTCTTTTTTTAAATAACATCAAACTTTTCCTTAAACATTTTAGATATGCAAGACTTTTCGCAACTGTCGTCGAAAACAGTCACCGAGGTGTTGATGTTGGAAATGAAAATGGCTCCAGCTGCCAAAGCATACCTTATATCAGGATATCCACGTTCTATGCGCGACGTTGTCGAGTATTCCGAGAAGGTAATCCTATAATTTCATGAATATTAAAAATAACTAGTGTGTAACATAGGTGAGTTCATATGTGTACATACTATATATAGTAGTAGAACGGTATTTATTATGAAACAATTAAAGGGTCTCATTTATTTGGCTTCTCATTTGTCCAGCAAATTGCTGTTGAACCATTTTTACTAATAAGCTGCCAAATGGGTCGACGTTTTATTTATTTAAACCTAATTCCCATGCACTTGACCACATAACAATGATCTATACCTGTACACATATATGTATGTGTATGTTTTTATATACACAGGTATGTGTATGTGCTAATTGACTCAAGTGGCCTCTAGTGGCACATTGGCGCTTACATAATGCAGTAGGAGTCTTTAACTATGGCCTAGCGGTTGTCGGAACAGGATAGATATAAAAGAAGAACAAGCTACTGGGTGTAGCGAGATAGCGATATATAGTATACATATCTATAGAAATAAGTATAGTGTTATTATTTTTCAGTTAAGCATGCAGTAAAATGGAGCTTTAAAAGGTAGCTCGATGTTTTAAATTTTATTTTTTAAATTACAAGGCTTTATTTTAAGGTTTATATTTTCAATTTGCTAAAAGTACTTTTAAGATTTAATTTGTTTTTGTTTTTTTTTTTTACTTACATTTAAGACTAATATCTTTTCCAGAGACATTTAATCAGTATGCTTTATACATATCAAATCCAGCAATGAAAGCAAATTAAAAAATAAATTCTTAACTCCTTTTTTCCAGATACAAGTCGTTAATGGTGTTATCTTAATATCCTGGCGTCAATCGGTGCTACAGAAGCAAATCGATTATGGCGCCAAATTAGGTCATGTTGTACTCTCCTTAGCCAAAATGGAATTGGAAAATTTCTTTAAAAATGTGATGCCCGTCGCTGATTATTTTGATCAAAGCGATATGCTTTTGGCGGTAAGTTATAGGTTTTCAAGTTATTTAATAATAACCACTCAGTTGTTTAAACCACTTTTTGGTTTGTTGTATTGGCGTAAAAGCGTACAATCCTCATTTTTCAATGTCTCTTGTCGTTTTATCAACAGTTGTTTTGCATTTTTATAAATATAAATTGCGTATTAACCTTGGATGTTTTTTGTTTGGCTTTAAGAAGCCGGATTGACTGCGGTTGGGCACACCAGTTGTTGTACCCAGGTCCGCTGGATCCAAATACATTAAAAGCAATCTTTAATCGGATTTGTAATCATTTCTAACACAAAATTCCAGGTGAATGGTGAGCGTGCTCCCACAGAGGTGTATAAAGACTTTCGCACCGCTGTGCTCGACATATTGAGCACGCTCGAGAATCAAGAGGCCATTCTGAACGGAGTAACAGGTATGGGCAGAGGGATACATGATATACCCGGCAGTATAGTTAGCGTTGACACCGCACCTAGTCAAGCCCAAGCGCCTCACATTACAGACCAAGTAACCGCCGTTGCACCTGCGGCAGGTGAGCGCAATGTCACAAACGCTGTGATATCTCATGTGGCCGCAACTGCGGCTGCCACAGGAGCACCGAGAACAGCTGGCACAAGTGCGGACAATGACAGCGGCGTGGTTGTCACACAGCAGCCCAAGTTGAGCAATGCTGCCGGCACCAACAGCATGGATGCCAGCGAGGAACCAATGCAGAGTATACCGCCTATAATTTGGGTGATCGGAGGTCCCGGCAGCAATAAGGCAACACTCTGCTTAAAGGCTGTTGGCCTCAATCCCGGCTGGTCGCACATAAGGTACGTATATATATTATCCCTTAATATATTCACCACTTGATGCTTAAGAGATTACTTGTTGCAGCGTTGGGCGTCTGCTTCGCAATATAACGGACACGGCGCCACGTGCCAACACGGAGAGTTATGCCGTCAAGCAAGCACTCGCTGCTGGTGACATGGCACCGGAGAAGTCGCTTAATCAACTGCTGGACACTAATATACGTCAGCTTCGCGACAAAACGGGCATCATCATCGATGGCTATCCACGTAACTTGCAGCAGGTCAAATACTTTCAAAATAAGGTAGGATATCTTACAATTTAAAACTAATACTAATATTAAAAAAAAAATCAACTCCTAAGACTAGAAAACAATGATAATATAGTTATATCCTTGACCAATGGGATAATAGGTAAAATAAAAGCCATTCAACATAATGATCTGTTTAATCCTCGAAGAATATATGTACATATATTATGTGGTCTCGAATATTCAAACAAAAAGAAATTTCGTAATTTTTTGGATTTTTAGTACAAACAACGTCCGCCTACGATTCTTTTGGACTGCTCAAAATTGCAGCTGGGTCGTGGACGGATAGACGATACGGTCTCCTCATTTAGACGTCGTCTGGAGATTTTCCGTGAGGAGACGTTGCCAATGCTCAAAATAATAGATAGAAGTAATCGACTGCAAATTGTAAGTATGAAACTAAAGACCTTAAAACGGTTTCGTAAATATTCCTATCAATTCCCATCAAGGTCGACGGTGATACGGACAGTCCATCAGTGCAGCGTGAATTTGAACGTTTTATACGCAACCACATTCAACAGCTGACGATTAAAGTTGGAGAGGGTGAGGATGCCGGCGAGACGCTGGGCAATCGTGTGATGCGCAACGAGCAAACGGATGCCATACTCCATGATCTGGAGACGAATGTGCCGGGTGCGGTGCCTACGATCAGTCATCATGTGAGCATGATGAACGGACATCTCAAGAGTCGAGGGAGTGCTACAGTAAGTGCTAAGCGACCTACCCAGATGATGAATGGTCATGCGGGACGGCCTGGTACAGGTCCGATAGCGCCAATCGCTCAGCCTGTGGACTTTCGGCATATGCTTGAGGAGGCCGAAAGGTATCCGGTGGACTCTTATATGTAGGACTATCGAACTTATAATACGCAAAGCGTGTTCTAGTTTTTATAAACGGATTCTTATTAGTCTTAAGCTCTATTGTTAATGTTGATTTGTTGGTATTTGCAGTTTTATAGCATAGGGGCCACTTAGTTGGTTGAGTTTTGATAACGTAGTATTTAAATAAAATTTTCAACAAAATTCAAATCTAGATAAGAGTAGTAGATATACACATTAATAGAAACCCCTAATGCGAAAAATAATTTAGAATTTAAATAAAGTTTTTAAATACACTTTAATAAAAATATAAAATACATGACTTTTTTATTCTGGACTCTCTCTATTGGTTGGCTGAACTTCAGACATGACCGGTCCCGATGACGGCCCATAATTGGCTTTTTTGCGCTTAGGAGAATCACTCAAGAGATTTTTCTCCTTAAAGTTTCTCTGCACAGTTGAGAAATTATCGCACAATTTTTTCAATTGGCCGAAAACTCCCTCAAAGCCAAGCTGAGTCTCCATAAAGCTTGCCATGTTTTTTTTCCGCTCCAAACAAGACCAACATGGCCACTCTAAATTAGTGGTGCCCATCAAGTCGATGACTTTTAAAAAAAAAAATAAATAAATAAATAAATAAAAATACAATAATTAAGAGAGAGACACAAATAAATTTTTTTTAATTAATGATTGAAAAAAATACTGCTCGAAAAAAAAAAGAAGTTAAGGACCACCCTAGGGTTAATAGTAAGAACACGCTTGTAAATACTCACAAACCAAAACACAAACAAAAACGTACCGGCGCGAGCGCAGAAACCGTAAGCAACAACAACGGAATAATTTAAACCGGGGCCAGCACCAACACAAAAGAGCGCGTGAGAGCCAAAAACGGTTTTATGCAAAGAGAGCGAGCACAGAAGAACTAAAAGAGTACAAGTATGAAAATACAGAAACAAAATAATAGCAGGGCAAAGCAAACTAGGCAACTTAAGCAATGAGCTTTGACTGCAGTTCGTTGTTGTATTTTGGCACTTGTAAAATAAATGCAAATAAATTATTTAAATTAATGTTCAAAACTTGGGTTTACAAAACCGATGAAACCCAAAGTCACAAAACTATTTATTTTTACAGAGTCGCGAAATTAAAAACAAACGTAAAACGCACAAAATTAAAAAACGAAGAGCACAAAAAAACACGTCCGTTGCTAAGCAAAGAGAGCGATTATATATATATTGAAACAATACTTATTATATTTTCTATTATAAGACTCTTTTATTTTTGGAATAAGAACGAAGCACAAGCGATAGATACAAATGCGTAACAATTAATTTTATTGCACGTCTAACTTGATGGCCGTGTAGTTATTTTAATTTTCTTCCAATTTTCCATAAATGGACTCAAATATTTAGGATAGCAGAAACAAAACTTTTTTGCAATCTTATTCTGCACACACTGTGAATGATTTTTATAGCTATTCAGGCGACTTATATCCGGTACAATAAATTTCTCGATTTTCTCCAATTTACGATTGTAGCGGAACGTTACCTGGTATTTACCCTCGGGAGTGGTGCGAAAACGCAAACGATAAGTTACAGTTGAGCCATACATTGAAATTCTGTCTTTCTCCTCATAGAGCATTTTCTTCTCCGCTTTCTCCATATCCTGTAGCAAAATACGTTGGCAATATTTATTGTATTCATTTAAAATCATCCAGCGATTAATGTGATAAATAACCAGCTTGCCCATCAAATACATTTCCCCATCCAGGGGTTGTTTAATGAAATCGTTGCAGGCGCACCAATGCTCTCCAATGCAGGCATCCTCACAGCTGCGCTCCTCTGGCAGTGGATGAAGCAATGACTGGCTACTGGGACAGGTGGCCAAAGCAGGCAGGTCCTCGGGGGCTGTGGCATTTAGCCGAATAATATGCCTCAGCGTATTATGCAAATCGAAGTTGGAGCATAAACGATTGCGATTTAGTTGCAATGCCTTTGCGTACTTAGGAAACGTGTCGCGAAACCAAGGCGGCAAGTAAATATGCAGCAAGGGTAAACGCTCCTCTAAGAAACTATCGGAAAGTTCGCTAAGATCACCGAAACGGGCTCCATGATCACTCATTAGTATAACAATGGCATTCTCAAACAACTTGTGCTTATTTAGTTGAAGCAAGTACTCCATAAATTTTGCATCCAAGCTCGACGCACCAAAGTGAAAATTATGTGTAAATGTGCAACTCCAAAAAAATCCAAATATCGGCTGAGTAAGTTCCTCCACGAAACGAGTGGTTAATTGTACACACAAGTCATAGACATAGGATACAGTCAGTCGACGTCCAATACAATAATCATAGCCAAATCTTTTATAGACGTTCATGACACGAATAATTCCCACCAGCAGCGTACGAAGATAGTAATTGACTGGCTTATGCATGAAACCGGGCAAATCCATTACAAATATACCCTCATTCAACATGTCCTCTCCCATTGCTGTGATATAGCCAGCTTTTGCATAATCCTTCCAAATCCAAGGGCGCTCATCCAAATTGGCTTTCGATGCCATTTCACCCAAAAGCACGGGCATTAAATTGGCTACTGTGTTGTCCGCCATCTTGTTATAACCCTCCATTTCGAACCAGCCTTGTTTCTTTACAAACTCTGCGGTCTTAGGCATTGTTCGCTGAAAGTTCATTCGCGACATGCTGTCCAATCCAAGAATTATTACGCTGGGCTTACGGCTCAGAGGACGACTTTGCACGCGCTCCCTTTTATCGTCTATTTGCACCAAAGAAAATGCATCCTGTTGCACAACTAATGATGCGTCGTATTGGTCATGGCATTCCACAATAATTCCGCTCAAGTTACGAGGTAGTGTACATTGTTTTTGAAAGTAGATTGCGCTATGTATGCTTAAATGAAATAGATGGCGAACAAATTAAACAAAACAGACTGAGAGTTAAAAGCTATCTTACTCGCTGTTTCGATCAGGTTCGTCATCTTTGCCTCGTGTTACCGCACGATAGTTGCATTTTAAAATTTCCACTTCAGGCTTTAGCTCGAGTAAAACCTGTTCATTAACGTGTAGCTGGTAGTGCTTTGTCTTTTGGTCGTAGGTTAAATAAAAGAGATTTAATTCTTGAGTGCAAACCTTGAACTTGGCTGGATGATAAAACTCCAAAACATCTCGTGAGAAGGGATCGACATACGGCATCTTACATTTCTTACTTTTTACAAAATACCGTGAAGGTTTTGCTTCTGATTCAAATCTTGCTTCACTTTCCACATTCGAAGTTAAATCTTCAGCTATTTTGTCGTCAGCTGTTTCCGAGCGCATCGAAATAAAGTCGATCCGATCAACAACTTTAACATCATCTTTATGGATTAGGTTAAGGAGATAAGCTTTTCTTTGAAAAAAGCGTGTTGCCAACGTTGTCTTTTCTGATACAGGTTGAAATTTCTTTAAGCCGATCTCTTGTTCATTACTTTTGCTATTTTGATATAGCCATATGAATGTCAATAGTATTGCAAGCACTAAAAATATGTATTTTCGTATTAGCAGCACCTTACGAATAGGCATGGCGTAAGTGTAATGATTTGTTAATATTAAACTGCACTTCTAGAGCATAAAGTTTGTTAAGTGTTAAAAGAAATATTGCTTAGATCTAAGTAAATTAAAATTTCTGAAAAACTTATTGGACTAGCGTACAAAAATGTCAGATAAGCGTTAACAATAAGTAAACCAAAGTTGGCTCTTCATGAAATCTCATAAAAAATCTACAAACTGTAAATCTACCCAAAATGTTGCGTAATTTATTTTGCAATAAAACAAAAGTAGCTTTAACCATTATGTTACTTTTAATAGTTTTTATATTATTAAATCCTACAACGAATGTTTGTGTTGACGAAAATTTACAATCTACGCCGAACATATCAAGTAAATTAAATGTGGAAAGCAAGCAGAGCACCGTAGAAGATATAGTCTCAACAGTAATCAAGGATTTCAACGTATTTTCACAGAATTGCAAAATACCACGTGTTGATCCATTTTCTGCAGATGAAATGTGTGATTTTAAGCCACAAAAATTAAAGAAATGTTCAGATGAACCTGACTTGTTCAGAGTTCGATTTGATCAGCAGAAGAAAAGATATATATTAGACTTAGCCACAACACTTTTTTCAAATATATCTGACTATGGCTGTTTCTATTATGAGATAAGTCGTGGTGCAAATCACATCCTAACATGGTATGCTATGAATTTATTTCTAAGCTCGTTTATTGATTGAATAATAATCAAACCTCATTCAGGAACAAGAAACCTAATCATTTTAACCAAAGCTTGATTGTTCCTCGTCACATTCAAGGCATTATAGTAGAATGTCATAAGCTATGCAACGAATCGGAAATTATACAACGTGATGCGTTTTCCTTTGTCCAGTATCCAACCAATCGAAACGAGAGGAGTGATAAGGAGCGCAGTCAGACCCATCCTAGCGTAATTATGTTGGGAATCGGCTCAATGTCGCAAATCAACTTCCAAAGAACAATGCCTCTTACAGCACAATTTATGCGTCAGCTAGGTGGGTTCGAAATGCTTGGCTATACCAAAAGCAGCGAAAGCTCTTTTCTCAATATCCTAACCATTTTGACACCACCGCAATTACAAAAATGCAATGCCGAAAATCCGGCCTGCCTGGACGCAATGACATTTATCTGGAATCATTTTCACAATGCTGGCTATCTAACTGCCTTTGCCGAGGACATTGCATCTTTTAATTCCAAACGACAGCCATTGGATTATTTTCTACAACCTATTTTGAATGTTATCGAAAGGATCATAGGCAGGACAAAACGTTCTGCTTACGACTCTTGTTTGGGGCGCAGGCAACTGTTTCAATATGTGTTTGACTATTGCTCGCAACTGGTCGAACGTTTTGTTCAAGAGACGTCAAAGCCACTTTTTGGAATTTTCTGGACAAGAAGTTTAAGTCAGGATGACTTAACAGAAGCGGCAAGTATAGATAAAGAATTTGTAAATTATTTAAAACTTTACAAGAAGCTTGGATTATTCGAAAGAGCAATTGTCATTCTGTTCAGTGATCAGGGACAAGACCACGGACATTTGATGAGTTTGAAATCTAGCTTTCTGGAAGAACGATTACCAATGCTGCATATTTACTTACCACAGTGGTATCGACATCAATATCCAAAGGTCGTTAAAGCGCTGGAAGTGAATAGTCGACGGTTGAGTGTTCCTAGAGACCTGTATTGGACCCTGATGAACTTGCTGGTGCAGTTGCATCCTCGCATGGCATATCAGTTGATTTACGAGAATGCGCAATCGTTACTTTACCCCCTGCCGAACAAGCGTAGTTGCAAAGAAGCTGGTGTTCCTAATCACTTGTGTACTTGTGAGCCATATGCACAAGTGCCAAAGAGCGATTTAATGCACAACTTGGCCAAGATAGTTGTTTACCGAATTAACAAATATTTGAGTAACAATGATTTCGATCGGCAGTGCACTCCTTTAGAGTTCTCGAAATTATGGAGAGCCGAACGCTTGCAGAATTTTAATGATAACGGCACTGAGGTGGCGCCATCTAGCGGATTTTACTCATATCTTCTTAAGTTCAGTACCCGCCCAAAATGCTTGTTTCGTGCCACGGTTTTGTTCAATGAGGAAGCTAATGTCGTTAAAGTAGATACGGGTCTGATAGATCGTACGAGCTCTGAACTAAAACAGTCAAACTGTCTGAAAGGAAGACCAACTTATAAGTTTTGCGTTTGTAAATAATAATTCTTTTATCAAATATTAAATAAATTATTGTGTCAACAACTTTTGAAAAAAAATTAGTAATACCATTAATATTATTATCTGCCAAGCACATTCCAAGTATAAAAGGTCCACAATAAAACCGATTGTTTTAATTGGTATCTTAAAAACTATTCTCTCAAACTTAAACTTAGCATAATTATTGTAAAGGAGCTTTTATTGAATCTGAACCGATTAGAAATTGGTAAAAGGGTATAATAGTTTTGTGCAAAAGTATATAACAGGCAGAAGGAGGCATCTCCGACTATCCGATTATGTATATATATTCTTGATCAGTATCAATCATCAGCCGGGTCGATATAGCCACATCCGTCTGTCTGTCAGTCCGTCCGTCCGTCTGTCCGTCCGTCCGTCTGTATGTATGAACGCGTCGACCTCAGAGACTATAAGAGTTAGAGACTACAGATTTAGAACATAAGCTCGCCCTATCCCTAGACAAGAAAGATCTTAGATACCTCTTCCCGTTTTCGATATACACATGTGATCGATAATAACTAAATCTTGACTTTGAAAAACTTTGAGATAATAAGAGATATTTGAGAATAATGACAATCTGTGAAATTTTTGTTAAAATAGGTTGAGAAACACCGGAGATATGGAAAATTGAAGTTAAGTTAAGTATATGTGTGTGTGAGTAATGCACTGACTGTAGCGTTAAGTATATGGTTCAGTGTATCTCTGGATCTTTCGACTAGAGATTTGTTAATTGTTTTAAAATAATAATGTTGAATGGTTTTGAATTTGTGTTCTTAGAAATGTCCCAATATGTTAAGATTGAATGTTGGTCAAATTTAGGTAAAAGTCATACAGAGATAGTTCAAGATTAACAGTAAAATCAATTAAAGATCTTTCAAATTTTGTATTATAGCTAATCTAAAAATTTGCTATCTTTGCCTTTAAAATATTTGTGCTTAAATTTTTTTACCAAAACAAAAAATTCCATTTAATTCTAATCATAACTTAAATAATTTTTGAATATAACTTTTCTAACAAGCTTAGTTGTCTACCAATTAACTACAGATAAGAATTATGAACTGCAAGATGAGGATAAGAAATGGCAATAGAAATCTTGAATTTATATCACTTAAGCAAAGATAACACAAATGAAATAAATATCCTAACTCTTATCATAACTGCCAGTGAATATTAATTTTAATAAGTAGATGTTTTTATTTTAATCAAATATAAGTTATATAATATAGATATATATTGTTGTTCAATAACGCAGTTAAAGTGCTGATGGCATTGTCAAATATTTTTATTAAATTTTGTACCTGGAAGTAATGTTTAAGCAATATGAGATTAATAGCTTAAGTTTAAAGCAAGCGATTTCCGTTGAATAATCAATTGAGTAATTAATATGCTGACATTATAAGACATTACTTAGGAATTATAAGAGATTGTACGATTCAAACTGAAATCAAAAAGTAATTTGATATTTGTAAAAATGAATTCAGTTTTTTTTCGACCAACTATAAGAAGACTAGTTCTTTCATTACTGGAATGCACAAATCAAATAAAAGTAAAAGGTCTGCATGGTACAACGGATATTGATATTATATTTCCAATTAACACAATGGATACGCTACAATGCTAGGGTATTGCGGATAGCTAGGCACACTTATGTCACATGCTACAGGCTGTTTATTAGATTTAAGATCTTATCAATAACTATATTTGAGTGTTGTTTTCTCATTGTATACTTAATGTCTTTGCTAACAAATTTACTTAAACTATAAATGACAATCACCAACTTCAAAGCCGTTTATCAGCTCTTTCTATAGCGTAAACAGATAGACAACTCACACAATTCTCTTTCTTTCTCTATTTTTCTATTTGGATTGGGCGTCATCGTCAACAGTGCAAAATCAGCCAGCTTACGCGCAGTGGAAAGTTAACGTTTAACGTACCCAGAGACTTCAGCGTTAGTTTGCAGCGATAATTCACAAGAGTCGGTTCATAGATCAAGTTAAAGCTTAGCTGGGAGAAACAATTCCTTATACAAGATGGCTACCAAATCCTTTATGAAACGCGGCACAAACATAAGTGCCAGTCAATTGCATTATTATCACACGGACTTTTACTACTCGATGCCTGATTTGCATAGTAAGTGTAAAAAAAATCTATACTGTAATATTTGGTAAACTAAAATTCTTGTTTTAGTTTTTTGGTTTTGTTAAGTGTAAACTTATAAGTTTTGGTATTTGGAAAGTTAATTCAAAAATTCAACATTTTCGACTTCAATAAATATGTCTTATTAGTCTTCTGAGCATTTTGATAACGTTCTATTTGTCGCTGAGGTGTCCATGTTTTGCTTCCGTTTTAAACGTTAAGTCCTTAACAAGTCCTTGGTCCCTACGTATATTTGGTGTATTGTTCCGTTTGCCACTTTCCAAGTGTATCTGTTTTTAATCAAAATACAATGGTTTTATGTTTTTTCACCAGTGTCATTTTGTTGGTGGTACACTTTAGTCAAGTTTTAAACCAATGGCAGCAGCGCAGCCAACTTCACCTCAAAACAAGTGGCCTTTCTCTGAGATTTGTTTTGGTTTTTCCGAGCACAACCAACACATGCACATTGAAAGAGAGGCAAAACGGCAACAGAGAGCGAGCGAGAGAGGCAAAGATAGACAGAGCGTGTGTTCAGAATGGCGCTTGGTTAATCTCATAAGTTTTTTTTGTTTCTCATATTGTGCGATAAAGAATAAAATTTCCATTGCAACAGAAATGAATCGTGAGAGTTTGGTTGTCGGTCAGTCGTCAGTTGTCAATTGGATGCGAGCGTACGGCGCGACGGTTGGCAAATATTTCGTAAAACATTTTTTTTATCACAAAGAAAAGATTTTATACGAAACTTACAAATATACACAGCACTTGTGAAAACAAGCCAATGACCATATTAACATAGGAAAGCAATAATTATCGCAAAATGATATTCGAAGTCCAGGGAACATAAACCACGTAATGAGCACGCGTCAGAGAATGCAACGAAAAAAGTTGGTGAGACAACAGTTGTTGATTAAAATGTGTGTCAAAATATTATAAGGAATACAACGAAGAAGTAGAAGAAGAAGAAGAAACAGACGCTCAACAAAGATAATGCACGACTGATAATCCGCCAAATGAAATTGACAAAGGCGCTGCACGTGTAGATGATAACCAAATATCTTGAATTATTTTTTCGCCTATTTTCATTTCATTAACAAAGAAAAGACAGAGATAAATGCCAAAGGCAATCGTACAATAAACAATATATAACAAACAAAAACAAACTGCATGAAAATATTTACAAAGAAATTTGAACTCATCACGTCGCTGGCATCGCTGTCGACTTTGCTGTCGACATTGTCGCCAAGTCAAAACGTAAATTAGCTATCAGCTACAAAGCAAAGCTAAATAATAAACATGTAAGTTTACAAAAAAAAAATATACATATACAAAAAAAAAACAACAACAAGGAGGAAACGTGAGAATTTGACGAAAAGAACAACATACTATATAGTACCACAAAGACAAATGTTGTATTTATATATATAGTATGCGTACTTATGAACATATACGAGAACTATGTAAATTTTATGAGAGGCACATGCCGACATTGAATGGGTTTTAGAAACGCAACATGTAAAAAAATTAATCAAGGTTCAAGTTCAAGTTAACGGCATATAGGAAAAAGAGGGCTATGGACAACGTTATTCTATAGGTATCTTAGACAAATCAAACAAAAAAAATTAACTAAATTTAACGAAAAAAAGAAAAGCACTGTAATCAAAAACCTAATATGTGACAAAAAAAAAAGTTTAGCAACAACACAAAACTTAACAAAAAGTAACTTCAAAATTGAACAATAGTTATCTTATCCAACTGTCAATTAGAAAATCTTAGTTAAATACACTCTTTATGTGCTTAGTAAACTTATTCGCTTATCAAAACTTTTTCCATCTCACTCATTTAACTACTTTAGTAAGCACTAGTTTTATCTTATATAAATAAATAAAGATCCATAACCATGCTTGATAAATAAACAAAATAATTTGAGTACAACTCTTTTTGTGTACTGCAAAAACAGTTTTCATTTGAAATTAATAACTTTGCATGCTACGCACAAATCTTAAAGCAACAACAAACCACTCACACAAAAGTTTCAATGACAGCTTGTTAAATTGAATAAGGCATAAACCAGCTGGAAAATTAAAAATTTATAATCTGTGGTTATTGGAAAAGCTGTCGTGAACAACTTGTCACAGCGAAATCCAATAAAACTATCACCAAATTTGGAGTTAGTTGTCAAGGAAATATGCGACCTCTGACCTTATATGATGCAGACTAGGCTTAACTTGTCGTCAAGGACATAACAGTGTGGTCCTTAATGTCTATAAATTGTAACATAATAAACTAACTATCAGCAACGCTCATGAACGACTCTAAGTTTCTTTCAATCGAACTGATTATGACTCAATTATCAATGATCGACCTTTTTCTTCAACCATGTGCAATGTTATTAAACACTTTAAGATTTGTGATAACAAAAAGTCTACAATAAGTCTAGCGTCTTTATGTGTTAAACAGTGTTATCTTTTGAGTCTTCCAATTGTAATTTATTGAAGTACTTTGCTGTAACTGAATGTTACCAATTTATAAGCGATTTGTTAAAGAACTGAATTGTTTGAAAAGAATTGTCTGAACATATCATCATTGCATCAATTAGAGATATGATTGATTTCAGGAAAGACTTAATAGATTCATTCTAATTATTTAGTAAATATTTTCATTCACATTTAATATATATATATGTATATATAAATTTTAAGTGTTTGTTCATTTCGTCTGTTGCATCAAAAAAATTGTTTGTTTACTTGTTGTGCACAATGTACCAAGTTATGAAAGAATTGGAAGCGATTTCAATTACAAAATAACACTCGAGAGAAACGTGATGGGAATGCGATCAAAAATACATATGTTCATGTGTATTGAATTGAACGTTCTGCCTTTATTATTCTTCCAATATGACATATTGATAAAGTTTTTAACAAGCGAGCAAGTTTGTTGATAAGCCGCATACTAATATTAACATGCCATTTTCATATATATATAGCACCCACTTAATATGTAGGAAAAAAAGCATTTATCAGTATTGGCATCAGAACGCGAGCGTAGCTGTGAACTGAAGGTTGTTTATAACCAGACACATAGGCCGTAAATAGGCTCGAACTTATAACATACTTGATTGTTAGTAGCAAAATAAAATGACACACAAGCTTATGTGAACAAATTTATCAAATAATAAAATTAGAATAATTGCAGTGTTAATCTATACTAAAACGTTAATATGAAGCATTTAACAAGAACATAACAAGATAAATTATTTTATTGTTTAAAACAGCGGTCGGGTAACCTGGGCTAATTACCCAAAATTGGGTAAAAATGAAATTTTTAGGAGTAAAAATAAAACTTTTTTTGTGAGTAAAAAGTATATTTTTTTCTTCGTCATGAGGTAATATCAACTTAAACAAAGTTCCCCTTCCGATTTAAAGTTTAAATAAAACCTGTCGAATGTAACTAATATTTATATTCGCCCCAATGTATGCAACATAAAATAATGTACACAAACGTAGAAAATATGGAAAAATTGTACATTTAATTTATTTTGTTTTATTACATCTTTATTTTATTTATAAAATATATATTTTAGTCATGATTATTATCACTTAGTATATAATTGGACGTAGATGTACTAACGGACAGTACATTCAAGTGGCCCAACGATACCAACCGACCGAGGGGCGCACCGCGTAACGTGCGGTTACGAAGATCGCGAACATGTAGACAAATGACGTAAGATAATTTTTTTTAGAGAGCATGCAGAAGTGGTACTAGTTATAAGGTGGGAAAGATCGTTATATACTGAACATAAGATCCGAAAAGGGTTATGGATAGCATAGTTAGAAAAGCAAGCATGCAGGGCTATTGGTAAAAAATGTCTACTACTTCTAATAGGTACAGCAAAGTTAATTTGGTTTATTAGTATGGGGGAATCTATTTCACCATTTATTAATTTGTGAAAAAAGGTTATTGCTAGCATAGTTCTACGATGATTAAGAGAGGGAAGATTTATTAGTAAAAGTCTACTGTGGTAAGCAGGTAAATTAGTAAATTAGTATTTAAATAAATAGTTAATTTATGTGGACTCCATGCAACAAGAAAATATTACTTAGTCTTGATTTTGAATAAAAATGAACTTTGATTTAAAACACAAAACTTTGAGTCCCAAAATTAATTGAATATAATCAAAAGATTTCTGAATGACATCTATCATTATAATACCGTCTGAATAAAGCACTAAATACTAATTAAATAGTGACAAGCACTTACTGCTTACTGACTTTGCGGCTCCAAATATATCTTGTAAATAGCTTAGATATATATTTGAACTAAATTTGCTTGTTTGTTGTGCCTTGTTGATTTTTGATAGGCCAACAAACACATCAACACTCTTGGGGCAACACTTACGCCTCTTAGCCCATATACACTCTCATCGCTACAATTTGAGCGATTGTAAATAATGAAAAATTGTCGTTGGAGGCAGAAGTCTAATTTTTTAATCGCATTATCAAGTCAGTTCTCAAAAAGCCTGCTTAGCAGCAACACGCAACGCACAGTGAACAAAAGAAAGTCAAGAAAATTAAGGATTTCTAGAAAAGAAACACATATCATCAAAATGCAACGAATTACGGAATATCATTTTGAAGGTGACACAAAGCAAACAAGTTATAATATCTAACAGATTTATATGAACTTAAAAGTCAAACTAAATGAAGCGTCAGACTTATGATATTTTTGAGATTTTAATAAATATGTAATTGAAAAATAAACAAGTTTTTAAAAGTTTTACACGATTGGTTTCTAAATGAAACAAAACGTTTCAGTATTCCAAAAAAGCTCACTGCTGTAAATATGTAATGTATAGATTAAATAAGATTATATAGTTATAATCTCATTTAAAATTCTTACATACCATAATAAAAAAAAGTATTTAGTTAAGCAAACTTATACGTATGTACATATATATAATATAATAGTTCTGCAAACTGTCTTGTCTGCTCATCATAAAAATAAACTTATCTTTTATCTAATTGTGTTGTTTCAGAGAGCCGCAAAATGCACGGAGTGAAACGTGTGCTGGTATTTTGCATTATGATTGTGATACTGCCAGCGATACTGATTATAATGCCGCTCTATATGCGTAAGACGATCTTTGCAGATGTAATCTATCCTGTTGCCGAATCGGATATCATTGAGATCAGGGATGGCATCTCCTCCATATTCTGTTCCAAGCACACGTTGCGCATGAGCAGCAATTTCAATGCATTTCAGTTGCGCAATAAGCCCGAAATCTCCACAAATCGTAAGCACATCAGGCTTAAAAAATCAATGACACTACCGGACGATACTCTGGAATATTGGGGTTTCTTTCTGCTAAATGGTGCGAGAGTATCTCTAAAGTTCTGCTCACGTTATAATGGCTCTCGCATACTGGTTATCAAGGGTAAACGGGAACTTAAGCTCTGTGGCCTAACGGATCACAATAAGAACAAACAGGGCGCCAACTATGCTCAGGGTCATGAGCAAGTTAAGGTATTTTTCGAGGATGTCGTGGAAATAACCGAGGAGAAAGTGCCGGCCGATGGCCTGCTCGAGCACGAGAATCATGGCGGTGAAGATTTGAATGAAGATACTTTGACTGAAACAAATTTAACATCCACAACACCAACGACCCTCAAGCATTTGCAAAAAAAGCTAAAGAAGGGCACACCGCATCTGGCAACCGAATTGGTTGATAATGAAAGCAACCCTGCAGTTGTGTTGCCAGCCCATCAGAGGCACAGGCGAAAGCGTCACACTGCACCGACGCATGAACAACAGAGACGTAAACTCTACGAACAGCTGTACAAGCGCAAGGAGCGACAGAAGCGTGAGAATGTCTATGACCGTAAATATAGTCATGGTGGCAATGCTGTCAACTTTACGGAAACGGACGAATCGAATTCCATTTCAAGTTTTGAGACGGGCCTATTTGACTGCTTCAATGGTGCCATATTGCTGGCCGAAGGTTTTCCACCGAAGCCGGCGTGCAATAATGCTCATTTTCTGGAAAATGGTAAACATGACACGGTGAAGCATAACATCACAGAGGATGGCTACTACTACTATATCTTCTATAGTGACAACGATCTGGTGCGCAACGATATTCATGCCATATTCGATATATATAAGCCAACGTTTCAGTACTCAAATCTAAGTGAGTCTCGCGGCTGTTTAAATAGCACCGATTGCAGTTTTAACATTGGCTTCCTATCGGATGAAATTGTTGTTGTCGAGGTGCCCACGCGGGATGGCATCGAGCATGAGGAAGATGATATAACGAATCTAATCTCGACATGCCATCCGCGTAGCGAGATTTATGCCCTGTTTCCAATAACGGTGCTTGTACTCATATTGTGCTGTTCATTCCTATAAGGGATGTAAGACCACATCACATACTTACTATTTTGGACTCTAGGAATCTTGTGATATTCTTTTTTTGAGATAACTGAGTGATAGACGTGAGCATGAATAAGCCCAATGGCAGGCCCTAAACAAAATATAAAATTGTATCTTAAGTATACCCCTACATTAACATTAACATTATCGTTATTATCATGTATCAAATGTACCACAGTCTGAAACAAAACAAATCAACTGAATATTCATAAGCGAAATAATATACATTAAATTTGTAAGACAAAACATTTAGCCTAAGACTCAAGCATTTAGGTTAGTCAACACAAAATAATAGCTTTATATATATATATTTGTGCGTGTGTATGCATACAACATTTTGTACAAATAAATGTAATCTTATTTTTTGGATTGTAATTATTTGTATTTGATTTTCAATACCCTGTAATGTGTTTTAAATTGTTTTATATAAGCATACACGATTTTAAAAGTGACTTGTGAGGCTATTTGGATTAAATGTGTGTAGATGACAAAATTTTTGAATATCATAAATTGCCACAAATGTGCACATTATTATTAAGGGTTTAATTAAGTTAACTGAACAATAAATCTATGGCCAAAATAAATCTTTATTGTTGCTCATTTTGTTTATTTAAGTAATTTGAAATAAATTCACACGCAATTAAATCTGTATGCAGCGTGACTTTAAATTTGTTCTGAGTCCGCAAGCCATTCAAAGTGAATAATGTAAATACAAGCCACAATATAGTAAACATATTTGTGTACTTCAAATTGTATACATAAATACATATAAAATGAAAAGTGTATTGTCATCAAAAATATGTGGTGTTGTATATGTAAGAATAAAGTGTATAAATTGAACATATATAAATGCCATTCAAGCCATGGAGATAAATGTACGTATAAAGTAATTACACAAGTGCCTTATACAGTTAAGTGATTATTTGATAAAAAGGAAATTAAATTAAACGTCTCTATGTATGATGAAAAACATAATTATTGAAAAATATGAATAAACAGTTTGTCGCGTGAATTACAGCACCAAAATCAGAAGCGACAAGTCAGTGCGCTAAAGCTGGCGACTATATCACTGCGGTTGCGAACTTGGCTAAATAGTCACACGACATCAATGAGAATGTAAAGCAAGAGAGGAACGCAGTTTCTTACTTCTGTTAAATTTTCACACTTTTCAAGCTTTTTAGCACCTATTTCCCCTCAACTCGTTGTTGCTTTTCGGTTATCTTCTCGGACGACCGCTATGTTTGAATTTGAATTTGCTTTGTATATCGACTGCACATGCTTTGTCTCATGTACTTTTGGCACTGTCTGTTTATGCTGAAAGCCTAATTCATGTTTCGCAGCATGAACACATATCAATGTATCCATTCCCTTACTCTTGTAAGCTAAGAGTGCCTTAGAAAGCATTAGCAAACAAATTGAACATTTTCTCAAGTTTATCATATGAAATTGGTAAGCTGCTGGTTATTTTGGTTTCAAATAGAGTAAGTTTGCTTGTTATAGACTGAACCCACTAAAAAAAGGGAAAAAGTGTATATTGTTTGTGTGCAAAAGTATGTAACAGGCAGAAGGAAGCCAAGTATAGCATAGGGTTCTGGGTATCGCCTAGTCGAGATTTCTTGACTAGGGCGTTCTTACTTGTGACTAGGCAGAACGCAAAAATAATAACAACAACAACACGTGACGGTTGTCGTTGCTGAAACGCACACGCTGCTCAATGTTGTTTGACACCCTTTATTACAATATTTAATTAATGTCAATGCAATTATTTATATATATTAATGTTATATAAGGCCAATTAATGTTAAGTATATGAATACAAAATGCGTTTATTTTATGGTTAGTGTTAATTTGGTATTTAGTCATTTTAAACCCTTTTCAATAAGTCATTAGTGGTCTACCTAATTGCCAATATATACATAAGCACATATGGTGGAAGTCATATTTAGGTATCTCACGTTTGGCCATTCAATTGTACGAAGTTCATACAAAGCTATGCTGCCTTCCCATTTTAGGCATTAGCAAGCAGATAGAACCAAAAGTCGACCACCAACCAAAACAAAGTTAAATAAAGGCCGATCACTACCATTATCTAACGCATCGCACACTTCGTGAATGAGTTGACAAGGCAGAAGTGATACTTATTTCCCCAGGAGCTATTAACTTACAACATGTTAAGTTAACAGATGAAAGCGACTCTGGTTTCCTCTCTTACTTTGAATACTTTTTGATTAATTTACAAAATGTTAAGTTAACAGATGAGAGCGACTCTGGTTTCCTCTCTTACTTTGAATACTTTTTGATCGCTGTGACCAAAAATATTTACATTTGCATAAAGTAATTCAAAGTAAACCCAAAACAATCTACCCCTTCAAATTGGTTTAAAACAGCTGTTTAACTTTACTCTCTAAGGTCAACTCTCTTCATCTCTATTTCTCTGTCTGTATCGCTCATACTCTCCTGTCTCTTTTTGCACAGCTGTCTTACACACCTAGTCAAGACGGGGGTAGCTAAAAATAGCATAAAATACTTTATTTAATATTATTCTGGTTTCATCACTAAAACGAAAAACCATCTCTATCTCTCACACTATTTCACTATTGAGCCTTATCCTATCAAAAGCTCAAATTTACATGCATGTTATGAGTAGATTAAATTCATTGAGTTGCAATTTCAGCCGGCTTCCGTTCGGTTAACTCTCTCTATTTTCGTTCTCTTGACTCTCGGCATTTGCCGCCCCTTTGTCATATGTAAAATTGGGGAAACGCATGCGTCGCTCACCAGACCACCGCTGCTCAATGCCGCTCGGCGTTCTCGTGGGGCCAGCACACATTCGTTCTCTTAGTATTTATCGGTCTCGCTTGTCGCAAATTTCGCGCGCTGTCGGCAGTTGCTGTTTTGTTGTCACTTCGTACGCTCGCGCGCTTCCGATGCACGCGTTGCCGCTTCGGAGAGTTTGGAATGAAAATAATTTGTTTTAATTAAATATTATCATTGTTGTTGTTACGCCACTATTAATACCACAACAATACAAATCTTATGAATGCCAAGCAAAATAAATCGTCGCAAAAACGTGAGTGCAGAAATCCAGAGAAAAGAGCATCGTGGCCTCAGGGAGCGTCCTGCGTCATAAAAACAAAAAAAGCAAGAAAATACAATACAAAAATAAAACAAAAACAAAATGCAAAAAATTGTGCTAAAAATCAATTGTAAGTACCAAAGTGCAGTGCTAAAAGTGCTGTAATAAAGGCAAAGCATTAAAATCCCATAACATCTAAATAAACCGAAAACAATGTAAAATATTTTGGTCAGCGTTAATTAAGTGCGTTCAGCAACCAGTTCGCTTAGTATGTCAAATCAAAAATATATAAAAACCAAGTGAAGTGCATTCGGAAGAGGCGTTAAAAAAATCACACATGCAAAATTAAGTTTAAGCATGCTATAAAGCAGATTACAATGTCATACATACATACATATGTATAATGTATGTTTGGTTGTGTGTATGTTTGTAAAAGCTAAATATAATAACATTCAATTGGTGTACAATAAAAAACATGACGAAACAGGCACAAAAGGGAAAACTGCAGGCAATTGGAAATTCTCCTTTGTGTATTGGCTAAGGGTGTTAAAACTGGATATATACACTTGAAATAGCCGTGTGAGCTTTTTCTTTTAATCAATTTCGTTGTGCTAATAATTATAAAAAAAATAATTTAATTTCCGTTCGAAATCTGGAATTCCTTTCCGATGAGTTGTCAATTAAAAACTCAAACTTTATACTTTTCTTGTAATCTTATACCACAATTAAATATCGGAATTAAATAGCTTTCTTAATAACAATAACGTTCATAATACAGTAAAGGTGTTCATAATCAGTTACAAGAATATCCTCGTTCCTTATTAAGTGTATTTAATTTTCGTTGTTGTTAGCTTAATTTAATAGTTGTTGTTATTTATAATGTGCTGCAGCGACAGCTGCCCTTTGCCTGCTGCCTCTCTCTCTTTCAATCTCTTGCACTCACGCGCGGGCCCTCTTTCATTGTGCAGTTGCTATCTGTCGCATTGTGCACTCGGCTCTCGACACACTCTCTCTATCTCATTCTCTGTCATTCTATTGGTATGTTTTTACTCCAGGGGTGAATTGACGCCGCATTTCTTTCATTTATTTGTTGTGCCAGACTGAATGTGATTCCTTAAATGTGATTCCACACTCCACTCCCCAATGACTATGTAAAGAAAAAAGACGTGAAACCAGAGTGCTCTTCTTACCACAAAAGTTTAGACCTGAACGTAGCTCGTGGGGAAATAAATTTGCCTTTTGCTTTGTCAACTCCAATCAGAATCTGTATGTGCATGGATTCTCATTGGCTCAAAGTGTGCGATATGTCAGACGAAGATTAGTTGTTGCCATACTTCATTCTCTTGTTGTTGTGACAAAACTTGAGATTTTCAATTTTCGACTTTTGGTCCTATGTGCTTGCTAATGCCTCATATGGGATGGTAGTATATACTTTATAAGAACTTTGTCAAATTGTACAGCCAAACGTGAGATTCTTAAACATGACTTCCAGCATATATATTGGGAACTAGGTAGATAGATCATTAATGACTTATTGAACAGGTTTAAAGTGACTGAATACCAAATTAGCAATAACCATAAAATAAACACATTTTGCATTTAAGTACTTGTTCCTGTGTTAAAAATATACATTAATAATTTCATTGAATTTAATTGAATATGGTATGGAAAGGGTATCAAAACCCATTGTGCAGATTGTACGTTCTAGCAACATCAACCATCACGTGTTGTTGCTGTTTGTATTTTGCGTTTTGCCTATTCCCGTTAGACGCACAGGCATGCATACATAAAAACACGGCCCAAGGCCACATGCAGCAGGCCAGCTGCAGACGATTTGCCTTCGACCCCAATGAGCAATGAGAATGTAAACAAACATATATGTACATTCTCATTGGTCGGCAACAACAAAATTTTCAAATACAAACAAATATATTAAATTTAAAAATGAAATAAATGTATTATTAATAATAATAAAATACATCGGAAAATTATTACTTTTTATTTTCTACCAGCTTAGCAGTGCAAAGCAAAATAACCTACAGCCCTCCAATTGCCTTTGATAAAATAAAAAAATGTTTAATTAGTTTGCTAATTATTTCTAAGACAATCTTCAATTGCAAGAGTAAGAAAATATATGTACATAGATATGTGGTCATGCTTCGAAATATGTATTGGGCTTTCTGCTAAATACATACGACAAACTATGAGCATTCCAAACACAAAGCAAAAACAAATTCAAAAACATAAAAATCTACGTTGCAGGGCGAAACTTTTTTCTGTAAAAAAAAGCGGGCACTCTGTTTTCGCGTCTTGGCTCATTACATAGTCATTGCCAGTCCCCACACTTTTTATAATTCTTAAGTGCTGTTGCTTTATATTTGTACATACTTATATAAATATAGTCATATACACTAAGATTACATTACAAGGCTGCTGCACTGATAAGCGCCTTCAATCATTTTGCACCAGTTTTACAGTAAAGTCTTTAGAGCTAAATGCGAAAGTTCTCTCGAGGGGATGTTAAATCCACACAATTGTTTTTGCATTTAAATGTTATATGAAACTTCAGTTGTGTTGATAAGAACTATAACAACAGCGGACCCTCTACCCCGTGTCTCTCTCATAAGTCTGACGTTTCATTCCCTTGAAACTATAAAAATAATCGGATATTTTCACTATTTGTATTTAAGATGTACGGGACACAATATAAATCGAAATATTTTATTGAAAGTTAACAATAAATTGACTATTTATACAACATGTAACTTACAATTTGTTGCAGCTAAGTTTTAAATAACAAAAAAATTGAAAAATAAATAACTGATAAAGCGTGATTTGATGTATGTTTGTTTGATTTGAATTTCAGCTTAAAGCTTAAAATAATAATAATAATAAATAATAAAATAAATGAGTGCAAAGTATTTAAAAGTCTACTATTTTCGCATACTCTTTGGCACTAAGATGTTTATTATTCTTTATACCTTCCAAACACATAAAAAAAAAAAACAATTGATGAAGTCAACATTTTTTGTTTTAGCTACGGTTTTTTTAACGAAAGCTAATACGCAAACAAAGAAATCAATAACATCTAAACTTGGTGACAAAGTTCCTCGTCAATCGGTTGATTTTTTTAGACAATCAAACTAAATTTCCGCAACCTTTTGACCCATTTGATACAACAATTACAACACACTATCTTTTTCTTTTGTGTATTTTATATGGTTTATCAGCGATTAGTCAGCCTGTTCATTCATGAGTATATATGTAAATATTCAATCAAAGTTGAAAAAATCTATCATATATTACTTATTGAAGTATTTCAAAGGCTATGCAAATCTCATTTAACTTAATTACATTCTCAATGTCTGAACTAATTTCATTTTTCTAGTGAATAATAAGAGCACATGCTTGGAAAAATTACCTACTAGATAACCACAACATGTGATAAGGTAATAATGTATATGTTATCTTTGCTGCCAATAAGTCAAAAGCAAAAACACAGCAAGATAGCAAAAAATCCTAATATTTTCAAGAACTTCCCTGAAACATTATGACATAAAGAACTTGTTCTTAGCTATCTTTAAAATAATTGCACGCTATTAGTAAAAAGTTTTGTGTAACAGCTCGATAAGAGTGAGTACTTGACGAAATACGGTCATACGAGAGAATTGCTTTATTGCGGATGTCTGAAAAAAAAACAAAACTGAACTAAACTTAAGCCAAATTATATGATAACAGTTTCCATGGTCAGTTTCTTTACGGTGTGATAACAATGGTGTTTTGTTAAAGCACTTTTTTGTAGAATATATTTAATAAACATATATAGTTCTTATGACTGTTATCTGGTAGCGAAACAATTGAAAGTAAATAAAATAAAGTAAAATTCAACCACACAAACAAACACATACAACAATTTAATTAAATTCTTTTCTTCTCAGAATCGTAAAGCGTGGCCGATTTTATTGGTTAACCGGCTCGCCAAACACAAAACAATTGAACAATTGGTTTGTTGGTTTTTTGGTCGTTGGTCGTTGGTGTTGTCAGTACCACCGTTTTTTATGGCATCCATATCTGTCCATTGTGAGTTAACTGTCACGCTATTGTGATTCAGAGGGGTTCATTGATACATATACTTTTCATTCGAAAAACATTTCATAACGTTAAAGCACATTTAGAATATCTATTACGCCTCGCATAATAACTTCTTTTAAACGGTAAGCCCATTGCAATACAAATTGATTAATAAAATAAAATTAACTACATTTATAGGATTTTATTTTTATATAAAATGTTTAAATATGCTCAGCTGATACTGTCTACTTATTATGATACTAATATTATAAATGTAAAAGTTTGTAAACATATTTATTGCTCTTCACGTTAAAACTACTCAATGGATTTGAATGAAACTTAACAATAATATGGCTTAGCAATTAGAATAAAACTTAGTCTATAGTCGGTGTTGCCCTATGTTAGTGGGAGACGAGTGACAACACTGTGTCTGTGTACGATTTAGAGATATATAAATACTTTGTTGGGAATATATTTTACTCCTAAGTAGCAAAGACTTTTTAGAGCAAATCATTTTCCACACGGGTAGAGCACCCGGCAGCTTACTCACGTAAACAAATAAATATAGGACAAAAATTACGTATAAAGTTTTTTTTTTTTGTAATAATTGCTTAAAAAGTATATAGTAAAAATCAAATTGATAACGTTATTTAGTATTAACAATTGGGCCATAATCATTTATGAATTATAGACACGTTGAAAAATGATTTCATTAATGTGTGTATCCAGACAAAAAGTTGCCATTTTCGAAACTGAAATGCACATATTAAAAATAATGTAAG
The DNA here is from genome assembly GCA_035044605.1 of Scaptomyza cyrtandrae. Lineage (NCBI taxonomy): Eukaryota > Metazoa > Arthropoda > Insecta > Diptera > Drosophilidae > Scaptomyza > Scaptomyza cyrtandrae. The sequence continues at coordinate 211,411 of JAWNNS010000637.1, forward strand.
CTCGCTACAGATTGTCGGTCTAAATAAAGACAACAATTTTTGAATTTTGCCTGCAGTTGAGTTTAACATTTATGGGCTTGTCCAGCTTTTGGCACATGCAAAGCGATTCAGTGATAAGCTATTTATGTAATTTACGTTTAATTGCAATGCTTTTCAAATACAAAACTGTTTCAGACGAAAAATAATTGCCGTGACACGCATTTCGTGCAGTTAGAAATGGGGAAACAACAGACAGAAGTATATGCCTATATTTAATTTATTTGCAATTACAATTGCAATTTAAATTGCCGGCACATGAAAAAACATAGCGTTCACTGACCGGTAGCACAATTGCACTCACCAACCGCCCAAACAGCCAAACAAACAACAACTAAACGATTTCGGCCTATACAGCAGCGTGTTGTTACTTCCAGATCTGTTGGTTCTGTTGTTGATTTGTTTAACCTATCCTCATCATATGTGGAATCCTCATTGCTTTTGGCGGGCCTGTCAATTGGTGGCGGTAAAAACTCACCCACTCTCAGTTTGGCGGGCAAACGTTGCGGCAATCTTTCAAGCCCATAGGGCTTCAAATAATAGATCAATTAATCCAAAACATACATCATATCGGGCACGATTTAGTGGAATGATATTGCATTATCTGAACAGCAATCAAGACCCCCTAAAATATACAAATAATTATTTTATCTCTGAGTTTAATCATAAAAGCCTCAACTCACTTTATCCGACTGGTGGTAAATGTATTTCGAATACCACCATTTCTCATTCGCAGAGCCTTTTATGTGACCTTTGTGTTCAAAGATAAACATGCAACCTCGACCATTGTAATCACGAGAATGATTATGAGAATTGATTTGCCAAACATTTACCAATTTCAATATCCTCATTGATAACGGTGCCAGCCCAACAAATTTTGGAGTCAGGAATACCTTCAAACATTTAGCGTAGCAAAGCTTCTCGACTTAATACACAGCCAGCTCCAACTGACATAAAACCCTGATTAACAAAGTGCTTGAACCTAAATCCAAAATACACAGGTGTTTTTGGAAAGTAGGTATAAAGCATATATTGTAAATTCTTGATCACTGCATAGGTGTCTTTATCAGCATTACAGAACCAATCCGCATCGTAGTAATGATGCTTGTGGACGTACTTAAACTTACCTTTCGCCATATGTTCTTTCGTCCCCCTTTCACATGCAGATTCTCTGTAGGTAGATCATCATCCTCCCCGGAGCTCATAAATAGTAAGATATTACAACGTTTACCCCAAGTTCGCTTAACACGAATCGCTTTAACCTTATGATTGTCAGGATGGGTCATAACCCAGCAGAGAACGCTTACATCCTTGATACATAATGATTAAAAGTATCTTCACCATGTGAGATGTATAGGTGTCAAAATCATCGATAGATAACGCAGTGCTTTATATCTTCAAAAGGCAAATGCCCGAGATAATTCCCACCTTATAAATAAATATTGGGTGCAGCATTATAGAAACAACATATTGATTATTGATTAAGCGTTGTGGGATTTGTGAAATAAAACTTTGAAAACGTATTTTCGATTTTTTAAGAAATCTTTTAAATGATTTAACGGCAGAAGATAAACATTTTTTTAAAAACGAATCTCGAGTTATCGCGCTAAGATATAAACTGACCAAATGTGCGTCATGCAAACAAAAAAAATAGACAAAATATTAAAAAAAAAAATATTTTTTTATTTAATTCAGAGAATAGTTCTAGAAAGCAAATAAATGTTTAAATATTTTTAACTTAAGACAATCAGCAAAAACCTGCATAGACCCATTATCTTTTTATACCCTGATCCCATTAAAAATGGGGAAAAAGGGTATAATGTTTTTGTGCAAAAGTATGTAACAGGCAGAAGGAAGCATCTCCGACCTTATAAAGTATATATATTCTTGATCAGCATCAACAGTCGACACATATACACAAAATCTTGAATTTTAAAAACTTTGAGATAGCGTTTGAAATATTAAACAAAATAATGACAATCTGTGAAATTTTTATTAAAATCGGTTAAGAAAAACCTGAGATATGGGACATTGAAGTTTTCTATGCAGTATGTAGTATGCGCGTACACACATACACACATACTTGCAAGCACTGACTGTACGCGTAAAGTAAAGGGATCAGGGTATCGTCTAGTCGGGATTTCTCGACTAGAGCCTTCTTACTTGTTTACATTAACTACGGGCCTTTGCGCCTATCAAGAACTGATAGACTGCTGATATGCCGAAATATATAGTGATAAGCGCATATGAATCACTTGGGCTGTGGGTATAGCTCAGACCAATTAGTTTAATTGCATGAAAGATAAACAGCTACACATAACAAGGGAAACCATATGTCAAATAGAACTTAATACCAAATGCCATATGTTTTTCTTTTGATAATGCGTCGCTTCGTGAATTTTACCATCTCCATTTTCAATTTTGGTTTGGTATTACCATAAAAATAACTATAATAATGTTGATTGCACTTGACGTTACTTTAAGAACGATAGCTTGTGTTTACATTGTGCTCAGTTGCCGCTCGTAAGCGAATCGTGCCAGCCGATGTTGCTCGTTATTCAAGAACTAATAAGTTTTGAAAACAACTATATTTAACAATTGTAAACCTGTGCACGTACTCGTTTCCTTGTTCTTTAAAGAAGCAAATATTATTAAAAGTTTGTTAGACATATAATAACTTTGGTTTGACGCAAACAAATTTAATTAAGGTGTTGAATCTAAGTGAAATATTTACTTACTTCATTTCTATAAGGTACACATGGATACAAAAATGAATATTATTAATATTTAAATTCAAATGAACTTAAAGTGAAACTTATTTAAATGTGATCAGATTAACTCAATTTGCTCTATCTCGATTATTTGTTTACAAGTGCAGAAGATCAGAGGTTTGAATTGGAAATTGGCTTAAAATATATGCAAAGCCATATTAACAAATCGATAAATGTTTATTAAATTAACCACCACAACATTTGACCACCTCAAAGCATAAACATCTTTTACTCAAAGTTAAAGTTATTAACAAGCAGACTCATAAAAACAATTTGAGCACGTTTTTAGTGACAAAACTATTAAATATGTAAGTTTTTTTACGTACATTAAATCAAATACACAACACCCACTCCCACTAGCATGCATAAGATTAAAAACCAAAATTCGTGCTGCATACGACCAAAAACGACACGTAATACTATTGACTATTGATTATTGAATTAGAGGTAAACAAGTAAAGCACATGTGCATTGATAATTAATTGAAAGAATTGAGAGAAACAACGAATAACTGAATGCATTAAAATAAGAAAATGAGTAGAGACAATAATCAACAACATTACTGCTATAAAAGATAAAAGAAGAAGAGAAAAACCTTGCATCTGAGTTTAGTGGGATTTAACGCCTGTCAAATGATGCAATTGTCACGTTTTCGCATATTTAATAATGGACAGTTGAAACGATCATCGCCCTAATGCACAATGCTCACATACATAGATGTGGGAAATGGAAAACTGTCCATTTTATTTGGACACTTTCACAAAAGTAAAAGTTTAGTAGTTGTGATAACTAACACTCGATACGTTTTATAACCAACTCATGACTGTACCAATCAAAAACTTTAACTTGATACTCGCGCGGTTTTCTACCTAACTCGAGTCACTTTTGACGACTCTCTCTACCGAGTGTTTGACGACGACTACATCTAATATGTGTATTTGCTAAATTGTATGATATTTTAATAAAAGAGAATAAACAAAAGGAAGCGGAATTTAAATTAGGCTTAGCTCATACCACATCAGATGTTGCGCAAGCCAAGGGTACCCAACTATCGTATATATTCCTAATCCTACATAGATGGCCCTTGTAGTCGAAAAACAGAGGAGTGCAAAAGACTCGGTTAAGCAGCAACACGAGGCTTCACTGTGCGTGCCTCTGATAAACACGAGAACATAACAATTTAATTTTTTTATTTTTCTTGCAGAAAATGTAATGCGAGAAGGCAGCAAGACCTTCAACTACCCTGTAACGCAACCAAAGAGGCCGAAGGCCCATAGAATCCAAAGAGTAGGAGCTCAGCATTGAGATTAGCAAATAGCACAAAACTAAAAAGCCAAATGACTGCTAATAGCTTGTTAGGACGATCCTTACTAAATGAAGGTGGGTGTTACGATCAATAATGTATATCAAATATGGTAAAATTTATTTAATTTGTTATTCTTTCAGGACGTTCCAACAAGCGCTCTTTTGTCTCACTAATAGTTGGCCTGGTTGTTGGCTTCTGCCTAGCCGAGCTATTCGTTTACTCATCCACGCCGGAACGTGGCGAATTTGTGCCTTACGATGGCCACAAACATGGCGATGTTAACGATGCGCATCACAGTCACGACATGCTGGAGCTGGCCGGTCCAGAGCAGGATGTGGGCACACACGATCATGCGCACGAGAATAGCAGCATCGCAGAGAAGCTGTACAGCGAGGTGCGCATCCTTTGTTGGATCATGACGAATCCCGCCAATCATCAGAAGAAAGCGCGACATGTAAAGCGCACCTGGGGCAAGCGTTGCAACAAACTGATCTTCATGAGCTCCGCCAAGGATGAGGAGCTTGATGCCATTGCGCTGCCCATCGGCGAGGGACGCAACAATCTTTGGGGCAAAACGAAGGAGGCGTATAAATACATTTACGAGCATCACATCAATGATGCGGACTGGTTTCTAAAAGCAGACGATGACACCTATACGATTGTGGAGAATATGCGGTATATGCTATATCCCTACAGTCCCGATACGCCCGTATACTTTGGCTGCAAGTTTAAGCCGTATGTGAAACAGGGCTATATGTCTGGTGGCGCTGGGTATGTGCTTAGCCGAGAGGCTGTGCGCCGTTTTGTGATCGAAGCGATACCCAATCCGAAACTGTGCAAAAAGGATAACACAGGTGCCGAGGATGTGGAGATGGGCAAGTGTTTGGAGAATGTACAAGTACTGGCTGGAGACTCTCGAGATGCCAATGCTCGGGGTCGCTTCTTTCCATTTGTGCCGGAGCATCACTTGATACCCTCGCATACGGACAAGAAATTCTGGTACTGGCAGTACATTTATTATAAAACGGACGAGGTAAGTTCCATAAGTTTTAATAGACTGTTTAGCAACTTCTCTAACTGCTTTGTAAATTTTTTTTAAGGGTCTGGATTGTTGTTCGGACAATGCAATTTCATTTCATTATGTGTCGCCCAATCAAATGTATGTTCTCGACTATTTAATATATCATCTGAGGCCATACGGTATCGTCAATACACCAGATGCACTGCCCAGCAAGCTGGCCGTGGGCGAACTTATGCCAGCGCCCAAGGAGCTCAAGCAGTCCCAGGAACAAACGGATCCAGAAACATCAAAAACTACCGAAACATCAAAAGACACGCAATGATTGTTGACTATTCAAATTTGTAAATAGATCGTGTTGTTTAAATATCCTACGAGTCAGAGCGTAATTAGTATAACAAACATACTATGCCATTTCCATATGTTGTCTCTTGTATTAATTTAATCGCTCAGACTAAGCTTCGACTCTTTTGTACAAAAAAAAAACTAGATTACTTGAGTGCTGTTAGTTTAGTTTGTAATAAAGTCTGCGCAATTATCGTTTCTAACACAATTTATTAATAGTATTAGATATTATTAAGGTACTCATCACAGATACGACACATGATTATCTCTTAAAACAGCGATAATCATTGAATTCGCATAAATGAATACATTCTTGCCCATTTAGTTATCAATCAAAAATCAATTTATTTCTGAAATACATATTTCGATAAGCTTTACAACGTACGTAGAAACGTACTTACATATAAACATCGGCATTGCAACTGATAAATGTATTACACACTACCATTAACTCTCAAAAAATTGAATAAAATATTGTATTACAAATCGATGAACTCGCTATTCTCCAGATAGCTGTTATTTCATTAATAGATTGCCATTGGTCTCTTCTGAAACTTATTTTCGTAATCGGTAAGTATGTACAATACGGTGAAATCTCTCTAAGTTAGTTTTCACTGTATATACACAATTTACAAAATAATAAAAGGCGTCTTTTTGCTATGCTTTTTACACGTTTGATGAAAACATGAAAACCTAACAGCTGGTCTCTTCTGAAACTTATTTTCGTAATCGGTAAGTATGTACAATACGGTGAAATCTCTCTAAGTTAGTTTTCACTGTATATACACAATTTACAAAATAATAAAAGGCGTCTTTTTGCTATGCTTTTTACACGTTTGATGAAAACATGAAAACCTAACAGCTGGTCTCTTCTGAAACTTATTTTCGTATTCGGTAAGTATGTACAACACGGTGAAATCTCTCTAAGTTAGTTTTCACTGTATATACACAATTTACAAAATAATAAAAGACGTCTTTTTGCTAAGCTTTTTACACGTTTGAAGTTGAGCTGCTTTAAGATGATTTAAGACGTTAACTGCTTGAGGTATAACGATATTTCAATTAAATGTTAGTATAAGATATTTTCAAAAGTTTTCAAGCACACACTATAGAATTATTCTTAATTTTTCGAGTCAATACAGCCATGTCCGTCCGTTAGCTAGAGACTCCAGATTCAGAACATAAGCTCGCCTAATCTCTAGGCAGTACAAGTTTGTTTCAAATTTTTGATAACTTTCCCCGTTTCCGATAAGCACATGAAAGCGATAACAACAAAATGGTGAATTTGGAAGACTTTGAGACGGCATTTGAAACACTAAACGAAATAATGTTAATATGTCAAACTTTAATTGAAATCGGTTGAGAAACACCGGATATATGGAACATTGAAATGAAGTAACGTATGCAGTATATGCATACTTACACACACTTACTTGCACTCACGTTAAATGCTCGGTTCAGGATATCTTCTAGTCGTGATTTCTAGACTAGAGCCTTCTTACTTTTTTATTCTGTAGGCCAACTGAAATGAACTGCTTTCTAATAAACTAAGCAGTGAAAATCATAGTCTTGTTGAAATATTTTCACTAAAGCTGGTATAATTTATTGTACTGCTTTCATTCAACTTAATAAACTGCTTGCGAATAAGTTAAGCTGTGTAAATCATAGTGTGGTTGAACTGCTTTCACTGAAGCTGCTATAATTTAATTGAGTTTTAAAACCCAAAAGAGGCATTAAAAAATTTAAATAAATATTTCATTTAAGTAAAATATTTCACTTCTCAGTGCATGTCAGTGTGTTTTTATACTGACTAAAATCTGTTGATTTCCTTTTATAGTGGTAAACTTAAGTCAAGCATTAATAATGAAATTAAGCCGTTGAAATTACAATTAAAAAGATAAACACAAAATGTGTTTCTTTCTAATGAAATAAATAAGTAAGGGGAAAAACGGAATAACATAAAAACTGAAATCATTTAATTAGTTAATGTAACTTGTATCAAACCGTTGTTAAACATCAATCAATTGATTCTAAAAATGCTTGCCAGAAATAATATACTTTGTGTACCTCAAATGTTTTTTCCTCTTATCGCGGGTGTTTTTGTGGGTTTTTGCCTGTCACAACTTTTTTATCAAGAGACCAATGACGAAAATGTTTCTTTAGCAGAGCAATTGAAGAATAATGTGCGCGTTCTCTGCTGGGTTATGACACATCCTGACAATCACAAGAAGAAAGCAATTCATGTTAAGCGAACTTGGGGTAAACGTTGTAATATCTTACTATTTATGAGCTCCGGGGAGGATGATGATCTACCTACAGTGAATCTGCATGTGAAGGAGGGACGAAAGAATTTATGGCGAAAGGTGAAGAAAGCATTTAAGTACGTCTACAAGTACCATTACAACGATGCGGATTGGTTCTATAAAGCTGATGATGATACCTATGCAGTGGTAGAGAATTTACGATATATGCTTTATCCCTATCATCCAGAAACACCCGTGTATTTTGGATTTAAGTTCAAGCCCTTTGTTAATCAGGGTTACATGTCAGGTGGAGCTGGCTATGTTTTAAGTCGGGAAGCATTGCGACGTTTCGTAGTCGAGGGTATTCCCAAGCCCGAAATGTGCCGGCATGGAAAAGTTTTCTCTGAGGATGTTCAAATTGGTAAATGCTTGGAGAATTTAAAGGTGACAGCTGGCGATTCACGTGATGCCCGTGGACGTGTTCGCATGTATCCGTTCAAGCCAAAAAATTTATACATTAAAAATAAAACAACGCATTGGTTTTACAAGTACACGTATTATAAAACGACCGAAGTAAGTTCCATAACAAACTAACAATAAATATTAAAGAGTGCCTTTTTTTGTTTTAGGGCTTAAGCAGTCTTTCGGATAGTGCCATTTCCTTTCACTATATTTCTCCCGGGGAAATGTATACTTTCGACTATTTGCTATATCGCCTGAGACCTTATGGCATCAACGATGAACCGTGGCCGCTCCCTTCCAAACTGGCTGAAGGCGAGTTTATGCCAGAGCCAAATAAAACAGAGCTGCAGTCAGCTGAAACAACACCACTTTAACACGAGTATACAATATAAATTTAAAATCTATTTTTACACAGTTCTGTATATTCCATTCAGATATTTGATTAGCCACCGTTGCAATTACTATTCAATCGAAAATACTTGTTCCTATTCGTGTACAAAAGAAAAGCTACAAAACAGAACGATTATCAAAACCAAACTTAAAGCATTCTTAAACTGGATAACAATTTAATTTAACGAAACAAAAAAAAAACCGTAAAAAACTATATCGATATGGAATTAATTTTAACGTTTGCAAAAAATGATTGTAAACAGTAAGCGACTTTGTGAGCCTCGCATGTTGTGCTCACTTGTTGCAGGAATCATAGTAGGATATTGCCTGCCGCAACTAGCTTACCACAAGCCCCTTAAGCAACCGCACATGGTTGCCATTAGAAACTATTATCAACATGCCAAACAAGAGAAAATCTTTTTGACAAAACAATTGAAGGAGGATGTTCGCGTTCTCTGCTAGGTCATAACGAAAAATAATTCGCGTCAAGTGAAACGCACATGGGGCAAACGATGCAACTTTCTCATATTCATGAGTTCTGAAACGGATCAAACGAACCCCCCCGTTGGCTGCCACCTTGTCGTGGTGGGGGGGGCTCGACTCGGAGCACGCCAAGCCAGATGTGCTTCCTTGTCGCTAAGAGCAGTCCTAGGGGAAGGAACCCCGAAATCAAACCAATAATGAGTGTTGAGAGAAACAAAAAAGTTACGGTGCAGGGGGTCGGATCCCCAGTACCGGTGGCCGTCAGGGGTGTGCAAGCGGGCCCCGGGGCGTTGAAATCCAGCGACCGCAAAGCATCAGAGGTGGACCACTTGGCCTACGGTGCTGCTAAAGAGACAAGGGCGGATGAAGTGAGACCAACTCGAGGTGCCACAGCACTGAACGGGGATGGGTTGGCTGCAACGATGGGCTCCAGACTGATCCCAGTCGCCTGCGAGGCAGAGGAGGAGGGTTACCGACCCTTTCGGAGGAGCTCAAAGGTGCAAAGGACTCCACTCAGTGTCCAAGTGCCTGAGAGGAGCGGTGAAGCGGATGTTGCCGGTGGAGTCGAGGAGTTGCTGGTGGACATCTCCACAACCGGACCTTCACCAAGTCCTAGGCTTGGACCGGCCCAATCCAGCCCGACTGAGCGAACAGTTGTCACCGTGGATGGGAATGGCTAAAGAAAAGGTGTGGAGACCGGGGAGCACATTCCCTCTGTGGTCTCGCAAATTGCGCGGGTGAAGAGCGAGGAACAGTCGCAGATAGCAAGGTGCCTAGATGCAATAGCCAAAATGAAGGCAGCAGCAAATAGGCAAAAGACCACGTCAAACGACATTAAACTCGGTCTGGCAATTCTGGAGGACGCTTTTTCGGCCATGCAGTCCTACAGGACAGATTGGATGGGCCTCGAGGAGAAAGCAAGGAAGATGGCGGTGCCTACAGAGAAGCGTTTAGCATCAAGCCCCGCGGGTCTGAACGCCGTTAAACGCGTTAGGACTGCTGAAATCAACCCCGAGCGTGTGGTCGTCTCGAAAAGGACTAAACGGATGGCGAAGCTGGCAGAAAGAGGGATGGCCTCGGAACAAGCAACCTCGGCCAAAAAAAACGTCCCTCTGAAAAAGCAAGCAACCGGAGGAAAAAAGAAGGGCAGGAGCACCGGCACGGCACCAACGGAAGCTATCCTGATCCGACCCGAGGGGGACCGGACTTACGCCGATATTCTGAGAGAAATGAAGACTAAAGTGAACCCGGAAAGCTCGGGAGTGCGGGTAAGGAACATCCGGGAGACTCGAACTGGGGGTGTCCTGGTGGAAATTGGAGCTTGCACCAAGGACAGTGGTGTCTTCCGGGAATCAATTGCGGTGGCGCTTAAGGGTCTGGCAGCTGTGTCCTGCTTAGAGCCTAAGTGTGCCGTGGAGATCCGGGACCTTGACTGCCTAACAGAGGTAGTGGACATTAAAGAAGCCCTTAAGGGGGATATGCCCAACATCGGGGATGTGAAGATTGGCCTAATCCCTAAAATAATAAGAGGGCAAAAGATGGCGGTGGTAGAGATGAGTACGCGCGACGCATCCTACTTCCTGGGGCGCGGAAAGATCCACATTGGATGGATCAACTGCCGAGTGCGGGAGCGTACATCGGTGACGCGCTGTTATAAATGCCTGGGATACGGGCATGTAGCTAATGGGTGCAAAGGACCTGATCGCAGCTCCTTGTGTTATAAATTTGGAGTAGCCGGTCACAAGGCCATGACATGTGATGCGCCAGCACGCTGCATTATCTGTGCAAACAATGGCCTAAGCGGAGATAACCTTGAACACAAAACAGGGTCCGGGAGCTGCAGAGCGTTTAAGGAGGCGCTCGGAAGGGCAAATAAGAAGATATCACAATGATTCGTGTTCTTCAAGCAAACACGAATAGGAGCCGAACTGCCAACGATTTGCTCCAACAGTTGGCAGTGGAGAAGGGGGTCGATCTCTTATTGTTAAGCGAGCAGTACCGGAGTAGGGAGCCCTTCTCTTGGTACTCAGATCTTCTTGGTACTGCAGCCGTCTGGGTGCTGGAACCCGGGAATGCCCCTGTTGCCGCTCACGGTCGAGGTAACGGGTTTGTCTTGGTGAGGTGTGGGACGACAACTTTTTTCAGCTGCTATTTCACGCCGAATCAGTCGAGCCAAAGCTACAGACGCCAGCTAGAGGGCCTTGAAGACGCGGTGATGGCGTCTTCAGGATACAAAGTGGTCGCCGGAGACTTTAACGCGAGGGCGCTGGAATGGGGTATGCCTTACCCCGACGCCCGGGGTAAGCTCGTTATGGAGATGGTAGTGAGAGCCGGGCTTCTGGTTTTGAACGATGGGAACGCGACGACTTTTCGGCGACCGGGATACGGGAAAACAATTCCCGATGTCTCATTCGCCTCGGAGAACCTCGGGCCGCTCATTCGAGACTGGCAAGTCATTGAAGAATACACCGGTAGTGAGGGAATTAGCGAGGGGTGCGGCAAGGTTGGAGGAGGGTAGCCAGAATAGAGAAGTAGCTGCAGAAGCATTGGCTACTTCAACTATGAACATCATCAGGGCTGCCTGTGAGGCTTCTATGCCCAGTAGTAGGCCCCGCCACGAGAAAAAACCGGTCTACTGGTGGAGACCAGAGATAGCAGAACTGCGCAGGAAGTGTCATAGGCTCCGTCGTGTCGCCCAACGGGCGAGAAACCGAGCCGAAGCGAACGAGAAGTCAGCGGAGCATAGGGCCGCAAAAAAGGAATTACGGCGGGCCATTAACCGGAGCAAGGCCAGCTGCTGGAGGGAGCTGGTGGCAGACATTGAAAGGGACCCCTGGGGACTGGGTTACAAACTTGTGACTCGAAAACCTTTGGGCCCTGAAATCTGTTAAAGCCAAAGAAGCTGCGCAAATGGAGAACATAGTAGCAGCGCTGTTTCCACAGCACCCGATCAGACCACAAAGGGAATGGAGCCAGATCGAAGCAATTCCACTTTTCACACAGGAAGAACTGGAAAAAGCGGTTTTCACGATGAAGGATAAGAAGGCACCTGGCCCGGATGGGATACCGAATGAGGCGCTCAAGCTGGTTTATCACCAGAACCCAGGACTGCTTCTGCGCATGTACAATGCCTGCCTAGCGGATGGAGTTTTCTTCTCGCGTTGGAAAATTGCAAGGTTGGTGCTCATCAGCAAAGGAAAGGGGGATCCGGAGTCTTCAGCGTCCTACCGTCCGTTGTGTATGCTGGATACAGCTTGAAAGATAATGGAGAAGCTGATCAAGGTCAGATTAACGACAGCAATTCGTAATGCCGGCGGACTCTCACCGAGGCAGCACGGGTTTAGGGCGGGCCGGTCCACCAGAGATGCGGTCCTTGACGTAGTCGCAACAGTAGAAAGAGCAGAGGAGCATAACCGGTTCTCTCGCCGGGTGGTACTCCTTGTGACCCTCGACGTAAAGAATGCGTTTAACTCGGCAAGATGGATAGATATGATGGAGGCTCTGGAGCACAGCTTCGGTGTCCCGGCATATCTACTCCGAATAATCGACGCCTACCTTGCGGAGCGCGGACTCCTCTATGAGACCAGAGAAGGCGTTCGCAGAATGGAGGTCACAGCAGGGGCGGCGCAGGGATCCATCCTAGGACCAGACCTTTGGAACGCCACCTACGATGGTCTTCTAAGACTGGAGATGCCAGAAGAGACGTGCTTAGTTGGGTATGCGGACGATGTTGCTGCACTGGTAGCAGCACGAGATCTGCAACTAGCACAGCTCAAGCTCAACCAAGTGATGAGGACTGTCAGTAGATGGATGGTGGAACATGGGCTATCACTGGCGCTGAACAAAACAGAAATGGTAGTCCTGTCCAAGAAAAGGATACCAACGATAATCTCGGTGAGAGTCGGGGAGGCTACGGTGATGTCGAAGCCTGCGGTCAAGTACCTTGGTATAACTATAGACACCAAGCTGAGCTTTTTCCAACAAATAAAACAGGCGGAAGACAAAGCTGCTGGTGGCACTTATGCAGTTGTTGAGAATTTGCGTTTTATGCTATATCCTTTCAATCCAGAGACACCTGTGTACTTTGCCTTTAAGCGATTTGTTACCCAGGGAAAGATGTCAGATGGAGCTAGGTACGTGCTGAGTCGTGAAGCATTTCGACGGTTGGTGATCGAGGGTATTCCCTATCCCAACATGTGCTCATTAGGAACAATTTTTGATGAAAAATTAGAAATTGATGAATGCATGAAGAATTTAAATGTGAAAACTATTGATGGTAATCGCATGCGTCATTCTAAGCCAGCGGATAAATGTGATTCGTTTTATAACACAACCGATGTAAGTTATTGAATTTTTCAAAATGTGTAACAACTTAAAAATAACCTAATATTGTTTGAAGGTTGCAAACTGCCCTTCAGATACCGTTGCTTTTCAACGTCTCACTTTCGACAAAATGTACACATGGGACTACTTTCTTTATCAACTAAAACCTTTTGGAATTGTTAATGAGCCGAAGCCGCTTTTGCCTAAACTTTCTGCAGACGAACTTATGCCGAACTTATATTCTTCCATCGTTTGACAATTGTGAATCTGGTTGTTAGGAGTTGTAGAAATGAGAAATAAATAAATAAACACACGATATATAGTACTTATACAATGAGATAAGAACAAATAAATGTCATATAAACCTAGGCAAAAAAAAGACTCGTAAAAAATATAATCATTTTTTTTGCTATCACATTCACAAAAACATCATTGGTTCGAATGGAAGCGAGTTGTGCTAAGTAAATAAGTGAATGCAATTTTTACCGCATATGACTATATAAAATAAGGCTAAAGAAATAATCTGTATTTCTAAGTGGAGCAAAATCAATTTATGGATATGCTACTGTATCATTTTTTGTTTACACTGCTGTTATCTATTTTTGACTTCGCAATACTCAAACAACTGGCATCTACTTCAAAGTTTAGTGAAGTCTGAGACTTGTGCGTGTTAAGTCAATAGAAATAAAAAAAGAAGGCTCTAGTCAAGAAATCCCGACTAGACGATACCCTGAACTCTATACTTTACGCGTTCAATCAGTGCTTGCATGTATGTGTATGTGTGTGTCCGCGCAGACTGCAGACTGAACTTAACTTTAATGTTCCATATCTCCAGTGTTACTCAACCGTTTTCAATAAAAATTTCACAGGTTGTCATTATTTTGTTTAATGTTTCAAACGCGGTCTCAAAGTTTTCCAAATTCAAGATTTTGTTGTTATCCAACCCATATGTATATCGGAAACAGGAAGAGTTATCGAAAATTTGAAACAAACTTTTACTGCCTAGGGATAAGGCGAGCTTATATTCCAAATCTGGCTCGTCTAGTCTCTGAGATCAGACGGACGGACGGACTATATCGATTCGGCTGTTGATGCTGATCAAGAATATATATACTTTAAGGGGTCGGAGATGCCTCGTTCTGTCTGTTACATACTTTTGCACAAAGCCCTTATACCCTTTTTACCCATTTCTAATGGGTTCAGGGCTTAAAAAAACATTTACAACATATGCTGCTGCAGAGTACATAAAATAGGAACACCCAAATAATTTGTTATTTATTTAAGAAAAAGAATTTCAAATATTATCATATGACTTGGAATTTCTAGCGTTATTCTTAACAGTACAAATATTTTTCACACGTCATAAGACCATGTTCCCACGTTTACCCAAAAAGATAGAAGCGCGTCAAACCGAAATAGTATTAATAATTTTTATTCAGCAATCAACAGTTATATTTAAACATCAAAATGCAGATGCAATTTAAATTAGGCTTGGCTCATACCACATCAGATGTTCCGCAAGCAAAGGGTACCCAACTATCGTATATATTCATAATCCTACTTAGATGGCCCTTGTAGTCGAAAAACAGAGGAGTGCAAAAGACTCGGTTAAGCAGCAACACGAGGCTTCACTGTGCGTGCCTCTGATAAACACGAGAACATAACAATTTAATTTTTTTATTTTTCTTGCAGAAAATGTAATGCGAGAAGGCAGCAAGACCTTCAACTACCCTGTAACGCAACCAAAGAGGCCGAAGGCCCATAGAATCCAAAGAGTAGGAGCTCAGCATTGAGATTAGCAAATAGCACAAAACTAAAAAGCCAAATGACTGCTAATAGCTTGTTAGGACGATCCTTACTAAATGAAGGTGGGTGTTACGATCAATAATGTATATCAAATATGGTAAAATTTATTTAATTTGTTATTCTTTCAGGACGTTCCAACAAGCGCTCTTTTGTCTCACTAATAGTTGGCCTGGTTGTTGGCTTCTGCCTAGCCGAGCTATTCGTTTACTCATCCACGCCGGAACGTGGCGAATTTGTGCCTTACGATGGCCACAAACATGGCGATGTTAACGATGCGCATCACAGTCACGACATGCTGGAGCTGGCCGGTCCAGAGCAGGATGTGGGCACACAAGATCATGCGCACGAGAATAGCAGCATCGCAGAGAAGCTGTACAGCGAGGTGCGCATCCTTTGCTGGATCATGACGAATCCCGCCAATCATCAGAAGAAAGCGCGACATGTAAAGCGCACCTGGGGCAAGCGTTGCAACAAACTGATCTTCATGAGCTCCGCCAAGGATGAGGAGCTTGATGCCATTGCGCTGCCCATCGGCGAGGGACGCAACAATCTTTGGGGCAAAACGAAGGAGGCGTATAAATACATTTACGAGCATCACATCAATGATGCGGACTGGTTTCTAAAAGCAGACGATGACACCTATACGATTGTGGAGAATATGCGGTATATGCTATATCCCTACAGTCCCGATACGCCCGTATACTTTGGCTGCAAGTTTAAGCCGTATGTGAAACAGGGCTATATGTCTGGTGGCGCTGGGTATGTGCTTAGCCGAGAGGCTGTGCGCCGTTTTGTGATCGAAGCGATACCCAATCCGAAACTGTGCAAAAAGGATAACACAGGTGCCGAGGATGTGGAGATGGGCAAGTGTTTGGAGAATGTACAAGTACTGGCTGGAGACTCTCGAGATGCCAATGCTCGGGGTCGCTTCTTTCCATTTGTGCCGGAGCATCACTTGATACCCTCGCATACGGACAAGAAATTCTGGTACTGGCAGTACATTTATTATAAAACGGACGAGGTAAGTTCCATAAGTTTTAATAGACTGTTTAGCAACTTCTCTAACTGCTTTGTAAATTTTTTTTAAGGGTCTGGATTGTTGTTCGGACAATGCAATTTCATTTCATTATGTGTCGCCCAATCAAATGTATGTTCTCGACTATTTAATATATCATCTGAGGCCATACGGTATCGTCAATACACCAGATGCGCTGCCCAGCAAGCTGGCCGTGGGCGAACTTATGCCAGCGCCCAAGGAGCTCAAGCAGTCCCAGGAACAAACGGATCCAGAGGCATCAAAAACTACCGAAACATCAAAAGACACGCAATGATGGTTGACTATTCAAATTTGTAAATAGATCGTGTTGTTTAAATATCCTACGAGTCAGAGCGTAATTAGTATAACAAACATACTATGCCATTTCCATATGTTGTCTCTTGTATTAATTTAATCGCTCAGACTAAGCTTCGACTCTTTTGTACAAAAAAAAAACTAGATTACTTGAGTGCTGTTAGTTTAGTTTGTAATAAAGTCTGCGCAATTATCGTTTCTAACACAATTTATTAATAGTATTAGATATTATTAAGGTACTCATCACAGATACGACACATGATTATCTCTTAAAACAGCGATAATCATTGAATTCGCATACATGAATACATTCTTGCCCATTTAGTTATCAATCAAAAATCAATTTATTTCTGAAATACATATTTCGACAAGCTTTACAACGTACGTAGAAACGTACTTACATATAAACATCGGCATTGCAACTGATAAATGTATTACACACTACCATTAACTCTCAAAAAATTGAATAAAATATTGTTTTACAAATCAGTTCATCGCTATTCTCCAGATAGCTGTTATTTCATTAATAGATTGCCCATAACCCTCAAACTTTGTACAAAACATGAAAACCTAACAGCTGGTCTCTTCTGAAACTTATTTTCGTATTCGGTAAGTATGTACAATACGGTGAAATCTCTCTAAGTTAGTTTTCACTGTATATACACAATTTACAAAATAATAAAAGGCGTCTTTTTGCTATGCTTTTTACACGTTTGATGAAAACATGAAAACCTAACAGCTGGTCTCTTCTGAAACTTATATTCGTATTCGGTAAGTATGTACAACACGGTGAAATCTCTCTAAGTTAGTTTTCACTGTATATACACAATTTACAAAATAATAAAAGACGTCTTTTTGCTAAGCTTTTTACACGTTTGAAGTTGAGCTGCTTTAAGATGATTTAAGACGTTAACTGCTTGAGGTATAACGATATTTCAATTAAATGTTAGTATAAGATATTTTCAAAAGTTTTCAAGCACACACTATAGAATTATTCTTAATTTTTCGAGTCAATACAGCCATGTCCGTCCGTTAGCTAGAGACTCCAGATTCAGAACATAAGCTCGCCTAATCTCTAGGCAGTACAAGTTTGTTTCAAATTTTTGATAACTTTCCCCGTTTCCGATAAGCACATGAAAGCGATAACAACAAAATGGTGAATTTGGAAGACTTTGAGACGGCATTTGAAACACTAAACGAAATAATGTTAATATGTCAAACTTTAATTGAAATCGGTTGAGAAACACCGGATATATGGAACATTGAAATGAAGTAACGTATGCAGTATATGCATACTTACACACACACACATACTTGCAAGCACTCACGTTAAATGCTCGTTTCAAGATATCTTCTAGTCGTGATTTCTAGACTAGAGCCTTCTTACTTTTTTATTCTGTAGGCCAACTGAAATGAAATGCTTTCTAATAAACTAAGCAGTGAAAATCATAGTGTGGTTGAAATATTTTCATTAAAGCTGGTATAATTTATTGTACTGCTTTCATTCAACTTAATAAACTGCTTGCGAATAAGTTAAGCTGTGTAAATCATAGTGTGGTTGAACTGCTTTCACTGAAGCTGCTATAATTTAATTGAGTTTTAAAACCCAAAAGAGGCATTAAAAAATTTAAATAAATATTTCATTTAAGTAAAATATTTCACTTCTCAGTGCATGTCAGTGTGTTTTTATACTGACTAAAATCTGTTGATTTCCTTTTATAGTGGTAAACTTAAGTCAAGCATTAATAATGAAATTAAGCCGTTGAAATTACAATTAAAAAGATAAACACAAAATGTGTTTCTTTCTAATGAAATAAATAAGTAAGGGGAAAAACGGAATAACATAAAAACTGAAATCATTTAATTAGTTAATGTAACTTGTATCAAACCGTTGTTAAACATCAATCAATTGATTCTAAAAATGCTTGCCAGAAATAATATACTTTGTGTACCTCAAATGTTTTTTCCTCTTATCGCGGGTGTTTTTGTGGGTTTTTGCCTGTCACAACTTTTTTATCAAGAGACCAATGACGAAAATGTTTCTTTAGCAGAGCAATTGAAGAATAATGTGCGCGTTCTCTGCTGGGTTATGACACATCCTGACAATCACAAGAAGAAAGCAATTCATGTTAAGCGAACTTGGGGTAAACGTTGTATGCTTTATCCCTATCATCCAGAGACACCCGTGTATTTTGGATTTAAGTTCAAGCCCTTTGTTAATCAGGGTTACATGTCAGGTGGAGCTGGCTATGTTTTAAGTCGGGAAGCATTGCGACGTTTCGTAGTCGAGGGTATTCCCAAGCCCGTAATGTGCCGGCATGGAAAAGTTTTCTCTGAGGTTGTTCAAATTGGTAAATGCTTGGAGAATTTAAAGGTGACAGCGATTCACGTGATGCCCGTGGACGTGTTCGCATGTATCCGTTCAAGCCAAAAAATTTATACATTAAAAATAAAACAACGCATTGGTTTTACAAGTACACGTATTATAAAACGACCGAAGTAAGTTCCATAACAAACTAACAATAAATATTAAAGAGTGCCTTTTTTTGTTTTAGGGCTTAAGCAGTCTTTCGGATAGTGCCATTTCCTTTCACTATATTTCTCCCGGGGAAATGTATACTTTCGACTATTTGCTATATCGCCTGAGACCTTATGGCATCAACGATGAACCGTGGCCGCTCCCTTCCAAACTGGCTGAAGGCAAGTTTATGCCAGAGACAAATAAAACAGAACTGCAGTCAGCTGAAACAACACCACTTTAACACGAGTACACAATATAAATATAAAATCTATTTTTACACAGTTCTGTATATTCCATTCAGATATTTGATTAGCCACCGTTGCAATTACAATTTGCACATATGTCATTTGGCTATTCAAACGAAAATACTTGTTCCTATTCGTGTACAACAGAAAAGCTACAAAACAGAACGATTATCAAAACCAAACTTAAAGCATTCTTAAACTGGATAACAATTTAATTTAACGAAACAAAAAAAAACCGTAAAAAACTATATCGATATGGAATTAATTTTAACGTTTGCAAAATATGATTGTAAACAGTAAGCGACTTTGTGAGCCTCGCATGTTGTGCTCACTTGTTGCAGGAATCATAGTAGGCTATTGCCTGCCGCAACTAGCTTACCACAAGCCCCTTAAGCAACCGCACATGGTTGCCATTAGAAACTATTATCAACATGCCAAACAAGAGAAAATCTTTTTGACAAAACAATTGAAGGAGGATGTTCGCGTTCTTTGCTGGGTCATAACGAAAAATAATTCGCGTCAAGTGAAACGCACATGGGGCAAACGATGCAACTTTCTCATATTCATGAGTTCCGAAACGGATCATAAGCTGCAACGGCGCAAGTTACAGAAGGCATTTAAGTATGTATTTAAGCATTATTACAACCGTGCGGACTGGTTCTACAAGACTGATGCAAACACTTATGCAGTCGTTGAGAATTTGCGTTTTATGCTATATCCTTTCAATCCAGAGACACCTGTGTACTTTGCCTTTAAGCGATTTGTTACCCAGGGTAAGATGTCAGATGGAGCTAGCTACGTGCTGAGTCGTGAAGCATTTCGACGGTTGGTGATCGAGGGTATTCCCTATCCCAACATGTGCTCATTAGGAACAATTTGTGATGAAAACTTAGAAATTGATGAATGCATGAAGAATTTAAATGTGAAAACTATTGATGGTAATCGCATGCATCATTCTAAGCCAGCGGATAAATGTGATTCGTTTTATAACACAACCGATGTAAGTTATTGAATTTTTCAAAATGTGTAACAACTTAAAAATAACCTAATATTGTTTAAAGGTTGCAAACTGCCCTTCAGATACCGTTGCTTTTCAACGTCTCACTTTCGACAAAATGTACACATGGGACTACTTTCTTTATCAACTAAAACCTTTTGGAATTGTTAATGAGCCGAAGCCGCTTTTGCCTAAACTTTCTGCAGACGAACTTATGCCGAACTTATATTCTTCCATCGTTTGACAATTGTGAATCTGGTTGTTAGGAGTTGTAGAAATGAGAAATAAATAAATAAACACACGATATATAGTACTTATACAATGAGATAAGAACAAATAAATGTCATATAAACCTAGGCAAAAAAAAGACTCGTAAAAAATATAATCATTTTTTTTGCTATCACATTCACAAAAACATCATTGGTTCGAATGGAAGCGAGTTGTGCTAAGTAAATAAGTGAATGCAATTTTTACCGCATATGACTATATAAAATAAGGCTAAAGAAATAATCTGTATTTCTAAGTGGAGCAAAATCAATTTATGGATATGCTACTGTATCATTTTTTGTTTACACTGCTGTTATCTATTTTTGACTTCGCAATACTCAAACAACTGGCATCTACTTCAAAGTTTAGTGAAGTCTGAGACTTGTGCGTGTTAAGTCAATAGAAATAAAAAAAGAAGGCTCTAGTCAAGAAATCCCGACTAGACGATACCCTGAACTCTATACTTTACGCGTTCAATCAGTGCTTGCATGTATGTGTATGTGTGTGTCCGCGCAGACTGCAGACTGAACTTAACTTTAATGTTCCATATCTCCAGTGTTACTCAACCGTTTTCAATAAAAATTTCACAGGTTGTCATTATTTTGTTTAATGTTTCAAACGCGGTCTCAAAGTTTTCCAAATTCAAGATTTTGTTGTTATCCAACCCATATGTATATCGGAAACAGGAAGAGTTATCGAAAATTTGAAACAAACTTTTACTGCCTAGGGATAAGGCGAGCTTATATTCCAAATCTGGCTCGTCTAGTCTCTGAGATCAGACGGACGGACGGACTATATCGATTCGGCTGTTGATGCTGATCAAGAATATATATACTTTAAGGGGTCGGAGATGCCTCGTTCTGTCTGTTACATACTTTTGCACAAAGCCCTTATACCCTTTTTACCCATTTCTAATGGGTTCAGGGCTTAAAAAAACATTTACAACATATGCTGCTGCAGAGTACATAAAATAGGAACACCCAAATAATTTGTTATTTATTTAAGAAAAAGAATTTCAAATATTATCATATGACTTGGAATTTCTAGCGTTATTCTTAACAGTACAAATATTTTTCACACGTCATAAGACCATGTTCCCACGTTTACCCAAAAAGATAGAAGCGCGTCAAACCGAAATAGTATTAATAATTTTTATTCAGCAATCAACAGTTATATTTAAACATCAAAATGCAGATGCAATTTAAATTAGGCTTGGCTCATACCACATCAGATGTTCCGCAAGCAAAGGGTACCCAACTATCGTATATATTCATAATCCTACTTAGATGGCCCTTGTAGTCGAAAAACAGAGGAGTGCAAAAGACTCGGTTAAGCAGCAACACGAGGCTTCACTGTGCGTGCCTCTGATAAACACGAGAACATAACAATTTAATTTTTTTATTTTTCTTGCAGAAAATGTAATGCGAGAAGGCAGCAAGACCTTCAACTACCCTGTAACGCAACCAAAGAGGCCGAAGGCCCATAGAATCCAAAGAGTAGGAGCTCAGCATTGAGATTAGCAAATAGCACAAAACTAAAAAGCCAAATGACTGCTAATAGCTTGTTAGGACGATCCTTACTAAATGAAGGTGGGTGTTACGATCAATAATGTATATCAAATATGGTAAAATTTATTTAATTTGTTATTCTTTCAGGACGTTCCAACAAGCGCTCTTTTGTCTCACTAATAGTTGGCCTGGTTGTTGGCTTCTGCCTAGCCGAGCTATTCGTTTACTCATCCACGCCGGAACGTGGCGAATTTGTGCCTTACGATGGCCACAAACATGGCGATGTTAACGATGCGCATCACAGTCACGACATGCTGGAGCTGGCCGGTCCAGAGCAGGATGTGGGCACACAAGATCATGCGCACGAGAATAGCAGCATCGCAGAGAAGCTGTACAGCGAGGTGCGCATCCTTTGCTGGATCATGACGAATCCCGCCAATCATCAGAAGAAAGCGCGACATGTAAAGCGCACCTGGGGCAAGCGTTGCAACAAACTGATCTTCATGAGCTCCGCCAAGGATGAGGAGCTTGATGCCATTGCGCTGCCCATCGGCGAGGGACGCAACAATCTTTGGGGCAAAACGAAGGAGGCGTATAAATACATTTACGAGCATCACATCAATGATGCGGACTGGTTTCTAAAAGCAGACGATGACACCTATACGATTGTGGAGAATATGCGGTATATGCTATATCCCTACAGTCCCGATACGCCCGTATACTTTGGCTGCAAGTTTAAGCCGTATGTGAAACAGGGCTATATGTCTGGTGGCGCTGGGTATGTGCTTAGCCGAGAGGCTGTGCGCCGTTTTGTGATCGAAGCGATACCCAATCCGAAACTGTGCAAAAAGGATAACACAGGTGCCGAGGATGTGGAGATGGGCAAGTGTTTGGAGAATGTACAAGTACTGGCTGGAGACTCTCGAGATGCCAATGCTCGGGGTCGCTTCTTTCCATTTGTGCCGGAGCATCACTTGATACCCTCGCATACGGACAAGAAATTCTGGTACTGGCAGTACATTTATTATAAAACGGACGAGGTAAGTTCCATAAGTTTTAATAGACTGTTTAGCAACTTCTCTAACTGCTTTGTAAATTTTTTTTAAGGGTCTGGATTGTTGTTCGGACAATGCAATTTCATTTCATTATGTGTCGCCCAATCAAATGTATGTTCTCGACTATTTAATATATCATCTGAGGCCATACGGTATCGTCAATACACCAGATGCGCTGCCCAGCAAGCTGGCCGTGGGCGAACTTATGCCAGCGCCCAAGGAGCTCAAGCAGTCCCAGGAACAAACGGATCCAGAGGCATCAAAAACTACCGAAACATCAAAAGACACGCAATGATGGTTGACTATTCAAATTTGTAAATAGATCGTGTTGTTTAAATATCCTACGAGTCAGAGCGTAATTAGTATAACAAACATACTATGCCATTTCCATATGTTGTCTCTTGTATTAATTTAATCGCTCAGACTAAGCTTCGACTCTTTTGTACAAAAAAAAAAACTAGATTACTTGAGTGCTGTTAGTTTAGTTTGTAATAAAGTCTGCGCAATTATCGTTTCTAACACAATTTATTAATAGTATTAGATATTATTAAGGTACTCATCACAGATACGACACATGATTATCTCTTAAAACAGCGATAATCATTGAATTCGCATACATGAATACATTCTTGCCCATTTAGTTATCAATCAAAAATCAATTTATTTCTGAAATACATATTTCGACAAGCTTTACAACGTACGTAGAAACGTACTTACATATAAACATCGGCATTGCAACTGATAAATGTATTACACACTACCATTAACTCTCAAAAAATTGAATAAAATATTGTTTTACAAATCAGTTCATCGCTATTCTCCAGATAGCTGTTATTTCATTAATAGATTGCCCATAACCCTCAAACTTTGTACAAAACATGAAAACCTAACAGCTGGTCTCTTCTGAAACTTATTTTCGTATTCGGTAAGTATGTACAATACGGTGAAATCTCTCTAAGTTAGTTTTCACTGTATATACACAATTTACAAAATAATAAAAGGCGTCTTTTTGCTATGCTTTTTACACGTTTGATGAAAACATGAAAACCTAACAGCTGGTCTCTTCTGAAACTTATATTCGTATTCGGTAAGTATGTACAACACGGTGAAATCTCTCTAAGTTAGTTTTCACTGTATATACACAATTTACAAAATAATAAAAGACGTCTTTTTGCTAAGCTTTTTACACGTTTGAAGTTGAGCTGCTTTAAGATGATTTAAGACGTTAACTGCTTGAGGTATAACGATATTTCAATTAAATGTTAGTATAAGATATTTTCAAAAGTTTTCAAGCACACACTATAGAATTATTCTTAATTTTTCGAGTCAATACAGCCATGTCCGTCCGTTAGCTAGAGACTCCAGATTCAGAACATAAGCTCGCCTAATCTCTAGGCAGTACAAGTTTGTTTCAAATTTTTGATAACTTTCCCCGTTTCCGATAAGCACATGAAAGCGATAACAACAAAATGGTGAATTTGGAAGACTTTGAGACGGCATTTGAAACACTAAACGAAATAATGTTAATATGTCAAACTTTAATTGAAATCGGTTGAGAAACACCGGATATATGGAACATTGAAATGAAGTAACGTATGCAGTATATGCATACTTACACACACACACATACTTGCAAGCACTCACGTTAAATGCTCGTTTCAAGATATCTTCTAGTCGTGATTTCTAGACTAGAGCCTTCTTACTTTTTTATTCTGTAGGCCAACTGAAATGAAATGCTTTCTAATAAACTAAGCAGTGAAAATCATAGTGTGGTTGAAATATTTTCATTAAAGCTGGTATAATTTATTGTACTGCTTTCATTCAACTTAATAAACTGCTTGCGAATAAGTTAAGCTGTGTAAATCATAGTGTGGTTGAACTGCTTTCACTGAAGCTGCTATAATTTAATTGAGTTTTAAAACCCAAAAGAGGCATTAAAAAATTTAAATAAATATTTCATTTAAGTAAAATATTTCACTTCTCAGTGCATGTCAGTGTGTTTTTATACTGACTAAAATCTGTTGATTTCCTTTTATAGTGGTAAACTTAAGTCAAGCATTAATAATGAAATTAAGCCGTTGAAATTACAATTAAAAAGATAAACACAAAATGTGTTTCTTTCTAATGAAATAAATAAGTAAGGGGAAAAACGGAATAACATAAAAACTGAAATCATTTAATTAGTTAATGTAACTTGTATCAAACCGTTGTTAAACATCAATCAATTGATTCTAAAAATGCTTGCCAGAAATAATATACTTTGTGTACCTCAAATGTTTTTTCCTCTTATCGCGGGTGTTTTTGTGGGTTTTTGCCTGTCACAACTTTTTTATCAAGAGACCAATGACGAAAATGTTTCTTTAGCAGAGCAATTGAAGAATAATGTGCGCGTTCTCTGCTGGGTTATGACACATCCTGACAATCACAAGAAGAAAGCAATTCATGTTAAGCGAACTTGGGGTAAACGTTGTATGCTTTATCCCTATCATCCAGAGACACCCGTGTATTTTGGATTTAAGTTCAAGCCCTTTGTTAATCAGGGTTACATGTCAGGTGGAGCTGGCTATGTTTTAAGTCGGGAAGCATTGCGACGTTTCGTAGTCGAGGGTATTCCCAAGCCCGTAATGTGCCGGCATGGAAAAGTTTTCTCTGAGGTTGTTCAAATTGGTAAATGCTTGGAGAATTTAAAGGTGACAGCGATTCACGTGATGCCCGTGGACGTGTTCGCATGTATCCGTTCAAGCCAAAAAATTTATACATTAAAAATAAAACAACGCATTGGTTTTACAAGTACACGTATTATAAAACGACCGAAGTAAGTTCCATAACAAACTAACAATAAATATTAAAGAGTGCCTTTTTTTGTTTTAGGGCTTAAGCAGTCTTTCGGATAGTGCCATTTCCTTTCACTATATTTCTCCCGGGGAAATGTATACTTTCGACTATTTGCTATATCGCCTGAGACCTTATGGCATCAACGATGAACCGTGGCCGCTCCCTTCCAAACTGGCTGAAGGCAAGTTTATGCCAGAGACAAATAAAACAGAACTGCAGTCAGCTGAAACAACACCACTTTAACACGAGTACACAATATAAATATAAAATCTATTTTTACACAGTTCTGTATATTCCATTCAGATATTTGATTAGCCACCGTTGCAATTACAATTTGCACATATGTCATTTGGCTATTCAAACGAAAATACTTGTTCCTATTCGTGTACAACAGAAAAGCTACAAAACAGAACGATTATCAAAACCAAACTTAAAGCATTCTTAAACTGGATAACAATTTAATTTAACGAAACAAAAAAAAAACCGTAAAAAACTATATCGATATGGAATTAATTTTAACGTTTGCAAAAAATGATTGTAAACAGTAAGCGACTTTGTGAGCCTCGCATGTTGTGCTCACTTGTTGCAGGAATCATAGTAGGCTATTGCCTGCCGCAACTAGCTTACCACAAGCCCCTTAAGCAACCGCACATGGTTGCCATTAGAAACTATTATCAACATGCCAAACAAGAGAAAATCTTTTTGACAAAACAATTGAAGGAGGATGTTCGCGTTCTTTGCTGGGTCATAACGAAAAATAATTCGCGTCAAGTGAAACGCACATGGGGCAAACGATGCAACTTTCTCATATTCATGAGTTCCGAAACGGATCATAAGCTGCAACGGCGCAAGTTACAGAAGGCATTTAAGTATGTATTTAAGCATTATTACAACCGTGCGGACTGGTTCTACAAGACTGATGCAAACACTTATGCAGTCGTTGAGAATTTGCGTTTTATGCTATATCCTTTCAATCCAGAGACACCTGTGTACTTTGCCTTTAAGCGATTTGTTACCCAGGGTAAGATGTCAGATGGAGCTAGCTACGTGCTGAGTCGTGAAGCATTTCGACGGTTGGTGATCGAGGGTATTCCCTATCCCAACATGTGCTCATTAGGAACAATTTGTGATGAAAACTTAGAAATTGATGAATGCATGAAGAATTTAAATGTGAAAACTATTGATGGTAATCGCATGCATCATTCTAAGCCAGCGGATAAATGTGATTCGTTTTATAACACAACCGATGTAAGTTATTGAATTTTTCAAAATGTGTAACAACTTAAAAATAACCTAATATTGTTTAAAGGTTGCAAACTGCCCTTCAGATACCGTTGCTTTTCAACGTCTCACTTTCGACAAAATGTACACATGGGACTACTTTCTTTATCAACTAAAACCTTTTGGAATTGTTAATGAGCCGAAGCCGCTTTTGCCTAAACTTTCTGCAGACGAACTTATGCCGAACTTATATTCTTCCATCGTTTGACAATTGTGAATCTGGTTGTTAGGAGTTGTAGAAATGAGAAATAAATAAATAAACACACGATATATAGTACTTATACAATGAGATAAGAACAAATAAATGTCATATAAACCTAGGCAAAAAAAATACTCGTAAAAAATATAATCATTTTTTTTGCTATCACATTCACAAAAACATCATTGGTTCGAATGGAAGCGAGTTGTGCTAAGTAAATAAGTGATTGCAATTTTTACCGCATATGACTATATAAAATAAGGCTAAAGAAATAATCTGTATTTCTAAGTGGAGCAAAATCAATTTATGGATATGCTACTGTATCATTTTTTGTTTACACTGCTGTTATCTATTTTTGACTTCGCAATACTCAAACAACTGGCATCTACTTCAAAGTTTAGTGAAGTCTGAGACTTGTGCGTGTTAAGTCAATAGAAATAAAAAAAGAAGGCTCTAGTCAAGAAATCCCGACTAGACGATACCCTGAACTCTATACTTTACGCGTTCAATCAGTGCTTGCATGTATGTGTATGTGTGTGTCCGCGCAGACTGCAGACTGAACTTAACTTTAATGTTCCATATCTCCAGTGTTACTCAACCGTTTTCAATAAAAATTTCACAGGTTGTCATTATTTTGTTTAATGTTTCAAACGCGGTCTCAAAGTTTTCCAAATTCAAGATTTTGTTGTTATCCAACCCATATGTATATCGGAAACAGGAAGAGTTATCGAAAATTTGAAACAAACTTTTACTGCCTAGGGATAAGGCGAGCTTATATTCCAAATCTGGCTCGTCTAGTCTCTGAGATCAGACGGACGGACGGACTATATCGATTCGGCTGTTGATGCTGATCAAGAATATGTATACTTTAAGGGGTCGGAGATGCCTCGTTCTGTCTGTTACATACTTTTGCACAAAGCCCTTATACCCTTTTTACCCATTTTTAATGGGTTCAGGGCTTAAAAAAACATTTACAACATATGCTGCTGCAGAGTACATAAAATAGGAACACCCAAATAATTTGTTATTTATTTGAGAAAAAGAATTTCAAATATTATCATATGACTTGGAATTTCCAGCGTTATACTTAACAGTACAAATAATTCTCACACGTCAAGCGCGTCAAACCGAAATAAAGTATTAAGAATTTTTAATCAGCAATCAACAGTTATATTTAAACATCGAAATGCAGACACGTTTTATATTGAACGGGGGTAATTTATATAACCAAAAATCTATATATATATATTGTTTTTAATAATACAATACCCAAAATGTTAGCAAATCATAAGCTTTTTGTAATCGTTGTGGGATTGCTTATAACAATTTTTTTGGTTAAATTGTTCTCTGCACCGCTATCCATCGATCCCTTTGATTCCTTCACATCACAACAACTGCAAGATTCTTTAAATGATAAGTTTAATTTAAAAACTACTCAGAAAAAAACAAAAATTAATTTTATTTCATAGTTTCTTCGATATATTTATATATTATCAATAAAATGGGGCTTCATTTAAAAGTACTCGAAGCGTACAGATAAAGAATAATACAAAAAAGAGACATGAAAGTATAAATAACAACTTTATTTGGTATGCCCTTATTTAATGACAATGTGTTTTTTCTGTTTGCACAATTGTCTTCTCTGACAGGTGTCAGATGTTGACTATATCTTAGACAGTTCACATTATGTGAGTTTAGTCGATTCGGCGGCGTGAATAGGCTTGTGTCGGCTCTGAAATAGTCTGAGTAATTAACTAAAAATTTAGTGAACTTTAATATAAATATGAAGAGCTATAAATTTTAAACTATAAAGGCATAAAAAAGGGTCGTGTACCTGAAGTTTGAACTGCAACCTGTTGTTCGTACAAAGTTAATTGCCAATATGCGATCACACTCTGTAATATATGAAGGTAATTCAAATTCATAATGCTTATCGTATAAATTATATAAAGTTAAATAATACAAAAAAAAAAAAACATTTCAGCAAATGCTTCGAAAAAACGATCGGTTTTAACGCTTATGATTGGTCTTATTATGGGTTTTTGTTTCGCCCAGCTTATTTCGTATTTTACTATATCTGAAAGCATCAGCCCTACCAACATTTTAGCCAAGACCGACTCATATAACCATCAAACACCATATCGGGCTGAAAAAGTTATACCAAATTTTGATGTCGTTCGGCACGAGCATCCAAACGATAACTCATCGGTTGCCGATCAGTTAAAGAAGGATGTTCGCGTTCTATGCTGGGTTATGACAAATCCTAACAATCACCAGAAGAAGGCTCGTCATGTTAAGCGAACTTGGGGCAAACGTTGTAATATTTTACTATTTATGAGCTCCGGGGAGGATGATGTACTACCAACGGTGAAATTGGATGTGGGAGAGGGTCGAGGGAATTTGTGGCGCAAGGTGAAGGAGGCCTTCAAGTACGTCTACAAGCACCATTACAACGATGCGGATTGGTTCTATAAAGCTGATGATGACACCTATGCAGTGGTAGAGAACTTACGATATATGCTTTATCCCTATAATCCAGAGACACCCGTGCACTTCGGTTTTAAGTTCAAGCCCTTCGTTAAGCAGGGTTACATGTCAGGTGGAGCTGGCTATGTTTTAAGTCGGGAAGCATTGCGACGCTTCGTAGTCGAGGGTATTCCCGATCCTAAACTGTGCTTGCCTGGCACAGTTGAAAATGAAGATGTCGAAATTGGCAAATGCATGGCGAATTTAAATGTGACAGCTGGCGACTCCCGTGATATCAATGGCCGAGGTCGCATGTTTCCCTTTGTGCCAGAACACCACTTAATACCCAGTAAAGATAAAGGCTTTTGGTATTGGAAATACCTTTTTTATCAGACGGATGACGTGAGTCGAGAGAATCTGCTTAAAAATCCTAAGTGATTCTAACTTATAATTTTATTTAAGGGTCTTGATTGTTGTTCGGACAATGCCGTATCATTTCATTATGTTGATCCGAATATGATGTATGTTCTGGATTATTTGATCTATCACTTAAAGCCCTATGGAGTTGTGAGAGCTCTGCAACAATTGCCCTCGAAGCTAAAAGTGGGCGAGTTCATGCCGGTACCAATTGAGGACCCCGCCAATAGCAATGAGGATTCTGTTGATGACTATGACAGGTTGTACAGTACCACAACAGCTGTTGCTGTAGCTGTAGAACCAGATTCAAGAGAAGTTGACTCAAAAGAAGTTGCTGCTCTCGAAAAAAAGACGAAGGAAGAGGTAAAAGTTTTGAAACAGCTGAAAAAGAAAAAAGAGCGTTAAAATATGATTGATATTAACTATAGTTTTTCATTTATTATTGACCTAAATATGCATCTCTGAATTGTTGTTGATATCTATGAATGCAGTTGCCTCTTACATTTGCTATCACTCTAATTGAACAATTGCTGTTACGTTCAAACGCACCTGTTATTGCATAAAAAACCTACATCATATAATATAATCAGTTAGGCAATCTTAGTAAATAACGTTTATGTTGGTTTTATTGCCAATATGAAAAAAAAACTCTTTTAAATATATATTTAAGTAATTTAAAAATGTATAAATAATCTAAGCAACATATTCATTTAATTTAAGATTTATTATTTTTTGACTTATCGCCGTATGGAAAAGTTATTTTCTTCTTATTATTATACCCTGAACCCATTGAAAATGGGTTAAAAGATACTATAAGGGCTAGAGACTATACCAGAGAGACTAGACCACTAGAGACCAGATTTGGAACATAACATCACCCGTTTATTTCAAATTTGACTTTCCCCGTTCCCGATATACACATGTGATCGATATCAACATAAATTTTGAATTTGGAAAACTAAGACGGCGTTTTGAAACATACGAAATAATGATAATCTGTGAAATTTTAATTGAAATCGGTTGAGAAACACCGGAGATTAGGAATATTGAAGTTAAGTAAAGTATGCTGTATACTGTACTCACACACACACACATACTTGCGAGCACTGACTATACGCGTAAAGTATAAAGTTCAGGGTATCGTCTAGTCGGGATTTCTCTTTCTTACTAGTTTAATTACATATATATAAGTGATACAGGGGATCTCAAAGTGCTGACCCAAGTTTTCATAAACATAAAACTCCATTTAGTAGTCAAAAATAACCATATGTTAAATACAAAATTTTCGGCTTCATTAAGTCTTCTCTTAAGCTCTGTTTAAGTTTTCTGTTATATGAATTTTTTTTATTAAACGATAAACGTAAAAGTTGATTTGGCAACGCAAGTAGCTCCGATGTTTTTCTTTCATGACATTGTTCAATGAGCTAGTTCATGAGCCTAACGAGTTCAGCAAGCTGACATTGTTCTTAATATTTTTACGACAAGCTG
This sequence comes from Scaptomyza cyrtandrae, assembly GCA_035044605.1. NCBI lineage: Eukaryota > Metazoa > Arthropoda > Insecta > Diptera > Drosophilidae > Scaptomyza > Scaptomyza cyrtandrae. Next base: position 243,224 of record JAWNNS010000637.1, read on the forward strand.
GCAACGTCTGCGAATAACTGATTTATCATTTGCGTTAAAAAATTTAAAACAAAATAACTGGAAATGTTAGTGCAACGTTTAAATCGCACTTTTGGCCCAACAGCACTAGCACTTTTATCTAGCTGTCTAATATGGCTATTGCTACTAGAGCTTTATTTACTTGCCCTAAGTAGCGTTGGCGTAAGACTAAAGGACTATCTGCAACCGCCATATAAGGAGAACATTCAAGATTATGTCGTAGGTAGCCGCAATCAAACCTTTGATAACATAAGCATAGCCCAGCAGCTACATAGGAGCGTTCGCATTCACTGCTTGTTGCAGTTAACCAACGAACACGAGCGTCGCAAGGCAAAGCACATCCTGAAAACTTGGGGACGACGCTGCAATCTTATGCATCTTAGCAAGTCACTGAATTCGGAGCGGGCATATCGCCGCATTAACGATATTTACTCCTTGAACTTGGACTGGTTGCTGCATGTGCATGTGGACAGCTATATGATTATGGAAAATCTGCGCTATAAACTGGCCAGCTATGATCCAACAAGCAAAACATACTTCAGTGCATTTCATCTGGCCTATCCCTATGCCCATGTTAGTCTGCGAAATTCAACAGATTATATCTACAGTCGCGGTGCACTGCATCAGCTATGTGCATATGATTGTGTGTCCACAAACCTTGCACGTTGCCTTGCTGAAATGGAAGAGGGACCGAATGAGCAACTATATCCATTTCAGGTGCCAGCTGAATTGTTGCCTTATTCACTGCGCTCCCAGTTTTGGCTTTGGCCATCCATACACCGAGCAGTCTATTCCGGACAGGTAAGCGAATGAGTTCATTTAAAACATTTAACTAATCGAAAGAAGTTTTCAGAGCTTTAAAAGTGCTTTTGTTGATTATCCGCTTGCTTTTCCTTATGCCACCGCCAATCAACTATATGTGATAGAATATTTGTTATACCATCTACGGCCTTATGGATATATGAATGAAATGCCTGCTATGCCGCGAGGAGCGGCTTTTGAGCTACCTGCACTGCCCCTTAATAACTCCCTGGCTACGCAACTCTCTAAGCAAGTGCGCATTCTTTGTCTGGTGCTGACCTATCCGGAAAATTATGAGAGAGTTGCAAAGCCCATTCGACAAACCTGGGGGCGACACTGCAACAAGTTGATTTTGTTTAGTAGTCTCAAGCAAAGGACACACAATGAGTGGGATGTACCGACTGTGTCACTTAATGTGAGCGAGGCCTATATGTTACTGTGGGGCAAGGCGAAGGCAGCTTTTAAACATGTTTATCGGTATCATCTCGATGAGGTGGATTGGTTTTTTAAAGCTGACGATGACACCTATCCCATTATGGAGAATATGCGCTTTATGCTGCATACCCATCATCCCGATGAGCCCATTTATTTTGGCTGCAAGTTTCGTAAAGATGTCAAGCAGGGTTATATGTCTGGCGGAGCTGGCTACGTTTTAAGTCGGGAGGCAGTGCGTCGTCTTGTCGAAGACGGACTTGATTCGGGTCTATGCAACCAAAACCAATTCGGCAGCGAGGACTTTGAAATGGGCGTTTGTTTGAGCAAATGTAATGTTACTGCTGGTGATTCTAGGGATAAGGATGGACGACATTGTTTTTTGCCCCTTTCATTGGAGCACATTATGATACCCGGTCGTTTAGAGGATGACTTTTGGTTGTATGAATACACGTTCTACAAAATAAAGAAGGTACAGTGTTTGGATTTCATATTGTAATAAGTTTTATGTTTTTATAATAATTCCATTTTAAGGGCCTGGAGTGTTGTTCCACATATGCCATATCAATTCACTACGTGTTGCATTATGAATTTTATCTTTATGACTATCTTCTGTATAAAATGCGTCCCTATGGCATTATTATGGGACATGAGCCTTTAACAAGAAACACAATTAACAACACTTTGACAAGATTCTAAAAAATGTACAGTCACATGGATACTATTGCTGAATAATAATTTGCAAAATAATTCACTTATAATTCTGTTATACGATACATCAAGTGATTTAAATATTATCTTTAAAAATAATTAACAAAACATCTTCTTTTGATTTTTCAATTAAAAATGTTGTTCAATTGAATTTACAACTTAAAATTTGTTCATCAAAAACTGTCAGATACGCTTTTTATTTGGCACTTCAAGATTTAAGTGTACTTCAAGATTTCAACACACAATGCGAATATTTAAAACATCCTATTTGTTCTAGTTTAGCGGTCAAGCTATGGTCTTTCATTTATATGCTACTTTAAATGTTTTAAAAAGATTTGATTAGTCTCTTTCTTTGGCATAGTTTAACTGCAGTCATTTTCAAAATTTTCAAATTCTAATGTACATCGATCTTATGTTCAGTTTAAGCCAAACGTGCGCAGTCTATAAACAAAATAATCCAGCTGGTAAAAGCATTCAGCATTAACGCAGTGAAAAGATATAGCTGATGTCGAACAGCACCCAAGTGATATCTGCAATGTTCAAATGTGGCATAAGAAATCTTATCAGAATCAAAGAATCTTAAAAAATCTTACATTGCTCAATTTGTGCGCAAAGCGAGGCAATCCATGTTCATCGCTGGAATTACCAGCTGCCACGCCCACATTTCGAAAACAACGGGCAATTTCAACATGCTTCATGCCATAGTCGCGATTACTGCAAATGCTGCTGTTTCCATATGCAAGACTCACAAACCGATGTAGCGCCTCTTTACTAAATATATAGCTATCCGAACCCGATTTGAAAGCCTGCAAAATTTAGGTTAATATAAATACAAATATCTTGTGCAAATGGCATCGAACTCTTTTGGCTCTAACCTTTTTCGTATACGTCCAGGCATTGCTACCAAAGTAGATGGGCATCTCTGGCGCGTAGTCAAACAGAAAACGTTGCAGATTCTCCATTATAACATAGCTGAAATTTGTATTCGATAACCAACCGAGTATTTTAATTACAATTAAGCAATTGTACTTACGTCTTATCCTGAACCATCAGAAACCAATCGAATTGAAGGCCATACTCCTTATAGATATAAAGAAGGCTCTCACGAGTTCTACCCCAGGAATGACTGTGCCCCTTCTTCATTGCCAGCCCCACAACACCCAGCTGCTGTTTACCTGACTGACTTTTCAGGAAAAGCAGCTCATGGCATCGCCTGCCCCAGGTGCGTTTTATATGTTTTTCTTGTGCTCTCTGTGGCTCAATCATAATAATACAGAGTATTCTCTGTGTCGTATTGTGTTCGCTTGAAATCGAATCTGTTGCTGTAAAATGCTGACTGTTCCTGCTCACATATAGAAGTTCAGAGAGATTAGTTTGTGCGCTGACATCCTGGTAGAATTGCAGGCGCACAACTTGCAACAGTTTTGACAAACCGCTGCCACAGATAAGACCAAGTAGCAACAACGACAGTGGCTCCAGCCGATGCTGCTGCTGTCCGATAAAATTCATCTTTGTTTCCAAGGGGAAATGGAGTATGCAGACAAATTAAAATTGACTAGGAATTAACATTTTTATCCTGAAAACTGGAATAAAAATATTTTTTTCCGTATAATATTGCTTTCAAATAATTTGTATATCTTAAAGAATCTATAAAGTGTTAAATTTAATGTGATAATTAGGTAAATATTAACTATAATTAGGTTTTAGATAATATACATTCTTCTTCGGTATATATTTTAAAAGTCTTGTCTTTCAAGTCATAATTATAAACTGACATTGAACAAAGTATTGCACAATCGGTAAAGATTTTTAGCTGCAGCCATCTTAACGTTTTTATGCAAATTTAATGTCTTTGTTTTTGTTTTGGTATTTGTCTGTCGTCTGGCTCTGACGTCGCAGTTGTTTCTGTTGTTGTTGATATAACGAACTAACACATTCTTGTGAGATGACGTATTAGCCGTTGAAAGGCACAAGACGAAACATGTAAGATGCGGTTGACCTTCAAGCGCAAACAGAGGAAACTTCAGTTATTTTTGCCAGCCATTGCAACTTTTTTGGCTTAATTCGATTTGCAATTGGTAAATTGCAAACTCTTGGCCAGCTGTTTACCGGGTTTTTCGAAATGTCTAACAAACTGTGTGCCTCTTCTCTTAACGTTGGCTTGGCGAGGGCTCAATGCTCGTTTCGTTTATGTTTGCTTATGTGCTCTTTAAACTTAACAGATCGAATACCTACACGTACATACATACATACATACGTAAGGAATACAAAACAAACAAAGTAATAAATGTCGTACCGTATATAAACAACTTGTGAAGCGGCAGAAGAGCGCGAAGCCGACTTCACGCTTTGACGATCGTTGACAGACTTGAGAGTTGAATATTTTCTGTTGTTGTTTTGTTTTGTACGTGCGCGCTTCGATCGAACGACACTTGTCTTGCAAACAGTGTGACCATAATGTCAAAAGTTAGAGATGTGCAAAAGCTTAGTAAGTGTGAACGAAAAATTCACTCTTATGCATTTCGAATATGAATACTGTAACGCTTATATGGTGTGTGGACTTTATAAACATTGTTATATATGAAGAAAAATTCTTTAAAACTTATAATCTTAATAAAAAGTGTTTAAGCTTAGACTCAAAAAATAACTGATACTTCAATAAACGCGATTTCCTGTTCTGGCAGCCAAAAGCAAGTATGTGCTTACGTTTAATCAATCAGGTTTACAAGACAATATACGCGTTCGTTTTGATTTCTCAGCTTTCTGGTCAGCCATTTGGGTAGGCTGTTTAAAATGCACAACAGGTTACGTATTTGGTCGAATGTATTTCATTTCTCTTTTGTTTTCTCTTTTGACCTTTCGTTTTTGTCATTGTTAATACTTACGATATTACAATGCTTTATTAAGAGTATATGGAATATAAATAATTGCTCGATAATTCCTGTAAGCTCGACCTGGAGTTCTGTTTTAAGGGCATGTAATAACCACTCGATGAATGATGAAGTACAATTAAAAATATTAATAAAATAATAATAAATAATAACTATAATCATTTTTTTTTTTTGCAGGATATATGTGCTTCTTATAAATGTTGGTTCCTCTCGAGTTCTATAATTTATTTACGTTTTTGTTCCGCTGTTCCGCCACACAATCGAAATTTAATTATTTATTTTAAATATGAAATCTAGTTGATTATAAAATCTAATAAGCAGACACTTTTAACATTTACCTAAACATTCATTATCAATTATAATCTATGTAGCAAAAAAAGCCTGCTCAGAATGCAAGCTTAAAAGCTGATCTTACTCTTTATATTTTTAAGAGAGCGGCTTGGCGCGCTTTTATACCCTGATCCCATAAAAAATGGGAAAAAGGGGTATAATGGTTTTGTGCAAAAGTATGTAACAGGCAGAAAGAAGCATCTCCGACCCCATAAAGTATATATATTCTTTATCAGCATCAACAGCCGAGTCGATATAGCCATGTCCGTCTGTCCGTCCGTCTGTCCGTATGTATGAGCCAACCGATCTCAGAGACTATAAGAGCTAGAGACTCCAGATTTGAAACTTAAGCTCGCCTAATCCCTAAGCAGTACAAGTTTGTTTTCGATTTTCGATAACTCATCCCGTTTTCGATATACACATGGGATCGACAACAACAAAATCTTGCATTTTGAAAACTTTGAGATGGCATTTGAAATAATAAACAAAATAATGACAATCTGTGAAATTTTTATTAAAAGAAACACCTGAGATAGTGGACATTGAAGTTGTGTATGCAATATGCAGTATGTGCGTAAATACAAACACACATACACAGGGTATCTTCTAGTCGGGATTTCTTGACTAGAGCCTTACTTGTTTGTTTAGCATATTTGAATCATTTTTATTATAATAGATTATTATAAATTCTGTTCTCTATCGCATTTAATGCACATATTATTTACAATTTTACATTTACACTTAAGCATAGGGTCCCCCTGATGATATTTGACGTTCGTTTGCGGCAATCACATAAGAATCTCCTGAAGACGGTTTGAGCGTATTATCAACGTCATTAACAGATGCAGATCCCGAGGACACAGCAGACAGTTGAACACCGGACGAGCGTGCATTCAACAGCACTGAAGGCGTCACTACAGACAATTTCTTAAGGACATAGGGAACACGATTGACAACGGCATTGAAACCATGGACATCGTCGGCAGTGTACGTTACGGTGCGTTTGTAGCCATCGGGATCGACGAGGCTGTAAGAGCCACGAACCACATAGCCATCGCGTGTCTCACTGTGATCTTTGATGTCGCCGGTGCTCTCATCATTGACGGCATAGTTGAAGCTATAACTGGCTGGTGGATAAACCTCCGGATCTCGTTGCTGCTGCTCCTGCAGCACGGGCAATGGCAGAGGGAAAAGTGGAGCAGCGCCTCTAACAGAGCCGGTGACGGCTTGCAATATCTTTGAGTCGGATTCATCCAATCGGTTTGTAAAATCATAGCCATTGGGCGTAGCCTGTGAATTTTCGATCGTTTGCTGTTGATAATTGGTTCGATAATCCTCGCCAGAACTGGATCTGTGCTGCTCCAGTGAGTTAATCTCATTTGATGCTGAAGAAGTTAGTTTAGTATTTCCATTTCTGTCGTTGTTGTTATTGTTGTTGTTATGGTAGTTGTACTCAGCGTGAATAGTTCCAAAAAGTGCCGAGGCGAGAAGCAGGATCTACAAAAGGATTCGAATTTAAGTTATCAATTATATTACAAGTTATTTTATTGCTCACCTTAAATGGCATCATTCTCTTTATCTTGTCTCTGTTTGTTTGTGTTCACAAATAGTCAACTAACTGCACTTATGATTGTCGCCGCTTGCCGTTTTTATACCACGCCACGACCCCCAAAACATTACTTAATACTTTACTGTTATACAATGTCATGCCCATCAATTGCTCGCATTGCCTTTTTTCTAATTGACCATACGAAGTGATTACACTTTCGTTTTTCATTTTGTGTCGCAGTTTTCTGCTGTGTAAGCATTCAACAATAGGTCGTCTGCGATAGCCTAAAAAACATCATCCAATTAGACAGATGACAATGACAGTCGATCAATATTCAAATGCGCCATTGAAATTAGCAACCCATCGATCTGGCAATGCCACCTGTTAAAATAATTCAATGTAAAGGGTCACCAACTCATCACAAAAAAGGAACAAGAACTTAGATATTAATATTATATTATTGTAAGGTCCCACCTAACACGCAATGTAAACAATGCCTAAAGCAGTAAACAAAAAAAAACCATCAAACCTGTCGTTACACCCTTATTTTATTTAATGCTGATTCTTCCTAACGGATCGCAGTTTCGATATCAAGGTGAGAGCTACGTTTTCTTCTACGCGGAAAATCTTCAAGGTAGCGAACTCCTTCCTATAAAATTCGGCGGACATCCACACTCCCGATGTACTTGAGGCCCTTCCTGCTCCTGGAAAATTTCTTATTGCTAGGACTATAACCACCTACCCGACAGCTAAGCACGCAGGTGGAACAACAAACTCAACGCCCTAAAGAATCAGGCTGTAATCTCAAACACACCGGAAATTGACCTTGTTTCGAATGACCTTAGAATGGGCACCAACGACAGCTAGGTCTAGGCATACTCCATTAGATGTAAGGCACTTTTGGAGCGACACCTTAGCCAGCTGGCCAGTGAGCTTTCTAGAAGAGTAAAGCGCAGGGCGTTCAAGGATCTGCTTCTGGATCCAGCCAGTCTTGGGATATACCTTATGTTATGAAAGCTGTGTTTTGATAAAAATGGCTGAGCTTTTGATAATTAACAGTAGAGTAAAAAAAAAACCGGTCATTGTGTCAGTTTTTAACTAAAGCTGCGCATCAAAACAAAACACGAGTGCAATAACAAATTATACGTCGAACAGAACACACCAGAGCAGCCGCTATGAGAGCGGCTAAAAGCAAAACATACGCGAGACTAAGAGCCAGCTACGGTGGTCAACTGCGCGGTCAGCTGCACCTGTTAAGAGGATTCATTTCGGGATTTGTGTGCGCCTTTGTGTTGCTTCTATACATCAACAAGGTGCACCATGACAACAACAACTGTTGCTCCAGCACCAACAGCAGCAATGGCATCAACATCAACATCAGCAGCTTACCGGGAACACAAAGATTAAGGGATTGGGAGTTGCGGTCAGGGCAGCGAGTTCTGTGCATGGTTTTGACCTGTCCGGATTATGTGGACCGATATGCACAACATGTACACGCTACATGGGGCAAGCGCTGCAACAAACTGGTGTTTGTAAGCAGCGAGAACTACGAACCGCTGGGTGTGGTTCAAGTGGTGCAAAACAATAGTGACAGCTATGATGATCTCTGGAACAAAACGCGTGAGGGCTTTCGACATGTTTGGCTTGAATATGGCGAGCAATATGATTGGTTTCTAAAGGCAGATGATGACACGTAAGTAAAGGGTTAGAAACTTTAATTGAACCCATCTTTGCTTTGCCTGTTCCCTTAACTCCTACAATATCTATTTTCGCAGCTACGTCATCATGGAGAATTTGCATTATATGCTCAGCGCCTACGATTCGAGTATGCCTGTCTACTTTGGCTATCAAATGAGGCGTTACAATGTGGTAAGTGTTAAATGGAATTTCTATCATTAGTCATATACAAACTTGCACTATGTCTAAAGCCTTGTTAATTATTCGATCATCTCACCTGTTGATATTAAATTAGCATTGCAAATCGCATTTGTTATTTTTCGCACCGCAGCACCTCACAAAGCTTAATTAAATTATAGCATTTTAGATTTTTTGGGCTGTCAAAAAACCAGATTTAATTTGTTAGCTTACCTTCTACACTCTTATACTTTTTTCGTGCGATAGATGTGTTCGATAAGCTCCACAGGAAAATTTAAAATAATTTAAAATAAAAAAAAAATGTCTTTAATTTATTTTAAAAGCAGACGGATTGGAAAAGGCTATAAAGTAGAATTAAAAATTTGGATTTGTATTTTAACACAAGTGTTAATATTTTTAATGCACATTTTCAAAAATTAAATTTCATTTCACAAACGCTTTAGGGTACGACAAAATAGATATTTGTTTCCATTTTCAGGATAGCGAAATGATTAACAGCCATGCAAAATGCAAGTTGTAGTCTACAATTTATTGGCCAGAATAACCGGTTCGCTAGTATTTTGGTTAAATTAAATATTTAAAATTATTGACATACGTTTAATATTTTAGCTAATTAAGAAGAATTTCTTTGTTGAAAAAAAAACTGCTACTCAAACCTTGACAGTTATAAGCTAGAAAATCTTTAATCATAAAGATTGCAAAAAAAATTGGCAAAAAAAAAAACACAAATAGATCTCGCTTCAGTCAACATAAACATTGCTGCACAACATCTTTGCTCCGCCTCTTGGTTAATGGTCAGTTGTTGTCGTGAGGTCGTCGAGGTATCTTGTCATTTAATGCATACACAGCTCATCTTGCTTGGGGAAACCGCTCATCAAAGTCTCTGTGATTGTGTCGTTTGTTATTTTGTTGTTTTTACCTTTTCACATTAGATATTGTGCAAACATTTTGTTGCTGGCAATGTACACTTTATTCGTATTGGTGTTGATGTTTAACTCTTGTTGTTGAGGCGTACAGCAAAAAGAAAATAAATAAAATTGAGATACAATGTTTTTAATGGGTTTAACAAAGTAAGATATTTTAGATAGCTATAAATCACAAGGTTTTGGGTATTTTTGTTTGTTTAAATTTAACTTCAATTTGTGAAGTCAAACCAAAAATAATATGTCCATGTTCAAACGCCGCAGGTGTCTCAATGTAAGGTTTTTCTAAAATTTAATCAAAAAATAACATTGGAGAGTTATTAAAATCGCATTACATTATTTCTTTGATTTATTACATCGATTATGTTACTGACTGTATTTTAAAATATTTATTAGGAGTTATGGTTTTAGTTGGGCATTGCTTTTGTCTTTTGTGTGTTAAGTTATTCAATGGGTTATCAATTTCCAAATAAATCTTTAAATCAATATGAGATACTAGATTCAAGTCATTAAAAAGATCATATTTCTAGTCATTATGTAGAGAATAAAGATTGATTGGATATCTTGTATTTAATAAGCAAACAAGTTCAACTGCCAAATGTCAAGCCGTTTGAAACTTAAGCTTGCCGTATTCACATTTATTAAACACGTATTTTGACACATCATCCGCAATTATGTTGTAGCATCCGTCCAAATAACCTTCGACGAGGCTTAAAATTCAACACACTATGCGTTGTAATCGCAACCTTTATGATTGATTGATAATTATGCTAAAAGCCTTAACCATAACTAATAAACTGTTTTTTCGCTCCTTTGATGTGCGTATTTGTTTACAATTTTTGTATCCGTGTTGGAAAATTTCCATTGCAGTTATATTGATCTCTTAACAGTAAGTTTTTTAAACGTTTAATGCGTGATTTCACTTATTTCAAACAGAGTTATATGTCTGGAGGTGCTTCCTATGTGCTTAGTCGCGAAGCATTGCGTCGCTTTATGACTGAGGCCTACAACGCTAGCAAAATTTGTCCGGAGCCCAAGAAGATGGGCATTGAAGATTTTTATATGGGCATATGCTTGCAAAACGTGGGCGTTCATTTGATAAATTCCCAACGCGCTCTGCCTGACGATGAAAAGCCAAAGTTCTTACCGCTCGATGTCGAGAGTTATGTGTACAATGTTAATGCCAGCATTCCCGATTGGTTGCGAGATATGAGTGTCTCACAAGTATTAACAGTATGTATGCTAGCTAAAATACGTACACAAATACTATACTGTTAATTATGATTATCTTCAGGGCAACGATTGCTGTTCGAATTATTCAATTGCTTTTCATTATACCAAACCGGAACGCATGTATCTATATGAATTTGTGCTTTATCATTTGCGTGTCTTCGGTCACAAGTATGAGGAGCAGCTGCCCACAAAATTAACATTTGCCGAAATGTTGAAGATGTTACCCTCTGAAAATAATACAGAAATTAGAGACTTGTCACAAATGCTTGAGAGGCCGGAAAATTTTTAATATTGTGATTATATTGTTAATAAATTAGTTTTATTACAAGCCCAAGAGTGCAAAATGGCTAAGAAAATGGGTGTGACTGTCAAACTGCGGTCGTGGAACTTTTTCAATCATTACCCCAAAACATCTTATTTAAATTGATATTGATTTTGTGGTAAAAATGAAACTTTTGTAAGTAAAAAGTATACATTTTTCATCGCCATGGGGTAATATCAACTTAAGCAAAAATATTTTCGTGAAATGAAAAAAAATTTCCCCGACCGCTGATTAAAACGAATTTCAAATTCACAATGCATATGACCTTAATACTCGAATACGGCCTATGCCGGATGCAATGATTTTAGTTAAAACGGATTCTTTGAAAAACTGCCGCTACTCATTTTTAAGCCCTTTTGGCATACATACTTTTAGGCAGATCGCTTATTCTTTTATATTGCTGAAAAAAGATAAAAAAAAAGGCAAAGTGCCTCAATAAGTCTCACGCAAAAGTGTGCTACATTTTAAGACTAGAACAATTGCATACTTTTATGAAAGGCTTAAAAATGCTAAGACAGCTTAAAAAAAAACTGAAAAAAGCTAAAATGAGTAACTGCGTTTTTCTGAGAATTCATTTTAACTCAAATCATTGCATACGGCCGTACATCAAAGTCAATTGCAATTTGGAGTATTGAATTCGTTTTTGAGTTTTAAATTTGTTTTAGTCAGCGGTCGGGGAACTTTTTAAATCATTACCCGTAAATATTTTTGTGTAAGTATATATTATATATAAAAATTGCATATTTACCCAATTTTGGGTAATTTACCCAGGTTCCCCGACCGCTGACCTAAAAAGTTTTGCTCTTCTGTGATAATTTATTTTTTCATATATTCAATAAGGTAAACAGGAATTAAAAGTCATCTAAACGATTTAATAACTAAGTCATCCGGCTTACATAACTTGAACAAATATAAAATCAAAAGACTTTATTGCACCACACTAATTTCTAGCAGTTAAAAGAGTCTTGCTGTTAAATACCTTTCATAAACTTGTATACTTATACTTAAGCTTCGATGTAAGCAGGTGGCACATTGTAAGCCACTAGCTCACATAACATAACATAACATTATTATTATTATTATTATTATTATTAACTTAATAAGCTTTAAATGGTATATGCACATATTGCCTTGTGACTTCTGCAGCGGCTGCATTACTTTAACAACAACAATTGTTCATGAAGAAGCCTCAACGCTTGCAATGTGCATTTTTACTGCTACAAAGTTCCAAGCACATGGCAAAAATCCTTCAAAGTTGCGCATTCTTGCATGAAGGGCCAATTGCCGGTAATAAGTTTTTTCATTACCAAATGTTAATGCCTCTGCCACAAATTGGCCTTGTCACTGCCCCACAAATTGCTTACCTACCTTACTTAATTAAATCGAAAAGAACATACGCAAGCATTATTAATTTTCAATTGAGTCAAATGTGTAAGTGAATATTCATATATTAATCAATTGAGTTCGATGTGATGCATCGTGTGAATTAATAAGTGAAAGGGAACGCTTGCCTTCACCCACTAACTTATAATTGAGCATGAGATCAGTTTTCAAAACGAATCTCTTAATACGCAACATTGTACATAAAAAGATATTACTACATGAGCACATTCTGTGAGAGTATTTGCGGATAAGTAACTATAAGATGTTTTAAATACATAGTTCTTAAAAATATCTTAGCCAACTAAATATTATTCGTTTCAAAAAACACCCTTCTAGTGTTTGTAGCTTGCGCAACTTATCTCTTCTGCCTTCATTATATTGTTTGTTGTTTTTGCACTGTTTAAATTGACAACTGCAAGAACTCCATCCAATCAAGTTGACTTAATTAATTGAAAGACGCATAGAACACATACGGTTTGCTTACTAGCTAGGCAAACAGCTACCGATTGTAAGCTACTGCCAAGTTAGTTAACGTACTAAGTTATATGTAATTAGTTTTTTTTTATGAGTTCTCGTTGACGTTAGCCAGCCGCTGTGTTTCAAACCATTCCAACGGCCGTCAGACGGTGCGTATGCGCAATGCGCTTGTTCCATTTAGTGACGACGACGCACGCTACATGCTACATGCTACACGCAAGTGGGTTATACGTTTTTGTTGCCATTGCTGTTGCTCTTGTTATTGTCACCTGTCTGATTAATATTTTATATATGTATATGTTTTATTTGTATGTTTCTTTCAATCAAATTGTGCGTCGAGTCATTGCATGTATGTGTGCGTATGCATGTGTGTCGTTAGGAGGCAGGCAACTGCTAACATTCGTTGTTCGCACTCGTGACCTTCGCTGTTGTCAAAGGCGAGCTGTAAACTGCTCCGCTCTCGATTTGCAAGCCATTCGAAATTACCACATTTTTTGTAAGCGTTGGGGACAACAAACAAAAAAAAAAACGAATAAAAAAAAATAATAATAATAAAACAGCAAAAATAAATCCAAATTGAAATTGAAATTGAATTAAAATCCAAATCGAAACTGTAAAAAATCGGTTACTCAGCCAATGCGTAGCGGTTTTCGTGGTTTTTTGCTACCATTTTATCTTGTATGTCAATTGCTTTGGCCACGCACTTAATTTTTGTTTGTGAAAGTTGTTAACAATGTATTGGTTTTTATATATATATTATTACAATTAATTAATAATTGAGCAACAACTTACATCTTTCCATTCAATTTAGATTTCTTTACACATTTATAGATTACCAATTAAATCTTGTAAATTTATTACACCCTTCACTTTTAGCAGCAATCCAATAGACTTAAAAGGTGAAACTTTTTATACTCTCATCGAATAAAAATAAATATTTACCTAAATCAATTAATTATACATGTTGAAATAATATTTTAGGTTTGGCAAACTCCTTTTTGCAAGAGTATTCAAAATTCTGCTGTGCTCAAGTAGCTCTTGTTATCTTGTCTTAATTCGCTGTTAATTGATTCTCTGTGCGTAGTTTTGAAGTTGCTTCAAGTATTTGTACGCACTTGACAATTTTGGTATGCCATAATTAGCAAAGTATCGTGTATTGAATTTTTCCCTAGCACTTAATTGGTTTATATTTTAACAACAAACTCCAAATGACTAGGGATTATTGTGGGTACCAAAAACAAGACATACAATCATCATCTCGTTATTATTTATAAACACATAAATTTGGCGTGACTTTGGGAATGTTTAAAAAGGAACATACTATCTTAAGTGAGGGTGTACAGTATACCGATTAAAAACTTGTCCATCCATTGAATTTATCTCAATTCGTACTACTGTCAACCAGTTGACCAAAGTTCATGCCTCACAATTCAATCATTATTTCCAACAGACATTTACGGATAGTATAAAAAACGATATTTTATGTCGGTTTTTACTATAAGATATGTCAACAGATTTAAAAAAATTGTTTTTCCCCTCTTCAGTGCTCGCTTATCTTATGTTCCCCTCCTCCATATGCATGTTGTGCAGCTGTGCACATTCAAATCAATTAAAATTCTTATTTATGTTCGATTCTCGATGCGCCTAACAAGTTCAGCGTGAAGCGAGCGCATCTATAAATATTTATTAATGTTCGAGTGCTTCGAAAAATCAGCTGCTAAAAAATGAAGAACAAATATTAAATACACACAAATTACGTTTAACGCACACACGCATAGATTGATATTGAAAGACATTCTTGGCTCTCCAGTGCACTTCAAAAAGAACAAAAAATTCGATATTTATGTGTTTGAAGTTAATCTGTACAGCTTATATATATGTGAATTTGTTGCTGTTTCGAATTGCATGTTAAATTGACATTAATAAAAATGAAACACACATAACTTAAAGTTTAGCACTCGCTCGCTATGTTATGCAGTTAGATAAGTAATTAAATTAATTAGTTTTTATATGCCGACTGCCAATGGTCGATTCATTCCATGCCATTCGCTTGACTTATTTGTTCGAGAACTCAAAATTAGTTATGTAGAGGCCTTCCAATGGAGCGGAATAAAACTGGAACTTAAGTCGATTTTGTATCTGCTGAGCAGCTGCTGATTTTTTGTCAACTCAATTGAGCATTATGACACAAACACGATAAGCTATATTATTAAACATTTAAAGTCTTAAGAACTAAAGATAAATAAATAAACTTAAGCAACATTCATTGCGCAATTATGCTTTAATGGCTTTGGCTTTGAAACATTTAATTAAGGGTAGCTTAAGTCAGTAATTTAAGGTATATAATATCTTACAACCCGGATGCTCGGCTTACTTCTAACGTTAATGTTCCCATTATTTTCTCATTTGTTTTAAGCTCATTCTTAAATCCGCACATTTCAATCATTTACATCAATCTGCCAACAAAACAAAACTCGATAGCCCAAAGGCGTTGGTAAAAAACAAAACATAACCCATAAATCTTAATGAACAAGCCGTTAATAATATTAAGAACGCATAAAATCTGAAATATTGTAGCATATTTACATAGCAAACAGCTGATGGCGAGTGCAATCTTTGACGTTGACTGCTCAATTAACCGAAGAGTAGTTTAGTTTGTCCTCTCTTTGCGCAGATGAAGATGCTCACTCTTGTGCCGAAGTGCCAGTCTGTCTGCTCTTTGCACAGATCCGCATAGCTAAGGAGCTCAATGGAACTTAGGCGAATTGGAAATGCCCACAAGAAAATATACTCTCATATGTTCGTGTTCCTGTGGGAAACATTGGCATGACAATGATTAATGCGACACGTTGTCATGTCGAATATGACGGAACTCATTTGGAGACGGACATGGAGACGGAGACTGAGCGCACATGCGAAATAGAGCATAAGCCATAGTCTGTGAGGGGGAGGGGGAACATAGTCCAGCTCGATGCTGAGAAAGAGAGAGAGACGAAGAGAGATAAAGGGAAAAGCAGAGCGTAAGCAAGCAAAAGTCAGCAGCCCCATAGCCGACCGGTTTTGATGTGCGAGCGGTGCTGCGGGGCGGCAGATAATTTGGTGTGCTTCATAGCCCAGCTGAGGTGCCTGGCACCAGCTGAGTTTTCAGTACTCAACGAACTCTTGGCCGCTGCGGACGTTTGGCGCTAATCTGGTGAGCGACGTGTGAAACGAGCGACGAACTCTCGTAGTGAGAGTGAATGTAAACGTGTCGCGCATGCGTCTACGTCGTCTTCATTTGTTTGCTGCTTCGATCGGTTCGGTTCGGTTTGGTTTCGTCTTCACCGTTACTATAATTTGTGCTGTGCGTTTTATCTATGCAAAGTGACAAGCGAAGTTATGTGATGGCAAATTGCTGAAATTGTTTGTCGAAAATTGCAAAGTGGAAGGAAAAACATGAAACTATTCACAGAAAAACAAAAAAATAAATAAACAAAACAACACACACTACACCCGCTGCATTGCTTTCAATAATCTTCAAGTCGACTTGTTTTTGTTGCTTCTTTGTGATTTAGTGTGGTGTTGTTGCTTTTTTGGGTCGCCACTTCGTTGGCACGCCATCTCTTTTGCGCACACGCAAATTCGTCGTCTTTGGGGCGTCTTTTTTGCCTTCTGCTTTGTTCGCTCTGAGCGAGCGTCGTCTTCTTGTCTTTTGCTTGTGTACATTTTCGTTCACGAATATAATTTATTTTCGTGTTTATATCTGCGGCTGCTGCGGCTTCTACTTCGTCTTTTTCTTCCTTTTCCATCAACTCTACATCCTCATCATCCCACTCTCTACCTTTTCAATGTGACAACTACAAAAAAACACACAAAAACAAATAGATACACCAGCAACACACAAAATTTGCGCAAAAACAAAGAGAAAAATATTATTGCTACCAAAAGAAAATTCCACGTTCGTAAATTAAATAAACGGAAGTGCAAATAAACTGTTAGTGGTGTGCAAAACTGTTAATGCCTATAATAATGTTGTAAAACCTACACATAAGAAAAGGAGAAATATTAAAAAATATATGTATATGAAAGTTGCAAGCGACTGCTGGCTAACAAGCCAAGTCTTTCGGTGTGTGTTATAGAGATTTGCATACAAATAGCTGTTAACTATATCGTTGAACGTATATTTCACTATGTTTATTTCAAAAATCTTGATTTCCCATTGAGCGACAGATTAGAATATAAGAGGTCTGTTATAAGTTTGCCTTAAACGGATGTCGACTTCAAACCAATTCCTTACGATAAAATAAGCTTATCCCGTTTTAATTGATAGCTAAAGATCAAAACGATAACTCAACTTTACGCACTTTCTTTTGCTTTTGAATTGACTTGCTAACCTCGCTTTTAATGAATATCTAAAATGACTTTATCTTATAACGTATTCACAAAAAGTATAGCGCCTAAGTTTAATTACAGCAGCATTTAATGAACTAGACTCTTAGCTCCATCGCTTTCGTTCAAGGGTATTAAGACTTCGGCGAGGCAAACATTGCTATTCTTTCTTATGTTTCTTAACATTCCATCATAATTACGGTTTTTAAGTCTTCCACGCTTTCTTGCATTTCGGTTACTCTTGGCACACTCTTTCCTTCTCTTCGCTGTATTACAATTTCTAAACAAATGCCATCCTACATTATACATACGAATTCATATTTGTACATCACTAAACTATTTGAGGTCTGAGTCTCTTGGGTGTCTATTTAGCTTTATGACTTCGTTAGCTTTGGCTCAAACTTTTGCTGCTTGTTGTTGGTGTTATGTGGGCATTGTTAATTGTTGCAGTTGTGCAATACTGTATTTTTTTTTTTTTTTTTTTAGTTATTGCTTTGCTGTGCTTATGTTGTTGCCTCTTATTTTTTCGGCTTCTTTCTCGCTATTGTCGATTATGACTAATGGACATTTGTCGGTTTTGCTTGTAAGCACACAGAAGGTCAATTGTTTTGCGGGTAATTCCGTTTATTAAATGTGTACATACACATTTATGTACACATAGGTCCGATTTTTACGATCTTTGTTTTATTTTATTTGAATTTTTTTTTGTCTTGATTTGCCGTTTATTTTGCTTTACACATAAAAAATCGCTTTACTTTATGCAATATTATTAATTTGAGACATTAACGAACCATTTCATCATTTACTTAAGTCTTTAATATTGCGGTTTTAGTTTTTTGTCAATGGTAAATAAAACGGACTTAAATACTATGGATAACCAAGCTTTGTTGGTTTTTAGAAAATTATTTTATTATTATAGCTTAATTTTTGTGCAAATTTCTCTAATTCTTAATATTTATAAACGAGAATTCCGTTACGGTTAAAAAAAACCAAATTCTTCAGTATGCGCAACAAATTTTTCGGTAGAACCTCATCAACTGTGAATTCAAATATATAATATCGTATGAATCAGAAGTGTTAACAAAAAGTTTCTCATTTGCAGCCCAATTTAAAGTTTCCTGGAAAAGATGACCATACGTTAAAAGTTAGCCAATGTGGCGTGTAATAATAAAAATACAAATTGAATCGTATATAATGCAAAACTGAGTCGCCCCAAGCTATCCGACTCACCCCCCAGTGCTATACATAAATTGTTTTATTAATTTCACAATACAATCCGACGAGCCAACAAATTTGTTTATAACAATAGCAATACCCGGGCTATCAATATGAGTGTTCCGAGCGTGCCCCAACAGCGGGCATCAACTCAAACTCCAATGCGAAACCAACAGCATAACTGGCGTCTACGTCTGCCACCTGGGGCAATAGTTCCTCGCAGCGCCCTACTATTGTTGCTGATTAGTCTGGGTCTCAGTCTGGGCATTGTGCATTGTTATGGTAAGTACCTTTATTTTAAATACCCTTGGAAAGGGTAAAAAATTTAAAAAAAATATTATTTGTGATCAAGCCTTTATTTTATTTCTTACAAACCTGTTACCAAAAAAACAAAATTATTTTAGTTAAATTTATATTGGTAACCAAATAGACTTTGGTTTGAAAGGAAGGGTATGTAAACAGATAACCTTTCCTTTATTTTTGCATATGCCTTAACAAATTCAATTAATCTTTTAATTCTCTACGAGATATAACTTACATAATTAACAAACGATGCTTAAAAGTTTTTAGAAAGTCAAGTGAAGTATTTTTAGCATGCAAAAAATTTAAATTGTAAAAAAAAAACGTAAAAAATAATATATGCAAAAACAAACTAAAATTTAGATATATATATATAGAAAAGAAGGAACAAACAACTGAAAACACGGAAACACATAGAACCAACATGTCCATTTTATTGATGTGCAATTTTTATATTTAATGGACTTTTAGTACATGCGATAAAAATATCCAAACATGCTAGCCAAGTAAAAAGAAAACAAAAAGCAAGTGTTAATGGGCAAACATAATGAAATGCGAAAAGAAAGGCAAACAAAATGTTTGCATATGTCGCGCATGGCACATGTGGTCAGAGGAAGAGGTGGCACAGGGGGTAAATAGTACAATGGACAATATATATTGCTTTGTTTGCAATTATTTTATAACAAATATCATATAACAAATATGCATAAATCGAATGATTAGCAACAATAATAAAAATAATACAATGACATCCATGAAATTTAAAAGGGGTGCGACTTGCGGTGAGGAGTGTGGGGTTGCTCACCATCAACCAGAACCTGATAAAACAAGCCGCTTAAACAGCCAGCTGGCTGGGCGATCGTTGACATTTGACTCGGTATACGATGCCGCCGGTCTGAACGGGGTACAGGGCCACGCCCACAAACTAACCGTTTCAATTCCGCAGCAGTGTGGTACGTGACCGGCTCCAACATCTGTCAGACATCTGAGAATCGATTGCTTCTACTAGTGTCTGCTCAGGAAATATTACGAGCTAAGTGGTGCATAACAAATTGCTTATGCCGTCGATTATCGGTCAGTTGGAGGCACGAGATCATGGCATGTCTGCCGATATGCTGTCACTCACAGCTGAGACAAAGATAGAATAGTTGTATTGTTTCGTTTTGTCTGTAGACTCTACATGCCATAAATCTGCATCTTCTGATCGGATGACGTCAAACAATCGTTATCCGGTTAACTGTTTGTGCTATTATGATAGGATTATTTGATGTAATTACTTTGAAATTGCCCGAGTTGTTGCTTGTGGTGATTTGCATTAGAGAAGTTAACATAAAATGTGATGATAATTGGAAGACTTTTGGTTTTATCTGTTGTTTCAAGTATTCTATAAAGACGTTCACGTGAGTAATTCATATTTCAATGTCGTTGAAAAATAATACGAAAAATAATTCAATTAGCAGCTTTAGGTACGCAAGGCAACCAGATTTTGTTAATAGAACTTAACTGACATTAACTCGATGTTTTGAAAGTCACGAACAAAAATTAAATTTTGGTATCTACTGATATTTACATTTATGTTACGCACGCCAATATTGGAGATTTTAATTAAACTAATGGCATTTGGCTTAATTAAATAAAAATGCCAAAAGCTTTTGAACGTAAAGCATTTTGTAAGCAAAATACTCAACATATAACAGAACACAAACAGAAAAAAAAAAAAACTCAGCTTGTGTTTCAAGTATTATTTTTCTGTGGTATTTGGAGAAACTGCATTCGTGGCCAACAATTTGCGATGCTGACAACTTTTTCTCAGTTGTCTAATTAAGCCGCAAAAGATGAATAAGAATTTTTGGGCTTCATTACGATTTCTGTTTTGGCCAGAGCGTACAGTGCGGATAGTGTTGATTGATTTTGAGTAAAAAATTAAGTCATGTGTGATTTTTGATTTAGTATTTTTTTTTTTACTCTCAAATTGGCAACCAATTAACAGCTAACAAATAGATTTCATTGTATTGTATGAATTTAATGTGTCAAAGCATCAACAAAAAAACATTTATGGCGCTTTGTGACAAATTGTTTTGGTTCAGCTTTTCAAAATTATTAGTCTACTCGCATGCAGCTATAAAAAAAATCTGATTATTTAATGAAACTAAAAACAAATACATTTAATTAATAAAACATGTCTGATTTTAATGAAATTTAAAACGATAATCAACTTTTTTGTTTTTTAAATATAGTTTACGAAAAAAATATATATAAAAAACGTAAGCGTTATATATTTTAAACAGCAAATTGATAATTGTTAATATTAAGAAAAAAGTCAATTTATCTTGCTGTTTTTTTTTGGCATTTTAAAGTTTCTCCAGAAAGTTTTCCGCACATTAACACAGTTCGTATAAAGCCTAAAGTGATAAATTGGCCCAAGATATATGTTGCAACAAATCTAATTGATAAATGTCACGCATTCGGCCAGCGGATGAAAGTGAAGCACAAACAAATCAAAAGACTTAGGAAACGAACGTGAAATCGTCTACGTTTGAAAAAAAAAAAACACTCACAAATGCGACAATTGATGACGAACCAAACCAAACCAAAGCAAACTATCAACAGTAAACTATTTACTTTATACACTTGCATATATATACATATATGTTTTATTTTTTTTGGGAATCCGTGATGTCGTGTATGCATTGCATACGAGCTATACAACAGGTGTTTGTTTCTAGCATTCCAAAGACGCCAACGCAATCTATATACATACAAGCAAACATAATAAGAATATACATAGATACATAAGGTCAGCTGACGTCTTCTCACTGCCTCTCTTTTTGCGATGAGTAAATCTTCAGTTAAATGTAGGTGGTTGTTGCTGTTGTTGTTTTGAGTGTTTGCTGTTTGTTGGCTACGTTTTCGGTTAACCGGATCTGATTCTCAATGATTATTGTTGCCTCTTTGCTGTTCTGTTTAAATATAGTCTCGGATCGTTGTCAGTCGTTGTTGCCATCTATCATTCCGCACACACACACACACACACATACAAAACACACACGTGCGAGCATTGCTCTCTAAAATGGCACAAAATATAGTCATGTGTACAGAAGTTGTTGGTGTTGCTGTTTCTGCCTGTCAACGTCATGATATTTTAATGGTTTACGTTAAGCAAATCTTGTGTTCAAACATCAAACTAAAACGTTTGGCATTTCGAGTGTGCAACATAAAAATCAGAAGTACAATTAAAAAATGTATTTTTACTATGATTTTCTTTATTAAATCAATTTAACTGCTAATCAATTTCAATTTATATTTACTTCGACTCTTTTGTTTTTGCACGTTTTAATTTGTTTTGGCTACGGCCATTGTCTTTAATTGCTAAACGGGTTTTACAGTAAGTATCATTATTGTGGGTGTTTGGCAGTATAGTAGATATTTAAATACGCTTTATTGATTACGAAAGTCAATTGCTTATTAAAATTTAACCGCCATTATACAGGGTATCGCATAGTGAGCGCTCAAACAAAGCACTTAGAACCATTTTTGCTTTGTGATTCGTGTTTCAAAACTGCTACAAAAAATTAAATAATGATTGTATTAATTATTATATATACGATTTGTTTGAAACACATTTTAAAAGCTTGTGTTAAATAATAATAATATATATAATAATAATTCATGTTCTTAAGAACCATCGCTTCAAAACTCTATAATAAATAACGAAAAATTAACCAGCAATTTGTCATTACAAAACGAGCTAGCGACAAAGTACTTAAAACGACAACAAATGATTTAAATGACACGCAAATTGAGGCCTAAAGCCTCTTTGTTAAAAGACGAGGCGGGGCTTAACACTTTAACAGTTCTGACCGCAACTAACTCAAATTTGCAGTCAATTAAAGCAGCTAAACACGTTTTCTCCGTAACCAAACAATCTTCAATCTTTCAGCACTGATCCAATATTTAAGAAAATGAATAAAAAAAAAACGAAAACACACAAAAAAACTTGCTCAATGGGCGGGTTATCATACTGTAAGTAGTTTTGAATGTTTGTTGATTGGTTTTGTTATTTTGTGCGTAGCAACATTTATGGCATTCTCCGATTTTAACTGGCACAATTTAATGCGTAATTTGCACGCATAAAATAACATGAAAATCAATCTAAATAAATTGCGACAGTTATCGTTCTCTCAAAGTGCCCATAAACAACTTGTAGCAACTAGATTTTGGAATTACTATCTAGTATAAGCGATTTGCATAATAATGATTAGTTAACATTCTTAAACTAACTAACTAGCATTCCATTATTCTCGATACTTTACTCTAATTGCAACTAATTTATGGACGTCTTGTTATCTTTATTCACTACAGAGAAAATGTATAGTCAGACTGAAAAGCAACGCTACGATGGCTGGTACAACAATCTGGCCCATCCCGACTGGGGATCGGTTGGTAAGTGCAATTAAATAAGATCAACTACATAATGTTGTTAATGCAACGACTTAGACTTTATGGGATCGTCAAATTTGTATTAGAACACGGAATCAAATAATTTGCATAGTAACAATATCAAAAACCTGATTTTCAGATAGCCATCTGGTGCGCAAGGCTCCGCCCTCGTACTCGGATGGAGTGTATGCCCTGGCTGGGTCTAATCGACCATCGACGAGGCGACTAAGTCGTCTCTTTATGCGCGGTCGCGATGGCTTGGGCTCTAAATTCAATCGCACCGCATTGCTGGCATTCTTTGGCCAGGTGGTTGCCAATGAGATTGTGATGGCCTCCGAGTCGGGTTGCCCCATAGAGATGCATCGCATTGAGATCGAGAAATGCGATGAGATGTACGATCGTGAGTGTCGCGGCGATAAATATATACCCTTTCACCGAGCAGCCTATGATCGTAGCACGGGCCAGAGTCCAAATGCGCCAAGGGAGCAGGTAAGAGTGCAAGGGTGTGATGATTACCACCAACTTGGTGTTCAAATGTCACAATAAAACTTACTCCGCAGATAAATCAAATGACTGCTTGGATTGATGGCAGTTTCATTTACAGCACATCCGAGGCCTGGCTCAATGCCATGCGTTCCTTTCACAATGGCACCCTGCTGACCGAGAAGGACGGAAAACTTCCTGTGCGTAATACAATGCGAGTACCGCTCTTTAACAATCCGGTGCCAAATGTTATGAAGATGCTTAGCCCAGAGAGGTTGTTTTGTAAGTTTCATAATTGTAATATTATCTATATTGTAGTTACAATTTTGATGTTTTTTTTACAGTGTTGGGTGATCCGCGCACAAATCAAAATCCCGCATTGCTCTCCTTTGCTATACTCTTTGTGCGTTGGCACAATACGTTGGCGCAGCGTATTAAGCGTCTGAATCCCACATGGTGTGATGAGGATATCTTTCAGCGTGCTCGGCATACGGTGATTGCTAGTCTCCAGAATGTGATTGTCTATGAGTATTTGCCAGCGTTTTTGGGCTCTTCAATGGCACCGTATGAGGGATACAAACAGGACGTGCATCCGGGCATTGGTCACATATTTCAGGCGGCTGCCTTTCGCTTTGGCCACACAATGATACCGCCTGGCATCTATCGGCGCGATGGTGAATGCAACTTTAAGCAGACACCCATGGGCTATCCGGCCATACGGTTGTGCTCTACATGGTGGGATTCTAGCGTAAGTTGTTACATATCTTTTCCTATAAAAAAATTTTATTAATAAGTGTGTTTATTGCAGGGTTTCTTCAGCGACACCAGCGTGGAGGATGTGCTGATGGGTCTGTCATCGCAAATATCGGAGCGTGAGGATCCTGTCTTGTGTTCGGATGTGAGAGATAAACTCTTTGGACCTATGGAGTTTACGCGACGCGATCTGGGCGCTCTCAACATAATGCGTGGAAGGGATAATGGCTTGCCCGATTACAATACAGCTCGTGAAGCATATGGTCTACATAGGCACAAAACCTGGACGGACATTAATCCCCAGCTCTTCGATGCGCAACCAGAGCTTTTGGAGTAAGTAGGCATAGTTTTAACTGGCGAGACCAATTAACAATGTTCTTATTTGTAGCATGCTTAAGGAGGCCTACAATAATCAGTTTGATGATGTGGATGTTTATGTGGGTGGCATGTTGGAATCCTATGGCCAGCCGGGCGAGCTGTTCAGCAATGTGATTAAGGAACAATTTGAACGATTGCGCGATGCCGATCGATTTTGGTTTGAGAACGAACGCAATGGCATCTTCACGGCCGAGGAGATTGCGGAGCTGCGCAAGATAACGCTCTGGGACATCATCGTGAATAGCACAGACATTGAGGTGGATGAGATACAGCGTGATGTGTTCATGTTTCGCGATGGTGATCCCTGTCCACAGCCGATGCAGCTAAATGCTACAGAACTGGAGCCATGCAACTATTTGGAGGGCTACGATTATTTCTCCGGCTCCGAGTTGATGTTCATCTACGTGTGCGTTTTCCTTGGCTTTGTGCCCATACTCTGCGCTGGTGCCGGCTATTGTGTGGTGAAACTGCAGAACAGCAAACGCCGACGACTGAAGATACGACAGGAGGCATTAAGGGCGCCACAGCAGAAGGGTTCGGTTGATAAAATGTTAGCTCGTGAATGGTTGCATGCCAATCATAAGCGTCTGGTAACTGTCAAATTTGGACCGGAATCGGCCATTTATACCGTGGATCGTAAGGGGGAGAAGCTGCGCACATTTAATTTAAAGCATGTGGATGTTGTAAGCGTTGAGGAATCGGCAACGAATCATATTAAGAAGAAGCCTTACATCTTGCTTCGTGTGCCCAGTGATCATGATCTGGTGCTCGAACTCGAATCGTATGGAGCACGACGTAAGTTTGTGAAGAAACTCGAGGATTTCCTACTGCTGCACAAGAAGGAGCTAACACTGATGGAGGTGAATCGTGACATTATGCTAGCAAGAGCCGAAACACGCGAACGTCGCCAAAAACGTCTTGAGTACTTTTTCCGGGAGGCGTATGCGTTAACCTTTGGCCTGCGACCCGGCGAACGTCGCCGGCGCTCGGACGCATCCAGCGATGGCGAAGTGATGACCGTTATGCGCACCAGCCTGTCCAAGGCGGAATTTGCCGCTGCACTAGGCATGAAACCCAACGATATGTTTGTGCGAAAGATGTTCAACATTGTGGACAAGGATCAGGATGGACGCATTAGTTTCCAGGAGTTTCTTGAGACTGTTGTACTCTTCTCACGCGGCAAAACGGACGACAAGCTGCGCATCATTTTCGATATGTGCGACAACGATCGCAACGGTGTCATCGACAAGGGTGAATTAAGTGAAATGATGCGCTCCCTGGTGGAGATTGCGAGAACGACCAGTCTGGGCGATGATCAGGTCACTGAGCTGATCGATGGCATGTTTCAGGACGTGGGTCTCGAGCACAAGAATCATCTTACCTATCAGGACTTTAAACTGATGATGAAGGAGTACAAGGGTGATTTTGTGGCTATTGGATTGGATTGTAAGGGGGCCAAACAGAATTTCCTAGACACATCTACAAATGTTGCACGCATGACATCGTTCAATATCGAACCCATGCAGGACAAGCCACGCCATTGGCTGCTAGCCAAATGGGATGCCTACATAACATTCCTTGAGGAGAATCGTCAGAATATCTTTTATCTATTTTTGTTCTATGTTGTAACCATTGTGCTGTTTGTGGAACGTTTCATACACTACTCATTTATGGCTGAGCATACAGATTTACGGCATATTATGGGCGTGGGAATTGCCATTACACGAGGATCTGCTGCTTCCCTTTCCTTTTGCTATTCCCTACTGCTATTGACCATGTCCAGGTGAGTGTTGTTCACATTGATTAATCTTACTAGATTTTGTTCTCAAATATGTTTTATTTGCAGAAATCTCATCACGAAGCTAAAAGAGTTCCCAATACAACAATACATTCCATTGGATTCGCACATACAGTTCCATAAGATCGCCGCATGTACAGCTCTGTTCTTTTCCGTGCTGCACACGGTTGGACACATCGTTAACTTCTATCATGTGTCAACACAGTCGCACGAGAATCTTCGCTGCTTAACGCGCGAGGTTCACTTTGCCTCCGACTACAAGCCAGACATAACCTTCTGGCTCTTCCAGACGGTCACGGGCACAACGGGTGTCCTGCTCTTTATCATAATGTGCATCATATTTGTGTTTGCCCATCCGACGATACGAAAGAGGGCCTACAATTTCTTCTGGAACATGCACACTCTCTATATTGGTCTCTATATGTTGAGTTTGGTTCATGGATTGGCACGTTTGACGGGCCCACCACGCTTCTGGATGTTCTTTTTGGGACCGGGCATTATTTACACGCTAGACAAGGTTGTATCACTGCGCACCAAATATATGGCATTGGATGTCATCGATACAGATCTCCTGCCCTCTGATGTCATCAAAGTCAAGTTCTATAGGCCGCCCAATCTAAAGTATTTGTCCGGGCAGTGGGTGCGATTATCCTGCACAGCGTTCAGACCACAGGAGATGCATAGCTTTACGCTCACATCGGCGCCACACGAGAACTTCCTGAGCAGTCACATTAAGGCGCAGGGTCCGTGGACTTGGAAGCTGCGTAACTATTTTGATCCATGTAATTATAATCCTGAGGATCAGCCCAAGATTCGCATTGAGGGTCCGTTTGGTGGCGGCAATCAGGACTGGTATAAATTTGAGGTCGCTGTAATGGTGGGTGGTGGCATTGGTGTTACACCCTACGCATCCATATTGAACGACCTGGTGTTTGGTACCAGCACCAATCGCTATTCAGGTGTCGCCTGCAAAAAAGTTTACTTCCTGTGGATTTGCCCATCGCATAAGCACTTCGAGTGGTTTATTGATGTGCTGCGCGATGTGGAGAAGAAGGATGTTACCAATGTGCTGGAGATACACATTTTCATAACGCAATTCTTTCACAAATTCGATTTAAGAACCACAATGCTAGTGAGTATTAATTGAATGATACCGTAAACTCTCAGTTTTATCTAATGTAATCTTTCTCGTTTGCAGTATATATGTGAGAATCACTTTCAGCGCCTATCGAAGACCTCCATTTTTACGGGTCTCAAAGCAGTCAATCATTTCGGGCGCCCAGACATGTCCAGTTTTCTTAAGTTTGTGCAAAAGAAGCACTCCTATGTAAGTGCCTTCGCAAACCAATTGTAAAAAAAAGGGAAAATAAGTCATTTAAATATTTCGTTACAGGTATCTAAAATAGGTGTCTTCTCTTGTGGTCCCAGACCGCTTACAAAAAGCGTCATGTCCGCCTGTGATGAAGTGAATAAAACACGCAAATTGCCGTACTTTATACATCATTTCGAGAACTTTGGTTAAGTAAGGCGCATACCTAAGTCGTCTGTCTATACAATTCTACAATTATCTGCCAACTACAAACAACAAAAAAGCACACCACACACAAATACGATTATGATTAATTCTCGAATATTATGTTTAGTATTAAGGTTCATTCGTTCAGCATTTAAACGAATTTAGTAGCACATCCTATCTAAACTACCATCTCTCACCTATGTGTGTGTATGATATATGTATGTATGTGTAGATTGTGCTCTTGCGTTCATTGTTTAGTCAAGTTTTACATGTTTAGTGCATTATAAAAATTCCCATTGATATTTAGCTACAAGAACACCTTAGCGGCCTCTACTCAATAGATATACTACTTATGGATGTGTATGTGTATATGTGTATTTATTGAAAATATGATTTGTTATCAGTTTTTGTAAACCGTTCGCATTATTTATTAAAATTTACAATTTAATTGAAACTGTGCTTATGCATTTTTATTTTCTTAGAACGGTTTTAGGTCAAAAAGACAACAATCTGAAAGTAAGCAGTTCCATTTTATTTGCAAAGCAGTGCAATTTCAGTACAACTTGCCGTACCCAATATGTTTGCCCCTACTGTACGATTATAAAGCGCATGCGATAAAAACAGCTGGTAAAATCAAATAGGACGCATTAAGTAAACAAAAATCCTATCGTACGTCAATATAATATAAACTAATTTGCAATTATAACCAAAATTTTCACAAATGATCTTGGAAATATATCACCTATTGGCGGACTATTACACTAATTGTCTTAATGCAGAGCTGCACATTAACGAATGGGTGCAGCATCAGTAAGTTAATTTTTCTCATCCTTATAGTAAACATTTTAAGCAATCAAATTCAGTTTAAGCTTTGCGGAACCACTCTTTCGCCTTGTTAGCATCTACTTGGAGCCTGGCAATATCTTTAATGTGCTGATACCCTTGATTGGAGCTTATCGACAAGATTTGCTCACACATCTAATTTGTGTTATGAGTCTGGTCAGCACAGTGGGCTCCTTTGAAAAGTGGTAAGCTCTTAGTTTTAGTTACGGTTTTTTGCTTGAGTCGATTATGCTTACATATAGGATATATCCTGAGTCACGACCACTGTGGCGTCTACGCGAACTCTATGCTGATGAGAATGCGAATAAGCCAACGTTAAGCGTTGCTCTACAAAGTCATGATCTAAGCTGTGAAACTAGCGGCGGTATGCCTTGCTCTCATTCCATGTGCTTGACAGCTCTTCTAATGGTTCTCACCACGCATTTGTCGATGCCACAACGCTTGAGTGCCTGCCGCATAATTTTTTTCGTCCTATTTGGTGGCTGTATGCTGTGCATGTGGCTAAGTCGCTTATATCTGGCCACAGAGTTTTTGCATCAGTGCCTCATGGCCAGTTATATGGCAATAAGCATGGAGTCCATCAGCCGACATCGACGACATTGGCCGCAACGTACTTGGTCGGTTCTAGTTGTAGTTCTGCTTGGTTGCCTGGCTGTTGCTGTTTACTTTATAAAAATGCATTTGGGTCTTGATCCACATTGGTCTGTGCGGCAGGTAAGTACCATCGATACAGTATCCTCTTCCATTCTTTATCTATAATGCACTATGCAGGCTTTCAAGTGGTGTCCGGAACCTACGTACATGCAACATGAGAGTAGTCCCATCTTTTTGCTCTCCCGAGATCTGGGTAATCTTATGGGTGTGGCACTTGCATCGCCTTCGAAAAAACTGTATGTAATTTAGTGGAATGTGTATGTATTATTTATAAAATTTAATTTTCTTTCATATATTTAAGGACAAACAACTCAAAATTTTCACAACGTTTTGCCGGGATTTCCATTCTAGAGTTCGTTAACTATTTATTGCGCCTTTACACCCCTAAGCAGTATGGACGCTTTTCATTTTTGGCCTACGAGTTTATACGCAACTGCTTACACGCATTGGTACTCATAAGGTACCTGCCGCAATTATTAAACAAATTAGTTAGGTAGATTATAATCATTATAGTTTGGTATTGTGCAACAGTAAATTTAAAATAACGGCACAATTTAAGTTTAAAATAAGCGCCAGTCTTCTATTTTACTCTACTACTGAGTCATCAATAGTTTTTCGCAAAATACCGCTCGTGTTTGCGGAAACAGCAAAGCAGTACCCGGCCACCACTAATGCCGCTCAGCAGACGTCCATTTTAAGCAGCCAAATCGGACTGTAAGCGGAATAAAGTTCGAGGCAAACAGAAACAGCAGAAAGTGCCTGACAATATTTTTGAATGCAGCCAAGTTCATGTATGATCGGTGTTTCGCGTGCAGCCAACTTAATTTGTGAGCTCAATATTGCGCGCAGCCAACTTCGTGTTAAAGCTCACTGCAAGCGCGCCAACTATGATTTTACACGAAGATAGCTGCTCGCAAAGTTTCGGTCCAACACAAAGTGGCCAGAGCGCAAAGTTTTAACTCACGTAGAGTTGGCGGCAACAACTTAAGCGACAAGCTGCTATTTCTGTTCGCCTAGATTTTTGTTTCGCCACCAGTCCGATTTGGCTGTTTATGCGAGCGTCGTCTGCTCCGCTTGATAGCGGAAGTTGGGTCTTTGGGAAATTAGCATCGACACTATTGCTGCGTGTCACCCTGTAAGCTTAATCAAATAAAACATAAAGTATTTTGGGCTTTTATTATCGTTATCATGTATTTCATTTGTATTTGTTGAAATTTGTGTTTTGCCAAAAGATAATTTTTTCGTTTAAATTATCTATTTATACATAGGTATAACGTTGAATAGAAATTTGTATGCAAGAGTTCATTGGAGGCATCGGTTTTGAGTTTTTTATGTTTTGTTTACGAACAGTGTTGAAATAGACTCAGTCAAGCTGCTAAAAAGAGGACATTTCGATTTGATCATTATATATTTTGTGTATAGCATATACTAATGTTTTAATGTATGTTATTACTTATTATTATAAAAAAGAGCTACTACAACAGTAATATCAGTATCAGTATATTTTGTGTGTACCCATTACCAAACAATTCAAATAATTTTACATTATGTTTTTGTATCAATTCAGTCTTGCCATGACTCAGTACAATGGCATTATACTCCAGATAAAAACCGTTATATCATTTTAATCATCAATCATAATCGCATTTAAGCATCGTTTAATCAGTTCAAAAAGTTTATATTTTACGAATAGCTAAACTTTGGGTTCGAAACAGCATCCAAGAAGTGCTCAGAGGTTATAAGTTATAACTACTCATATACATGTATATATTTATGTATATATGTATATAAATATATATGTATTTTCAACTATATATATGGGAATGACGTTTAAAGTTCTACTAACGTTTGACTTGTTGAATTTTAAATTGATTAATTGTCATTTCTAGGGATTAAACATAGACACCGAATAAAACATGAATACTAAATTGTGTATGTGTTATAAATCTATTAATAGTTCTCGTTTGCATATGCATATAGAAAAATGTAGTATTGCTTCGGCATAATATGATAATGTCTCAAACTAAACCTCATCTCTTTCATTACTTATCTTAACTGCTTCAAAAGGCCAACGGGCGGCATTTAGGGCGCTAGTTTCGTAAATGTATACCAAACTATCTTTACGAATTTTCTTGTGCCTTTCCATTAAAAATCCCTGAAAATTGCTTTGCTCAGCTGCTGCTTTTTACTGTTTCTGGTTTTTCTTTGTTTTTGGTTTTTTGTTTTTCTTCTGTTTGTTTGACAATGCTGACAATTAATATGTATTGTATTTTTCACATTTTAAGCAAAGTTTAAAGTTAAATCTCTTGTTCATTTGCTTTTTTCTTTTTTTTTTTTAAATGCTTCGTACGCCTTAGATGTCTTTATGTGTTATATGTTTGTGTATATGTATGTTGTGCTCTAGAAGCAAATTCAAAACTGCGTTTGCTTTACTACGTTATACATAATCTGTTTGTTAGACATTGAGTTATCACACCAATTTATATATATACTATATATATTTATATGCTGGCGGGTAGTTGCTTATATAGATACAAATCTTATACATGTATGTATGTTCTATCAACACTCTATCCACATTGTATCACCCTTGCGCTACAGTGAAGCCTGACTTAAGTGTCTACCAAAAACTATCAAATGCAAAGGTAAACTCTACACTCTGATGAAAAATTTCGCTCTCTATTTGTTGTTTTTTGTAAACGCATACGAATTGCATTTAGCTGAACATCATCCAATAAGTTTTACAACTAGTATCATAGCTTTTTTGTGAGTATTGCTTTAGTTTTTACAGGGTTTCCATTTGTTAATCTAGTTACTAAAATATATATATAAGTACAATGCTTCAACTTGATTGTAGTTGCAGTTACCTAAAAAAAGGGAAAACCTGAAATGATATATGTATTTATAAAATAAAAAGAATAACAAATAATAAATTCATTTGTAGATCATAAGTTTTGCTTGTATTAAGTGTGTTTAACAAATCTTAAAGAGAACATGGAAAAAAATTATTAAATTTGATTGACATCGAAAATAAAAATAATTAATTCTTTGCTAAATAATTTTGTTTAAAGTACACGAGAATTGCAAATCTAATTTGTATTACAGTCGACTAGGCCGAAAGGACAAACAGCTTGGCATGACGTACAAAATATATATACATATAACCGATTATATATATTTATTATAGAGGACTAGAACGTATTACATAGTGCATTTAAGACTGCAAAACTAGTGATTCACATATGGCTGTAAATTGTGACTGAGAAACATAACTGCTAAGAAAAAGAAACAATAAGAGTATATAATAAACATTAAGTAACGCTAAAGTTTTAATTTAATTCAGACAAACAGACAAAGTATAATTATTATTTTGTATCTTTACTGTCCAGTTGACATATATTAAAGATCATGCCATATGCTATTAGTACATTTTTTTTGAATGCTAAACCATTCAACACAAAAAAGTAATAATATTAATAATAATATATAGATATATCTTTATATATCAAACAGAGCGACAAATACGAGAGATCGTTTAAAAGTGGACCTTAACTGTGTGTGGTTAGTCCTAAAATTTCAAGCTATGTTACATTAAAGACTAAAAACTATTTTATATACATATATATATATATATATATGTGTGTGTATATGTATATGTTTGTATATCGCTTATGATTTGATTTGACTTGTTGATTGCCTAAAAGCTAATAATACCTTAGGTTTGCGCTAAGATCTCTACACTTTATATAACTAACAACTATATATGTATATACTATGTACTGTGTGTATCATTAAATAATTTGTATGTTTATATATATATATATATATATATATGTGTATATGGTTTGTATATGCATATACTATGTGAGTAAAGTATACATTTGTATAATATTGCAATGTTCCAATATTCAGTTTCATGACATTTTATGCGTATGTGTATGTTTGTTTGTTTTTAAAGCCTATTTACAATACAAATTGCTTGTCTTTACTTCTTTTTTATATCAAATAATATTACAAATATTACAATTTGAGATGTCATTTCTTTTTTAAGGGTTGTTGCGGATCGCGGGACAGAGTTGATCCCAAAGAAAATTTACAGTTAAAGAATCACAAAAAACCTCACAAAAAAAAAAATACAATAAGAAACCAAAACAAATTTTGAGCAACAAAATAAAGATACAAATTTCCAAATATTTTGAAATAGTTTCAAGCTTAAAGTTTTTCCAACCTTTAAAGTAATTCATTTATAGTAAGAGGTTTTTTCTATAAACAGTGTTTGTAGTTTTGGAAATAATTTTCTACTTGAAAACTAAAATTGCTAAAATATGTTTCAACAAAAAAATTGTTTTTTGCTTGTTCATTCGTTTAGTTGCCCTTAACTTATTTCTTTAGCTATATATATATATATATATATATTTGCTATTCAACTGATCGCTATTGGTTTTCGCAGTTTTGTTCGCTTTATAAGGTATGTTAAAATAAAAATATGTGTATATGATTTAAATATGTACGTTTGTTGTATATCTATATTCTAGAATTCGCATTGTCCTTTCACATTCAGAATAGCCCATTGGCGCCGGCTAAGCGTCAGCGCCGAAATCACATGAATCATCATTTGAGCGTATTGTATATGTTATCCTCTCCAGCCAGTTCGACGGTGGTTATATGCTGAGCACCAGACGCTCCATGGCGCTCCCCCAACGGCTCGTCGCCTAGAAAAACGGTATGATAGCTGATGGCGCTTGTTGTGTTTGGTGTGCAATTTATTTCCACACGGCTCACAGATTGTGGCCCATTTGGTTGATACTTGAGCGAAGCATAGTCACCATCGTCATCGTCATCGTCGTTCTCCTTGTTCTCATCCTTCTTTTGCTGCTGTGTCAGCTGCGTGGCACCCGAAATGCTGTCGCAAGTATGCGAAGCACAGATTTCCGCATAGATATTCTCCTTGGTGTAGTCAACGGCAGCAGGTGGAACTAATGTCGGCTCCTGTTCTTCGGCACTGTCCAGACTGGCCATGACCAAAGAATCACGCACACTCGAATACGGCAAATCATCCTCCACCAGCGTTGTGGGTGATAGTAGTGCTGCTGGCGACAAAGCAACCAGTCCGCCAAGCAATGAGACGCCACCAGCAGCACGTCTGCCCGTAATGGGCAACTGTTTGCCCAGCTGCAACTGTGCTCGAAACTGCTGCTGACTCCGCTTCTCACGCTCCGTTTCGTGCAGCTGAAGCTTTTGTGGCAGCGAAAAGTGACGCAATTGATGCAAGCTGCTCGACGATTTGCTATACTGACGCGTCTTCACATGGAACTCGTTGTACAGCTTCTCAGTGATAAAAGATTGTGGCGGTGGCGTTTGATTCTCCACATCGTCCAGCTCCGTGCCGGCCTCACTTATCGCATCCGTGTGTGCAGCAAGCAGATCGGGTCTTTGCTCCTTGCGTTGTCCGTTCAGCAGTTCAATATTCTGCAAAGACATTGATTTCTGCAGCAATGTATCCAATGACTTGGGCATCGAACTGCGTTCCAAACTGTTGCTCAACGTTGTTGTCTCAGTTTCGCTATGCAGCGATTGTGTATCCGCTAGAGCTGGAACTGACACAAGCTCATTGCTGGCATCACCAAAGCGTTCCTGCAGCAGCTTGGACATATCCGTATAACGTTCCATGCTCATGCGTTTCGCCTGCACATCAAGCTGCAAATCGGCGGGAGAAGTTGATTTTCCCAACTGTTGCTGTTGCTGCTGCTGCTGATGATGCTGCTTGCGAAACCATTTCTTTTTGGTGGATTGAAAAACCTTCATGCGTTCCGTGATTCGATTTGTGGAAGAGCCTTCGCTCTCTCTGCTGGCAAGCGTTGCAGCTCTTTCAGCCTCTTTCGCCTCCAATTGCTCCAGATCCGTTTTGCTGAGAAATATGATCGAATCCTCCTTCTCATGTGCCGAACTGTTGTTGCACGATGCCGCCATGCTGCTCTTCTCGCGACGCAACAACTTGGGAAAATGTAACGGCTTAAGGATTTTTAGGCCCTCACGGGATTTGCTGCCGGAGCGTTCATTACGCTGCAGCAATTCAATCTCCACCAGCTTGAGAAATTGATCGCAGTTGAATTGACAAAACTTAAGCATGTTCTGCACTTGAGCATTCGCCAGCATTCGCTGTTCCGAATCGAAGCCCAATAAACACTTGAGCAGCTGCATCTGACGACTTAGATAAAGTTTGCGCAGTTGCAATTGCAATGGTTGTTGTTGTTGGTTTTGTTGTGCTGCTCCATCGAGCTCCTCAATGGGACAGCCAATGATGACATCCTCCTTGGTCACACGACTGATGCACAGTTGCTCGGGTATCTCGGCACCCGCGGGCCCAGAAATGTAGCGCAACATCAGCGGCAACTGCTTGGCAGCAGCAACCAAGGCACCCAATCGATGCACACACTCCGGATTCAATTTGCGCAGCGTGTCGCCAACTTTTTGCTGCAGCAGCTGCGGTATGCCCGGCTCAATCTCGTAGAACTTGCCTTTGGTCGCAAGTGGCACATACATGACCTGTCGCTGTTCGTTCAGTAGCTGCGCATAGCGTCCCTTCTCCTTGTCACGGCCCATATAGCCGCCACCACTTGTGATATTGTGCGGCTTAGCCACACTGTGATTCGACTGGTTCAACTGATGCTGATGATTATGATGATGATTGTTATGCTGGCCATGCTCCTGCTTGCCATCCTCGAAGACAGCAAGCAGACGAAAGACTTGACCGCCGCGTGCCGTTGTCTTTACATACTGCGGCCGATTCTTGCTACTGGGCAAACAGCCTTCGTGACTGGGACTTGTGTTGTTGCCATTGGCTGTCGACTCCGTAAACGCCGGCATATTGTCCACTGAGACAAACTTGTAGACACGTTCGCGCACTAGTTGCATCAATGAACCGTATTGCGTTGCCGTTGGCAAACCCTTCTCGTTCAGCAGCGAAAAGTAGCCTGAAAAAGACAAAAAAAAACAAAGTTTATTATTATTTGTTATGCTACAGCAAAAATACAAAAGCATATTAATTAAACTTGAATTTCCACTGGAATTAAATTTAAGCTCATCAGTTTTAAATATCATAATATTATTGCATAATATTTTGGTTTATTGCATTTGCCTCACTTTTCAGTTTGCTGTGAAAAATCACATGAAACATTAAACAACAACAAACACAATGGAATGGAAATGGAAATGGAGGCTGCTCCAAGCCAACGCCAGTCGCGTAGCTTACATAATCCCCCTGCGATGAGCAATTGTTGTGTGATAACATTCTACTGCAGAAACTCTATTCAGAGTGTCTGTCACACTGTCTGTCACGCATATTAGATAAAACTCGTATTGTTTCATTATTATTAGTATTATTGTGGATTGCTGTTAAAATGCCTGAATAGTTTAGTAAGTACCAGAATTAGCTAACTGACTAAATTAGTCATAAGAATGTGCAATAAGTTAAGCATTCCATTTACGTAAATTACGAAAATATTTACAACAAAAGTCACACAACAATCAATTACTGAGCAGATCATTAACATTTATAACACTAAATAGCTTTTAACAAAAGCTAGTTACAAAAACAATTAGGTTTTAAGAACTAGTATATAGAGAATAGGTTTATTTATTAAAGGGATTATATTGTAGATTAGGTTGGCTGCAACGATTTAATAATAAAAATAAGAATAAGGCATTTGCATGCATGCACTCTTGCATTATCATATTGAGCAGCTCAATTCATTCATAAACTAAACTCATTCACAGCTTGTTGCCCTAATTGACTGACTGCTATCTATGCACAGATTTAACGGTTAGACATAGCAATCTATTTGAATTTTCTTTTTAAATGCATCAGCAAATGGATAAATTTGGGGATCAATAATTACTATGGATTTTAAATACACGCCGGCCTTCTAACCATCCATGCTTTTAACTCTAAGATCTATCAAATTAACAACGCTTCTCGCTAGTTCTTTCCACAATCCCATAACTACTTACCTGGAAACTCCTGGGGTATTAGCACTGTTTTTTTGCGCTGCGACGCCTGAGACTTGGCATTGTGACCATGATAAATGTGACGCTGTCGCACTAGCCTGTAGAACAGGAAAAGCTCATCATGACCGGGCTGAGAGCTGCTGGTGTTGTTGTTGTTATTTGTACTAATGTTGCTGTTATGATTGCCGCTGCCGGCGCTCGAGGATGATGTGGTGCCAGTGTTGGTGCCATTACCCGGATCATTTGACAATTGATGCTTAAGGCCTGCCGAGGAGCTGCTCGAAGCGGCCGTGGAGGAGCCGTGCGATGAGCTTGATTGCAGCGTCTCATTGGAGCTCTTGCTGCTGTACAAAATGCGGACAACTCGCGGCAACGAATGCCGCTCCAGAAATATTTCAGCCGGCAAAGGTTCCTGTCGAAAGAAAGAGCGCAAAGTTGGATCAGTGGGCAACCTGCTGATGATTCCGTGTGATACTTACCTCACTGTTGCTGCTGCACTTGGAGGTCTTGCTGTCGCCGGTTGAATAATCGCCGCTGCCATTCAAGCCACCACAGAAAGCGCTGTAGCCGGCGTAACCAGGATTGGCGCTGCCGCTTGAGCAGCCACCAACGCCGCTGGCGCCACCCAGGCCATAGCTACCATTGGCACTAT
Source organism: Scaptomyza cyrtandrae (assembly GCA_035044605.1). Classification (NCBI taxonomy): domain Eukaryota; kingdom Metazoa; phylum Arthropoda; class Insecta; order Diptera; family Drosophilidae; genus Scaptomyza; species Scaptomyza cyrtandrae. The sequence goes on from JAWNNS010000637.1 coordinate 281,576, forward strand.
TTCGCTGACGACGCGCCAATCGTTGCTTCATCTCGATCTCATTGCGACGCGCCAGACGCGCATTCTCAAAGTCAGCCACGGAGAACATGTTTGAGCTCGTATCGTGGGAGTTAAAGCGACGCAACTTCGGTTTCCGTGCCTCAGCTGCAGCTGCTGCATATGCAGCCGCAAGTACAGGGCACGCTGACGGCAAAATGGCCCCAGGTGGGGCACCTGCAAAATAAAAATCAAATCAAAATCAAAAAAATAAATACAGGTAGGCACAATGCATTAGTGAGCTAATAGTCTATATACATATATATATATAACTTTATAACTAATTATCGCCCCTTTCCACATAGTCAAATACCACACAACAAACTCACTCACTCACACACACACACACACACACACACAATCACATGCACATGACACACTGCAAGTGCACAGTAAACGTGAATCGAAATTTCAGACTGTTGCCAAGCGTAGAAATTTGTAGTCAAAGCGCTTGCACAGTGGTCGAAAGTTGCTTGAAAATACAAGCAGAGATTTGTAGTCGTAAAGATAAATGATATTTTAAAGCGGCTAATAAAAAACAATATGCTATGTGTTGCTTGTAACTTTGATGTCACACAATGTAAGAAATTCATAAAAAAAAAAAAACTTAAACAAAGTTAAGTATAATTAAAGTTTGTCAATTGAAATTCATATTTGTCACCATTTTACCATTGTAAACAATGTAATTTTATTGTATGCTTAACGACGTGTTTATAATCAAAATGCACATTTAAATTTAACTTCGACGTGTTTGAATTTTTATTGCATATCGAATTATTCATTTATTTCCTCGCATTTTTAAACCGAATTAAATCCATTTATTGTGTTTCGTTTTTATGTGTGAACGAACTTTCTACGAAACCTGATAAGCCGGACTATGCGTAAGAGCTGTATTACGTATGCTAATTATAATTTTTCTACGTCAAAAAGATTGAATATTAAGCTTTAATTTATTTCACTGAAATGACGTTAAGCAAAAAGTTTTAAAACAATCAATCGAATATTAAGATTCATGCCAACATCTCAAAGCAACTGAACAGTGTTTAATTTATTGGTTTACTTAGGTCAGCAAAAATCATATTCCTCAATTATTAAATTACTTAAACTTTCAATGTGAAAAAGTTCAGATAAGATCATTAATTTCAATTGGATCAAAGTGTTCTTTCTTTTTTGTTTGTACACAAAATTAGTTATTATGAATATGTTCTTGACTTTAATTGTCCATTTTTTTTTTTAGGTAGTTTATTACCAAGTCAAGTGCGACTCTAATTACACATTTAGCACATATTCACTAATGTATGTATGTATAATTTTCATTAACTAAAAACTCGCAGGTCAATTAAAGTTGAATATCTCGATTTCGATTGCTTATTGCTCGATTGCAGCCCATTGTCTAATGGCAATTTGTTGTTGCTGTTGCTTTGTGGGTCGTTCGGTTGGTGGAGCTATTACTCACTTTAATTGCGCACATTTGGCTTTATTTTTATTTTTCTTCTCATTTTTTTTTTTTTTTTTATACCCTGATCCCATTAAAAATGGGAAAAAAGGGTATCATGAAGTTGTGCAAAAGTATGTAACAGGCAGAAGGAAGCATCTCCGACCCCATAAAGTATATATATTCTTTATCAGCATCAACAGTCGAGTCGATATAGCCATGTCCGTCTGTCCGTCTGTCCGTCTGTATGTATGAACGCGTCGATCTCAGAGACTATAAGAGCTAGAGACTCCAGATTTCGAACTTAAGCTCGCCTAATCCCTAGGCAGTACAAGTTTGTTTTCGATTTTCGATAACTCATCCCGTTTTCGATATACACATGTGATCGATAACAATAAAATCTTGAATTTGAAAAAACTTTAAATGGCATTTTAATTATTAATCAAAATAATAACAACCTGTGAAATTTTTATTAAAATCGGTTAAGAAACACCGGAGATATGGAACCTTGAAGTTTAGTATGCACTACACAGTATGGTCGTACACACACGCACAAATACTTGCAAGCACTGACTGTACGCGTAAAATATAGGGATCAGGGTATCGTCTAGTCGGGATTTCTCGACTAGAGCCTTCTTACTTGTTTTATACTAAATAAATGCACACAAATGCACATTCAGACACACACAGACACGTATGATTGCAGGCAAAGCGAAATCACATCAAAATTATTGTATAATATAATAGAAACAGAGAAAAAAAAACAACAAAAGCTAAACGTTTTGAAATTGCGCTTATCTTTTGTGAAATATCAATTGCAGCAACAACAACTGTGCCAAGTGCTCGTCAAGCGAGTGGGCGAAAGGCGGTGCAGCTCTACGTTGTCGTCACGTTTTGTGAAATTACGCGAAGCGAGCGACGCGCGCGCTATTTAAGTGAAGAGCGCAACAAATGCAAGGCAGCAACAAATACAATAGCAAGCAGCAAGCAATGAGCGAAATCAAACAAATCTACAAAAACGCCAACTCTTTTTCGCTCTCGCACCTCTTCTCTCACGGGCGTCTCTCTTTTACTCGTTGATGTTAGCGCGTGCCTTGCCTACACAAACAGACGTACACACGTATTGTATGTATGTGCATATGTACGTATATACGTAATTCTTTTTTCTAACCTCCCCCTGTAGATTTACTTACCGTTACAGGCAGAAGCGCTGATGCCAGGCGCGCCTTGCGCTGCAGCTGCCGCACCTCCCCCTCCCACAGCTGCTGTCGCTTGCGCTCCTGAAGTTCCAGCTCCTGTCGTGGGTGGCGCTGCGACCGCTGTTGCAGCAATTGCCATGTGCGGACTACTCTTCACAAGCCAGTTTGCCAGATGACGTTGACGCTCAAACTCAATGTTAGTGCGTTGCATTTTTCTTGTTTTTATTTTTCAGCTATGCAAATTTTTGTCGATGTTTTTGGTTTTTTTTTTTCGCACGACGACTGCGACAACAGCAGCGACGCCGTTGCCGTCGTTATTAACTACCGTGCGCGTTAAGCGTCTCGTGTTGTCAACTGTCGAAAGCTTACTAATACTGATCGCCCTCCACGCTCGCAGACGCTCTGTCGTCGTTGTTGCTCCTGCTGCTGTAACGAGGCATTGAGAGTAAAAATGAGCGAAAAAGTTTACATAAGTGAGCACAAATAAATACATACATATATACTATAGCAAAAACAACAATGTTGAAATGTGCAAAGCAAAAGTGAAAAAAAGTTGTTGAAGCGAGAGAGCGAGTGAACGAGTTGATTGTTGTGCTTGCGTTTGCATTTGTGTTTGTTTGCAAGTGTGTGTCATTCGTTGTGTATGTGTGTGTTTGTGTGTATTGTGCATAAATTAAAATTGGTCTGCGTAACTCTGGCAACGATGACGACGATATCACCCAGCTGCGATTGAAGTTCTCTCTCGGCCCTCGCTTCGTGCGCTGCCTTACCGACTTGTTCAATGTCGCCTCGCACCTTAATTGTTATCGCAGCCCCACCCCATGCCTCCCAAATCATTCGCTCGGGCGTGCCAGAACGTCTGGCAGCGCAACGACCGACGCGCGTCATCTTCAAATAAAATGCGACAATGTGTGTTCGTCAAAGGGGGGTCGTTGGTGGCGGCGCGGGCGTGACTGTGACAGTCCTGACGTTTAGTCTTAAACGAACACGAAACATAGTAGTACGTAGTATTTACAGTGGTCACCCAAAAAATGAAATGCTTAGTTATATTTCGCAAATACTTATACAATTACATATGTAGGCTTTTTGATCCGTATATGATTTAAAAACAAAATATGTAACTTCTATGTGTATCTTTTTAATGTGAGTTTTTACTTTTAAAATTATTTCTACTTTCATGGAGCGACTACTGTATTGCTATTGCACTGCCTTTTGTTTGTATGTTCATTCTAGGAAAGGGTGTCATAATTTTGCCATAATTTTGGCACAAGTAGCACAGCAAAAAGCCAAAGCACATTTTAACATGTGCACATACATATATACAATGTATGTCACACATACATGCATATAAAATTTTGTTCCGCATGACGTGTTGAATAAAGTGATCTGCCGACATTTGCCCATAGAACGTGTCGTATTCAGCGTCTGTTGCTAAGTCAACTTTTAATTAGAACAATTAAATTGGATTGTATCACACAAAGTACTATAAATGCACACTAAAATTGTTGGGATTATCGAAACCGAACAACATCTATTGTGCAGACCTTACATTTTGTTACTTAAAAACTTTTCTTCAACTTTTTGTGTTGTCGCAATTTTTGTGGCGAAAATACATGTGTAGATTATCAAAGGCGGCGAGAAAAGCTCTGTTCTACAATATATAAAACGTGTACTCTCTGTTTATTATATAAACTAAATACATATATGAACATGAACTTTTCACTTTGTTTGACATGAAATGAACAAACATTCAGACATATGTACATAATACTTGCAAGCTCTTATGTATAAAGAACAGCTGTTAAACATCATTCCTTTGCCATTTCACAATCGCAATAGTCCGCATCGACTTTAAAGTATTCCTATTCTCGAATTTAACGAGTTTTTATTATTTTTATTAACTAAGAGTCAAAAATAAATCAAAAAGCTGTTTTATTAAAATACAACAGATGCTTTTTTAACCTTTTAACGCAATTAAACGTAAGTGAGGTTTTTTGTACACAGAATAATTACTAAAATCTTATAAATTATTTAGTGGTTTTTACAGGCTTTTGTCCCAATGTGAATTAAGTTTGATTTCAATTAAACGAAGTAAACCTTGAGTTAGCGTATACAAAGTTCGATGCATTTTATTTATAAAGATAACAAGTTTGTGTGCACAGAATCGAAGGTTATCGTTTAATTCCGGAAATCAACTCGAGCTATCAACGATCGTGGCTCATGTTTGTTGTATACCCTTGCCGACTGTGTTATAAAATGTTGGTTAAGACATATGAATAAAGTTATTGATAATTTGCTACCTTCGTATTAACGTTTCAATGTAAGTTGATTGCCTTAATTGTATGTAGCTAATTCTTAAGGGTATTTTAAGTTCACCATGTTTGAGTTAACGTTTCTCGTGCTTCTTGTGTATTATATTTTGAACACGCACGCAAATTTGCAATTAATTTGTACACATTAAAATAATGTTTGGCTATAGAACACAGTGTTTTTAATGGCACTAAGTCTTTTGTACTCAGGCATTAACATGTACACATCTACATGGATATAAACATTCATTTTTATGAACGTTTGCTTAAAAAGTATAAGAACTGCTGCGTTTCCCTCTATCTAATTTGCTTTGTACTCAGGGTATGCATTTGCATAATTGAACGTAAGCTCTCTTATTGAGTAACGGGATCAAAACTCAAATCTGCTTGGCTTTTGAGAGTTCATTGAGTATAAAATGCAGGGATATGTACATACATACATACATATGTAGTATGTATTTTAGCTGAGTATGCTCATTGAGTAAAAGCATACTTTATTAATTAATGGAGAGAACTGAAGCTCAGCGCAGAGCATTGCAGCTTCGGTTTCGTTTCGCCATCAACCTTCAGTTCTCTTGTGGCTTCTTTGTCAACTGTTTCGGGTTTAAGCTAATGAACATCGGCAATTCGCCGTGAGCCTCAGGTGTTTCCCCTGACGCATAGAGCGCAGCTTTGGCGGGCGTGCTTATTCGCGGTTCGTTCTAATGTCATTGTCTCGTCGTGTGCTTTTAGTTTTGTTAATCGTATTTCCATGCGTTGCTGTCGGCTTTGTTGCTGCTTTGTCGTCCGGGGCTCTCTTTCAGCTGTCGCCGCTCTTTTTTTTTGATGAATCACAGGCCTGGCCAAACAGCTAAAAATACTTGCGTACACATAGAAAATGCAAAATTCATGGCCGACTACAGCTACAATTAACTGCCAAATGAGCCAACCATTTGGCGACGCTCATGTTGATGTTGGGGAGCAGCAAGGTGTGGGTAGCGGTAGATTTTGTTTAGGTTCAAGCTCCGCTTGAGTTACGCAAATATTTGAAATCTGTTGCCAGGCGACGTTCCGTTGCGGTCTGTGACTCAAAAAAAAGCATCGCAGATCCACAGTAAGCGGTCAGCCAAGCGGCGTCAGGTGGACAGGCGACATATGGATGATGTACATATATGCTTAGGTATTTTATGTGTACATTCATACTTATGTACACAGTTTCGGACAGTTGACAGCGGACTGCTAAGCTAAGCTAAGCTCAGGTCATGTCATAAGGTAAACGATGCACTGTGGGCAATATTTGAATAAAATGTGCTCAAAAAAATATATTTTTTATGTCAAACAATAAAACAAGTGTTGGAAAAACTAAAATAACAGGTTTTTTTAAATTTGCATTTACAATGTTATAAAATAACTGTTAACTGTTAACATAAATTAGCGTTAAGCTAGCCATTGTACTCTAAGGAAATGAAAATGTGGTTGCTAATTTAAGAATGGCCTAGACAAAAGCGCCTTAAGATGTGGCTTAAATGGGTCTCGTTTGTCTGCGGCTGTCTATGCTCCATTCCCCCTTCTGTCCCTCTCGCTCTCTCTCCGTCTCTGTCTTTCTTGCTTTGGGGGCCATGTTATTGCATTCATGTGCAACTAATCGACGAATGCAGGTTTATTGGTTTCGGCTGTGCCCCGCTGTGCGGTGCGGTGCGGTGACAATTACGTTGCTTTTGCATTTTGAATTTCGCATTTGATGATGTGGTCAGCCAGGAAAGGCAAGGCAAGGCAAGGCAACAAACAGGCAGAAGCTGGCAGCAGCAGTCAGCTAGCCAAAGCCGCAGCTAGCCTATGTGGTTTCAAATACGCCGTTAGAGAGAAAGACGGAGAATAGACCAGAGCAGCAGGGCAAGGTTGGTTTGAGAGCAGCATGTGGTTGGTCACCTGGTTGGACAAATACTTGTACATATAAATTGACAGTGGTCAAAATTGTACTCGAAATGCAAATCAAAAACTTGAAAATCAAATGAAAATCACTTCTAAAAACTCTTCAACAAGTACAACACTAAAACAAAGGCTGAACAAGTTCAATTACTTCATCATTACTTAAATACAAATATTTTCATTTTCGAGCGTCCACTTAACACATTTACGTCCATATGTATATTTCTCTTACTCAAAGTCTGGGGAATTAAAAGAGATGGGCGGTACGACTGTTCAATATTGTCGTAAGTTGTGCATGATTATGAACTAAACGCATTCAACGATGGACAATTATTTATTAAACAAGCAATGAGAGTGTATAGATAGAGAGAGAGAGAGAGAGCGAAAGATAGATGGGGCAAAGGCAAAACAAAAGAGTAAGCCAAATGACTATGCGAACGGATAATGATGAATGATGGTTGCTAATACGTACGTACTTACATATGTACATACACATATAGAGATGGTAAGAGAGAGCGCACGAATAATACGAATAGGAAATGCGAAAATGAAACTAAACTTCAAGTGGAATTTTTTTTTTCATTTGACAGATTTGATGAATGTTTAGACTTGAAAAAAAGATTATTAATCAATGCAAATTACGTGATATATACCATGTATGTACATATATAACTATAATTGTGTGCACGTAAATATACACTGCAGTTATTGCTTGAAAATTATAGTAATTGATATAAGATTTAAGACGATTTATGCAAACTGGCAGAAAAATTCATGACATTAAATTCCAATCCGTAAAGAAAAATGTTGTTGCATGATTTTAATAAATTTCTAAAATCAAACGATAGCAAAAAACATCTGTACTGAGTATGGACTATAACTTTTATCTTTCCAAACTGTCCAAGCTTTGTGTAATTTGTCAAAATTTGTGTTTAAATGAGAGGTTCGACATCGAAAGAGTTTTCATTTTCGATTACATAAAAATCCGAAATATTTTTTTAAAAAACAAACCATACATATTTTTTCCAATCTCAATAGAAAAGTTCACATCGCATTCTACCATTCTAGGTAATATAAAATGTCCGATTTTGTCGATGTTGAGCGCTTAAGCCGGGGCCCAAGAGATGTTTCCAAAAAGTCCTTATCATCGTTTGTGGATAAACGCAAGTGGATAAACAATCGATTACTAGGCAATACATTTGAGATGCCATTTTGCGATAAAAGTAAGTCTCAGGCAAATTGGGTCAAAATTCAATCAACCGGGAAGAAGGTGATAAATTTATAAAAAGAGAGAACCAGCGAACTAAAAATATCAATAATTTGTTTTTTTTTAACCTTTCGACAGAGTGTGAAAAAGCGCCCAGAGTTTGACAATAGTCAAAATATTGAAGAACTAAAAAAATTTCAAGCGGCCTTTAAGATAATAATAATTTTGTTTATAGTTTGCCTTTGCTTGCTGGCAATTTTTACTATTTTCCAAGCGTGGCAAAAAAAAATGTTGATTGATTTTGAAACTTATGAAAATTAATTGATTGTAAATATAAAAAAAATGAAAGCAATTTAGCAATTCTCAAGTCAAATTGTAGCTTTAACCTAAGATGAAATGTGGGATTTCCTGGTGGGCAAGTAGGTCTACTGTCTTCTAGGGCCTGCCAGTGGGGCAATTCTCAAGTCGAATTGTAGCTTTAACTTAAGATGAAATGTGTTTAAGAAGTGTCTAGCCGGCAATAACTGGGATTTCCTGGTGGGCAAGTAGGTCTCCTGTCTTCTAGGGCTTGCCTGTGGGGTACGCCCCTGGAAAAGTAACGGCTTGGTAAACCAAACTTTTGTCGAAAGTTGAATGGCAAATGGGAATCGGAATGGGCTTACAGGAAGTTTGGAGTCCAATGGAGGGAAGTTCTTTTGAATTTTTTTCTTTTTTCTGTTTTTTTTTTGGAGGGGGAAGGGGGGGGCATCGTAAAAGTTGTCTGTCTATAGCGATGGCAGCTGCTTGCTGCTATCTGCAGCTGCGATTTATTAACATTTAGCTGCCGTTGTTGTTATTTTAGTGCTGTTCGTGTTGTTGCATTTCGCAGCTAGCCGAAAATTTATGGCCTGCAGCCACATGATGAATGTTTCTGATAATAATATTTTGTTATTGCTTTCTGCAAGAATCACTTTTTTGTTTCTCCCCTCGTCTATATATACTATGTGTACATATATATATATGTACATTCTTTTTGCTGTTGCAGCAACTTTTGGCTACGTTTTGTTGCCAAAATATAATTTGCTTCTTTTTTTTTAAATCAACTTGGCCTTGCCTCGCCAGACCAAATCATATGAACAGTAACATGGCTGGGGATGAGGAGTAGAAGGAGTTAAGTAACTTAACTCCTGCTGTTAACTTAAAACATTTGGCGGACCCAAGGACCCAAGCATCAAGCCAATGTAATAAACCAAAAGGTTGCCATAAAAAATTTGGCAGTAAATTTAACTGTCCAAACTACCGAAAAGAACAGAAACACTTGCCATAAATGTGTTATTGTATTTGTCCAACAGAATTAAATTGATTTTTATTTTTTTTGCAAGCGCTTGAATATTTTTTAGTTAATATACTCTTCTCAACAAGAGTTGATGTTCGATTTAATATATTCTATTCGAACTTCTAATTTATATAAATAGTTCTTGCTGAAAATATTATCGAAATTGTTGTTCTGCCACCCTCCACATAAAGTTGTTACCGCAAACATTACAAATGTTAAATGCAAATCTAAGCAATTTGCATTTAATGGTCCCAAGAACCAAGCGTCTAAAGGGGCCATGTATACGATGTTGCATGTAGAATGTGGGTTCTGTGGCTCTGTGGCTTTGTGGCTAGTGACTTGTGTGGGTTGTGTTATTAGATGTGGGCATAATTAGACTCTGCTAGTGTAGTGTATACGTCGTCGTGTGAGGCTCATTGCATATGCAAATTGCAACCGATTGGTTTCACATTACGTAATTAATAATTCAATGAAAATGTGCATGTCAATCACGCGCATGCAAGAACCAGCTAGCGTTTGTTGTCTACGCATACTGCATACTGCATACACAACTTCAATGTCCCATATCTCCAATGTTTCTTAATCGATTTTAATAAAAATTTTACAGATTGTCATTAATTTTTCAAATGCTATCTCAAAGTTTTCAAAATTCAATATTTTGTTGTTATCGATCACATGTGTATATCGGAAACGGGATGAGTTATCGAAAATCGAAAACAAACTTGTACTTCCTAGGGATTAGGCGAGCTTAAGTTCCAAATCTGGAGTCTCTAGCTCTGATAGTCTCTGAGATCGGCTTGCTCATACATACGGACAGACGGACACGGCTATATCGACTCGGCTGTTGATGGTGATCAATAATATATATACTTTATGGGGTCGGAGATGCTTCCTTCCGCCTGTTACATACTTTTGCACAAAACCATTATTCCCTTTTTTCCCATTTTTAATGGGATCAGGGTAACAAAGTTACTCAATGCTTTATCTACCCCGTACACAAAATACAAATATAAATGAGTGGGAAAATGGTTGAAAGAATCAAACGTTTTGGAGTTTTCTAACAAAATTTGGTTTATTGATAAGCAGATAAAGTTTATTTTCGGTTGAATAAATCGTAAATGTTTGTAAACACGTTTGTTACTCTTTAACGCAAGAACTGCTAAATGAATATTTAAACGCAACTTTATGATAACATAGCTTATACATAAGGATAGCACATAGGCTATAACTTTTATATATAGATATTGTACGATGACGGGTTCTAGTACTACTGTCCTTAGGGCATAACATTATGCTTTTAACGTGAGCCAAGTTGATGATCTAATTAACCATATAAAAGACCACTTAACATATATAAGTGATTTTACATATATTAATTGAAAGTATATCTGCTTGGTTTCTCAATAATATTTACTCTAACCTTTTTAAAGGGTATGCGCTAGTCGAGCAATTCTGAACGCAGTTGCTTGTCTGGCGCGTCTGGCATTATATATATCGAAAGAGAGCTCTCTAATTATGGCCAGTTAGTCGACGTTCTCAATGAAGCCTATTTGCTCGAATCGATAAATTTCACAGTTGGACGCACAGGTGGCGCTTTGGTGCTTGGCTTTATGGGGTGGTGCGGTGTTGTGATGTTGAGGTGTTGAGGTGATGGTGCAGTTGGTGGTACAGCAATTTGGCAGAATCAACCTAAATGGGCCTTTTGTTAACTTTTGCGACTGTGTGTGTGTGTGTGTGTGTGTGTGTGTGTGTGTGTGTGTGTGTGTGCAGTGAACATAAATCTATAAATGTTTCCTGCTTTTTGGAGTGGGCGCTGTTTCTACTTTACCACCCAGAGCAGCAGCAGCTGCACCTGACTGCAACCCTTTTGCGGCCAGTAGCTTGTTTATTAAAGCAAGCAAGTCAAGCAACAATAACAGCAACAAGAATTGCAGATGCTTCCAACACCAACTCATAGATATGTATAAAGATATATGGATAGATATATAATATATATTTATATAACCCACCCTCACCAGCTCGTTAAAAATCACTTAAAATTCCATCATCATAAATTTGTCAAAAAATGTTGTTTACTCTGCTGCGCTATGCTTTAACAAGTTACTCCCTCCCCTCCCATCCCATCCCATCCCATCCACTACACTCAACCTCACACTTCATACTTTCCTCCTTTGAATTGCATTGGATTAGTTATAGCATCTGGTTTTATTTGTTTTCTGGTTTCTTGATTCAGCTATGAAATGAGACTTTTGCGCTAGTCATAAACAAATATGTTAGAATACCGCAGCATTCAGTGATTAGGAACGCCTTGCAGTTTATCAAAAACCCGCTTACAAAATCCTTTAAACTTTATTAATTATATTCATAGGCATTTGGCTGTCAACCAGCCCAAAATGGTTTGGATTCATGAAGTAAATTAATAAACCATTCATATATACATACACACACACATATATATATATATATATATATATTGAGGCTAGATTTTCTTTATTGCTGTTTTGATTAACAGTGAGGACGTGAGCTTATCGTCGAACTTTGTTTGGGGAATTGAAAGTGGGCGATTGAAAGTGATTTTGACGCGTCGAACGGTCTGTCTCTACTACAAAGAACCTCTGGCTACCATTTACATTTCCATATCGAAGAGCAGAACCAATCGAATCCACGCAGCCACAAGAAGAGCCCTCGCAAATGTTTACATAATGTGTACCACAGCAATAGCTGTTGCAATCACAGTACTCCCCAGACGCGATACCCTGTAACCTTTGCTAGAGATGTGGACATGAATATTTGAAAACTTGATTGTCACCAATCATAACTTGTATAATTTTTAGTCTAAATAAAGTTAACACATGTAAATAGAAAACGTGTTTGAAAATTAAAAAAAAAAAGTTAATTAATCTAGATAGTATGTTGCATTTTCTCAAAAAATATATATTTTGAGGTTAACACGTCGTGCCACTTTTTGTTTTCGATGTGTATCGTGTTCGTCCGCGTCAGATAAATTTAACACTTATATAGTCCTTGTCCGTACTGTCTCTGTCTCTGTATAGTCTCTATAGGTGTGATGTTTAAACTACACTCAGCTGGCGTGGCTTTATTTTACTTTACTTTGCCGTTGCTTTTCCTGTTTAACGGCCAGTGTTTTTACTTCACTTGGCTCAGACATAAAGCACGGCCGGGACTTATCCCAGGGTTTCCTAGCGCAAAAGGCGAAGGCGTTGGCAATGTTTGGCTTACGGGTTACGGGCCAGAGGACGCACTGCACCACTTGCCGTAAAATAGAGACGGGACACACAAAGCGCGAACAGCAACAACAACAAGATAAAAAAACATTGCTGACGTTGGTGTTATTAACGTTTGTGTTGACATCCTTTGGGTCTCGTTCGTTTTTTCGTTTTTTCTTTTATTTGAGGGTGAATATATATTTTTTTACACTTTTCATATGTACTTAGCCGCGTTCTCGCAATTTTTCATATACGAGACATTTTCATTTAACTTGCATTTTTTTGAGGAGCTTAAAAGAGTGCACAGTGGTTCAAAACGATATGATGTGAACGAAAGATGTAGCTAAATAAAATATAAAACTTGTTAGGGTTTTTCGTCGGATTTTAAGGAAAAGAAAGTCAGTTTTACTAGTAAGTATAAGTATTCCGAATAATATTTTTGTTATACCCATTGAAAATGTAAAGAGGGTAAAATAGTTTCGTGCAAGACTATGTAACCTATAGAAGGTAACATCTTCGACCCGAATACAAAATTCAATTGTTTCAAATTTTCGATAGCTCTTCCCGTTTCCGATATACAAATGCGATCGATAACAATAAAATCTTGAATTTGGAAAACTTGGAAACTAAGTTTGAAACTATAGATGACAAATTTTGAATCTGTAAAGCTCTAATTGTCACTATTCTATCACTAAGGATATAATCTTTAAAGGTAATAAGGTCTATGTGTTATTCGGATTTATAAGCTTTATTACTATTAAGCTACATTCGAATCCTTTTAGTGGTTTTTGCGTGTAAGAGTAACGAACAACCAATAAGACTTTCACATTTAGACTATTAGTAAGACAAATAATTTTATAATATTATTACAATGCGTTTACAATTAACTGTAATTACAGCATCAATTAAAAGTCGATTAACTTATTAAAATTTTATGGCCGTTCAGTTGAAATAATTTCAAATAGTTTCAGTTTCCACATCAAAGAGCTGCTAACAAGAACGAACGGAATGGAACTTCTGGGTATCTACAATTATATTATTCTTATTATTGTTCCCAATTATGCGCTCTCTGCATATGTGGTAACTGTGGATAAGTTTGTCTTTGTGCCCGAGGATAGAGAATTGGTCCTTTCGCATACGGCCATAATTGAACAGGAGGGAAATCGTAGTTATGTCTCCGGGCATTTGGTATTGAGTAGACCCCTCAACGAGATGATTTTGCTGGCTTCATTGGAAATGGTTCGTGCCCGTTTGCCGCGTGTTCGTCTCTTTGACACAAAACTTGATTTGTGCGCATTTCTGAGAAACGCCTACAAAAGCAAATTTTTGAGACAATTTCATGACAGTTATGTGCTTTTTATTAGTGTTCGACCTAATTGTCCGCTTCGAGCGGTGAGTATAAAATCATAAAGTAATATTTGTATAATTACTGCAACTCTTTTTTACTGCAATCAGCATGTGAATTATAGCCTGGAACGCGCCTTTTTGAATGAAAACTTTCTGCCTGAACTACTACCCGAATGCAAGTTTTTCTTGAAGTTGGAAATTCGTAACAGGACCAAACGTTTGGCCATTACTCACTTAGCGGGTAATATTCGACCTGCGACTCTCAAGACGACAACTCCAAAGTTTGGTATTAAATTGAAAACATAAAAGATATTTTGAACACGGAAAAAAGTTATTGCAAACTAATAAAAATAATACTAATAATAATAGTGTCCTAACGACGAAAATTAGTGCTTTTTCAGTTTTAGCGAAATTAAAAAACAATATTCACCATCGACACTTATCACATTCTAAAAGTAAGTAATTATGGAATAATGAGCAATCAGCGAGCATTTTGAGTTTTGTTTTTGACATGTTGGGTTTGCTTTGGGTTTGGCTCTTTTTAGGGCTGTCACCCTACCTGCTGGTAGATGCAAAGAAACAGGAGCGGAATTTCCGTTTCGTTATTGACGAATTTAATATGACAACTTCGCAAAAGGAACTTTTTGAAGAGCTTAACTGTACCCTGAGTCAATCTCGTTATGTCAACTGTAATGTTACATGGCGTCACAATCTAAACCAGTTCAATGTTGAAGCAACCCTTGACCTTGTGAAGCCCAATAATACGACAATGCGGCTTTTTAATACACATATAGATGGCTGTCAATTCTTAACAACCATTCACAAAAATAAATTGTTTAAAATGGTTGCTAAAAGTTTATTAGGTTCAATAAAAGGAAGTTTACAATGTCCAATTGTAGCGGTAAGCAAGCATTAAGATTCTTTCAAAACTATTTTTGTAACTTTGGATATATGTATCTTTTTCGCAGCACTACAACTATAAGCTTACCAATTTTTCCTTGATTGAGACAGACTTCCCAAATTATTTGCCCGAAAATCGGTTCCAGGTTATAGTTAAATACATGAAAGATAATGCATGGATTTTACGTATAATCTTGAATGGAAGGATACAACATAAAAATTAAACTGTATTAAAAAGAAAAGCAATGAGCTAAACACAGCAATGACTTTTAGATTTAAAGAATCATCATTACCAAAGAAAAATAAATGATACACCAATTTTACCTTGATTTATGGGTGCAAAGTAACATTGGCAGAATGTTAATCTATTTTAAAGTAGCAACTTATTGAATCGGTCTGTCAATCAGCTCGAATTTGGTCCAATTTAAATGTTCTTGCATACGATTAGTAAAGCAGTTAACTGTAAACTCATTACTGTTTCGTCAATCATTTGAAGTTCATCTTTTGTCATGATTGGTTGGCTCAGTTTTTGGATTATTTTGGAGCTGCTAGCCTTCATGATTGTGGGAGCAGCACCGCAGAAACGGAATTTTCAGTTTGTTACCACCGATTTTTACTTTAAGCCCGTGAATACGGATCTCTTCGAGAATCTTAATTGGAAGCTGGAAAACGACAAATTTATCACTAGCTGGATAACTTTAAGACGCGATGTCAATCAATTTGATATTGATACATATATGGACATGATTAGGCCCAATAATCAAACAATGCGTATTTATCATTTGCGTTTGGATGCTTGCCAATTTCTAAAGACTATACATAAGAATCGATTTTTAAATCTATGGGCCAAAAGTTTGGATAGCAGCTCTAACTCCAAAATGGAATGTCCCTTAAAAGCGGTAAGTTTTTTAAAGAAAATCAAAAATTAAACGATTGATTGATTTTGTTTTACTTATAGCATTTCAACTACACAATCTCTAAGATGCATTTGGATGAGACGGACTTTCCTAAATATGTCCCCGAGCTTAAGTACAAGGGCCTTACTAAATTTTTTGTTTTAAGCAACAAATTGATTCTACGTATGTTTATAGCAGGTAAAGTGGAGCATGTGAATTGAATTTTATATTGTATTATTGCAGTAAACTATTTAAAATTATCTTTGACCGATTTAAGAGTGTTTTTATTAAACTTTAAATAATTTTATCCTTTTCTAAAACAAGTAAGAAGGCTCTAGTGGAGAAATCCCGACTAGACGATACCCTGATCCCTATACCTTACGCGTACAGTCAGTGTTTGCAAGTATGTGTGTTTGTATGTACGCACATACTGCATACTGCATACACAACTTCAATGCCCCATATCTCCGGTGTTTTTAACCGAATTTCATAAAAATTTCACAGATTGTCATTATTTTGTTCATTATGTTCATTCAAATGCCATCTTAAGGTTTTCAAAATTCAAGATTTTGTTGTTATCGATCCCATGTGTATATCGAAAACGGGATGAGTTATCGAAAATAGAAAACAAACTTGTACTGCCTAGGGATTAGGCGAGCTTAAGTTCGAAATCTGGAGTCTCTAGCTCTTATAGTCTCTGAGATCGGTTGGCTCATACATACGGACAGACGGACAGACAGACGGACAGACGGACGGACAGACGGACGGACAGACGGACATGGCTATATCGACTCGGCTGTTGATGCTGATCAATAATATATATACTTTATGGGGTCGGGTAAGCTTCCTTCTGCCCGTTACATACTTTTGCACAAAACCATTTTACCCTTTTTTTTCCCATTTTTAATGGGATCAGGGAATAATAATATACAAATTATCGTTTGGGTCTCGTTCGTGTTTTCTTTCATTTGAGGGTGAATATTTATTTTTTTTACACTTTTTATATTTACTTAGCCGCATTCTTAACGCAATTTTTCATATACGAAACATTTTCATTTAACTTGCATTTTTTTGAGGAGCTTAAAAGACTGCACAGTGGTTCAAAACGATATGATGTGAACGAAAGATGTAGCTAAATAAAATATAAAACTTGTTAGGGATTTTCGTCAGTTTTACTAGTAAGTATAAGTATTCCGAATAATATTTTTGTTATACCCATTGAAAATGTAAAGAGGGTAAAATAGTTTCGTGCAAGACTATGTAACCTATAGAAGGAAACATCAAACAGCATCAACTGCCGAATACAAAATTCAATTGTTTCAAATTTTCGATAACTCTTCCCGTTTCCGATATAAAAATCCGATCGATAACAATAGAATCTTGAATTTGGAAAACTTGGAAATTAAGTTTGAAACTATAGATGACAAATTTTGAATCTGTAAAGCTCTAATTGAAATCTGTTGAGAAAGACCGGAGATATGGAACTTTGAAGTTAAGTCAAGTATGGTCCCTAAATCGTATGCTGTCATTATTCTATCACTAAGGACATAATCTTTAAAGGTAATAAGGTCTATGTGTTATTCTGATTTATAAGCTTTATTACTATTAAGCTACATTCGAATCCTTTTAGTGGTTTTTGCGTGTAAGAGTAACGAACAACCAATAAGACTTTCACATTTAGACTATTAGTAAGACAAATAATTTTATAATATTATTACAATGCGTTTACAATTAACTGTAATTACAGCATCAATTAAAAGTCGATTAACTTATTAAAATTTTATGGCCGTTCAGTTGAAATAATTTCAAATAGTTTCAGTTTCCACATCAAAGAGCTGCTAACAAGAATGAACGGAATGGAACTTCTGGGTATCTACAATTATCTTATTCTTATTATTGTTCCCAATTATGCGCTCTCTGCATATGTGGTAACTGTGGATAAGTTTGTCTTTGTGCCCGAGGATAGAGAATTGGTCCTTTCGCATACGGCCATAATTGAACAGGAGGGAAATCGTAGTTATGTCTCCGGGCATTTGGTATTGAGTAGACCCCTCAACGAGATGATTTTGCTGGCTTCATTGGAAATGGCTCGTGCCCGTTTGCCGCGTGTTCGTCTCTTTGACACAAAACTTGATTTGTGCGCATTTCTGAGAAACGCCTACAAAAGCAAATTTTTGAGACAATTTCATGACAGTTATGTGCCCTCTATTAGTGTTCGACCTAATTGTCCGCTTCGAGCGGTGAGTATAAAATCATAAAGTAATATTTGTATAATTACTGCAACTCTTTTTTACTGCAATCAGCATGTGAATTATAGCCTGGAACGCGCCTTTTTGAATGAACACTTTCTGCCTGAATTACTACCCGAATGCAAGTTTTTCTTGAAGTTGGAAACTCGTAACAGGACCAAACGTTTGGCCATTACTTACCTAGCGGGTAATATTCGACCTGCGACTCTCAAGACGACAACTCCAAAGTTTGGTATTAAATTGAAAACATAAAAGATATTTTGAACACGGAAAAAAGTTATTGCAAACTAATAAAAATAATACTAATAATAATAGTGTCCTAACGACGAAAATGAGTGCTTTTTCAGTTTTAGCGAAATTAAAAAACAATATTCACCATCGACACTTATCACATTCTAAAAGTAAGTAATTATGGAATAATGAGCAATCAGCGAGCATTTTGAGTTTTGTTTTTGACATGTTGGGTTTGCTTTGGGTTTGGCTCTTTTTAGGGCTGTCACCCTACCTGCTGGTAGATGCAAAGAAACAGGAGCGGAATTTCCGTTTCGTTATTGACGAATTTAATATGACAACTTCGCAAAAGGAACTTTTTGAAGAGCTTAACTGTACCCTGAGTCAATCTCGTTATGTCAACTGTAATGTTACATGGCGTCACAATCTAAACCAGTTCAATGTTGAAGCAACCCTTGACCTTGTGAAGCCCAATAATACGACAATGCGGCTTTTTAATACACATATAGATGGCTGTCAATTCTTAACAACCATTCACAAAAATAAATTGTTTAAAATGGTTGCTAAAAGTTTATTAGGTTCAATAAAAGGAAGTTTACAATGTCCAATTGTAGCGGTAAGCAAGCATTAAGATTCTTTCAAAACTATTTTTGTAACTTTGGATATATGTATCTTTTTCGCAGCACTACAACTATAAGCTTACCAATTTTTCCTTGATTGAGACAGACTTCCCAAATTATTTGCCCGAAAATCGGTTCCAGGTTATAGTTAAATACATGAAAGATAATGCATGGATTTTACGTATAATCTTGAATGGAAGGATACAACATAAAAATTAAACTGTATTAAAAAGAAAAGCAATGAGCTAAACACAGCAATGACTTTTAGATTTAAAGAATCATCATTACCAAAGAAAAATAAATGATACACCAATTTTACCTTGATTTATGGGTGCAAAGTAACATTGGCAGAATGTTAATCTATTTTAAAGTAGCAACTTATTGAATCGGTCTGTCAATCAGCTCGAATTTGGTCCAATTTAAATGTTCTTGCATACGATTAGTAAAGCAGTTAACTGTAAACTCATTACTGTTTCGTCAATCATTTGAAGTTCATCTTTTGTCATGATTGGTTGGCTCAGTTTTTGGATTATTTTGGAGCTGCTAGCCTTCATGATTGTGGGAGCAGCACCGCAGAAACGGAATTTTCAGTTTGTTACCACCGATTTTTACTTTAAGCCCGTGAATACGGATCTCTTCGAGAATCTTAATTGGAAGCTGGAAAACGACAAATTTATCACTAGCTGGATAACTTTAAGACGCGATGTCAATCAATTTGATATTGATACATATATGGACATGATTAGGCCCAATAATCAAACAATGCGTATTTATCATTTGCGTTTGGATGCTTGCCAATTTCTAAAGACTATACATAAGAATCGATTTTTAAATCTATGGGCCAAAAGTTTGGATAGCAGCTCTAACTCCAAAATGGAATGTCCCTTAAAAGCGGTAAGTTTTTTAAAGAAAATCAAAAATTAAACGATTGATTGATTTTGTTTTACTTATAGCATTTCAACTACACAATCTCTAAGATGCATTTGGATGAGACGGACTTTCCTAAATATGTCCCCGAGCTTAAGTACAAGGGCCTTACTAAATTTTTTGTTTTAAGCAACAAATTGATTCTACGTATGTTTATAGCAGGTAAAGTGGAGCATGTGAATTGAATTTTATATTGTATTATTGCAGTAAACTATTTAAAATTATCTTTGACCGATTTAAGAGTGTTTTTATTAAACTTTAAATAATTTTATCCTTTTCTAAAATAATACACATTTTCGTTTATTCAATAAGCATAATAATATTGCATTTCCAATTATCTTCTTATCTTTATTGTTATTATGAATTAATTTGGTTTCATGTTCCGAATTGTTTTTTATAACTACTTGTTGTTTGTTAAGGTTTTAGTATAGAGACAATTCTTCATTCGTCATGATCGGTTCAGTTTATTATTTAGTTATATTTTTTACTGTGTGTACGCATACAGAACGTAATTTTAGGATTTATATTAATCAGTTTTCGATCAAGAACATGAACTCAGAAGTTATACAATTTCTAGAAGGACGTTTACTTCAACTTAATAATCGCAGTTATATTAGCGGTGAATTAATATTGCATCGCAAAATTTCGCGAATGAACATCAAAGTTAATATGGATTTTATAAAGTCCAATCGAAAGGTGCGACTTTTTGATACGCGTTTAGAGACGTGTAACCTGTTAGAAAACTTGCATAGTAATTTTTTATTTAAAATAATACTGAAAACACTAAAAAAATACAGCAATGTGCTAAGATGTCCACTTTTGCCGGTACGTAAATAGGAGGAAAAAATCTTTGCACAAAATGTAACTTATTTTATACTTTTTCCATAGCATTTTAACTATACCGTTAATAAGTTTAATTTGGATGAAAATGACTTTTCCAACTTTTTTCCCGAGGCCGAATTTCAGGGCATTTGGGACTTTGAACATCAAAATAAAATAATAGCTCGAGTTTTTTTTGTCGGTGGAGTAAAGTCGATTTAGATTTGTCTTTGTTAAACGATATATTTATTGATAAAAGAAAATTATCTTTATATTCTATAAAAAGTATTTTCAAACTGTCATTTATGTGAGAAAATTATTTGATTAGTTTGGCTTTAAAATTTAGGTAAGACGTTTGAAAAAAATGTTCGATAGGGCTGACTGGTTTTGGTTTTGCAGTACTTTATAGTAGAAACCCATTAACTCTGTTTGCCAAATAACTTAATTTGGGTTGAATTGTAATATGCTCATATACGATTGGAAAAAAACCATGAAAATTCAGGTAACCATTTGAAGCTCATCTTTTGTAAAGATGGGTTGGCTCAGATTTTGGATCTTTTTGGAGCTGGTAGCCTTAAGCATTTTGGAAGCTGCAAAACAACATCGGAATTTTCGATTGTCGACGAATTTTATATGAAACCTGAATAAAAACTGATATTTTTGAAAATCTTGAATGGACAAACCATAATCGTAAAAGTGTCAGCCTCTGGTTAACTCTAAGACGTGACGTCGATCAGTTGGATGTGGATACCTATTTGAACTTAAAAAGAACCAACAATCAGACAATGCGTGTTTATCAAATACGTTTGATGGTTTCCTGTTTGTAACGACCATCCATAAGAGCCGTCTATTTAAAATATGGTCTAAGGGTCTTAATAGAAGTAATTTGAAATGATTTGAATTTTTAAAGTAAAATTTAGGTTTTTACTGATTACTTTGGGTGTACTTGTATCATCTCTAAGATGCTTATGGATAAATCGGATTTACCCAAATATGTGCCCGAATGTTAGCTAAACTTTATGTCAGTAATAAATTGATTCTACGTATGTTTATTGCGGGAAGGGTGGAACATTAATGAAGTTATTTTCTTTAAATGCTTAATTTTTTAAATAAAACAAGTAAGAAGGCTCTAGTCGAGAAATCCCGACTAGACGATACCCTGATCCCTATATTTTACGCGTACAGTCAGTGCTTGCAAGTATTTGTGCGTGTGTGTACGACCATACTGTGTAGTGCATACTAAACTTCAAGGTTCCATATCTCCGGTGTTTCTTAACCGATTTTAATAAAAATTTCACAGATTGTTATTATTTTGATTAATAATTAAAATGCCATTTAAAGTTTTTTCAAATTCAAGATTTTATTGTTATCGATCACATGTGTATATCGAAAACGGGATGAGTTATCGAAAATCGAAAACAAACTTGTACTGCCTAGGGATTAGGCGAGCTTAAGTTCGAAATCTGGAGTCTCTAGCTCTTATAGTCTCTGAGATCGACGCGTTCATACATACAGACGGACAGACGGACAGACGGACAGACGGACAGACGGACAGACGGACATGGCTATATCGACTCGACTGTTGATGCTGATAAAGAATATATATACTTTATGGGGTCGGAGATGCTTCCTTCTGCCTGTTACATACTTTTGCACAACTTCATGATACCCTTTTTTCCCATTTTTAATGGGATCAGGGTAATAAAAATGCATCAAAAAATGTTTCAGATATATATTTTTAGTGTATTTCTAAAGAGTTACCTTGAATTTTTTTTAAAATAATAATTGGAAACTTTTTTTTTAGTAAAAAAAGCTATAACAACTTATCTTAATAACTTAATCTCGGCGAATTTTAATCGCTTGTATAATTGTCTTTAATTGTTAACTGTTTGTTATTATTCAGTATTATGTTATTTGCTGTCATATTTAAATATTTTTATGTTATAGTTATGTTATTAAGTTATTAGTGTAAGAATATTTTGCGGATCACCAACTCCAATTTACATTTATAAACACGCATTCGTCATGATCGTTCAATTTATTATTTAGTGTTATTTTTAAGTGTGACCAATTTTTAAGGAGTCTGGGATATTGTACGATATTTTTAATATTTTATGATTTGCAAAGTGTTTATGCTCCAGTTTTAATTATATAATTATAAATGCTTTTAACTTTAGCAAACTGATCGGATAAATCTTGGGCTATGGCTGAATACTTGTAGTTTCTGTCGCAGTTTTTAAGCCCTAAACCTATGAAATGGTTAAAAATGTTATAATGACTTTGTGCAAAAGTATGTAACGGGCAGAAAGAACCATTTCCGACCCATAAAGTATACATATTCTTGAACAGCATAAACATAAACTAGAAACGATATAGCCATGTCTGTGTGTATGAATAAACGCGTCAATCTCGAGACTATAAGAGCCAAAGACTTCAGATTTCGTATAAACGTTCTCCTTTTAGGAAGTTCCAGATATACACATGTTATCGATGTTACCAAGATCTTGAATTTAGAAAACTTGAAAATTGTTCCTTAAAATATGGACAAAATTATGAAAATGTGTGAAATTATTATTAAAATCGGTTGAAAAACACGATTTAGTTTAATGTTTCAAACGCCGTCTTAAAGTTTTCCAAATTCAAGATTTTGTTGTTATCGATCACATGTTTATATCGGAAATATGAAGTGTTATCGATAAATTTGAAACAAACTTGTACTGCCTAGGGATTAGGCGAGCTGATGTTCCAAATCTGGTGTCATATACATAGAGACGGACATGGCTATATCGACTCGGCTGAAGATGCTGATAAAGAATATATATACCCTATGCCGTGTTACATACTTTTGCACAAGACCATTATAACCTTTTTAATAAGGTCCAATTTAACTAATCATTTCTGTTATATGCGAACATAAACGGTGTCATTTAACTAAAATATATATATATTTTTTTTTGATCATAGATCATTTAATGTTGGGCGACGCTTTGGTCATGTCTCTGTATATCTGGCTGTTCCTCATAAGTGTGTGTGTAGCTTCCGAAAAGCGTAATTTTCAATTCATATTTGATTCGGTTAGTGTTAATCATTGGGCACCCGATCTTGTCCAGCAGCTGACCTGTTCTATGACTCAATTAAATAATCACAGTTATGTTAGTGGTACACTGATACTAAAACATAATATTGACAAGATGAATTTTAGCGCGAAATTGGATTTTTGGAAAACGGACAATAGAAAGATGCGTTTGTTTGACTTTCAAATGGATACGTGTCGGTTTTTTTTAACGGTACATAAGAATCCGCTCCTTTCCACTTTCGCAAAAAGCCTCAAAAAACATACATCGGGAAAATTAATGTGTCCACTGAAAGCGGTAAATATAATATATAAATTAATTTTTACATAGAAAATAAAATTGTAATTTTTAGAATGTTGTTTATACCCTGGATAAATGGTATCTAGACGAACAGGATTTTCCTAGCTATACGCCAAAGGGAGCTTTTCAAACTATTACTGAATATTTTAAAGATAAGATAAAATTATTTCAAGTGGTAGTGCGCGGCAGAGTGCTCTATTAGCTGTATTTGTGCTAAATACAGTTATTAAAAAATATTTTAAAGATTTTTGTCACTGATTGTTTGATTGCAAAAATGATAAGTTTCATTCCATTTAAGCATTTAAGTTAGTATAAACGTAACATTAAAAATTACATTTTCCTGACTTTATCCGTTTTCTTATAACTTTATGCATATCTAAATATTATACAGGCATTCAGTTGGGCTACTGTATTGTAAGCTTGAAGTAAAGAATAACTTAGCCTAAAAATTGACAGAAGATAAATATTGGCAATACATTTAGGGACTATTACAATTTTGGTAAACAATTAAATAAGCCATTGGCAGACAAAGAGCTAAACCTTGAATTAAAAACAGAGAATTTTTTAAAGCCTTAGTCTTTAATTTATAGCTCTAAAATTGTGTTCGAAAACTAATCTAAAAATTAAATGACTTAACATTAACATTTACAAAGGCATTTTAAATGCTTAAATTATGAATATGACTTACAAGGATTAAGATGTGTATCACTACGTTTATCAATACGTTCATCATCTAAAACGTAATTAACAGCCTAAAATATAATGACTAAAATAAAGTTTCAGCATATAACAAAATATTAATAGAGCATTGACGACAGTAAATTACAGCATTTCAAATTAGTTTTTTAAAGGAAGTTGAGGCTGTACCTGGTTGGGACACATTATTATTAACATCCGGCTCGAACGACCGGCTTGTACCAAGTAAAGCATATATTTTTTATAAATTAAGTATACCATTTTTTTATGAAATTTATTACTTATTACATTTATTGTTGGAAGATTAACAAAATTAACTTACATTTTTAATTATAATATTTGACGGCGCGTTCTTTCGTTCTTAGATCTAAGTTCAAGCTGGAAAAGTGACTTTCCAGATATCGATCATGTAACAAAAGTATCGATAGGTTTATTTTGAGAAATTTCAATACATCGAGTAAATTACGTTATTACATTCTTTAGAGTATCGATTACAAATATAAAATAAAACTTAAATTTATTCAAATCTTTATCAACATGAAAGTTGGCATTTCTGCACTTTAGTAAGTTGGAATGAATTACATTTTTTATCCTATAAAGCTTCATGATCTCTTAATAGATCAAAATTGTTGCTGATTTTAGAAAAGCGGAGTGTTTGAATCAGAATCCAAACATAACCCGACATATCAATTGTTATTAAAATCGCACAACAAATAATATTTCTGCTTATTATTTTGAAACTACGTTTACTGAAGATCTGCATAAGCTGGATGGAATTTTATTGATAGCCATAAAACATGGTAAAACATATACCAACTATATAAAATAGAATTAGATTTTTGTGAAGCACTGCACTCGGTTCTTAGCCATTACATACTCCAGGTTTTAGTTGTTTCAATTCGCCGTGTATCCAATTTTCCACTGAATTACACATTTAAAAAGGTTTGTTTATTACATCTTTGTCCTATTAGAACAGTGTCTTTTAATCTTCTTTATTTTTATTTTATTTCTAGAACGTACCGTACTTTGTGAATGGCTATACAATCGTTTTGAAATTACTCCCAGCATATATGTCCCGTGTGGGTTTTTGACTGGTTGCAACGTTCGTTTTTGAAAAGATCAAACCATTTCACGTAACATCATTTGTTGAAGTTTATCGAAACTTAATTTTCTCAAAATCACCAACTTAATATGTTTCCGATCAAAAATAATATCAATGTTTGGTGTAAGTTACGAAAACATTAAAAAAAAATATATATGTATATAAAACTTTTTGAAAATTTTTGAAAAATATATAAAATATATAACAACTGTCGAACAGTTGATATATTTTTTTAACTGCACCATAATGATCAAGTTAGAAGGCTCTAATCCCGACTAGACGATACCCTGAACCCTATACTTTACGCGTACAGTCAGAGCTAGCAAGTATGTGTGTGCGAACACACAATGTTCCATATCTCCGGTGTTTCTCAACCGATTTTAAAAATTTCACTGATTGTCATTATTTTGCTTAATGTCTCAAACGCCGTCTCAAAGTTTTGCAAATTCAAGATTTTGTTGTTATCGATTCCATGTGTAAATCGGAAACGATATGAGTTATCTAAAATCGACAACAAACTTGTACTGCCTAGGGATTAGGCGAGCTTATGTTCCAAATCTGGAGTCTGTAGCTCTTATAGTCGTTGATGCTGATCAAGAATATATACACTTTATGGGGTCGGAGAAGCTTCCTTCTTCCTGTTACACACTTTTGCACAAAACCATTATACCCTTTTTACAAATTTTCAATGGTTCAATGGTCAGGGTATAATAATCGTAATAACAATTGGAATAACTGTAGATTAGCGATATCAAAACTTTCATCTTCTAAAACGTAGTTAATTGCTTTCAAAATAATGACTTAATTTATATTATTTGGGTTCATTAAAAAAATTATAAATAGAGCAATTTTCAAAAAGAACTTCAAATTAGTTTCTTAAAAAAAATTGACATTTTGGACATTGACAAATTGAAACATTGGCATTTTCGGCTTTTTGACAGCAGGTCTGCTCGATTGTGCGTTGGTCACACTGGCAGCAAAGGTAAGTTGGAATGAATTTTTAATTTTTTACTTTATAAAGTTTAATCTTCTCTTAGTAGACCAAAATTGTAGCTGGCTTTACCAAATCGGAGTGTTTAAATCAGAATCCAAACATAGTCCGACATATCAATTGTTATTTAAATCGCACAACAAATAATATTTCTGCTTATTTTTTGCTTATTGGATGGAACTGTATTGATTGCCATAAAACATGGTGTCGGAGGCAGCAGCAGCTAACAAATAATTTAAGCATGTAAGTTAGAAACTTAACGTAACTCATAACGCATAACTTGCGCATCTCTAATTGTTGTCAGTGCCTTGCACATGCGAGTTTATCTAATTGCATAGATAACACTTCGTCTGACTGCTTGGCACGGCTTATCTAAATCACTCTCGCAGACTCTTTTATATATTCGTCGATTACGGTTGTGCGTTAGCATCGAATTGTCACACGCATTATTTAAGTTGAAAATTAATGTGCGATAAAAACGTCGCTTACCAAAACAATTGTTAAACAAAAAACTGAATAAATGAAAGACCAATGTAAAACTATCGTGTTATATATTAAGTAAAACAATCACAAAATTTCTGTAAGCTTCGAACATAGGTGAACACAAAATAGTGCCTCCTCTAAACATTTGGTGACCCCGACGTGATTATTTTACTTTCTTTCATGGCGTTGTGTTGTTGTTAAAGTGTAAAAGTGAAAGGTTATTAATTATTGTGCTAATAATCATTCTTTTGCATAATTTGATGCAAATACCACACACGCATTCGAACAGTTTCGCTCTCGGCTTAACTACAAGCGCTTACACTCTTTCATCTCCGCCTGCCCGCCCGCACTTTTGCATTCGCGCAAGCTTCTTAATAGTGCAGCTGGCTTCTCTCATCTGCATCGCTCAGCAACGCGCTGCGCTAGAACTTTCGGTAACGCAACGGTCAGTGAATTATACCTGCCCTTAATCTCTGCCGTTTCGCCAACAATATACGTACGTGCATATCCGCCTGTGCTGATCGCGTGAGTTTATCGTGACTAACAATTAAAAATGTCTGTAAACGAATACAACCAAAACTCGGCTTCGCCCTCTGACTTTGTCTTTCACAAAGCAAAGCCAGAATCAATAACTCGGCAACTCAATGCAATAAAAGCGTTTTTAACTGCTGAGCAGCTTATGCATTTCGATGAAGCTGAATTGCAGGCTCGACTAGATTTAATCAGCGAAATGCGTTCTAGCTTTGATGCCGCGCAATCGAGCCTTAAGAAGCTTAATCTCATGGAGCTGGCCACGGACGCAAGGCCACAATTTGACCAACTCCGCTGCGAGGTGACATCAAAGCTTTTCTCGAACCAATCTTCGTAAGACTTCTGTGCTCCATTCAACAACAATTCGGCGTAACCCGGACGAGCCAAATGGTACTTTAAGGGGAGCAGCTCGTCTCTCTAGGCTACCACAATTTCAGCTCCCACGTTTTGGCGGTGCATATATCGACTGGCAACAGCGTCATCGGCCAAAACGAGGAATTAAGCAACGTGGAAAAGTTTCAGCATCTTCGATCATACCTGGAGCAAGCAGTCTGCGTCAATTGAGTGACAACATAAATTCGCATCTACGCGCGTTGCACGCAGTGGCAACTGCTCAGGATATTACAGATGGCTTGATGATTCACCTCATCACATCCAAGTTGAAAGCGACACAGGAGAAGTAAGAAGAAGCATTGCCCCTGAAAGGGCTGCCGAAATGGACACGACGCTCTCTCAAACATTGTTTGAGAAAAATTGTTTGCATCACTTGTCTCCACATCCAAATCGCCACCTATACCCTTGAAGCAAAGCGAGACCGTGCTGCTCGCAACGGCAATTTGACATGTCAGAAATCGATCTGGCAGCTTCAGACCCTGTAGAGAGTCAGCATGCTGGACTCAGCATCGCAGTTCAACTTTGTCACTACTCGTCTCGCTAACCAGCTTCAGTTGGAGCTGCGCCACTCGAACATAGAAGTACCAGGCATAGGCGAATCTTTTCTCTCGCTCAACAAATCAGCTGACATTTTTGCACAATCAGCTAATGGCTCATATGAAGGATCATTTTCTGCAGTCTTAACACAGAAAATTATAAATTATCAGCTTGAAAGTATGTGTGTGTGTAAACGCATACAGCAAACTTAACTTAACCTCAATGTTTCATATCTCCAGTATTTCTCAACCGATTTCAATAAAACTTTCACATATTATCATTATTTCGCTTTATGTTTCTCAATAAACATATATTGAAAACGGGATAGGCTATCGAAAATTTGAAACAAACTTGATTCTGAGATCTGAAGTATCTAGCTCTTATAGTCCCTGAGATCGACGCTTTCATACATACACACAGACAGACGGACGGACGGACAAGGCTATATTAAATCGGCTGTTGATGCTGATCAAGAATATATATACTTGATAAGGTTGAAGATGCTTCCTTCTGCCTGTTGCATACTTTTACACAAAACCATCATACCCGTTTTACCTATTTTTAATGGGTTCAGGGAATAAAAATCGCAATTACGATTCGAAAAAGCATAGATAAGAGATATCATCTTCTAAAACGTAGTTAATAGCCTAGAAGATTATAAATTAATTATTATTATTTGGGTTCATTAAAAACAAATTTCGGCAAATACAAAAATAAATGTAGAGCGTTGTCAACAGTAAATTACAGCATTTCAAATTAGTTGTTTAAAGAAAGTTGACATGAACATTGGTATTTTCGGAGCTTTGACAGCAGGTCTGCTCGCTTGTGCGTTGGTCACACTGGCAGCAAAGGTAAGTTGGATTGAAGTACAATTTTTATCTTATAAAGATTCATCTTCTCTTAATAGACCAAATTTGTAGCTGATTTTACCAAAGGGGAGTGTTTGAATCAGAATCCAAAAATAGTCCCACATCTCAATTGTTATGTAAATCGCACAAGAAATAATATTTCTGGTTTTTATTTTGAAACTACGTTTGCTGAAAATCTGCTTAAAGTGGATTCAACTGTATTGATAGCCTTAAAACATGGTAAAACATTTTTCAACTATTCTAAATTGGATTTCGATTTTTGTGAAGCACTGTAATCGGCTCATAGCCAACCCGTAATGCAAATTTTTTTTGTTGGAATGCGTCGTGTAACCAATTTGCCAATGAATTGCCCAATTAAAAAGGTTTGTAATGGTTTATTACATGCTTGTCCTAACTGTATAGTTTCTTTTAATCTTATTTTATTTCTAGAACGTACCGTACTTTGTGAATGGCTATACAATCGATTTGAAGTTACTCCCCGCATATATGCCCCGTTTGAGCTTTAGATGCGATTTATGGGTAACTGCTAAAAAGATAAAACTAATTCACATAACAACAATGGGTGATATTTATCGAAACTAACTAGAAAATATTTCTTAATTTTCTTGAGATAACTATATTTCCGAAAAAAAATATCACTGTTTTATGTACGAAGACAAAATGTATTCCTTTTGATCACTTTTTGAATATTTTTGAATAAATAACAGCTGGCGAACAGTTCATATATTTTTTTAACCACACCATTATGAAAAGCCGTAATTACATTTCGAATAACTGTAGATAAGCGGTATCAAAACGTTCCTCCTCTAAAACTTAGTTAATTGCCTTAAATATAATGACTTAATTTATATTATTTGGGTTCATTAAACCAAATTTCGGCAAATACAAAAATATTAATAGAGCAAATATCAAACATAATTTCAAATTTGTTGTTTAAAGAATGACGTGAATGGGTCTGCTCACTTGTGCGTTGGTCACACTGGCAGCAAAGGTAAGTTGGAATGAATTTATAGATTAATCTTCTCTTAATAGACCAAAATTGTAGCTAATTTTACCAAAGCGGAGTGTTTGAATCAGAATCTTAACATCATCCGACAGGGTATCGTCTAGTCGGGATTTCTCGAATTTGGGAAACGCATTGGCGTTTGAAACATTGGACGAATAATATAATAATAATAACAATAATAACAATCTGTGAAATTTTTATTAAAATCGGTTGAGAAACACCGGAGATATGGAACATTAAAGTTGAGTATGCAGTATGCAGTATGCAGTATGCACATACTTGCAAGTACACGTAAGGTATAAGGTTCAGGGTATCGTCAAGTCGGGATTTCTCGACTAGAGCCTTCTTACTTGTTCGAACAGTTTATATCAGTTCATTCTTTCCCATACTCACTCCTTTCCTAAGTGGAAAGGGCATGCGAGCATCGTTGCTAAAACGGTTTCTTCGTTGTTGTTTTTTCACTTTTATGGAAAGCTGAAAAACTTGATTACACGTGCGCTAATTTGGTTGCACGCGAAAAACACACGCGTAATCAAAAACGGTTTGCTGAAGTTCCCCATCCCCTAAAAAGGGCCACCCCTC
This sequence comes from Scaptomyza cyrtandrae, assembly GCA_035044605.1. Taxonomy (NCBI): domain Eukaryota; kingdom Metazoa; phylum Arthropoda; class Insecta; order Diptera; family Drosophilidae; genus Scaptomyza; species Scaptomyza cyrtandrae. The sequence goes on from JAWNNS010000637.1 coordinate 312,765, forward strand.
TCCAACCAATATTACATGCTAGGTACTAGTGTAGTCCCACGGGCTTCAGACTGTAAGCCCTTAACCTGTACGTTCATGTTTTAAATTGGAGTTCATGGCATGCCATGTTTTTCACTGGTTCGCCCCTGGGCGCTCAACAATTTAATTTATATGTTGTTGTGCGAGTATGTGTATGTGTATGTGAGAGTATTTATTTTATACATATATGCAATGGCAGCGCGCGCAAAAAAGTATGCAATAAATTTTTAATTTAAATCAAGCCGTCACTCGCCTCCCACTGCCCTAAAAACTTATGCCCCATAAGTTATTATAAACATTCAAGTGCAACACTCACCTATTTCAGCCACTGTCTTGTGTAGTCTATTCTAGATGTTTGATGCTTTAAGCATGGCGCTGCCGTATTTAGGATTGCAGGAAATGTCAGAACAACTGCAAAGATTAAAATAAAATACTATGAATTACACTATTTTTAATCTGAAGTGCGTCAATTAAATGTGAGAGCATATATAAATGTTAAATTCTTTCAACTAAAAATGTCAAATTACGTTTAATAAAACTTACAAATAAAATGTTTGTTTCTAATGAAAAAGTAATACGTTCACAATGAAGGAACGGGAAGTATTTTTTTTATTTTTGTATCACATAAGCTTGACAAATTATCAATTTATATAACTGCTATGGTTTCACATCCGTTTTAATGTCCATTTGTGCCTCATTCAAGAGTTGTTCCATCTGCTTACTGGTCTTTTCCATTTCGAGACGCAAATTGTGGAAACTTACTTGCATGCGGGTCATTTGAAGATCACCCGCTAATAGCTTCAGTTGCTGTTGGGCCGTAAAATCAGTTGTCTTCTGTGTTGCTGGCTGGTTGCGATTATTGTAGGGTGGAGAGCTTAATGTAAGGTTGAAGTCGAAACCGCGGCTGGAGCTGGTTTTGGTTGGCAGCTTCTTTGCTCTTGTTTCGGGCATAACTATAAATTTTATTAGCCAAAAGAGTATCTAGATCACTTAACAGCTTATCGAATTCTTTTTAAATTTTTTTTTCTTGACATATTCAACAGCGATTGCTAAGAGAGAGAGAGAGAGAGAGAGAGGCAGGTAGGGTAGATGGGTTCAGTGGGTGCACTCAAGCAAACCAATAAGCTTTAATTACAATTAACCGCAAATGATGTAGCAAATGCGGTTTCGTCGGCGGCTTTGGCTAGCAGGGCAGCAACAAAGGACAAAAATGTATAATTGTGATAAATGTTAGCGATGCACGACTATCACATACGCTGCAAAGAAGCCAAAGCTTGCAGATTTTATAAGATTGAAATCTTGATTTCAATATAATAGTAACTAAATAGTTATTGTAACTACATAGTTTATAGGTATAAACTAAAATAAAAATTAATTATTTATAAGCAGAGCTGTTAAAAAAAAGATTACGATAAGTAATCAATTACCTATTTAAAAACAAAATAATTTATCGATTATATAATTCATTAGCCAAAATATTGTCACAATTATTAATCGTCTAGGATTACAAATAATCCAAATTTTCATCATGATTATTTGAAAACTATTTAAAATAATCAAAATTAATCAAAATGTAATTAAACTACAAGAAAAAAAGAATTTAAATTACTATCTCATACACGTCCTATAATATTTTCCAAACTTATTTTATTGAGTTTTCCAGACACACAAACTAACACACGAAACAATATTGTATATTGTAAGTAAAATATTAAGTTTCATCTTCATTTTCCCTTCTTCACTTCAATTTTTGCATTGGTGGGTGGCCTGGGTCAGTTTTGGGGGCTGGCTGGGCAAATTGTGAAGCTCGTCGACTTGACTCGGGGCATGCAATTAATTAAAAATACATGCAACGTGAAGGGCCACAGTCATTTTTAACCCAACATAAACCCCCTACGCTCTTCCTCTTGTCAAATATATAGCAATGTGCGGCTTTAATTTGACCGCAAAGGAGTCTCATCGAGCCTGGCATATCTGAACAAATACATGCATACATATAGACTCGTATATATAACGAGTACACTCAAGCAACGCTAAATGCATTAAACCACCTCAGCCTTATCCTTTTCCCCATCCCCCCCGCCCCTTCCACCTATCTATCTCTATCTCTCTCTCACGCTCTCTCTGTGTCTTTCGTACTGGTAGTAAACAACATTGTCGTGGAAAACAAATAGCAGGAGCAGAGCAGAAATAACATCCATGCAAGGACATCAAATAAAGTTAAGCAAACAAGAGTATTAAGTGCATGGATATTGTTGTTGCTGTTGCTGTTACTACTTCTGTTTCTGCCATAGCTATATCTACAGTTTTTCTTCCTCCCTTAGCAGCAGCAACAACTTCATTAGGCAAGTGCTGCAGCCTGTTAGCCACGTATTCGACTTGACTCAAACTGCTATTGATTTTCCTTTTCTTTTTATATATTTTTCTAGTCATATTTCCGTTAGGGGTATTTTCTGTTAAATGTTTTTTTCTACCTGTTTTACATACCCTGTATGTTAACAAATGTGATACAAGGCAACCGCGATTAAGACCAGATTTCACTATTATTGTCTATTTAAAAAACGTAATAACTGTCTAATAACATTCTTTTAAAGATTTTTTATTATATTTCCAAGTTTGCAGATCTATAAGTCGTTCATTGTCAATTCAAACATTCTTATTAGTTTTCTTATACATCTACCTCTTCTATTATTCTTGGTGTTTTTTTTTTTTGCGTTCTCGTCGTTGTTGTTGTTCACTATTTGCACCTGATGTTTTTTGCTTTGTCTTGCGGACACGCCGAGCAGAGTGTCAAATGCCATTAAATGTCAACTAACCGCCTGGAAAAGGAGCAAGTGGTGCCCAAGTGGCTAGCTAGTAGCAAGTAGCTAGGAAAGGACAGGACAGGACAGGATGTCTCTCTGTTAGCTACTGATTGCCATAGTAGCATTACTGCGGAGGAGGGGAACGATTGAGGTTAGCGGATATTTCACTTACCTTTTGCCGTGTCTATAGACAAGTGGCAAACGTCACTGACAATGTTTTGATGACTCTGGCAGGTGTAAGCAATTGTGACATACACACACATATATTCTATATATCTATCTATCTATGTGTATGTATGTATATATGTATATGTATGTAGTTTATACAAGTAAATATAAGAAATTAAATGGTCATGTGTCATGGGTGTGGCAAAGTCAACATGACAAAACTTATCTAAAAAGACGCGTAGTAGCTGTTCAAATATTATTAAGTCGGAAAAAAAACAAACAATAATAACAAGAACAAGTAAGAAGGCTCTAGTCGAGAAATCCCGACTAGACGATACCCTGATCCCTATATTTTACGCGTACAGTCAGTGCTTGCAAGTATTTGTGCGTGTGTGTACGACCATACTGCGTACTGCATACTCAACTTCAAGGTTCTATATCTCCGGTGTTTCTTAACCGATTTTAATAAAAATTTCACAGATTGTTATTATTTTGATTAATAATTAAAATGCCATTTAAAGTTTTTTCAAATTCAAGATTTTATTGTTATCGATCCCATGTGTATATCGGAAACGGGATGAGTTATCGAAAATCGAAAACAAACTTGTACTGCCTAGGGATTAGGCGAGCTTAAGTTCTAAATCTGGAGTCTCTAGCTCTTATAGTCTCTGAGATCGACGCGTTCATACATACAGACGGACAGACGGACAGACGGACATGGCTATATCGACTCGACTGTTGATGCTGATAAAGAATATATATACTTTATGGGGTCGGAGATGCTTCCTTCTGCCTGTTACATACTTTTGCACAACTTCATGATACCCTTTTTTCCCATTTTTAATGGGATCAGGGTATAAAAAGATGAGTGTACCAGGAAAACCCCAGCGCGTACATATATAACATTATCTTTAGTACTTTAAGAGCTTGTCAAGAACTCATATTAAATGTATATTTTAATTAGTAATACATGCAAGTTAGAAGCTGAGCTCCGAAACCCTATACTTAACGCGTCTGTACGTCAGTGCTTGAAAGTGTCTGTGTGTGTGTGTTCAGAAACAGGAAGAGTTATTGAAAATTTGAAATAAACTTGTACTGCCTAGGGATTAGGCGAGCTTAAGTTCCAAATCTGGATTTTCTAGCTCTTCTAGACTCTGAGATCGACGAGTTCATATATACAGACATGGGTATATAGACTCGGCTGTTATTGCTGATCCAGAACATATATATATATATATATGGGATCGCAGGTGCTTCCTTCTTGCATAATTTTGCACAACACTATTATATTATATTCTTGGATTAAATTTCATTCATTTACACATATGTGTGAGTAACATTAAGAATTTTCCATCACAATCACCAACCCCCCCCCCCCCTTACCCACCACAACCACGTTTTGGGGGGATAACTGTGATTGTGATGGAGTCACAGAGTTTGCCAAATTATGGCAATAATCATGATGATGGGTCAGATAAAAATCTAGAAATTGTGGCAACGCTTAATTGAATGCATGTTGGGCGCTGGACGCTGGTTGAGTTTGCCTAACTTTTGTGGCATCCGCTAAAAAGGGGCAACAGACACTGAATTGCAGCAGGCGATGATAAACGAGCCGAGTCGAGTCGAGTAATAGGAAACAAACAAGCATTAAGCCAAAAATATACTAGATATACTGTATATTTACGTATATATCTAAACAAACAATATTTATGACCGACAGCCGGCGGGTGGGAGTTAAGGCAGAAGCAGGAGGTTGCCCAGTGAAGTATTTTTGGCAACGCTTGCTAGCTTTTTAGCTTCTGCAAAAGAAAATGAAACCCAGTTGCTAAAAGTTTATACTAAGCTTGGTTTATATTTATGTGCCCAGTCGAGAGAATAATCAGCAACACCTCATAAATTAACGAGGCGGCTGCTGTTAAGCATTATTTTTTGCAGCTTTGGGGCCACCACCATGCCACCACAGCCCAATGAAATTTGGCACATTTCTTGGCCAGCGGGTCAGCAGCTGTGAAAGCAGTTAATAATAGTTATAAAAATATAAACAGAACGGGGATATCTAACGAAACAAGTTCAATATCGTGTGTAGCCAAAGGCAACTCATTGGAATATATCGGAAAGTAAAGTAGCATATTAAAGTATATATATATATATACATATATACTATATGTATTTTAACTTTATGATTTTTAGCAAATTGTTAAACGATAACAACTTTCGCAAAACTCAAAATAATTACTTTATTTTAAACATTTAGTTTCTTAAGCATTTGCATTCGTCTTTAAGTTTTTAGTAGTCAGAGTATGCAACAAATGCGCAATTCAAAATTGAAATACATTCTAAGAGGTGTGTATGTCTGTGTGTGTGTGTGTGTGTGTGGGTGGCTTGTTGTATGTAAGGGCAGGGAATTGAGCTTTAGGCTGAGTTGTTTTGCTTCAGCACCTTTCAGACATACACAGCAATCAGCTCAGGCAGACGAAATGGGGCGCAGGCGTTGGCCTGCCATTTTGAGCCATTCCGGTATTCTGGCTTTGGCCCATGGCAACAGCATCCATGTTGCACACACTCGCACACACACACACATGTGATGTACTATGTGCGAGAAAATCAATAAATTGTGTGTTTCTTTTTGTGTTGCTACCGTTGGTTTGCTGGTTGCTGCTGGTGCTGCTGCTGCTCGGGGCACAGATTTTAGCCAATGGCCAACAAAAATATAAATCTTTGGCGCACTTAAGCCCCTTTAAATATTATCAATGGCCAAAAGGAAAAAGATACTGCTGGTGGCATGTGTCGCAAAACTGGACAATGCTTTGGGGCATCAACGAAATTGAAATGCCCTTGACTTGATCTCTAAAAGCTTAGCCAAAGGGGAGTTCTCTGAATTATTTAAAGTTTTGGAAATGGCCAAAAACGTAATTACAATTTTCAAGGGTTTTTGTGAATAAAATAAGAGGTAAAGTGTTTATAGGATCTAAATCTATTTATGCCAAAAATATATCTATATATTTTTTAGCATAGATATTTATATGAGAAGAAAAACGTAATAATAAAGCAAATAAATCTTTGTGCCATGAATAATTTAGCTAAATAAATTTGAAATTCAGAAACATGTTCGCCTTAAAGCAAGGATGCCACAAAATGCATTTATGCAAAATAATACAATATAAGTGCAGTAGACCGTAATAATTGTCATATTGGAGGTGGGTTGGGAATAAACTTGGGCAACACAAACGTATCCTGAATGTCCAGTCAAAATCGTAAAAATTGAAAGGGGTTAAAGCAGGAATAGGGTGAGGGAGAGCCAAACATCCATTGGCCAGTTGCAGTAGTAAAGTTCAGCAAAGTGCAGACAGTTTCACAAAATTGCTTAATTTAGCGCGAAAAATTATCCAGTAGACTAGTAGCTACAACGACACAAGCTGTCTAAGGGCTTAACTTGCCACAGAGCAGTAGTCAGACGGTTGAAAATTTAGAAATGACATAGTAGAATGAAAAATATGTATGTAGAAAATACTAAACAAAGTACACAAGTACACACAAGACAACAGCAGCTGAAGCTTATTCAAAATTGAGCACGTCCACAGAAAATGCCCATTCAAACGAATGAGAATCGGGCCAATGACTGTGTCCTGGATCTTAATATCAGTCCAAAGAGTATTGGCTGGAATGTTTCGGCAAGCACAAAAAGACAAGAAGACATCCACTCAAATGCACCCAATCTGCAAGTGAGTCACAAACAGATAACCGATCGCTTCGTCGAGCTGCTCGGCCTGTTCGAGGAGTATTCAAAGATCGTGCAAGAGAGCGAGTATGCTCAGCCGAAGCTAAGACGATCGCAATCCGAGCAGTGTGTTGCGGCACACTTGCAGCCAGTGGAAAGTAAGTAAAAAATGTGAGAAAGAGAGAATGTAATTTACTAAGGAGAGATTCCTTAAATGTTACACACAGCTGATAGCAGTGAGCTTGTGAGAGGTACCATAAGCTTGACTCGCTTGGGGCAGTCGGACTCAACGCTGCTTGCTACGCCACGCAAGCTAACCTGCGAAGTGGGCATACAAACCCATTATCCCATGGTCTCTGCCAAAAAGCAACTTGAACAAATCAAGAACAGGCAGACCAAATACGATCAGCATACGCTACACATTGAGGTGGAGTCGATTGATTCCACAACCGAATTGGAGCGTGCACCGTTGCGTCAACGTTTGTGGCAGGTGCTGACCGAGGTGGGGCGAACTCTGGAGTCAGGCTTCACAATGATGGGCGAGAATATTACTTATGTGCTTTTCGTGCTTCTGTGCATGTGGTGCCTCTACTTAATTATCGAAAGCTATTCGAGTTTCTTGGCTGGCAAGCATCTTAATTCTAAAAAGATTCTAGTGATCAAATGATTGTTTTAGTTATTAAATGCAATTAACACTTTGTTCCCCGAGCGAAATAAACAATATTTATCGATGAGATTATTTATCGAAACATACTCGGTGTACAACAACACATGATGGCTAGACTACAGTACAGGGCCGATGCAAAATCGGTCAACATATAGCAAAAACGATCGCCCAATGGTGGTCGATGGTGCAAAGTGGGCGTCGGTTCGGATTGTGCATCAATGAAAACCGTCTGACGTGTACGTTCGCAAGGTGCCAAATCGTTTAGGCAACGATCACCAGGAGTTCTCACGCCATTAAAGCGTTTAAGGGTACGCGGCTGTTCCGTTTGACAGGCAGTGTCAGAGAACATCTTGGGATAAATGTTCAAATCATCTTCAGACCTATCTGCGTGATGAAAAGTCCTATTAGCACTTGGGCACACACCGAACTTCATGCTTTTTACAAATTTACCTGCAAATAAGTCCTGATCCAGCCAATTGTGCCACAAATGGATGTGTTCATCAGTCTGACTGCTACTCGAGGTATGATCAATAAAAGGTAGTGTACGGATAAACGTATCATCGACACCTTTAAAGGCCACCTTCTTGACCAGGTCAACATGTTCGTTGTCTTCGTCGCTGTCTTCATCGTCCTCTATTGTGCATGGCAACAGACCCAAAGCATCGAAGAGTCTTTGGCATGGTCCTGCCGCATTTTGTCTGGCTTTTTTTATTGCTAAACTTTGTTTGATCGCTTCTTTAACTAAGTCGGTTAAAAGGCTGTCTATAAGGACGGCAGATTGTTTTGCTGTGAAGGCCATGAAACAGATAATTTTGAATTTTTATACGAAACTTTAAAATTATCTAAGAACAAACATATTTAAAGCAGAAGCAGATACAGAATTGAGACAACTCTATCGTAAATGTCAATTTGGAACAACAAAATGAAAGTTTGAGCCTAATTTCAAGGAAACACCAAAAACAAAAACAAAATCCTAAATTAACAATGGAAGATGCTGACAATAAAAAGCCACCCGAGCAGAAGGAGAAGGATGAGAGAGGCCAGAATCGAACTCTCCATCTGCCCGATGCTCAAGTGGGCGAAACGGAAACTGATGAATTGCCGCTGGAGCCGGAGCCAGAGCCGGAGCTGAAACGTGTAAACTTTGATCCGACATTGGAAGATCAGCAGCTGAACGAAGGGCATTCGCTGGTCGAGGACATTATTGAAAAGATGTTGCCACCGAATGAAAGCGCCAACGATAACGTTACCGAGGAGCCAAACGAAGCAATCATATCCGAGCAGCCAACATCAACATCACATATACGCTACAATGATGAACGTCTGCATCGCATCCTGCGACTGCTCGATCGTTATACACGCAATCTGGAGGCCATTGAGGAGCATGTGCGCAGTCAAGAGAACAACGAGAGTTCAGAGATCAACACAGCGGTGCAGTTGACGCAACAATGCGAGCTGTCAACCCAAACGCTGCCACCGAATAGTGTGCGCCTGGATGTGACCAGCACAATCCGGCCCAAGACCAGCCTCAGAAGTAACAATCAACAGCAACGACAGCAACAGCAACAACAACAACAGCAGCAGTTAGATGCCATACCACCATGTGAAAGTCGCTATCATACAATAACAATCAGCACACATAGCTCCACGGCTTATGCAGCACCGCCTCGGCCAACAACGTTTCTTGGCAGGTTTTGGCGAACGCTGGCTGATTTTGCCGGCGCCTGCTGCCTGTGTCTGCACGTGAACAAGGATTGCATATTCTGTTTGGGTTTCTTTATTGCGTTTGTGATTAGCGCCAGCTTCCTCACGGCCTTCTTCTATCGCACCATCAAGCTGTCACACCCGGCCATTCGAGCTCCCATCGAAACAATGGAGCGAAACAGTCAAGTGGAAACGACTTCACACGGCAATCTGGTCACAGTGCGTCTACATGGCGGTTATTATTATGTCTTCAACAACCATCAGCAGCATTTTGTTTAGTTATTGGCAAACACTCCTTGGCAGTTAGGTCGGTTGCAGAACGTTATTTCTTAATATATTGGTTCAAATCTTTTGTGTTTTAAGCCCAAGTCACATTTTGACCCCATTGCGTAAGACTGTTTGAAGTTCGAGCTACAAAAATAAGATCACATCAGAAATGTTGAGTATAATTTTACCATTGTAAATAAATTAAGATTTTAACAACTATTTTGCTATTTTATCTTATTTTGACTTATATAAAACTAAAACCCTTATTAATCCTTGATCCTTACAGTTTATTTGGTAGCAACACTTAAAGAAAGTCTACCTACAACGATTCAAAACTAATAGTTGAGAAAAGAAAAAACCAAAAAAAAACAAAATGCCTGCTGGTGTATACAATATTTGTGTAATAAAGTAAATTCACATAGTCATGCGACTGCAATTGATTTGAGTTTCCTTGGCTTGGGTTTGGGTTTGGGGAGATCACTTTCAGGACAATTTGAATACTCTAGCAGTTTTGAATTGTAGACAAACGTCACGTTCATTCTATTACTGTTGCTGTCTCTGTCGCTGACGCTGCTGCTGCTGCCAAAAAGGAACTCTGCACTTTGACGCTGTTCTTCAGTCAGTGTTCATTGTTCATTGACCATCGTAACTTGTGCGTTGTAGTTGTCGTTGTCCCTTTGCCAGAGTAAGAGTATAGAGTACAAACATTTTTTTTTTGTCATTTTTATTTTATGTGTCAGTCGTCGCATTTAACTTCAACTGACAATGGGTCACAAAACGGCGACCATGCCACAGCGTCAGCGCCCAAAATTGGCCACAAAACGTTCGTCGCCTGCTGTGCTGTGCTCTGCTATGCTATGCTATGCTATGCCAGCACGGCCCAACTTTTTGGCAAGATGCCAAGCACAAAGGAATTATTGTTAATATAGGCTGCCCGGACAGTATAGAGCTCAGCTAAGCTGGGGCGATCCATTGTTGGTTGGCTGGTTGGTTGGCTAGCAGAATGACCAGGCTTTGAATGTAATTTATTTATGCGAAATATGCCAAACATTTTCAAAATTCAACACTCTACACATTGCACGACAAAATGTAGTGAAAAAAACTTACACATACCGCACATAGTATACACTTTGAACAAACATCAAACATGGCTAATTGGAATTGTTTTAACAAAACTTATACTTTCATTAAATTTAGTAAAACGCACTTTTTCTTAACTTATTTCCATTACCATGTAAAAAATGGTTTCTCTATAATCATCATCGTTACAATTTATTTCTATTGAAAGCTGTTATCTATTATCTTTTTTTTATTAATTTTTATTCTTCAAACTTTTAATTTTGTTCGACTAAATGCCAAAGCTTTTGTTAAAGTTGAGCAACTTTTAGTTCCATCTTTATAAAAATGATATGTGATATATATATTTTATTGAGTTCTCTCCCAATGCTGAATGGGCAGATGGGCAAAACGGATAAACTGTTTAGATAGCAACATTTTTTTGTACAAAATTGATTTCTTATTTATTTATTATTATTGTCTTGTTCTGTCGATGTTTCTCTCTATCTATCTATATATATATATATATATATATTCAACGATTCATCGTTTTTTGTAGATTATTTTTTTGGCACTGTGCGGACACAATCAAAGTTTGAGTGAAAAGTATAGGAACTGCCAAACAATTTGGGCATCGCTTTCAAGATTTTTGGAGTTTTTGAAGGAGGCGGGGGGGGGGGGGGGGGGTGGAACTCTTTTTGTTTTTGATGGTTTGCTGGTTGGCTATTTGACTGTTTGTTTGGTGGGGAAGGAAGGCTGATTTCAATGGGTGAGCACAGGGCGACGCGCGTTTCCGCTGGCAGGAAATTGAATTGCACGAGCACGCGAAATTACATCATTTTGGAACCACGGTAAACAATTTCCCGTTCACCTGGCAGTGTCGTTTTTACTTTTTTTTGCACGTCAATTTTGAAGGGGCTGCAATAGTGACTAAAGTGTGGTATTGGGGCTGGGAGAGATGTTGGGGATTTGCTATCGGAGATAGGGGCGCAAAATATAAAATTTTGACAAGCGAATATGTTGTTGCTAGGCTGCCACCTTGTTAACGGCAATATATGCGAAAATATCAATTTCATTTCATCATTTTTATTTATTTATTTTTTTTGCATTTCTGCTTTTCATTTGGCGATTTGCAAAGAATATACAAAAAGAAAAAAAAAATTATTTACTATATCGTGCGGGTACATCTCTACATATATATAGTATCGTATCGCATAGTTCGCACACACAGCCAGCCAGACGAACAGAGAGACAGACGGGACACACGACGAGCTCAAAATGGCGGCGCTATAAAAAAACAAGTAAAAAGGCTCTAGTCGAGAAATCCCGACTAGACGATACCCTGGTCCCTATACTTTATGTGTGTACGCGCATACTGCATATTGCATATCTCCGGTGTTTTCAACCGATTTTAATAAAAACACAGATGGTCATTATTTTGTTAAATGTATCAAACGCCGTCTCAAAGTTTTCCAAATTCAATATTTTGTTCTTATCGATCCCATGTGTATATCGAAAACGGGATGAGTTATCGAAAATCGAAAACAAACTTGTACTGCCTAGGGATTAGGCGAGCTTAAGTTGGAAATCTGGAGTCTGTAGCTCTTATAGTCTCTGAGATCGAGGCGTTCATACATACAGACGGACGGACGGACGGACAGACGGACATGGCTATATCGACTCGACTGTTGATGCTGATCAAGAATATATATACTTAATGGGGTCGGAGATGCTTCCTTCTGCCTGTTACATACTTTTGCACAAAACCATTATACCCTTTTTCCCCATTTTTAATGGGTTCAGGGTATAAAAAGTAATGATAAGAAAAAATAAAAACAGCCAACAGGCAATCAAAATGTCTGCGAACTCGAACCAGACAATGACAGACACCATATGGACAGGATATATTCATGTATGTACAAATGAACAGAGGGCAGTTCAATGAGTTTTATGTATGAAAGCGTTTTTAATAGATTAAAAGCCTAATAAAAAACTAAAAAAAAAACCACTTCTAAGAGGTTTGAGCAAAAGATAATTTATATTGTTGCTAGTAATTTGCCAGTTGCTCTTCCGCCGTCAAAAAATAATTTTCCCTAAAAAGTCTTTGTATGCACGTTAGAAGCACATGTGATCCTAAAAAGGTTTTTCTACCTTCTCAATAAAGTTTATGCCTCGTATGACATTTACTTCGCCTTCTAATTGTCTGTGGAGCAAGGAGAGTGAACAAAACATTATCTTTAAAAACTTTATCTTTACGAACTATACGTTAACCTATGTTCTATTCTGATATATAAGCTGAATTATTGTTAAGTTTCATTTAAATCCATTCGGAGGTTTTTGCGTAAAAGAATAACAAATATACATAAAAACGTTCAAATTTATAATATTAGAAGGATTATTATCAAGAATTATCAGACAGAATAGAGGATCTGTTCCAATACCTGTTAAGTAGCCCTCGGTTAAAAATTTTGCTCATATGATGTTGCAAACTAAAACGAAACTCAGTCAATGTGCCACTCCCACTTGGCAGCCCTTCGACTGCTGCTGCTGCTTATGCTGCTTATGCTTATGCTAGTGCTTCTTCTTCGTCTTCGTTTGCAACTGCTACATGCGACATGGCAACGCTGTCAGTTTGAAAGGATTATTGCCACTTGCCGCTTGCGGCGAACGTTCTTAAATTGTAACACGTTTGAAACAAGTTTAGATACGTGCGGCGCTCGTATCTTTTGATTTTTGTTTCTGGGTCTGGGCATTGGAGTTTAAGTTTGAGTTTGGGCTTAAGTTTGAGTTTATGTTTGGGGTCGCTTCTTTGGCTATGTAAAAAGTCATCAACGGCCAGTCGGCCAGTCAGCCAGTCAGCCAGTTAGCCAGATAGCCCGAGATAGCCAGCTAGGCAAAAGCGAAATGGCTGCGACTGGTTTGACGGGCTTTTTGAATGGGCCCGCGGACTCTGCTGGCCAACAACAACAACAACAGCAACATCAATTTTGCCCTCACATTCGCTTGAATCCGTCGGAATAGTCGTAAAAAAATTCGCGCAAAAAAGAAGTAAAGCGATAAAAAAAAAACAAATAAAAAATAATAATAAAAAAAAATGGAAAAAAAACTGCACAACGCTCAATTGTTAAAGTTTTACGCTGCTCCAAGATATAAATTTATACATATATATATATATTTATATATATAAGTTGAAGAGTAAAGCTTCTAATGTTTGGGCATTGCCTTAGGTCCCAGCGAGCAGAGATTGATTGTAGACGCAGAAGTCATTCATCATGCGATTCACAGCATGACAATAAAACATGAAATTCAACTCTCGTGTTTAGAGCACACTCTTCGAGTCTCAACCAGAAACTTGGCATCATTTTGAGACTAGCTTCGCGAAACAGTTCAATAATTGCACAAAACTAATTACGAATTAAAGAATAAGATAATTGGATTTAATGCTAAAATATATCTAAACATACTTTTGATAAGGTTTAAAGACAAAAAAAATTCGTAAAATCTTCGTATTTTATTTACATAAATTACGAAATAAGTTTATGTGAAGAGTCCATCTAAATTCAAAAACAAAATCTATCTATATATTTAAAATGCACCATCACAATCAACATGGAATATATAAAAAAACTTTTAAGGATTTCGTTCAAAATTTCTTAGTTAATTTAAGAAAGATTTTCCATTTGGATTTTGATATAATAGCTAAATCAAAAAACAATAACAATTCAATTACTTAACTAATACTGGCAAGAAAATTCGCATAATTTATGTTCTTGCTGAAGTACAAATTGCAAATTGCGGACTCACCTCTTAAAAGCTGACTGCTTTCGTTGGCGTTTTATGTACTTTTGCATGTGCTTGTGTGTGTGTGTTGTGCTTTGTGTGTGTATGTGAAGCGATAGCTGATGCTGCTAGAAGATGTTGCTCTTGATGTCGTTGTTGTTGTGCATCCTGGCGGCCATTTTGTACACATTGAGCAGCTGGAGGCACTAAAATCTACAATTGCTTTGAAATTCACATATTTGTTGTTGCTTTTGTTGTTGTTGTTGTTGTCATAATGTTGGATTTCGATTTGAAATAACGGGTTTTAGCCAAAACACTTTAGCTGCATTGTGTTATTGTTTTTTTGTATTTTTTTATTTATTTATTTATTTTTATTTATTGTTTTATTGATTTACTAACGTTTTTCTATGTATAGATTGCTTTTTTGGGTGAGCTATAAATCAAGTTTATTTTTTTAAACTTTTTTTTAAGCTTTTCGAAAGGCCCACACGCATAAAATAAAGGCAACGGCAAATACTAGACGTTGAGAAATGAAACAAATAGAAAAACACAAATTAAAGTGTAATGTAAAAAAGCAGTTAAACCACTTGGCTTATGATCTTGTTGTTATTGTTGTAATTGTTGTTGTTGTTGGTTTTTTTCTGCCTTTCTGCTTTGGTCGCTGCTTCTTCTACTCAAGTTATTGTTGTTGTTTTTTTATATACATATATATATTTTGTTAGCCACGAAACAGCTGAAAAACAGCAACAGAAACACTGGCGAACCTATTGAGAGCCGGTTTCAAACAAACGCAGGCCAAAAAACAAAACCGAAACAAGTTGCAAAAAACGGCAACGTTTAGTTGCAAGTGACGTCGTTGTCGTTGTCGTGGTCTTCGAAGAAGGCAGCAGGAGCAGCAGAAGCAGCTGATTGCACAGCGCGTTACTTGAGAACGTGTGCAAAGGACCTGCAGCCGGGCTCTAAAAGCGTCGACGATATGTCAACTTATGTAAAGCTTCACGCTAGCAGCAGCAGCAGCAGCCGCAGCAGCAGCAAGCAGACGCAGCAGTTACAGTAGCAAAGGCAGCAGCGGTGGCTGCAAAAAATAACAAGCACCAACTTGTAAGTTGATGGCCTAATACTCTATGGCATAATACTCTGTTTTTATAATTAACAGACAGCTGAACAATTTAAAGACCCTAAGAATGTTCGACATTAATTAAATCTTACAATATAGCAATAGATCAAAAATTTGAGTTTAGTTATTTGTTTTCAATTCCCTTTAAATTTGAATACTCAGTACCGACAGACAAACAAAAGAATATACCCTTTTATCCCTATTGGAAATAGAGTAGAAAAAATTGTTTTCCGGCATGTGTTACTGCACGTACTGCGTGTGAGCGAGATGGCAGCAATGCAATTCGCAGTAACAGCCTATGCGTGTCAGTGTATGTGTGTGTGTGGGAGTATTTTGCATTGGCGCCTGCGCTGCGGCTGCACAGCTGAGAAGCTTCTGCTGCGCTGTTGCTAGGGACCCCACTGCAAAAGCTCAGCTGTTTTGTGAAATTACTGCGAAGGGGCGTAGAAGTGGCTCTATTCAAAGCGGGCAGCTGCTGCCTGGAATTTCTATTTGGCCTGGCGACCCAAAAGTAACGGCTCTTCCGATTGATTGCAGCAAATCAAGATATGTAAATTGTGAACGCATTGGAAACTGGTTCTTAGAACAGTGTGCATTTGAACGCTGCAAATGAGTGAGCTTTTAACCACTGTGCGCTTTAGCTTGACCATTGTCAAACAAAGACCTTGCAAAGGATGTGCACTATAGTCTATAAAAAAAATATTTTTGCAGTTAATGTTGCAAAAGTATTCTCATTAGAACGATTCTCTCAACCGCTCGGCTGTTCGGTCGCTTGCTTGCTTTGCTCTCTTCTATTTCCCCCTCGCTCACATACCAAACTGTGCAAACCTGTTTTATTGTTTAAGAATTTTTGCCGCCCGCCTGCCACACTGGGAAGAACACTTGCCACCAAAATACAAAAAAACAACAAAAAAATGTTCCGTTTCACAATTCTTTTTTTCGTGTTGTTTTTATGTTTTTTACTTCTTCGTCTATGGTCTGCCGCTACCGTTTGGGCAGCGGCCCTGCTATTGTTGTTGCTGCTGCTGCTGGTGCTACTTTGTGTATTTCAACGACACGCGACTACACCTACACACATTCATACACATACGCACGCCATGCACATATAAGTGCGCGCGCGCTCGCTCGCACACGCTTACACAAACCGAAATGGAAAATGACAAGAGAGACGACGGCGGTCCTCACGTCCGCGCGCAACGATGAGAAAAAACGAACTGAACACTGAACGAACTGAAAGCCGTTTGCAGCTCATTCGTATTGGCAACATGTTGGGGCCATTTCCAAAAAATAACTACAACAAACCGAAACCTGCTGTTGCTTGTTTGAACTTAGTTTGTGATGTGTATTATGCAAATTTTGATGTCATATTAGTTTTGTTTCTTCAGAATCTGTCAAATTTGAAATGTGTCAACGCTCAAATTTTATAGCAACATATTTGCAAAAACTTTAAGAGCAGCCCTCGCTCAAATGCAATTGCTGTTTGCAATTGCACAATGCAACCGAAACTGTTGTGATCTTACAGTGGTATCTAAGCTGTGAGGAAAGAAATTGGCTTAAGGGGCGGTGTGGGTTTGTGGTATTAATATAAAATTCTTGTTACTAATGTTGTTATTGCTTTGTAACAGAGCTTACTAAACTAAAAAAATTACTTAAAAGTGAATAGTTTATTAGTTTTTGAATGTTTATTATTCCATGGCGTATGTCCAGACTTAACATTGGTGTGTGAACTTGCTTGAAATAACATAAGCAACTTAACAGAATGTTGACAGAAACGTCAAGTAAGTAAACTATGTTATTAGTTAGCATACGATGTACCGCCAAAGCACGACAAGTTTAAAACCGAAACTCACATTTTGTATTGAGATAATTTACCATTTAATTGAAATGAGCATATAACAAAAAAGAACCACGAAACATTTGTTACAATTAATAACTAATTAAGACAAAATATTTGCGTATAGCTAATTAGGATACGACAAAAAGGCGAATAAACATAAAGCACTTGGTTAACAATTGCTTCGGGTTACGTGAATGCATAATTATATAGTAATAGTGTTTATATATTTATATGTACAAGGGACGACATTGGTCCATGTTAACAGTTTTTATAGCATATTTAGGTACGCGCTATTTTCTATTAGTTAATCATAATCATAAATTCAAATACAAGCTCCAAGTGGTTGTGTGTAAGTTTAATTCATACATACATATACAGATATATATATGTATATATAATGATATTGGGTATCCATATATTATATATTTTTAGGTGATATAACATCCCTTGCTCAGCTTGGGCATATTTCTTTTGGATTCTTCGATACTTCGATTGCACTCTACTACAATATGAAACAATTTTTGTGTCACAGAGCTCTAAACTATATGGGTAGATAATTCCAATTTGGCCAAATGAAATTTTACAAAAAACGTATGTACAATATGAATAAATTCGTCATAATTGAAATATGCGAAAATTTCCGTTTTTCCCTATAACTGACAACAATATAAAGTTTTTTTTTTTTTTTTTTAGTTTTATGGTTTTTTAGTTTTTTTAGTTGAAAATAAAAAATTCTTTGAACCAACTCCACATTGTTGTCAGTTGCGGCTAACAACTTAACAATTATTATATCGTATCATTATGAAATTTACAAAATAGCTTATTTACGCGAAAAAGACGGAGAAAAATATTTATGTTAATGCAATTTTTGAACTCTGTTGCGCAATTGCTGTTTCACAGTTATAATTATTATGTTATGTTTTAATCATAAGATAAGTGAATATAAATAATCCAACATATACATATTATGTGTGCACTAAAAGGTACTTTGAAGGGGGGATTGGATTGGTCATTCTTTCGACATTCGACATTCAGCTTCAGCTTCAGCTTTTGTTAACGATTCAACGACTTTACGTAGACAATCGCATTTTGGCCATTTGGCCCAACGCCTTATTCCTTTCCATGACGGCACGCATACGCTCTCGCAAGTATTCACATATGGAGGTGTAGTTCTCATGATGCGCCAACTCCATGGCCGTTAGGCCATCCTGATTCTTGAGCATCATATCGCTGCCGGCGGCAACCAGCTGCTTGCAGACAGTCATGTGTCCAAACATGCCGGCGGCATGAAGGGCCGTCTCGCCATTGGGCAGCAGACCCAGGTTGGGGCGATACTTAAGCAGCACTGTAACAACCGAGGCGTGACCCTTGTGGGCGGCCTTGAAAAGCGGTGTGGCGCCATCACAGCGCACAGTGTCCACTTGGACGCCATTCTGTAGCAGCACCTTGCAAATGTGATCGTGCCCCATCTGAGCAGCTATCCACAGGGGTGTGGCACCATCGATGCGCTTAATGTCCATTGAGGCGTGCGCCAGTATGAGCAGCGACAACACAGTTCTGTGACCATTCTGTGCTGCTATAAAAGCTGGCGAGGCACGATCCTGTCCAGGAGATAACAACAAAATAATCAGTGTGAATAAAGCTTTAGCTCTTCTTCTTTGATTGATAACTAATTTGGTTTACCTTCATGCAAGCATTCACATCGGCGCCACAGTCCAACAGCTCTCTGATAATCTTCACATGTCCACCCTGGGCGGCAACAAAGAGTGGCGTGCCACCATCCAACGAGGGTATGTCAACTTTGGCGCGTGCCTTCAGCAATATCCTCACCACATCCAAATGACCACCTTGGGCGGCAAAGAAGAGTGCTGTGGTTCCTGTGGAGCGTCGCGAATTAAGATCAGCGCCCTGTTCCAGCAGCTCCAAGACGCAATGGATGTGACCACCAGCTGCAGCCAAGATCAGGGGCGTGGTGCCGTCCTATAAGAAGAATTTTGCGTTAAATTTAAACATTCTTTTCAAAATCCAAACTAATTTAGCATAACAAAAAATTCAGACTTATACTTTCATTCTTTAGTTTACTTCAACATTTAGCTTTAATCTTTAATGGTAATCCTTCCAAGGTCAATGAACCCTAAAGACTCTTTTCCCAAGTAAAATTCTCAGCAAATAATTACGATTATGAAATAATAATGTGAATGAATTGTGACTCGCTCTAAATCATTATAGCGTTAAGTAATTTGCAAAAAATAAAAAAATAACAAAACAAAAAAATTTATTACGAAATGTTTACCAAAAATTAAAGAAAATAAAATCAAATTCAATTACAGCTTAAAGATAAGTTAACACTTTGTTTACAAAAGTACGCACCAATTGGCAACCATGCCGAAAAGTGCAGCAAAAGCGAAATAAACGTTAAACCAAAAACAAAAACAAAACAAAAAACAAAAAAATAAAAATAGAAAAACAAAAGCATTTAACTGAAATTAAATTTCACTTGGGGTGCAGCGAAGCGCGCTTGAAAAAAAAATAAATAAGAAAAACAAACAAGTCAGCTGGATAAGCTGGACACAATAAATACCGATGTATATCTGTTGCTATGTTGGCCATATTCTCGATTTGGCCTTAACACAAGGGCACAGTGCCAGCCAGGCACTGCAACGTGACTGGGCTATCCCCCAAAAGAAGTGGGGGGGGGGGGGGGCGGAAGGGAAAGGGGCAAGCGACGAAGCAATTACTTTTGCAGTTTTGCATTTCGCTAGAGATTTGAAAATTTTCGCTCTGATTTCGCCTTAGTTGTTGTCCAGTTGTCGGCACGCATGCAAATCAACACGAAACGAAACGAAACAATTTTTTAATTCCACTTTAAGTTGGTGAAAACGAATCGGAATTGCAGTTGAATTCATTCAACGCTCAATTAAGCAACGTTTGATTATCATTTAACCAGTTTAGATAATCATACAACTGAGTAAAAAAGATAATTGGCCATTGCGTGTTTTTGGCTCTTGGAAAAATCGTTTAAAATGGATAATGTAACATTTATTTAAGGCTACAATTTATATTAGTTTAAATACATAGTATTTATTAAGCTGTTTTGTTATTTTTTTACACAATCTCTATCATAGCTTAAATACATTCTAACATCTGTCCATTCGAATATTTCAATCAAAACCATTCTTGAACCATATTTAACTCAATCAGCTTACGTGTTGCAATACAACAACTAGCCGGCTGTCAGCTTTTAAAATCAACAATAAACATTTAATTATCACTCACCTCATCTTTGCAATCCACATGCACTTTGCCAGTATCGAGCACACGTCGCATTTCGACAACATCGCCACGCAGCGCCGCCAGATGCAACATCACATCCGAGGGAGTTTCCTTCTGCAAAGGAAAATGTAAACAAATCGTTTTTAACACAACCTTTGCAGCTGTCAAAAGAAAGGCGCTACTTGACGAATAGCTCCCATGCTCATTTGTGGGTGTTTTTTTTTTTTGGTCTGGGAATTTGACAGCTACACAATCACACATACATCGTTTGTGTTTAGCGCCACTCTTGAGTAACATTAATTAAGGGGAATAGTTTCGAACAACACGCAGAATGTTAAGAGTAATTAGTGCCAGAGGCAGCAAAGTAAAAAAAAAATCAAAATGCAGAGACCGACAAAAATTCAACAACTTGAAACAGCGGATGTGAATGCATTTTTACAATGCTTTGTGGACGCTTTTGACATCGGACGAACGAAAAAATGAGTGTTAACCCTTGAGTGGACGCATTGCATTTAATAATATGAAATAGCAGGAACTTTGGAATGTTTGGAGTGGTAAGAACGGTTTTCAAAGACGGTTCTAGTTTCAGAAAGCTTAAATGTTCAGTCATTTCATCATTGCAGCTAAATGACTTAGCTTTACTCTTCAATATCTCCGGTGTTCCTTAAACGATATCAGTCAATATTATGTGTATATCGAAAACGGAAAGGGTTATCGATAACTTAAAACAAACTTGATCTGATGTTTTCATACTTTATAGTCTTTGAGATCAACACGTTTCGACAGACATGATATTAACTCGGCTGTCGATGCTGATCAAATATATTTGATTTCTTTTGCCAGCTACATACTTTTGCACAATATTTTTATAATTTTTGTTGAGGGTATTAAAATGGGAACTAAACATTTGCAGGATAATTAATAATTAATCTACTATAACACGCTTTGTATCATCTAGTTTTTATGGATATGCTCACTTTTAACGCCGTTGTACCACTCAGGATTAAAGTATAATAAAACCTGAGCTAATGATGATGATGGGGTCAGCGATGGTACAAAAAAAAACCATACGTATTCAGAGGGAATACACACGTACAGTAAATATTTGAACTATTTTCAGAGACCATTGGAGATAGCAGAAAATAGAGAAGAAGACTGTCAGCTCGAGAGTTAATGAAGCGAACTACATAAGTTGTGAGGGGAGGGTAGGGGGGAATGGCACCTGTTGAAAAACGGAATTCACCTCTCTACACACGCCACACAGAGACAAGTTGTTGCACATGACATCACTCAAGTTGTGGCAACAATGCAAAATTCTGACATAATAATGAACATAATAATGATGATGACGATGCTGCTGCTGCTAGCGATGATGACAACGATGATTATGACCAAAATATTTATAGACAAAAGCAAAATGTCAGCAGGTGAGAAGCACTTGTAAGGCATCAGACAATCGCTAGACGAGGCTTGCAACACTTGTGTGCCGCACACAATCGTGTGGCAAGTTTAAGTGTCTTTTGACTTGATATTTTGCAGCAATTGCATCAATAATCAAGTGTCCACTTTAACTTAGCCTCGATTGTAAATGGCAACAAGTTTCAAGAGCGTCTAAAATAATGAGTTCTTAAATGTTTTGTTTGGCTAGCTAAGTTAATACTATTACGATCTGTGTTGTCTTAGTTATTTAACTAGGTGCGCTAGACTAAGTGAATGAATGGAACGTTAAAAGAGCGCAGAGAAATAATACATACAACCAATAGAAAGAAAACTCGTCAGAGTTGAATAATGATCATTTTTGGGAAATCTTAATTTATACTAATACTAAAAATAGTTGTACAGACGAATCTCTTTATCAATTTCTAAACATCTCTTACCACGTTATTTGTGAGTGTCTAAAGGCTAAAGTTTGTCTTGTTGCCAAGACCTAAAGCCAGGTATTAATAAATTAGATGAATAAGTTCGTATATGAAAAATCATCCAAAGTGAAGATAGTTTTCATACTCTACTAGAGATGTCTTTAGGGTCTTACTATAACTCACATTTCTAACCAGAAAAGCTGCCAAAAATGGTTAAATATCTATGCAAGTTGCCACATTAAATCTATATGTATAAATATATATATAAGAGAATATAGGTCAAACTCACCTTTAGCGACATGTTTTGATTGCTTAGCTCTCCAGTGATCTCCTCGCGCTCGCGCTCTCGCTCTTGTTTTGGTTGCAGTTGCAGTTGCACCTGCTTACAAGCCCGTTACCATTGACCGATTTACAAAAGTGTAACGCAGCTGTTGCTGCCACAGCTACAGCCTTAGCTGCAGCGTCAACAACTTTTAGTAACAGTAATAGCACAATTGCAACAACAACAACAATTGGTAACAGTAACTACTACAACAACGACGAGACAAGTGGCACCAATCAAATCACAACAGCAACAGCAATAGCAATAGCAACAGCGATAGCAGCAATAAAACTCATCATCGAGGAACCAACGAACAGCCGTCCACCAGTTTCAAAGTATCCCAGTCCAAGTTCTGCAAAATAAATATTAAAAAAAAAAACAAGCAAAACAAAGTTAAATCACTGAGGCCGCATCAGACAGAGTTTGGATAGCAAGTTGGCCGTTTTGAGTTTGGCCAGTGGGGAGTTTTGGGGTGTTTGCCAGGTCGACAGGTTTACCCAAAGCAACTTCCCCAATTACAAACTGCAAAACGAACAAAAAGAAAAGAAAAAGTTGCAATCCAATTGCCAGGGCAAATAGCATGATAGTGTTTGATATAGAAGAATTTAACTATGTTTAAATCTGGATACAGACCAAGAGCTTAAGGAGCTTTAGAAATATCTCTGCTATTAGTGGCATATAATCTTTTGTGTTTAATATTAATTTCAAACTTTCCTTTGAAACAAAAGCTCTACAATTAACTTTGTTAGTGTCATGCAATTTGATTTGCCTTCTTTCTTTTTTTTTTGCATGTTGCAGGCAACTATCATTATTATTATTTTTTCTTTTCTTCTTGCATAATTTAATAATTTGTAGATTGACGCAACGCCCACACAATTGACAGGTGGGTGTGGCAAAGACTTGCTTTTAATAATTGCATTTCATGCAGGAATTTTTTTTTTTTTTTTGTTTCGCTGTTTTACAAGCATCATTATCAGCATCAAGACTTTTGTTTTTTGTTGGCTGTTCTGCTTTTTCAACTTTTGACCTAGAAAGTGGTTCACTTCAAGTTTTCTACATGTGCTTTAGACGTCATCAAACAACATGCGGCACGACACAGCAGCAGCAAGGCGCACACACGCATTTTGTTGCTGACATCACAGTCTCGTCTCGACATGTTTCTTATAGTGTAACTTTGGGGTTTGTTTAATTTGTTCAGACTGTAAGCCCATTTTAATTACTTTTACTTAGTTTTCTCTTGCTATATATTTTCCTTTTAAGGCTAACTATCTTCAATTTGTTACTTCACAAATGTTGTTTCCTAATCAAGTTGTAATGGTTCTTCGAGGTCAAACACTTAAGATAAGTAAGCTTACTTTAACGTTTCGATATGAAAAGCTATTTTGCTTTTACACAGCCGCTTAACAGCACTAAATTTTAATAAATATGCCATTAGGCAGTAATAGACTATCAATGACTATTTTTATTTGCTCTTTCATCATACCGTCAATATCATCAATAATGGCATTTAAATGGCTAATTACACACAAGAAGAAAATAATAATAGTTAAACACTATTCAACATATTTTTGATTTTTTTTATTAAGTTTTATGCATATTCATTTTGTCAACATCAATTTGTTTCACTTTCATTTCTGTTTATTAATGCCTGGTGAGCAAATAATTGTTATTTGCAGATGCTTTTGTTGTTGTTATTGTTGTTAAGGGGACTTTGTTTAGTATTTAAAAATAGCATCTCACGTTAAAATCACACACACTACACAAATGATCTCATTTTTGGCGCATAAATTTACACATTTGGTAACAAATAAATTTACAATATGCAAAATTCACACACACACACACACACGCTTAAGGTCAAGATGCTGTCAGCCGGTCCGTTATGAGGTCTGTTCAAGAAGTTTACGACTGCAACGTACCCAGAGAGCACACAAGAAAAAACAAAAACAGTCAACACGCCGCAAAGCTTTTAGCGGAACAACTATCGTGGAGCTACCGAACGCGATAAAAGTTGAAAGGCGACTGAGAAGCAAAAGCAAAATGTAAGAAAGCAGAACCTGCTCAGTTATGATACTTATGGATTTTTAG
This sequence comes from Scaptomyza cyrtandrae, assembly GCA_035044605.1. NCBI lineage: Eukaryota > Metazoa > Arthropoda > Insecta > Diptera > Drosophilidae > Scaptomyza > Scaptomyza cyrtandrae. The sequence goes on from JAWNNS010000637.1 coordinate 337,443, forward strand.
TAGTTAGCCTTTTTAAATGCAAGCAAAACATAGATATACAAGTTTTAAGCTGCGAACTTATAATATTAGCCTAAAACAAAACAGCCTTAATATAAACATAAAATCAAAATTAACGGAAATACATACTAATTACAAATCCAACATAATCTTCATGTTAAACTCAAAATGACAATGTTCAGTAAATGTTAACGGCAACTGATCGAATGTTGAGTTTATATTTAAAAATTTACAATTTCACTAAATTGAATTTTATTTTTGGTATCTTATTCAATTTATTATATTTTTAAAGTTTTCAAAAGCATTTATTTTTTTAATAAACTTAAATACAGCACAAAGCAACGTTACAATATTTAATTTATTGCGCGCACTGCAAAATCTACTGCGCGAACTGCAAAATTTGTTGCGCGAACGGTAAAATTTAAGTCAGTCAGTCGCTCTAATCCTTAATAATAACAAACTTAAACACCCACACACTCCCACTCGCGCACTTAAAAATACACACAAAGTTGGCGCATGTAAAAAAAGCCTGCGGATGTCCCATTGACGGAAAATCGACGCTGACACCGGATCAAGGACGTCGACGCCACAGCCTCTGTCCAAAATCAATACTCACATGCAAAGTAACCCACAAGGGCTCGTTCACAAAAAATTGTATTTTATTTTGGGAACGAACTTTTGATACTGATTTTATTAATTGAGTCAATTTATTAAAAAGATGTAGAACTACGAGCTAACAGCTACCGACTTTGCAATGGGCACTAAGGCCGTGAAAGCTCCGGCGCCAATTTTGATGCAGTCCAGTACTACTCTTTACATTGCCAAACGACTAATAATAAATATTTATGAACGGCTGCTGGGTAATCGATACACTCGATAATAATATCGATACAAGCACCATGCGATGCAAACACTCAAAATGATACACAAAATTATTTGATTTGAAAATCAGATGTAATTGAATAATTTATTAGGCTGAATACAGTTTTAAACGATGTAAACAAGTAAAAGTTTAGTTACCACAAGCTAATAGAAAGCTTGCCTGGTTACATATTGCTTAAAAACAAAACAACGAAAAAAGCTGTTTATTTAATTTTTAAACAACTTAAAATCTCATTGTAAATACATATAACCACAACTAATTTATCAAATGAATATTACCAAATCAGTTTTGGTTGACTTATCGATATTTGGTTTTAGCAACCCTCCAGCGCAGCCAACTTCACTCTTTCTCTTTTCAGCCTCCTTCGACGAGTGTTGGGTCGCAAATTTGTAAAACTATTGCAAAATGTGAGTAATACTTAAATTATTCGGTTAAAAGTGTTTAAAATATTAATTATATGTTATTGTTAACATTGCAGCATAATGGAGAACGACGCCGGTGAGAATGTTGATTTGTACGTGCCCCGCAAGTGGTAAGTGTAGATAGAACACGTGTTTCATCCGCAGCAGCGGCAGCATAAGCTAATATTGGACAATTGGATAACAGTTATTTGTTGTTTTGCTTTTAGCTCGGCATCGAACAGAATCATCCACGCTAAGGATCACGCTTCCGTGCAATTGAGCATTGTTGTTGTGGATCCCGATACCGGCCGCCAAACCGATGGCACCAAGACTTACGCTATCTGCGGTGAGATCCGTCGCATGGGCGAGTCCGATGATTGCATTGTGCGTCTGGCCAAGAAGGATGGTCTTATTACCAAGTGAGTTGCCTTGTTAATTATTCCTCAAAAACAGTAAGTCTCTAAATGTGGTATTTTGTTTTGCAGGAACTTTTAACTAATGTACACAACAACATGAATTGGTAATAAAGTGAATTCCTTTTGTATTTAACGTAAGGCCCACGAATTTTGTGTTTTGTTTTGAAATACAATACCTAATCGCATAGTCAGCGTTATTAATTGACTTCTACAAAATGGACTTGATGCTGCATTAAACGTAGTCTTCACTATGCTACCGGACTTAGCTCGTTTAAAGTGCACACGACAACAAAGTCACCATTGCAGCCTAGGAACTTGGTCTGGAAATATCAACAGTTTGCTGTGGCAGATCTGTCCGCCAATCGAACATATATCTGAATTATAGGGAGTGTGTAGAATCAGAGAGTGAAGGAATCCGAACTAGTTGTAATGCTAAATGAAGAATGAACTGTTTTTTCCTGCTGGCTTTATTGGCGAACGTATATAATACATACTATGTATGTCAATACTATCCAATGGTTGGCAAATACATTACTAAACTTAAGTGGTCTGGCGCGGACCCAATTTTTACAGAAAACGCACTTTTTGGGGCCGCTTGCATGTTCACGGTCTTGCTTCAATATTTTGATAATTTTACAAGGAAGCAATCGGTTTAACAATAAACCGATTCTTTACAGTTTAGCAATATAAGTTCATTATGGTGATTAAAATTTAGTTGTATTTTTTATTTATTTATTTACCCGCTTTTGGTATATGCTTGGTACGCAAACACACTTATCGATATTTAACTTGGAGTGTTGCCACAACGTGAGAAATTGGTGTAGTTTCAGTGTTAAGTAGCATCACAATATAACAACGCACGTGTTTCTTCAAACGTATTCATTTTAACTCTGCCCCTCAGTGAAGCACACAGGCCGAGAGGTTGCATTTAAACTTTATTTTAAACTACATCAAAAGATATAATAAAATGGTATGTGTAGTTTCCAAACAAGGTGCAACATGTGTTTGTTTACAGTTGCCTTTTATTTTTTGCAGACCGAGGAAGTGAATCCAAAAGCATTCCCGTTGGCCGATGCTCAGTTGACTGCAAAAATAATGAACTTGCTGCAGCAGGCGCTCAACTATAACCAGCTGCGTAAGGGAGCTAACGAGGCCACCAAGACGCTGAATCGCGGGTTGGCTGATATTGTTGTCCTGGCTGGCGATACTGAGCCTATCGAGATTCTGTTGCACTTGCCGCTGCTGTGCGAGGACAAGAACGTGCCGTATGTGTTTGTGCGATCCAAGCAAGCTTTGGGGCGTGCCTGTGGCGTGTCTAGACCAATTGTGGCCTGCTCAGTGACCACCAACGAGGGTAGTCAGCTTAAATCCCAGATTACCTCCATACAGCAGGAAATTGAAAGGCTGTTAGTTTAAGTTGAGAGGCGACTCTTGAGAAGCGTACAAATATGTAAACTATAACATTAATAAAACAAAAAGTGTATTTCTTAATACATATTTCCATTTAATTTGCGAACTTATTTTAATTTATTTATTGGTTGGTAAAATATCGATGGCATCAAGTCGTCGATAGCCAAGCGCATGCTTTTTAAAAAAGCCGGTAATCAACACTGTTGATCAGCTGTTATGAGATGTCAAAAAATCTGCCGTGTGGAATTTGGCAATTTTAATAGACATTTTGATTTAAAACTGCGGCAAACACTCACACACTACCAAAAATGCTTAACAATTCGCTTGATCTAAGGAAACATCTAACTCAATGCAAGTGACAAAAAGCATACAAAAGCAAAAAACACAAAGCACGCAACGCCAACGCAAGCAACAACAACAACAAAAATTAATCGTCTGGCGACAGCTGCAATATGAAATTGCTCGGCAAATACGTTGATAAGGGCATGCAGGGGTAAGTGCAAATGCACAATACTTTTAATATTTGATTGCTCATTGTGCATTTTGATATCTCAGCAATGTCACCCTCATGCCGGAGGAGTCGGAGGACATGTGGCACGCCTACAATCTTATTTCCGAGGGCGACAGCGTGCGCAGCACTACCATCCGCAAAGTGCAGAATGAGACAGCCACAGGCTCGTCGACAAGCAGTCGTGTACGAACCACGCTTACCATTGCTGTGGAGACAATCGACTTCGACACGCAGGCCTGTGTTCTGCGTCTCAAAGGGCGTAACATTGAGGAGAATCAGTATGTCAAAATGGGTGCCTATCACACGCTTGATCTTGAGCTGAATCGAAAGTTTGAGTTGCGCAAACCCGAATGGGACACCATTGCGTTGGAGCGCATCGATATGGCCTGCGATCCCACTCAGTCCGCTGATGTGGCTGCTGTTGTCATGCAGGAGGGTCTGGCAAATGTGTGTCTCATTACGGCCAGCATGACGCTGGTGCGGAGCAAAATCGAGGTGTCCATACCACGAAAGCGCAAGGGTTACGTACAGCAGCACGAGAAGGGATTGGCCAAGTTCTATGAGCAGGTCATGCAGAGCATATTGCGGCACGTTAATTTCGATATAGTGAAATGTGTGCTGATTGCCTCGCCGGGCTTTGTGCGCGATCAGTTCTACGACTATATGTTCCAACAGGCTGTCAAGTTGGACTATAAAGTGCTGCTGGACAACAAAAGCCGATTCATGCTGGTTCATGCATCCTCCGGCTTTAAGCACTCATTGAAAGGTGCGTAAAGCATTTCAAATAAATATATATTCATTTATAAGTTATATAAAATATATTTTTGCAGAGGTACTGCAAGATCCCGCTGTTGTTGCCAAAATGTCCGACACCAAAGCCGCTGGCGAGGTTAAAGTATTGGAACAATTCTATATGATGCTGCAATGCGAACCAGCCAAAGCCTTCTATGGCAAGAAGCATGTCCTGCGCGCCGCCGAGGCACAATCTATAGAAACTTTGCTCATTTCAGACAATCTGTTTAGGTGAGTGAAAAAATTAATTTAAGCTAAGCCCAGAATTTATAGTATGATATTAAAATCTTATGGACTGCAGGGTGATTCGAACAGTAATATAGAATCATTTAATATACTTTGTTTGCTAATTGTTGAAAAGAGTATTTCGCTAAGCTAATTAATTTATCAAGCTACCTCAACAAATTCTCGACGTTTTCTTATCAAATTCCACAAGTTGTACTTTACAGTTTATTAGCATGTTTTTAATACCTTGTAAAATTAGCCAGCGTGTACTGTCTTATAAACTTTTCAGACGCTTTTTATGTCTTTTATATATAAAATGTGATTATAAGATAAATCAAGCAGAAAGATCAAGAGCACGTGCGTTGACAAGCCCACAGCGCCAAAGCTTCAACTTTAACCAATTGCCAGCGAGTTTTGCGAAAGTTTTTTATTTTATACCCTGAGCCCGTGAAATGGTGGAAAGGTTATAATGGTTTTATATAGTAACCGAGAAAAGGCAGCATCTCCGATCCCACAAAGAATATGTTTTCTTGATCAGCATCAACAGCCAAGTTGAAATAGCTATGTCCAACCGTCTTTCTCGTTTCAGTTTCGTTTACCGTATGTAGCAGCGCTGATGTGCTTTAAGCGACTTGTAAGGGTAACTTCTTGCTTCTATCGTTCAATATTTCAATATGAAGAACAAAAATTAAATGTCTTTACTTACAAGTTGAAAAAGTAGGTAAGTTAATAACAACATTAGGCAGCTTTAGTAAATCATTTAAAGATTAAATTCGTACATGATCAAAGATCATACCTTTTGTAGCGCATTCAATTTGTCTTCCACATTCATTTCGAGTGATCTCAAGCGCTTCCATATCTTGAGTCTGGCACAACTTGAGCACAATTTATGCCATTTAAAGAGAGAGAGCACGTCCAAAAACGCTAATTTGTTGTGCCACCCCGCCCAGCCGCACCTCCAATGCCGATGTTCGTTCATGTTCTCATGATCAAGGTTGGCCGCCCGTAGAGTTGTCGCCATTTTCGGCTCTTGTTTTTTGTTTTGTGTTGTGCGTTTTGTTTTGAATTCGAATATTTGTAGCTGAAAAGTTCTCCACGCCGTAGCCCGTTTACATTTTTAATGATCCGTTGAAATTCCATTTAACTGAGCTACAACAAGAGTGAAACAAAAATGAACTGCGTGGCATGCAAATAAATTAAGTGTTATTGCTTTGATTTACTTAGAATTAGTGCTTAGCTTAGATTAATGTAAAAATATGTGTTGTTGTTGTTGTTAAATTTAGCACATTTAATCAGTCCCGTAATGTATTGCTGCTCAGCCGTATAGCTAGGCTCTCCTCTTCCTCATTAGAAACTATTTAAATCGCAAGTTACAAATGTCGCCTTTGTCGTCATCGTTGTCGTCGTCGTCATCGTCATGCGTTGCGTTCCTTGTGCTTTATCTCGACATTTTTGATTGCTGTTGATTGTTGAGCAAATTGATAAAGAAACGAACAAAATGGAATAGTTTAAAATAGGCCCTTGGCTTCATAACTGTACAAATTATGATTTTTCTTTTACCCTCTATTGTTGTTGTCTCGTTGTTGTTGATGTTGCTGCTGCTGTTGAAGCTCATTCCGCAGGTTCTTCTGTCTTTTCTGTTGCGCCACCACATCATCCCATTCTCTCTGACGACTCTCCACTCTGGCGTTTCGCTCACTCAGCAGCATCAGCCGCCTGTTGTAATCATCCAAAGTTTCGCGCAATGGCAACAGGCGATTTGGACTGGAACAGTGACTGCATTTGGGCGCTTGTGGGCGGCACTTTTTGTAATAACTATTATCGTATAGTTGCTGGTGCAGCTGCGGATAGCCCAGCTCTGAGATGGTGTAGTCGGGTTGTTTAGTTAGCATCCTCTTCCTCAGTGTGTTACTTATATAATATTATATAGGAACTGCAAAGCAAACGCATATACAAGTTAATTAGTTGGAAATGTGTTATAGTTAACGTTGCTAAGAGGTCTAATCACACATTCTTGCTGCTCTAATCTAAGTGTCTTAAAACATTTTTTATTATCTATAATTTGTTTGCCTTATTGTCACTACCTGTAAGTAGTTTAGTTTTTTCATTGACTTTCGACCTTGTGCTAAGAAATCTTAATTTTACTTTATTAACAAGTAAGAAGGCTCTAGTCGAGAAATCCCGACTAGACGATACCCTGATCCCTATACTTTACGCGTACAGTCAGTGCTTGCAAGTATTTTCCACATCTCCGGTGTTTCTTAACCGATTTTAATAAAAATTTCACAGATTGTTATTATTTTGATTAATAATTAAAATGCCATTTAAAGTTTTTTCAAATTCAAGATTTTATTGTTATCGATCACATGTGTATATCGGAAACAAGATGAGTTATCGAAAATCGAAAACAAACTTGTACTGCCTAGGGATTAGGCGAGCTTAAGTTCCAAATCTGAAGTCTCTAGCTCTTATAGTCTCTGAGATCGACGCGTTCATACATACAGACGGACAGATGGACATGGCTATATCGACTCGACTGTTGATGCTGATAAAGAATATATATACTTTATAGGGTCGGAGAGGCTTCCTTCTGCCTGTTACATACTTTTGCACAACTTCATGTTACCCTTTTTTCCCATTTTTAATGGGATCAGGGTATAAAAATTGAGCACAGATTGAATTTGCTTAGTGCAGAAAAGTTTATGTGAAAGTATTTCGATTTATTTCAGTTTGACTAATTAACCTGCATTTTGTTCTACAATCTAAATGATATTTGTATAGCAAAAAAAATATTGGATAGCAAAGAAAACAAAGACTGTTGCTGTTCTAGTTTCCAGTTAGTTAGTTTTTTAGTGTCTTTGCCGTTACCCATATACATACATATTATATAAATGTACACATGCTTAAGAATTGTCATTGTGTTGCTATTTCACACGCGTATTATATATATTCCAAACTGTACTCATTATGCACGTTTCACACTCTATCCATTTACGTAGTAGTTTCAAGTATTTATATATGTATTGCAGCGTGATTAGCGCCGTCTGAGATCTTTGTTTATAGAGCTGTTTCATATACGATTCAGATTTGCACAGCCCTTACATTCATGTAAATTTAGCTGTATTTGTATCTATTCAATACTTATCTGCATATTGTAAAAGTATGCATGTCTGTGTTTGCTTGTATCTCTTTTGCGTGTTCCATTTCTTTGTGTCGCCTTCTAAGTTGCGCTAATTATTAGCACTTGCCATGTGGGCGATAAAATAACAACAAAATTTCGAATTGGGTATTTCAACTTATTAAATCGCACCGTTTATGGTTTTGCCGCGGGACGCAAGTTTAAAGCGCTTTATACCTTTTTTTTTAATTCTGTATTTATTTTGATTGACAGACTTGGCATCCACGTATTCCATTCTGCCACACTCTCCGGTCTGCTTGGTATGTAATATGATCCACTTTTGTCGAGTTATGTCTTTGACTTCTTCTCGTTGAGTTCTTTGATGGTTGCCATCTTCCATCATCTCTCCTCTCCCTCTTCTATTTCTATATGGCTATTGTCTCTTATTCGCTTTTTTTCTAGTTGCTCTTTGTTTCGATTTTTCCTCATATTTCTTGAATTTTTTGTACTATTTGCTGCAACCAGTTTTTCTAGTCTTTTGTTTTAGGGCGTCTTATGCCGCTTGCAACGTGCCCCACAAGTTTTTTTTACTCCGTCTGTTGCTTTGCTGGCTGTATAAATATTGGCTGACTTACAATTGTTTATTGAAATAGTATTTTGGGCACGCGTCGGCACAATTCGAAAGTTGTTTTTATTTTTGGCTCTATTTGCATTTTGTCTTTGCGAATATTGCAAAATAAAATGAAAGGGTGTTGGTTTGTAAAATATATACCCTTACCGGACGGGTATGCTAATATAACAAGTGGTTTACATATAAAATAGGTCTCAAATGTTCGTTAAAGTATTTTAAAGTCGGCGAGTTTCGCTATTTTGTTTCTTTTATTCATCTTAAGTTGTTTTGTATTTAGGTTAAGTGGTCGTGGTGGCATGCTTAGAAATCGGTGATTGATCATTGTCCGCTAAAATGGCAATTCTCTGATTTACTGCTGAATGTTGCCATACAAAAATCTCCACAACTCGTATTGAGAGTTTTTCTGCAGCCCATGTTGTTTGTGGCACTTTTCTTTTTACTTCAAACATTTGAACACTTGAAATGCACAATTTTCGTTCTGAATTTTTACCGGCACAAAGTTCATTTTAATTAACAAAACAAATAACACGCGACGCATTTAATTATGCATTTTTTCCGCCGCCATCAAAACTTTTTTATAGTGTGTGTGATATGTTGAGGGCAGCGGACATGTTTTTGGCCTTTCTCTCTGCTTCTCTTTGGATGGCAGAGACCTCATCTATCCCGCCCCCACCAACCTCATGGCGTTTCACCTACGCTACGTTAATTCCATTATAACAATTGATTTCATTGTGCAATCATTGTCAAGCAGCAACAACAGCATACAACAACACCTATAACAATGAAATCAATTCATGACAACTCTGCGGTTAACGGATAAGTAAAAAGATTCACAGGTATATATTCCACAGACACAGATGTAATATGAATGCTGCAGCTGTTGCATAGCCCAGCGCTGAGTCAAGCCGAATAAAATTCCCAAAACGTCTATAAAAATGGAAAAAAAAACTTGATTTGAGGCTTAAACCTATTGCACTTGACATGAACAGTGACACCAACAACAACTTTCACTTTGCCTTCACGCACCTTTTGCTTTCTTTTTTCTTTTTTGTGTATGTGTTGTGCTTTTCTTCGCACCAATTTATTTTGCGTGGCAAACGTCGCGTTGTTTTCTTCGCTCTGTATTCTTTGCGTTTTCTTTGTGCGGCGCGCCAACGTGCGAACCGTAAGAAAGCCGCTCTACAACTAAATCTACACGAATAGACTGCGAGGCGGTCTCTGCTGTTAACTTGGGTTCTCTCTCTCTCTCTCTCTCTTTTTTTATACCCAGTATACAAAGAAAAAGTGGGGTATTATTGTGTATCAATAAGATAATATGGGAATGCAGAAAGTACGGAAATTCTAATACATAAACAACAAGGTGTTATTGGGGATCACTACGTGTTTTATTAAAATTTACTCTTTCATAATATCAAAACTAAAGTCAATATTAATGTAATTAATATATTAACCCTGATTTATAGAGTATACATATATATCATTTATGTATTTATAGAGCATTAGTAATTACTGTTTCTTGACTTTATCTTCTTTCTGGCTGCTGCACGTGCTGTGGAACGCATTGCCACAAGCACACAAAATGACATCCACATAGATAGAGAGTGAGAGAGATTTTATAGAGCGACCGTTTGCTGATCAGCTTACTCTTTAGCTTTGCTCTTTTTTGAATGAAGGCACAAAACAACCACAGAAACCGCTTTTTCGCTTCAATATAAACTGATAAATTAAATTTTACCTGTGCTGATTTTTTGTGTACATTTAATGGGCAGGCCCAAGTTTTTATATTGCGTGTGTATTTGCCAGTTTTGTCTTAGTAGCATTAACATTTACTAAGGTTTTTGAACCTTGCATTTAAATTGCCAGCAGTTTAAGCAAGTAAGAAGGCTCTAGTCCAGAAATCCCGATTGTACGATACCCTGAACCCTATACTTCTGTATGTTTGTGTGTGTGTGTACGCGCATACTGCTTATGTTCCAAATCTGGAGTCTCTGAGATCGAAGCGTTCATACGTACGGACAGATTGACGGACAAACGGACATGGCTATAATGACTCGGCTGTTGGTGCTGATCAAGAATATATATACTTTATAGGGTCGGAGAGGCTTCCTTCTGCCTGTTACATACTTTTGCACAAAACCATAATACCCTTTTAACCCATTTTTAACGGGTTCAGGGTATAAAAATCGTAGTTGTTTTTAGTTCAACCGTTCGTATTGCCTCAGACTTGAGAACTTGCATTTTCATTGCAATTATCTCAGCGACAATAACTGTAACCTTTGTCGCAATCGCGAACCCACAAATTCCAGCTGAGCCCGTACACCTTATACATTATGTATTGTATAGGTGCAACCATCATATGACTTGTACTTTTTGTGTGATTAAGCAGTATCGAGTATTGAATTTTGGATGTGCAATAATATCACGTACTTTGAATCGTAATAGATATTTATTGTTTTATATGTATCTATGCCTAATGCGGCTTCAGAGACTTCAGTTTTCGTTTTCACATGCAGCGAAATTTCGTGTAGGTATTTTTTTGTTTGTTACATTTTTCTTACTTTTAATGAGTGCATTCGTTTGTAACTGATCTTACAGTACAGTAGTTACAGGTAAGCGAAGTACTATGTAATAGTGTTAATTTTCCGTTTTTCAACTTTATATGCACATTATCTACCTTTAATAATATAATTTTATTTCTTAATTTCTGTTTTGTTTGCTTCCAGATGCCAAGATGTTAATCTCAGGAAAGAATATGTTAACTTGGTAGAATCGGTGCGCGATGCTGGCGGCGAGGTGAAAATATTCTCCAGCATGCATATATCGGGTGAACGTAAGTAGTACCATCACTCATGAAGTAACGCACGAAAGCCTTAGGAATTAGCATAGAACAAAGTGTTAAATGATGAATCATTTGTGCCAGTAAATGCAAAAGTATTGCAACAAAAAATATGCAAAATGCCTATGGTTGCTTTTCAGTTTGGTGTGGAACATGTACAGGCCTCCCCCTGTCTAATGACCTCGTTAAGAATTCTATTTTTACATGGCTCGCATTGCATATGCAAGCTGAATATATACTTTACATATGTATGTTGTATGATTTTCTTGAGGAAATCTCCCGCAATGCATAATGCTCACTATTTTTTTTTTCTTCTAAAAACTGAAAGCACTTTCAATTTTCGAAATCAATTGCAAATTTCATTGAATGTTAATGTTTTGTAAATATTTTGTCGACTCCTAAAATAGGCATTTCTTACGCTGCGGCTGTGGATGTTTGGTAAATGACTCACGTGTCGCACATATTTTGGTGTTCCTTTTTTGTTCTTATCAATTGTCTGCGACTTGGCAACACTTTTTGCCAATTAATATACCCTGTGGAATGTATCAATGGGATATAGGAATATACTTAAGAAGCGTACGTTTCGTGAAAACTCGTTTCTACCCTATTCTAAGCTTTAAGTGTTGCCAACATTAAGTAACTAGCAAAGGAAAAAATCTTTCTTTAGCCTAGGAAAATCCTTAGTTTTAGCTTTTTTTTTAAGTGTGTCACATAGATAGATTAACTTTAAGACTGATTATAGGGTGCATTCAAGTTAATACTTTCTTGCGTAACTTATTTTTTCTTATAACACGTAAATGGGTCGCAGTATTTTTAAAATAGAATTCAATACTTTTTAGCGGTTGTTTGTTGTTAGTTTTACGAAAAGCTAATCGAAATTTGCATATTCGAGTCTGTCTTTCAACGTCACTTTAACATTTCTCCACATACACATAATTGAACAAAACTTGTTATCGCTGAAAGCGATTTCTCAAGTACCCTTTGTTCTCTTTTAGTTTTGTTTGCTCCGATCGTTTTAATCAGCTGGCAATTACTTATAGTATATATAAACAAATGTTGAAAGAGTGTAAACAACGAGCACTTGATTTAAATTATGTGCAGATAAAAACAACTCAACAACTTGAATGAGTAAACAAAACAGAAACGACTCGAAACAAACCAAAGCAAGCCGAAATAAACTTAACCTATGCTACACCAAAGCATATTGAATAGTTCTACATAGAATTGATTTCTTACAAGCTTAGACATTGGCATGTATTGGAAATTGTAATACCATTTATGTGGTAATCAAGTTGAATGTTAAGTTCAGCTCTCTAGAACCAGTGAGCCTTGAAACTGTCGATTGCAGCTACGCCTACGTCTAGTTCAGAACAAAAATCAGTAAACTGGTTTGCTTGGACTGTGTAGTGCACTACCACGTGGTTAGAAATGTGTCAAAACGTTTTTAAGTTACTTTAATCAAATATACCGGATGTCTTAAGTATCCAATTATCTAGTTCTTGTCAAATCAAGAAGTTTAGTTCTCATGGGTTCAAATCTTTGCATATCTTTAGATATTTGTATACCGTATTCAAAAATACCACCTCTCACAATCCCCGATACTTACTAGTATTATTTCAATATCTTATTTCAGAACTTGCTCAACTCACGGGCGTTGCGGCTATTTTGCGCTTTCCCATGCCCGAACTGGAGGATAGCGATGATGATGATGATGAGGATGGTGCAGCGGGCGGTGATAACAGCGATAGTGATTAATGCATACCAGATCCTAAAAGCAAACCCCATGATGAAAAGCAAACCAACCAATACCCGATTTTTCTACTCAAGAACAAGAGCGGCAAACGTGGGGCTTTCGCAACAGAGTTAAAAAAATAACATTAAAAAAATTACTTATGTATACATATATATATAGAAGTAATAGGTACTACTTTTGACAGACTTGGACTGTGTCAGGGCATATACAATATACTAGTACTATATACATAAATATACAATACTTAGTAGGTACGATAGGCGACAAATCGATTAACGCGTGCGTTAGTTAAAATTGCTTGTTTAACAAATTTCAGAACAGTTCATCTATAAGCCAAGCAATTAAGTTGAAAGTAAAATGCAAATGTAACTATCTCTTTGAACTAATACTATTACTGTAATCATCAGCGAATTGCAATTGACAATTTTATTTTAACAATTGTTTCTTCAGTATTTGCTTTTGACTGCTCTTTTGTTGTTGTACTATATAAATATTTGATGTGTTCTTTTCATAAATTATAATAATAAATTAAAATTAATTATTGCGAGTTCTTGTTGTTTAAACCATTATTTAAGCTTTAAATATAAAATAAAAAAATTTACAAAAATAAGTTTTGTGTATTTTTGTTAGATGGATTTTGTTAGCTACATATTGCAACACGTTGAAGTATATTCGAAAGATAGCAAATTCCATTTAATCCATTCAAATTTCACGCTAGTTTCAGCCCAATAAGCCTATATTCAAGGTTTATGCGGTCAAAAATAATCAAGTCGAATGGAAAGAACACACAAAAACCGTTTTCAAATCAAACAACAAACTAAATTCTACTTGTTGAAAATGAAATCCAACTTCATTCAGGAGCAGAATTTTGCAGACAGCCAACTTCATTTGTTATCAGACTTTCCCACGCTACCAACTTCATGTAAGAGCACAATTTTGCACACAGCCAACTTTGTGCTGGAGCAGAAAATTAGCTTAGACAATTTCAAATTTCTTAACACTGCGTTAATATTTGTGAACGCAGGAGCAGCGTGCACGATTCAAAAATCCTTTGTTGGTTGGCTTAATGATATATTCTGGGATTTTACAGGATCATAATTCTAAGCTCTAACCACAACATATCCTTGATAATGTCAATGTCGTTATTGTTTTTTGTTTTGTTTTATTGTTGTTAGCTACAAACTAAGCCTAAGGTACAAACAGAGGAAACCCAATTCAGCCGTTTACTTGTTGCCCAACTGGGCAGCGGCTGCAGCAGCGACAGCGGCCGCTTTGCGTGCTTCCCGCTTGGCCGTCTTTTTCTGTTCCTTGGCATCGGTTTCAATGTTACGTCGCTTCTTGCGCAGCAGCCACTCCTCTTTCTCCTTGGTCTGTTTTTCACGTATTAGCTTGCGGAAGAGATTGCGATGACGCGGCTTAACCATACGCGCATGCAGACGATGCTCATCAACCTCGGCCTTGTGCACCTGCCGCTTGTTCACCTTGTGCACCTTGCCCGACTGTACGGACATTTTTTGTTTCTGTCAATTGAACTGGTTAGATTCTATGTATGATTTATATTATATTAAATGACAAACCTCCTCGAGCAATCGTTTCGTCTTTTCATCCAGCTGTTCTTCTTCTTCCGCTTCTTCTTCTTCTTCATCATCGTCATCAATTTCCTCCTCATACAGCTCCTCATCATCGGAATCTTCTTCATCTTCATTGACGCCATCAGGACCGCCATATTTTTTATACTCGGCCGTCTCCTGCTGATATGCACGCTGCAACTGTGCATCGAGGAGCTCTTGCTCAACGGCATCTTCCTCCTCCTGCTCAGCAGTCTCCTCTTCAGAATCTTCATCGCTTTGAGCTGAGCGATATCAAAATTAGATTATAAAACAATTTCACTATTTCTTAGAGCTTACCATGGGTTTCAATCAGTGAGGGATCATGAAGTGCTTTCTCCTCAGGGGGTATATAAGCATCCCGCTTGGCATCAACAAACGGCGACAGATGAGGAGGTAACTTTTCCCCCATGAAGTACTTGTTGGTGGGAAGCAGCTGGCGTTGATTGACACAATCGAATATCCACTGTGGCTGTATGTAGTCTCTGGAGATGTACTGTGTTTTCAGACTGGGTCTGTCCACAATCTGATGCGTAATGCTTTCGTCGTTCTCATCGTACGTGGATCCCGAAAAGACCGAGGAATCCCAAGATACTTTGCCGCCAAATGAGCGTATAATGATGACAAGCGGTTCGCGCGGCACCTCACGATTGATAAAGAACTTGAGGCCTTTGAAGAGTGTGCGCAAACGCGATATCTCTTGTGCCTCTTGTTTCATTTTAATAATGCGCTTCGAGTCACCATCCTGTTCCAGCAGCTCCATATCAATATCGGCCTCTTCTTCATCTTCTTGCACCTTGTCGGTGCGCAGCAGATCAAAGTTAAGAGCAGCAATGCGTTCCGAAACAAAGCTGGTCTCGTCCTTTGGAATTTCATCGCTGTCCTGTAGCAAACTGCTGGGAAACTGTGGTGGATAGGCCAAATTGAGGCCATTATACAAACGGAAATTGGTAAATCCCAACATGATGGTATAGAACTCTACAAATATGGACATGACCTTAAAGTCAACCTCCTGCCTTGACTGCGGCTTGAAGGGATAATAATGTGGCACAATCCAATTGATTTTCTGTCCCTTGATTTCGGCCTGGAAGTAGTATCCCTTAATCGAAATAAACACCTTGCGCAGCGACTTGGAGGCAATCACATAGTGCAAGAACTCAATGGTTAAACGACGGCACAGATTCGATTGTTCGCGCGGAATCAAGTGTAGTGATGGAAATGTGCTGAATAAAAATAACAGCGTTAGGCAATCATCTAGATCCTTGAGCGCATCAACGAACGTCGGATAGCGTTCTTTAACAATATGATCTAGCTTGATCTCTGGGAACAAGGCTAGGCGACGTTTTAAATTGCGAAAATCTTTGATGGCGCGATCGCGACCTGATTTCTTGGCAAAGATCTAAAAGCAAAATATGTATTATATAGTAAATCTTATGATTTATCTGAGCTCCTTCGAATCGAATAAGGGCAACGTAATTATTAAGGATGTGCAGGTAAATACCTTATAGTCACGCAGCGTCCACACGATGGGTTCGTGCAACAGGAAGCGAATGTCCTTCGTATGGTACAGAATTTTGATTTCCGACGATCCCTTCTGGGCGCGTCTTCTATGCTTGGGCTCGCGGGGATATACGCCCTTTAAAATGCACAAGCGGCGAAAGTCATTCAGGGATAGCTGCAACTTGCGCAGCGCTGCACGCCGACTTATATACTGCGTTGCCTCGCCGGACTCGTACTGTGTAAGGTAAGAAACAAAGTTTATGAGCAATTGTTACAAGCTTACTGACAAAGTAGTTGTACTTTTATTAGCGTGAGGCAAAAAAATAACCTCACACGTTTTAAAATAAATTGCGTATCACTATTTAACTTCAAAGTTACCTTCTTAGGACGTCTCATGATGGCAGTCTATTGAAGCAACTTTAAATTAGACTTGGACAACCGTTTTTTCGGTTGCTTTGTTCTAAATTATTTTATTTTAGTAGGAAAACACACGCCGTATCCAAAACACACGTTCTTGTGTTGTTGGTCGCGTGGGAAGGGACAGTGTGACCTTAGGCAAAGTGTGAAAAAATATTTTACAATCCAACCTTCTGTCATTCGCAGCGAGCGTATACGTGAAATGGGCAGCACTGATATTTAGTGCTACCATACTCACAAGAAAAATTTCTTGAGAGCCAAATTCAAATAATGAGACCACTACTAACAAGTGCGACTAGACTGTTTTTTTTTTTTTTAGTACGCCAGCGCACCAAATACAAAGATTGTGTACTGCCTTTTGGATAACTCATTTTATTGAATCTGTTTTTATTGTTTTTATAGGTAGGTATTGTATTGAGAAAATAACATACAGTCTAAGTTTGTTGTATTATATAATATTCGTTATATATTTGTTAGTTTGAACATTAACTTTATAAATATATATATTTGTATGTATATATATTAATTTTTTGTTTGCTCGCAATATGCTTTTTGCAAGTTTTGCTTTACAAATTTTTTCTTGGTGTTGTTGTTGTTGTTATTCACAAAATTTGATTCGTTTATTCGTTTGCTGCGGCTCTGCTACAACTTGGCTATGTAACGGTTTATTATTTTTCATCTCTGTGTGTTTGTTTGAGTTTGTGTATGTGTATGTATCTGTTAAGCATTACGATTAAAATGTATGTGAGTGTGACGTTGTATATTTCACCTAAATAACTAGTTAACATTGTATCTAATGCTTATTAGCTTCGTTTTGATTTACATAAGTGTCGTTCCGTTTTGCGCCCTTCTCAACTTTTCTCTTCTTTTCTTCTGTTATGTCTTCTTTTATTTTTTTTTTGTTGTTGTTATATCTTTGATTAAGTCGTGTATTTGTTATATTTTGGTTTTGTGCCACCGAAATTGACTATTTATTTGATTTGCTTTTAGAGTCCATATTGATATTTCTCAAATGACAACTTAAAATGATTCGATGAGATGGTTTTCGGGATGAGGATGGGTTCCAGGAGATGGGCAGGATCGTGATTGTGGTGTCGATTTTTTTATTGTATAAAATCTAAATGTTGCCTTTAAATATAGATACATGTATGTAGTATGTGTATATAATATATGTATATATATATATATATATATACATATATATATATATTTTTTTTTGTTGTTAAGTATAAATGTGTACTTCTATAAAGTAAATAACATTCTGTATTATATCATCGCTGTATTATATATATATATATATATGTATATAACTGTTGTAAAAGCCGAATTCATTGGTTCAGCAAATTTCAGGGATTCTTCGGTTCGTCAATCCAATGGATACCATCAAAACTTTCGTTTGACTCGTTACAGGGTCGATTCTCGTTCTCTCCATCCTGTCTTTTGTAATGCTTACAAAACACAAATTCAACAAAAGGGATATCGTAAATTTCAAACTGAACTGAATAATTGTTTGTTTCTATTGTACAAACATTTAACTGACTGTTTGTCTCGTTATTATTATGGATTGTAAGTGTGTATGTGAGTGTGTGTGTGTGTGTGTGTGTGTGTGTGTACGTATTTATGTTTGTCTTTATATAAATAATCATTTGTACAATCTTATGTGCTAAAAGCGTATCAGTTATTAAAATTAATTATGTTTTTGTTTTGTGTTCTAATAATACTATCTTGTTCACTATATAAATTAACATTTATGTATTGTATGTATGTATTCACTTACTACAAACAACAATTTTTAACAATTCTCGATACAAAATAAACCGCATACACACATACATACATACATTATCGTATCGTATCGTTTTTAAAAAATTTAAAGTAAAAATCGCACAACTGTTAAACTCAACAACACAAAAAGTCACTGGTGGGTAAGGAATTGCATTTTATTTTTATGTTTATTATTGTTATTTTTTTATTCTTTTTTTTATTACACACACGTACTGGTTTGGAATTATCAATAACTGATAATTGCATGGGGCATTTTTTTTTTATCTTGCCCATTAAAAATAATAAACGCATTGCTCTTGTTCTTGGTTTTCTTGTTGTTGTTCTTGTTGTTATATACTTACAAATTTGAAAACGCTATAAAAAACTTTGTTATTAGTCTACTAATATGTTAACTATTACTTTTAGCTGGATGTTCATTGACGTTAAGTATTTTCTTATCTTCGGTTCTTATTACTTATCGTTATGGTTTTGCTTCTTAAAACACAACGGGAAGTAGAGTGAGGCACCCTGTGACGCATTTTTCTTTGCGACACTCTAACGCGACGAGCTCAACACGTACATAATTAAAGCGCTATCGAGATTCAGCTGGTGCGTGTTGCATTTAATGACTGTGTCCTGTTTTTTTAAAAGCTGCGACACGCGCCCATCTCTAATTTAAAGTAAAGTTCATGCAGACAACAACTGGCTGCTTTGCGATCGTTAATCGCTTAACGCTTATCGTTGTGTGATGCAGTCGAAAGCTGACAGCTATACAACTAACAGTCGCCGCAAGCTTATTGTTTGCTTTTAGTTTTTTGTTTTTTGCTTGTGTTATACAACGGACGCAACTTGAAACGTTTTTATTTGATGTACTCGCTATATATCGCATATAAGTTTTGTATACACGGCATTACGTATAATTAAAAATGGAAAATCGAAAGATGGTATCATACTATCTGTGGGTAAATACATAATATATATATATATATATATAGATATATAAAAATCAATATATTTGCAATATTGTATACATATATCTAAGATAATAAAATTTTGTATTTAAAGCTGAAATTAATGATTATGTGCTCTCTCGATAGGTTTGTTTTTTTTTTGTGTTAACGATCGCTTCTTTATATACTGTAGCGTCCAGAAATTATTTGTCTGTGCTATGTGTTTGCTAATTTCATTTAATAATATTGTTGCCAATTGTTTTAAATTAATAGAAATATTTGTTCAATACTTACGGCACTAAGAGCTGTAACTCAAATAAAATTTTGGTCATAGACAAAATTAGCAGACACAATTTTTGTGGTTTTAGCTTTTCAGTTTTCTTTTTTTCACTTTAATTTCAAACAATGATTTTTATTTTTTTTATTTTGTAAGTTTAATATTTTATAAAGTATATACTGTTTCATTTTATTATTAATCTTTTTTAATTTTAAAATTTTCTCTTGCTCTGTAACGCTCGATTTGTATATCATGAACTTTTTTTTTGTTTATTTTTATTTTTTTTACTAATTTTCAACAATTTTTTTTTGGTTTGGATTTTTATGTTACTCAATTATTCAACTTGGTAAAAATCTATAACCATAACAATTTCTCATATATTTGTATATATGTGTATATATAATGTAACATATACATATATATGTATATTCTGTACATATATATATATATATATATATATATTGCTGCTTTAAAGCAAAACTCTTACGACTTCCACTTGATTTGTGTTAATGTGTTTGTGTGCTTTTAAGAGTTAGGTTTTGAGTTGGGGATCGAAAGGAGCTTTGAGTTCATAATATTCATAATTGATCGATCGACGCTAACTAAGCTGATTCTTTATTGATTTGCGTATGTGTATGTATGTATGTATGTGCGTGTGTGAGAGTAATTTTATTTTTGATTTGTTTATTCCTTGTCTTTTGGTGTAAATGTTAACAGACGCTGACATTTGTACTGATTAGTGAGAGAAAGTGCCATGATATATGTATATATATATATATATATATATATATATGTGTGTGTATTTATATAGTATTTGACCTTTCCGTGTGAAACGCAAGTCGATTAACAATTTTTATTTATCAATTTTGTTGGTTAGTTTTTTTTTTTTTTTTTGGATTATTCTGTAGCATAGTTGAATCTACATAAGTTTTGTACTCGTTTTTAGTAGTACTTTATTGAGAAAAGTGGGCGCGATATGTTTAAAGTGAGTGTGTGTGTGTGTGTGTATGTGTATGAGCTTGTGTATTTATGTATATGAGTGTGTGCTAGGTGTCATGTTCTAAATAAGTATAGTTTTTCTTTTCGTATGTATATTTATGTTATTATGTATATATATAGTTTTATAAGTATGTTCTCATTTGCATTTTGTTTTTTGTTTTAAAGTTAATTTGGAAGATTATTGTTTAGCTTTAACCATATAGTACACATAGTATGTATAAAACTTTCTTGTTTATTTGTTCAATTTTTTGCTTTGTAGTTTTGGAAGTTGTCTCATTTTTTGAAAGCAAGCAATTCAATTTTGTCACTGATACGACGATTGATCTACGATCCCAAGAAAGAACACTTGATCAATGCGTGAGGGTGAGAATGTTAAAAGAGATTCTATTTGTTAGTTTTACTACAACTACTACTTCTAGTATATAGGGTTGGTAAGTGATAGTAAGTGAAGTTATGAACTTTTGGGAATTGACAACAAACGAACTTACGGTTGTTAACTGGTGAAAATGAATGATCCTTTGGGAACTGACAACAGACGAACAACGAGAGCGATGCAAAGACAATATTTGATCAGTTGGAACAAGAGTAGACATAAAGCTAAGATAATGTCGAATTTAAAGCCGCAGCCGAAGTCTAAGATGAATATTAATCAAAAAATCTTTTGTCTTCGCTCTCAGTCGTTGCCTTAGGTCAATTAATATACCTATTCAAACCATATATAAGAGTCTGTATGTCGAATGTTCTGGTGTCATGTTATTGGCTTATAGAGTATTTTATGGCCAAGGACGATAGTTGGCGTGACGCACTTTAATGGCATGCCTTGTGGTATTTATACAATGTAAATTTGTTGTTCGGTTTGTATTCGGTGTTCTCTATTCTCTGGTTTAATTTTCTGCATTGCAATTATAATATCGAATGTCGTTTGATCACATTTACAACTAAAATATATGTTCGTTTGTTTGTTTGTTTGTGTGCAATATTATATACGAGTAGAATAGGCCCTGCACAACACCCATGGGGGGTGTAGAAGCAGATACACACAATTATTAACCATAACTTGTCTCGAATACATACATACACACATACATAATATAAGAAGGTATGGGCCTGTGAGTATATATATGTATATATATATATATAGATAAGAATATCTGATGGCATCGACTTGGCTATACAACAGCTTGGCGCTTACATTTTTTTGCATCTCATTTGCAAAATTTGTTGTTGTTGTTGTTCTTGTTGGCCATGCTTTTAATATACAGTTTTTGGGTTTTTGAATTGAGTGAGTGTGTTTTTTATGTATGTCTATATAGTAGTTCATATATTTAAATATATATTTATAAGGTTATGTCACTGCCACTAGTTCTCATTTAAATATATTCGCCTTCGCCTAGTTGTAAAAATTATTGCTTTTTGTAATATGTTTTTTGGGTTTTTGGTTTTTTGGTTTTTGTGTATTTTTGAGTATTTTTTATGTTTTCTCAACTTGAATTTGCGAGCCATATGCAAACAATTTTGGAATATCTTTAGATATATATCGCCTACTTAATTTATAGTTGCATATATATATGTATATACTTTATGTTTTTATCATATAAAATATATATATTGTATGTGTATATATATATATATATATATATATGTCTATATAAGTATGCATATGTTTAATGCGATTTTTATATTTTATTAATCGTGCTTCATTTCACTTTGCGGCCGAATTTACAATTTTCGAGTTACGCCTTTAAGGTTTAAGATTAAGGTTTTAGTTTTAGTTTTAGTTTTAGTTTTAGAAAAATGTTACGTACGTTCTAAATAAAGAGAGCAAGTTGATTTTTGTTTTGTTTTGTTACTTTCGTTTAAATATCATTTTAAATTTATGTATCGTATATATATATATGTGCTCACATATATTTATATATATAGGGGATTCATTATGCAAAAAGTATATGAAATTATTAATATCATTTAATGAATTTTTTTTAAAGTTTTATTTGCTGTTTTTCGAACTTTTTAGCATGTTTGTAGCCTATCTTAAATATTGTTTAAATTGAAATAACTGCACCTTTTACACGCCAACAAGAATCATAAGTATTAATCATAATAATCATAATATAATTATAAGAATTAGTTGCAAAGGTTCGATCGAGCATCTTGGTTTTAAAATTATGTATGGTAAATGTTTTTTTTTTTTGTTTGTTTGCTTTAAGTATTCCTAGTATTATTCAAATAATTATTTTTTTTTTTTGGATTTTTGAGTATAGTTGTAGCTTATCATTTTGTCGTTTAATAAGTACGCAAATTATCACTTAATCATATAGTTCAATATATATATAATATATATATATATGTAAGTAAGTATATATATATATATATATGTAATGTAAGTGTGCGTGTGGTATATATATGTTTGTTCGTATATATATAGTATATAAGTTTCGTTAGAACTAGACTGATTTAGGCTCTGTCTGGCGTAAAGCTTTCATTTATCTTTTTAAAAAATTTTCTCGAACAATTCATATGTAATTATGTTTAGATAGATCACGCAAATAATTGAATTTGAAAGCGGCAAGGGTTATAACAAGACGGAAATAATATATTTTATCTCTTTATAGAAAGTCGTAAATTGGAATGTAACAGAGTTTACTCAACACTTTGCACAGGTTAAAACAATTTGCTCAACATAATTTCTGGTTGTCATTTTGTTATCGTAACGTATTTTAGGTGCTTGTGCCAAGAAAGGACTTAATAGATTTTTTTTGTTTTTAAATATATTTGTAATTAGTATTAATTTATCGAACCCAAACGCTTAAGTAAAGTAATTGATTGGGAAGCCATTATTTTTGTGGTTTTTATCTCATTTTATAAATAGTAATTAATCAATTATGGATAAGTTAAGTTAAGGTTCATAGTTGAAATATAGAGAGAGACGGATAGATAGAGATATAGAGATAGATAGATAAAGCTAACAGTTTTGTGTGTATGTGTGTATATGTATATGTGTGTGTGTGTTTTTTTTTTATAGGTTCTTGCCTTGTTCTTTGGTACGGCTTAAAAAGCTGTGGCTAAACATTTAAAGTAAATGTCTCTTTTGTATTGTTGAAAATGGGGGGGAAAAAAACGCTGCACATAGCAATAACTAACTCGTTTTTTGTTGTTGCTTTTTTTGCTTTTGCTTTGCTCTTTGTATTTCTTTTTGTTCGTGGTGATTTATGTATTTGTTTAACAATTCGATAAGTTTGTTAAGTCAATTTGTTAATTCATTTATTAATTTGTTTTGTATATAAATTTAGCTAATTTGCTTTGCGCGTTTTATTTTTTGTGTGGTTTTCGCTATTCTTATGTCTGTTTTTGTGTGTGTGTGTGTGTGTGTGGGTGTGTGTGACTTTTGTCTTTGCTGCAGAGTTTTGCAGCTGCAGTTTTGCTTTGCCGCTTTTTAGACGGGGCAAGTGATCAAATCATATTCGAACATCAGCGAAACGGCAACAAAGACAAAGTACAACAGAAACATGGTAAAGCCCAACCCCTTGTTCATGCGCCAACGGAAGCAGGCAATTGATAGCACCACAAAAACGAGCATCATAAACAATATGGTTATGGAACAAACCATGCCCACCGAATTCACTTCAACGGGCGCATCGTAGATAATCCCATAAATCAGCCACGGTATCGGCAAGCTGCATTTCCAAACAACCAAATAGTCAAACATTAGTACACACACATCCACATCAAATAACTCAAGGTTATATGGCAAGTACTTCTTCTTTACTTACCCCACGGTCACATCGAATATGTTGCTGCCCACGGAACTGGACACAGCCATGTCGCCAAAACCTTTGCGCGCCACAATCACCGATGTTATCAAATCCGGTATGGATGTACCAGCCGCCAGGAAGGTGAGGCCCATAACCTGTGACAATATTTGGAATTTAGTGAGGGCAGTTTAAAAAGTTAAAAATAAGAAATCCATGTTATAAACTTTAAAGTTTGTAAACATTTTAATGCAAGTTTACAATAATAAAGCATAATATAACAAAGTGCATACAAAGAGTATTTTAGTAATATATACTTTGATATTATTATAGTATTATGGTTAGTTGGAAGCTTAAAAAGGCTATTAAATATTTAGCGGACATATATAGTTCTTACCAATAAATTCAGAGTTTTTTGCTTAAACCTACCTCGGGGGGTATGCGCGCTGTGTCTCCGATAACATTGGCCCACCAAACCATGAGATAGGAGAAGGCAGCTATCCAAACAATGGAGCCTATGAAGGTGACCGGAAAAAAGCGTTTGCCGCGCGGTGTTCGCGTATCGGGCAACGTTAGCCACATGGGCACCAAAAGTGGGGCAACGAGGACGTAGGTGAGTCGCTTGCGAGCCGTATCCGGCCAGGCCATGCTCAGGGGCTCCGGTTCGTCCTCGATTATTTCGGGCGCCTTACGTTTTGTGAAAGGTGGTTCGTGGTAAACAACATGGACACGGATATACATATACATATACAATTAAATATATATATTTAAATATATTATAAAAAGTCAAAGTTAAAGCTTGTGCTGTGCTTTTTTGTTTTTTTTTTTTGTTTTATATACAATATATATATATATAGTATATGCAAATGTTTGACTTAAGATAAGTTATGTATAAATATATATATGATTTTGTAATTTGTTAAGAGACAGCATATAAGTATAAAATATATATGGTGTATGTATCTGAGTCTGATTTTAAGATGTAACTATGAATATTGTATGATATGTTCAGTCGACTATGTTTACATATGAGAATGAGTCTGTTGACAACACGAAATATATATGTATCCAGATCGATTTCGGAAACAGTGTTTTGAGCTTTGAGTTTTGAGTTTTGTGAAGGAGACGCACTCACAGACAGGCGTTCAGAGCATTGCATAGCCAGGTTTGATTCTGGTTAAGTAAGTACGTACTTAAGCATAGGTCAGGTACGAGTAAATGGTGCGTTTAGAGTTTAAGTAAGTCAAGTGTGGCCAGAGTTTACGTGTTGTAAGTATGTAGTACTAGTATGGTTAGTAGGTTTTTAGTATTAAGTACAAAACATACAAACAGTTATGCACTTACTTTCTAGTCACTAGATTACAATTGTTTTTGTAGGTGCTATACGAACGAGTATTGTAACGTGCAGAGATTTAAGCATCTTAGGCATGCTCAAATGTTGAATTATTAGTATTGTATTTTTTTTTTTTTTCTTTTAGCAAGTGCAAGAACACAGACAAAGAGACAGGCTAAATACACACACGCACACACACATTCAATGGATGCGCATGGGCACAGCCCGAACTAAAGCCGATCGAGTGTAACGAAAATAGAAAGTAAAAATATGTTAAATTTTTTTGTTATACTTCGGTGATTCAAAAACTAATTAACTATACAGTTTAGAGTGTTTGTTTTTTTTTTTTTAGCTACAATTCTTTAGAGCGGCACTAAAGCAATGCGAGTGATTAACTCTTACAAGTTTGCAAAAAACATAAGGAAATCAGATATTTAAGTTAAAGTTATTGAATACTCTCTTTGCTAGTTGCGTCTTGCCGTTTAACTTTTTTTTTTTACGCTCCTGAGCTAAGCGCGCAGCGGTTACGCAATGACGTCACTTGTATTGTATCGCATATTAATTTACGAACTTTCGGAAAAACTTTATGATTCACAGTTAGTATATATCGAAAGTAGGGTAAACAACGGTTCCAAAGTGCAAGATTTTTACTAATGAACATAATAAACAAGTAAGAAGGCTCTAGTCGGGAGATCCCGACTAGACGATACCCTGAACCTTATACTTGTGGAAGTGTGTGTATGTGTGTACGCGCATACTGCTTACTGCATACTCAACTTCAATGTTACATATCTCCGGTGTTTCTCAACCGATTTTAATACAAATTTTACAGACTGTCATTATTTTACTTAATGTCTCAATCGCTATCTCAAAGTTTTCCAATTTCAAGATTTTGGTGTTATCGATCCCATGTGTATATCGGAAACGGGAAGAGTTATCGAAAATCGAAAAAAAGCTTGTACTGCCTAGGGATTAGGCGAGTTTATGTCCGATATGTTCCAAAGCTGGAATCTCTAGCTCTTATAGTCTTTGCGATCGACGCGTTCATACGTTAGGACAGACGGACGGACAGATGGACATGGCTATATCGTCTCGGCTGTTGATGCTGATCAAGAATATATATACTTTTTGGGGTCGGAGAAGCTTCCTTCTGCCTGTTACATACTTTTGCACAAAACCATTATACCCATTTTGAAACAGTATTACTGACTTTACGATATTCGATTTACGATATTAGAGATTTCTTTCAGTTGAAACTGAATATGCGTTTAAGTTATATGAGTTATTACCATCTGATCTATCACTTAATCGACGGCCCCACCTCAAGTTAACTACGATCAAAATATGTGTATTTAAACAGCCATCCCATCAAAAATTTATAGTCACGGACATGAGCAATTATAATATTCAAATCGATTATATGCAAATCATAATGGCGATTGCCTCATCTTTAAAACATTTGGGTGCGAGAACCCATTTAATCCACTGAAACTTGGCATTCTCGCCGCCGCATTCCACACTGCACAGGAGCGTTGAAAACAATACGCGTGCGCTTTGAAGCATCGTCAGAGTCGTCGACGTTACTTAAGGCACATAAAGCAAAGATTGTACAGTTCTTACAATAGGTTTTTATGTTATTAAGTTATTACAAAATTATAAGAGGAACAAAAGTTGTATGCAATTTATATATATATATATATATATAGAGAAGAGATAGAGAGAGAGAGATATAGATAGAGAGAAGAGAGCGTTAATAAAAATTGTTTATGAAACTAACTTTGATGCTAAATTTGCGTGTCTGAATTTTGACCCTCTGCTCAATCCAGCTAGGACGTCGACCACTTAACGATGGCTTTTGGTATAGAATTGAATTTATGTTTTAAAAATTCATATTTTAAGCATTGTTGTATTATTTTGATTTAAAGAAAATTTTATATATATTATAATTTCTGTTGAGAAGATTAATTGAATTTGCCTTTTGTCTAACTTCTTAGATTCAGATATTCAAATAATACTTGATTAATAAACCAAACACTTTGAGAGATAGTTGGGAGATAGAGTTAGGCAGATAGAGATAGAGAGACAGACAGAGAGAGAGAGAGAGAGAGTGAGAAGAAGTGTATTGGGAGTTTTTATTGTTTGGGTTATTACATAACAAACACATAGAACGGGAATCGAGTACAATAACATTTTTTGCGAGTGAGACAGTTGAGAGCAAAAGAGGATTTTTTGAGATTTGTTAAGGGGTTTGGTTTTTATTGTTTTTTTTTTTTATCATAAATTTAGTTTCCTTATCATTATTTTTTGTTTTGTGACTCAGACCACCAAGGTGGAAGTCGCTTTCAGTGTCAATTGTGAACCGAATTCAAATGAAATATTGAATTGAGTTTGAAATTTTGATTGTTTGCTTTGTCATCTTTTTGCACAAAATCAAAATGTAAGTTAAATCAACATATAAACAGTATCGTATCGATAAATGAGCAGCTGCTTTTGGCCCCAGTGCTTGCGCCTATGCATAAAAATGTCTATTTTCAGCAACAAAACGTCAACAATAACAAGTTACACACACTTATGAGGTGTTGTTAGTGTTTTGGGTGTGGTTGGTGTTGTATGGGTGTGTGAATATGTCAATTGCATAGCGTAGCGAGTTTGTGGCTCAGAGCGTGCCAGCTACATTTGTTGCAAATGTACAATGAGTAGTGCCGTAATGCCTGAATAACTGAATATTTTTAAATGACTTCATCGAACGACAGCGGCAGTGGCAGTGGCAGTGGCAGTGGCAGCAGCAGCGTCGAAAACATGAATGAAAATTAAATTAAAAAATTAAATCATTAACGATCTAACAAAAATATGAGTGTTTATAATAATAAGTGAGTTAGTTGTCTATTTGGTTATTATTTAAATGCGAATATGCGAGTCATTATTCGTTTAACACTAAGTTTCAAGATACAAAGCAAATACAATTTGTTCCGAATGGTGTCGGCAGAAATCATAATCGTTAATTGTATGCACACATGTAGATTTTGTCAATTCCGAATTAGCTCTTTATTATTGGTTTTTGGTATTTTGGGTGAGGGGGGTAGGCAAGTCAAAGAAACAAACACACGCACACACTCACAGACACACACACACACAGAGAGAGAGAGAGAGAGAGAGAGAGAGAAAGGGATAGTGAGATAGAGAGAGAGCGAGAGAGCGAGAGAGAGAGAGAGAGAGAGAGATAGAAATAGAGATGGATAAATGGAATGGAATGGTGGACATGGGGCGATAGAGTATTACATTTAAGGTTATAAGTAAACATACACAACAAAAACGTTTTGTGAGGGGATGAGTGTTTTGTGGATCGGAAAGCTGTATGGAAAGTTAATTATTCGAAGTTAAAAGAACATAAAACGTTTATTTAGGTCACACATAGACGTTGCATAAAAATACACAGAGACCGCATTTGAATTTTTTATTTCTGTTGTCTACACATCAAAACTCTGTGTTTTTTAAATTTTAAATTTAGTTAAAAAACACATAAGAAACACACACAGGTAAATCAAATGCCCGGGGGAAGTACATTGAAAACATAAGTGTATTAAATACGGTTTACAAGTAGTTTAGTTTAGATTCAGTCCAAACGCATCAGTTAACCAATCTATTAATAACTTAGCAATGTAGAGGAAACATTCCAATAGTTAGAAAAATTGTTTGGAAAAATTATTGAACAAATTTTTAAAGCACGCTTGAACCTCGCATATCTAAACACCGACATAAAAAAATAACACATAAAGATGGGCTTAAATAAAACTAAAATTAACACTTAACATTTAACGGTAGATACGCAATTCTGTTGAGTAATATTTATATATATATATATATGAGAATCAATTATATCGTAAAGGTCCATAGCCTAAATCTTACGCATTAGTTTTGTGTTATACAATATGCATATTTTTACGATATTCAAATATACGATATTCATCTGCGATTTGTTGTATGAAGATTGTATGCAGCGCATTGTGTGTGACATTGTTAAATTCAATTATTTGTTAACATAAAATAAAAATCAATGTATACATTAAATAAGGAGACCATTTAATGAAACCAAAAATAAATCATGCCTAGAAATCATTAGCACATTGTTGTTGTAATATTATTATCGAATTTAAATATCATATATATTTTTTATATGAAATCAACACAAGAGCACAACTTACCGAATCGAGCGTTGTGTCGATATTCCCATTGGGTCGATCGGCCAATGTTGTCTCCTTGAGATTAATCTTGACATGATTGGCCGCTGAGGTGGTGGCGCCACCCCGTTGCGGCTTTGTAGCATCCAGCAGTACTTTGAGCGAGGCAATGGCATGCAGCTGGGTTGCCTTCTCGTCCACTTTGCCTGGAACATCATCTTTGTCATTGTAATTGTGTGTTGGGTTTTTTGAGGGAGGTGTTTTTTTTTTTCGATACAAAAAATAATTTCATACACAGGGTATGTTTGTGTATGTGTTTATGTGTTGTTGAATTGAAGTAGTAGTAGTAGAAGTAGTGGAGTAGAGTAGTAGAAGGCGGTGTTTTTGTAGTTTTGTTTGTGTGTGGTTTTTTTTTTGGTATTTATTTTGTTTTGCACACAACGAATTGAGTTTTGAACGCAAAATCCAAGTGTTTATTATTTTTCAAAAATTAAACGAATAAAAGAAGAAGAAAGAAAGAATCAAATTGCATCGATTAAAAATGAGAATAAAACGAATTAACCCAGTTAAATATATTTTTTGTTTTCTTTTTTTCTTTTTTTAAGTTGTAAATTGTTAATTACAAGCAGCTAAATGCCCTTATTATTAATTGTTTTTTTTTTTTTTGGGTTAGAGTATATTGAAAATATTTTATACAAAATGTTGATGTCAGTTGCGAAATAGCATTTTGGAGGCTGATTTTACAGTAATAGTAATAAAGTAGTAGTATAAGTATAAGCTTAAAGGTTAGAAACTAAACTAAGGTTGGGGTATAGGCTAGAGCAGAGAGTGGTAGAGCGCACAGTTCAGAAAGCTAGTAGGACAGTGTAAGTAGGCAGAACAGAGCGGCACAGACACACATTAAAAAACCGCATTGAAATCTAAGCATAGATGAGTATGTTTTTTTTGATAGGGGGAACTTTGTAGGGCATATGGGGCATTACTAAACTACAACTAAGACTAAGTATGCTAATTATAACAACTAGACTAATGCACTACTGATATTTACCGTGTCAGAGTCTCATGGATTTTTGGTCTAAATTATTTTTCTTTGTTCAATTGTTCTTTTTTTTTTTTTTTTAAGATTTTTCAAAGATTTCATCTTTTGATTTATTTTCTGTTTTTTTTTTTTTTGAGTGTGACAGCGAACTTGTGTTTTGCACTAGGAGTTGGGAACTGTTTTAAATCATTATTACAATTATTTATTTTATTTGTTTTTGAAAATTTTGAGGTTTTGGATAAATGCAAATGCGAATTGTTTTTTTTTTTTTTTTGGCTTTGGGAAAACGGACGTGTTTTTATGATTATAATTTTGTAAGTTTTTGTTGTTGTTATCAATGTAGAGTGGAAGTGGTACGTTCTGGGTTGTCGACTGCTGCTTTAGAGCTGCTATTTGTGGAACCCATAAATGGCACTAGCATTTTTGTATATACATATACATATACATATGTGTTCATATCGAAAGTATAGAGCGACAGAGAGAGAGAGAGAGAAAGATAGATAGATATATATAGCTTAGATTATAGCCTAGCTTACATTTAAATATACTTGTTAAGGTTATAAAACTTAGTTCATAAATCTAAAACACATATTGATATTGCAAACGACTTACACAAAACTGTTAGATATATAACTGATTATACGAACTCAGTTAAGAACATGCTCAGTACGAGAACTAAGCACAAGGCATGTTGAAAACTTAATGAGAGAGCATTGAAACGCTATTTGTGTCTAAACAACAACTTGTTTGAGCTTTCTTGCTACCAGTTAGATTTTTTTTTTCTGGTGCTGCAATTTTGTTTAATATTAAATTTTAAAAAGAAATAGAACATTATTATTTTTAGTCTTAAGTAAGAATGCCAATTAAGTAAGTAGCATTCCTTTAACATGAAAATCAGCTCAGAATAGTCTTGTAATAATAGTACTCGATGTATCATCAATGTTTCAATGCATCTTCCACGACATTTTGCCCATACATATGTATTAAAATATTTTAAAAATTGCTGCATTACTTAAAAAAAAAAAAATAAACACACTTGAAGACAGATGTAAGTGTACATATTAAGTACAATAAACATTCCAATGATAGGTAAATATATATATATATATATATGTATATATATATATATATATATACATATATACATATATGTGTAAAAATCTTTAGACCTATGCATAATAATAGAAAATAGAATATAAGTACAACCCGCTCGACTAGTCAACTTGATACATGCAGGCACCTCGCTAATAACTTGTAGCTATTAAAAACAATTGAATTTCGTTGCTTGTTGCTTATAGTATAGCTCGGGCCAATTTCGAACAGCATATTTGTGAAGCCAATTGTACTAGTTGCTAAGTAATTACAATTACGATTAACACATACAACATTAAATGCACACATTGCTTATAAATATGTTAGATATACTATATGTCGGTTTGTCTGTCTGGCTGTGTTTCATGTA
This sequence comes from Scaptomyza cyrtandrae, assembly GCA_035044605.1. Lineage (NCBI taxonomy): Eukaryota > Metazoa > Arthropoda > Insecta > Diptera > Drosophilidae > Scaptomyza > Scaptomyza cyrtandrae. The sequence goes on from JAWNNS010000637.1 coordinate 369,691, forward strand.
CAATATATATTATTTTGTTATTGTCACGCGTCAAACCTGACGCTTGAAAACACTACATACGCAACAAAACAAACTCTTCGAGCGAAGCAAATGGAAACGAATGCAACCAAAACAATCTTAAGGATACAGATACATCACTCATAAATATAAACGTACATTCGTTAATGACACTAAACTGCGTACAGCATTCTAAGAATGTTTATTAAATACGAGATATAGTTAAGTATTTCATAGATAAAGATGTATAATATTTAACGCATATGTATATATTGTATATAAGTGTAACTCCAAACTGACATTGAACAACATAAAATATTTTCGTTACTTGGTTGCTTTTGTATTTTTTTCGTATTTATTTTTTCATTTGAAGCAAAATTAAAGAAAAATAAATGACGAAGCAAATAATCATTTCAGTATAGTAAATGAAAAATTAAATTGCATTTTAATGAGGCAACAGCACAACTTAAAAAAAAACATTGACATTGAAGCTTAAGAAGAAAATTTATTATAACTGAATAGAAATAAGTGTACAAAATGTTTTTGCTCAGACAATTGACTAAGTTGATCCCAAAAAGAGAAACTTAAAAGTCTTTTCAGGGTAAACTTAAATAACAAAGTTTAAATATTGGCAATCGATCAATCAAATCTTTCAAATCTCACATCCCAAATTTTTTCCCAGGCATTAAAATCAATTTTCATAAGAAAAAGTTAATTGTTTTAAGTTTAAAGACCCAATTTTTTGCTCAATATTTTTCCAATTACCTACCTAAGATTAAAATGCCCGGTGGCAATTAAGTTAGGCGATTTGTGTGTAAAAATATAAGCAACAAAAAAAAAAAATAAAAAATAGAATTCTAACACTTTGTGCTTGCAAACCTTGGTACACGCCCCATTGTCGACCCTGCACTGGTTGGTTTGTTTTTGATTTGGTTTAATTTTTAGTTTTTTAGCTTAGCGCTTTGGTTTAAGTTTAAGTTTAAGTTTGTCTTGGACTTGGTTCTGTGGGCCATTGCCGTGGCAACGCCACTTGTCAGCCCCATACATATTTATACCCATAGCCATGCGCCGGCTGTGTGCCTAATACATAATAAATCAATGCGAGCACGTCCGGTGCTCTAATAGAAGGCCGCACCATAGATTACTTGCCTAAAAAGCACAGGGAAAACTTTGGTAATAGGGGTAGACCCGAACAGTTACAGTGAGAACTGCAAACAAAGGGAATGTGAATAAAATTGAAGGTAGGAACTTGTTAAGAGAAAATCTGTCAATTGTCGGGCTAGTTACTTCTAAGTAATTAGATAAGTGGCCTTAAGGTCAGGCATTAAAAACTAACCAGAGCAATGGTTAAGACAACATAGAAACTGGCAGAATGAAAACTAAACCAAAAAAACGAACAAGAAAGTAACGAACAAAGCAACGAACAAGCGAAACAAAAACAAAATTAAAAGTGTTTAGAAAAAGAGATAGAGTGGGTTAGCAGTAAAGATTAAAAAGCTTCTTGCTAGCAAGTCAAACATCCAATTAGAAGGAACACAGAATATATAAAGACTTTAAAGAGTTGAACACAAAGTATTTTGATTTCTTTTTTTTTTGGAGTTTAGTTTAGTATAGTAGTAAGTAGTTGGTATAATGTATTTTATTTTGTTTTTGGATGTAAGCGTTTGGTTTGGGTTAAAAATTTTGTGCTTTTGGAAGGTTGGGAACTCTGTAAGGGATTGAGTGGGTAAGGTTAGGGTTAAAGAGGTGGGGTTGGGCACATAATTTTAATTTGGTTTTTTCTTTCTTTCTTTATTATTCTTTTTTTGGCTTGTGCAAAACACACTGTGACAAACTCAACGAACTTACCATCGTGTAGTGGATCTATCGTGTGTATCATTAGCTGTAATAGGCCATGACGGAATTTTGCACCGGTCTGTGTACTACCAGCGGTCCCACCACTGCTATTACCTGTAGCGCCCGCATTACTCGAGCCGGCCGGACCCGAACGGGTCTCACTGGCCGCTCGGGACGTCACCGAACCGCCCGGCTGTGTGGCCATTGACGTTTCCGATGAGTTTGCCGCATTACCCTGAAGTGAAGGAAGAACGATGGACGGGTGGTACGGTTACGGTTACGACAACAGTTACGGTTACGGTTACGGTAATGTTGAGAGTTCAATGTTGACATGTGGGATTGTTTTTCAATTTTTTTTTTGGATTTAGATTTTTGGAAACAGTGTAAGTTAGGTTGTTATTTTTTATTTTAAGGGAGCAAGTGGTTAATATTTATTTATTTTTTTTTTTAAGGTAAGCATTGTTTGTTGTTGAGAAAAGGTGAAAAGAAGAAGAAGAAAAGTTTATTATTGCAATTTGTATAAATTTACAGTTGAGTGTTGAGCGTTGTTGTTGTCGTTTTTTTTTTGTTGATGTTGTTGTTGTTGCTGTTTTGTTGTGTGTATTTTTTTTTTTCAGCTGTTGTATTGCTTAAAAGCTAATCGAATTGTTAAGTGCAATAAATATGTAGCCAATATTGAAAAAAACTTTACAAATCAAAAATAGAATCAAATATAAATGTTGTTATACATGGAAACCACAATATGCAACACGGACAGCTTAAGAACGTTAATTCAAGTAATACGGACGGTCCATCTTACAATAGAAATCTCAAATTGCAGCAATATTCCAAAGATTATGCCATGAACATAATGAAAGAAGTTGTCTAATGGAAAATTGCAATACAGCATTTTGTTGGAAAAGCGTATGGTTCGGTTCGAGTGCAAGATTATGAACGCATTTAAACAGTGCAGCTGTGCACTTTTATGAAACATTTTACAGGATTTAATGAAAGGTCTTAGAAGGTGCATACATTTGGTGTCAACGGCAGGTCCATCAATTTATACCAATTGATAAGCACCACAATTGAAATGCATTAATCGGAGATGTTGTTTTTGTTTTTCTTTTTTGTGGTTTTCGGAAAACAAAACAAAATGAAGAAATAAATATAATGTTTTTTATTTTACATATGTAATAAAGTTTTTAGTTAAATTTAAACATATAATACAATTAGGTTTTTTTTTGCAACTGTTTTAAGTATACATACAAGCTTCAGTTTTGATTAGCTATTTTGTATTTTTTTTTTGTTTATTTAAGAAAAAAAAATATACTTTTATATACTTTTTTTTTGTATTTGTCAAAGCGCAGTGGGAAGTTTTGTTGTATTTCATTTTGCCTTCACTATAATCAAGAAAGTAAACACAGAAAACATAAAGTAACATTTAAAAAGTATTTTTTCAAAAAATATTGTCGAAATCAACTGAAAGCTCAGACTTATGACTGGCCAAAGTAAGGTTTTGAAGTGCAAGAAGAAAAACCAAAAAGTTATTCAGCTAGCTAGATATGTGAAAATGTTAGATGGCAGCTAATTAATGACTAATTAATATATTTGTACTATATATATGGCTAACAGGTGATAATTAGTTAAGATATGGTAAATACATGTCAAGTACGTATATAATAGATAAGAAAGTTCTTGAAAATTACAACTATATATATAGTTATATATATATATTTAAATATTATATGGATGTTTTGTTTGTGAATTGTTATGTTTGTATGTATTTGTAGTATATGTTATAAGGAATACGACTATCCAGTTTGCAATTCATTCATAAACAATTTTTCACTTGGAATAAGAATCCAGATACTTGCAGATATTTCCATTCATTAAATAGTTAGAACACGTGTTGGGCAAATCTAGTTTTGAAAAATTCTTCAAGAACATTTGTAGTTATTGGAACAGGTCTATCTAAATCATAAATCCATTTAAAACAAGTAAGAAAGCTCTAGTCGAGAAATCCCGACTAGACGATACCCTGTTCCCTATACTGTACGCGCATACTGCATACTCAACTTCAATGTTCCATATCTCCGGTGTTTCTCAACCGATTTCAATACAAATTTCACAGATTGTCATTATTTTGTTAAATGTATCAAACGCCGTCTCAAAGTTTTCCAAATTCATATTTTGTTGTTATCGATCCCATGTGTATATCGAAAATCGAAAACTTGTACTTAGGCGAGCTTAAGTTCCAAATCTGGAGTTTCTAGCTCTTATAGTCTCTGAGATCGACGCGTTCATACATACAGACAGACGGACCGACGGACATGGCTGTATCGACTCGGCTGTTGATGCTGATCAAGAATATATACACTTTATGGGGTCGGAAATGCTTCCTTCTGCCTGTTACATACTTTTGCACAAAACCATTATACCCTTTTTTCCATTTTTAATGGGATCAGGGTGTAAAAATGCGGTTTTTAGAATAGAAGTAAGAATAGGGCATGATTGAATAATTACATTAAATATGTGAAGAACTCGTCTAACGACAATGTCTTTCATTCATAAAAATTTAAAACTAAGATCGAGCATCAGAGTGGGGCAAATCAAACAGGCAAATAAAAACTTCTTGCAAGAGACAGTAATAATGTTTGATTGGTTGCTATGCATGAAATGGTAAAGAACACGTCTATCCACAAAGTAACGTTGGGGAATTCAAGATAAGAAGAATTCTAGAAATAAATCTATGGAAATATAAGACAATAATAGCATTTATTATATACAATCCGAACGAATGGCATTCGAACTAAAACGGGGGCGCGTATAGGGCAACTTCAAGATCAGCTCGTAAAACTACTAGCCTCTAACTAACAAGCGTCAGACCAATTAGCGTGTGGCTCGTGCCCAGGTGAACTACCTCATAGCTTATTATAATGCAAAATTATGGCACGACATGTTGTTTTGCCAGTTTCATCGCCTCGACTGATTCAAGTTTTGGTTTAACTCATTCGGCTAAAATGACGTAAAGCCGACGGGGATCCATGAAACGACTCAACAGTATAAAAATATATGGAAAGAGCGAGAAATTAAGATGAAAAGAGATAGCACGAAGATATCGTATAACTGCACTTTGGAGGAAAGCACTCAAAACCGTACATCAAATTGTCAGCTTGTTTTGATTGACTTTGACAAACAAATTATCAGTAATTATTATATGGTACTAGTAAAAGGAAATCTTGCTTTGTCTCTCCCCAAAGAGCTGTGAAATCATGCCAAAAGCATTTTATAAACGGAAAAAAAAAACTCCGTCAGTTACTACAGGTGCTTAAATCGCATAATAAATTAAATTTAAACTCGCGTGAATCACTTTGAACACAATTTCAAAAACTCAGCTAAAGTTCGAAATTTTCGCCGCGACCAACAGACAAGACAAAAAAACCTAAGCCGAAGCCGAAGCTAAAACCGTAGCCAAAGTCAGAGCCGATGTTGATGGTCAACGTCGATCCAATGATCTAAGAAATGTAACTTAAAAAAAAAAAAAAACACAATGAACCTGCTGCGAACTGTTTAATGATACTCAAAACATGGCTCAATTTGTCACTCAACCAGTTTAAATTTCATTTTGTAGTTCCACCGTGCTTATGCACCTGTCTGCCTCTCAGTCAATGGGGTAGACCCCAAAAACCAGTTCCAAGAATTAATGCATTTATTCCAGGGATTTTGTATTGACGTCGATTTTGTTTACGTTTCTATTCGATATGGTAAAATACTAAACCAACGACTATCTAGCTAATGCATATCAAAAGCTGATAGTGAGCCGAGTGAGCAACACCTCACCCCCCTTTTACAAAATATCAGAGATAACTCGCAACCGCGACTGCGACAGTCACAACAGTTTGGTTAGCCCGCTTTGTTTCAGAGTCTCTCTCTGTCTCTTTGAGTTTTTCTGAGAAATCTTTGAGCTTGGCTGCATTGAATGTTGATTTGTATTATATATGGCTGGGTTATGCGCTCTGTGCACATCATTTAGTAACGAATCTTTAACCCAAACGCAACGGAACGGAACGCGACAGTGTGTGTGTCTATATGCGCGCGAAAAATGTTTCAAAAAAGGATTATTGAACTATTTACGCTACTCTTTTATTGGATGGTAATAACGCCAGCCATCTATCAATATTGCAAGACTCAAAATTGGATACGTTGGGATTTAAATATACCATTCCAATCGTTCTCGGATCATGCAACATTCGCGCTCTGCCTACTCGCTGGCTATGTAACGTTCTATCGCATCGTCATCTTCATCTACATGAAGCTGAAAGTTTGTGATGTGAAAATGTGGCATAAGCTAAAGAAGACCCAAGAGGATCCCGAGTCGCAGCTGAAATCAGAGGATAAATCCCACTATCAAGCCGTTTCCACCGAAAATTTGGATACAGTTGATGCAGCAACTAAGGAAATGCCCAAAGTTATACGCACAATAAGCCATCCACTGCTGGTCGAAAGTGATCTGGCACGCATACATATCAAGCATGAGACGCGTCCATTGCATAGTGCCACAATGCCCAGACAGCAGCAGAAGCAGCATCCCATCTCTAGTCCAACGCCCAGTCTACGCTGTGCTCCACCCGTGCCCTCAACGCCGCCGAGAACTCCTGGCATGGCCAGGAAGCTCAGCCATGGCGTTATAATGTCACCCGATGTCCTAATGGGCACCACACAGCATCATCAGCGGACAAAGACATAGGATTAAAGCTTGGATAAGTTAAGCTTAGTTCCATTTAAATCAAGTATTAGCCTTAGCTGCACACCAAAGAAAGAAACAAATTAATACGCAATATTTGCAGACAATATGATTTCAAAATATTAGACAATTTTGTTTAGCTCACTTCGTGTAAAAGAAATTGATGATCTGAAGAGTATATATAGTATACATATTTTTAAGTAGCGAAAACGAACACTTTCTAAAAAGTAGTTGCATATACATTAGTATGTATTTATTACCTATTTATAAGCCAGATGTTGTTATCTGTTTACCGATATATATATATAAATATATATATATATATATATAAATATACACAATATATATTACTAAATAAATCATTGTTCGATCGATGCGAAAACCGGTTGCTCACCTTTTCAAAAACAAAACTTCTTTTTATTTCTAGACAGGGTTACTCAATTAAATGAAATACCCGCTTAAAGGGGTTTGCATTTAGACATAAATATTAATTAGCTTAGTTACATTATTCGATGAAATTTTAAATATATTAATGACGCATGTAAGATATTTAATTTTTTTTTATGAAATTTGATCATTTTTACCCAACACTGATTTTAAACCAAACATTTTTTCTTAATATAACAAAACCGCATACACACAACACTATTGATAATAAAATCGAAAGCTTTTATGTAACGAATGCTTGAAATTAAACTCGCTTAAATCATTCAGTTCATTGCATACACTCAACTGGAAAGCAAGTTTTTAAGATGTTTGAAAAAAAGTTTTTGGAAGTATTTGTGGTGATCTTATATTTTGTAATATTTACTCCGATGATCTACAATTATTTCACTTCTAAAAATTGGCTGAATTTCAATCCTGGTAGATTGGATGACACAATAATAGGAGTTTTCATATTCGGACTTGTCGATTTTATGGGTTTCGTAACGTTTTATAGAATCGTGATGTATATGCAAAAGAAATTAAAAAAATTTTATAAGAAGACATTGCTGAAAGTGCAACAAAAGTATAAGGATAAGAAAAACGATATCGAGGCACAAACACTGAAAAACTTGGATGTTCCCGATGGTGCAAAAAAGGGAAAAATTAAATCTAGAGTACGGGCGTACTTTTAAGATATCCTAGTCGATATATATGTATAAAAAGAAACATGTTTTAAAAATATAAAATAAAAAGCTTTATTTTTTATATTTCTTGAAAACAAAGAATTTATTTTGTTTATTTAAAGAACGGCTGTAAACTGACTAACACACATTTAAAACCACACATCAATCAAGTTCAGAAAATAAAGCTTAAGCGATCCCTGACTACTTAGTTGTGTTCGTAAGCCCAAAGGTAACTCACGCATTGTGAATGCAATCATCAAAGAAAAAAAAAGGGTAGAAAAAAATGATACAGAAAAGAATTGTTGAGATATTTACGCTTGTATTATACTGGGTTGTAATCACGCCCCTTATCATAACGCTGTGCGTAAAACACGAATGGATCGTTTGGGATGAGAAAGAAATATTTTCATCGCTTAAAAAGTGCTCTGCGCTTGCGCTCGGTTTGGCTGCGTGCTATCTGATTGTGTATCTGATTGTTGTGCTTCTATATTTGCAATTGAAAACGAGGATTATGAAAATCTGGGGCAATCATGAAAGAACAATCATTGAGATGTCAGAGAGGCCACACTGTGTCGATAATGATCCACGTTTGGAGTACACTGTTCAGCATCAGCAAACTGCCGCTTCTTCTTCTAGACTGGCAATCGAATATAATTTGCTCGATGGCTATCAATCGTTGCGCCCTGCACCAGATACACCACGAAAAGAATACAGACACCCCGACGAAAGAGTGCACAACAAGAAAACCAAGAAAGAAAATCGAAGGCATAAACCTCAAAGTCCGCCAACTTACGAGGAATGCCAACATTTGAAGAGACCCCAATAAGTTAACTTGAGCATATTTCAATATCTTTTATCTTAAGCTTAGTTTTTTTCTGGATAAAGCTCAGTTATAGGAATTAAACATACATATATACATATATATTGAAAACACAGAGATTGCATTATTAATGTGATTACCTTTAATAGTATAACGTCTCGGGTATTAGGAGCTTACTAAGCATATTCTTATCGCTATTAATTATAGATTTGACCGCACAAGCTCAGCACGATATTTGAACTTCTACTGCCGGAAGAAAACGATTAGTAGCATTACAGTTGTCGTCCTGTTCGTTTGTGTGTGTGATTTTTTTTTACCATAACATGTTTGGCAAACAAATTTTGGAAGTATGTACAATAGTCGCGTATTGGATATTATTTGTACCCGCTCTATTTGTCTGGATGAAAGTCGATGTCGAAAACAAGCCATTCGATTATGTGTTTAATCATTCCGATAAAGTGCTGTACTTAATATTGGGTTATCTAGTGCTTTATCACATTGTAACGTTTCTTTTTATAACAATGCAATGGTTCAATCTTGGCTTGTGGCATAGCTTGACAAAGACCAAAAAAGAATTGGATCTGCAATTGGAGGAAGCCAAATGGAATTCTAACTTTAAGAATTTGGATCAAGTTGATGGAGCACCAGCAACCATTTTGTATTCCACTCGTACAATGCCCAAAAATCGACCAGTACCGCAACCAAGAGCCTCACCTACTCTGCCACGTTCTCCACCAATTACTATGCCAAGTACTCCGCCGCGAACTGCACCTCCTTCTCCGCCCTTTTCGCCCAGAAAAACTGCACCACCAATACCACCAATAGCAACTATGCCACGAGTGACACATATGTGAAATGGAAGTTGAAGGAAATCTTTCTGCAAGAGAATTAACTATGCATGCTCAAACTTTAACTTATATATAGTATTAAAGCTTTCAAGAAATCAATAAAAGTTGTTATTTTCCACTTTCATTTTGGATATTAATCTGACATCGATGCGACCATTTTGTTTTTCGTTTATAAAGTATGCTTAAAAGTTCAAATAAGAATTGTGATCAAAATGGTGCATCTACTAAAAAAAAAGACCCCAAAGAGTTCTACACATGCATGAGTATGTGCGAGTGAGAAGATTAAGCCAAAATCGAGAATCAAGTTCAGATCAAATTCAAGTTCAAGCAGTTTTGATTGGCTGCTGCATGCAAAGTTGATCGGGTTCGTATTCGTGTTGATGTGTGTGGGTGTGTGTGTGTGTGTGTGACAGCTGGTGCGTGTATGTGTATGTGATGTATAGTGAAACGAGTCGTAAGAGGCATAGCAATTGAGAAAGTGTTTGGAAAAGAGAGTAACAAATTAAAAGCTAAGCACTAGGAACTAAATTGAGAGTTAAGAGCTAGAGATAAGATTTGCTTAACGCATGAAAAATTAGAGATAGTTCAAATAGAAGGTATAATAGTATTCAAAAGCATGATCTCAGGATTGAGTGAAAAAAACAAAAGTACTGAGGCTAACCAGTTGACAAGTGTTGTAAAACGATATACATAATAAGTATGTATATGTGGTCACATTAAATTTGTATTAGTCATAGCATGAGCTAAGTTCAAACCCATTTTTTTTATTTTTTTTTTCATATTTTAAAATTGTCATGAATTATTTTGTTTATTTTTCTATAGTTACACTTTAAGTTTTCAGGGTGACATTGACTGACTTTTGCAATATCTTTTCGTTACGATCTTTGGTCACTTTCAGTTCCTGGACTGGTTTTTTCAAAAAGCACTCACTGAGTGAGTGCTTTGAGTTTAATCTCAAAAGTGAAATTAAAATATTACTGTCAACTCATCAGTCTCATCATCATCATCATCATCATCATCATCAGCATCAGCATTTGGCGTTCAATGCCAACGACGTATTTTGTGTTAGTCATTCTGGTATGAAACCCAAATACATACTATATACATAAGATTGCAATAGCATGCGGATATATCTGTTTCTTTAACGCTGCGGGCCCTTAGTCACACCTGTTAACTGGTTAGTCTGAGCCATTTCAAATGCGTTATTGAAAATTAGTTGGCCAAAAGGAAAGCATACGGATAAAGAAAAACAAAATCAAGCAAGAATCAAACGAAAATATTTCCTGGCAAAGGATTTCAATTTTCGTTTCGTTTCATTTATTTTTGTTTTCGAATTTTGCAGACAATTTGCAATTTCGCTTTCTCTTAAACGATTGTCTTGATTTATCTTTCTTTTTGGTATTAAATTTTAATTATTTTTTTTTTGGATTTGTTTGCAAAAAAACTTCCCAACTACTTACTGCTGGCATAAGTTGATCTGTACTTCGGACGCGAGTCACCTTGTTTTTGGTAATCATCTTCTTGACGCAATGCTCCACCTGAACGTTCCACTTCATGAAGGCCACATAGGCAATATAGATGGTAAACAGGATGAGCGCCTCCCACCAAAAGATGCGATTATCGCGAAAAAAGTAGATCAACACCAGCAGACTGATGCTATAGAATGAGCAATCGCGAAACAGCGGCCACCAGGTAAGCGATAGGACCGTGCGCGAGAATAGCGCACACATCCCAATCACGAAGAGTATGTTGAAGACGGCGGATCCAACGATCGTACCAATGCCAACATCGTCGAACGAAACGAAAACGCCAATGACACTCGTGAAGAGCTCTGGGGCACTGCCACCCGCTGCCATAAAGGTCGCGCCGGCTACATCGTCAGTGATGCCGAGCTTTTCAATGATTACGTCAAGGGAAGGCACGAAGAATTCATCACAGACAATTGCCAGCGCCACAAACATGTATATAACTCCAATAACGTGCAGGATGACAGCGCCGTTCTCGAGCTGCTCTTTTGTGAATAGATCTTTTGGGAATAGTGGCGTTTTCGTAGCGTTTGAACTGTCGATTAGCGTTTCTGTAAGGAGAAAAGAAATGATTCCAAACATTAGTGTTATAAATTGAAATTACTAATACATTATGACTTAGCTCCAATCAAGAACATTACACATTACACATTACACAATAACCTTACTTAGTCCTACTAAATGGATTTGTGCAAAACTTAACAACAGTATAGCTTACTCATCAGATTAACACATAGGCTTTAACTTTTATGTTGAAATGTCCTTGCTGGGAGGCGAGTGACAACATAAACAAGCATACGCGACAAAGACTGAAGTGAGAAGGTAAAAAACAAGTAAGAAGGCTCTAGTCGAGAAATCCCAACTAGACGATACCCTGAACCCTATAATTAACGCGTACAGTCAGTACTTGCAAGTACATATATATACGCATACTGCATACTGCATCCTCAACTTCAATGCTCCACATCTCCGGTGTTTCTCAACCGATTTTAATAAAAATTTCACAGATTGTTATTATTTTGATTAATAATTCAAATGTTATCTCAAAAATTTCCAAATTCAACATTTTGTTGTTATCGATCCCATGTGTATATCGGAAACGGGACAAGTTATTTAAAATCAAAAACAAACTTGTACTGCCTAGGAACTAGGCAAGCTTAAGTTTCAAATCTGGAGTATCTAGCTCTTATAGTCTCTAAGATCGATGCGTTCATACATACGGACAGACAGACGGTCGGACGGACGGGCGGACGGACGGACGGACAGACGGACATGGCTGTATTGACTTGGCTGTTGATGCTGATCAAGAATGTATACACTTTATGGGGTCGGAAATGCTTCCTTCTGCCTGTTACATACTTTTGCACAAAACCATTATACCCTTTCTACCCATTTTTAATGGTTTCAGGGTATAAAAAACTATTAGAACTTAGAATTGCTTGACAAACGCTTACTGAACGTGCCAAATTTGCCATTGCGAGTCGTTTAGCATAAAATGAGGAAGCCTGACCTTTAGCTGCAAAACATAGCAATTAAAAAACGCTCCCAAGACACTTCAATGCGGCAATTTTTTTTTTGCAACACATAAAGTAAAGTACACACATTGCGCATCATATGAGCGTTTACAATTCCCCAATTAAACATCCTCAATTAAATAGCACGACCTTTTTGCTGGATGGCTAATGATAAAAGCGCACAAATCGCTGCTGAAACGCCTCACAGGCGGCACCTTTTGTGCGCTCGATTTGCGCGACTGCAATTAACCGCAAAATTATGCAGCACATTTTGCAACAATTAACAAATTGATTGCGAGTGCAACTGAAACAACAAAACTCCAATTGAAGTCGATAATGGCAAATGTTAATGTTTATCATTTATTTGCAATGTCGTTTTTGTTGTTACTTTTGTTGATGTTGCATGAGCAATCGTTTTGGCGCGTGTGCTAAACAAATAATCGGCGCATTTTTAATCGCCGGCGGCGCATTCACTGATTCTTTTGACTTCATGGCATTTTCCATACCCTAGACACATAAAGTGGATAAAAAAAAGGTTATTATAAAGTGGGAGGTGTATCAAGGCACTGACTGACTATCCCCTTAAACTATATTGCGCTTTTGTATCTGTCAATATGTCATTAACCTCTTATAAAACCCCTAACAGGGTATCTCATTGTCTTAGCTGTCAGTGCGTCTTCTGCTTAAGTTGGTTTGGTTTGTTTTTCTGCACTTGATTTGTCATTTGTCTCAACAAAGCAAATGCTTTCGTTTACAATATTTATATTGTTTGCTCAAGACTTGATTACTAATCACATTGAGTACGACTATGCTGTGGCATTATTTCTGCTTATATACACTTTGTACTTGGTCTATAATTTATTGGATTGAGTTGAGTCATTTGCGGTCTTGGGCCTCGGTCGCCCCAAGAACTAAGGCAAACCGGTTTAAACACCATAAAACGATCGACACACACTCGCGATTTGCATGCAGCTAAGGGGCTGGAAAAAAAAAACATCACACACACCCACACATCAATGCAGTTAACCCACCTTTCGCAAGGTGGTGCTGGCGCAGGTACGAATCCCCCTACTTTTCACTAGCCCCTTTTCAGAGTTAAAAACACTCAACTTAGGAACGTGCGCTAAAAATCAATGTTATAAATGAATCACTTAGCTAATACTTAATAAATGACGATTACAACAATTGCTGTTTATACCCTTTACACAGTTGTGTAATAAGTCTTTACTTAATCTTTTAATTACTCTTTTGTTTAGTTTAAAACTAGTTTAAATATCGAGCTGACGTCGAAAAATATATTTTTATTATGGGAGTCATTATTATTATATCATTTAGGGTATTTGATAGTCAACCCTCTTTAATTGTTTTTAGTTTCCAGTTGTTTCTTCTAATATTTGCAGGTAACGTAATTTGTATTTTGTTTCTGTGTGTGGGCGTTTATAAATATTGACTACAGTTAGCTAGGGGGCAACGATTTGAATATCAAACCAGATCATCGAGAAATTGTTGTTCGTTCGGATATGAATATAAATTTATGACTAAGTGTTTAGCTAGTAAAACTGGCGGACGATCGTCAGATGATAGGAAAGTAGTATAAATATAAATAACATAGTAAGAAAGAGGCAAGAAGAAAAACAAGTGTTATTCACCATATAAGCAAAATGATTTATAAAGTGTGTAAATTAAAAAAAAAATAAAAAATAAAAAAATGGAAATAAGCCATTAAATAATAATTATAGAAATAAAAACGAAGCTAAGAGCTTTTTATTGGGGTTAACCTCTATATTTAGTAAGAGGTAGGAAAATGCATACAGATAAGTAAACACAAAAAGATCACTCAACACTTAAGTATAAATAGAAATGGTGATTAAATTGTTCAGCAATGTTATTATTTACATTATTATCGCTTACAAAATTAGATAATGAGTAATGAGTTATTAAATATGAATCTACAATTTTCGGAAACATATCATGTGAAAGGAAATTAAGGTTTAGATAAGAAAGATAAGTCTTTTGTTGATACAGTAGGTATGTCTCAAGTTAAGCAATATTTTTAAGAGGATAGATAAAAGCAATGATTTTTGGTTGTTAATTTGTTAGCTTGTTTTCTTTATATGGTTGTGTGTTCAGTTAACAATTTGTGGCATGTGGGCGCGTGTCGTCCGTCTGTCTGCCTGACTTAGTCAATGTGAGAGGCCAATCGTGTGTTGAAACCAGTTTTAATACACACAGAATTTTTGACTAACCTCATGCAATCGTGTTGTGTTCTCAGCGCGGAGCGTCAGCAGCTTGTAATCTTATAGAGCAAACCGCAACAACACACCCACACCCACATACACACACACACACACACACACACACACACCTTAAAAGCAACTAAAGAATATACAAAGAGAATTATATGCGTCATATGACGTTACGAGAGTCGAACAAAAGCCGCAGAAAAAATCGCGTTCGTATTCGCAATCAGTTGCAAATTGAAACTCGAATCGCTCAGATGGCAGACGCAGCAGTAGCAACCGTCGCCAATGGCAACCGCAGTACGCAGCTGTACGTCAGTCATGCCAGCATCCAGTTAAAGTCGCCGCAATTTGTGGTGCCACCAAGACGCATCTTCGAGTGGCGCACTCAGGTCACAGGGCAGCAGGAGCAGCAGCAGAAAGTTAAGGAAACGCCCGTAGAATGCATTAAGCAAAATGGCAGCTCAACAACAACAACAGCAGCAACAAGAACAACAAAAGCCACACCCACTTATATGCCACCGCGCATCCAGGGCAATGAGGCGAAACGCAAGAATCTGCCACAAACGCTAGGCAACTTCTTTGAGGCGGAGCGACACGACAGCGCCTGGAATCGCGTGACTAAGTGAGATGAAAACAGTCATCAAGTCTTCTATATAAATACATCCATAAACATAAATATACTATATGTTCACCCTATATTTCATTAGCCCATTATGTGCCACTGTTTTATAAACATGTAAATACTGAACAACTTTCACTTGGTATTAGTAAGATTTGTTATCAGTTTCAATTTATTTATATGAAAAGGTTTTGGGTTTATGTGTATAAATATTAAAAAGATGACTGTCATAATAATCAGCTTGAGTAAAGTTGATTTAAATTCAACAAGCACACCACAAAAAAGCACGTTGCAAGCATTTTAATTGTGTATGAAAAAGTTGTTTACATGCAAATATGTTTATAAGAATCTGATAGACAGTAGTAACAAACGAAAAAATACTAAAATATATATAAATAAGTCTAGACTCCCTTCCGGTAAATCTCTATTCCTTCTTGTTTTGTTCAACTGTGCCTTTGTTTACTTTCTCAGCGTTGCTTTTTAGACATAGATATTCAATGTTGTGTTATACTATTATTAAGTTATAAGCTAAGTTAAGGAGGTCCAACTTTCCGCTGAAGTATTATTGACACTGATTTAAGCTCTAGCAAAGATTGCTTTATAAAGGGGCAAAAACAAAATACAAAAAACAAATATCACCATAATCATAATCAACCAGAAATTTTAGCAGTTGTCACGTTCTCAAAATGTCGCAAAACCCAAAATTGCTTATTCCATTCACAAAAATCAATGATAACAGCTATATACTAAATGAATATACAAAATTTCGCTAGTAGCATATATTTCTCTTTCCTATTTTATTTTATTATTTATTAAAAGAAGAGCACCAATGGGTTAAGATTAAAGCGTAATTAAATGCTTCACGATAAGAAATTCAAAAGTAAGCCAAAAGAGCGGCCAACAAAGAAAAAAAAAACCCCCATTAACTTGTGCGACGTCATCAATGTGCATAAATCACGGCTGAACAAACGCACAAAATTACACGGAGCCGACGCTATGGGCCGGAAGTTCATTATGGGGATGGGAGGCGTCCTACAAAGCGGAAGCTAAGCGAACTACTGCTCCATATATACACACATGAACAAACATGTATGCGTGTGTATTTTTTTGTTAGTTGGTAAGTGTGTCGATAGTGGCCGCATGGTTTCACGCTTTGTGAAGCAGCTGCTAATTTATCAGAGAGACAGCGCGCTTTAGCACGGCGCAAGTTTCAAGGTAGCTTGGGCGAATCGATTAGCGAAACGGAATGGAATGAGAATGAAACGGTATGGCAAATTGTTGAACATGGGAATGGGAAATGGTAAATGGGAACGAGTACAAGTACGAAACGTGCAATGCACATGCAAATTGACAGCTTGGGGGATTGGATGGCACCCACCAGGGTTGTCAAGTGGCTGTTGAATCAATGCAGCAGAAATGTGGCAAATGCCAATGTGTCTCTCTGTCTGTCTTTCTGTCGGTCTGTCAATCTGTATGTGTGTGTCGTTGTGTGTGTTGGTGTCTGTGGCAACGTTGAACGAGCCACTTAAGCCTTGCCACATAAAGTTTATAAGTTCAGTTACGAGCTGAGCTGTCGATGCGATGCTTTCATGAAGGTTCTCATGTGCGCAACATAAACGCAAAACGAAAAAAAAACAAGAAGGCTCTAGTCGAGGAATCCCGACTAGATGATACCCTGAACCCTATACTTTATGCGTACAGTCAGTGCTTGCAAGTATGTGTGTGTGTGTGTACGCGCATACAATGTCCAATATCTCCGGTGTTTCTCAACCGATTTTAATAAAAATTTCACAGATTGTTATTATTTTGATTAAAAATTCAAATGTTATCTCAAATTTTTTCAAATTAAAGATTTTATTGTTATCGATCCCATGTGTATATCGGAAACGGGATTAGTTATTGAAAATCGAAAACAAGTATCTAGCATTATAGTCTCTGAGATCGACGCGTTCATACATACGGACAGACGGACATGGCTATATCGACTCGACTTTTGATGCTGATCAAGAATATATATTCTTTATAAGGTCGGAGATGGTTCCTTCTGCCTGTTACATACTTTTGCACAAAACCATTATACCCTTTTTTCAGGGCAAAAAAAACCAAAAACAGAACAGAAGGAAAAAGAAAATAAAAAATGAAAACTTGCGAACCTGCAAAGCCCTGAACCCCATTTTGCAAACATTGTTGTAAAAGTTTTTTCAGCCCCGACAACAACAAACACTTTCAGCTAATCAGGCTCACGGAATGCTCCTTTTGGGTCGCAAGTCATAAATAGTTAAGAGTTGGGCACGCAAATGCCCAAAATAATGGTTTCCAACTGATGGGTTTTTGGCTAGGTAAAGTCACCAAAGTGCTGGCGAATATTTGTAAGTAATTTATGAGCCAACTGGAGACTATTTTGTTCAACCAGAATAAACAAACTTTCCCCCATGCATCGGTAGTTTTAATTTTAAAGTTCTATGTGCTTTAAATGTTTCAAATGATCCATAGCATTTATTAGCAAAAACTTTTCGGAACATCCGGCTATATAATTTAACACAAAAAAATACCAATTACTACAGCACGTGGTTAATATGAGTCAATTGATGTATTGAAAGTAACATCTGAGAACATTGGAATATTTTTGTATAAGTGATTAACTAAGAAATACCCTTTTAATCATATATGTGTTGTATTTGCATAATTCTATTTTATTTTAATACATTTATGATTTTAATTGAGATATATTAAACGCATAGAAAATGTATTCAAATAAATAAACATTTTCTATATATGATTGAGAATTAAGTCGTAGCATGATTTAAATACAATTATCCAAAATGTTGACATTGATTATGCATTTCAGATTTGATTTTTGAGATCATGTTTTTGAATTTACATTCAATTCGTATTTGATAACCAGTTTTAGTCGAGCGAATCAAATGAATCAGCAGTAGCAGTAGCTACAGTAAACATACACAGGTGCCTCGGGGTTTGAGATAAATCCCCCCAGAATGTGCCAGAGAAAGATGATGATGGTGATGTTGTTATAATGAATCATCTAAGGTGTAGCACCTGCTGTTTTGAGGTTAGCACCAAAGACTTAAATTGGAATTAACTGACAGTGTGTCATACGAAAACCTTAAGTCCTGCTGAGTCACAAATGAAAAATGGATATTTAAATCAAAAAGTGGAACTGGTTCCTTTTCGTTGAATGTTAAATGTTGAAAATATTGAAAATGGCACACATGGTACACAAAATGTGGTAATGTCAATAATTAAAAGTCGGCCAAATGTTGTCATTTGTCCTCCGTGCCGCAAAACGACTTCCTACCCACCCACAAAGATAACTCACAAACACACTAGCATACACACACACACACACGCTCACAAAACATTTGTTTACGGTTGAACGTGGCATGGCTTTTAGCATGCAAGTCGCTCGTCCTTGCTAGCATTTTGGCATTGTTGTTGCTGTTGCTTTTGTTGTTTTGCTGGCATTTTGATTTATCGATTTAAAATTTTCGTTGGAGTCTTTTCGTTTTGGCTTTGCTCTGCGCCTTTTCCACATTTCCACATTAGCAGCTCAACCATTATTCCTTTTTTTAATTTTTGTACTTTTTCATTTTTTCTGCCTTTTAAATACTTATGCTTAGCCTTTTTTCTCTGAGTGTTTTTTTTTCCTCTTTTTGACCGCCTGCCGTTTGGGTCGAGGTCTTTTGCACGGTTTTTTTTCGGAATGGTTTCTTCTTGGTCCTTTTTCTCTCTCGTCTTACCACCCACAAGAAACGTCGTTAACAGTCACGTTAGCATGCGAGTACCTAACACACACACACAAACACACACACACACACACACTAGCTCATAGTATATGTATGCGTTGTCGTTGTTGTTGGTATTATGGCAGCGCGCGCAATTTGGGTCGATGGTAAAATAGAAAAGGCAAAAGCAAGGCAAAGGCAAAAACACATACAGACACACGCAAACATTACCAACAAAGGTCGTTGCGAGTAAACCAATGCACATTTATTTCTATATATATATATATACATATATGTTTATGTTTATATATATGTATATATATATATATATTTGTGTAGTAATATGTAGTTTTATACAGCTGTATTACATGTCATATACAGTGGTTCTCAAGTAATTGGGAACAGGACAATAGTTAACTTTTTAATTGGAACTAATTGAGCGGTGTTTGTTTTCATTACAGACAAAATGAATGAATGGTAATAAACATTTTAAACTGAGAAATGTTTGAAAGTATCATTAAAAATGAATAATAACAAGCTTAGCTACGATTTTTAATTGTCGCATGTTTACATTCAAGCTCAAGTGAAAAATCAAAGTAAAGATAATCTAAAAAGAGAAAAGTTATTGAATATTTCAATGTTTCAATATGAAAGAAGTCCTTGTTAGACCACCACCATATATATTTATATATATATAAATGTACACAGATAAATATATACATATATATGCATGTACAGATGCACCTACGTGTGTTGACTTTTCCATTTCGTATGTGAGTTATGTTCGCGGGGGTCTGTTTGTATGCTCTTTTTTGGACAGTTTTCTGTTTGGTGCTGCTCTGGTTTCATGTTAATTGCTTGCAGCGTCGCTTGTTCCGGCAATCTGCCTTAATTTTAAAGCTTGATTTACAGACTACAACAACTAAGTCCATGTGTTTTTCTTTTTCGCTTTTTCGCTTTTCCTGCTGTTCTGTTCTGCTATGCTTTCGTTTTTTGTCGTTGTTGTTGGAACTGGATGCTGGTTGGTTTCGCGGTTGCAGCTCAACTGCAATTTGCGCCCCAAAGCACACAACACAATATTTTCGTTTTAGTTTCGTCTATGTGTTTGTGTGTGAGTGTGTTTCTACTAGCTACTTTGTCCCTGCATGAGGTCACAAGGGAGCATAACGAGGCATTTAGGCATATTTAGTTGCAAAACTAATGATGATAAGCGGACATTAAAATTAATACCTAAAGTGCTTATACGTACTATACTACATAATTGAATCATTTGCGGCTTTTTACAACTAAAGTTGAAATATTTAATAAAATTGCATTGTTAGAAACAAAGTTAACTTTTTAAATACATAAACATGTATATAAAGTTAAGAATTTACTTCAACAAGCAAGCTTATTATTTTTTGATTTTCTTCTTTTGAAACTGTTCGGCATTGAGAGCATTGAGAAGTCGGCTTAACTCATAATGTGTTCTGCTTGTTTTGGCTTCACACTTTATGTTTTTGGCCACTTTGGCTCGTGTGTTTTTGCAGCAGACAGATAGTAAGAGAAACAGATGGGCGCTAAGGGAAGAGATAGAGTGAGAGAGAGAGTAGGCAAGGTGGTCGAGATGGGAGAGGCCAGAGAGACAGCTAAGTTGAGTCATTAAAATGAGAAATGGCTTTAGGGTCCGTACGCCTAGACAAACATGGTGCCACGACGGGTTTAATTGTTGTTGGCTAAAATGTGTGTGTGTGTGCGTTGTTTTTGGGTCCCACAACGCCAACAAAAGGTAAACGAGGCTTCTTCTCAACTTGACTTGGCCCCAAGCATCATTAAATGCACAAATTTCAGTGCAATTCTAAACTAAAGAGTAGCTCCGAATTCGTTATTATTGTTATTATTATATAAACGTGTGTGTGTGTGAGTTTCTTTGTGTGTATGTGTGTTTGTGTTTAAGCATTTGTTCAAGTTGCGTCAATTATTTATGTTCTGCAAACATTGCGTATACGCCATTTAATTTTGAGTTAATGTGCACAATATATATAACGTATACACCAAGTTTAACGAATGGAGAAGTTCATTTTAAGTGCTTGTTTCGTATAATTAAGAATAATTATGAATTCGGAAATAACGTTAAGAAAATAAAAATAAGCTTTTGTGTATCAGTTTTAAATTATTAAAGCTTTTTATTTTTAACCCAGATAATTTTCTAGCTAATCATTATTCCATTTTGATTTTCCTTCATTTCTTAAAGAAAATTCAACCGCAAAGCTCCTCACTTAAAACCCCTTTGGAGTCTATATCTATTCCCATCTTATAAATATATTAATATAGCATCATCGTTTTTATTTATTTTTTTGTTAAATTGAAAAGCTGCCTAATAAATAAAATTCTCTTGCTCGATTTCATTTGATATCACTCATACGCATTCCATGAACTGTAAGCTATGCAAGTCAAGTTCAATTTACGCGCTTAGAACGAAATCCTCAGCAGTCGGCACCCTACAACCTCCCTCGCCCCGCCCACTCAATTGAATTGTACATCGCCTGTCGCATAAATCACTTATACAGCAGCTCCTCGTCCCTGCCTCCTGTAGCTCATTTAAATACAAATTCCATTAGTCATAGTCCCTGGCAAAAGGGCAAATCACGCACAAGTCGTGTTTTTATTGTGCGTAAGTCGGAGTGTGTATGTACACACTGTGGTTCAATATTTATAAGATCTAAGAGTTTTTCAATATTTAAATCGCTTTAAAAAATATTCAGATTTGTTTTCAGTAGAAAATTACATTTTTGGGGGATCTTATCACTATTGAAATCTTAATAGTTTATGAACAAAATTCGAAAAGAAAAATAGGTTATTAAAGTTTCTAACCCGATGATTTTTTGGAAGACATAAATCCATTTTCTAGCTAACAAATATCTTTGAAATCGTGAAAATCTGCATTTTATGTACTAAATTCTTACAACTTATTATTACGGTTCGAAAAGAAAGATAAGTATAACCTTCAGCAATGTTAGCCGACAAAAATATAATATGCTTCGTTGCTAGTAGAAAGTTACATTTTTATAATAAATTTGTTTCTCAACCAGATGATTTACCATAATAGTTAAATATCTATTAAATAAGTTTTTGTTAGCAGTTTTTCAACTAATTTTTACTAGACTTTTTGATACTTTCAAGGGCAAACTTATTTATTACTTTGTTAATTACTAAAAACAAGTAAGAAGGCTCTAGTCGAGAAATCCCGACTAGAAGATACCCTGATCCCTATACCTTACGCGTACAGTCAGTGCTTGCAAGTATGTGTGCGTGTGTGTACGACCATAGTGCATACTGCATACTCAACTTCAAGGTTCCATATCTCCGGTGTTTCTTAACCGATTTTAATAAAAATCACAGATTGTTATTATTTTGATTAATAATTCAAATGCCATCTAAAATTTTTTCAATTTCAAGATTTTGTTGTTATCGATCCCATGTGTATATCGGAAACGGGATGAGTTATCGAAAATCGAAAACAAACTTGTACTGTCTAGGGATTAGGCGAGCTTAAGTTCGAAATCTGGAGTCTCTAGCTCTTATAGTCTCTGAGATCGACGCGTTCATACATACAGACGGACAGACGGACAGACGGACAGACGGACGGACGGACAGACGGACAGACGGACAGACGGACATGGCTATATCGACTCGACTGTTGATGCTGATAAAGAATATATATACTTTATGGGGTCGGAGATGCTTCCTTCTGCCTGTTACATACTTTTGCACAACTTCATGATACCCTTTTTTCCCATTTTTAATGGGATCAGGGTATAATAAAAGTTCTTTTGCCGACATGAGAAGTGTTTTAACGTTAACGTTAACGTTAACGAACCACTGTAATAATATACTTTAATATATCCCACTCAAAGTTGTCAAATGAATGTCTTAAGGGATATTTAGAACAACAACAAAGAAGATGAAGCAAAAATGATGTTGCACTTACCATTGATACCGCGTTGATTGGACGCATTATCCTCATCGCTGGGGCCACCATGCACCGTATTCAGTTGTCCGCCCAGCCCCTCCAGTCTGTCGTCCTGCTCCTCTTCCTCTTCGCCAAACATTTCGGCTGACTGATAGAGGATTTCGGCTTCGTCTTCATTCGATGTTGGCGATGATTTCACTTGATAAGTAGGCGGCACACCGGCCACGCCTCCTATGTTATTATTGTTATTGTTGTTGTTTGTGTTAAACGTGACATCGTTGTTGTGTGCCGGCTGATGTTGTTGTTGTTGCTGTTGTTGTTGCTGTTGTTTGACGCTTTTCGGCTTGTGAGCATCAACGCTGGAGGATAGCAGGCAGCAGATCATCAGCAGGAGCAGGAGCGGCAGCGTGCAGTAAAGCTTATGGCTACGCCCACCGCACACAGTGGGCGTTATTTGTTTATCATTATTGTTACGTTTTGTTTTTGTTTTGGTTGTTGTTTTAATTGTTGTTGTTGTTGCATTAAATGTTAATAATACTAAGCGTTTTAAAATATTTACACAATCGCACATTATTGATAACACAAGCATTGCATGGTGTTTGTTTGTTTGTTGTTGTTTTGTTTGTTGTTGTTTTCTTGGTTTTTGTGTATTAGCAACATTTGTGTTTGTTGTTGCTGGCACTAATTGGCAACATTGTTGTGCTCTTCGTAGACGTCCGCGTCGCCGGCGACTATTGAAATCTATCGTTGTTGTTGTGCTATTGCTGGCTGGCAGCATGTTGCTAAGGCGCATGTTGCTTCGATTAATGCTGCTGCTACTGAAGTTGTTGTTTTTGTTGTTGCTATGAGCTTTAGCTGTCTGTTGTTGTTGCTGTTGCTGACGTTGCAGCTGTTGTTGCTGCTGCCGCTGTTGTTTCAGTTGCAGCTGCTCCTGCCGCTGCATTTGTGGTTTTTGTAGTTGTTGTTGCTGTTCTAGTTGCTGCCATTGTTGTTTGCTGCATGTTGTTTGCTGCAACATTGGACCCGTTTGAAAATGTTGTTACTGTTACAGTGTTGCTGCTGTTGCAAACCCGTTTGATGTTGTTGCTTGTATTTTTGTAGTTCAGCTGAAACTCCTTTCAAAAAAGTTTTCTTCCTTGCTCTCGCTCTCTCTCTCTCTCTCTCTCTTTTTTTGTCTCTGTCTTAACTGCTGCTATGCTCTGGCATTTGCACAACTTTTGCTCAATGTTGCTGCAATATCACACACAAATTAATATACACTACTAATACATAAATAACAATTAACACAGCACCACACTAGAAAAGCAGCGTGTTGTTGTTGTTGCCGTTGCTGCTGCTTTGGTTGCTGCTGCTGCTAACGTTGACGCAGCATTTTCACCACATATACGTTGCGCCATGTGAAGTTGTATATTTTTTATTATTATCTTATCTCTTTTCTTTCTTGGCAAAAGGTATGTTTGGTAAGCAGTTTGTGTGTGTGAGTTTTGCTTTGAGTTTTTGGTGTGCTGAAAATTTCCCTGAGTTTTGCCAGTGTAGCGCGGACGACAGCACGACTAGCAGCAGAGCACTACTGACGTTGTTGTGACGCTGCCAGCAATGTTGGCCGTGTGCTGCAGGCCCACTGGAAGGGATACTATAACGACGACGACAACGATGTCGTACGTTATGGTCGGACCCCAGCTGGAAGCTAGTCAGATCCAGTTTATGGCAGAGAGAGCATTTATAGTTGATATAAATATATATGTATATTTTGATGTTTGGCTGTTGTTGTAAGTTGTTGTTATTGTTGCTGCTGCTGCGCGTGCGTTGCTTTTGTTTACATTTTCGCATTTACATTGAACTTGCACGAGCTGTTAAATCTGTAACGAATATAAAAAGAGAGAGAGAGAGAGAGAGAGATAGATAGAGAGAGAGTGAGAGGGATAGTGAGCGAACGCGCAATGAGACAAACAAATAGAAAAGGTTGTAAAGTCTAGCTTTAGTCTAAGGCAAGTTTTTCTCCTTAACTAACACACACATACTCAAACACGTACTCTCTCCTTCTTTCTTTCTCTCTCTCTCTCTCTCTCTCTCTCTCTGTCTCCCTGTCTCTCCACATTGATTGCGTTCTCTTTTTACGCTCTGCAGCTTATCTCAGAATTCTTATCGCTGCTCACGTTACTGTTATTGCTTTCGTTTTCTGCTGCGTGTACTGCTGCTGTAACTGCTGTTTTGTGTTTGTTGTTTTAGCTTACGCTTACAATTTTTACTTTCATTTAGTTTAGTAGGTAACACTCATTCTCACACACACACACACACACGCAGGCAGGCACACACACACCCACTCTCTCCCTCCTTCCCGTTTTTCATCTTTCTCTTTTTTGCTCATTGCTTCATTTTTTTTTCGCTTTTATGTAGCTGCTTGTGACTATCTCTGGGCTCTATGTGCGGTTACGTTCATTGTTATGCTTTGAGTAGCTGCCGCTAATGTTCTATTCCTTCTATCCATCCGCCACCCACTCGCTACATGACTATGTTTGTCTGTGTTTCAGACTCGCACTTTTTACAGCTACCGATTTTTTGTGTTGTTTCGTATTTTTAGGCGAAGGCTCAAGTAAGGCCGGGCATTTTGACTCTTTTTGGGGCATTATTATTAATTATGGTATTTGATTGGCTGCTCACTGCGCAAATTTTGGCTGCAAATTGCGTAACATTTTTATTATTTTTTTTTTGGGCCCCTTGTCTACTTGAGACTTTACATAATTGCAAATTAAATTGATTAGAATTCTGTGCTTGAATTTACAGTTGCCCTAATCTATGAAATAAAGATCTTGCAATCTTAATATGGTAATTTAGATATGCAAAGCATGTCATTTATTCTAGTTAGCCCAGCGGTCGGGGAACCGGGGTAAATTACCCCAAATGGGGTAAAAATTAAATTTTTGGTGGTAAAAAGGAAACTTTTGTGAGTAAAAAGTATATATTATACACCGAACCAGCAACGAGTGCCACTTGATTTTAAAATTGTGTAGCATACTTTTAGCGCAATTACAATTTAGCTACGAAGATAGTTTAGTGAAATTGTAGAAATTGTATAAGCAATTTTAAAGAATTTTTAAAGCTAAAAAACTTACTTTTAAGATAAAATTTAGGAAAATATTTAATATTTACTAACTACAAACATATAAAATACATAAATGTTGAGTTTCTAAATATTGCGAAAAAAACTAAATGTTCATAAAAGTCATTTTTGTGCTATAGTAATCGTTTCCACTTCTAAATATTTTAAGATTGCTAAATTTTGACTAAAAAGCGAAGATTCCTGATTGACAGCAATTTTTTGATAACTCGCTTTTTTATTTGCACTCTTTTTAGAACTTAGTAATAGTAAATTCTTTAATTTTGGATTCACTTTATTAGTCGTATAAAATTTAACATTACTTTACCAGCAATTGTTTTGCACACATAGAAAATTCAATATTTAACTCAACTTTTAAGCATCCTTAGTCACATTTTCTTAAATGTGAATCTTAGCATTTGGCTTAACATTTGTTGAGCCACCTAAAAATGCACCAAAACTTGTTTTAATCACATTCCGTTTCAATTCACAGTTAAAGCTGCGTTGCTTTGAAGTTGTTCTCAAGTTTTTATAGTTATTATATCATTTGCTTTAGCTTCTACGCACACAGCAAACACTTTAAGGAGGGGCAATGGTAGCCCAAAAACACTGGCTGCCAATTTTTATTTTCTCTTTTTGGTCCGAATGCTAAATTTTGCTGTCTTGGCCAGCGAACAACAACGAAAAAAAAACTTTTGCACACAGTGCAAAAAACCGTAGAAAAACGAAAGCAATGTTTTGACCTCTTTATTAAAGGCCTGAAGGCACGAGAATACATGCACGCACACTAAAACACGTTTACTCACACACACACACACACACACACATTCACTCACACATTGGATACAATGATATTAGCATTTCTGCACTCACACACAGCCACACGAACACAAGCACCGTGGCGTTTGCTCTGTCATTTTTATTGCTTGATTATATAAAATTTGGCTTTGCCTTCTAGGTTTTGGTGGCACAAATTCCAATTTGGTTTCGCGTTTCGGTTTCTGCTTACATTATACGTTTGTATGTAGCGTCAAACATTTGCTGTTGTTGGCTCTTTGCTGTAGTTTTTTTTAATTGCAATCAATTTTCAACACCTCACACGCGCAAGCAAACGATTAAAAGTTTCTGCACACACACACACACACACACAAACACACATGCAGGCACAATGAAACGCACCGTCCGCTTTTTCGTCCTGCCTGGATGTTGTCAGCGCAGCGCACGAAAACGTTATGGCTCCTGTGCCAGTAACCAAACCAGCAAAGAACGACGACGAGTCTGGGTCCCAATGCTACGAAGCCAAATGGAAACCGAACGATCCCGAACCAAGCACAAAGCGAGCTACTAACGACTGTTTCCAGCAGTCAGTCGAGGCTTGCACTGGAGCTGAGTTATTTATACAGACAGGCTGGTCACATTGCTGGCAGCCGCTCTCTCAAACGCACTCTCTCTCTCTCGCTCTCACTTGTAGTCTCGCTGCTACACTATGTAGTATTTTTACTGTGTTGTTCCTAGTTATAATTAATTAATATATTATTTCTTTAATATCAGTCTAAACCAAATGCACACACACACACACACACACATAGACAAACAAATAACAGCCCAGTCCCACTCGCACTATTTCTATCTCATACTCTTTTTGCTGAATATGGCGCTCTGCCTTGTGGCCTTTCCAGTTTATGGCAACTGAACGCAGAATGCATGTCGGCCTGGCACAGGTAGAGTCTGTTCCCAAACAAACAGCAGCAGCCGCAGCCGCAGCAGAAGTATAAAAAGAAATTTGTGCACGCATTACAACACTTACAAACCGTTACCAGCACACACAAGCACAAGCACAAGCACGCGCAAACGCATACACACACACACACACACACACACATACACATATACACGCTAACATCCTCGCACAATTGTATTTTGATTATGCCCGGTTCGGTACGCCGCATAGCTTAGATATTTCTACGCACAACAATGCGACTTCGTCGTAAACTCAACCCCTCTTCTTTCATGCCTGCCCTACTGGTCCTAGTACCAATGCTTATCCCCGTCTCAGCTCGCCCTCGCCCTTTCGCCTTTTGCGTTCCCAGCAGCCCATTGATAGCCCCAGTTCGCCATATCAAATATTTATAGGAATAAAGAAAAAAGAGAAGAATTTAAGCATAAGCGTTAAAAACAACGAAGCTTAAATACACTTTAAATATTTTCAAAATAAACAATTCTACTACTAATATAATAAATGTAAATGTTTCTAAGCTTGTTTGTTACTCTTTCATGCAGAAACTAATTAATGGATTAAGTTAGCTTATACCACAGAACAAAAAAAAAGCTATAGTTTTTTAAGAATATTGTGTGATTTACTAGATATTATCTAATTTTTTTCTATGGTCTTATGATTGCAATATTTAATACTGAGTAGCAGGAGTTTCATATAATTATGCATGTTTTAATTGCCTTCAATTAAACTAATCCCATTTATTCGGATAGCCTTCAAAGTGCATTAAAAAACTTTGCTTGTCTAACTTTGTTAAGGGTAAACGAGTGGAAAATAAGAAGGAGAATTGAAGAGCAGCAAAGCGGGGCAAAGTTTTGCACGTTTGTCATAGAAGTGAGCTCTAATAGGCATTTAGATCATTTATTTTATGCACAGTCTCATAATAAAAACGCCAAAATATATCATTTGTAATTATAATTTGTGGGCAGGCCGCATACACAGACGCAAACAGACACAAACGAACGAATGGGGGGGGGGGGGGGGGCTGAGTGAGTTTGAGGACCATATCCTCAGCGCGTAGAACACAGGACACAGGACACACAGAGCGGGCTGTCTGCACTTGTCAGACGATAAAGATATTTATAAAAGGCGCTGCCGGGCTAAACAAATGGCTCAAGTCAACTGTGGCCAAACAAAAGAGTTATATAACAATAGATGGAAGACACGAGAAACAAAGTACATAACGAGACTGTTTACCAACACGGCCAAATGTCCTGTGGCAAAAATGCGCTGTTCTCGAAACTAACAGAAAAATCTTTGAACAAAAGCCGATTGTTTCCAATTTCCTTATATAAACATCTACTCAAGGGTCAATTTGCAATTTGCAAGGTTTATTTAAATTTTGGATTTTAATGAAATTTATTATTGTTTAGACTTAAAGGTAGATTTATTATATGCAAGTGATTGAGGTATAAAAAAAGATATTTATTTTATTATTTATTTATATAGAAATACGTACGATCCAATTAAATATTAAAGATAGATTTGTGTGTCCATGACAAACATTTTTGCGGTAAAAGTTTTTTTTTTTTAAGGAGAGAAATTTACTACGTAAATTGCTTCACTCTGAAATTTATTAGATAAATAATTAGCAAATGTGTACCACACAAAATTAATCTAAATTAATTTTGGCACATGTGAAATGAGCTTTAATATCATTAGTCTGAGGGTAAACAAACGCCACGAGATGAGTTCAAGCTGGAACGAGAATTGGGAATTGGGAGGTTGAGGGGGTGTTGAGAGTCATCTGTTTTGTCTTGATGTTTAATAAAGCATTTAATATGATTATTAATCAAATGTGGCGTATTGACTTTTCATTTGCTGCAAAGGATGCGAAAGATGCGGGATGTTTGTTGTTGGCTTGTGGAATCCGACTCTAGGACAATTCCATATCATAAATCAGTTTGTGGAGAGAAAACAACAGCAACAGCAACAGCAACAAAAAAAAAGTTTTGCACTCTGTCCACTGATTGTGTGTGTGTGTATGTGTGTGTGTGTTTGTAACTGGCTTTTATGGCACTTTGTTTGGATTGTAATACGGCTGACAGCTCAATGCTGTTTAATACGCCAACAACTTACTAGCCTGGCAAAAATTTTTAATGAATGACGTCGTCAGTGTGGCAAGGACGCAACCCCCCCCCCCAACACTTCCCCCACTCCACCCACCTCCTCTATCTACATCAACTGCCCCAAGGATATAAAATACTTTTTCCAAACTCGAGGCAGCCTTACAATTTCAATGAACTTTGATAAATCGCTCCAGGCGGGCGGGGGTAAATCGAGAGGAGGGTAAAGAATATATGTGGCACAAGCTGCTGCCGGATGCGAGGCCAGTTCAACACCACAACGCTCGACATGGTTGGTTAAACTTCCTATTTTGGCTGAACCCAAACCCAACATCAACAAAAAGAAGAAATACTAAATCTTATTTTTAGATCTGGCGATTGTTAGCCTCAATTCGGCCTTTCAGATTTCCTTTCGTTTTTCTTTTGCCACACACAATGTCCTGAAATTGTTTGTTGTCCTTCTTCTCCTCCTTCTAGCGAACAGCTTCAAAAAAAAAAACATTTAACTAATTGCTATTAGATTACCCAGCAGCAGCATTTCATATATATTTAGAGATATCTTTAATCAAAATATAGTTGCAAAACGATCAGCAATCGATAACATTTAACACTTTAAAGCTTTTGAAATGATACGCACCTAACCGATCTTGTTCAACATTGCACATAGACTGACGCTTGAAACAGTTTCTCGTTTATTCCCTGATCGACTTGCGCATAATGCGATCTTTACGAAGCCTTCGTTGTGTTTTACAGTTATATTTGCAATGAGATGCTGAGAGAAACACAAATTGCAATTCAAAGTTGAGTTCATCTTATTCAAACTTCCTACTTTTTATAATATGTAAAAAAATTAATAGTATGATTAGCATTATTATCTACTTAAATGCCTGAAAATAATCATTAGGGCTTTATCACATGCTTATTACCATTAGTTTTGCCTGTCTGTCACTTTGTGTTTTACATACATACAAAACTTAGTTTGCCAAATCATTTTCATTTGCATATTCTTTTGGCTTGTGAAAAACACACACACACACAGGACAGTTTATCAGCGAAGTTAAACGCACATGGCTAACAAACTTTACAAAATGGCCCTAAACACACATACAAACGCCCACACACACACACACACATGTCCATAATTACCAGTCACTTGATCCACATACTTTAATCCTTGCCTGTGAACACACAATTCCAGAAAATTATATAGTAACAGAAAGAGAGACCGCTTCCTCTCTCTCTCTCTCTCTCTCTCTCTCGCACATTAAGCTGGTGTCTAGGCCGTTGTTGCCATGTTTAATGCATTTGGCTTAATACACGTTTTTGCCCACATTGAGCATACGCCACGTTTTGCGCACGCAACAAACGCTTGCATGAAAAACTTTCGAACAAATAACAAAGGCAAACTACCCAAAAATACAAAAAATACGAAAAAAAATAGGAAGAAAAAAAAGCGGAAGGGAAAGAAGGACGGAAGGGGTGAGAAAGAGAGTAGTTGGCGCGTTTACTAGCCACTTAAAATGTAACTCCCATGAGGTACCGCAAAGCGAAATACGCCAAGCAAAAGAACAAAAACACAAACACATAAGCAATAACAACGCATAAAAAGCTGTATAGAACGTTGCAATCAGTTAATTTAAGTGCAGGCTCTAAGCTAGCAACAAAAGTGTGTTGCAACTAAGCCAGAGCAACGGCTCAGATATCCTGTAAGGTAAAGTTGAAGGTTAAATGGATAAAGCTAAAAAGTTTTTGCGTTAAAAGGGAAATTCTAAAAATGAAGAAAAAACAACAGTTTTTGAAGCATTTCCTTTGTAATTTTAAGGGAATTTTGAGTTAAATTTATCATTTTTATAACTTAAATGCTTTTGACAACCATATTCTAAATAATATCTATATTTTAAAAATTCATAACCATTTCATAATATATAAGAATATATATATTTATTCAAATATATATATATATATAATATATATATTTATTAAAACCTCAATCTATTTGCTCCAAACATTTTACACTTCCAATGCACTTTTGCTTTATAACAGGGTGTACTATAAGTCGTGGCAGAGGAGGCAGCGACTAGAAGAAACAGAACAACAACAAAAAGTGGAAATTTCAATGTGTATAAATATAAACATGCAAACAAACAAACAAACAAACACGAAGCAAAGCAAGAGAAATCTACGGGCTAGCGAACTGTGGGCAGAGGACTAAAGGGAGCAAATTGAGGCGTTTTGGGTACTTTGCTTTGGTTGAATCTTGGGCAGGTTTTGCCCATTTTGCCTGTGGGTAGACCAAGCGCAACTAAACGCAAACGCACACACACACACACACACACACACATACTTACATACGCACAGTTGCACAGACAAAAGCAAAAGTGGGTACTAATGCAAATAATTTACAAGTAGCAAATGTGGGCGGTGGGCGATGGGCGAAGGGCGTGTCACGTGACAGCGACAGCCGTCGAAGCGAAATGTTGATAAAAACAACAGCAACAGCAACAAAAATAAAAATAAAATGAAAGAGAGCAATGAGAGCAGAAGAAGAAGAAGAAGAAGAAGAAGCAGCAATAGAAGCAGAAGCAGCAGAGAAACAAGTAAAAGGACATTATGCGTCTTTACACATTCGAGCAAAAGGACAAATTTGTAAGGACAAGTGTAAGTGTAGGAAGCAAAACAACCACCCCCCCCACCCCTACATATAGATATGTATATATAGTTTACTTTTGAATATGTGTGTGTGAGTGTGTGTGGCAAAAACGTTCACAGGACGGCCGCCTTTTTGATGATGATGTCGAGTGAAAATCAATGCGCTTAATTTGTGAAAAACACAATAACACAAAGATAGAAAACTATAGGGAATATAAAGGTCACATCCATTGTTTTTGAGTATTTTTATATGCTTATTATTAATTAAGTATTAGAGTTAATCTATTAATCATA
Source organism: Scaptomyza cyrtandrae (assembly GCA_035044605.1). Taxonomy (NCBI): domain Eukaryota; kingdom Metazoa; phylum Arthropoda; class Insecta; order Diptera; family Drosophilidae; genus Scaptomyza; species Scaptomyza cyrtandrae. Next base: position 402,501 of record JAWNNS010000637.1, read on the forward strand.
GTTGATAATTTTATGAAATTGACTCTTAACAAATCCTAGAAAAAATACATAAAGAAATACTTTATAAGAAATAATTTAAAGCTAATCAAATCAGTTTTTTTTTGCGATTTTACAGCTATTTTCCACACAAATTAATATCAAGATAACAAAATGCTGCTATAGTTTACACTGCAAACATGGAATAAAAAAAAAATAATAATAAAACATGAAAGTGACGGAAATAAATAAAAACAAGTAAGAAGGCTCTAGTCGAGAAATCCCGACTAGACGATACCCTGATCCCTATACTTTACGCGTACAGTCAGTGCTTGCAAGTATGTGTGCGTGTGTGTACGACCATACTGCATACTGCATACTAAACTTCAAGGTTCCATATCTTCGGTGTTTCTTAACCGATTTTAAAAAAAATTTCACAGATTGTTATTATTTTGATTAATAATTAAAATGTCATCTAAAGTTTTTTCAAATTCAAGATTTTATTGTTATCGATCCCATGTGTATATCGGAAACGGGACGAGTTATCGAAAATCGGAAACAAACTTGTACTGCCTAGGGATTAGGCGAGCTTAAGTTCCGAATCTGGAGTCTCTAGCTCTTATAGTCTCTGAGATCGACGCGTTCATACATACAGACGGACAGACGGACAGACGGACATGGCTATATCGACTCGACTGTTGATGCTGATAAAGAATATATATACTTTATGGGGTCGGAGATGCTTCCTTCTGCCGGTTACATACTTTTGCACAACTTCATGATACCCTTTTTTCCCATTTTTAATGGGATCAGGGTATAATAAACAAAAACGGCAAACTCAGAGCCAGAGGAGAGAAGAAAAATAAAAGGAAAATACTTAAACTTTGGCTGACTGACTTTTCAGAAATGTGTTTTATATATATATATATATATTTCTTTTTTGCTTTTCCGGCGACACCGTCGTCGGCGGCGGCGACGACGTTGGTGGCTATGGCTGTGGCAGCATTGGTGGCGTTGGCGCGTGGAGGTAATTGAAGTGACGTTTATGAATGTCATCCGTCAAGCACTCAAGGACATTTACATACAAACATACACACACACGCACAGACATACACACACAGGGAGATGCGTGGGGCGTTTGGTTGCTTGACAGATGCGCGTTACACAGATTTCTTTTTGTTGTGTAGTTGGCGTTGTATAAACCACACCAATACACACACATAATACACAGGAAAAGCGCACACACACACACACATCAACTCTCAAGAGAGTTGAGCAATATCAGCTACCGCTGTGATTTAGTCACGATATTGCGAGACAGCGAAAAAGCAATTCAACTGCTTGACTTTGATATAAGAGTTCGTTTATAACAAAGTTAACTGCTTGACTTTCACTCACTAAGGATATCGCCAGCTAAGACACAAACTGCTTGCTAAAGCATAAGATCAACAGCACTAAACTGCCTAGCGTCTAGCACTTTATAAGTTGATGTCACTGTGAAAAAGCTCATCTCTAAAGCACATGCTCAAGTCACATGGCGCAAACGCCTGTTTGTGAAGGATGTTAGCTGCTGATGATGCTGCTGCTGATGTTTGTGTGTGAAAGTGTGGGCTTGTTTATGTGTGTGCGAAACAATTTAAAAATAAATACAAAAAACTAGCGCAGAACATGGCGGCAATGGGTCGAATGAGAGCCGGCTGGGCATCAGAGGGGCAAAGCGGGGCGTTTCTGCGAGTGTAAGTGTGTGGGGTTAACCGCGAGGGCAGAATGATAGATTGAAAAGGACTCGAGTTGAGCTTGAATTGGGACTACCACTTCCCACTCCTCACTGCCCTCCCCACCTCTGCACACACTGTATCAATTTGGCCATTTTGTTTGTTTGCTATTCGAATTGGACACGTTTATTTTTCCATTTTTGTTCGTTCGAATGTTTGTTAGAGGGCTCGTTTCGGTTCATATGTCATTGTCTTGTTTCCTAGTTTCTACACGCATCGTTTTTCATCTATCCAAATGATTTGCGTTTTTACAGCTATTTTTCATGTCATTCCATTTTATATATAATTCTACCTTTTTGCATTGGTGATGAGCACAGCACAAATTACAACTAAATAATGGGTTATATGTTTGTAGTTGACAGTTATGCTATTAGCATATTGAACCTAAAGCATTTTGGGTCCAGTATTAGTATATCGATCTTCGAAGTCATCTGGCAACCCGTGCATTTGTATATTCATCTTGTTCTTGTTCAGATGTGTGTTGCGTGCATATGTAGATGCCACACAGTGGCAGCCCACTTGGCTTGTCTACTAATTAAAATGCATGCAATAACCTGAAGCCTTTGTTGCCATATTTTTGTTGTTGTTGTTGTTGCTCGTATGCGTAGAAGGACGCACAACGTTGACAATTTGCACAAAGTGCTTTGACTTGGAGACAGCAGCAGGCTTAGGGGCATGCTTTTGCTTTAAAGGCGATGATGTATCTATCTATGTACAATTTTATTTTTTTGTGCTGTTTTCTATATGGCCAAGGCCCCAGGCTGCAGCTGCCCCCAACGTTTGCCACGTTTGCCACGACCCTGTGCAAGCCGCAATTCGAAACTATTGATAGCTTTGTAAGCAACATTTTCTAATTGTCTATCAACGCGTCTATTTTTAAGCGCACACAAGCTCAGCAACAAAAAAAAAGAAGTGGTGTCCTTGCATTAAGCTCAGCTGCGGCAGGATAACAATTTCGAGATACTTTTCAGCTCTCTGCATTTTGCATAAATGTTATTTAAAGCATTAAAATGCAGCAACTTTTGCTGTTGCTTTTGCTGTTGCTATCGTGCCACGTGTTGCAACTAAAATTAATGCGAATTTGCATTATAAATAAACACAATAAAGTGCAACGGGCACAACGGCCAAACAAAACACTTTTTGCGTGACTAACGCAAAGTGCTGCGCATTGCAGGTTCAATTTCAAATACCCTAGAAAAGGCAGTCAAATTGCAGTATATACGTGTAGACCGTTTTTTAATTTCTTTATCTCAAGAAAATTATTTTTATGTTTTTAAGCCTTAACATACTTAACATATTTAAAGGCATTCTCTTTCCCTTGTCTAAATTTTATAGGGTATTCAACAGCCTAACAACTCCAACAACCATCAAAACTTCTTACTGGATGTTTTTATATACCCTGAACCCATTAAAAATGTGTTAAAAGGGTATAATGTTCATGTGCAAAAATATGTAAAAGGCAGAAGGAAGCATAAAGTATATATATTCTAGATCATCATCAATAACTGAGTCGATATAGCCATGTACGTCGTCTATCCGTCTGTATGTATGAACGTGTCGATCTCAGAGACTAAAAGAGCTAGAGAATCCAGTTTTGAAACATAAGCTCGCCTAATCCCTAAGCAGTACAAATTTATTTCAAATATTCAATGACTTTTCCTGTTTCCGATATACCCACGGGATCGATAACAACAAAATGGAAAACTTTTAGACGGTGTTTGAAACATAAGATAAAATAATAATAATCTGTGAAATTTTAATTGAAATCCGTTGAGAAACACCGGAACTATGGACCATTGAAGTTGAGTATGCAGTATTAAGAAAAGGGTTCAGGGTATCTTCTAGTCGGGATTTCTCGACTAAAGCCTTCTTACATGTTATAGTTGTATATTTGAATTTTCAGATTGAATGCAGTAAAGCGATTTGCAAAATTGGCGAGTGCTTCATGAGCTCAATAATTGGATGCATTGTGCAATGTGCATGTCAAAAAGATTTTCTAACCGAACCAAATTAATAGTGTTAAGAGCTATACACGGAACAACTTTGATTAGACATAGGATCGGAGGTTGTGATTTGTGTAATGAATGAATAGCAAATCGAAATAAAGTTATTTTAAAGTTGTGTTTGAAAACAACAAAAACTAATTGGAAGCTTAGGTTCTTGACTTCTTGAAAATCAATCCAAACGATTTCAAAAAGAAACTTCAACGCTTCAAGAGCACATAAGAGTAATACGTCTTTTGGAACAAAAGGAAACAATAAGTTAAGTAAGTAATCAAATTTATTTCAATGCAATATCAAATTGATATCAATGTTTTGTTGTCAACAGAAATTTTGAAACAAAAATAATTTTTATTGATGTTTTTTAAATCTGAATACTAATGCAAAGCCAAATTGTCAACAATTTAGTTACGTAAAGGCAAAGTTTGTTATTGATTTTAACTAACAATATTGTTTACAATTTAAGTCGCAACACTTTTTCTAGCGATTATATTAACGACATTTGAGGGCAATAGCAATTCGCATAAAATTTCGCAAATTGACCTTGAAACTCGCAAAACGCTATCATTACAAACTCATTTGACGCTTTAAGTCCAAAACACAAAACATTTTGAAGTAATCAAAGGCGTACCAACAAAAGAAAGAGAAAACCGGTTCGATTGAACTTGACCCGTTAGCACTGTCTCCGTTTTGCACAGAGATTTTTTGCACAAAACCAACAAAATTTATGCGCATTTGCGTGCAGCTATGCGGCATTAAGTAATTGTTTACAAACAAAGTTCTAGAAAACAAGAGAGTGCAGCAAATTAGAGAGAGAGGGAGAAAGAGAGAGAGAGCAAGGAAAAATCACAATAACAGCTGTTTGGAATTATTGCTTCCGTCACGATAACAAGCTTTTTGCACACACACGATCGCCGGCGATTGTGAGAGCTTTTTTGCAAGTGGTGAGCTTTTGGGCTTGTAAAGAGAGACCAACTGTCGCTCGTCTAAGCTAGTTTTAGTTTGTAAATGAACGCGCTGACAACACGCGGCAAAACGACAACGATCTATAAATAACCAAATGAAAACATAAACAACTTATTGTCGCTGTGGAAAACTCATTTTTGTTATGTTTTCTAAGTTAGTGAGGTATCAAAAGCAAATTTCATTCAACATTTCGCTTTCGGTGAAAAGTGACGCAAATGGTATTGGTTGTGGGAACCTGTACAGCTTGTACCATACATACAAACAAATATACAATTATAATAAAAAAAGAAAGAAAGAAACATTCATACGTATAATTTGTGTGTAAATCAATTGATTGTTCCATCGATTGAGCGTTCATTGAAAAAAAGCTTACCTCATCTGCTTTATTGAAAGATCATCATATGATCATTAAATTGCATGTAATCTATGACTTAAACTAACTTATAACTCTTTCAACAAACATCTTTTGCAACGCTTTAACTTTCCAAAAAGTGGTTCAAGTTTAAATTACTTCATCACGATTGCTGCAAAGCGAAATTTTTCGCTAAGTTCGAAGCGTTTTAGACAAATGAGAAAATTAGTTAACGCTAAAAGTTAAAAATATTACAACTATTAAAATAAAACTCCGATTTTTATTGCTAAAGTTGACTAAAAATAAAAATATTTCGTACATGGTATTTCTTCAATACCAATCAAACTATTTAAAAGTACGTTAAATATTTGTCCGATTTAAATTTAATCCTAATTTCTGTAAACTTCGAGTTCAATTGCAAACATTTCGTACAGAAAATGTATTGCTATCTTTTCGCAAGTTCACTAAAATCAATAAACTCTGTTTTGTATTAAGTTCGGTATTAAGTTAAGTATTAATAACAAAAACTATTAAACTATAGAAATCTGCCTATATGTATTTACTTTTTTTTGCCCCACTAAAAAAAGTATTTTTATAAGAGAAATGAATCCATAATCAAATATTGTCAAAATCTGATCAAGAAATCATTATTATTATTATTGGACGTAGATGTACTAACGGACAGTACATTCAAGTGGCCCAACGATACCAAGCACCGGCTTGTTAACGCGCGGACCCAAGCATAAATCGACCCACCTCCCGCCCATCCGACCGAGGGGCGCACCGCGTAACATGCGGTTACGAAGATCGCGAACATGTAGACAAATGACGTAAGATAATTTTTTTTAGAGAGCATGCAGAAGTGGTACTAGTAATAAGGTGGGAAAGATCGTTATATACTGAACATAAGATCCGAAAAGGGTTATGGATAGCATAGTTAGAAAAGCAAGCATGCAGGGCTATTGGTAAAAAATGTCTACTACTTTTAATAGGTACAGCAAAGTTAATTTGGTTAATTAGTATGGGGGAATCTATTTCACCATTTATTAATTTGTAAAAATTAAATTAAATTAAAACAAGCAATACACTATGTTCTAGATTATCAAACCAGACCTGACCTACAAAGTTTGGGGAAAATTAAAGCACACTTTTATATAATATGCTAATGTTGATATATCTATATGTTTGTATTTATTTTCAGGCTGTGCATTTACGTCACAATAGAATCCTAATCAGCTGCCGGGCTTAGTATTTTCGTACGAGTGCAAATTTCCTGAAGTTAATCGCCGTACACACACACACACACACACGCACACGCACACACAAAGAGAAACACACGGATAGGGCACACGGTCTTGAGTAATGAAATAATTAGAATAACAATAAAATAGGCAAGTCGAGAATCCCTTGAACGAAAATAGAAAATCAGAAATCAAGCTAAGGCATATAAATGGGCTCAATTATTGTGATTACGCATAATTAATAGCCACGCAAAATCAATAAGGAAAACACACACAAATATTTATATATTTACATATATATACAAGCAACGAGAATTTATACTATATAATAAAGATCACTTAAAGTGCAACAACGCATTGCTGATTAAGATCCACTCCACTATATATATATATATATGTTTATTGAGGCATATATATTGAGGCATAATATCAACTGTTACAAGACTAAACGTATCAGCGCGCAAAACGCAATTGAAACATAAAGCCACTGTGCAAAGTGTAAGTGAAATCGCTGTAACAACTATTAACATATACAAAAAACAAATAACAAAAAAAACGAGTTATGATTTTTATTAACTAATATTTTTTTTTTATACTTATACAGCTGTAATAATATATATGATTTCTTTGTTTTAGGCAAGCCTAGTGGCACTGGCCACAAGAGGTTACACCATTTGGTTGCAAGTGGGTCAGGCTGTCTGGATAGATGGACGAGTGACGAGGCCTATAAGAAAAACTATCAAGACTTTGTCATTACCAAATATCTGCACACAAAAATGCAACTGCCAAAGACAACAACAACAACAACAACAACAGCAACACAAGCAAGAAACAACATCTATTATTGCAATAACAAAATGTTGAAAATGTTTCTATTGGTGCTACTGCTTTTGCTATTGCTAAGCGGACAAATTGAACCGGTGGATGGCCACAAAGTGACGGTAAGTTAGTTGGTTAGTTAGTTAGCCAACAAAAGCAACAACAACAGCAAGTAATTGCCACTATTGCCAATATTTCGTAATGTCTATATCTTTATTTAAAAGTTGCAACGGGCAAATTTTTAAAATTGAGTTACAATTTAGCTGGTTAGCTAGTTGATGCTTGAACAAGTTGTGAATTATAAATTACAAATGATGAAAAGCTTTTAGCGTGCCATTCACGATTCACGATACTCCCACTTCTCACAATATCTGCAAAATTATTCGATTTTGTTTAAACAACTGTATTTATTACTCATTGAAAACAATATTTCCTTAGCTTGCGTAACAACTAAACTGAATTAAAATTCTTAAGTTGCCAAGTGCAGAAACATTTGATTTTCTCAGAGAAAATTAAACATGTGTCAGACAGTCGGGATCGATAAAATATAAACATAGTAATTTTCACGATAAGATGTTAGCTGCTTACTCAGAATAAATTTGAACTTTGGTACGGTACAAATCGGCAAATAAAGGTTTGACCATTTTATGTGGATCATAAACTTTTATGGCTGCAATTGGCAAAGTAACAAAAACAAAAACAAAAACACAAAGAGCTTAATGAAAAGTAGAAAACAATGAAAGGAAAATAAAATACACTTGAATCGGTACATTATTAAATTGCATTGAACAAGCTGATTATGACTAAGGATTGTAATCTTATAAAATATTTAAAATGGTTTAATGAACTACAGATAATGAGCTGAGACCATTTAATGATGAGTAATTGTAATAATTATAGTTAGGTAACCAAATATTCTGTATAATCATTGATAGATGGGAAAACTGAGAAATGTTATTGCCTTGATCAGTTGAAATCAGCCCACACACGTTTGATTTATGCCCCCCAATATCAGTCACATAGCAAAATACAATCCTCTAAAACTATGTATTGCTGATAATACTAGTTTGAAGGTTGTGCCAATTCCCATGGTTTAAGCTTAAAAAACACGCGCGCGATATGAAAACAAAAACAAAACATAATATCACCCCATTGAAAGATACAGTAAACGCACATAAAATACAACTTCCTGAGAAAAGGATTGATCAGGGATGAGAATGGCAACTTCTATAATCATTATTATCTTACTTCTTATAACTTCTTCTTCTAGAACTTCTTTATTACTAACTTCCTTACTTATAACGAATTAAATTTCAGAGCTCTGAATTTTCATATTAACGAATATTTCTTTGTCCCCTTGAGATTCGCTTTATGGAAGGTCGACTGTATTTGTAATATCAAGCATCCAATGTACTCAAATGTATTTGACGTATGTATGACTTTGTATTGTTTTAGTATGTGCCCCCCTTTTATACTGCTTCCGTACGCATGTCTTGATTAGGTCGAAAAATATGAACGAAACATGATTATAAAATCATACATATGTACGTTTTGTTTAGTGCCAAGATCTATATGTGTGCTTATTTATGGGGGGGGGGGGGGGGGGGGGCACGTTCGTATGCTTTTATACTACATAGGTATTTATGTGCTTATGTGCGATCACCCGATTTACAAACAATAACAATAACAACTACACATATCAGCTGACTGTGCCCAATAGTAAAGCTCTTTGATAAGAAAGTACGTTGAAGTACGTTGCCGCTCGATGCCATCGCAATAACTACGACTTCTCTCTCTGTCTCTCTCCCCGCCACAATAGTAGTAGTAGCTCAGCTAGAAAAGTTTCGCATGTTAAACTTTTGCCACGCCTCTCACTCTAATGAATGGCACGCGTCGTATTGCTGCTTGCTTGTACGACTGTTCACAAAGTTTGACCGATGACGCGTTGCGTGTGCTTGGACTTTGCCTTCGCTGCTGGTGGGTGATGCGTTCGGTTCTGAACGAAACGAAACGAAACAAAACGAAACGAAACGTTTCGTTAAGGTTTCAACTGCACGCCTTTGTTATAGCATTATCTGAGCACAAGTAAGAGCGCGAAAGCGAGAGAGAGCGCACGCGACTAACAACAAAGATTATTTACTTCATGTTCTTGTTTTTGCAAAAGCGAGTTAAAACCGTCTAATCAGATACGCCACCAGGGAATATCTTTAGGTAGCTAATAACAAAAAAAAATGGAAAAATTGGACTTTGACTTTGATCGAGTTTGGCTAACATGGCGTAATGATAGTGTAAGGCATACCGGTAATACGTACGTAACTGGTTTATGTGATACATAATCAATCTTTTTTTGGCAAAGATACTTAAAAGCTTCTCAGAATTTTTGATATGTTATCACATTAGCTTATAGAGAGTGCCACATGAATGAATATGAAATGAGATTAATCACCCTGAGTATGAAATGTCTTTATTTATAAAAATTATCAAGAAACTATAAAAAGAAGATTAATAAAACGAGTAAAGTTTCTTCAGATCTAGAAATATGATCGCAAACGAAAATCGATTAATAAAGCATTCTAAAGACCAAAGTCTTTATGACTCCTTTAAGAAAAACTTTAAGTTTGTTTATCATCTCAATGATTTAAAACTGCTTGCTTGCAGGCCAGTCTCATTTCAAATCACCAATATCCTGTTGAAGAACATACGGTGCACACATCGGATGACTATATCCTAACCATATATCGCATACCAACTTCACCAAAGCGCCAGCATTTAAATGAAACCATGCAGAAGCCAGTTGTATTCCTGCAGCATGGTATCGTGTGTTCCTCCGATGATTGGATCATCAATGGGCCAGATACTTCACTGGCCTATATGTTTGCTGATGCCGGCTACGATGTGTGGCTGGGCAACGCGCGAGGAAATACGTACTCCCGCCAGCACAAGCACATACATCCGGATACGACGGACTTCTGGAAGTTTAGCTGGCACGAGATTGGCGTCTATGACTTGGCTGCCATGCTGGATTATGCCTTGAATGAAACCGACTCCAGTTCGCTTCACTTTGTGGCCCATTCGCAGGGCACCACCACCTTCTTTGTGCTGATGTCTTCGCTGCCCTGGTACAACGAAAAAGTGCGCTCGGTGCATCTGCTAGCGCCCATTGCTTATATGAGGAATCATGCATTTATACTCTCCAAATTGGGCAGCGTTTTTATCGGCTCCCCATCGTTCTTAAGTTGGATTATCAGCAACATGGAGATGCTGCCCATTACCAGTATACAGAAGATTATGTGCGAGCATATCTGCTCCGAGGGATCCGTGCTCAAGTTTCTATGTTCGGGCTTACTCGATTTTATTGGAGGCTGGGGCACAAGGCATCTCAATCATGTGAGTAACTGCAGTTTATTTGTGTATTTTTCTGTAAAAGTAACTTAATTTTGAACTATTTCAGAGCCTTCTAACCGACGTTTGTGAGACACATCCTGCGGGTGCTTCAACAACACAAATCATCCACTACTTGCAGCTGTATAGCTCAGGCGATTTTCGACAATATGATCATGGAAAGGAGCAGAATGAAATAATTTATCAACAGGCGACGCCGCCAGAGTACAATGTGCGAAATATACTGAGCTGTGTTAATATGTATTATAGTGACAATGATTATATGTCGGCAGTGGAGGATGTGGAGTATTTGGCAACGTTGTTGCCGTGTGCGGATCTATATCGTATACCCTACAAAGACTGGAACCATTATGACTTTTTATGGTCTGTCAATGTGAAAGAAGTGATAAATAACAGAATAATTGATAAAATGCTCAGCTATGACATTGAGCACAACACGGGATTGAGTTTCTAAGTAGGTTTCAAGTAGCAGCGTAGAAAGTCCCAAATATGCACTTTTACATACTATATACGTACACAAAAAAAAAAAAAAAAGATGGAAGAAAACTTAGTCAAATCCATCCAAAGAAAGGTACTCTTATTGTTAATACCAGTAAATAATAAGCGTTTGCGTGATATATTTGGTATAATTTAGATGTTAAGCTGCAAAAGGTTTGTGAAATGCTTGTAGAACATTAAACTAGTTTTTAAAACGTTGTTACATATACAAAGTACTTTTTGTAAATACAATTAAAAAAAACTCACCTCACAATTGTTTTAACTGCCTTGATGTGAGCGATAGCTAAGTATCGATATTCATTTAACAGAAACTCCTGTTCTTAACAGAACTTTACACAAGCAGTTGGAGTCGACCAATGAGCATCGAATACTGTATCAAGCCAACAGAAGTCTCTCTGTTAACAGCTCGCTCAATGTGCAACTGTTTCACTCAACACTTAAACAAAAAATATGATATGCTTGAATATAAAAAATATTTTTTTTAAGGATTTGTGTGCCTTATGTATATTTGAAGTTTGAAATAAATGAAAGCCCATTTGGCCATTATTAGATATATCGCAACTGTGACCGTCTGCTTAACAGTGACGAGTAATCGGTACGCGAATATCGCACACCACTAATATGTATTCTCTGAGTGTAAAATCAAGTAGTTCAATTTTTTCACAGTGCTGCTGCACAACAACAAATACGGTACGCGTTAATACACAAATAAATAGTGCAATTAAGTTGCATTTTAATTAGCTGTCTCATAGGACTTGTGCCTATGTAGCGGTTAAACGTGATATTTGCATTTAGAATGGGTAAGTTAGGGTGAAAAACTATTATATTTTAGTCTAAGCCGCTGTGCTGTGCCCCCTTCTCCTGTTTGCATTCACAATTAACTAATCCAGGGCTGCAAACATAGTTGAATTGCTACCAGTACTACTGCACTAAAGTCACTGAGTGCAACCAAAAAATTTTATGAAATATGTAAGCTAACAACGATATAAACTACAATTACAGCTACGCAGAAAATGCTGGTGGAAATAACAACGGATGGCATACCGAAGCTTCACTGCCCCGTTTGCAACAAAGCACTCGTTTCGTTGGCCGGCTATGTGAAGCATGTGAAGAAACATGAGCCTCCGGGCGGCTTTCAGTGCCGCTACTGTGATGCCCAATATTGCCATGAGGAGGAACTAAAACAGCATATAAAGGAGACGCACAGCGCTTTTGTCTGCCGCCTGTGCGTAAGTACCGAAGTAATATTCAGCAGCTTGGAAGAGCACGATGCACACATTGAGGAGCAGCATCAGGATAGCAAGTTCAATGTTGGCCTTGAGCCCGCCAGCGAGAAGCCTTTTAAATGTGAGGTGCGTATTTTGTAAAATTTTTTTCAATCCTTGAGCTTTCAAAAATATATATCTATACTTTTTAACAGATTTGTGGCAAAAGTTTTGCGGATCGCGAGAGCAGCGTTAAACATCGTTCCGAGCACGACGAAGCTCTGCCCGTTGAATGTAAATGCTGCTTTATGCGCTTCTCATGCATCTCCAGCTTGACCAAGCATCAGCGCCGACGCCCAGATACCTGCGGTCAGGAAGTGACAAACAAGAATCGCAAACGTACGTGTTTCAGCTATTGAATGTCAAATTTGATAATGTTCAAATGGCAATAGCTTCATTTCAATAGGTTGTTTATATTTCTTAAGAATATTTACTGTGTATGCATTATGAAGTCTCCTTTGATTTATTGCAGAAACAATTCGAATATATATGTTTGAAACAGTTAAGCGATCTATGTTTGGAATTCATTAGTCCACACATTTATATCAATAATTATAATAAACTTTTATTAAATTAATCGTTTGCAGTGTCCGCTCTAACAGAGGCGCCAAAAGAAGTGGTTAAGAAGAAACGCGGCAGGCCGAGGAAAATCCCAGTCGCTGATCTATCGGATAGCGATGATGATGTGCCACTAGCAAGCAGGTTAAAAGTGCCGGCACCTGTAAAGCAAGAGTTTGTCAGCAGCCAGGAGCTAAGCGATTCAGCCGAGGAATACCCAGACTTTGAGCCCAATAACAGCGATGACGAGGCGGATGCAACACGATTTAAGCTGCCGACACCGGCAAAGGTTAAACAGGAAGCCATCGATCCGGACTTTGAGTACCAGGATGCCAGTCTGTTTGTAAAGGCAGAGAGCGGTGCCTTGGACATATACAGCAATGAGAAAGACAAGCTGCTAGATGTGTTGCTTAATCAGGATGAGGGTCTAAAGCCCTTTGAGAATCTTAAAGTTGAGCATGCAACGGGCATTTTGGATGAGATTGCCGCGGTGCCCATGCTAAAACACAATGGCGCCGAGCACATGGAAGAAGATGTACTGGCGCTTAGAGATACAGACGACGATGATGATGATGATGACGATGAGGAATTTATTGTGGAACCGCGCAGGAGAAAAACTATTGTTAAGCGCAAATATCGCAAACGTGGTTCCACGCCAGAAAGTACCACTGCAGGTCCCCGACGAGTCGCTAAAATAACGAAAAAAGAGCTAAAGGAGCGCCTTAAAATGATCAGCAAAATGGAAAAGACATGGAAGTGTCCGCACTGCGTAAAAATCTATCACATAAGAAAACCCTATGAGAAGCATCTGCGTGACGATCACAAGCTCAATGAGGGGGAAATCAAGGAACTATTCAAAGATGCGGACGCTCATGCCAAGCTGGACGATGAGGTGTTTAAATGCAAAATATGCAGTAAAATATATTTGGTGGAGAAGCGTCTGGAGACGCACATGAAGGTGCACGGCAAGGATGGCAGCCTTACTTTTAAATGTCCGTGCTACTGCAATCTGTTTTTTGCCAGCAAGGAGCTTGCCACCCAGCACGCCCATGATCTGCACAAGGAGCTGCTCTATTGCGAGAAGTGCGATAAGTATATGACCGGCCATGACAGTCTCAAGAATCACGAAAAGAACTATCATTCGCGCAAGGAACCTCGCAATCTTCCACGCAATCTCATCTGCGACAAGTGTGGCAAGAAGTTTACCGGCCGCACATCTCTCTCGGATCACGTTCGTTCCGAGTGCGGTCGTATGCCACTATATGAGTGCAAGGTGTGCCACAAGCGACTTTCCACTGCGGGTATATTAAAAACCCATATGCTCCTCCATCAATCGGAGACGCCTTATCAGTGCGACAAATGCGGCAAAACGTTCAAAGTTAAAGCACAGTATAAATCTCATCTAAAGACGCGCCACACGGACTACAAGCCCTATAAATGCCATGTAAGTATTAAACAATGCTCTTATAATATTGCTCTTATATATTTCCTGAGCTTATAAATAAACTTATGTTAGCTTACGTCTAAATGTAAAATGTGCTTAAAGAGAAATTTAATTCTATCCCAATTACAGCTTTGTCCGAAGGAGTATCCGTACCGCGAGAGTCTTTTGACTCACATGACTGTCCACACGGGCATCAAACGATTCCTGTGCAACAATTGCGGCAAACGCTTCACATGCATCTCAAATCTGCAAGCACATCGCAAGGTGCATGCAGACACCTGCGGCCAGTTGCCGCTTAACGCAAAGGCCACACAGTATATGGGCGTGCAGCGGGGCAAGCTACTGATGGGCGCTAAGCCGGAGGCTGGCATGGAGTACGAGGAGACGAAAACGCTGATTGCACAGGATGTCATAGATCGGGATATGCCGATGGCGCAGGAGCTTAACTTTCCATCCGATGGCAGTGCACCACTGGCCACCGTTCCGCTGAACTATGCCTCGTCGCATCTGGTACCGCATATTGTGCTGCAAACAATGCAAGCAGAGGCGCGCAAATAGGTTAGGTTTCTAAGTACTATATAGCTGGTAAAAATTTAAATAATAAAGACGCTTTTGTAAATTGATAAACTGTTAAGCCTAACTATCTAAAACTTATGAATTCAATTGAGTCTATTAATTGAGTTTAAAATAAGGCTGCTGGACGCGTCCAATGGGCATGCGACCTTTGGTGCGTAATCGTCGGACTGCTTCCCGTATAAATTTTGGAAGTAGTGCACCTGTTTCGCCCTGTTGCTCCATCACATCCAGGGCTGCAGAATACACAAACATGACATTGGACACAATTGAGAAATAGTGAACTTTGACTCACCCTCCTCCACAACCTCGCCCACAAATACCTTAGCTATGCCGGACATGGCTATAACCACATTTTGTGAGACCGAGCATCCTGTTATTGTCTGCATCAGTCGCTTAACAGCAGCTTTGGGAAAGGCAGAACGTCGATACATTTCATAGCGATCTAGTTGCTCCTCGGTAAAGTTTGACACTAGCACTCTTAAACAAAAGGTAACTTAGTTGTATACTTTCACACCACACAAAAGTTAGCTTACTGCATGCGCTCGCGTTCCTCCTCCTCGAGCTCCTTTTTGGTTTTTAGCTTCTTTTGCGAGGGCTCGCCAGAGTCGTTATCTGCATCGGCATCGATTTTGCTTTCCTTGCCTTCAGCATCTGTCTCGTTGCTATTGTTTTCGGCTGTGTCGGAGGTCTCACTGTCTTTACGAGTTTTGGAGGCTGTGTTAAAGAACTTTAAGTCTCCATCATCGTTGTCGCTTAAGGAATTTTGCGTGGGAAATAAAATTTCATCCATTTTTTTTCCAGGTAAACAACTTGGAGTAAGCAATCGTCAGACTGACTACAAGCACTTTACAGCACTTTTGGTATAGATATTATTGTAAATGAGACATATCGATAAAATACTCAAAACACAGCGACAATAACACTTTGGAAAAAACCTTCAACATGCTATAAATTCATTAAATAGCTTTAATAAATAAATAAATACAAATAAAATGAAAATAATAATCTAGCTGGCCAATTAAAAAGAATTCAAACTGAACGTTCATGCAACTATACGATAGAGCCTATCGATTGTATACTCACATACATTGCGCATTTGGCTAGAATACCATCACTAACCTCGTGCTCTCCTTCACCGTCATTATTGCTTTCGGTAGCCGCAAACTAATTTTCTTAATTTTTGCAAGTAAAAAGAATGTCTGCAGTGGAAGTATTGAATGTTGAGGCAGACACCCCCGAAGTACCCGCACCGGTACCCGGTGAAGATGTCAAAAAACAAAAAAAGCCAAAGCCGAACAATAAGAAATTGCGACAAGGTGAGTGACCCGAGTCCATTTAACCATGCATTTTTCAGATATATGTATCAACATATCTACTTACATATATGACTGTTTGTATGTTAATTTTTATTTCACATGCGCAATTCTAATCGCACAGAGGCCGCAGCTAAAGTTGTAGCCGAAGGGGGTGAACCGGATGCAAACAGCACAAATGGCGATGCTGAAGAGAAAAAGGCGCCAACGCAGGCTGCCAAGAAGAAGAACAAGGGCAAAAAAGCCGGTAGCGGTCAGACAGATCCACCTACTATACCCATTTCGGATTTGTTTTCCAATGGCAACTATCCCGAGGGTCAGATTATGGAGCATCCAACACCCAAAGATTTGCCGGATGACCGTACGGCCAAGGATCGTTTTGCCTCAGAGGAGAAACGTGCTCTGGACCGCATGAATAACGACATCTACATGGAGATACGTCAGGCAGCCGAGGCGCATCGCCAGACACGTCAGTATATGCAAAAGTACATTAAGCCTGGCATGACCATGATACAGATATGCGAGGAGCTGGAAAGCACTGCACGCCGTCTTATCGGCGAGAATGGCCTTGAGGCCGGTCTGGCCTTCCCCACTGGCTGCTCGCTTAACCATTGCGCTGCCCATTACACGCCTAATGCCGGCGACACTACGGTGCTCCAATATGATGATGTCTGTAAAATTGATTTTGGCACCCACATCAAGGGGCGGATCATCGACTGTGCCTTCACGTTGACATTCAACAATAAGTACGACAAACTGTTGCAAGCTGTTAAGGAAGCCACCAACACAGGTATCAAAGAGGCCGGCATCGATGTGCGTCTATGCGATATCGGCGCAGCCATTCAGGAGGTCATGGAGTCGTACGAAATCGAACTGGATGGCAAGACATACCCGATTAAAGCCATTCGTAATCTGAATGGACACTCCATTAGCCCGTACCGTAAGCAAATTACATAAGTTTATTTTTATTATTGATTAATTATATCTGTGCAACTTCCTACAGGCATTCATGCTGGAAAAACGGTGCCCATTGTCAAGGGTGGCGAATCGACTCGCATGGAGGAGGATGAGTTCTATGCGATTGAGACGTTTGGCTCAACAGGCCGCGGTCTTGTGCACGATGACATGGACTGTTCGCATTATATGAAAAACTTTGATTTACCATTTGTGCCGCTGCGTTTGCAGTCATCCAAACAGCTGTTGGGAACCATTAATAAGCATTTCGGCACGCTGGCATTCTGCAAACGTTGGCTAGATCGCGCTGGCGCCACCAAATACCAAATGGCACTCAAGGATCTATGCGATAAAGGTATTGTTGAGGCCTATCCTCCACTTTGCGACATTAAGGGTTGCTACACTGCCCAGTATGAGCATACCATTATTTTGCGACCTACCTGCAAGGAGGTCGTTTCGCGTGGTGAGGATTATTAAAATCGCGAACATGAACGTTGTTGTTCAATAACATTTACAGCATGCCTTAGATATACAAAACTGCAGTATATTTTCTTGAGGTTCATTCGATTGTTAAAATTTGTGTGGAAAACGTAAAGTCATTTTTAAATATATACTGTTGTGCATTGTGCTAAGCATTCACACAAGATCAAGCAAAGGTCTAATTGTTGCCAAAACTTAAGCTATTCAATCCAATCAAAAGCGGCCTCTTGGAAATTTGCTTTACTCTTACAATTTTTGGGATTCTTAAAGGCTCTGTAGTAGTAAACGAACCATTTTCCTGTTAGGTAGTACAGTATTTCAATATAAGTGATAATGCTAAAGCCATACATCAGTGATAAAATGCCACCCAAGCGATCTGTAAAAACTCAAGCAATATAGTAATAAATCAGTTTCATTAAATTCAACGACTCAACTAAGCAACGCAACCCAATCCCCGACCATATCCATCTGTGTGGATTGCGCAAAGCGTAGCTTAAAATATAGCTTTATGATTGACAATGGACGGTCATTGGTCAGGTCCTTCCTAAAATTTCAAGATTAAAGTTGGTTCATTAATAGAAACAAGTAAGAAGGCTCTAGTCGAGAAATCCCGACTAGGCGATACCCTGAACACTATTCTTTACGCGTACAATCAGTGCTTGCAAAAATGTGTGTGTGCGCGTGCACGCGCATACTAAATACTGCATACTCAATTTCAATGTTGCATATCTCAACCGATTTTAATCAAAATTTCACAAATTTTCATTATTTTGTTAATTGTTTCAAACGCTATCTCAAAGTTTTCAAGATTTCATTTTTATCGATCCCATGTGTACATCGGAAACGGCAAGAGTTATCAAAAAACGAAAACAGACTTGTACTGCCTAGGGATTAGGCGAGCTTATGTTCCAAATCTGGAGTCTCTAGCTCTTATAGTCTCAGATCGACGCGTTCATATATACGCGCGACGGACATAGCTATATCGACTCGGCTGTTGATACTGATCAAGAATATATATATACTTAATGGGGTCGAAGATGCTTCCTTCTGCCTGTTACATACTTTTTCACAAAACAATTATACCCATTTTACCGATTTTTAATGGGTTCAAGGTATAAAAATAACATACAGCAAACCACGAGAATATCCAGATGAATTGTATGCTTCACGTAGCGGAGCAGAATTGCTAACAATGTCAAAGTTGACACCATTACAGGTGGGCAGACAATGTGCACATTGTGTGATGGTGGTGGCGGCCTTCTCGTCACCCAGCTGTACATACGAATACTCATTGTTTCCATACCAAATGCCTCGCCACTTTATCAAACAAGGTAAGTCGAGCAGCGTGCAATGGCTGACATCAATGGAGCTACCAGCCATCGGAGCGGAGGCACAACCGCAATGCTGCAACATGCTCTCAATGCGACAGAGTAACATGCATTCGTCCAGGGAGTAATATGATCTAAAGAGCCAAAGTAAACCTTAGTGCATATATAACTGAGAGAGATTTTGATATTTACTGATTTAACAGCTGTCTGCCCTCTTCGGGAAAGTAGCAGCGACGTATTTTAGGCGTAACACTCCGCACTGCAGCACTGGAGTCAAAGAACTTAGGCTGTATGGGCACTTCTACAATGGTATCGTGGTCGACAAGTATTTCGCCATCACTGTTGGACTGTATGGTAGCATAATCATTCTGTGGAAATATCAACAACTAAAACGAATCGTAGAGTATCGTTAAAAAACTAAAGTTGGAACGTAAAATTTGTGCTTACCCGAAATGCAGTATTGCTTAGATAGGTTCTGGTGTAATCATCTTGCTTGACATCCTGCAGCACAAATTGAATGCCATTTAAAATGGAATTCGATTCAAAAACAACCTGCGGCAAAGCATTCATTTCTGCATCATCTTTAGCGCGCTGTAAACTGTGCGATGTTTAGTAACAACTGTTAAGCAGCGTACTGTGTTTACTCACGGATTTTGTGAATAGCTGGGACGCCGATAGTTAAATATGCAGCACACACTTGACGATGTTGCCCGTTTGAGAAATAGTTTACCTGTGTTCACAGGAGCGCCATAGACAATCCCACGTAAGACCAGGTCACCACAGTCGGGTGATAACTCCCGCAGTATATCATGTACTGAATAACCGCTGCCGTTGTAATAACTATTGAGCAGCCAATGGAGGTGACCCAATTCCACGTTGTCTAACGTCACCTCATCGTGGGCATTCAGGTAGAAATTGGTCAGCACCAGCAGGCGCCGAGCCAAATCGTCGGCATTTAGTGCAAATTGTGGGGAGAAGTTACTGCTGCTATGGTACATAGACTGGTGCAGATAGCTGTCAATTGAAATGGTTGGTAACATAATTAGCATGCAAACTGAGTTCGTATATCAATTGGGTTCTTGGTTAATTTATGTTTAACGGGTGACCGCATCCGACTAGGAAATACTCTAGACATATATACCACAAATCATTAAACTGTGAATCGCCTCTGCGATAACAGTATAGCAAACAAAAACACCTCAAACTATATAGAGTACAGCTTTTCAATGTGTCTATTTCAGGTGCTCAAGTTCTTTATGATATTAGAAAGTCTCACATAATGTTATCAAGCCTTGCAACTTTTTATTCATAATTTACAATGAAGATAAACTTTGACAGGTGCATTACCTAGATGATTTAAAATCTACTCAAAATGCGTCAAATAAAGTCAAGGACTATAAATAAGAAATTGTCAATTGACGTATCAGCAAAAGCCTATCAGAGGCCTTTCAGCGTAACCGAACCCAAACATATAAAAGTGGGCTAAGCAACTCCGTCTAGCTCAGAACAACGGCAACCATGTCGCTGAACAAGTCACTGCTATTTGCCCTGTTGGGCCTTTTGGCCACGATAAGTTTGAGTCAGGCGGAACGTGTTCGATACGACAATTATCGCTTGTACAAGGCAAATGCAGAGAATGTTGAGCAGTTAGCTGTTTTGAAGGATTTGGAGGGATCTAGTGACTCCATTATGTTCCTGGATGGCGTGCATATCGTTGGCGCTGATGTGCAAATGGTTGTTGCCCCACACAAGGTGCCTGATCTATTGGAGGTGCTGGGTAAGGCTGAGATTAAGTACGAGCTGAAGTCGAAGGATTTGCAAAAGTCTATGGATGAGATTGATGAGAAGGTAGCAATCAAGGGTCGCGCCGCTGAGGACTATAACTGGCTGCAGTACTATGAACTTGATGATACCTATAGCTGGATGACGAACTTGGCCAAGAAGTATCCAAGTATTGTTACTCTAATTGAGGGTGGCAAAACCTACCAGGGACGTTCTATTTTGGGCGTGAAGATCTCCAAGAGCGGCACCGAGAAACCCGGAATTTTCCTCGAGGCTGGTATTCATGCTCGCGAATGGATTGCCCCTGCAGCAGCAACCTACATCGTCAACCAGCTCTTGACCTCCAACGTGGAGTCTATTAAGCAATTGGCTGAGAACTACAATTGGTATGTGTTCCCTCATGCCAACCCCGATGGTTATGTCTACACTCACACCAAAGATCGCATGTGGCGCAAGACTCGCACTCCATATGGCAGCTGCTTTGGAGCTGATCCCAACCGCAACTGGGACTTCCACTGGAACGAAGTGGGTTCCAGCAATAACGCTTGCTCCGACACCTATGCCGGTCCCAAAGCATTCTCTGAGATTGAGACCCTATCGCTGTCCAAATTCATTGCCTCGCTGAAGGGAAAGATTCACCTGTATATCTCCTTCCACGCCTACTCGCAATACCTCCTTTATCCCTACGGTCACACCAAGAGTTTGCCCGACAACGTCAAGGACTTCAAGCAGGTCTTTAATGCAGCCGTGTCCGCTGTCTCCCAACGTTATAACACCAAATACACTGGCGGTAATATCTATGATGCCATTTACCCTGCAGCTGGCTCCAGTGTTGACTGGGCCTACGGAATTCAGGATGTCCGTATGTCATTCTGTTATGAGCTGCGTCCCTCATCTAATTCCTACGTCACTGGCTTTAAGCTGCCAGCGAACCAGATTATACCCGCCAGTGAGGAGGTCTTAGATTCAATTGTCGCCATGGTTGGCGAGGTCAAGAAATTGGAATATTTCAATTAATGAATTTGCGAAATAAACGACTTACATTTTTGAAGCATAGCTTTGCATTAAACGCTTGCTAATCATATTGGAACTGCAAACACCAACAGCGGGAAAGGGGCTGTTTGAGACGTGCACCAGATTGGGCGCCATATGTATCTCAGTGGGCTGGTCAATGTACTCGATTGTTAGATTGACGATTACAATGTGTGTCCAGACAATAATCATAGCGAGAAACGCCAGCCAGAGAGCTCTGTCAATAGATAGATGATATTGAATTGGGTTAGCAAATGGGCTTTGACTCTTCCTTATCTCACTTGGCATACTGCACAGGCGTGTGGAGTAGAAATGGTTGTAGTCCACTTATATAACTGTTGCGCAGAAAATCTTTAAAGAGCCTTCGATAGCTGAACTCCACTTCAGATAATTTGGCCATGCTGCTGTCTGCTACTGCTAATAAATTCAGCTGTCGTTTTATAGGACTGTCCGCTTGGTATTCTCCTATTTTTTTTACATACTAGCTCATCAATCAGAAAGTTTAATTGAAATGTGTCACAGTAGGTCAAGAGCAGTCAAAAAATGATGGTCCGTCACTTGATTGATGTAC
This sequence comes from Scaptomyza cyrtandrae, assembly GCA_035044605.1. Lineage (NCBI taxonomy): Eukaryota > Metazoa > Arthropoda > Insecta > Diptera > Drosophilidae > Scaptomyza > Scaptomyza cyrtandrae. Next base: position 424,833 of record JAWNNS010000637.1, read on the forward strand.
TTAGCTATAGTGAACAAGTGTGGATATTAAATGAGGCTGCTAAAAATAGATTTCGCCCTTAAACATAGTTTTACACCCGTACACTAACTAAGTTCATCAATTGCTTTGTTTTGTTAACCTACTAATTGGCCTCGGGTTGCACGTATTCAATTTATAGAATGCCAGACATTCAATAATACACGGTTTAACCCAAATGGTTTATGACCAATTCAAAACGTTTGCTTTTTGAAAAGTCTCCTAAAATGCTGTTTATTTCAGGAAAGTACACAAAAAATTTTAGCCGTGATTTACACCAACGCAATCTTAACATTGATAAGGACTTAAGCGCAGATAACTCTAATATTTATGTGTCCAAGAATGGACAATTTCAATTTGAAGGGTTATAAATAAGATTTTGCTAATTGACTTATCAGCGCTTATCAAATGAGTTTACTTCGAACAGAAAACGACTATATAAGCCAAAATCTCGCCCTTGTCTAGTTCAAATCAACGAAAAAATGTCACTGAACAAGTTGCTGCTGTTTGCCTTGTTGGGCCTTTTGGCCACGTTTGGATTAAGTCACGCAGAACGTGTACGCTACGACTATTATCGACTGTACAAGGCCAATTCGGAGAATGCTGAGCAGCTAGCTGTGCTTAAGGATCTGGAGGGATCTAGTGACTCCATTTTGTTCCTAGATGGCGTGCACATTGTTGGCGCCGATGTTAAAATATTGGTTGCCCCACACAAGGTACCTGATTTAATAGAGATCATGGGCAGGGCTGAAATCAAGTACGAAGTATTGTCCAAGGATTTCCAGAAATCTCTGGATGAGATTGATGAGAAGGTAGCTATCAAGGGTCGCGCCGCTGAGGACTACAACTGGTTGCAGTACTATGAACTTGATGATACCTATACGTGGATGGTTAACCTGGCTAAGAAGTACCCTCACGTAGTCACCTTGATTGAGGGAGGCAAAACCTATCAGGGACGTTCAATCTTGGGTGTAAAGATTTCTAAGAGCCTCAGTGAAAAGCCTGGCATCTTTTTGGAGGCCGGCATTCACGCTCGCGAGTGGATTGCTCCAGCAGCTGCCACCTTTATTGTCAATCAACTTCTTACCTCTGAAGAGGAGACCGTAAGACTGTTGGCTGATAATTATAACTGGTATGTGTTCCCTCATGCCAATCCTGATGGTTATGCCTACACTCACTCCACGGATCGCATGTGGCGCAAGACTCGCACTCCATATGGCAGCTGCTTTGGAGCTGATCCTAACCGCAACTGGGGCTTCCACTGGAACGAAGTGGGTGCCAGCAATAACGCTTGCTCCGACACCTATGCCGGTCCCTCAGCCTTCTCTGAGATTGAGACCCTTTCGCTGTCCAATTACATTGCATCGCTGAAGGGCAAGATTCACCTGTATGTCTCCTTCCACGCCTACTCGCAATACCTTCTCTATCCGTATGGACACACCGCCGATTTGCCTGATAATGTCGAGCACTACCAAAAAGTGTTCAACGCATCTATCGCTGCTGTCTCACAACGTTATGACACCAAGTTCACTGGTGGCAATATCTATGATGCCATCTACCCTGCAGCTGGTGCCAGTGTTGATTGGGCCTATGGTACTCAGGATGTCCGTATGTCATTCTGTTATGAACTGCGCCCCTCATCGAGAAGCATCGTAACCGGTTTCAAACTGCCAGCGGATCAGATCATACCCGCCAGCGAAGAAGTTTTCGACTCAATTATTGCCATGGTTGGTGAAGTCAAAAATCTTGGTTACTTTGATTGAAAAAATTACTTAAATAGCTTACCCATTTATATTTTTAGAATGTGTAAAGTGGCTAATGTGATAAAGTGATTGTTTTTATTAAAACAGTAAATACGATTATATTACGCTTTTTTAATATAGCTTATAATTTTTCTGAAGTGTTCAATGTTTTAGTGTTGTGTTGCATGTGTTATGCCTAAGGAGTTATTAATTGGTAGCGCTTAGTCTAGATCTCGATTGATGTAGTTGAACATGGGACGAAACGTTAGGAAATACACAAACTCAAAGGCAGTCACAATGCTGAAGCCGAGAATGAGGCCAAGTAAGCCGCCAAATGACGCTGTTGATTAACAGTTTATGATATAATTAAAAACATTTGAGCTAACACTAACTTACCCAAAGCTGAAAGCCAGTTTTGAAAGATTTCCATGCGATATCTAGTCGACATTAAGTCGCTGTAGAACACATGCACCAATATACTATCAGTATGTTTGGAACTAGAGATAACAAAGTTAAATAGGTTTTTAAATGTTGTGTTTTTAAAACACTCACCTGCCGGTCAGTTTGTTGGAGTAATTTATATCCAGTCTGCCCATGGTGCTTTCAGAGACATAAAGATTTGACTCACAGTCGGGCAGACAGTCACAGGGAAAGCTGATCGTATGCCGCACAATGGAAAGCGGTGAGTCCAGGTTGGCCAAGGCACGAGCAAAGAGACCTAAAAATAAAATATGTTAATGTGATTCAGAGAGAATGTTAGTTCCTGTTTATCTAACATATTTTCTTTCGGACTAACGTTTGCTTTCAATCATGCAGTTCAACTGCAGTACTCCACAAATTCTGTAAGTGCCATTGTTAACCAGATAGGTTGGCAGACAGCCACAACGTTGCACAGTCATTCGCATGCGGCACTCAAACATACAGTTGACAAAAGAGTAGCGTCTTAATCCATCGAGCTTCCGTTCACCGCCAAAGAGGCAGTTTCTCCAACGCAAACCCATTTGCCTTATGTCCTTAGTGGCATACGTCGATTCTGGATTAATGCGCACGAAACTCTCGCGTGTGGATGTCACCACTTTGGTCTCCGAATTATCATCAGGGAAGTTGTAAGCATCATGAATAAGCAGGCGAAAGCCAAATCCACTTAAGAAGGTGCCATAATAATCGGCAACCATGGGGTCGAGCATAACGGATAAGCCGGTTGGATAACCACAGCCAGTGACTCGGTAAGGACGCTTTGGCACCTGATATGCGATTTTACTAGATGTAGATAGACGACATAAGATACAAAATGCAATTCATCTAACCGCTACTCACATGGGAAAATTATTTGACATGGCACCAAAGTAGTTAAAACTACAGCAAATACCCTGTAAAGTAACAATACGCTGAAAAAGGCTCTCACAACGTGTTTTGATTCCCTTCCAGACACAACGTGAAATCATATCCAGGCAGTCGGGTGTCAGACGGTTCGTAAGCTCTGTTAGGGTCATGTTATTCACATTCAAAATTTGATCATAGATCTCCAGACTACTATTGCTAATGGGTTGGCCCACTGGCAGCAAAGTTAAGTTAAAGAGTTGCTGCAGATATTCCCTTGTGACATTCGGAGGGAGTTCCCTGTAAACGGATTTTCCATTAGTTTCTATTGAAAGTAAGTATGTACAAACTCATTGCTTACATTCTCTCAAGCAACATCAAAGCTTTCGTCTTGGATATCCAATTAAAGTTGCAGATCGTAACCGCTGGAAAGGGAATATTCCAGGTGGGAAAGTGTGAGCTCTCGATGACCGTAACAGTTGGTGTCTCACGATTTGAATACCAAGATACCAATACCAGAGATATTGCGGCTATTACGGCCGCAATGACCACTCCCAGCCAGAACCAGCGTTCATTGCGACTAATGTCCTGTCGCGTGATATAGCTAAATCCATGCAGCGATGTCGTCTGGCAATAGTTGCGTAAACTGTCCATAAACCAACTGCGCACTTGTCGGAACTGATTTATTTTCAAGCGCTTGCGACTAAGATTGCTTAGGGCACCAGTATGATTTTCTACAGTTTTGGCCAGATTCTGCTCTGTTTGCACCACTCGCATATCAAAGATGCGTCGCTTCTTGAACGCCATGCTGAACACTTGGAGCTTCCTTTGACTACTGTTAGAAATTTGTCCTGTTTTGATGGTCACCTAATTAAGTTGTTCTAATTATTACTTTGCCGCTTGTTGCTGACGTCGACGTCGTCGCAGTCGATAACGTATTTGCTGTCGGGTCAGCCAGTTACATGTGGGTCGTACACACACAAAGAATATTAATTCGAAAACCGACACAAAACTGCAGCCCATAAATAAACCGGTGACGCCGCCAAAGGTACCTGTCACATTAGCATTATTAAGTACATTATTGAATATATATATACATAGGGTTAATCGCTCGTTTGTAACAGTAAAACGTTGCTATAACTAACCTTTGCGTTACAAAAACTTGTGCAATATATAGTTAATTTGGTGATCGTTATATTTTTTCTTCACTATACTTGCCTAAAAATGTCAGCCAATCCTCAAAGACATCAACTCTTAACTGCTCGGCGCTTAACGAGTCAAAATATATGTGTAGCAGTATCTCGTCTGAGGCGTTCAAATTTTTGCTGTCGTGAGGAAATTATATGTTAAGAAAATTCTCTCTGTCTTAGAATATTTGGATACTTACTAAAAGATGTCATTGGCAGGAGAAATAGTTTGACTGACATCAAGATTTGCCATATCGCTATGTACTTCATAACGGTAAAATTGACAGGGTGGCAAGCAATTGCATTTAGTCTGCAGCTGATCCCAGCTGTTCACTATACACAGGAAAAATATATGAAAAATAAAGTATTAAAATATAAAGTAACTAACCCTGATCCTGAAGACACTTAAACTGATCCAGTTTGCATACAGACCAATTCCATTTCTTTGGCATATGTGGATGAACACAAGCGCAGTTCTGATGGACCCTTTCGCTGTAACACTCCGTTAGGCAATTATCCTGACTATAAACAGGAAAATAAAACAGATCTTGCTCTTTATTTAGGTAACAACCACGTTTCTTTGGTTTCAGGTTGTCTACGTCGTCAGTTGCATGGGTGCTGTAACGTTTTAGCATTAGATGCACCTCAGTGCCACTTGGCACGAATACGCGCTGAGTGGCAGCATGTATAAATGAATGTGACTCATGTATGAGCACCTGAAAGCCCATTGCTGTCTTCAAGGAGCTGCCGTAATCGTTTTGTTTACTGGCCAGACGTAAGCTTAACCCCTTGAGAGGGTTACCAGAGTGGTGTCTAAAGCTGCAGCAGCGTCCTTCCGTGTAACTCCAAATGGTTGTCATTATTTGATAACAATTTTGATTCTTACCCAGCCATTTACAGCTTAATACTTGATTCTCACAGATCTGTGGCGATAGCTGCTCCAGTAAATGCGCCCAGCTTAATTTTCGGTAGCTCAACTTATTAATCATAGTTTGATTAATTTTGAGAGAACTATTTCGAAATAGAAAGGGCAACTGCTGTAGAATTTGTTCTGGTACATCCAACTCTCTGGCTTTGACCAAGAGCTCCTTTTTGGAGATGCGATTTAGACCACATATGGTTATAGCTGGAAACGGCATAGTTTTGGCAGACAATGGCTGCATCATGCTCTCGATATAACTTATGGTTGGCGTCTTAGCCGATATTCCGTAGGATGAAGTGAGCACAAGGATCGATAAAAGTATTGCTACACAAATAAAAAGCCACCACAGCACACGCTGCCAGGTCTTAGCCCCAACGAATATATGAAATCCATGTATGCTCGACATTTCACAATAAATCTCAAAGCCCGTCTTTGGCTTACACAGACCATCATCGTTGCGAGCGCGAAGAAAGCTTAGAAAACTGGGCAGTGGGAGCTGCTTAAGTTTTTTGGAGAGTTTTACATGCGTTGTGCGCCACCATCTTAGTATTGAGTGAGTTTTGTTGAGTTTTGAGCATTTCGTTGCGTGTTTTTTTGGCTTATCGAAACATTGTAGTGGCGTTATCTTGTGCGTTCTTTTGGGCCTTAGATAATCCTCAAAATTGATTAGATAGATCGGTTGCGAAGTTAATTTATTGCTTATCGACATTTTTTTGAGAAGATTAAATCTTTATGCGCAATGAGAAAAATAAGAATAAATACACAACTCTAATTAATAAAATAATATTTTTCTTTCTTTAGAGTTCTATGTGACCGTCTCGTACTAGTTAGTTCTAATTTCCATATGTTCACTCTTTATATATGGCCATCTCAGTGATATCACGCCCAACCCTCTTAACGATACAATACGCCCACATTATTAAATATGTAGACTGGTCACGCCTTTTACTTGTCCAACATTTGACTAGCATCCGTTGCTTCTTGTGGGGGCTCTCCATATGTAATCAGTACAACTCGTCAATAATTACATTCACAGCTGAAAAGGTAAACAAACAAAAAATAGAGAAAAACAAGTAAGAAGGCTCAAGTCGAGAAATCCCGACTAGACGATACCCTGATCCCTATACTTTACGCGTACAGTCAGTGCTTACAAGTATGTGTGCGTGTGTGTACGACTGCATACTGCATACTCAACTTCAAGGTTACATATCTCCGGTGTTTCTCAGCCGATTTTAACAAAAATTTCACAGATTGTCATTATTTTGTTTAATATTTCAAATGCCATCTCAAAGTTTTCAAAACTCAAGATTTTGTTGGATGAGTTATCGAAAATCAAAAACCAACTTGTACTGCCTAGGGATTAGGCGAGCTTAAGTTCCAAACCTGGAGTCTCTAGCTCTTATAGTCTCTGAGATCGGTTGGCTCATACATGCGGACGGACAGACGGACATGGCTATATCGACTCGGCTGTTGATGCTGATCAATAATATATATACTTTATGGGGTCGGAGAACCTTCCTTCTGCCTGTTACATACTTTTGCACAAAACCATTATACCTTTTTTTCCCATTTTTAATGGGATTAGGGTATAAAAATAGGAAAAGCAGAAAAAGAAAACAATAAGCCATTTGTTTGTATGTATTTAGCTACTGAGCCAAACAAATGATAAGCAAGCATAGCAAATAAACAACAATAGGAAATTGTTTACAGCAAAATATTGTTTCCTATTCCTATAAAAAATGGGACAAACGAATTGTTGTTGTGTGCTATGAGTTGTTAACTGATGAGTATATTGTTGTAGCTGTTGTTGTTTTCGATTTTATTTGAACTTTGTACACATACAACCCACCCACCCACCCATTTACCCAACCACTCACAATGCACACTTATCTCTGTTAAATTGAAAGGTATCGATAGTATATACACATTACATATTCCAATCATGTCGTCTAGGGGAACGTGTCACCTAGCTGTATCCATCCCCCTAGTAACATGCATGTACCTTGAAAGATACAAAATATGTATACGAAGTTGACCAAATTGGTACATCAAAGTCACGCGCAAATTGGGTGTTAAAATAGGATATGGTCTCACTTAAGTATATGGCGAGGTGAGTCGTTAACGGCCTAGTCATGTTATATCTATTTACATACAACATTCAACACTTATTTATAATTTCAGCTAAGAAATTAGCGTGTGAATCAGATAAAGATGACAGGTGCAAAAGCTCAATACCATTTTAATCAACATGTTGTATTTTCACAAGTAAGAAGGCTCTAGTCGAGAAATCCCGACTGGACGATACCCTTATTCCTATACTTTACGCGAACAGTCAGTGCTTGCAAGTATGTGTGTATGTGTGTACGCGCATACTGAAAACTGCATAGAAAACTTTAATGTCCCATATCTCCGGTGTTTCTTAACCGATTTTAACAAAAATTTCACAGATTGTCATTATTTTGTTTAATATTTCAAATGCTATCTCAAAGTTTTCCAAATTCAAGATTTTGTTGTTATCGATCCCATGTGTATATCGGAAACGGAATGAGTTTTCGAAAATCGAAAACAAACTTGCACTGCCTAGGGATTAGGCGAGCTTAAGTTCCAAATCTGGAGTCTCTAGCTCTCATAGTCTCTGAGATCGACGCGTTCATACATACGGACGGACAGACGGACATGGCTATATCGACTCGACTGTTGATGCTGATAAAGAATATATATACTTTAGGGACCAAAGGCCTTATACTTAGTATATTAATAACATTTAAGTTAATATAACGCATTGATTTCATTAATATGTATTTTGGGCGATAACATTGCGATATTTTCATACTCAGCGAAAGATTAGCAATAGTTTGCGCTCTTAACTTTCTACAATTTACAATGCAGCAAATTTATGTCAAACGGGGAAGCCAAAGTCATAAAGGCGTATTTCTTAGTAAGGGAATTTGTTTGTTTGCTAAAAGTTGGCTTTTAAAACAGATCTTAACAGCTTGACGAAAATAAATAGAGTTTGCGCCGCTCGCAGCTTCTAGTCTCGCGTTCTCCCCAGGCTTTAATATCTTCTATATTGGCAAATATAGATTATCAATGCTTAGATAAATGTTGAAAGTGTCTGCTTATTAGACTTCTTATTTAATTAGATTGATTGCATATTTAAAACGAACTTAATTAATTCGAAACTCAAAATTTATGCACAAATTGACTTTAATGTACCGCCTATGCCGTATGCAATGATTTTAGTAAATCGAATTCTTGGAAAAAGAATCTTTTATACCCTGAACCCATTAAAAATTGGTAAAATGGGAATAAACAGGCAGAAGGAAGCTTCTCCGACCTTATAAAGTATATATATATTCTTGATCAGTATCAACAGCCGAGTCTATATAGCCATGTCCGTATGTATGAACGCGTCGCTCGCAGAGACTATAAGAGCTAGAGACTCCAAACTTGGAACTTTAGCTCGGCTGCATGCACTAACTGTACGCGCAAAGTGTATGGTTCAGGGTATTGTCTAGTCGGGATTTCTCGACTAGAGCCTTCTTACTTGTTTTTTATTGTAATTGTCGTTTTTGTCTCGTGCAAATATTTGAGTTGGCAATATTTGAAGACGAAAAAGTTTGCTTTCGACCGGGTTCTATGAAAAATTGAAAGCCATAAATTTCCGCCGAATCAACGTTCGCATGGCTTTAATTAATTAGAGTTTTTGTCTTTTTACACATTATTATTAATTTGTGGCTTGTTATTGTTGGTTAGCCCAAATATTTACACGAGTTGGCTCTTTATTATATTACAATAATCGGCGGAAAATTCAATTCATTCATTTGGCAGCCACGTGCCACAGCAACGTTTTGTCTGCTAGCGTCTGGCTGATATGCATATACACATACATATGTATGTATCATTTAAATACACATACTATATAGTTGTATGTTACAGAATAATATGTCCGATGTCGTGCATTGATAAGGCAAGAGACAGCTGATTTCAGCGTGTTCGTAACTGCAAGCTCTGAGTGCTGTTGCACTTGAGTTAATATTGAGTTTTGTTCAACATTCAAAAATATATATATATATATATACCTTGACATCGCTGTCTGAATAAGTGCATTAGCCCGATTTAAATGTAAACAACAACAACAACGAAACCGAATTGCGTCATGTAACGGTCAAACCTTTATTCCATAACTGACCGACTGATGTGTCTCAGTTGCTATATTTGGAAGTGAGACTCTGTAATTACTTCAATTTCGATAAGCCCCCCTCAGCAGCAGTAGCAGCAGCAGCAGCAACAGTATCAGCTTCGTATGGGCCTGCAAGTCGCTGGGCCTCCAGCCTCCAGCCACCGTCACTGTCCAGTTTTTTTTTGCGCCCCAGCAGAGTTTTTTGTTTGTGTTATCAGGTGCTGATTTATTTAGATGTAGCGCCTCATTGAACAAAACTAGAGCGAGGCTAATCTTCTTTTTGTGTAATTGACGCAAATGGAAAATAAGTCGATTTCAGTTTGCTTGCTTACTTGTTGTTGATTTTTGACACATTGTCGGCCAACGCCATTTGAACCCCTACTGAGTCAGCTTTTCCCTAGGTCGGTCAGCTGCTATTAAAACGTGCCGTATTACACTAATATTGGTTTACACATGTAACACAATCGTGTCATCGCATTTAATGCTGAAGCTTGAAGACGCAGTTTTAAATCTCCATGTGATGTTCACTTTAATGTAAATGGTGTGATGATTATTACCCTGATCCCATTAAAAATGGGAAAAAGAATATAATGGTTTTATGCAAAAGTATGTAACAGGCAGAAGGAAGCATCTCCGACCTTATAAAGTATATATATTCTTTATGAGTATCAACAGTCGAGTCGATATAGACATGTCCTTCTGTCCGTCTGTCCGTCTGTATCTATGAACGCGTCGATCTCAGAGACTATAAGAGCTAGAGACTCCAGATTTGGAACTTAAGCTCTCCTAATCCCTAGGCAGTACAAGTTTGTCTTCGATTTTCGATAACTCATCCCGTTTCCGATATACACATAGGATCGATAACAACAAAATCTTGAATTTGAAAAAATTTTAGATGGCATTTGAATTATTAATCGAAATACTAACAATCTGTGAAAAGAAGAAGAAACACCGGAGATATGGAACCTTGAAGTTGAGTATGCAGTATGCAGTATGCGCGTACACACACGCACACATACTGACTGTGAATCTGGAGTCTCTAGCTCTTATAGTCTCTGAGATCGACGCGTTCATACATACGGACGGACAGACGGACATGGCTATGTCGACTCGACTGTTGATGCTGATAAAGAATATATATACTTTATAAGGTCGGAGATGCTACCTTCTGCCTGTTACATACTTTTGCACAATACCATTATACTCTTTTTTCCCATTTTTAATGGGATCAGGGTAGATCAAAAAACATGATCTAATTAAAGTTTAAATATTTTTTGTCAAGATCAACTAATCAATATTAAGGCTTGGATACAACTTTCACAACTAAAAAATCTTTGTCCTAGGATGTTGAAACTTCAGAATACGATTACTTTTACAACGAAGTTGGTTTTGATCTCAAGGCTTGTTTTTTGTTATAGTGTTACTCTATTTTATTACAAACCAAAGCTTACCTAGGCTTAAATTACCTTAAATTACCTAGGCTTTTTCTCCTCAAGGTTTCATTTCGTTTAGCTCTGACGTTCTTATTTTTTGTAATTTTATTCCCATTTAAGAAAAATGCAAATTGCTGGAGCAACAAACAATTCTAAAACGTGAGATTACCATTTATTGAACATCAATTTAATTAAATCCATTCGATTTCAAACGCTTATAGATTGCTCTATACAATTATTTGTTAAAATTGTTTTCTGAACAAAGGAATTTATAGCAATCATTTAAATATTAATACACGGTCTATTCACTTCAGATCTTCAGTTTTCTGCGATTCTTTGATATTTTTTGTTCGTCGAATGAAATAAAAGTTCATTGTTTAATTTATGTTATTGTAATTGGTAAATATTGCTTAAACTTTATCGCTTAAGACCTTCGATTAAATAAATAAATAGCTGCGAACATTTCAATAATACGATTTAAATCTTTTAACAATTGAAGATACATTTTTTTATGAGATAAACATATAAGGCGTAAATTCTTTACAGCCTACATTTTCTTTTCCTAACATAAACATTCGTGTAAAGTGTAGCTAATGGAATTTTTCATTTCGAAAATAACTCTATTTGTTTAAATGGTTCTGAATGCAAAAGCGAATTTGTGAGTTATACGATCGATGTATTCGTATGCAAACCAAATGTTGCTTTGTTTTTCAAAGTGGCCATTCGATTTAGATCCATCACAATGTTTACACGCATATAAATAATACCATTTTGTTGTTCTAAGTTTACGTGTTCGCCTTTTTATTTTTTTTTTTATTTTTGTATTTTACGAGCATATTTTTGCACATTCGTCTCGCATGCTTTATATTTTTGGGCTTTACTCTGCTACTGTTTTTAGCTCTGGCATTAAATTTGAGCATTTCATTTTGGGCGTGACCTTAGATAAGCGCAACGTCATTCAATATTTTTTTGTTGGTGATCCTTATCAATATGGCTTGCGCCATTCATAGGTGACTACGCTATTTTAAATGCTCATGCACACTCACATAAAAATATATGTATGTCATTCTATGTTGACTGATTGCATAGGCGAGAAGAACTAGTAGATAGCCAGTATACGCAGCCGGTACTCAAGAATTTTGAAACTTGATGTCTTTAATTTATACAGACTAGCAAAATGTTGATTGTTAAAGGAATTTACTTTCAAGCTTAATATGCTCCATCTTTACTTTCTTCTAATTAGAGCGTATAATTAGCACATTCGTCTCGCATGCTTTATATTTTTGGGCTTTATTTTTGGGCGTGACCTTAGATAAGCGCAACGTCATTCAATATTTTTTTGTTGGTGATCCTTATCAATATGGCTTGCGCCATTCATAGGTGACTACGCTATTTTAAATGCTCATGCACACTCACATAAAAATATATGTATGTCATTCTATGTTGACTGATTGCATAGGCGAGAAGAACTAGTTGATAGCAAGTATACGCAGCTGGTACTCAAGAATTTTGAAACTTGATGTCTTTAATTTATACAGACTAGCAAAATGTTGATTGTTAAAGGAATTTACTTTCAAGCTTAATATGCTCCACCTTTACTTTCTTCTAATTAGAGCGTATAATTAGCAGGTTGATAGCCTCCAAGCAGGAAAAAACAAATGTCTATAAATCAACAACTGTTGTTACCAGGGGGTCGACGCACCGATATAGATTTAGATGGTTCAAACTATTTGTTGAACCATCAATTATAAATAGATTGCAAAACAAAATGATCTTAACTATGGGAACCTTAACTTCTGTTTAATTGGTGATGGTAAAATATACGCATTCAATTGTTTTGTGTGTTTCATTTTTGTTTCGAAGTCCCTGTTCTCTTATTGTATGAAACACTCTTACGATTCTTTAATTGCTGACGCAACTGATCAGCCCATTTACCAAAGATGTTTTACCAGTTTGGAATATTTATTTCCTAACAGATCCATGACGTTGTTAGTCGGACCATTTTTATACCCTGATCCCATTAAAAATGGGAAAAAAGGGTATCATGAAGTTGTGCAAAAGTATGTAACAGGCAGAAGGAAGCATCTCCGACCCCATAAAGTATATATATTCTTTATCAGCATCAACAGTCGAGTCGATATAGCCATGTCCGTCTGTCCGTCTGTATGTATGAACGCGTCGATCTCAGAGACTATAAGAGCTAGAGACTCCAGATTTGGAACTTAAGCTCGCCTAATCCCTAGGCAGTACAAGTTTGTTTTCGATTTTCGATAACTCATCCCGTTTCCGATATACACATGTGATCGATAACAATAAAATCTTGAATTTGAAAAAACTTTAAATGGCATTTTAAATATTAATCAAAATAATAACAATCTGTGAAATTTTTATTAAAATCGGTTAAGAAACACCGGAGATATGGAACCTTGAAGTTGAGTATGCAGTACGCAGTATGGTCGTACACACACGCACAAATACTTGCAAGCACTGACTGTACGCGTAAAATATAGGGATCAGGGTATCGTCTAGTCGGGATTTCTCGACTAGAGCCTTCTTACTTGTTTTAATAAATTTCGCTTGAAATTTGTCAATAATATTATAACGGAATATTTTACCCTCTTATGTTTGTTTAATTCTTAATTGGTATAATAATTTTTCTGATCGTCATCGCTGACGCAGCCACACATTTCAATCATCATTTAACGAGAAAAACTCTTGGGAGGTTTCAGATTTACATGGAATTCTTAAGCGCTTGGAAATGCGTATGCAACAACTAAACGCAAATCCCGAATCGAATTATCAGATTAATGGGAAAAACACAGAATTCCATCTAGAGAAAACGAATTAGTAATCGTTAAGGTTAATTGAAGCTTGCCCAAGCAAATACTACTTATTAATTGGAATGTCAAACTTGATAAAAGATAATTCCAAGTCAACTAGCTAAATCATACAAACTGTCTGTCTACATTGTAGATGGTTTTTAAGAGTGCTTAACTATGTAGGTAAAATGTAATAAAAAACAACTTTGATAATAGTACAAGAGACAGTAATGTTGAATTTTGAAAATCGAAAATTTCTTAGCATAACTTGATTAAATAAAACAAGAAAATTATTCTGTTTGTTAAAGTTCAACTAAATAAAGGTTACACGATATTATAAGGCCATTTATTTGTAATAATATTTGTTGTTATTAACTTTTAAAAAGATAAACAAACAAGTTGTTATGGTATCAAAAAACTTTGCACACAACAAACATAACAATTAAGAAGGCTCTAGACTGAATTTCTCGACTAAAAGATACCCTGAACCCTATAGTTAACGCGTTTAGTCAGTGCTTGCAATTATGTGTGTGTGTGTGTCTGTGAGAACGCGTATACTGCATACTCTACTTAACTCTAATGTTCCATATCTCCGGTGTTTCTCAACCGATTTAAAAAAAATTTCGCAGATTGTCATTATTTTGTCTGATGTTTCAAACGTCGTCTAAAAGTCTTCCAAGATTAAGATTTTGTTGTTATCGATCTCATGTTTATATCGAAAACAGGAAAAGTTATCGAAAATTTGAAACAAACTTGTACTGTTTAAGTCTCTAGCTCTCATAGTCTCTGAGATCGACGCGTTCGACAGACAGACAAACGGACGGACGGACATGTCGACTCGGCTGTTCATGCTGATCAAGAATATATATACTTGTCGGGGTCGAAGATGCTTCCTTCTGCCTGTTCCATACTTTTGCACAAAACCATAACACCCTTTTTATTCATTTTTAATGGGTTAGGGTATGAAAAGACATTTGTTAAAGCCTTCGAGCAGACCACTCTAACTGTGTGGTGCCACAACAAGCACATACATGTATACATTTTATTGTGTACTCCTCTCGTTAGAGATCAGCTATGCATACACACCCACCCACACACACACATAAACAAACGCACACTCTCCTCCAACTGCGAAGCTGGCACAACAAAGCAAACATGTTAATGAGGTAGCGTTATATCTTTTGTTATTTATTTGTTGCTATACGCCAAAGCTTAATACTATGACGTCAGTAAAGTCATTGAATTATAAATTAATAACAAGCGCCATGTCAAATTTATAACAAACATTTTGTTAAGCTATGCGTATTACCAACAAAAACATCAACAAAAGCTTAGCCAACTTAAAAACAGTTAACACCGCTGCGCGGAAGAGTCAGCGAAGCGCGGCACTACCTGAGAAAACTATTAAGTTACAATCTAATGACGAACAGAGAGTATTTGCAGCTTGATTCAATTTCAAGTCGGAGTCGGAGTCCGATTGTGATTGCGATCGCAGGTCCGTGAGCTACGATAAAGTCGCGAGATTATAAAAGTCAAACGACACGCAAATGCGTCAATCGAAAGCGCAAAATGTATATGAAATTAAAAAAAAAGAAAAAAGAAAAAAATATAAAGAACTTAAAGAACTGTAAGAGACAGCATGTTTAATGTTTAATACACTTAAGATAAGATTAATTATTATTAATATTATTTGAATTTTGTATTAATTGAACTTGGCTTAAATCCTATTGGAAATAAAATCATGAGCATGATAAAATTACTGATCATTCAAGAAATTCATGTTTCTAAGACAGTCTTGGGACTTAGACCCAAACCTTTTGTTTATTAGCTAAAACTGTTGCTTTAAAAAATTATATAATTTAATTAAAGTTTTTTAACCTTTAATGCTAAGGTTTTTATATCCACATAATTCTATTCGTTTTTTTTATGGGGTCATCTTTGAAGTTAAACTTAGAACACACTCTGTTAGAGTATTTACAAGCAAACGGCACAGCTTAAGCTTGAGGGTAGCAAAATCAACAAGTAAGAAGGCTCTAGTAGAGAAATCCCGACTAGACGATACCCTGATCCCTATACTTTACGCGTACAGTCAATGCTTGCACTGTGTGTATGTGTGTACGCGCATACTGCATACTGCATACACAATTTCAATGTCCCATATCTCCGGTGTTTCGTAACCGATTTTAATAAAAATTTCACAGATTGTAATTATTTTGTTAAATGTATCAAACGCCGTCTCAAAGTTTTCCAAATTCATGACTTTGTTGTTATCGATCCCATGTGAATATCGAAAACGGGATAAGTTATCGAAAATTGAAAATAAGTTTGTACTGCCTAGTAATTAGGTAAGCTTAAGTTCCAAATCTGGAGTCTCTAGCTCTTATAGTCTCTGAGATCGACGCGTTCATACATACATACGGACGGACGGACGGACGGACGGACAGACGGACATTGCTATACCGACTCGGCTGTTGATGCTGATAAAGAATATATATACTTTATGGGGTCGGAGATGCTTCCTTCTGCCTGTTACATACGTTTGCACAAAACCATTATACCATTTTTCCCCATTTTTAATGGGATCAAGGTATAAAATGTGGGACCTGGAAACTGAAAGCTTCAAGCTATCAGCGTCTGAGCCCGTTTCTTTGTCTTTGTCTTTATCTGCGTCTGCGTGTGCTGATGGCCAGTGAAGCGCACAGAAAGTCACTTCAGATGTGACAGCTTTTAGCCCTCAGCGCTGGTCCTCTTACTCTTCCTCCTCCTGCTGACGCTGCTGCCAACGCTCATGACAAAGAAATGCCAGTTATTGCCGACCCGTCGCCCCTCTCTCTTTACAAAGTCAATCAAAATTCACATTTGACGTCAGCAAAAGCAGTGTTATACAGCTTGGCCTTTTCTCGTGGACTTCCACAAAAGCGGTCTTATAAGATTGTTTAAGAGTGTCTGCTGGAAACGCCAATCAATCATGAGAGATCTGAGCCATTGATAGAGTGTGTTGTGCTACAAACGATTGACGATTGAAATGCATCCCCAACACAAGCGTTCAGGCATTGAGTTGCATGCGGGCCTCTGGCCGTGAGTGTTATGAATGAATTTGTTGCGCTTTTAATGACGAATGCCACAAACACAAGCAAACACACACAAATTGCCACTTTTGAATGCTTATTCAATTAATTGTTTAATCGTTTATTTAAAATTAAGCAAGTATGTCATTGTCATCTTCTTAAAAAAAAAAAAACATTTAAGTTAAGGCACTTCCCGGTTAAATCGCAGTATTATATTAAAAGACTCAAAGCATTTTTAATTTTCTTAGGTTTTCTAGAAACATCTTCACTTATATAACTTAAATCATGATTTAATTTTATATATTGAAACTAAGCCTTTTTTATTTCATTTAAAATTCATGGTAAAATACACATTTTATTCTTAAGTAAAGCCTACGAATCTCAATAAACTTCTAAATTTAATTCGCTTTTAAGTTTGGCACGTTTTTCTGTTTTGTGTGCCTTTTAATATAATTTGCTTAAAAGGGCATTACGAAACAAATGTTTATAGTTCACGCGGCATATTAAAAATATATATATTGTTTGTTTTGATGCCCTATTAAATAATGCTTGTTTAACTTATTTAGTTTCGGTCACGTGTTGTTTACTAAGTTATTATTATTGCATTACTCATACGCCACGTTGCAGTCCATACGTCGAGTTCAATGCATTCGGAGAGGGTTCTTGAGTCTGGGCCGACGTGAAAAATTAGCATTACCATTGGCTTTGCATAACAATGGGCATTTCGACGCCGTCTGACGTATATGGTTGCCATGTGGAGCATGCAACTGCAGACGCTGATAGATACAGAGACGGGGGCAGAGAAACTCTATAGTTGGGGGTTTGTATGTCACACCAGCATGGGGCCGGACTGACGCACGTTGCGGCCCCGACTCCGGTCCCATAAATATGCGCATTTTGCACTCTCGCTTGCCACTTGTGGCCATGAACCAAGTTTAAAGAGTGCAGAGAAAGAGCTCAAAGAAACTGGCGCAGATCTTTGCTGTCCTCTTTGCATAATCCAACTTCCAAAGAAGCTGCGCACTAATATACATACACACATTTGCAATGCAGATGGCAAAGCATCATCAACAGATATTTACCAAGAATTTTAAAAGAGAAGTTCAACACAATGGAAAACAACTCCCAGACAGTTCAATGCCTGAATCCGACCTTAGATGGCGCCATGTGCCGCGACGGGATCTGATCCAAGCAATATCTTATCTAATGGCGACGTTACCCCAACTACGCAGATAGCGAAAAGTAAACAATATTATGCAATTTCTTGTTGTAAATCCTATTGGATCACAGCAGTTTAATAATACATACATACACATCAACTATGCAAACGGTTTCTTTACATTGTTTTGCATATTATTGCATTGGTATTATTATTGCTGTATGTAGGCAGATTCTTCGAAACATTAGCAAATTGTTTAGAACGCAGTTTCTTAATATTTCTATGCATATATATATTTTCATAATAAATTTTAATGGATTATTATATCTGGTTTTTTTCTTATATACCGCGCACCACCTTTCTCAACTATAAACATGTTGGGAGAGGCGAGAGGAATAGTTTTGCGTTTGGTAGATAATCCTCTATGGGAATCAAAACAATCGACTGCAATACTCATGCCCTTGCTTATCATAATGCTCCCTTTCTGCCACTCCACCGTCACCAGTACCTTCCTCACTGCGCCCGCTTACTCTTTCACCTCTCGCTTGTTGCTTTACTGTAGAATCGCTCACTGCTTAGCTTTCTCTCAGCACTCACGCTCATTGTATAAATGTCGCTCCACACTGCGCTCGCCGTCAGCTATCCTCTCCAAGCATTGCTCCATTCTTTAGCTCTCTGAGCGCACGATCGTGCTAGTTTCGCTCGGTTCGTTGAGTTGCTTCGTGGCTGACGAACGCGTTTCAGCTTCAGCACAAAACTGACCGCCATATGGCCAAACCAGTTAGTCGCCCCACAGAGCAGCACGCGCAAGCAGCTAAACGACATCTCGTGTGCGTAAATAAATTAATTAAACACAAACGATTTTGCTTTGTCGAAACTTCGAAAGGGGCAAAAGCGTAATCGCAAGAAAAAGAAACACAAAACCAAAGTGTAGTTGTAAGCAGTGCAGTGCGAAACATAAAGCAAGAAAGATAAAACGCAAACGCAATGTGCTAATTAATCTGGACAAGGAAATATACACAACTATAATATAAATAGTGAAATAAATTATGCAAATCTGTTGAGCATAAGGCAACATTAAATACACGAAAGCCAGTTTAGCTACTTACTCCACCCACCCCCTGAACACCCACATCAATTAAGTTGTGATAACTAGGAAAAAAAAAATCCAAATGACAATGACTTCAACCGTGCTGCAGCGTCCAACAGCAACAACGACAGCAACAACAACGATAACTGTTGAAAAACAAGCTACAAAAGCAACACGAAGAACAACAACAACCACAAGCAGAATGGCCTGGTCGCATGAGAAACTGCGCTTTTCATGCATCGACAACATTGGCCTCAAGCAGCTATGGAAACTGATTGCATTGGATACAGCAACGTCAGCAAACAGCAACACCAAGTCTTCCAATGTGGAGCAACAGTCAAAAACCAACATCAACATCAACAGCAACAGCAACAACAACAATAACAGCAACAACAACAATAACAGTGAGGTAAGTAACCTGGCCAAAAAGAAAGCTTACAACAAGGAGAGGCAAAATAAAATAAAGCATTGAATAAAACGGCTGTGACGTCAATTGAGCGTCAACAGCGCCAACACATCCGTATAGAAAGCAAACGCGAGCAGAGAAAGTGACCGAAAGACCCCCTTCCCCGCCACGTAATGCCCTCTCTCCGACCAGACCTACCACAGCAAGAATGCATACTATATCTGGAATTATCTTTAAGCTATAATTGTATGTTGTTGAAACAACTGTTTTTGGGTTTCTCAGCGCCCCACAGCTATGCGGCATGTAAATAAACGTCAAAAGATCCAAGTATTCTGCACTGAAATTCCACTAACCCGCGTTACGTCAATTTGCAAATGGCAAAGTAAAAAAAAGTCCATTTGAAAAACGCGCTAATTAAGACAAGCAACAGTTGCTCTTAAGCATGATGTACAGTGGTTACTCCAAAAGAAAAACTGTCAAATTTCAATCGAAAGTATGAGAAAGATAGTCTTTAATATTAAAAAATTTATGATATATAGATACAATTCCTTTTTCTTATTACTAATAGTTCCTTCTAAAGAGCGACTACTGTGGAGGGGTACTATGCTGTGGACTCCTCGATTAAGTCACATGCCTTGTGTGAAAACAAATCAATTCATTTTATTGAAAACAATTGAAAGGCTTTTATTAAACTCATCTCTCATATTTTATTTGTTTCTTGTGTTTTCTTCATCAATTTGTCACTTTTGTTTGTTTCAACAATATCAACACATCCTTTCATAATATTTATGACAGCTGTCCGTTTATTGACTTTTGGCCTTGTAGTTCAGTTGAGATAATTGCCGACATACTATATTAATTTTGCAAGTTGCCATACAATACAAGTGCAGCAGCCCACGCTGTCATCAGCTGCTTAACTATTATCAGCTCCAGACCATATAGCATATTATTTGATTTTGATTTGTGTTGTATCATTTATATACATTTTAGTTTTTTTTTTTTTTGGGGCTTGGATCAAGGCTTTTGATAAGTGTGCTTGGGTTTTTGATTTGTTTTTGGATCTTTTGTCTATTCAATGAAGGTTGTCTCTCGTCTGGAAGCTTAAATGTGGAACGAAGTTCATTGCTAATCTGGGGAAATTCTCTATAAAACTATTATCTGTTATTGTATTGTCTTCAAACAGTAAATACCATTTCTTCTTTCCTGGGATTTTAGGTTAGTCACATCCCAACGCTGTATTTATTGCAAATTTCAAAAGCATGATTCATGAAAAATTATTCATTATCAATTCAAACGAATGAAGTAAGGAGATTTGTAATGTAAGAAAAAGTCTATCAAAGGCTTATAAGATTTCCTTGATTAAGATTGGTTAAGTTCATTCACTCAACTGTTAAAGTTGTAAACATTTCTCAGCCAGTTGAGAGCTGCTTTATAATGTATTGGCTTGATTATAACCAAAATCCGAAATTTAACCCGATGGCCCTGCGCTCATCTTCTTTCGCTTCGCTTCACATATCGGAACTATACAATGCGTTATGTTTTATAACTCATAACTGGTTTTTTTTGCGATGCTTGGCTATACAGCCCTAACTCTCCCCCCACCGCCCCCTCTGGCACACCATCCCTCACCGTGTGACCAATGCATTGACGTCAATGCAAATCAAGCGACTTGTGAAATCTTCCGCCCTTTCCACCCCTCTGTCCAGTCACTCTCTCTCTCTCTCTCTCTCTTTCTCACTCTTCTCTCTTTGATCTCTATGCAGACCGAGTGTCTTCGAGGGCTGGCAACTTGTTGGACCCGGTTGGCATCCCGGTTTTTGTTTGAATGTCAGGGTTGTGTTCCACAAAACACAAAAAGGAGGCTGTAACTGAGTCACCTAAAACTACAGGCCCAGGGCCGGGCCACAGTCAAAGAAAACTAGTTTAGCACTTGGACATGTTGATTCCTCTTTGCCACCAAAAAAAAGTGCGATGGATTCAAGTGCGGGTTGGGAAAAAATGTAATATATATATATATGTATGTATTTATAAGCTGCAAATTTCAATTTGGCAAGTTGAATTTGTTTAATTAACAGCTCAACGCTTTGACGTCATGCGCATACATTTTATCCACAAAAACGCTTTGTTTTTTTTTCTTGTCTTTATATTCGCACACTTTTTTTTTTGCTTAAATTATATATATTTTTGCTATTTCTGTTTTTGGGTTGCTTTCGAGTTAACACGCTCGTCCGGGGGGGCAATTCAAACTCTTAAGTAGTCATCAATAATCATTACTAAACTGCAGCTTAGTTAAATAGTCTCTCTATAAATAAACGTTCGCGTTTTAAAGCGCGCTATAAAGGCGCTCAAAACGCGTTCGAATCGTGGCGCGCTGAAGCGCAACAAAAAAACTTACTTTAAATTTGTTATACACAAACAAACAAATAAATAATAAATGCTGTAATATTTTGTGTAATTGTTATTGTTGTTACGGCAGTAGTATTATGCATTTGAGCAAAATGTCAGACCTAATTACAGTCTGCGGTCTCCCTGTCATTTTATTTGTATTTAAATTAGGATTTTTAACTGTCGACGAGTTTTCTTTTTTTTGTGCTGAGGTTTTTTGCCAACCGCACATGATTTGTGCAAAAGCAAACAAATAAGATAAGAATTTAGTTAAGCACTTGTTAGTAAAGCCTTGTGCTAATTATTCTCTTTAAGCTAGTGAGTAGACCTTAATAAATTGCTGCCACGAGCCGTACTACGTGCAAAAATGCACAAACCTTAACGTTGCGCTCAGATACTAAATCATTAAAATAGTATTTTGCATAAACTATATGCATATGTAGTTAGTTGTTCCAGTTGTCAATGAAAAACGCAACGATGTGTGTCGGTGTGACGTCTATAAGAAATCTATAATTAAGTGTTGTCAACTTTTTCCATCTATCAACCTTTCAATCGCATGTGGTAATACTGATTTGTTGTTGTAAAAGGTCAACACTGACGCGTATAACAGCTTCAACTCTGTGCTAAAAATACAGCTGTTTTTAGCACACGGCTTACGCATCATGGCTAAGATTATTTGATTGACAATCGTATATAGATTTATTAGCGTTTAATTACTCCATGAGTGGCGATAAAAAAGTATTTGATGTTTCCGAAACTGGTTTAAGTATACTTCACTATCATTATTGTGCTGCTTAATGCGACAACATAAACTGGGACAGTCTAAATCAGCAGTCGGGGAACTTTTTTAATCATTACCCCAAATGTACACATAGGCGCATCCAACTTAACAGGTGCATAAAGTGTAACTGCACTGCTTAACGTTATTATTATGTTAACCTAGCCGCTGCCAACTTAATGAGCTTACAAGCTCAGTGGTGCCAAGGCAAAGTTCAAATAATTTCGAAAATTAATTAGTTTCTATGGGAAGTTATTTAGAGAAACATAAATAAATTCTTTTATCATTTATTAATCATTTATTTATTTCACTGTGCGCAAAGCAACCTTGGCCGCTATCTAAAGCTTTACCACAGTTGTTATCTTTATACTAATATCTAAGTTCTTACACCCTCCATATACTTATATTTACTTAAAGCTAGATGCCAGCTAATGTTTTTTTTCATTTAATACTCAAACACTTTCAAATGAAAGCTGGCACACTGTGCCTTCAAACATATGCAAATTTATTAACTTACGTTTAAGAAACAAAATCAAAAAGGCAAGAAAGCAAAACAACAATAAATAACCGCAACTCTTGCCATGTTGTTGACGTTTCACTTTAAATAAAACAAAAGACGCATTGCTATCGCAGCTGATAAGAGATAAGGCAGCCTAAAAATGATAACACAATAAAGACCAGCAGCGACCACACCAATGAACTAACTGGTATATAAAGATGCTGAGACTAAACAATTTGGCTCCACAGTTACTTGTTCAATTAATTAAAACATTTCCAGTTCGGGTTCGTAACTTGTTATGGCCAATGCGCTGCCTAAACAGCTTATAAACATATAGCTCAATTTATGGATAACAACAACAGCATCGAGCTGAAAAAAATACATTCAACTTTGCATACTAAGTGGCTCATTAGGGGGCACGTTAGGAAGCCACACACATCGATCAAAATTGGAATGGGCCACAACGAGAGAGAGAGAGAGAGGGAGGGACCCATAAAACATCAGGCCGTTCTGTACGCCATATATGATACGACCCGATCCATTCGATCCGGCAGCGTAAACAAAATAGAATATTTTTCACTTTGCTGTTGCATTTGGATTGTATAATTAATAGGGTTTTTTTGTGCTGTTTTTTTTTTTTTTTTAATTTTTTTACTTTAGGTGAGTCACAGGTTTTTGTGTTATTTTCGAATTAAGATTTAAAACGTGTATGTATGTAGGGTTTTTAAGATAGAAAGTCTTAAGACTTGGATTTAATCTATAATTAAGTTATTTTTAGCTAATCTATAAATAACATAATCTAATTGTTTTCTAATAGGGTCGCCATAGGGTATCTGTCAGTCATTAAGGTCAAACCGCGATTGAGTTTTGATTTGCTTTTCGTTTGTTTGTTTGCCAGCTTGATTCCTTGGGTTCACGCAGTTCACTGAAGTCAATTTCTTACCATTATGATCTAATTCACAGCACCTAGCGATACCCTACGACAACTGTGAGAACTTGGCCGACTATTTGAGCCTGCAAAGGGTCAAGCAGGCCGAGCGAATGCAGGAGCCGTCCACACCGACGACACAACAGCGAATGTCGCTTCTTAAGTTCTTGGCCATTGTAAGTACCCGTTTTGTCATCGTCGAATTATAATCTTTATGATGATGATGTCGGTTCGGTATTTTAGTGGCCATAAGGCGCAAAACCCGCTTAAACGCTTCCTGTTTCAACCTCAGACAATAAGCGAACAATTGGCATGTTGACTGCATTAATTTCACATTACAAATGTATGCATACATATGTAATCGATCCTCAAGGCATTAAAAAAAACATTTTCGTTTATTTACAAAATTACTCTCTCGCTATGCAAAATAAGTAAATTCCCAGATATCTCAATGTTTGCTAAAAACCAGTTTCAAAAGATCGAACAAACCAATCTTTTCTTTGGGGCGTGATATCGACGCAAATGTGAATGAAATATAACAATTTCATTATCAGTCGGTTTTTGTAAAAAAAAATAGGTAATTAAACTAAGTGGTATGGTCACAATTTCTAAATCGTTTTTTCTGATATCTAGTCATTTAATTCTATGGGTTATTAATAATTTTCTTACTTTTTCTCTCTCTCCTTGCAGAATGCCTTGGAACTGAGTGCACCTGCCACACCACTTTTACTGCAGCAACAACAACAAACGCAATTAAAGCCACATGGTTGGATGCAGCTCTCCGGTCATCCAGAAAGGTAAGCAACACCTACAAACTATTGAATATTAATCGTATACTAATTAAACTTCATTTTGTTATAGCATCGTGCCTACCACAACGGGTGTTGTGAGGAAACGCATTGCTGGCATCGAGGATTGCGAGGTGCTTGCTTATCGCCAGATTGCACAGGAGCCAAGGACCTCGCAGATTGTGCCTGGCTTCTATGGATTGCGTGAGCTGCAGTCACAGCACTATATTGAGCTGCAGGATCTGTTGGCTGGCTTCAAAGATCCCTGTGTAATGGACATTAAGCTCGGCAGTCGCACATTTCTCGAATCGGAGGTCAGCAATCAGACGCTGCGCCCAGATCTGTATCAGAAGATGATTGCCGTAGATGCCAGCGCACCAACTCAGGCGGAGCACGAGGCACAAGCGATTACCAAGTTGCGTTACATGCTCTTCCGTGAATCGTTGTCCTCATCGCAATGTAAGGGTTTCCGCATTGAGGCGCTGCGTCTGCGCGGTCGTCCGCCAATTAAGGATCTTAAAACTTGCCGCAGCAGCGATCAAATATCTCAGACCATTGAACAGTTCCTTGCCGCACGCCGGTCCGTGCAGAAGGACCTGCTCAAACGGCTCAAACAAATGCGTCTGGTCATTGAGCAATCACCGTTCTTCAATCGTCACGAGATTATCGGCTCCAGCATGTTCATTGTCTATGACGATCAGCGAGTGGGCGCTTGGCTTATCGATTTTGCCAAATCCCGTCAGCTGCCGGCACAGATGAGCGTCAACCATCGCAGCCCCTGGTCGCCTGGCAATCGGGAGGAGGGTCTGCTCCATGGCATGGATGAGTTAATTCATTCCTTTGAGGAGGTCTACGCTCGCAGCGGCAGTCATCGAAGCTGCCTTAAGATCTAAATTCTACTGAAGATCTATACTTTGCCACACCCACCTATATCGGCAGATAAGACTGATTTGCACCACGCCCCATTTAAATGAGAAAGAAACAATTCATCATTCACACTATGCGCCGGCGCTTTGACTATTTTCCATATTGGAAGCAACCATTAAGCGCCAGACCTGGACTAGTAGATAACAAAATGTATACAAATAAATATATATATCTAAATATTTATGAAGAAAAAAAAAACGATTAGTATTGAGCACCAAGCAGCATTTGTTTGATTGAAAACAGGTTTAACTTGATTAAGTATTAACTATAAGAACAAAAACAATTACATATTGTGCATTTTTTGGACGCAAGTAATAAAAATCTCACGATAAATAAGTTAAGCATTAAAGTTTGTTTTTCATTGTGCAACAATATGAGAAATTAGCATATTACGGAACAACGATTGGGCTACGCAAAATTTTCAACGATTTTGGAATTTTAATTGAGCTGGTATAGATGGAGTAGTATCTACGTGTTTGAATTTTCAAAATAGTTTTGTATTTGCTTTGACTTATTTATGAAACTTGATTTTTAAATCGACTGATTTCCAGTGCGAGCATAAAATAATGAATTCAAGACCGTTTCAAATATAGATCTATTATTTCAAAAGATTAAGTGCTTCGATATAAACTAGCGTTGATTAAATTTATCTTATTTGGAATCAAAATTTTTGAATGTAATTAATTAAATCAATTTTCGCTTGGCTGCAATGTTTATAGAACATTTTAAATACAGCTTGTTTAAAACACTTCACATTGTCTTATATATAAACTTAAATCCAACATAATAGCTACATGGTGCATATAAAGTGATCCGCATCGATGCTGGAATAAATATGCCCCTCGGAGATCATAAAGTCTAAAATATTGCTGGAAATAACAAATCATTGAAACAAAACTTAATAAATGTATATGAAGATTTCTCAAGAGAACTTACTTCATTTCGGATTGGCTGATTTGCGAAAACTTTGCACTCAGCTCGCGCCGATGAATGCCTTCCTCGGAGACATTGCTTTTGATTGCCTGGAATACAGCTAGCTGTTTGCTATCCAGACCAGCGACAATAGCATTGTTTTGGCTGGCAGTTATATTAGATTGAATGGGGTTGCTTGCACCCGAATCGCCTTTGACGTGGTACTCTTCAGCCTTGTAGCGCGAATGCAGAGCCTCCAGCACGTGGGTACAAACCTCATTGGGATCCAGCACATTTAATAGCTTAAAGACCATCAGGACTTTTTGACCCGCTTGCGAGCGCACAGAACCATAGATTTTAACATAGTTATTAAGCATGACATCGGGTGCTTTAATAGCGTCACCCTCTTCAAGCCAATAGTGTGCATCGATGCGACCAGTGTGGTCTTCTATACAATATGTGATCTTTGTCGATGAAGTTTCGACATTGCGCACAATGCCAACGGCGCAGACCAAAGCGTAGGTGACATCGAACATCTTGAAATTGCCCTCGGGCGAATCAAGAATTTGCTTTATAAGCAGCGATATAATGCCCTGAACAATAAAATAAATGCAAGGATTAGCTTTAATACCATCAAAATCAAAGCTAAAATTTACTTACCTCTCCGGAGGATTCTTTTGTGGCGCCGGCTGTTGCCGTTTGTGTGGCATTAAAATCCCCAACTTAAAGAGGCATAAATACATTAATATACAAATTTTGTAGCTTAGAACTAACAACTTACAAGAATCATTCATTTTGCTGTGCGTTTAAATATTGAGTATTTATTAAACAAATGTTACAAGCTGTGCAAGTGGCAAAACGCGCCAATATTATAACGCCGGGCCCACACACGACACAAATGAGGTAGCGCAAGCGATAGTATCGATATATATACAAACTACAAAATCTCTCTTCCAACTCCATTGACTTTTATAGACTCTGGTATTGACTAACGTTGATAACTTATGTCACAAACGGAACCAAGTTGTTAAAAACGGTAACGGACCAGCACCACACATTGATCGTAGCGTGTACCAGCACCATTCAATGATAGAGCTGCCAACATGTGTTAATTATCAGCTGCTTGCCAATGCAAGATTCTTTTACATTAAAATTTGCATTTAACTATGAATACGTTGCGGCCTTGTGGCTGCAAAGGTGTCAGGACTTGCCTGACCTGCGAGAAGGACTTCCAAATTGAGAAACCATCGCTGCAAAAGCAGTTTCAACAGCTTGACGCCTTGTCCTATTGCACACAATGCAAACGACTCTACGCTGGCTGGGATACGCAGGCTGTGCAAGCGGCGCATCCAGAGCACAATGGTTCTAAAAGTCTGCCACTGCCTGGTATACTGTTGCAGGAGCAGTTCCTTTCCAACAAAGAGGGCAATCAGCTTATGTCCGACTTGGACGCCTTGCCATGGGACATATCCCAAAGTGGTCGTCGAAAGCAAAACTATGGCCCAAAGACGAACTTCAAGAAGCGTCGCCTACAAGTTGGATCTTTCAAAGGATTCCCTGTCAGCACACAATATTTACAGGAGCGCTTTAATTCCGTGCCGCTGCTATGCAACTTTCAGACGATCGAACAGTGTTCGCTAGAGTATGATCCCAGCAAAGGTGCCAGCATAGATCCACATGTCGATGACTGCTGGATCTGGGGTGAACGTGTGGTTACTGTTAATTGCATCGGCGATGCGGTGCTCACTTTAAATCTATACAAGCAGCAGCTGTCAGGCAAATATAATCTGGATCTAGTGCCACAATACGAAGAGAAGCTGCTGGAGCCGCTGTTAAATGAGCAGCAGCTAGAGATCTACAAGGGAAAAGTGATCCGTATACCCATGCCAAGGTATGTATACTATACATACAGTGGGTTCTTTGATCGTACTAAAAGCCATTTGCTTATTTTGCAGCCTTTCGCTAATAGTGCTATATGGCCCCGCACGATTTCAGTTTGAGCATGCAGTGCTGCGTGAGGATGTGTCGGAGAGACGCGTCTGTATTGCGTACAGAGAGTTTACACCCATGTATATCGATGGCCTGGACAGGCAACAGGGCGAGCTAGTAAGAGACAAATCACAATTATTCTGGCCAATTAAAACAAACTAAAATCTAGTTTGAAAAAACTGCTATTTATTTTGGTACAAATTCGTAACCCACCCGCTGCGCTGGACGGTAGTCGAGCAGGGCTACTTGAGCCGGCAGCTGAACTCCGTGCATGCGCTTGAGATGAGCGCGCAGATTGCTGCTGGTGCTGAAACTGTTCAGGCAGACAACACACTGATGGCTATTCGCGTGCTTGTCTCGGATGTGTGCATTGAGATCCTTCACCTTGGCAAATGCCGTGGTGCAATACTTGCAGACGTGGGAGCGTCGCACGTGCGTCTTGAGGAACTGCTGTGACGCGTAGGCTAGCGGACAGTATTTGCACTTGTAGATGGCCTTACTGCTGCTGGGTTCGGTGTTGAGCAGACGATTCGTTTCGTTGTATTCGTCCAGATTGTCGTGCTTTAGCTCCACAGCGGCATAGTCTAAGGTACGCAGCTCATAGCTGGGAAATTGTACAAGCTTTTGCTCCATTTCCGATTGCTCCCGTTCATCTAGCTCAGTGGCTGGTAGAAATTCGGATACAATCAGTGAGTCTTCGTTGGCTAATCTCTGTGATGGTCGCAATGGCTGTTCTCCTGTGCGCAGCTCTGCCAGCTCCTGTTGATGCTGTTGCTGCAACTCTTCGGCATGAAAATCTATCAGCTGTAAGTCAACCATCTCTTGCTCCACTTCTTTTTTGATTAACTGCTCCCTCTCCAACTGCGCCTCGTTGTACAGCTGTTGCAACTGTCGATTAGCAATCATCAGCTTGCTGAAGTATCCATAGTGCACCAAACATTCATCCAGACAGGTATTGCATATCATGGGCAGTTCCGACGTCAGATCCATCGAAATGTGCTATGGTCAAGATCATTTATTTACGTATGGTTGTGATATTTTGATACACTTACAAACATGGCCTGCATTATTTCACAAATTGTGTGCTCCTCCTCAATATCCGCATCATTTGTTTGTCCGCTAGTCAGTACCTTGTGTTGCGTTATATCTATGTCGGCGTTATCCACAAAACAAATGCGACATAATTTGCGCAAGTCCAAGTTCATTTTGTTCTAAAACTTGCTGCATTTATTGTCTTAAAATATTGTTTGGGTTTGTTGTCAGGGCTGCAACAATGTCCGACTGCCGTTAGCAGAATGAATTCTGTTAATTGGGAACAGTAAAGTAACAAAATAACGATAGCATAACCGATAACAAAAGTCGAACTGCTTGAAAGAAATTTAATCTTGTTTAGCTTTATGAATTCTTTGTGACTTGTTTAAAATGCTTGTTTATTCTCTTTTCAAAATAAATTTTATTCAGTTTTTTTTGTTTTGTTTGTCGCAATCATTTCTCTCGATTTTAAAAGTTAATTTAATATTTAAATCATTTAATTCCGTTTTTGCTTACATTTAATTATTATCGTCAATGTGACGAAAGTTATTTGTCTGCCAATAATTCTTATCGACAACAGACTTTTACTAATTTTGCGTTTTGTTTTAATCCTTACACATGCATAAAGTGGGTTTCTTTTTGTCATTTAGAATTTACACAATTTGTGTTAACGATTTATTATTAATTATGCAAATAGCTATTTAAATTGAATTTCTAGTTTGTTTTGGTATTCTTCAGGGGTATTTTTGTTAGGCGTTGGGATTTATTTAACGGTTTTTGTTTGTTTTGGTGAGTTTTAGTGCTTAACATTTGCAGTTTTTAGCCTAGTTTTGTTTTGGTTTTTTTTTTTTTATTTAAATGCTAATATTAAATATATGTTTTTTAAAATGTGAACCGATCATTGTTTGTTTAAGCGCTATTGTGACTTTAGTTATTAGTTTCTTTTTTGGTTTTTGATTTGTTTTATATTTTTGGTTTCATTTGCATAGATATGCAAGAAAATACAAAGTAAAACGGAAATAGCTGTTTTTTTTTATATATTTTTCGAGCTGTTCTTTATTGAATAAGACAAATCTGTAAGTGTTGTATGTGACTGTATGCATGTGTGTGTGTGTGTGCCAACCTTTTGTTTAATTAACTTTAGCATAAAGTGTAACTCTGTTGAGAAGAATTAGTCAGTAGAGTTTTTTTTTTTTTGTTAGGCAAATGATAAAACACTGTTTCAACGACAATTTGCCATTGTGGGATGTTTTCTTTTTGGTTTTTGTTTAAACGTATTACTTTTTTGCTGTAATATTAAATTCGTTTTTTAGTTGTCCCTTCCTAATGTAGGACTCTTACTTTAAAGTTTCAATTTTCTTTATCCAGTTTTTGTTTTTTTGTTTTAAATTGCCTATTTAATGCTATAGTATTATAATACATACATGTAGACTTCATTCTTTTAAAGAGTGTAGAAAATGGTTTTGCTTTTTTAAAATAGCTTCTTTTTATCAAAAAGACATTCATACACATATAAGTACATGGTAGGTCTAATTATGCGTCTAGTTGCTTGGAGATAAGCATTAAATTAATTATATAAAAACAAAAATCAAATACGTTCTCACATAGTCCCAAGCTTGGCTACATGCTTCCGAATTCAATTGAATATTATGTGCTAATTGCGCGAATTCCTAAAATGAGCAACTAATAAAATTTAAAATCAAGAAAAAAAAAAACTTTCTCAAATAGTTCTCTAAACAACCTTAGGGGGACAGAGCAGTTATCGGTAGGATTACGCATCATAATGATCGTAAGTAAAAAATTACATTATATCAAATGCAAATTAAATATACAAAAAAACGAATGCCCTGTAGAGAGATAGTCGTATAACCTTCATATCTTTAGTTTTTGTGTTTTTTCAGCTCATATTTTTAGTGTATGTGAGAATCAATTTAGCACTCATTTGGATATTGCATAGAATAATGGTTTTCGAGTGATTTTAAGTAGCTGATACTTGAAGTAAAGTTTCGTCTGGCGTCCAAATGAGATGGCACAATTCTGTTAGAAATTTCAAAGACAGACAGTGGGATTAAACCAAAAAACACTACTGATTAGAGATAGTTTTGTGGGATATAGCGAGTATGTGCGAGTTGTACGGCAGTGTTCACGAGACAATTTTTATTGTGCTTCGTTTTTTTTTTCAACAAGGAGGTAGGTTTTTCATTGCGTTCTTTATCTTTCGTTTGGTTTTTTTGGGTGTAGAAAACATGTACATTAAAAGGTTTCATAGGTGGGTATTTGAAAAGTTTAACAATCTGGGAGCGTTTTATTTTAAATATCACTGTTTCGCTTTTGCAGTAGAGTTGAAAATTTTGTCGGTTCATGTTAGGATACAAATTGGAGGTGCAACGAAATCATATATTGAATCTAAGTTGTGAAAATTTCCAACAAAATTGTGTTGTAGTTGTTATTGGTTGCTTGTTTGGAATTATGTTTTTGGCTGCATTTGCTAAGTGTTCTTAGTTGTTGCGTGTTTCCGTTTTATTAAAAAAATATCTGTATGTTTACGAGTATATGCGGTGATATATATGTGTCATAAAATATATATACACCTTTTTTATATTTTATTTATTTGTTATTTCGGTTTTTCAATTTGCTAGTATTTTTTTTGTGTTTTGTTTGGTTTTGTTTTGTTTTGGTTTCATTTGACTAATTTTTATTTTCATTTAATTGGTGACTATAACTTGCTTTTGTTGTTTTTTTTCCTTCGGTTTTAGTATTCTCTCAATTGGCTACAATATTTCAACAATAAATTTTCTAAAAACAGCTTGTTCATTGAACGTATTTTCAAAGTATTTGTTCTGTTTGTTTTGTTTTTTGTTCTTCGGTTTGTATGCGCGTTTTAAAAATTAACTATGCGGTACTATATTATAATATATATATATTTTTTATAATTATATTCAATATTATGTGTCAGTTTTGTTACCATTTATGCCCACCTAGATGCTATCCTAACCACACAACTGTTACACACGCTCATCAAAACCAATTTGTTTTACCAAATTTAACAATAAAACAGCAACATAAAAGTTGTTGAAATTTTTTTTTTCAAGAGTTGTCTATGATCGATAAAAATTAAAATTACAAAATTGTGTTAAATTAGGCACAGAAACACATAAAACAAGTAAGAAGGCTCTAGTCGAGAAATCCCGACTAGACGATACCCTGATCCCTATACTTTACGCGTACAGTCAGTGCTTGCAAGTATTTGTGCGTGTGTGTACGACCATACTGCATACTGCATACTCAACTTCAAGGTTCCATATCTCCGGTGTTTCTTAACCGATTTTAATAAAAATTTCACAGATTGTTATTATTTTGATCAATAATTAAAATGCCATTTAAAGTTTTTTCAAATTCAAGATTTTATTGTTATCGATCACATGTGTATATCGGAAACGGGATGAGTTATCGAAAATCGAAAACAAACTTGTACTGCCTAGGGATTAGGCAAGCTTAAGTTCCAAATCTGGAGTGTCTAGCTCTTATAGTCTCTGAGATCGACGCGTTCATACATACAGACGGACAGACGGACAGACGGACATGGCTATATCGACTCGACTGTTGATGCTAATAAAGAATATATATACTTTATGGGGTCGGAGATGCTTCCTTCTGCCTGTTACATACTTTTGCACAACTTCATGATACCCTTTTTTCCCATTTTTAATGGGATCAGGGTATAATTACAAGCAGTTATAAAACTAGTGAGAACAAGTAAGAAGGCTCTAGTCGAGAAATCCCGACTAGACGATACCCTGATCCCTATACTTTACGCGTACAGTCAGTGCTTGCAAGTATGTGTGTATGTGTGTACGCGCATACTGAAAACTGCATAGAAAACTTTAATGTCCCATATCTCCGGTGTTTCTTAACCGATTTTAATAAAAATTTCACAGATTGTTATTATTTTGATTAATAATTAAAATGCCATCTAAAGTTTTTTCAAATTCAAGATTTTATTGTTATCGATCACATGTGTATATCGAAAACGGGATGAGTTATCGAAAATCGAAAACAAACTTGTACTGCCTAGGGATTAGGCGAGCTTAAGTTCCAAATCTGGAGTCTCTAGCTCTTATAGTCTCTGAGATCGACGCGTTCATACATACAGACGGACAGACGGACAGACGGACATGGCTATATCGACTCGACTGTTGATGCTGATAAAGAATATATATACTTTATGGGGTCGGAGATGTTTCCTTCTGCCTGTTACATACTTTTGCACAACTTCATGATACCCTTTTTTCCCATTTTTAATGGGATCAGGGTATAAAAAGGACAAAATCAAAAAAAAAAAATATTAAAACATAATTAAGAAATATTCCTTTGGTCCGTGTGATGTAAACACAAGATGTAAGATATCTTAAGCTCATAAACAATTTATATAAAAGGGGTTGTTCGTAAAGTCCATTTCAAATTCTCCAACAATCTCCTACTAATAAAATGGTTGCTGTCCCTTGTTATTTGCTTTTCTCAATTAAGTGCTCGTGTGAGTGTATGTGTGTGTGCGTTTTAAATACATATCTTATGTCTCATAGGAACAATCTCTCTTATATACATACATATAATGTATCCGCTTCTCTCTTTTAGTGTGTGTGTTGCTTACATACATAAATAATAAGAACTCAGCATAATTCATTTATAGGTTTCGTCATTGTACACACAAATATGCACACTTATTTGCATACATGTATGTACATAATTGCAATATCCTTTTTGGCCTTTTTTGAAACGTCTTTGTTTATTTGTTTTTATTGCTATTACTATGCAAATATTTTATACTTGTTTTGTGTTTTGCTCTTTACTTGGTAACTTTCTTTATGATTTTTTCTTTCTTCTTCTTCTTATTTATTCGGCTTTTTTTTGTTGTTCGGCAGTAAATTTTGCTTTGTGTTTTTTTTCAATTAATTTTAATTTTCATAAAATATTTGTATAGTACACACACGAATTGTGTAATTTAATTATTCAATTTCATACGCGAAATTCTGTTTTGTGTCGTTATTTCTGCTTTTCTTATATTTTGACTTAAAAATGTAATTAACAATTGTTTTCCTTATGTTTTTTGTTGTTTTTTTCATTGTTTTGCAGCTTCTCTAGCTTCTGGTTGAATAAGAATTTAAATTAGGCATCCACTCATATGCAATATACCCAGGTATACCATATGTTTCTGTTTGTGTCTGGATGTGTGTGTGTTTGTGTGTGTAGCTTAAGGTGTCTAAATTGAGCGGGCTTATTGCACGATTATGTGCGGAGCTGAGAGCAGTACTGTTACCGTTGCAATAATTGTGAAGAGCGTAAACACAATTAAACAAAATCTGTGAACGAAGAAAAATAAAAGTTTAGTGTTAAATTCAATTCAAGTTGTATTACAGGAATTAACATTGTTTAACATAAGATAAATAAACGACAAAATGGCGTCACATATTCCGCCATGCTTGCATATTAATGCCACGTTTTGTGCAAATGTGTTACTGATTTGTGTGCGTGTGTGTTGATGTGTGTATGTGTGCGCGAGCGTTCATATGGTATGCAAACAACCGGAAGTTGTGTGGCCATGCGGCTGTTGCCTTAATTGTTTGATTTAGTATTACAGCGTGAGTTAGTTCTTAGTGACGACAGTGTTTGCATTCGCTGTGTTAATTGTTGACTAGATTTATGTGTGATTCCCACAGTGAGTTAGCAGCTAATGCAAAATCAAATTAGTTATTTATTTCGTCGTAATATATCACCTCTTGTCTGTTAAATGCACCAAAATATATTTTAATTCTTACCCATTTCTTCGAAAATATATAATCTATAACTAACCTATCCACAACCATTGCAGCGAACTTCCAATCGCTTATAAGTTCCGCTTCGTCATCAGCTTTGCGCATGCGCGCCGTTATAAATTGCAATTCTTTAAGAATTAAGTGTAAATCTTTGTGATTGCAGCCTATTACAGTGTGATGCTCCTCCACCGTTGTTGGTCGGCCAAAGCTACTGCAATATCGACGAAGACAAATTTTATGGTTTACAATGAATAAGTTAAGTTCTTCTGAACACTTACGCTGACGAACCGATGGCAGTTTGTGATCCTGATATTGTATGACGAAAATCGTCATCGATATCGAGGACATTGGCTAGTAAGGATTTGGAAGAACGTTCCTTCAATTCCAGCTCTTTCATGCGATTGCTTAATAATATTGATTTGCGCGTTATCTTGCGACCAGGCCGACCCATGCGCAGTATCCAGGGCAGCCACTGTAGGAAGACGGCTTTAATCTAAAAACGAATATCAATGCAAATTGGAAATGTTTTGTGTGTGTTTCGCATAAAGATTCCATATAACCTACCCACGGTGGCATCTCGTGAATATCCGCTGTGCGATGATGATAGTTGAGCACCACAACCGTTAGCACCACAGACGATGCAACCATAAACATGATACAGTTGAAATATGTACCTAAAAGTTGTGGTTTTTTTTTGTGTGTGTGGGCGAATATCAAACAAACAGAGAAAAATGTTCTTGATATTAGTTTATATTTCAATGGGTCTTAGCAATATAGCGCAACACTAAGAACAGAAGCTTTAGAAATGATAATGTACAATAAAAACAGCATTTACATTACGTTAGTTAGTTTTATTTCACGATAGTTGTTAGAGTTAAAAAGTGATCAAGTTTACTGTGTTAAGTTTGTGGCAAACAAATGCTGTGATTTATCAGATGCACTCGACACAACATGATTTTACAGGGTATTTACACATGCGCTGGATTTTGTATTTCGATTGTTTCACGTTTACAACATGCTCGAACATGCACTTAAGTCGGTTTTTATTTAAATAGTTAAATCATGCATTTATTTAAAAAATAAATTATGTTTTGAACATTCAAGTCTGCCAAGTAGTCAAAAATATATGTAAATTTTTAAATATAATATCTTACTTGAACTGTTAAAACACACTTGATTAATATGTTGTGATATTTACATAGAAAATTATCAAAATTCATAGATTAAAGTTATCATAATTTATATAGCTGCCAGTATATTGTTGTGTATATTATCTCGTTATTAAGTTAAAGTACAAGATCAGAAAAACAATTTTGAATTAATACTTATTTTTTGACTACTTGTCAGATCGATTTCAAATAAAATATTATAATTTCAGGTAGAAATAAAAAGCATGCATTAAATAAGTTGAAGCCATTTTTGTTTTACGAGTAAAAATTGAGTTTGTGATGATTGCTCTGGTAAACTATTGAAGTTTTTTCTTTTTCATTATTGTTTTAAATGTTATGTTTAATATTTGTATGTTTTGCATTTGTTTATCAAAGGAGTTGTTTATGGTATGCTTACTATAAATATTTAATAATTGGTTTTAAGTGAAAATTGTAATATTTAATTAAAGGCGCTTCACGGCTTACGGTTTACAACGATTTCGTCAATTATTTAGTCAGCTTTTGATACTTGGATGTGAGGAATTTAAGACGTTTCGATTAATACAAAATATTTGTATATATATATATATATATATATATATATATAGTATTAATTATGCGTAGCTTGCATTGGATTATTAATATGTATTTAGTTTTTAAGTGAAAGCTTTCGGGGGGTGGGGTGTGGCAAGCAACTTAAGCAAAGCACCCTCAGAAGCAGCTATTATGGAGTTTATGTTAAAGAGACTACTAAATAACAGAAAATATCCTTGCAGTGGTTATGACAAATTTTTAACATATATTAAAACAAAAGTTTATTCTATATTCCTTAAGGTTTTTTTAAATTAATTTTTAAATTATTTTAGCATATCTTTAAATCATTAAAAATTAAAATACCTATATAATTTTGCGCAAATTAATTTTAATCAATGCAAAACATATATTTTATGTTTAACATAAATTTTTGTTCATGGGTAAAGCCAAGATATGAAGTAATTTTATAATTTTTGATTGTTTGCTTTCTGCAAG
Organism: Scaptomyza cyrtandrae; assembly: GCA_035044605.1. Taxonomy (NCBI): domain Eukaryota; kingdom Metazoa; phylum Arthropoda; class Insecta; order Diptera; family Drosophilidae; genus Scaptomyza; species Scaptomyza cyrtandrae. The sequence continues at coordinate 462,405 of JAWNNS010000637.1, forward strand.
GGTATTTACTCTTCGGCACACCGAAGTGGACTACTTTTGTGTTTGTTAGTTATCGTATTCCTGTAACGTTGTAGTTGCTTTTTATGCTTGTTTACTCTTTATTTTCGCTGAGCATTCGTCAATTAACAAGAGAAAATAGTCAAAAGGGGTTCAGCCAAAGTCTAAAAAAGCATTTGATAGAGTTGTTGTTGGGTGGATATGGTTTGTTGGGTTAAGCTAAGGCAGCCAGAGGAAACGTTTTGCTTTTTATATTTGTTATCCTTTGGAGTTGTACTTCATGCTTTCGTCATTATTTCGAGTTTTAGTTCACAATTGTTTTTTTTGTTTTGTTTTTTTTCATTTACCTACTTTAAACGTACTGCAGAGCAACCTGCAGTCACACTAATTATTAAACTTTGTACAAGATATATTCATTTTTGTTTTTTCTTTGTTAATTTTAGCCAGTTGATTTTTTAGCTTTGATATCTTTTCGTTTGCTACATTCGTTTGGTATTAATTTTGTTAGCAGCTAGAAGAGAATAGAGTTGGGTTTCTTTATAAAGATCTCTAAGAATTTGTCTGGAGTTGAATCAATATTTGATTGTTTTTTTTTTTCTTTCAAATCATAAAAGTTAAATATGTAAATCGTTTGGTTGTACTAGTACCTAGTAGTGGTACGGCTTCGCTCGTCTTTGTTATGACATTGCCGACCAATAATGAGAAAACTGTTTGCGACAGTAGAATTGTAACACCTGCAAATATTAGGTTCGAAAACAAGTTTATGGGTATACATACATTTATAGGAAATTTAGAGAAAAACAAATGCCACCGCAGGTTTTGAAGTTTGAAGACCGTTGTATGCAATAATATATGTTTGGTAGTCAGGGGCTCAAGCCGAAAAATTGTATGTGGGGTAGTTAGTCAGGATCAAACAATGTAAAGCAGAAGTTAAGGAAACAGAGTGAGAGATAGAGAAAAACATATAGAAGGGTCTGCTGACAGGAGCTGTATTTAACTTTCAGATCATCAGTATTTATTTATTTTATGAAGTATCGTTTTTTTTTTACCAACTTGTATGATCCTTACTTAATGTAGCTCTTAACAGCTCCTGTCATGCATTGCAACTAAATGATATTTTTTGGCTGAACCTTTTTTTTTTTCTTTTTTCTGTAAGGAAGTACTATATATTTATTTATAAGCAATAAGAAGCTTTGTGGGTGCTAGGCTCAAGTGATATTATATGGTATATAATATATTTACATACATAAATATTTTTGTTAAGTTTCTTTGATTGTTTATTGTTTATTTGGTATTATAGAATTTTGTTATGGCAGTGCATTTGATTTGAACAGGTCTATGTGCCTGCACAAATCGGATGGGTAAGCAATTAATAAATAGAAACAACAAGCAAATGCAAAGATTACATTTTTTTTGACCCATTCTGCACAAACCAAACGGACGCTTGACACTTGATTTATTTTGACGAAATGATATTTTTTCTACCTGTGCTTGTTAAATTGCATCAAACAATGATGTATAAAATTTTTATTAAATTATGGCCAAAAAGGTTCGTGAGCAAAAAATATCATTCCGAGAAATGGGTCAAAAAGGTGTCCGAATATTTTAATAGCTAAATGAATGCGTGATAGTAAAAAAGCGAGAATAGCATAATAAAGTGAAAATTCAAATTGTATGAAAACTAGGTTCAAAGCTTGCGGATGAATTTGGTTGGAGTTGGATTTTGTTTAGTGTATATTTGCGTAAATATTTAAGTGACTTGTTTTCTGTTTTGAAAACATTTCAAACGATTGGAATAACGTAAAACTGTTGAACAGTACGTGTACTTATAAATATTTCAAATGGTGAGGCTATGCGTTATGCGTGAGTGACAGCGAATTAGAAAAATCAAATATGAAATAAGTACAAATTAAAGCTATTAGCAAAAATAGTTAAATTATACCATAAATAATAATATATCTTTCTTTCTTTCATCTTCATCGATCGGCGACGTTAGCGACGTAATAATTGACATTTATTTATATTAAAAAATTTCACAATATTTCACAAGTATTTTCCCAAACGCACTTGCATTGAAATCTGTCTCGTAAGTATCTTTTGTAATTATATATTTCAGCTTAAAAGGAGTTACGTAATTGCGAACTAGAAATAAGTACATAATGTGTGTACTACATTAAATATATTTAGAATTTGTACATTAAGAAGATGGAATAATTGTGGAATAATTACAAAACGAAGATTTCGTTTTAATTTTGAAAAGGCGTATTTATTTTTGTAATGCAATATAACTTTGTTAAAAATAGGGTTTTAGATAAGTTGGAAAAAATTTGCAGATGGTTTGAAATTATGTTTTCGAAATGAAATTATGATTATCTGTTATATTGTTGGGGAAGTCTTTTAAACGGGCTCAAGTGTATCGTTATATAAATACATCATGGACTGGGCTAATTATTTTGAACAACTTTTTTAATATAGTAAATAGTTTATAAATTTATTTGAGTTTCTGAAAACAGACGACATCTTTCTGTGTAAATAAATATCGGACAAAATAAGTATTAAATTTGTTATTGAAAGAGATTACTTCGGAATAAGTTATAATTTGTTGTGATAGTTTTATTGCATCATCAAAAGTGAAAACGACACCAATTTAATTTGAGAAAATTATACATTGAAGTGAATTGAAATCATTGGCTCGGGTATTTTATAAGTTATGTGCTGATAAATATCTACTATATATAGAAGAGTTTTGGTTAATAGTATGTCAGCCACGTACCAATGACATGTAAGAAGTTGAAGAGAAAGTTGAGCAAGGGTTTGAAAGATCAGAAGTGTGGGTAAGTAGATAACGATAGCATTTAAAAGATTTCTTGTACTGTCTGACGTTGCTAATTGTATATTGATTGCGCTTGCATGATTTGTCTGTGTTATGGCAAAAGGGAATGCAGTGCCGTAGCACTGATCTTTGGTATGTCTACCGAAAACTTCGAGTTTTTTTAAAAAGCGAACGGAAAATATTGAAGATAAGAGCGAGAGAGAGAAAGAGACGGAGTGTTTTGTAAAAGAGAGATAGAGAGATAGCAACATAATAATATGATCAACTAAGAAACGACGTCATTATCACATATATATATATAGAATATTTAAAGTTCAAGTTAAGAACAATATAGAGAGATAGAGATAGTAAGTTGAGTTGGTTTAGTTTAGTTAGTAATTTAAAACTTGTTGTAATTAGTAAACATAGTACGAAGTACACAAATAACATTTAACAACTTTTGACACTTTTTTGTTGACTTTGGTTTTTTTTGTTAGACTAATACTTTATTTAAGTTAAGATTTTGTTTTTTTTTGGTATTGGTTTTTAATTAAGGATTATATATGCGAACAATTTAGCAATGTGTGTGAGTAATCATAATAGATATATATATATAACAACAATAACAATAATATTTATGAATATATATAGATATATATATTTATGAACGTATATATAAATCATATTAAGTAATTTGTTAATTAATTATTTTTTTTTTTGATATTTTTTGTTTTTTTTTGACAAATTTGAATATATATTTGCATTTTTATGTTTTTTAAATGCAATCGCTACCTAACAAGGGGATTGCATCAGATACTTGGGGCAATGTCTCAGCTACAAGGTTGAGAAACACTGTGAGCGATAGAAGAATTGTAACTCCTGAAACAAAAGAATTTCGTTTGATAAAATACAATTGAAATAATGACACAAGAAATGATAAATCAGAAAACGTATGTGTGTTGTTGTTGTGACATAAATGAAAGTTAAGAAACAGACATATTCAAGGGCATTTCACAAGTTGTTGTTGTTGTAGTTGCAATTGTTGTTGTTTTTGTTGTTGTTGTCCTAGTTGTTGATGTTGTAGTTGTTGTTTAAGTAAGTTGTGTTCAAGTTGTTAAGAAAGTGCAAAGTTTTTTGAGTATTTTTGTTTTGTTTCCATTTTTTCGATGCGCTTCTGCATTTTGTTTAGTAATTGATGTTCTCGTTGTTGGTTGTTATTGTTTTTATCTTGACTGACCAAATTAGCTTTTTGGTTGCCGGCTTTGATTCCAATCTGAATCTCAATCTCAATGAAGTGTGTGTGCTTGCAAGTGAATGAGTATAATGCTTTGTTTATGCTTTGCAAGTCAACATGAAACTTAAAATCTGGGTGGGGCAGGTAGAGTTGGTGGTATTATTGAAGCTGGGTATTAACTCAAGCTTATCGTAAAGTGTGGAAATGTTTGTCTGAGGATATACATATGTATACAAAAATACACACACAATATTAAAATAATGCCGAACAGTTAGGGATGGAAAGCTTTGTCAAAGTTGAATGTTGTGAATATTTTGTAGCACCAAATATTAGATCGTGTCTTAAAACACCTTGAAACAGATTATTATTATACACAAACTACTTCAAAAGTTTTTTTCTTTGACAAACTTATTACTTTTTGCAATATTTATGCTTTATACCCGCATGAAACTGTTGAAGATCTTCAATTATAGTTATACCCAAAACTTTAAGCTTTGCAACCTTGTTGGGCCCATCTCAAGGGGGGATGGGTCATCAACTTTTGCACACTGACACAAAAACTAAGCATTTTCACACAAATTTTCACAACACCCTGTGCAAATTAATGCTTTCAGTTTTCTTTCTTATAGTACGCTTCTTTCGTGTTGTTTTATTTTATTTTCTTTCTTTTTTTTTTTGGTAGTTTGTTCAACTTTTCAAAAGCTTAATGGTGGTATTAGGTACACATCCTTCCAACTTCTACCCATTACTTTGCGCCAAAAGGGGCAACGGCAAGGATACGAAGTGAGCAAGTGGCAAGTGGCAAGTTTTTGCCTTTACTTAAATGAGTAGAATTTGTAAATTGAACTGCACTTGGACTTCAACCAGGATGCCTTCTCAAAGAGCGCAAGTTTTGGCAACGAGTTTAGCGCTACGTGTCGCCAATTTGCCACGCCCACAAAAGAACACAGCGACGAAACGCGCTCGGCTCATTTAATTTGGTACGTGCGGCCCCGGTTAAATGTCAAACCAGTGGGGTAAAACTTGAAAAATGTTGCGCACTGCATGCAAATTATTTGGTTTTGTGGGTCGTTGTTGGAAGTTGATGGCTGATAGGGGTTTGTATATACATATATATAGGGTATATTTCGTATACATGACATAATATGAACGCATGATGAGCGATACAATATCATGTGGAGTTGCAAGTCTACCATCTGGTCAAATGGATCTGCATAAATGCAAGTTCAAATGTTGCGCTTTGAGTCATTTTTTTAGTTTCAGTTTAGTTCTGTTCATTTAGCGGGTTTCAGGCATCTGTTTATTAGTCAGGAGTTTAAGGGTGCATAAATATGAACGGGTTTTTTTAAGCATATACATTTTTTGTGGGCGTTTTTTTAGTAGAGAAATATATATATTTACTTAAGTACTTTTTTTTTTGAAGGTGTTTTTGTGGTTTGGTTTAGGGTGTGGTGAAAATATTGTTTTCTTATGGTGCAAGTACAAAGAGTTCTTGCCAAAGGTTGCGAATTAGAAAGAAAGAAATAGAGAGATAGAGAGAGAGAAAGAGAGAGAGAGAGTGTGAGTGTAAGGGAGTGAGAGATTGAGTGAATGAGTAAGTTAGTGTCTTTTGGTTTTTTGCTAAAACTCAGTTGAGCTATGATTTGTTGGCCTCTTAACCTCTGGTTTGTGGCATGCGCTTTTTTTTCTTGTCGTTTTGTGGCGTTGAGAGTTCTGCTTGTTTCTTGTGGTTGCGGTTGCTGTTGTTTTTGTTGTTGTTGTTGTTATTGTGTGTGTGCTTGTACTTACGTCGGTTGTTCAAGTGTGCGTGTGTTTTATTTACAATATTTGCATGTATGTGTGTTTTTTCTTCGGCAATTTTTCTAATGCCTGTTAACAGCTTATAGGTATTTCAATTTGAATAAAATACTCGTATATATAGTACCTACCAAAAATCTACAATGCATACAACTTATGATGTGTTTTCTTAGACTAAATATATACATGTATGGTTGCTTTGTATGTAGTAGATCGATATAGTTATATATATATATATGTTATTATTTTCCTAACTTTACTTTTTTTCCTCTCTACTTTACCAAGTATCAAAATGACATTTGGCCACGGATTTTCTGTTTCATTTCTCATTTTTATATTTTCATATTTTGTCTTTAAATACAAACCTTTACCAATGTATAATTTGCGTGTATTTTGCGTTGTTTCTTTAATAGTTGATATGCGTTGTTGTTTTATGCATAAAAAATTATAAAAATATCAATACCACTATTTGTACATATTGTCAGGCTAACTGGGCAAACTTTATCAAATTAACTGGTCTACTATTTGTATTTGTATTTGGTATTTGTTGTTTTGCCATCAGGCAATTGAGAGTTCTATGTTCGATTTTTACAAATTTGTACCAATCGTCACAGCGCAGGTCATCAAAATAGAAGTGAAGCATTTTTTTTTATTTATTTTTAATATTAAAATTACTTCTCATTAAGATTTTAAGAAATATTCATAGCTGCTAGGTAAATTTATTTACTTTTGGGTGAATAGCATATTTCCAGCAACTTGCGTTCTATTTTTATGACCATAGCTGTAAAATTGAACATAGATTTAGTCGATTTATTATTTTGTTCATTTGTTTGATCAAATGTGTTTGTTTGGCAATATTTGTTGGCTGTTTTGTTGGTTAGTTTTATATTTTTGGTAGCGAAAAAAGGTTATTCGTTGGATTTTTCATAGTTTGTCTATATACAATTAAGCTTTAGTATATTTAATATACATTTAACGAGTATTTATGTATATGTATATTGCGTTTAATTGCGTTTGTTCTACGTTTATAAGCTGCTAGGCTTTATAATTGGTTGATGATTCGATTGATCAGGCACTAAATGCGACCTGCCTTATATGATAATTGATATGATACACTACTCGTGTAGAGAAGCTTATATACATGATGAGCGAATTGGCTTTGGTTTAGTTAATTACGGTTTTTAGTTTATTTTCAAATTATATTTTCATCAGGCTAAAAAAACATAGAACTGAAGAGTATAACAAATGATGTTGTACACAAAAACAAATATCAGCTAGAGCGGCAAACACGTTTAGAAAACATACGAACCGACTGAAACATGAAACACGAACTGATAAAACTAAGTGGGTCACAAGATTAACATACGTTTTTGTTATAAACAGCAAATGGAAATGAAAAATGAAAAACTTGTTGTGGCGTTTCGATTGTGAATTGTGGTACATGTCTGGTTTGGGTAAGTGGTTAGTGGTTCGTGATTCTTGAGTGTGAGTGTTTTCGGTGCGTATTTCAGTGTTGTCAAATACCAATTATGTCAGAGCTTTTGCCGCGCAAATGTTGCTAGACTACATCGTTTAGCTGAACAGAGGATTGTAATAAGAAATAAAATTAAGGATAAGATCAAAGTACGAGTTAAGAGCAGTAAACATATTTTTTTTTTTTTAAGTTGTCAGCTAGCTAAGGATTAAGAAGAGAGAGGAGAAGAAAACTTGCTGCAGCTGTACTAGTTGATAAGGTACTTTACATTTTTTAAACAGAGATAAACATAAAGTGAGCGAGCGAGATAGACAGTTCAGTGAAGGCTTTTTATTATTATTATTTTGGAGGTGTTTTGTTCGATAAAGGTGTGTTGCTTGTGTTCAGTTTTGGTATGGAGGCTATTGCAAAGGTCTATCCAAAAGTTCCGGCAGGAAGAGAATTATTAGCTGGCTGAAACTGAAATATTTGTTATGTGGCACACAGTTAAAAGTTCGGAATATAAAGTATTATCTATTTGCAAACATACGTTTAGATTAATATTGTAGACATATAGCAAATATCATTCTCCATACGATTCAGTGTGTACGTGTGTGATTTTGTGTCAATATTCTTCTTGTGTGAAATTTAAGATCTAAATAATTGGTATTTTCTTGTTTCGAGTTGTTTTCAAGTTTGGTTTTTGGTTTTTGCTTGGTCTGCTTGTTATCGTATTGTTTTCATTGCACTACTGTAGTAAAACTAATGACAACTAAAAACAGCATTAAGGCACAGCATATCTTTCGATTTGTACGGTTTTTTTTTTGTGTGTTAGGATATGATAGCTTCTTTTCTTGTATTTTTTATTTTTTTTTTTTGGGTTAAGACTTGAAACAAATAGTAAAATAAATAGCGTGTGTGTGTACCTATAAGAGGAACAGCATCCGACGTTGTCGGCATTGACTCAGCAACAAGGTTTAGAAATACTGTTAATGATAGTAGTATAGTTACGCCTGAAACAAGAGATACAATAAATACGTATATAAAAAATATTGAAAACAAAAACTAAATGACTGAAAAATCGAAAGATAAAAAGTAAGAAATATTATTAAAAATATATTTATATATATTTGTAGCAAATTTTTTGTTTAATCATTTAAGTTTTTAGTTTAAAGAATTTTTGGGGTTGGTTGAGGGATTTTATTTTTATATAAGTCATTTCTTTTTAAGGAAATTGAAGGTCTACAAATTTAATTTAGCATGTTAAGAGTACTGCCTTTTAACGCAATTATATATTTTGCTGAAAGCAAGACTCGTTTACTTTTATTTTTTAGATAACTTAGCTTTTAGAAATACTGGAAAATTAAATCATGCATTTTTTTTAGTCTACACTAGCTTTAAAAGCAGCGTTCAATATATGTTTGGATTTAAGTTAAAAAATTAAGTTATAGTTATATATTTTTTTTTATTTTTATGGTTAAATCCAGCTAAGCCTCATTTCGCTACCGCTGCATTCTTTACCTGACAAAAATGTATATATTTATGCCCTAACTATACAAAACCATATTGTATTCGATTTGTATCACATTAATCACACGCTGAAAAAACTTGCAAAAATTGGTTTTATATCATAAGTATATCAAATATATATATCTGGTCAAAGGGGGGAGGAGGGGGGGCAATCAGTGTTGTAAAGTTTTTCATTTGAATTATATTTTGATTTCATCGCCATTTTGTGCAATTTGCATACTCACCCAGCGTTAATTTTTCGCCCGAATCCGGAGGCAATGTGAAGCCCAGCAGGGCCATCGATGATATAAGTACGCATGGCACAATTAAATTGAAAAAATAATATAAAGTTCGTCGGCGTATTTGTATAGTAAAGGTGATATCGACATATGGCTCTGGGCAGCACTGGTAGACTATGGTATTCTTCTTTCCGGGCATTGCTGAACAATAAAATTAACGATTAGTACAATTCGAATGATTTATGTTGAATGACACTGAGACACAGACACATATTTACAAATGGTTTTTTTTTGTTGTTTTTTTTATATTTTATTAATTTATATACATTATACAAATTCAAAATGTATTCAAAGCGGCAGCAAATAAAAAAGTTCTATGAAGCAATTTTGATAAAGCGACAGGCTAAGAGATACTACAAAATATTTTGTATTTACACAAAACTTAAAAGTAAACGTCAATAATTACAATTGATAGTTGATAAGGTTGGTTAATGGTTTTTATAGACATTTACACGTGACAACGTTAAAAAAAACAGTTAGTGAAATAAGCATTAGGTTTATGATGATTTTTACTAACCAAGCAAGTACCACTCGCCATTTGTTATGAAATCGGAAAGATCCCCTCCATCTTCGGAATTCAAAACCAAATCCAACTGTTTTTTTTTCAACGATTTTTAAATTTTTTTTGTATATTGTTTTTTTGGGAAAAAATGAGTATGTCATAGTTTGTAGACAGACGAATTTTTTAATTTTTTTGCAATTTTTTGTTGGGCATTGTTTTGAGTTTTTTTCGGTATTTTTTTTTTTTTTTTTGTTAATTGTTTGGAGAAAAAGAAATTTAACATTTTTAGTTTGAGTTAAAAATAAGCTTAAGAATTTACTTAATACCACGTTGAAAAACATTTATGTACATAAAGAGAATGTGTTCAAGGTGTACGAGCGAGAGAGATAGCGAGCAAAAGAGAGAGCTTTATTTCATATGTAAAATTTCATTTCGGTATATACTTAAATTTTAAGTTGCGTTTTCAGTGCAAAAAAACGTGGAAATAAAATTTAACTTTATTGAAAACCGTTAATTATGTATTATTATTTTTTGTTTGACTTCCATTAAGAGTCTTTACGTACGTCCAAAAGTTGTTTGGTTTTTTACTCTTAAATTTTTTTTATTTTGTAATTTTTTGGGCGTGGTTTGGCCTGCTAACATGCAAAATAGTTGAAACTGAAATTTTTAAGTGCTACCACTCAGGCGAAAAATTTCAAGGGTCTCACACATGATTCCGTTCCTACGCAAGCCTTATTGAGCTCTGTCCAGTGTTGGTAAACGCTGGCAGCCCACAAAAGGCAACCCTACATCGTAGGGATAACTTTTTTTTAAAGTGTTGGGCTAAAATATTCAATGTTTGATTGAACATTTTAGACAACACGCTGATCCGTGTTTCGAGTGCTCGAGCACTTTTTGACTGTTTGGTTTTGTAATTCGCAAAAACGCAAAGAATTGTTCGAAGTGAGGGATATACACAAAAATAAACTAGAAGATAGATTGAGATAGTGATAGAGTTTGAAAAAGCATAAACAAAACCAGAAAGAGTTTCCAGACTCTTAACTTTAACTGTTTTTTTGTTTCTATTATCGTCGAACCTCAGTCGTGGTATAGGTCTATCTATTGTAGTCAATTTCCTTTTTACTCCTATTTATAACTATCTGCTTATTGTGCACGTGCACTCGTTTTGTGCGTGTTTTAGATTTTTTCTTCGTGTGTGTGTGAATGTATATGTGAAACTGTGTGTTAGCAAAAAGCGTAATTGTGACCTCCGTAAATGTAATCTGTGTGAAGTTTGCTGCACTGCACTGTACCGAGTACTGTTAGCTCTTGTGGTTGTGTACTGTACTTGATTTGAACTTTTAACTTTTAACTGTGTACTAAACACTTTACCTGATTTCCATCGTAAGTCCAACTACCGAATTTCATTTCGCAATGTTGGTCATCAAATGGGAACCACGTGATGTCTATCTTGCATGTGCTCTTGAAGATACCAGGGGGCACGTACAGACAACTGCCGTTATGTTTGACCACAATGTTGGTGTGATACGTGCCATCGAATCCCTCATCCGCGCTAAATTATTGTACAATATTGTTTATGTATTATTCTATTTTTCATTTTTTTTCTTCGCTTTGTTATTTTATATATTTGACAAGGTAGCTCTTTATTTTGTTATTTTTTTTTTTTGTATTTTTGTTATAGTTTGGTAACTTTTTTTTTTTTTATTTATTAATTCATGTTCTTAATTTTTTGTTTCATCTGATTTGCGCATTGATTTTTTTTTATAAAGTTAATTTTTTTTTTTTTTTTGGAAATTGCTCTATGAGAGTAGGGAGCTAGGAGAGTTGTGATTTGTTTAGTGTTTCAGGGATAATAGAGCTTAGGATATACCATACTAGGTTTAAGTTGTAAGTTGGTGTTGTGTTTGGTCTTATTAATATTTAAATAACAAAATTATACTACTTATAAAGTTATTATTCAAGTTGTTATAAGCTACAAGAAATAGTACTTAAAGTTATAGTTTACTTTATTTTTTTCAATAATCTACTTCCTAAAATACAAATTTGTTGTCGATTAAGCCCCCTTATACTTAACGTATATTGAAAAAGCAATCTTTGTATATTTATAAGCAAATTACACCAAATTTTATACTCAATTTATGTTTCACTACCGAACAGTAGTAGTAGTTTCGGCAAAGAAGCATGGCATACATTTATGTAATAACTGGCTAGTTCATTTTGCTAACAAACGGCATTTCAATTGTCAGCATTTTTTGGGAAAATGAAATCTGTTAGATACAATATCTGTATCTAACTGCACGTTATATCTATCTGTGTGTGTGCGTATGCAAATAAGTCGGACAGAATTTGAGTGTGTTGTGTGGAAGCCAGACGACACAAGTGGTCCAAAATAAAAATGCATATATGAGTATTTCCATCTCTTGCACTGCAATATAATGCAATTACTTTTATACTTTTTTTTAAATTTTTTTTAAAGGGTAGCGAACTGCACTCAAAAACTGTTGCGCAAACATTTTGTACGCAATTTGCATAGACATTTTGAGTTACAATCTGTTTGCTGTCATTTGTTGTATACTTTTTGCGGTCAACGTGACTTATGCGCAGTTTGTGAGGCCCATACATGGACACACAGTTTAAATCATTGCGATTGTGATTTTGCGGTTAAAGTGTGCATTTAATTGGCGAGCACACCACCTGTGCCATGTGGACATGTAATGTGTAGGCTTGGTTAGCAGTACAGCTTACATGCTATTGTTGTGGCATTTAAGTGGAATTAGTGCACCGATTAGCGGCCGTTGTAATGGCGGCAATACATGGACAAGCCCAATCGGTACAGCAGCTGCGCATCCAAGCTTGAAAGATTGTGGCCAGTTCGATAAGGCGTGCAAATGAGCCAACAGCAACAAAAGAACAACAACAACAATAGCCATCACAATTCGATTAATTGGAGCAACAGTTGCCACATTCGTGTCATTATTTTAGTCCAAACTAGTTTCTTATTGGGTAAGAGAAATAACAAATACACTTCTAAGCTTTGTAAAAATCAGTCGCAGACTTATACGTTTTATTTTGCAGCATTATTTGAGCACACATTGTTTCGGTTTTGACCAATAAATAATGGCTTATGATTTTTTCTGATTTTTTCCCTGCTATCAATATTCAATCGACCAGTTAGCTTAGTTAAAAGCGTGAGTTTTAAAGTAATTCAGCTATCCGTTTATGTAAAGCCCTTACAACCGCAATTTTAACATTTAAATTTTGGCATATATTGTAATATTTAAAAGTGAAAGATTTGGCTGACATTGGATTATAGCCACTGTCTTTTGGCTTGGCCTTGGCGCCTGAAACAAATAAATAAAATCATTTCCAGGCATTATTAAAATTGATGTTGGTCTGTTTCAGATTCGACCAGAGAAACAGAAGGCAAAAAAAGAAAGTAAGAGACAGAGAGAAAGAGTGTGAGAAATGTTCTTCGCTTCGGTTGGCTAAACCACAACCGCTGTCAATCTCATTTTGGCGAGGCCTGTGAAGGCCGCTTTTCCTTTTGCCTTACTTACTTACTTACTTACACATAAACTTGCACATGCTTTGTAATCTGTTTACGGCAGTTACCAGATAACATTGCAATTAATGTGAAAGCTTTTTGCAGCGAAATTTGCCTTCTTATGCCTTATTCGCAAAGTGTATTATGAATTTATTACGAAGTGTGATAACGCTGCTAAAGGTCATAGCGTCATGGCTAAAATTTGTATCAAGAATTCAAGTTAATTTTTACTATTTCGTCTCAAATATAAATCTTTTCTTGTTATATATACTCTGCTTCTCTTTTATTGATAAAATTAAGAAATTCAATACAATATACAAGTACTGTAAGGGTATTTTACTGCCGACTTGCTTAGATTTATTTTCACGATTTTCTGGCTGCCATTCGTTGGGCAGCTTCAACTTTCATTTAGTGAAAAAAGTATCTCAATTAAACATCTTTCAGATTAAGATTCGTAGAACGCACATTAAAATCAGCATAAATAAAATTACAAAAATTCAAAGCTGCTCAGATTAATGTGCAGAAGGCGTTGATGGGCTCGAAAAACGAAACGAAACAAGAAGGCTCTAGTCGAGAAATCCCGACTGGACGATACCCTGATTCCTATACTTTACGCGTACAGTCAGTGCTTGCAAGTATGTGTGTTTGTATGTACGCACATACTGGATAATGCATACACAACTTCAATGTCCCATATCTCAAGTGTTTCTTAACCGATTTTAAAAAAAAATTCACAGATTGTCATTATTTCGTTTGATAATTCAAATGCCACCTCAAAGTTTTCCAAATTCAAGATTTTGTTGTTATCGATCCCATGTGTATATCGAAAATCGAAAACAAACTTGTACTGCCTAGGGATTAGGCGAGCTAAAGTTCCAAATCTGGAGTGTCTAGCTCTTATAGTCTCTGAGACGGACGGACACACGGACGGACGGACCGACGGACTGATCAAGAATATATATACTTTATGGTGTCGGAGAAGCTTCCTTCTGCCTGTTACATACTTTTGCACAAAACCATTATACCCTTTGTTCCCATTTTTAATGGGATCAGGGTATAAAAACAGCACACACAAGGTCAACATATACTTAAAGTAGATTTGTGTGTGTGTGTATCTAAATTTTCAACTGTTAGTGAAACTGTATCTGAATCTGTATCCATAAGCCTTGTCGTCTTTGCTATTGATCTAAATGATGGCCGCACATTAGCAGCGCTGTCGACGCATACAAATTAGGCTAGAAGCCACCAGCCAGGAGCCAAGAGCCAGGAGCCAGCAGCCAGCAACCAGCAACCAGAGAGAACCAAGTCAAAAAGAAAAAAGAATTAATAAATTAAACCAAAATGAGAGTCAGCCAGCAATATGTTCTAGAAAACGATTGCTCAAGTAAAACGCCAAAATGTGTTTAGACTTTTGGACAAGCACCTAATATGCCTGGGCGATATTGACGTGAAATTGTTTTATAGAAAAGCCATCAAAATGTATTATGCTGCCTGCTATATATGTACGTATGTATGTATTTACCTCGACCCTGACATCGTCCCTGTTCCAGTTCATTAGCAAATACAGTTGACAGCCTTAGTGTGCGTGCTATTGTACTGCCAAACCCACCACTGCCCACACCCCCCAAAATATAGACTCCCGAAAACATTTCCCCATGGCCGATATCCCTGCTACATGGCTAATCAATATGAATCTTACGCCTATCAATGGAACGGAACTTGCGCAGGCCTTCATTCAGGCTATTGCCAAGCAGACGCAACACCACCAGCAGCAGCAGCTACTCTCGTGGTTACAGTGCCCATATCGGCGTAATCAGCACCGGATGCTGTTCGCCGTTGAAATTAAGCTTGGCATTACGTGTGGACTTTCACTTTGTTGCCCCTTCCCCACGAAAATCTGTGCGTTGCGCTTTCTAAGCCCTTTTGTTTCTGACTGACTACAAAACCCTAAATTCCATTTCGCTGGCCGTTTTCAGCCACATTTCGTAATCCGAGCGTCAATCAGCTGTGGAGTAGCGTTTCACTAAGTAAGCTTCACTGCAGCACTAAGACAATTAGATAAACTGCACAAAAAACTATTTGAAAAACTTGACACTCGGCCAGGTGCATTTTAGCCACACAAAAAAGAGTGCTGCTGCCATATTTGTCTTCATTTGAGCCCATTTCCCCAAAGTTTACTTGCAGCTGCTAAACGCGCTTTTTAGAAATTTTACTGGAACCACGGGAATTGCGGTAATTGTGTAGTTTTTAGTCTGCACTTGGAAACAGTTTTATTTAATGTTACTTTTTCTGCTCGTCCGTTGCCGACAAGTAAGTTATGGCTTAAAATGGTATAGTTCATCTAGCGGCTTAGGTAATGTGGCCTAAAAGCTTTGTACATCTACCTGCACACAAAAGGCTTGAAAGAGTTTTCAAACTATTTTAAATGCTGGCAAATTCTGTTTTAACTTCTTAGCTTACATAAAAACGACAAATAAATTTTGTTGCCATAAGCTTAGGAACATAAACCAAAGCTTTGTTGTTGAGTTAGATAGATACTTCATTAGCTCAACATTCCAACCAATGGCCAATATTGTAGTATTGGTTTTTGTGTGCGTTTGAGTGTAAATTAAAACTAAGCTGACATGCAACTAAGCTGAGCTTACAACAAAACTTAAACTAACTTAACAAAACCCTAATGGAACGAATGTTTTTGTGTTGTCAATTCCATTCAGGCTGATTGCTTAGTCGGTGTGCTGCTGCATCATTAGATGCAATTGGCTATAGACATACGGTTGTTTAGAGACATACACAGTCACAAACATACATAAAGTTTAAAACAATGGTACATACAATAGTAATTTATAATTAACATATTTATACATATATATATATATATATATGTATATGTATATGTATATGTATTGAAATATATATATATATATTTTGGTATATAGGTGTGTGGTTATAGATGGGTTAGATATAAACGAAATATGGACTAAACATTGAAGGAAGCATTAAAATATTTAGTATAGTAACAGACACAGTAAAACACAGCTATATGGAACACAAAATAGCACACACATAGTAACAATGATAACAATTGATTACTTTGCTAATTGGTAAAAGCACACACACGCACAAACTCGCACACATACGCAGACTGAATAAAATTTCTTTGTAGTAGCAGAACAAATTCAATGCAATGGGCAGAATAAACATGATATGAAATTGAAATTATTGTGGGCATTTCACAATTGCTTTTTGCCAATTATCAGAAACGCAGATAACTAAACAGCCCCACGCGAGAGGAGTCAACTCCTCAATGACTTGTTGTAGCGAATATATACACTGTAAACAGTGGGGTAGCTAAATAGGGTAAGTTGAAGTTGAAGTTAACATTTAACATTTCTGTGATATACGTGTATACACAACTTTGATAAGATAATAAATGAAAATCTATTTTAAATGCGATGATACATGATAACTTATTCCTTGATGAAGAATTGTTGTGCTTTAGCTTATGGTTTAGTCGAGTATTCTTAACTTTCGCTTGGCTAAGTACATTTGGCGTATAACGCATGTTGTTGCATATATGAAATACGAAATTAACTTTAAAGCGGCATTGCTTTTTTCTATTATTTTGTACGTAAGTATATCAACTATAGACACACAGATGCATACATACAATAGATACACACACACACACACACTCACACATATATATATATATATATAAATATGTATATGGATAATAGATTAGTTTGTTAAGAGTTAAGGTATACATACATACATGTAGATAGGATTGTTTGTATGTTTTTTTTGAACACATTGACTAAATGAAAGCAAATGGAAATAAAGTTTTGCACATATATTTTGTACTTATTGTTGAATGATTGATTCGTGAATAAGGCAAAAGTTTGTTTGCATTTGAAGCGTGATTGGAATTTGGAACATTTTGCGTACAGTTCTTTGAGGAGCTCTCCCAAATACGCATCGAAAAAGAATCATCAATAGAATTAGTCAGAAACTGTTAACTGATTGGCTTGAAAAGGCTAAGCGCCTATGTGGCAAAGTAATTGAGCACGATTTAGTCAATTATTCGATTTGTTGATGCAAGATTTTTTTCTTGGAAGCAAACAAATATTTTGTCTTAGACAAGGTAGTTTGGACAAACGAAATTGTTTTGAATAAAACGATGACAAATGTTATAATTTTTTCATAATCATTGCCGAGCACCTAGTTCATAAGTAATTTTGCTTTTGGGAATGTTTCAATTCTTCAACAAAAAGTAGTTACTGATATGAGCTGTATGAACCGCTCGCATATGGCAACATTCATTAGTTTATTCTTGTTTAGTATATAACTAAGATATGGAATGACTTAAATATGTGTGAAAGCAGTATATGTTATTTAAAATTTTGGTTAACATTTTAGTATTTAATTAAATTGTCTTGTGTGTATGGTGTAAGTGGTTGTGTGGGATGTGGATAAATACATAACGAAATGTTGGGATAAGTGTAAGAAAGTTGTTAAGCCAACAAAGTTTAATTATTTTGTTGGGGCATTTAAACATTTAGATGGGTATGATATGGTTGGGTATATTAGGTTTTGGTATTTTGGTAATTTTTTTCATTGGTATTATTTATATATGCGATTTTATTTAGTTGCTGTTTAGTACGAGGGATTTGATTTCTCATGCACAATACTTGAAAATCTATTTTGCCATCGATTTTCTGTTTTTGTTTTTGTTTTGCAAGCTACAACAAATACGAGTATAAGCAATATCAATTCGTGTTTGTTCCTTTGTTTTATTTTCTTTTCTGTTTATCTTTTTTATTTAATCGTTTTGATGGCTAAATAAATTCAAGTACTGAACGTCTAACCAGAAATATTACACCAGCATATTGTTGAACAATTTTTAATGTTGGATATTGTCTATGTTTTTTTTTTTTCATTCGGATCTACGTATTGTGAGCAAAGAATAATCTACGTAGACTATACAGATACATCATATATGTAATGTGCATATGGAATAGACCATATGAGTTAATACAAACTGTTGTGGAATGATAATTTAGGATCTTTCGATTGTTACGAACAAACTACTTGCATAATATTCTGGTTAAACAAAGTGGTTAGATTCATGGAGTTTAATCTGAGTTGGTTTTTATTTAGTTTCTCACTTTTCGGATTAAAGTTAATTTTATTAAAGCTGTTAAGCTGTTATTGTTTTATATGTATGTATGTTAGATATTACAGATTATATGTACGTTCGGTTAGCATTACGAATCCAATTACAAAGTGAGGCCCACATCAACGGCAAGCTGACAATGTACAGTCCCACTAGAATACCACTGCGTGTAAACTACTCTTATTTGAAGTAAACAATATTTTTTGTTGAATTATCTTTTGGTTTTTTGTTTTGTTTTAGAAATTTTTAGTTTAAAAAAAAAATATATATATAGTTTTATTTTTATTTTTTTTGGTTAAATATTTAGTTGTTTCGTCAACGAAAACATTGAAAGCAAATCAAAAGTGGGTAACATTGAAATACAAATACAAGTTACTAACTTAAGGAAAACACAAAAAAATATTTGATTATGTAAAACTTCAGGCTTTGCCTTAAAAATAGAAACACACACATACAATAGCGAGTGGATAATGACATGTTAGATATACACATGAAAACTAATCTTAAATTATATATTTAGCTATCATTACAGAAAACAATATACAAATTGCATTTAAAGCTTGGCAATTTGATTGAAGGAGCAATGGATTTTTTTTACTTCGATTTCATACAAAAAATGTTTATTTTTAAAATAAAATAAGAAGCTTTGTCAAATAGTTTAATAATATTATATTTTATCATATGTATGCTTTTTCCATTACTCCTTTAAATTAAACTAACAGAAACATAAATACTTATATTGTCTTTAAATGATAACAGTCTATAGACTCAAAACTACAATTAGCACTAGCTAAAATAACGCAACAAATTTATCGTTTTAACAACTAAAGTGCACTAACCGTCTACATAATCAATATATGTATATATATATTTTATGGGTATTAAATATTTTGAAACAAAAACTTTAACATTAGACCCAAAATATTAAATTGGTTATCACAAAATTCATAAGTTTCAACTATCATCTGGCTGGGTTATTTATTATACACACTTACCAGGTAGTTTATAATAAGTTATGTGTCGGAATTATTGGGATGTATTGTTTCAAAACCTAACTTGCAGTACTTGTTGACTGCAATATGTTATAGCTCAACGTAGCGCATAATCGATAATTTTGTTTTCTGATCAGTTATCGGTTTATCGATCGTTATTGCATTTATTAGTTGTAGTCGTTGCCCATATGCAAATGGGCCCTTAATTGGATACTTAGGTCACTTACCTATTATACATAAGCACATCGGGTTTCCACAGTTTATTGGGTGTTATGCGTAGATCTTTGACACCACCATATTCCGTTTCATTCCAGCGCAAGTTATAATCGTTCCATTCCTGTGTCGCATACACAATAAAAATGTTTAAGTAACAATCGAAATTAATTGCAACTAGATACAGTCTAGTTTAAAACTAAAAATCACATGACTATAATTAAAATAACAAAGCGACGTGATGTGATAACAAAGTGTTTATTTTAAGGATGCAATAGGTTGGGAGACACACAGAAACTAAGTACAGCTAGAAAAACGCACATGCAACAACAAAAAACCATGCAACTGAGCTATGTTAAGTCACTGTTAACAAGCAAATGGCAGCAATTGCGTTTACATAAAACATTACAGACTACATTCATAATATGAATACAACAACTTGTCTGCAAAATAGAACCTTAGCTATTGCAGTTGGCCCCACTAAAACTTACCCACTCTCGCATACATGGACACTTGACAAGTTTTATCAGCATTTCGTATGATGTTTTTCTTTGCTATTGTCATGCGAACGCGACTTGCCTGCCTTAATCCCGTGCCGTGCCATGTCCTTTGTCCTGACTTGTGTCGCTCTATCTTTCGCCCCAGGACGAGAACTAAAGCAGCAGCAGGGCACTTGCACTAGGCACAGGCTGTGTGTCATTTTTGCGGTTGAATGTTTTTCTGTTGCTCGGCTGTTGCTACACACACACACACGCACACACATACATAGCGTGCAACTCGCGCTTTATGGCCTCGCCTACAAGTGGTTCTTGGCATAAAAGCGGCAAAGTTTCCCTCTAGTTTTCCTCTTGGTTATTACAATTGTTGTTGCTGTTGCTACAACTGTGCTTTATAATTTACACATATACAAACATACACACACACACACATACACATTTGTGGCATTTTTAGAGCAAGCAATTGTCTTTCTGCCTCTGTGCAACAAATCCCTTTTTAAATCACAAAAAATTTAATTACATGCCATGACATTGCATTAAATTATATATGTATGTGTAGGCGAAAGGCAGCAGCTTGCCTTTAAAAACTTTACACTTTAGTACGGTTATTGTGTGCGGTTTTATGACAGCTGTAAAAACAGATGACGGTACTACAACTACAAAAATATGACCGAAACATCCGACCTCCAAACCGCCTCGAATGCCAAATGGACCAAACATTACGCCATTTTGTGGCGAATCCACGGAGAGATTTTCATTCCATTCACGCAATGGCAAATGCGGCAATTAGTTTCCTGAAATAATGAAACGCTTCAAGCTTGCACACAGATTTTAATTGTAGTCGTAGTTTTAGTTTTGTCACGAACTAAATTTATTTTTGCGAACATTTAGAGGTAAAGCTACGCAAATTGTGTAAAAATTCTTTCAAAAAGCAAAATAGTTGAAAACAATTTCCATTTATGCTTCGAGTGTAGATTTTAAACCATTCCATTTGACAAGTTTCACGAATTGACGAAAATATTTTCATTTTTTAAAACAGCCGAATGATTTGCATTGACTATGTTTGACAAAAGCATTATTTTTACTTCTTTTTTTATTTAAATATTTTGTGTGACTTTCGGACACTTTGATAATCCCTGAAGAGTATATCTTCTTTATTTTTACGTTTCTCGACTTTGACATACAGAGTACAAAGGACTGCAAAACTACATTTCTTACCAAAGTACTCTCTTCTTTCACTCATTTCTTGGCTGTCTCGAACTCAAAATGCACCTGTCAAAAAGCACAGATTTGCTGCGTTTTGTTTCTAGAGACGATATATATCCTGAGAACTACAACTTTTCCCAAATACTTACTTGTGTCGACTGCCTATCAAAGCGAGTGAGATGGCGTATGTCGTTCTTAGGCGAGTCATTTTGTCGATATGTTGGCTTTGTTCGTTAGTCAGTCAGTTTGTTTGTATGCAACATTTAAATTACAACTGTTGCCGTTGGAAATGGCAAACGTTTTGAGGACATTTCAAACTTTCAGTTAATAAATGACGCATAAGCCATCAATCAATTTGGAAATTGGAATACTTGAAACAACAATAAAGCACGCTGTGTCGCACACCAATCACATTTTGGGGTTTTTGGCCATGGCCAATACCAAAAATTACAAATTACAATTTGTGCCTTAATCGCTGCTCTGCAGGCACACTATTAAAGGGTGTGCGGCATTGGATGTTTGTATATACATACAAACATATTCGAATCGATGTGTTAAATAAATAATTTAATTAATTTCGTAAATTGACAAGTGATTCAACAAGCCCAATCCCGGATATAAGCATTATAGCATAAAAAAATCCTGCAAAAATGTTTGCATCGTTGATGTGTTCACGTACCATATATACTATTTCATTATAACACTTTCACACACTCCCGCACACTCGCACACACACGATCAACATGCATAACAAACAAATCGATGTTCAATAATATTAAAGACAACTACAATGTTATTTTCTGAGACTACTTCATGATGCAATTTTCAAAATATTTGTTTAATACTATCATGCAAATACATGTATATTTGTTCACTTGTTGTGTTTGGTGTTCAGAAATTTGAGTTTCTTATTGTTTTGATTATTGTTTATGTGTTGGTTTTTAGTTGCTCTTAATAATTGCCAAAAAAAAAATGTCGTAGAAACTATAAATAAATATTGTATTTAGCCCTCAGTTAAGCTAAAACATAAGAATGTTAATCAAGTATTTGAAAACATCTGCTACTTAAAAAATGTATTTTAAAACTAAATCGAAGAAGAAGAAGAAAATAGGAAATCAATCTGCATTATGCTTTAGCTAGTTAAAGAGTTTAAAATATGTTTTGTTTTTGTTTTTTGTATTTTTTTTTTTTTTGTAGTTGATTATGTGTAATATAGTAGATATTTAATAAAGCGCTCTGATTTAAATGGTTATTTTTAATTAAATTTTTATTTAAGGCATGAGTTTTACATAATTTATCACACACGTACTAAGCCAAGCAATCAAGCTAACAAGTTGGCTCAGTTTCATTTATAATATTTCAGAAAGAGCAAGAGTTAGAGAGTGTTGAAAGTGAATAGATTGAAACGTACTTTACAATAAGTAAATGTAGAATACGGTTGGGATTATTGAAAATTGCATAAGCCCATAGTTTGAAGTACAGTACAGTAGTTAACTGGGCATAAAGAAGTTTGGGTCTATAAATATTGAGTGCTGTTATTGGTTCAACTCTTAGCATATGTTATGGCCGTGTGTGTGTGTATAAATTATAAGCAGGCAAAACAATTCATTAGCTATGCCTAGCAGCCCGACTAGCTACAGAACTATATTACAACAGCTGCTCAGCATAGCTAACAAAAGAATTGTTTGTTCTATTTATAATATGGTATTTAAAGCATATGATTTATTTAATATAATATTTCTATATTTAAGGTTTTTATGTTTAGATGACTTTTGAGTTTAAGTTGAAACTTACCAACGAAAGCCAAAGATTCGTTATAAGTAGTTGATTTTTCTCGTCCTACAAACGCATTTTATAAAATTTGTTTACATCGAACATAAAAATAAAATAAATTATTAAAACAAAAGAGAAAAAAATACACAACAAAAATTAAAAGTGAATTAAAGGCAAAAGTTAAAAAGAGCAGAGCGTGGTAATAGAAAGTTTTTATATATATTTGTTTTATGAGTTTACAAGATATTTTTTTTGTTTTTCTTATATATTTATAGCGTCTGTATTTATGGCGTTTTTTTGCAGTTTTTTAAAAAGTCTTTGCCCTGCACTTGACACGATTTGGCTTTAATGTGCTTGGTGCTATTGAAACTAGTAATGTGCGACATGGTTACCGCTACATATACTAGTACTATGTAGCACATTGTTCGTTATGGTTCCAAGCTATGAGCTGCATTTAATAGTATTCCTATAGAAATTGTGTAACTGCTCTTGTAATTAACTTGTCGCTGGCACAAAGAACCAATCAAATAGCGCAAAATGAATAGAAACGCTATCAAAACTTTGTTGGCTTACACAAAGCTTGGCCTTGTCGTTGCGTTCAAAATCCAATACTCAATTTTAAGCTGCTGGTAGACACAAGACTAAAGTACATTAAGTGTGTATATATATGTGTGTGTGTGTCCATTGTGCCAATTTGCTTAGCACTTTATCAGATGTGGGCAAATGTCTGTGCAATAAAAACTTTTGTGAACTAGTCGTTTGTAGGTATCAAAACCCATTTATCTTTATACAAATTTTAATTAAAGATATTTTCATGCTGGCCTATTGTCAGTCAAACTGACGGGCAGCTTGACGGATGTATCAAATTGTGTGTCGCAAGCTGCATGATGGAAATTTAATATGTACTTCAAGGTGGTTACAGCAATTGTCGTTTGTGATGCAGATGAAGTTAAATTTTCCTTCTCTCTATCACTTTTTTTATCCTCCTCTCGAACTGACATCTGCATATGAAAGCTGAAGCCCTGTGTTGACTCCAGTCATTAATAACTTGCTAGTGTAAACAAAAACAAGAAGCACACCCAAAACAAAATATATATATATATATATGTAAAATTGTTGTGGCCCAAAACAACAGTATTTTGGCTCAGTTAGTGCCTGACAGCTGCAGTAACGACTTGAGCCATTAAAATATACATTGGAAGGTGGGTTAAAGAAGCAGCCGTTTCAGGATGTTTCGGCACTGGCTCCCGTAATGATATGCAGGGTGCTGCAAGGTGGGTGGAGGTTGAGGGAGGTGGGCCACTTATCGTTTTGGGTAAACCAATATGCGGAGTATTTCCTTTCGACATCAAATGCCATAACGTCTATATATGCGCGAGTGTGTGATATGTGATATTTGCTTTTGACACCTTATAAAAATGGCGGTTTTGTGCAAATTTCATGTTTATGACAGGCAGTTTGCTAAGCGCACTTCCGTAAGGGGGTATTCCCTTCCACATCCCATCCACACACATACACACACAGTCAGGTGTAGCTAGAGGAGGTGGCACGTCCTGAAACCGACTTGGAGATGTTGACGTTGCCAAACATCGACGCATACTAATGATAATTCTCTTTTCTTGGTTGTGGTTTTTTGTTGTATCTCTTAACAAAGAGTATTTGCGTTTTGCCACGGAATATGCAACGCATTGCATTTGGCATTTTACATTGGATAATTGATGACTTGATCAGTATAAAAATCTGAGGCTTTTATTTCTATATTTCCCTTTCATATTTGTTTGTGGTAATCTTAAAAGCTGTCAGTTAAATCAAAAATTAAATACCTCTTTGTTAAATAGAGAATTAAATATAATAACAATTCAATCTGAATATTTTCTAGGGTATTCAAATGACTACACTTTATCTTAAGTGCTTTTTGTCTTCCTTTTAGTCAACAATTTCAAAAAGTTGAGGGCATCATTTGCAACAAATGACATTTGCATTAAATGCTCGCCATTTGTAGCTACTACGCTTAATCGTGTTACTTATATATACTACATACATGTATATACATTTTCTTTTATGTATATACTTAGAAGGTATAGTATAGTAGTATGTGCATATCTGATATTATCTAAAGCCATAGTAAAAGTTGTCATGGTGTTGTTGTTAAAGCACGTTGTCATTGCCTGCATAAGCTTATAGATTTATTTTGCATTAACGTGCCAAATTGTTTTTAAATGAGTTTCTAATGAGCCAACAAATGCTGTTGTTGTTGATGTAGTCAGAATCCCGATTCTGCCAAATAAACTTACACAAACACACAATATAGCCGCCAACTTTTATGATAAATGTTTCGGTAAACTTGTTGTAAATGGGATATACTACATACCATGCATATGCATACAAGTCTTATGTCTGGTTATACCCCCAGTTCAAGGACAAAGTTTGTTAGCCTTGTCATCTGTGTCCTGCGACCCCATCTGTTGTTAATGTCGCGACAAATAAGTGTGTGATAAGTGCGCACAGTTTGGTCCTGCGCCAAATTGTTGCATGTGTGTAAGTGAGTTTGCCAAAAGTAATAAAATTGGAATTAAGCTAATAGCTTCGTGTAACGAGTGTGTATGAGTTAAAAAGTTTCTTGTTGTTTTTATTTAATCAAATATAAATGATAATTCAAAACAAGTTGAAAGTTCACATTTATTGTATATCTTAATAAATTAATACCTCAAAAAAAAAAATAATAGTTATAATAAAATACATAGATAAACGAAAGTGTGGAGCTTTTTGATATGTAGTTAAACAGCAAATTCCATTATTAAATGTTAAGTTCCTTCTTTTTGTTAACCTCTTTAAACCAGTTTTGGGAAAACAAAAGTAAGACAAGATTTCAAAAACAAAACAAGCCAAGAGCTCTAGTTGTTCATTCACTGGAGTGGCTCATTGTTCAGACCTTAACATTTGTCCCAAATCTAACTAGCTGCTATTAGCAGCCAAAGCCCCTTTAAAGTGCATGCCACACTTAAGGGTATCTATACTGTTTCTCATTGCCAAAAACCGAAAAAAAAACCTTAGCCATTTCCATTTGACATATTTCTATGGCCAGTCATTTGGTTGCCTTTTGTGTGTGGCTAAGAAGCAGCTGCAACCTGTAAAGTCATTACGACACCATAGCGAAATGAGGTGGCAAGAGGTGAAAAAGAGAGAGAGAAACAATTCCTGGTGTTAGCCGAAAAATGCTAATGACTTTATTTCTTAAACTTTGATGCTACTGCTGCTGCTGCTGTTGCCTGTGTCCTGGACCACAATGTGCATTTTAATGGCGTGCTAAGGAGGTTGCTTGGTTGCCTCTGAGTTCACGACCGCCTCACGTACGCCTCGAAACGTATGCATGTATATGTCAGTATGCCTGGTAATTTTGCCAATGACACTTTGCCATGTGTTGGTGTCTAGTTGCGTTTCCACAGATGAATGAGTGACATGCCGGGGTCATCATCATCATCATCATCATCATCAACAGCACGAAAATCAAAAAACAAAGAAAAAGGAAAACCAGCAAATAATCAAAAAGATAAAAAAAAACCTTGGCAGCTACTGAGCACGTTGCAACACTATGGACACTTGTTCTGCTTGATTCCTATACCTCTTTTTTGTATTCTTGTGTGAACAATGTAATACTTGAAAAAGTTGCAGTACAAGAAAAAAGTAATTTGAAAAGAAAACTTAAAAAATTTTAAATCATAGTTGATCAAACAAGAGGATAAGCTATGAAAAAAATAATTATATCTGCCATAAAAAAAAAAATATTTGGTTAAGTTATCTGTAGAAGTAAGGAGATTCTATTAAAATCTTAAAATCTTAGGTTTAATATTTGGTATATTTAACGACAACTATTTCATGATCGCAGTCGTTTTTCAAAAAGTGAAAATTAAGATGTGCGTATTTCATACGAAAATGTGTGAAAATTGCAACTATATATCAGAAGCAGAAGTATGTGTGGGAGCTATTAATTATTAGTAAAGTAATTAGCGTAATTGACAACGTGGCCGGGCGAAAGTTGAAAATGTCAGGGCTAAAATTTATAAAGCTGCATTCGGGTTGCATAATTAATGCGGTTTGTAAATCAACAAATTCTGCGGCCTTTCTATCAATGCATCGAGCCTAGGCAGTGCATAAATCAAATACGCGATTATCTAAATGAAATGCCTTGAAATGCAACCCTTAATAATTCATTCACAGTTCATTTATTACAATTTCCGCGTGACAAACACATTAAAGCCAAATCGTATTTGTTATTGTATGGTTATTCGTTTAAAATTTGTGTAGATATGAGAACACCTAGTTTAGTTATTGATTTAAATTTATTTAGTTTAAACAACATGCATCGTATTTTATTGTTGTTGTTGTTGATTTTCTAGTCTGATTGTTTATTGTTTAAAGTATTTTTTTTGTTTTTTGTTTGTGGCTTGGCTTTTATTCAACTGTTCTGAAAACGTTTAATGACATGTACCCAGCAAAAGTATTTAAATTTGTTCAAACATAATATGTAATTAATACTCATATATATGTATTGGTAGAGACGCGCACACACACATACAAAAGTACATACATACAACATATCAAAGGGTTGCAGTTGAAACACAAAGATATTCTTATATTTTAAAGGGTAAGAAATGAACAAAAAGTTTGCAATAATAGTATTTTATGCAAGTTAGTTTTAATTTAATGCGTTAAGGCATATAATGATCCTTTCATTATTTATGAGTACTCCTTTGTTTTGTGTGCAATAAACTTAAGCATGTAGAATAACTGGGATTTTATTAGCTCAAGTATCAAATTGATGTTGATTGAATTAATATGGTATTTAAATTATTAGATTTCGGATTAAAATTTAGGGAATTTAAAATTTTCTTCTTAAGCTTGCATTGTTTTTCCTTTATTTATTAATGCTTGTTTAATTCCGTTAAAAAAAAATTAAAGTTAAATTATGTTAACATTTCAAAATTGATTTAAATGAATTTAAAGGACAATAAGTAAATCCAATTATAGCAATCATTTAAATGCTCTAAAATATGAAAAAACAAGTAAGAAGGCTCTAGTCGAGAAATCCCGACTAGACGATACCCTGATCCCTATACTTTACGCGTACAGTCAGTGTTTGCAAGTATGTGTGTTTGTATGTACGCACATACTTCATATTGCATACAGAACTTCAATGTCCCACATCTCCGGTGTTTCTTAACCGATTTTAATAAAAATTTCACAGATTGTTATTATTTTGATTATTAATTTAAATGCCATCTAAAAATTTTTGAAATTCAAGATTTTGTTGTTATCGATCCCATGTGTATATCGAAAACGGGATGAGTTATCGAAAATCGAAAACAACCTTGTACTGCCTAGGGATTAGGCGAGCTTAAGTTCAAAATCTGGAGTCTCTAGCTCATATAGTCTCTGAGATCGGTTGGCTCATACATACGGACAGACGGACAGACGGACAGACAGACGGACGGACGGACAGACGGACATGGCTATATCGACTCGGCTGTTGATCCTGATCAAGAATATATATACTTTATGGGGTCGGAGGTGCTTCCTTCTGCCCGTTACATACTTTTGCACAACTTCATTATACCCTTTTTTCCCATTTTTAATGGGATCAGGGTATAAAAATATGATATGATTTATTTTTTGTGCGTATTTTATTCATGTCCAATACTGACAATTATTCAAACTAAATGCTTTTTTATTTTGTTTGCGTTTATATTTCAAGCTGTCATTTATTCTAATTAGTTTTTTAGTGTGTTCATTTAATTGAAGTGATAAAAAAAATAAATAAATTGTTAGGAAAGGAAAAAACATTTATTAAATCATACATTTTTTACACATTTTTTGTTGTTATTGTAAATTGATATATGTAAATTACATTAAGACATCGACGAAAATGCCTAGACACGCAAAATTGTTTACAAATAATATTTTAAAGATGTTTTTAATGCAACTATGATGCAGTTTTAATTTTAAATCGTTTTCTTTTTAGTGGTTTTGCCTTTTCACAACAATTATTTATCTTTCAGTTTTAGGTGCAAAACGTCAAGAGAAAAACAGTTTGCAAAATTGAAAATTATTTGTTTCAGTCATAAATCTCGGCTGGGCGGGTAAAAAAGGCACTATTAATTTTATTGAAAAGGGATTTGATCAATCGAACCATTTTCTGGTGTGTGCCACAAACAAAGCGTAAAAATTGCTGCTGTACATACATTTTATTTATGTGCTTTTTGTCATTACCCTGTACGCGAATAGGATATTACGCGGGTATGATGACAATTTGAAAATTGATTTATGTAATAAATTATATTTTAAGATAAGTTTAGCTAGAGTTCATTTAGAAATTGAGCGTACTTTTCGTAGATAAATATTTTTCTTAAGTTCTGAGCATCGAAAACAGAGTATCTGTTAGTCTTCTACTACTGACCGACTTGCTTGTGTTGATTTATTTGTTTGTGTTTTTGGTTGACGTGCCTTATGGCTATTTATGCCAATTTGGCAGCGCCCAAGCCCATATGCCAAGACAGTTATAACAAGCTCGGACCCAAGTTAAGGTTAAATGAAAATGTTTACATCAAAAAATTGTTGAGGCTGTTATACAATAACAAAGCCTAAATTGCGGACTAACTGGATATTTTACTTTATCTAAGCCTGGCAGCATTTATTTGAATATGAAAATTGAGTTTAAAATTTATTTATTTAGTTAGTTTTTGTTTTATCGTGCTGGTTTTTTTGTATTGTTTTGTATTAGTAATTGATTTTAATTAAAGTGTCTGCCATTTGCAGTTATGTATGTTCTAACAACAATATATTTGTATAACATTTAACGGTGTGTCACAGCAAATAAATGTCAATTGATTTGAAATATTTAATATATTTGTATTTTTGTTTCACACACATATCGAGACAACACATATATTTTTGATAAAGGCGCTTTCAAAATGAATAGCATAAAAATGAACAGGATTCATAAAAATTTAAAGAAATGCATGTGTTGACTGTTATCTAAGACTTAAGTCGCTCTTCATATGCCAAAGTAAGCACAAAATCAAATGCAAATTGAAAGTAAAAGAGCAAATTGAAATAAAGACCCTAGGCATTTGGATAAGAAAGACAGACAAACAGGTGCTAGACAAATTTGACGGCTGGTACATGTCACTTACCAAATTTAACCACGCATTTGTGGTCAGAATCTGATTCTTTTCGTCCTATAAAAAACGCAAGAACTCGTAAATGTAAACTGTTATTGAGAGTTTTTTATGTTTTTAAATGAGATTTCACAGATCTCGAAACCGTCGCGACGGCTATGCTTATTTTTGTATCTAAGGAAATCAAAATATATCTGTGCGTATAAAATAAAATGAATGCTTAAATATAACTTCAATGTGTATATATGCATGGTTTAAGATATACATATTTATTGATTAAATTTCTGCTCAAGCTCACAACACCAAACATTTCCAGTTGCAATTAAAAATGTTTGCGGTTGATCTTTTCTTTGTATTTGCTATGTAAAATTTAATCAAGATAAGTTCATTAAAATGTAATAACATAAAAAACTCCTAGAAAAAAGAGTGACGCAAAGAATGCAAACATAAAAACCATAGTTGACAGTAGACTGATCGACGGGTACATGTCACATACCAAGTCTAACCACAACATTCTGCGGTCAGCAATCGATTTTTTTTTTCTATTTCTCATTTCTGTTGAGAAAAACCGTCGCGACGGCTACACATCAAATAAATTGTACTCCATATAACCTAGGAATCTTTCTCATTAAATTTTGTGTTATAATAACTGTAGTTGATTATTGTTACAGTTGTAGCTGCTTCATAATTTTGACTGGTGTGGTATATATTTTTTAGCTTTATCTATAAAGTTTAAACTTACCACATCGATGATTTGTTGCAGCGTCAGTCCGAACTTGACCTCCAGTGGCTCCGATTCATTGGCAACGGGTCGCTCCAGTGTGTTGTAGGTGGAAAGCAGGTGATTAAGTAAGCGCTTCTCGTGTGGTCCCTGACAGCTTTCTGCAAAGACAGCGAACAAGTCGATTTGCGCTCAATTAGTTGCGGTTCAATTCTGATTTGTGTTCATGGCACATCCAACCGACAAATTCAAAAAGCTTATAACCAACACTCTCATATTGACAGGGCTCATTAGAAAGCTATTAAAAGTTATTTCGACGCGCTGCCATGTTTGCATTTTTGGCAGCCACTTAATTGTGCTAGAGGTGTTGCCAAAAACAACAAGAACAACAACAAACCGTGGGTCACGCGCAACGTTTGGGTTGTGCATAAATATGAGCACATCCATCATTGTTTGAATAGCCAACAGACCAAATTGGCTGGGGCAAAACTAATTTGAAATGAAATGAAAATAAATCACATACTCACTCAACACCATAAATTAGAAAGGAAAGCATTTTCTCTTTATTATATTAACTTTAAATTAAGTTTATACGAGCTTTGAAATCTTTTAAGTTATTCGCTCCAAACGTTAAAAGGAAACTAACAAATTATTCATACGTCGCGTGTGCGCCATATCTTTGTGCATCATTGCAGCTGTATTTGAGAGTAGATGGCTCACGAATATGCAACGCGCATCACAAGAGTAATTAACAATTAACTGAGCAACACTCACACACCAGCCACATCAATCCGTGGAGCATGTGGGTTTGTCAGCAAATTTTTCTCACATTCTGCTTCTTTTTTTTTTGGTCATGTATCCAATGCCATTTGCAGCAAGGTTAAAAAACTCATAAATTTTTGAACAATAAGAGAGAAAGGAGGAGGAAAGGTTGACAGTATTTGTACTCGTAAAACCACTCAGAATAAAAAGGTGCAAAAATGGGAAATCACAGCGCAAAATGTCAAAACAGAAGGTAACAGAGAAAAAGGGAGAAAGAGAGAGAGAGCGACAGAGACCAAAACACCAAAAGAAGTTAAATAGTTTTAAATCATGCAAAAGTACGACCCAAGAGACACACACACAGTGAGTGGGTGTTTAAAGGTGTGTGTGTGGGTGAACAAATGTCAACTGCTATGCGAGGACAACTGCAAAACGAGAGAAGTTGTACAACTGTCGCCCAAGGACAAATGGAGCAGAGAACGTAACTGGGTCACAAGCCACACAATACAAATAAGTCGAGTGTTATATAGAATAATATATACATACACATATATGTTTTATATATCTAACATATGTAGCATAGCTACAGTAGTCGTTTCTCGATAAAAACATTCAGTTTGCCGATACTTTTTAGGATTCAGCAGATTATTTCATTCTGTTCTGTTTATACCCTAAACCCATTGAAAATGGGTAAAAAGGGTATTATGGTTTAGTGAAAAGTATGTAACAGGCATAGGCCGGCCGTCCATCCGTCCGTCTGTTCGTTTGTCTGTCCGTCTGTATGATCGCGTCGATCTCGGAGACTAGAAGAGCTAGAGACTCCAGATTCGAAGATAAGCCCGCCTAGTCCCTAGGCAGTACAAGTTTGTTAGATAACTCTTTCCGTTTTCAATATACACATGCGATCGATAACATTAAACGAAATAATGACAATCCATTAAAATCGGTTGAGAAACACCGGAGATATGGAGTATTTAAATTAAATTAAGTATGCATTATATGGGTACACACACATATACTTGCAAGCACTGGCTGTAGGCGTAATGTATAGGGTTCAGGGTATCGTCTAGTTTGTATTTGGTACGTCTTAAATGAACATTTCTTTTACGCGTCTTGTTTTGCGAGCTGGAAGCTTGCAACTAATTAGTGTCAGTTACAATGAAGTCGACTTCAAAGTTGTCGAGTTGTCCTTCTTTCTTGTTGAAATACGGCTCATGTAATGAACACAGAATACGTATGTATATGTACGTGGTTAAGTCAGTTGGTCAGCTTGGTCAGTCATGTCAAATTGGCCTGAATAATTTACAGTTAATGCCAACATGAATTCGATTGCACTGCTTGACAGCAAACTAATGCATTTATGAATGAGCTGCTGCTGCTGCCCCTAGCCTGATGAGCGGTTGTATGCTGCCTCATTTTTGCTGCCACTGCCACTGTGTCGGCTGGTGCCACAGTTTGTTGAGGCCTAGGTCAATATTTGCACGGTAGACGCTGTGGAACTGGCAGACCGGAGACTGTCCTTAGTTATATGTATGTCCCTTACATCTTTTTATGTCCCACTCCATCACATCCACAAGCATTTGAGTTTGACAACATTGTGTGCTGTGTGCTTGGAGCTGCTTTTGTCGCCTCTGTGCCGTCATTTCACCTAATTGCGTGTAAATAGTTTTCGCAATTGAGTTGTCAAATTTCGCGACCTGCGTTCCTGCGTCTAGGTAAACGCAAAACGCGCTATCCTTTTCTATTTAACTTCTCACCTCACCTCCCAGCTCGTATATTTTCAGCTCCCGTTTTTATTAGTTTTTTTTTATGGTGGCGGTTTTATTGGCTGTTATAAGACACTATCCACTGCTTTTTGCATAAGAAGTACAAAAACCAGTTGAAATTGAGCTATTTATTTAAGCTGGTATTGCGGCCAATGGCTTAAGACCGCTGCTTATAATTTGTTAAGCGTGTAATTTTATTATTCACCATCTATGAAAGCAAGAAACTATAAAATGCAGTTTGTAGTGATAAGTACCAAATTAGTTTAATATTTTTATTGGTATTAAGGTTGGTTTTTTTAAGCAGCCGATAGCTGGTAGAGATGTTTTGCTGGCTGAATATTAAACTAGAGCAAAGAGAGAACATAAAGGCACAATATTAACATTACATCTTGGCAAAAGAACATTTAAAAGTCAAACAGCCTTTAATCTTCTTCACATAGCCTTGTCGCCAAGCCAAGCTATAATACTTAACCGTGAAAATTGGCTTTTGGTTTTGTGTCAGCTTTGGGTACGAATTTAATGGCAAATTTAAGTTGGCAATTAATGATACAGTCTCGTTCCAACTCTTAACCCTTTGCTCGTGTGCCATAAGTGTTGATAATGCGCTCAGGGTAATGAGATAGATAAAGATAGAGAGAGAGAGAGAGGGAGAATGAGACGTCGCAATTTTTATTATTGCTTGGCTTAATGATATGCAAATACATGCAGACAATGGCAAAGACAACAAACAATAACAATAAGGCGTTGTTAATTGTCTGTTAGCCTTTGTTGTTGGTTGTTGCTGTTGTGTTTCGTTTCTGTTGTTCCTTGTTGCTGTTAACATTTAATTAAACGCCTTTTTGCAGCGTGTATCATGCTACATGCGAGTCCCATCTTTGCTCGTAGTCTTCACTTTTCTAACCGAATTTTTAACAAATTTCTTCTAGAGTTTTTCTACCACCTTCTCTCTTTTTCCTACACAAAAACACTCCATTGCTGTCTCTTATTATTGTTTAATTGCAATTAGCGCGAAGCAGGCAGCTCACAAAATGATTATGGCGAGCCCGTGTATGTGTCGTCGTCTCATGCATAATCCAAGGAACTTGCCACGCCCTTCACTCACACACACACACACACACACACACACACACACACACACATACATACCCACACACATTGCAATTAAGTTGCAAATGCCTAACGCCCATTGTTCTTGTTGCTATTTTGTTGCTGCTGTCACCGCTGCTGCTGCTCCTGCTGTCGAAGTGTTGAGCGTGTTCAAAATATCTCCTTGAAGTGTGTGCTGCTACTTGAGTGCCCCCCCTTCCACCACTAAGCTCCAGCTTTCTCCGTTAAGTTTCTTGCTTCTCAAGCTGCTTCGTGCGCTGCTTGAGTCTAAGTGCTTCGCGCCTTGAGAGTGTGTGTTAGATTATTTTTATGTGTGTCTCTGTGTGTATTTGGGTTGTGTTTTCCTTCACTTGCCTTGCTTTCGCATGCTTAAGTAGTTAGTTTAATAAATGGCAAAACTAAGGTGTTGAGGGAGGGAACTGCTAATTGGTAGTTAAAACTTCATAGCTAACAAATCAACATTTAACTGATTTTAGCATTCGTATTTCGAAAGTGAAAATCTCATCTTGTTCTTAAATAGTTTTCCACCACCGACGAACCTCCGGGCAGAAATTTTCACAATACCAAAAAGTTTTGTGCATATTTCAGTTAGCAACTTGGCGTAAGAATTAAATATTTTATGCAAGTAAAACTTCAGCGTGCATTTCTATGTCATAACATCGAGACTCTAAAACATAACTATTAACACTATAAATAGTTTCTTTTTCTTTTAGAAAGTTCTTAATTATCTCAAAGCTCTTAAAACTATATTTTTAATTTTATTTTCAGCATAATGAAGCTTATTTACGTGTTTTGCATATTTTGTTTTATTTGCAAAATTATTTTTAAATTTATTTTTGTTTTTTGAGTCTGTACAAAATGCAAACAAAAAACCTATTATTTTATTATTATAATTTTATATTTGAAATGCAAATGTGATTTCCCATTCCTACCACAAACGATTGCATAATATTTACAGTTACTCCAACTGCCCGTTTCGTAGGTCAGTTTCAGTCCCGTTTTCTCTCTTTCTCTTCCAGTTTAGAGCTGACCTTGCTCATATGCACTAAGTGGGGGTCACTTAAGAGCCATTAACAATCAACGCACATTCGCACAAATTTCATTATGACTTTAAGCATAAGCATAATGTGACGACTTTCAGTTCCGTTTTGCAATTCTCCATTCCTATACTCAATTCTCGTTTCGTGCAAAGAGTTTTATGTGTTTTTAAATCTTTTTGGTAACATTTTCAGTTGCTAGAAATTCAAGTAGAGTCCTGCTCGACTTTCATATTAAATGCATATCGTAATGCGAATGTGTAAATTTTGTGTTGGCAGGCATCAAAAAGGCGGCGTGTGCCCTACTCATTCTATTCTACAACTCTTATTCGCGGGGGAGTGTGTGTATGTGTGTGTGAGGGGTGCGGTCGGCTCGGGCCCTTGAAATGGGCGCTTGGGGGCGGTCATGAGTTTGTGTCACGTTCGCGACTTCATTTGAAATTCATGCATAATAAGCAGGCAAGTACATACGCACACACACACACACACATACACACATATAAGCTAAGAGATATACACACACAAGCCCACACACACTCATTGCGTACATCAACCAAAAGGTCTGTGCAACATGAGAGCTACTCTTTGGGGTCGCTCGACTGTTGCCTGCATAAAGCACAAGCACCCAATGTCGGAGCTAATTTTATTAAAAAGCAACGCCAAAGTCAAATAGCAAACGCTTTCCACGCCGTCTTACCAACCCCCCCCCCCCCTCCCCCATTTTTTTTTTCGCCGCACACACTGTGCATCCAGATGTGAATCAGAATTGTTAAATGCAATGCAATAAAGATTTAATTATTAATATAATCATAATATTTACATATCTGCAAATCAGCAAAGGGTTTGTAAGTCTATTCCATAAGTTTCAAGAAAAAACATGTTGAATAATTTAGATTTTATTTGTGTAACGCTTGAGCTATATATATAACCTTTTAATACTGGTTGATTTGGAAATTATTAAAATCTGTTTACAATTTTCCTATTTTCTTTACATTAACTCGGTAACCAAAAACAATTCGACCCAAAAATATCCATATATATATTTTTTTGAATGTTTTTGTAGACATTGTATATATGGCCTGTATTCGCCAGAGCTGAAATGTGGGCAACGCGCATCGTTAAGTCTTGTTGACTCTGGGGCAGCGCATTGCCGCTGTTGTGTTGTGCACTGTAATGTGTAGTGTAGTGTAGTGTAGTGTAATGCGATGGATG
This sequence comes from Scaptomyza cyrtandrae, assembly GCA_035044605.1. Lineage (NCBI taxonomy): Eukaryota > Metazoa > Arthropoda > Insecta > Diptera > Drosophilidae > Scaptomyza > Scaptomyza cyrtandrae. The sequence continues at coordinate 499,186 of JAWNNS010000637.1, forward strand.
GAGTGGACTCGCCGTTGACGGCAGAATCACATAAAAATGCAGCTCTGGCGCATAAACAAACAGCTTTTGCCTGCCCCAGAGATGAGGGCTGGATGAAGGCAAATCCCCATACCCAACACACAACAGACACATGCGAGGGAGTCGGACTAAGGCACTAGCTAAAATTTATGCGACATGAAGTTAGGCGAAGCGCTAAACACACAACTGTGACGCAGTACAGCGCATTCATGAGCTCATTTTTTATGCCTCTCCATTTTAATTAGATACATAAATTTGGATGGGGGGGGGGGGGGGGGCATCGCTTAGGCAAATTTTTGCTATCTACCTTAAAGAATGCAACAAGCACACAACCTGCATGCGGGTGAAGCTATTCTTAAAAGCCAGAAGTTGGGATATTTTAGCCAAGTAACAAAATAATAAAATACGAGGTATGGCATGTTTTTCTTATAATGCTTATTCATCATTAATTTAATTTATGCTACATTTTAATATTACATATTAATATAACTTTTTAATTTGAATGCCTTACATTGTCATGCACAATCCTAAATATTGATCGTTGCTCTTTCCCTATTTTTGTTTCTCTCCGTATTCACCTGCAGGACCTACATCATACTTTTTGGCCCCTTTTCACAGTCCCGGCCAAGAGCACACACACACTCACACAGGCAAACAAACACTCGCAACCTTTTTTCAATTTTGCGAATTTTGAAAGTGAGTAAAATCGTTGTCCTAGATAAACATGCAGACGCACGCTCACTTTAAAATTAATCGCACAATTTATCACGCTCAATCTAACCGCTAATTTATATGGCTTAAAACGAAACCAAGAGCCCCTGACAACTAGCTAGGCATCAACATCAACATCGGCGTCGACGTCGGTCGCGCTCACATCCTTCCTCTTCAGAGCAATAGGCATAGACGCAAACGCTTTACGCATTTCAAATGTGTTGTGGCTTACACACATTGCTTTTGACCGAATGTGCATTTGCGTTAGTGTTTGTGCGATAGAAAGATAAAGCAAGATGTGTGTGTGTGTGCGTGCGTGCACAGATTTTGCCCTCGGTTTTTTGCGTTTGTGGCTCAACTCCCGCAAATTCGAACTCCAGCACCAATGCTTGCGACTATTGCACCCCAGCCACAAAATTAAATGTCTGAAAATACTTTTAAATCGCAAACGTATTTTGTTAGTGGGAAAAGCGTCGTCCAAATAGTTTACCAACAAAAATTCCTTTGGTTTATTAAAAGAAATATTTAAATTTTCAAATTTTTGATGATGTTAAGAAAAGACTCAAAAAATTTTAAGCAAACAAATTTGGTGTTTTCGTTAAATATGTTTTAGTGCAGGTAGGTGGTCGGGTACAAAACACATTCCTTGAGCTGTTGTCAAAACCTTACATGTAGTCACAAACTTATTCCAATAAGGCTGCAGTGATTCCCACGGAATATGTGGACCGACTTAAATAAATAATTGTTAATTTTTACATGCTCATAAATGCCTCTAAAAAGATAGATTTTCGAAAAATTTACCATTAAACTCGACATTTCTGTTACCAATAGACCGGTCCTATTATTTTAAGTTCACACGAAGCTATGTCGTGTCCGATTTGCTGATCCCGAGAAATCGTTGCAGCCGTTTGTTCTCTACCCAAATTTTCTGAACAACTTTGATGCATACTACAATAACCACCGGTGCAGCAACAGTAAAAGATTTGATTCGAATTTAATCAACTATCTTTCTAATAAAAAACAAGTAAGAAGGCTCTAGTCGAGAAATCCCGACTAGACGATACCCTGATCCCTATACTTTACGCGTACAGTCAGTATTTGCAAGTATGTGTGTTTGTATGTACGCACATACTGCATACTGCATACACAACTTCAATGTCCCATATCTCCGGTGTTTCTAAACCGATTTTAAAAAAAAATTCACAGATTGTCATTATTTCGTTTTATAATTCAAATGCCACCTCAAAGTTTTCAAAATTCAAGATTTTGTTATTATCGATCGCATCTGTATATCGAAAACGGGATGAGTTATCGAAAATCGAAAACAAACTTGTACTGCCTAGGGATTAGGCGAGCTTAAGTTCAAAATCTGGAGTCTCTAGCTCTCATAGTCTCTGAGATCGGTTGGCTCATACATACGGACAGACAGACAGACGGACAGACGGACGGACAGACGGACATGGCTATATCGACTCGGACTCTATATCGTATCGGAAACGGGTACGTTATCGAAAAATATAGTCTCTGAAATCGACGCGTTCGTCGGACGGACGGACAGTCGGACGGACATGATCAAAAACATATATATACTTTAAAGAATCTGAGAGCTTCCTTCTGCGTGTTACTTACTTTTTCATAAAACCGTTATTTTGTTTTTACCCATTTTAAATGGGTTCATGGTATAAAAACTCAAATGGATACGAAATATAAGTTTTAAAATACATCTAAAAAGTCGATCAATGGTTCTAGAATTATAAATCTGGCCATTAAAGAACCTTCGATCGACTTTTTAGATTTGTTAATTTAAGTACTAAAAGGAACATAAAGGAAGAGTTTTCTCATTAAAAAACTTGGTATTTTTAAGCACAACTATACATTTTGCTTGGCAAGCAAACAAACAAGTTTTAAATAATCGCGCGGTATTACATTATTTTACGTTTAAATATTCGATGCGTTTCGATCCAAAATAGGGTTAAAGAAGGCTCATTATCATTAACATTTGGCATTTACCACCATCTTTTTCTTTTTCTCTCTCCCTCTCTCTCTCTCTCTCTCTCTCTCTCTCTCTGTCTCTGTCTCTGTCTCTCTCTCTCTCTCTCTATTTTTCATGCTGCTAGTCAGCCATTAATTCATGAGTGTGCGAAAGGCAAGCGTTGAAGCATAGCAACATATAAATTGCCGCATAGTTTTATGGCGCGCCAAAAACATGTTACCAAAGTCTCGTGGAAAGCCATCAGCAAAACTCACCCAGTCTCCTATTTATGTGTAAATGTAAGTATGCTTGTGTGTGTGTGTGTAAGTCTGAGCCAAAAGTGTGCTTGAGTATTGGTAACAAAATTAAATGGGCGCTAAGTAACGAGCAGCATGTGGGTGCCTCTTTAAGTCTGTGTGTGTGTGTGCGAGGGTGGAGGTGGGGTAAGTTTCTCGTTGCGTTTACTACGACAAATTAAAAGCACTTGTGATTTTATTTTATGATATGATTTCTATGCACAAGAGTTTGAAAAAAAGAGAGAGAGAGAGACTCTTGAAAAATTATGCATATGTTAGATGTCAACGGGCAGGTCTATAAATTCAACCAAAGCTCCACTCTAAGTGGATTGTCCTGAAACTCTCCGACAAGGAATGTGAACAATGTCGTAAATTGCTTTTAAGCTTTTTGCACACAAAGCACATGAATTTAAGAATATACTACGTATAATGTCTGTGAGTAAAGGGCAACAGTAATTATTGCATACTACAGTTTAAGGGATTAGAATAGTAAAGTGACATTAGATATGGACAAATAATGATGGTGTTTTAACTAGTAAGAACTTTATATGTCTTAAATTGTGTTTAAGATGTCAGTGACATAAAAATAAAAAGGAGAGCATTGAATAGTTTGTGATTCCATAAAGCAGGTAACTTAACCCTGAGAATACAATAGAACTTCAGCACAACGTACTAACTGGAAATTGGAGATGCCAAGAAGAACAATCAACTTAGCCCAAAGTTTGTAAGCGATTTAAGCAAACATACGCAACTCAGATGCATCTCAACCCATTATACGACTGACCCCACAATCCTTTCATCATTTTGACCAACTGAGCGACTCCAAACCAACATTTAGCAACTCATTAACTTTTGTGCCAGGCTTTTGGTAAAAGAAGAAACCCGAATGTGCGCCTATTGATATCAACCGACCGTGTGTTTGCCGTTGCAGGGAAACTGTATGGAAGGACTGCAAAAGCGAGAGCGGGGGTGGACTGGTAGATTATAATCTGCTACAAATGAGGAAATCCCAGAAAACCGACAGATTAAATTTGTATTCCACTTGTATAAACGGATGTGGGGCATGTGTCTAAAGTAAGTTTGTTTCCGTTTTGCAGGCACACACATGTGCATGTGTGTGTATGGGTGCCTATGTTGGTGTGTGTGTGTGTGTGTTGTGTTGTTCATAAGGTTTGTTACATGTAAAAGAGAAAAGTCACATAGAGGCTTTGGCATAGATATACTACAGCTAGTACTAGGCGAAAGAGCATTTAATAATTTATTAAAAGGCAACGCAAATTATATATATATATATATATATATATATATATATATGTGTAATTTAGAGAAAATGGCTGCCGCACAGTGGCTTCCATCCAGCTCTCTGGCAGTTAGTTAGCCTTAAAAAAAGTCAGAAAGGTAGATGGAGAGAGAGGGGGATAGAATGTGAGGATTGTTAAGCTGGCAAATGTAATTTTGTGTAAAAATTTTCATGAATGAAATCATTTTTTGCCATGGCGCACACGCACACTGGCTTACTTACTTTCGAGCCTATTTTTTAGGTATCACTCGAGCATGCCACATGTTGCCAGTTTCATTGCCACCCAAGCTTATATATTTCCACAGGGGAGAAGTGTTCGCACTAAGTTCTCTATTTCTCTAAACACACAAAACACACAAACATACATTTATCTCTGTTGTGTGTGTGTGTGCATTTAGGCACTTGAAATTAATTTGACATTTTTATACACTGAGTGAAGCCGCACAAATTGTGCACATAACTCGGCTATTCTATAAGCTCCCCCAAAGCAGCGATTTGATAGCTATTCTTAGCTTTGCTTCAACTTACCTAAAACTGCTGTAGCTGGCTGAGCCTATTGGGGAATTGCCTGTAATACCTGACAGCTTAACGCCCTTCGCATCATATTTCTTGTTCAAATCTGTCCAACTCTTTGGCTTGACCGAATTGCTTGCCTTGCCTTGACGCGGTCCACAATACAATGCAGCTCGACTCGAGTCGAGTTGATTTCATGTGCGGTTTTTCTGGCAAACGTTGCAGCTTGATTAATGACAGTTGCAATGCGATTTCAATTGCTTTCAACTGGTCACATAGCAACAGAGCAACACACACAGAGAAAGGGAGAACGGGAGCGAGGACGACTGAGAGTGAGCGATGCATTGTTCTGCGGTTGTTTTCAATTTGTCACAGTACAAACCAGAAACTGTTGCAAGGACTTCACAGTTTATATTCCATTTGCCACAACATTTGTCAATGTGAAAACTCAAAAGACATATCCAAGCAATATGATTTTTGGTCAAGCAGCCTTATATAAAAGAATGTATTCCCCATTAATTACATTGCGACACTTTTCAGTAATTGCTTTAAGTCCTGTAAGATAACGTGCCATAAGAGCAGCTTTTCAGTTTTCGTCCAGAGCAAAAAAACATGAGGATAAAGTCTATATTTCATGAATTTTTAAAATGACTGTCCGAGGTACTTACTCAATTATAATTTTAATCGTTTAATAATCAATAAATAACACATATTGCACTTGTATATTTTTATCAAAGAAGCAATAACATACAAAATTCATTCAAGCTGAGTTTTTCAGTTGGTATTTTTACTGAAATATTCTGGTATTATTATTACAATACAAAAAAAATTGTTTTAAGTTCATTTTGTAATTCATTGCAGCGTCTTTTATTTAATTTTATTTAATAAAAAAAACTGTTGATGTAAGAAAATAAAAAATGATGAAATTTGACAGTTTGACAGCTGAAAACAATTTTGAACTTTTTGTAGAATATTTTCTTGTAACAATTTTTGCCGCGCGACCTGCAACACTTTAAATGTTAGCTGGCTGCCAACCGGTTTGCCTCATTGGAACTGGAAATGGAGCAAGTGTCGAAGCTGTCAGCATGGCCTAACAAAGTTGTCTTGAATTATTGCCATGCAATGTTGCCAGAAGGCAACAAACTGCAGCTGCATCTGCGACTGCAACTGCATAAATTCTCTAAATTACATTATGCAAATGAAAGGGGAGTTGGCAGCACTGGCAGCACTGGCAGCTCTAGGTAAACAAATGCTGCAAAGTTTTTTGATATTGTTTTTTTGTCTGCTCATAAATTGTCAACTCGAATTGCGTTGATTTGGCTGGCCAAAAGGGTTTGGGGTTGCTTTAATATTTATGAAAACAAAAGGCTTTCCAACCCAAACACCACCCACTCCCTGGGCTAAGTATGTGTGTGTATGTAAGAGTGTTCCATTCATTCATGTATGCATGTTGTGCACACATTTGATAGCTGTCAACACACAAGACGAGGTGGCGACGGCAACGGCGACGTCAGCGGCCTGCTTAAGTGCCCTTCATCATATTTTATGTAGCATGCAACACGAGGCACAAGGCATGGGCATAAGGCGGCCGCACATCTCCAAGTTTTACGAGCTTTAGAAGACCAATTCACAGCCGGTGGCATTAACCTGACACATACTCGTTTGAGTACCAAATACGAGTACTCGTATACTCAACTTGAACTCGTGACTGAGCCTTGAGCCGCTGAGTCTCCAGAAGAAGCCTTTTGAGCTTCATCTTTAGTGTGGTCCTGGTTGGTTGCTTGTTGTTTTACAAATGCCAAGTTACAGGAAATTAACACGAGTAAAAATCGGCAGTAAGTCTACCGCACATCATGCCCTCTCGCTGCCAGCCACATCCTTTATATCCTGGCCAAATTGCTGCAACAACAATGCTACAAGCCGTTTACGTCACCAATAAATGTTCAAATAAGCAAAGTTATTTACAGTTGGCAGTTGGCAACGAGTCGCGACACGAACGCAACGAGGGGACACAAACAAGCCACAATTGTAGCACATAAAGCAGCTAAAATGTTTCTACAATAAGAGCAAGCATGGCACTGGGAGAGCTGGGTGTGCGGGGGTCACTGGCGTGTTAAGCCCTTAACTGTGTAGGCTGTCCAAAAATTTATTGTAAATGAGCAACCCGAAAATGCCATGAAAATTGCCAGCTACAAATGGGTTGACTTCAAAGTTGCTCGTAAAAGTTGACGCAACCGAACTGTTTTCTTTATATTCAAGATACTAAAAAGTAAAAAGAAAAAATTCAAGTTATAAACTGAAGATCCACACGATTTTAAAACAAGCTTTAAATCCACATATTTTTCAGGTTGTTTACTTCGGATATTTTTTTGCCTACTGAAACATAGACTGCATTGTCAATAAAAGAAAACGTTTACGCAACTTAATTAAAATCATTGAAAAGTGTTGAAAAGTTTTTTTTAACGAATGTGTTTTCTTATTTCTTTATAATTTTTTTTTCGACCCAATTATATTTTTAATACGTTTAACGATAATTTTCAACTAGCTTGTCAATTAAACAGAATGCTTTTAATTCTATTTTGATTGCCCCTCGCTTAAATAGCCATCGCGGTTATTTTTTTCTGACGAGCAATTACAGCCAAATGAGTTCAAGAATAAATTCACATTAATTGTTGTTGTTTCGGCCATTTGTTTAAAAGCTTTTTGCCAAAGTTTGCCCCTTTTGCATTTAATTGCCCAACCAGGCGTTGTACACAGTCAGCACCCACTCCAACCGCACATGAGGCCTATGATTGGGCAAGCTGCTGTTGGCTGGGCCCAAAACAACAACAAAAACAAGTGCAATATCAACGTCGCGGCTGGTTGATTGTCGTTGTAACGCTCTGGCGACACATTGGCTAAACGTGAGTCGAATGTTGCAACTGTAAGAACATAGTCTGAATCAGTGCCAAAATGCCAAAGAACATACACATACACTCAGGAGATGTCAGTGGAGTCAAAGTCGCAGTTTCAGAATCTGAGCTGTAGTTGCGCTGCTTTGTCTCACTGCACTTGAGTATGTATTTCACTTACGGCTTTCATGGCAATTGGCGTGAAAATTGTACAAATGCATTTTTCTCGGCTCCAGTTGAGTGTATATGTAAACATATATATTTGCTATGTATGTTGTGTTTGTTGTGTTTGGGTGTCGACTGCTGTTTTGTGCCCTGTTGACTAAATTGAGATTCAACTGCCGCCACGTGTGGGAATACACGATTGTTTTTTTGGCTCCATTTGGGCTTCTGGCGCATTGTTTATGTATTTGAGACGCTGCAATGGAAGTAGTTTTATTTTTTCGTACAGCTGTATAAATAATGGAACTACGGCTAAATTTCTTTTTATTTTGGTTTGAGGTAGTCAAATGCCATAATGGTAATTGATATGCAAGCGATTTGGCATTCAATAAGCTTCAATGTTGTGCTAAGCCTTCGCTTTTGAACAGCATGCCAACAATTAAATGTCATACGCTGCGAGCAATTCCTAAAAGGATAATTGTGGTCGAGTTGAATGGATTAGGAGGGGAAACGGTATTGCCTAAGAAGAGCAAGCAATTGCTATTATGCTATTAAAGGCTTGCCGCAACACAAAGTATCTTGTGCAATAACGTATTACATCATTGTCCATTGAATGTGTTAGACAACATAATCTTCAATTGAATACCAAACCACAAAAAGCATAACTCAATTATGCATAACTACGTATATAAATCTGAAGACTTAGTATTCATCCATTTAATCAAACTCTTAGAAGTACTTAAGATTTGTTGATTTAAATTTAACATTTTATTCTTTTATTTATTTAATTGCTTTTTGCGTTCAACTGTGTTAATTAAATTGCGCGCAAAGGCATTTATGACATACACATCCATACGCTTTTTCAAACAAATTACTAAAACAAAATGATTAACTCTCTAGAGAAGCTTGTGCAGTGCTCGCAATGGCACATGCGTCCAGTTACCAAAGCACTTGGTTCTGTTGAGTATCCAATTTTTTTCTGTTTTTTTGATTTTTATTTATTTTTTTTGATTAAGATATGAAACAGAAATAGCAACAGACGCAGCTATGGAATCAGCAAACAGCCACGCAACTTTTTGCTGTCATTTTGAGTAAATTTTTCATTCTTATGCGCCGCAGCTATTAAATGATGTAAATAGGGTATCCAAAACAGAAGTTATGGAGAAAATTCTGTAATTCAAAAAGTATAGCATACTTATCTTCGTTGGGAGATCCATTAGATTGTTAGATCCAAGATTGTTAATGAAATATCAACTTTAATAGAATAATTATGTTATGTTAAAGGAAGCTGAAAATTTCTGTACAGGGTATTTTCTAGTCACAAACTGCTATTCATAGCACATTGCCAGTTATTGTTACGGAAATTCGCATTGTGTTCTTGACTGGACTTGGTTTTGTTGTTCGGTTGGTTGGCTGGCTGGTCATTCATTCGGTTGCCTCTGGCGCTGAGAGCTGAGAGAGATCTCGATGCTGCGACTGTTGGGCGACAGAGATTAATGAGAAGTGCCGCATTTACTTAATTTTGACAACTGTTCCGCTGACTATGAGTATTATTGCTATAAAGGCAGCGAACGAGCACATTGAGCTGTACATTTTGTGGGCAAAATCTAATTGCTGCCATCACGCCCAAAAAAAAAAAACCGTTTTACGCAACGCCAAACTTCTCTTTCTCTCTCTATTACTCTGTCTCTCATGTCCTGCTCATTATGTTCAGCTAAATTTCGTTTTGTGGCTGTTGCTGCGGTTCATTAAACTTTGGAGTTTCATTTGTCATTCAGAATGAGTCGCAAATCGAGTCGAAGAAGGAGGTTCCGAAAGGAAGCAACGCAGGACGACGTAGTCGTAGCTGACGCATTGTTTTAATGCTCGCATAACAATTGTGTTTGGGACCCAGACACCCTGTAAATATTTTCTCTATTTCTGCTGTAGCCGTAGTCGCCGTTTGATGCGTTATCTGTTATTCTTAGTAACTCGCACACGCACATAGACACAGCGCAGCTTGACTTTATGTGTATTTGTAAAAGCTTAGACCAAGCGCATGGTCTGCCAGTACTTTTCCATTCAGAGTTTTTTCTTATTAATTTTGGCTACTCTTGCCTTTGTGCAGGAACGTACAGTCAGTCATACTTTTGCTTCCAATGCAACCACAGCGCATCGCGATCTATAAGTTAAGTTAATGTTCGGTGAAACCAAATAAATATCAATTTAAACAGTGACACTTTTGGCGTTCCATTTGTAAACATAATTTTGGTCCTTCGAGCCGGATCGCCAGTTACACGTTTGGTTTCGGGACATTTACATTAACTAATTGTTTTTGCCAACGGTGATCTATAGATTGCTACATCGTATAGAACCGTCTCCTAACCTCGATCGTCATGCGGAGTGTGATTCAACAAAGGGGCTTCTGCAAAAGCCAAATCACTCGTGCGCATAATAATGCCATTAAATTCGTGGACGACATTCAGTCTATACCGACACTAGTCGTTCGTTTAAACCAACTGCAAGAAAATTACATGCGTTTCGTACGGCTCTCAGAAGAGATGTACGCATTCCAGACTGAAGAGGGTTGGGAAGACCCAAAAAACGAATTGGATACTTATGAGAAGAAGCATTATGCTACCTATGCCCTGTTAAGTAACTCACTAGAGGAATTACAGGCCACGGTCGCTAATAATCGTCCGCCAGTTCTAGATCAGACGCCGAATACTTCTCAGGGAGGGCACGTGAACTTTCAGTTTGAGCGGATCAAGCTTCCCACCTTTTCGGGAAACTATGAGGATTGGAAACACTTTTCGGACATGTTTACTGGATCGATTGCGTCTAATGCAAGCCTCACTGATTGCCAAAAATTTCATTATATAAAATCTTACCTGTCTGGCGACGCGTTAGCGTTAATCAAACATATTGCTGTTACTAACGAAAACTACAGGGAAGCATGGGACAGGCTGGACAAGCGATACAACAAACAATCGCTAATCATCCGTTCATTCTTGAACAGTTTCATGACGCTCGCTAATGCCGCAACCGCAAACATCACCACAATACGTAAATTGGCAGAGGGCGCTGACGAAGTTATTCGTGGATTGCGCGCACTTAATTGTGACCATCGAGATCCCTGGCTTATTTTCATCTTGTTATCAAAGTTGGATGTTGAAACTCGCCAAGCATGGGCAGAGCGTACAGAATCTGAGGAAGTTGGTGTGTCCATCAACCAATTTCTGAAATTTCTAACCTCACGTTCTGACACATTAGAAGCAAGTCAACTCGTTCGTACACCACAGGCTCGACGATTAGCTACAACACATCACGCGGATGCTCACCCGCGACGGGATGAACCACAGTGTTCTGCATGCCCAGCAGAATCATCAACTTTTCAGATGCAACCAATTCTTAGCATTGGACATCGCAGCTCGCCGAGAGCTTTTGAAGACAAAGAAGCTCTGTTTTAATTGCCTCAGCCCCTCACACATGGTTGGCAATTGTACATCGAAAAACACGTGTCGGATCTGCCAGCGCAAACATCATTCTTTGGTTCACGGTTCGCAGCAGCACAGTGACCATGGTATCAACGTTGCGCAAGCTAACATTGCCAACAGCGATTTTCTTTCAAGTTCACGATCTGAATCTTCAATTGTCATCAAACAGCCTCAACCACTTGAAGGGGAGACCAATCCTCCCACTAACAGCAACTGTTCTCATCATACCCTGGAGAATATTCCGAATGTTGGTTCGCAAACACTATTGCCAACCATTCTTGCAGACGTCATCGACGCCTGGGGAAATAATACAACTTGCAGGATGCTTTTGGACACAGGATCTACTATAACAATGGCATCGGAATCATTTGTCCAGCGGATAGGCGTGCGTCGAACGCACGCACGCATTTCCAATTCTTGGTCTTGCAGCCAACAGTGCTGGCGTTACTCGAGGACGCACATTCTTTCAGTTGCGCTCTCGCAATTCGAACCAAGTCATCGAATTGGCTTCGTTTATCTTGACTAAGCTGACGTCGTCGATACCAGGGCAAGCTCTAGACACCTCTTCTCTAGCGTGGAAGCAAATTTGCGCGCTTCCATTAGCTGATCCAACTTTTTGCACACCGGGATCTATTGACGTTATCGTTGGATCAGATCAACTATGGTCTATATATACTGGAGAAAGAAAATCTTTTGGTAACAACTTTCCTATAGCTCTCAATACAATTTTTGGTTGGATTATTGCAGGTTCATACACTGTAATCGATGAACCCATAGTTCCTGCCGTCATACACCACGCAGACCTTGACACTATGGTTCGGTCTCTCTTGGAGATGGATAGTATACAGCCCAGTCAAGATCTCTTAGACGCCAGTGATCCAACAGAGCGTCATTTTGTGTCCACTCACAAGCGCTCCCAAGACGGAGCGTATATTGTCGAGTATCCTCCGTTTAAGGATGAAGTGCCACCTTTCGCTTCAACACTTCCACAGGCCATCAATCGCATGGTCTCCATTCCACGTTTGGAATTGAATGCTGCTCTGCTCCTTTCACGTTTACTGACCGTAATCAGAACTTCATTAACGATTCCTATTTTCAGCATCAATTGCTGGACAGATTCAGAGATAGTACTACACTGGTTATCAGCTCCACCACGGCACTGGAACACATACGTCTGCAACAGAACCGCAGAAATCCTTAACGATTTTCCACGTAGCTGCTGGGGCCATGTACGTTCGGAGGATAATCCTGCCGATTGCGCCTCCAGAGGACTTCACCCGTCAAAACTTCTGGAACATGAACTTTGGTGGAAGGGACCGCCCTGGCTGGCCATGCCACAACCCAATTGGCCACCGTCGACCAACAAATTTCGAGTTTTGGCTAATCCTGAGGTCGACATTGAGAAACGTTCAAACCAGCCAAGAACTCTACACAGTTTTCCTGACGAAAGCATCGCCGAGTTGTTAATCAATAAGATTTCCATCATGGACGCGTTTGGTCAGGGTAACGAGCTATTGTTATCGCTTTGTTAGCAGACTCCGCTCACCCCATGTGGTTACGTCTACGTTCCTCACATCAACAGATCGCTGGAACCAATTGCAAGCGAGGGTTCAAAGTTTTTGGAACCTTTGGCATTCGGAGTATCTGACATCTCTTCAGGAACGTTCAAAGTGGCAGTTGGAGAAAACCAACTTAAAGGTCGATACTCTGGTCGTACTTAAGGAACCTAATCTACCACCATCCAAATGGATCCTGGGACGTATCATTGAGGTGCACACTGGTCAAGATGACAAGGTCAGGGTTGTTACAGTTAAAACCGCCAACGGAATTTACAAACGCCCAATCACTAAAGTTGCTGCACTGCCTCTTTGCTGAACAACCGTTCAGGGGGCCGGTATGTTTGGGACCCAGACACCCTGTAAATATTTTCTCTATTTCTGCTGTAGCCGTAGTCGCCGTTTGATGCGTTATCTGTTATTCTTAGTAACTCGCACACGCACATAGACACAGCGCAGCTTGAGCTTTATGTGTATTTGTAAAAGCTTAGACCAAGCGCATGGTCTGCCAGTACTTTTCCATTCAGAGTTTTTTCTTATTAATTTTGGCTACTCTTGCCTTTGTGCAGGAACGTACAGTCAGTCATACTTTTGCTTCCAATGCAACCACAGCGCATCGCGATCTATAAGTTAAGTTAATGTTCGGTGAAACCAAATAAATATCAATTTAAACAGTGACACTTTTGGCGTTCCATTTGTAAACAAATTGATATGTATTTGTCAGATAAACTTCTGTGTGTCCGTTCCCAAGGTAAATGCAAACCCGGATTTAGTTTCATCTAATTTCAGCAAAAAAGTTTGCGCGCTCCTTTTAAGTAACAAAGCATTTGTCAGCGCTGTCAATTAAGTAATTTACATTAAGGTGATGTTGCTAAATTATACTTTAAACTAATAACGGTTAGAGAAAGAGAGAAAATTTTTTTTATGACGTTTTTTTTTTTTGAATGCAATGTTATATCAAAAGGGAAAAAACGTAGATCAGATTTGTGCAACCATTTTTTACTGCAACAAATTTGACCCGTTTCTGGTTGTATGTAGCTTTTCTGCTGGCTTGTTAAGCTTTCAGTTTACGTAGCTATCGATTCCTGATGCATGTGCTTTTCAATGGCTTTACTTTAGTGTTATAGTGGATAGCGTTGCACATTACTCGTTTTTACCTGACCGGCCTGTCAAACTAGCTGCAACTTCAACAGCAATAGCAACAGCAACAGCAACAGCTGCAGCAGCGATAAGCACTCAGAGTGAGAGGGGGGCGTGGCAGGTGGCCCTTTGCAGTGTTGCAGCAAGTTGAGAGCCGGCATAAACTTCAGTTTCATCTTGTATGCAGTTGCCTTGCTTTTATTTGTATGTGTGTGTGTGTTTATGTATGTTTTTTCCGTAACGTAACAAAGTTGCATAAACTTGGCTAACATATGGCCGCAGTTGACGCGCTGCCTGTCAGTTGACGGCTTGCCAAGTTGCAGTTGCAGTTGCAGTTTGTTACTCTTTGTTTCGTTTGTTTGTTTGTTTTGCCAACAACTTTATGCACTCTTGCCAACAAAGTGCAGTGTTGTGTGGCTATAAAAGAAAGGGCCACAGCCTGACAATAATTATGGCATGCGCCGTTATAACATCTTCGCGGTAATCAAATTCACAGCTGCGGCGCCTGCATTACAAATGGCTGAGTGCCGCAGAAGTGGCAGCTGTGAATTGGCTGACTGACTGAAGCCACTTTAACATGCACCACAACAACAACAAAAAAAACCAAGTGCAAAACAATAGGGAAATGGCAACAACAAAACCGCTACAACTACTTTAGCCAAGTGGGTAACTCTGCCTCAGCATTTCAGTCGTTTTACAGCCAGGATAAAGCTTGCAACTTGGCCGCCAAGAGGCGGAAACAATGCATAGCACAAGAAAAAGAAATTAAAACTTGTGCGATGTTAAATAAAAAATATTTATCCAGCCCGCCAAAGGCAAAACTTTTTCAATACCTCGTAATCGTAAAAGTGCTCAAATTGCTTATTAATCTTAAACGTTTATAAGAAAAACGAGTAAAGTTAAAAACAAAATAAACTAAAGCGGGTTATCTCCGACGTTTAGCAGAGAGCAAACTGGAAATGACACTTAAAGGTATTTGCGGTTATCAATAAATTTCTGAAAGTATTGAAAATGTTGGATATAGTTTATTTAAGTTTTACTTAAACACAAATCTGAATTTTTTTGCCATTAGTAACAAATTAAAGTAACTCAACTGTTGTCTTTACCTGACCTGACTATGTTTATGCAGGGTATTTTTTCATTTGATACTTTGCAACTCTTTTTCCTTGCTTTTTCCTTTGTTTATCTGTTAGCCATTGTTGGCTTTGGCTAAAGCAGCGTCGCGCCAAGTGCAATGATTCATTAGCCGGCGTCACAGACGGAACACAGGAGGCGCAGTTGAGCGAATGACTGACTGACTGACGAACTGACTGAGCCAAGTTACTAACCATTCCAACACCCATGTATTCATCCATTCAAGCATTCTGTCTGTCACTCAGTCAGTCCGTTAGTCAGTCAAACAGGCAGTTGTTGGCAGAACTACTTCCGCGTTGCTTAATTGCATTTAACAAACGCCGAGCAGGCCCATAGATAGACAGACTGGCGCACCAAAAGGCGCAAAAGTTTGGTAGGGCCACAAAAGTTTTTGGACGTTTCTCATGCCACGCTGAGTTGCAGTTGAGTTCTGGCAAACCGCAAACACGTTCACACATGAGAAGCATGCACAGTTGCTGTCATTGTTTTTGTGGCTGCTGCTGCCCCCTATTGTTTTATTTTCTTTTATTTTTGGTTATTGTAATTGCATTATTTTCATTAACAAAAGTTCAACTTTTTGTCACGCCTTTGGCTGCCAAGGATCGAAAATTCGTTTGCATTTCCGACACAATACATTTCTTTCTCTACTTTGGCAGCTGCTGTTTTTATTATTTTTTATTTTATTTTAGTAGTAAACTTTAATTAAAATGCATAAAAGTGTGTGAGCGAGAGAGCTGCACGCGAATTGTGACCAAATGCAATTATTTAATTAAGAAATATAACGCTATGTACTGTTCCTATCTTGTCTGCATAAGTGTGTGTGTGTGTGTGTGTGTATATGAATGTAGTTCCAAGTAAATAGTGCTTAAGTATTGCGCACTACTGGTAATTACCACTGCCATTTCCATTACCATGCTCAATCCCCAATCTCAATCTCAATCGCAATTGCAATTGCAAAGGCAATCGCAATCACAAGCACATTGCCATTGCCATAGCAATGGTAATGAGTCGAGTAGCCGGCAAGAGGTACGGTTAAGTGTTGAATGCGGCAAAGGCAATCCGACAGAGTTAGTGAGCTACTCAAAAAATAATAATGAAATGGCGTAAAATGCATTCGGTAGAAGAAGGGGCAAAGGCCACAAGCACAGCATGCCTTACTGCGTTAACTTTAAGTGTTGGATTTCTGGAAAATGAGGTTAAAAATATTAAATTTCAAATATATTCACAGTCAAGTTTTTATTTACTTTTAATAAACTTCAAAGACTCTTTTTGTTTTTTCGCCTTTGATTACCATTATCGATTATGAGAACTTTTCCGTAAGCATAACTTCTTCTTAAGTCTATCAATCTCAACTCAAACATTTTTTACTGCTCAAATAAAATAACACACTTGAAAGTTCGCGCTCTTCAAACTAACTCATATGTACTTCATGGTTATCTTAACACGTATATATATTTTGTGGCTTAGCAGCTGTCGAGCGCGATTTGAAGTTTTCGCTGTGTTTGCTTTTTGCTTTTAGGGTTGTCTTTCAGCTTCTCAGTTATTGCCTCATAATTTAAATGGGCAAACCGAGCAATAATCCTTAATTGCTCATTTTACTTGAGCACATTTTCTTGACGCTAGAGCGAATACTTGCATGGTGCAGAGGGGTAGAGGCGTAGAGTGGTTACAGGGTAGATTCTGGCAATGGATAAACCTTTTTACCTTTTACTTTTCATTTAAAATGCCCAGCGCAAACAAAGTTAACAACGTGTGATGGTTGTGCGAGGGTGTGAGGATGTGAAGGGTTTGGTAAAGTGTGAAACTTTGCCAGTGCCTGTCTGTATGCCAGGTTTTTCATTATGCATGTGATACGCTACATTTACACACACATACTGGCAAGTTTAGGCCTTTCAGCGAAGACCGCGTGTGTATTTACTTTTGGAATGCCAAGCGAGTCAGAAAAGAAGCACAAAGAAGATGGTGGCATCGTCGTCGACGTCGGATGTGCACTTGCAATTTACGTGCAACGTGGCGTATGCAAAATATTTGCATTGGTAAACAGCTTGCAGCAAGGCACGGCACTTGCTAAAGCAACATCTACAACACTTTCTGCTGCATCTAGTGAAGTGTGTGTGCGTGTGTGTGAGTAAGGAGGACCTCTGGGCATTGTACAGTGGCCACTTAACACAATTCAAATTTGCATACACTATTAACTGAAATTCTTTTAGGTGAATGACAATAGCTTTACTTACTGTTAAATGTGTCTCTAGGTCAAACCCTTGTGGATTTTTTTATCAACAATTGTATTTTTTTAAAATATTTTTAATATTCGTTTTTGTCAAAATTTCGACCTTTGTTTTGGGTCGCGTTCAAGTTAACCTTATGAATATTTTAAAAATTAATATTATTCGTGAATTAATATAAATAACTTATAAATTACATTTTATTCATATGACGAATTTGGAATTTAAATACATTGCAGCTTACAAAACTTTTACCAATTCAAATCAATTTTAATCCAATGTGCAACGTACACTCACCCATATACATACATGCCACAACATAGCACTTAAAGTTTTTCATTTAAAGTTTCGAAAGGTATCGACGTGGGATGCGAAACAGCCCCTCCCACATCTCTTATTCCCTTGACATATCTATGCAAACGTGGCTTATCGATTGGCATAGCGACACACACATAACACGAAACGCTCTATGCAACAGAATTTTTATCATATTTATTTTCAATGGCAGTCGCTGTTGAAGTGCCCTTTGGCTCTGCCAGCCAACGAGTATAAAGTTTTACCCACGTAAAAGGTGGTGCGAAGGAGGAAGGGAGGTGTTTGCATTTATCGATTATGACTATTAACTGACCGGTTCTCGAGCTTCGCATATTACTTTTGCTTATGAAAAAAAAAAACGCAATCGACCTTCACAGCGCTGGTCGCAATTTTAACGCTGCTCAGCACTTTTAATTGCACAATCGAATCCAATATATAATAAAACATAAGGCATTGAGGCACGAAGTGCACAGAGATATTGAGATGGCGAGACATGCAGTTATTGCATTTGACAAGTCATGAAAATGCTTCTTTTAAACTCGTAAACATGCTCTTCACTGAGCATTGAAAACAACAACAGTAAGAACAATAGAGAAGCAGCAACAGCTAACAGAAGAAGATAGTGAAAGGGAATCATCGGATGCATTCGCATGGTTCATGGAACACAAATATGTTTTGCATCTTAGAAGTGTTTCGTATCGACACGAATAAACTCGAGAATTGAGACTCTTGTCTACTTGGTTAGAGATGCTCAAAGCTTTGTGCTTTATTTTTGGTTAATAGTTAAGCTTGTTGAGTTAACTAGAATAGTTCATTGTTACGTTATGTTTGCTAAACTGCTTTCTTTTAACATGTTGTCAATAATTGTTAATTGTACAACGCTAATTACTACAATTAACTACAATATCTCGCTATTATACTATTAAGGACTAATTTCATGCTTTAAATATGCTTACACACATTAGACCGTTCTTATATCTCTTTATTTCTAACTTAACAAAGGTTTATTGCAATAAAAAAGTTGTATAAATTTGTAATTTTTGATTGCCATCCAAATAAAAACTAATCTGATCTATTTTCAATAAATATTTAAATTTAATTTATTATTCATAAATTCATTCGTAAAATCTAATTGTATGTTAGCCAGACTCACACAACTTGGCTTGTCAGCACTTTTGACAGCGTTATTGGCAGCCATTTGCTCTGCTTAGAATACCAAATGCATGATGCATAATAATACGCGCATATACACGAGTGGCATGTGGCAGTGTGTCGAGTTGCATTCAATAACAAATTTCGTGAGCAAAATAACATTAAGCGAATGAAGTGAACGAGAAAGAGGCAAAAAGCGATACAAACAGAAACAGACAGTAGTCACAGAGAATGGAGGACACATGAAGCGCAAAACCACAGACGAGTTGCATGTTGTACAATTGTAGCTGTTGTTGTCCGTCTGTCTGTATCGTTACATACAGCTAGGGAAAACAATTTAATGATGTTGTACCAGACGCATTCATGAGCTTGTCGAGCCTTGGCTCGGCTCGGGTGTGTTGTGTGTTTTGTATCTGAGCTTTATTACCAAGTGTAAAAATATGAAGAAACTGTTTCATGTTTCATATTGGCAGCTGCGTTTATTTACTTAAGTTGGTTTTCCTTGTCTGTCGACCTTAATTAAACGTCATTAAAAAGTTAGCTTCACACGCATTGCTGCCCAGTCACCATTCAGAGTCTGATGGCTCAAAGCTGTCACAGTTACCGCAGCCCGACCTTTTAGTTTTTTATGAGTTGGCTCCAAGAACAAACTCCTTTATGGTCACTTCTGAGCATTTTTGCGCATAATTAGACAAAGTTCGACTGTGGCAAAAGTTTCGCTTTTTGCCGCAAATGTGCACAGTGAGTTTCCAAGCACATGAAGCGGTAGAAGTTCGCCAAAAGTACACAAGAGGAAACGGTTGCGTCTTTAATTTCCATCCCTTCCACACTCTTCATTCACCCTTTACATTTAAGTTTGCATTCTACCTGACCAACCGAGCAGTTGGCAACTGTTTGAAATGCCAGCTAAAGAGGAAAGTTAAAATTTTCTTTATATACATATACATATATTCTTTTCTATGTTAGCCTCTGTTCATTTTAATATTTGTCCATCTAAATTCGTTAAAAAAATCAATATTTATCTTCCAATATTTATCTGGAAATTTCAACCCTTATTTTATCCTTGTTTTGTTCTTTACTTAACTATTTTTTTTTTATATATATATATTTTTTGCTATATTTATTGAGGCACATATTTATTCAAGTATCTCCAATCTAAAATTGCCTCAGTTTTTCTTGTAGTTTGTTTTATTATTTCTTAATGTTATTCATTTGAGTTTTGCCCACACAAAACCTTTCTGATGCACATGTGCCATGCAATACGTGAAACATAAAAAATAAAAGAATATATATATATTTTTCCGAAAGTATATCCGTAATAATTATTTTTATTGGCAGTTAGGTCACCTCAGTCACAAGTAAACTGTCTGTATTAGCCTTAACTTACACACACAGATGTAAAAAATAAGAAAACAAATTTCATCTTTGCAGCTTATTTTATCACAATTTTTGCTTGGTAAAGCTCTCGAGTGCTATGGCTCTCATTTTTAGTTGATTGAGCATTAGAAATTGATCTGTGCGTTTATTGCCTTGTTTGCCTGCCGGTCTGGCCTCAGTGTTAGTTTTATGACCGAAGTCGACAAAAAAAAAAATTGCAAAAAAATATATATACATGTAGTATATGTATGTCATCTAAATGTATGAGATTATTCCTGGACACAAACACACCTGACTGAAATGGAGACAGTGCCGCTGCCGCTGCTACTGTTTATTGCTTTCATATTTCTCGCTTTCTTATTGCTCGTAAATATTTTGATGTGTTGACGGTTTAAATGATTTTCCTGGAGCAGCAGCTCACCGTTCTTAAAGCTGATTCACTTGCCTGCTTGGTGGTTGCATGACTGGATTGCTGGATGGCTGGAATGCTGCTGCGTGTCTGCCGCCGGCATCCACTTAACATTAACATTGCCTTAGTGTCAACACAATTTTGGCCTGGTCGTTAATTGATGGCCATAATGCACATAACATGGCAGCTCCGAGTCCTTCAACCTGACAATGATTTAAATGTCTACTGGCAACTCTTGCTATCCCCCCCTCCCCCAACACCCTACCATACACTTCAAAAAGAAATTCAACTCAGCGTCAACCCAACTCCTGCGCCTAGACATTTTGCTGTCATTTTTAACACTTTTCAGCAACATTTTTTTCCAACGTCGCGCGCTCTAATTTTGTGCGCCATCATTTACTTAGAACGAATGTAGTGTGGCAGCATTGTGGAGCGGGTGTTTGTGGTATGTGTTGCATGCAACATGCCGCAAATGTCTTAAGTGCCTCCAGGCGCTGGCGTTGTCGACACTTTGATAGCACTCGGCAGCCAAGGGCTACAAGGGTTACACACACAAATACACACCCACACACACACACACACACACACAAGGAGCTAAGTTTTCTGCAGCATATTTGAAGGCGCGCACGTGTTGAGATTTTGTGTCGGTACTTGGCGCGTGTTTATTTTTTTTTTTTGTGCCCCAACTCAAAGGTCATTTCCATATACAGCTTACAGCCAGCGACACAGCGAAGAGGGAACCATTTAAAGCCTTTTTTGACAGGCAACAATCCCAAGTTGTTTATAAGTAAGTTAAATTAAAAGATGCTGCCTACGCAAAGTCGCTGAAAGCAGCGTTCAAAAGGCACAAACCAAAGCGCAGTTGAGAGAACATTGTGAAAAGGAACACTAAAACGTTGCTGGCAAAATACAGATGCTTCAAATGTGTCAAGGTCCTTGGTGCGAGGCGAAGCGAAGCGCAAGTATTTGAATTCGTAAGAGTATCCAGGGGTTAACTCAGCACCGAAGTTCGCCCCTGGCCCTGGCCCAAACTAAAGTCTGCTTCAAGTAGGTTAGTCGCCACTCATCAAAAAAAAAAATAAAAGAAAAGAGAAAGCGAAAGCGAAAACGAAAAGAAGAACTCACAGACATCAAATGAGATACTCTCGACTTGGGAAGCAAGAATTGCAATGCCCATTAAATTAATTCCGTACAAAATTAAACTGAGCGAAAAAGCCGCTCTACAGCCTTTTAGCAAGTTCAAAGCGCACTGTGCGCTTAAGTTAAATGAAACAGCGCAACACAAGACAAACTAAACAGCAAAAACATTTACACAGCATCTGCTTCTCGGACTCAACACGCTGTCCATTTCAGTGTTTGTATGAACTACTTTTACTACTACTATCTAAAACATTATCTACATGCAATAGCATGCTACCCCCATGGTGCATGAGTGATTCTCTGCAGCATATCTTCGTACAGATTGCATTTTGGTGTTTGTGCATTTGCTCGAGTCTGTTGCCCAGTTGCCCCTTCAGTCATTCAATTCCATTGAAATTCATCACATTCATTTCTCTGAGCAATTCACTCGCGCAGAAGCTACTTCTATTTCCAAATTGCAAATAGCTTCTACATAATTTCAATTGTTTGGTTCCTTGTGCAAAATGCAAAAACGCTTCAAAAACAATTTAACAAAAACTTTGTTATCGTGTGCCAAATGAATTGGCTAAGCATTTGTGAGAGAATGCTTGCTTTATTACTTTTTTAAATTAAATGACCATCAGGAAACCGCCCAGTTAAGTCCAACACCTTGGCAACTGCTCAGTTAACAAATGCTAACCATAAAGAACACATTTATCGCTAAGTTCGAGGTTGTGATAGTGCCTAGTTTGGCTGTTGTTCAAATTTTGCAATCATTTGGGTAACACGTACACACACAGACACACACACACACATGACGTATACGCAATAAATAAGCTGATGTGCATTAATCATACGTCACGTTGGCAATGGCAGTTATGAGCTAGGTCTACATCAAACAGCAAGAGAGCCACATGCATTTATTAAGCCTCATGCTAGTTATGTTGTTTGTGGTTGTTGTTGTTGTTGTCTTGCTGTTGCGGTCCCCTGATGAAATAATAAGACAACTAAACTGTAGCCGTTGAGTGGGACGCGTGCAACTACAACAACAGCTGTAGCCAGGCCTACCACTCGTATGATTTATATGGTTATGTATGTCTGTGTGTGTGTACAATAAAATGTCTTGTCAACATTTCATAACTCACTTTGTATGCCAGTTACCCTGTGCACCACCTCACCGCACCCCCTTTAACAACCCTTCGCTTCGTATTCTCATTTGTCTGTTCGCCTAAAGCGGACGAACCTTCCTGTTTGTGCATGGCCAACACAATAGCCGACGCCCAGACACTTCTCAGTGTGTGTGTGTGTGTGTGTGTATTCGTGAATAGCGGCATACGCACACACGCACGATTGTTTGTTTGTCAGCCCTTATACATTGTGTCTCATTTGTAGCTGTAAATGTACAACGTGTAGTAATAAAGCATTTTTCATATACATATGTATATAGTTGTGAAACGTAATGATGATAACGCCTGCTGATGCTCGTAATGACTTTTGCAGTGGATAAACATCAACGGCCAGACGACTGCGGAGTCACAATCACTGTGTGGGAGTGTAAGTGGGAGTGACGGAGCCAACAGTCAGTTCTGGATCGTGTGTTAACAAACTGGCAGTGAGAGCCAGACTTAAAGTATCATTTGGTCTTGACTCTGACAATTTAAGACAGAAATGTATAAATGTGAAGCATATTTTAATGATTGATTGATGTTAAATTTAACATATCTAAATGACATTTCATTTTATTTGGTCAGCTCAAGGAATTGAGAATATGTATATAGAAATGTAAAATTCCTTAATATGTTCTTATAATTCTTATCTTATAATAATCTTAAAGTTTTGGTTAACCAAACATTAAACTCAAATGTTATTAAAACAAAACATATCACTGTCTATCTCTCTCTCTCTCTCTTTCTCTTCCTATCACTTGCATCTTACTCACTTATTTAAATTAACAACCGCATAAAATGTTGGTAAATTCCTAGCTATTGCTATTGCTATAGCATTCTTAGTCAATTGAATTTGAACGCCGCCAGGTGAGTGCTTTAAATTGCCGCTTAGCTTTCAAAGCATATTTGCTGTCCTCCACATTTTCTGATTTCATTCTTTTCTTTTTCGTTTTTCGTTTCTCTTTTTGTTTTTTTTTTTTTTATAGCAAACAGCATAAAATGGCAATTTTTACGTTTATCTTAAATGACATTTATGTTTCCCAACGGTTACATTTTCTATCTGCAACTGAAAATGTCGTCTCTCATCCTCACTTCTCTTTTTCTCTTTTTCTTTTTGTGTGCCTTTGCTTTGGACTAGGTTGTCCAGACCTAAGAACTTCATGCTAGAGACTGGCAAAGTCCATTTTTAATGATACTTTGATAAGTGTCTGGGCATTTTACAAACTCTCTCTCTCTCTCTCTTCTCAAGTTTTGCTCTTGTGCACTACGAAAAAAAGAAAACGTTTATTAAATGTGAAAAGATTTGAAAAACATTTTTTAATGTAGGGAATGTCTGAAAATACTTGGCCATACTTGTGCCATGTTAACAAACTAGAACAAAAAACAGGCAGATTTATGGCTTTGTTTGTGTCGGGCAGTTTGTCAATTTCGCATTACTATTATTTTATTTTTGCTGCCACTATCAAAAAATCGAAAATTAAATGACACGTAAAAAAACACATAAGTAATTGTAATATTTTTTATTTCGATTTCCATGCGTCGTGCTGTGAACCAAAAATTCATATTCAAATATTTTATACTAACGCAAAAATGTATGAGAATTATGCACATTTGTAACCCCAGGCTCTTTGGTCAACAGTGCCACTCGGCGACTGCAAACAATGTCAGAAATACCACCCATTCGCTCAACTCCCAACGATCATCCATCAAAGCCGTTTTTGGGGGTTGGGAAGAAAATGCACTTGCCGCCAGCGTAAAAATACCATTCAATTGTCAGCGCTATAAATGTGTGATCATAAATCATGCAGACACATGGCCAACAACGCACACATATAACTAAAAGTAATACAAAGCAATAAACAATCCAAACGGAAGAAAAAAGGTCGATGGACGACGATTAAGAAAGACCCTAAGATACCCAGTACAAACAACTAGCGCTAAGTCTTCAGTTAGCTTAAATTTATTTTTACTGATTTTATTATTGTTCTTGTTTATTAAATATGCTGCAAAATAATTTCAAGCAGTCAAGGTTTAATGATATTCGAAAATTATTCCAATATCATACATACATTCACAAAATATACCTATTAAACACTCTGGCTTTATAAACTCTGTGGTGACAAAAGGTGCGGGGGAGGCGGAAGCGCACACACACACACACAAGAAATGAAAAGGTGCGCGCGCCAACAAAAACAATGCGTTAAACAGGCAAAAAGGGCTAAGGCCACAAGCAGCGTGACTTTCTTGTGAAGGCACACACGCAAACAAAAAACACATACGACCACACACACACACACACATGAACGCATACCAATACCAATATGAATACCAATACCCGAGCTGTGGATAGTTAATAATTTATATATTTATGCGGCTGAAGCGAAAACGAAGTTCAACAAAGAAACCAATGCCAACAAAAAACCAACAAAAGCGTAATACAATAAAAAGCACACATAATAAAAGAGCTTCTCAGCAGTTTAGGGGTCGGATAGAGGATTGAATTGGGATTGGGGTAGGTAGTGGTAGTGGTAGTAGTAGCAGTAGTAGTGGTATAACACACAATAAAAAATAAAAAAAGCACAACATTCTTAAGCAAATGGCGCCAGTAATCGAATCGTGTTATTGTTGTTTTGTATCGTTTCATTCCTTTTTGTGGTATTCTCCTCTTCCGTTTTATAGAAGAGCTAAACCTATGGCAATAAGTAGAACTGCTGAACACTTGCTTAAAGCACATTTCGTGCGACCTTCCAACTTCATTTGGTGTGTGGGTGTTTGGTTAGGTTTGTGGCATTGGTGGTTGCTTTTTGTTTCTCATTTCCCAGAGAGCATGTACGTTATACATAATTAATATTGACACAACTGGGGAGTGCAACGCCAAGGCTAATTTTTGTGTAGGCGCATGCATTTGCCACATTACTCAGCTTGATGGCCTCGAACATGTTGCCTCGAATGTGTTTTTTGGGGAAAGTGTTGTCCAAGAAGCAAAGTTCCTATTGTTTTTTGTGTTTTAAGCAACTTTCTAATTGCCACTTTAGCAACAGCAACATACATACATATATTTTTCAAGCATGTGTGAGTGTGTTTGTGTGTATGTATGTGTATGTGTGTGTGTGCGTGTGGTGTTGTCTGTGTGGGTCTAACTGTTCATTCATTAAAAGAAAGTGCCGGCAGGCCAAGCAGCAGCAGCCGGAGCAGCAACATACTCGCTACCAACGACAACAATGAAAACAAACGGCATGGCAACAGAAAAAGATACACACATACACATATATATATACACTCACGTACACATCCGCACTGGCACAACATACTAAATTGTTAAACGAGTCATCATTTGGTGCGGCCGTGCAGACAATTTGTAGGGCGCAACACGAAAGTTCTGAAAACCGTGAGGATTTCTATACAAATGTTTAAGTAATTGACAAAACATTACTACAATTATTTATTCTTACATTTAATTCTCTTTTAACTCATTATTAAAAACATTTACTCAACGTATTGATTGCATAATGAAAACTGAATTTCTGAACTCAACCTTAATATTTAATTAAGCAATATTAATGCCTACATGTATATTTACATAATTACAAGCAGCTGTTCTGTTGTTATTGAGAGTGCGACATACCTCAGGACATCAGTCAGATGCCCTGATTACGGTATTACCACATGTCAACATGAGCAACTCTACTCGCACACGGAAATGGCGTTGGATCAGGACGAGAGAGAAACATTGTTATGGCTTGCAACCGTTAACTGTTCAACCCTCGATGCTGGCTGTTCGGTTGCTGACTGCCGTTGCCCATTTGGGAGGTGAAGGAGTGAAAGTGTTGCACACACTTAAAAGTTTCTCAAGTATTCCTACCGGACATCATTCCGTATAAGCTATTATGTGTGTACACACACACATACAGATAAGCCCCGGCCATTCTGTATGGTCACATTCATTGTTCGTCCGAGGACAGTAACAAGGGATTGGGTGACGTCCTTCCTGTGCAATGGCCGCTGGCTACAGCTGTAACTAAATAGCCTGCTGCTGCTCATTGTTGTTGCTGTTTGTCTTTTCCGCCTGCTCGAGTTATTTAGTTTCGTTTTTTTGTTTTTTCAGAAAAGTTGCGCGTGAAAATTTTATTAATAAATATATATATTTTTCTCAGTTGCTTGTTTGCTTTGTTTTTTCACTTCAAACTAGCTGCTTCTGCAAGGGCAGCTTTATAGTCATGCTCGAGGAGAAGTGCGGGCTAGGGAGTCAACAGCTGACTAGCACTTTCACTCTTACACAAAAGTTCAAGGACTTTTTAGCATTTATAAAGCAATTAAAATTTAAATGAACACAGTTTTTCGGTCGGCTGCTGGACGAGCGCGGCGGCCCCAAAATTCGTTTTTGCCGCTTCCAAATTGTGACATGCAAGTCATAAAATATTTATGAATTATTTACTGTTAAATAATTGTTGGCATTTTAGGCAAAGCAAAATGCTGCATTTTATGGTTGCTTTTCGCCGTTTGCCCTTTTTGCCTTTTGTTCTGTTGCCCAATTTTCAGCTAGCTCAGCAGGCAATTAGCTTAATTTCAAGTACTTTGCACGTGGCCCTCTTAAGTACAGCTATCCAGGCAATACGACGCCCACTTTATGGATATACTAAATTCATGAGCTTAATTTGAGTTTAAATTATCAGAACAACTATACAATTCGTGTGCAGCTGTGGCAGCAGCAGCAGCAATATCACTTTTTCATTAATTGAGTTTATATTTCATGTTCATAATAAGATTACTTAAAATTTTCCATAAAATTTAAAACATAGCTATAAATTATAGAACAGAAAGAAGCACAGCTTAAGTTCAACAATTAAATTAATAAGTAAAATAAGACATGTAACAACTTAAAATATTAATCTCAAGTTTCTAGTCTCCGAGTTCGGCGCGTTCATACGGACGGACATGGCTATATCGACTCGGCTGTTGATGCTGATCAAGAATCGGTCAAATGCTTTCTTCTATCTGTTACGCACTTTTGCACATAACCATTATACACTTTTTACCCATTTCATGGGTTCAATGTGCAATCAATAATTTGATATTTGTATGCAGAATTCACATTGTCTTTTATAAAAAGAAAAACAGCAGATACGGTTATATAAAACCCAATTATGCTCAGATCTAGCTCATTGGCCCAATTAAGTATGCTACAAAATATTTTGGCATGAGCTAAATGCACATTTACATAGTGCAGATACTCTAAAAGTACGGGGGCTTAGTTCATAATTGAATATTGTTTTTATTGATCCCAAATGGCAAACAGTATTAGAGACAGAGAGATTTTTTCATTTTTTTTTTTTTGTAGCGTATTTCAATCACGATGAGGGTTAGTTTTCAACATGCACCCAGCATTTACCGGACCGTGTTCTGTAAAAGGACGCATTAAGTTTACTGCCGCTGCTGGTGCCATAAATAACTATTTGGCCTTTTGTGCGGGATGGAAGCAACAACAAGCGCTGATGCCGAGCCACGTACCCAGGTACTCGGCTCAGACCTTACTTAGCATTCCGCATAAATTGAAAATATCTATAGGCAGTGTATATGGCAGTACATAAAATCAAAGAAATGAACAAAAATCTAATTTTAAAGTAATGGTAAAAACAAATGACAGCACACAATTAGTTGTCAGATTGCAATTTTTCCAGATTAATAATAAGAAAATATTACAATAAATACATTAAAATTTTTTTTAAATTAAATTTGTGATTACAACTTTAAAAAAAAATTTAATTTCTTATATATTTGCACAATTAAGACCAGTATCTATAAGATGTCCACAAAGCGTAGAATTTAAGTGATTTCATTCCTCTAAGCACACAAAAACACACATAGCACACACACACATATTGACTTTGGCAACCATGCTGCTAAATGTCGGTTTAACGACAACAGCAACAAGGACAATAACAACAATCTAACAACAACGACCGCTTGTCGGCATTTAGACTTAATATAAATACACGAAAAAATACAAAAAGAAACAGAGGCTAAAAAAACGGAAAGCTAAAACAGAACCCGCTTCAGCATTCCGTTAAAACGCAACGCCAAACGTAACGTAGCGCAACGTAACGGCCGTGCTAGGCTAAAAAGTATAATTTATGCGTATTTTGTTATATGCTTTATTTGCTGTTGTTGTTGTTGTTATATATACTTTGGCACAAATGCTCATTTCAACGTTTAAGTTGGAAAGGGCACAAAGCTACACTCTACAATTGAATTTGAGTTAGCCGGGGTAAGCACTCACCCACACAAACGTACACACGTGCATACATACATACAGACGCACACATCCACAGGCTCAGCGGGCTGCTTAACCCAATTCGCTGTAGCTGCTTTCCACAACGCAAGTGTTTCAGGCAGCAGCAGCCGAGAATGTCAACGTCAACGTCGACGCTCGCGTTGCTCTAACTATATATTACTGTTGGTTTTGTTGTTGCTTGTTTTGTTTTCGACAGCGTTCGCTGCTTGCTGCCAGCATCCGTTGAGTGCGAGCGAGAGGGTGCGGGAAAGCAGAGTTGCCTCCTGCTTGTGCAAATGGCAGCTTTTCACTTTTGCTTAACCATTTGCGGCAAAATGATGTTCAAAAATTGTGTTTTCGGCAAAACCAGCGAGAGTTGGCTTAACAGTTAGCAAATAATAAACAAAATTGTGCGTGAAATTTGACTTAAATACAATCAACAGCCATCTGTTAATAAATATAAGCTATTGGTAGTTTGAGCTAATTTTTTCTAGCTTTTGTATGTTGTTATCGTGTTTTTGAGAAGGAAAATTATTTTTTCAATATTTATTATTAAGATTTAAATGAATTAGGTGCAAGAAAATATTCATAATACCCAAATCTCCAATTTTTTAGGCTCTTATAAATAAATTAAATTATACAAAAACTTAATAGTTTTCTGTAAGCTTTTTGATTTCTTTCCATTTTTGTTTTATTCTTTAGTTTTTAAGTTCAAGATTATTTCTATATTATATTTTATTATCTTCAGTTTTATCATTCCTATTTATTAGTCTCCTCTTCCTGGAACGCCCCACGAAAATAGCTGCTGAAAAAAATTTTGTGAGTCTCATTCGTTCAAATTAGCATCTTTTGAGTTTTGTGCTCTCTCATTATTTGCTGTTTCATTCAGGGCGCGTCATTTGCTCAACAACTTCCACACCCGCTGTCAACAGCATCATCATCAACTGGATGATAATGATCATCGCATCATCATCGTTGGCAAGTCAACTAACTCATTTGGCAACCCGTGAATAACTCTCGCCTAAGCAAACAATTGAAGTGCGCCTGTTGTAGATTTTGTTGTTCTCTGTTCACGAGAGTTTCTTAAATGAAATCAAAGTTTTGTACTATGATTAACTTTACCCTGGCCCTGGAATGTAACTATGTCAAGTTTAAAGCACAAAGACGTTCCCCCCCCCCACCATCTCGCACCAGTTGAGAGAGGTAACACGATGAAGCAGCTGGAATGCCATGGCTCGTTGCTCAATAGTTTTGCAATGTAATTTTCTTTATGATTTCACTAGCAAAACTCGTGCGTGCGTAAAATTGAGTTTTTCCTAAGTTTCCTATTTTTTTTTTTATTTTTTAATGAAGACCAAGTAAAGGCCATAGTCAACTTAAAGCTACGCGAGAAGAGAAGAGACACAAAAAAAATGTTCTACTTAAAGAAGTTTCCTGGAGTCTTTGTCACAGTTACTTTTTGGCCTCATCTATACCTTTTTGGCTTGCGCCCTGTGTCTGTGTCTATGTGTGTATGTGGAAACGAGGTCCATTGTAGTCCAGCTATTCTGCGCGTGTGCGTGTACGTGTGTGCTGATGCTTTTCCTTATTATAATCAACTAAAAGCCAAATAATCAGAAAGTCAACACAATACCAACCCAGGAGGGTACACTATATAACCACCAAACGAACTTTACATGTCCTTGCAAGTAGTATCTGCTGTTTAATTCTTAGAAATTTAAGTTTTAGTCTTATAACTTCTTATTCTTGATATCTTCTTAGAGAATTTGTATGGTAATAAATCTAAACTAGAAGTTAAAAATGAAAAATACAATCGTTTGTCAACGATCTCAAAACTTCACAAATCTGTTTCAAAATGAGCTTCATAACAAATATGCTTGTTGTAAACAACTTTTCAGGCTGTGGCAACTCTTTAATGCAAACTGAAAGGAACTTAAGTTGTCCGGCGTTGAAATCTAAAAGGCGTTGGCCATAAAAATCAATGAACGTTTGGGCCAAAATAGTTGGCAGCTGGCAATAGGCTTGAAAAACGAGACAAAGATTTTCAAAATTTCGTGTTTTTGTTTGGCTTGGCATTTTGTGTTGTTCTGTTCGTAGCCTTTTCAACCTTCTGGCCTTTTTTTGTGGGTATGTGCGTAAACTTATCAAATATACACAGTATATAGAAAGAAAAAAAAACATATATATATATGAATAGAACAAGAGGCAAAATCAGCAATGGGTGGAGGAGGGGTTCAGGCACACAACATGTTGCCTACTTTTTGAAATTTTCAACATGTGTCCAATACTTCTGTGAGCCTGTGTGCGTGTGCGCGTATGTGTGCGTGTTTGTGTGTGTGTGTGTTTTGTCGCTTTTGAGCGTTGACGTTTGTGTTGATTTTTGACAGCTGCCTAGGCGGGCACAACACATCACAACACGAAACGTCAAACACACACACACACACAAATTGAAAACACTAACGAAAAAAAAAAAAAACCTGTTACCAAAGTTGTGCCAGATTGCCGCCCCCTCTTCAGTCTGTGGCAGTGTCTCTGTTATTGTGAGACACTCTTGTACGTTATATGCGCTTACTTTTTAGTCATATCTCTAAGGTTTATGTCAAGGTTTTTTTTTATTACGTTGATATGCCATTCAGTGTTGCGCTATTTTACTTATTTTCTTTCAAACTTTTTATTTGTTTTTTTTTTTGCGTACTTGTATATTTAATATTTTCTTTTTTATACTTGCACTTGTAGAGCTCATACTTGTAAAATTTTCGAGCTTGTTTGCTGGGTTCTGCCGTTTTTATGGGACACGAATAGCAGTTTTTAAGTTGACAGCAGTCGGATGTGCGTACTTACCTGTAAGAAAGCAAAATTCCAAAAGGAAAGCTGATTAAAACCGAGTACAGTGGTGGGTGTATACCTACTACTATATATATATATATATATATATATACATGTGTGTGGGTGTGTGGGTGTGTGGGTGGATAATACACTCAACAGATTATTGGCAATAGCATAGGGTTGAATTGCGCATGCCTCACTACCTAATGGTAATTGCTCTATTATCGCAAAATGTTGATAGCTCCAAGCTCACGTAATGGTCCTTAGCTTTGAACGTTTCTGAATTCCAATCTATGTATATGACATTCCCCCCCCCCCCCACACACACACACACACACACACACACAAACAAACAATTGTCCTCTTTTTGATGTTTTTATGTGGATATATTTTTATCTTATCGCATTTTCATGTGTAAAGTTATTATTATAATAAGTTATTAATGTTTATAAACTATTTCAAATACCTAAACTAACATAAAAACAACAATAAACCTTATGTTTATTTATTGTTTAAATTTAAGTAAGTTTTTATTATTATTATATGAATATTTGTCAGTTTGGTTCCATGTTACTAAAAGTTTTACTTAACATGCTGCTATTAATAATAATATATCACTTATATGCTCAGATTGTATATCTTAAAGGATTTACTGCTGTCCGTTGACTTGTAAGCACATAATCTATCTACTTAATTTCCAAATACATTTCTAATCTATCTAATTAAATGAGTTGGAGAACTGCATTGTGTCGCATTTGAAGTTTTCACATTACTTAACTCAATTTTCTGGCTCTTATTCGGTTTGTTTGCCTTTCGATTCTTGGCAGCATTGCAAATATCTTTACTAAATTTGCATATTGCCTTCTCTGAGGCAAAAACAATTCCAATCAATTAAATAAGTAGCCAAACTTATCTTACATACTCGTACATATATATATATATCTAAGACTTTGTCCAATGCCAAAATGCAAATAGATCCCAAAAATATGCCATTTAAATGCAATTGGTTTTTGTTTGCTCAATGACTGGCAACAACAAAGACGAAATACACAATAGATACAAAACTGTATTGAGCAGGTAAAAAGCTGAGATTGAAACCCGTAGAAATTGGAAAAGCATTTAACGCATGACTTGGATAGTGAGTAAAGCGTTGTATATAACAAAAAATAAAGCCTAGAGATGCAAATCTTGAATACTGAAATTACGAGAAAGGCTGGACTAAGGAATTACCTGTTTTGAAGGTGAGATGGATTCATCTTAGAAATTAAATATAATATGAGATAAAATATAAAAAATATACAAATAAATATATATATATAGAAAAATATATTTTCCAAATATTTTTTATTAAATCTTATTTTTTAATTTTTAAGTTCGCACTCCAAACCTTGATTACATTTTTATACAGGGTATTTTTATTGCTATATAGCAAGTCAAATATTGATACACAGATACAAATAAACAAACAAGCACATACGGGGCGACATGTTGACTAGGGGGCGTGGCATTGTGTATGGGACACAAAATCGAAACAAAATGAAAAGCGAATGAAAAAAAAACATACAGAAAACATTGAAAAAGTGCAGGGTAAAAAGTTACTCAAAAGCAGCACGCGCCAAACAAAACAAACAATTTGGTAGATGCAACGAACGCAAAACTCAACAAAAAGCAATTGCAATTGCACCAGCAGTGAGAAAGAGAGAGAGAGAGAGAGAGAGAGTGATGGAAAGACAGAAAGAGAGACGTGGGCGTAGGATGGATTGCGGATAAGTGGTAACGGAGGGGTGCGGCGTGTTAGTTGTGGCACCACAACAAAGTTGTTGACAATGCCAAACACGTTAACCGAAAACTTTTAGCACAAAGATAAACGCAAATAAATTTGGCAACTTGGTCGTTTACTGTTGTCGTTGTTGTATTTTGTCTTGGGCGCAAATTTGGCTCAAAGTGCATGTTCCAAAGCGGCTAAAGCCCGCATGACAAACACTGGCTGCTAACAGTGCACGGACTCAAGCAAACACCCGCATTCAAACCTCTCACACATAAATATGACACAGGGCTTTAACTTAAAGCAACTCTGCCCCCTAAACGTGGCAACAAAACCACAAGGGTGGTGGAAGAGAAGGAACGACCACAAATTGACATGCATTGAGCGTTTCATCTATGTCACATATTTTATTGTGTGGGCTCTGCAAGCAAAAATAGTCGAAAGAGATGTGCACAGATTTGTGAACGAACGCATGACACTCATAAGTAAAATGCCTTCTGCTCTGTTTTGTGTACTTTGTCTTTTTGTTCCCACAACTACATTCTCAAAAGGCTGCTTTAGCTGGACAACTGTAGCAACAAGGCAGCAACAATAACAAAACAACAACAACCGGACAAAAACATAAATCGCTGCTGTAGCTGCTGTCTTGGCAACAAGCTGCTTGGCCCAAAGGCAACATTGACTTTCTTCCACTCATCCCCAAAAGTACTTGCCGTGCATCTAACAAGTTGTCCATCGTTTCTTTTTCATATTGTTGTTTTTTTCTTTTTGGCTAAGAAGTCAAAACGCTTCAAACAGCAACAACAACAACAACACCAGCAACAACAATTCATGACAAGCAGTTGAATGTGAAGGGTTTGTAACAGTGTTAGTGCTGTTCAAGAAATTTGTTGAAAGTTCTTAACTTAACTGACATCTGTAAGTAAATTTTGACAAAATTATTCAAATTTCAATAATAGAGCAGCTTACTTTCCTTATATCGAATCTTCTTCTTATACTGCTTAAACAGCCCTCGCACTGAGTTTGTACTACCAACGTTTTGGGTGGGACAGTTTTATATTGGCATGTTATTGACAGCATTGTTGTTCAGAGTTTTTATTTCGTTTAGTTTTTTTTTGCCAGCTAGTTGCTAGTTGCTATCGGTTTGGCTTAAGAATCTAGCAAAGCTGTCGACCAGTCGTACAGTTAGTCACCCAGCCACAAAGGATAACGGCCATAATATGCTGGCTGGCAGTGGAATCGTTTGGATATATATTATATGACATTAGGCTCATTCAGTCTGTGCCAGGCAGCCAGGCAACCAGCCAATAAGCAATTTTCGGTCAGTTTTATTGAGCACACAGAAATAAGAACTGTCAGTGTTACTGCCGGGCTGTGGGTAGGCAGTGTTGCGTATACGTAATGTGTGCAGGAAATGAAAAATGTAATTAAAAAAGTTTCTTTTGTTGTATGAACAAGTCTCCGCTTTGGGTCGAGGCATGGAACACGAGGAGAGGATCAAGTAAAATCAAGTGAACAATTTGTGGTGCCTTTTAAATGTGAGTGAGAGCCGTATGACATTCAGCTGGCTCCGGCAGCTTTTAATCTTCTTCCTTTTTAGTTTTATATGTGCCAAACACACATACACACATATACACATACAAACACACTCAAAAGTGTGCGTGTAAAAGTGCTCATTAAAACATATCAGCAAGCTTCATAGCAGCTTCAACATCGACGTCGACATCGCTGTCACTGTCCCTTGCCTTGTCGTCGTCGTCAGCGTCGTCGCAAACGTCATACCGACAGCAGTTAAATTCATTCATAAACTACGTGACAAAACGAACGGATATGTAGAAGCGGAAATTGCCAACAAACACAAACGAACACACTCACAAACACAAATGCACTCACATAGACAACCGCGTGTGGTTGTTCGACTGTCTGTCACTCAGTCATTTCGTCATTATATCAGTCTGTTAGTCAGTCCGCTGGCGGCTTGCGGCCTGCCGGTGTAACGTGCGCGAAATATTTTTCGCACTCGTTGCCTTTACCTGGTATTTGGAATCAATTTTTAAAATGACCGATAATACCATATAGCACGCTTTTAATACCCTGTAATGCATGGCATTAATCTGTACTTAATTAGAGTACATTTTAATTTTTTATGATTACTTAGTGACTTTAGGGTTCATTTTTAGGTTTTATTAGATGTGAACTTTTGTAATGTCAAGAAAAAAGTATTTTTGTCTATATTACGCTGTTTTTCAACTGCTACCTTCAATATACTGTAAGGTATTTTGTATTCGTTCATAGCTAAGCTAAGCACATTTGCTTTTTTATTTTTATGGCGCAACCCGTCGAGTGTCTGCTTGAGTGTTGCAAAACGTTGAATTGCTGCGCCAAGCCCAAAACGGGAGGGGTTTGCCACTGCCACACTCATGTTGCAATCCCAACCATCCAAAACCAAACCACCGCCATTTTGCAGGCCCTCACTTCGTCGGCTTACTGCAAATTCCAGCGCCAACAAGCATATTACATTTGCAATATTTCCCTCACTTTGTGTCTCTCATATGTAAGCCATCAAGAAGCGCTTTGACGAGGACGAAGGGCGTTCGCGAAATCTCATAATATTGATAGTGCGCTTTTGGTAAGGATGTATATAAATCAGGTGTATTTTTTGATTGCAGCTATTTGACCTCAGTTGAGCTGGCAGCCGAGGCAGAGTGGGCATAATTTAGTTTGCTTTTATTTGATATGCGTACATAGTGTAAGTATATATTTATGTAAATATATATACATGACAAAAAATTAACGGAGTGTTACAGCATATTTTGATATCCTTTTTGTTGTTTTGCCAACCGCAAAGACAACAAATTAATGCAGGTCAGTCCAATGCCGACAACAATAACCACAACATCAAAACGAAAATGAATTCTACGAATGAGTATACGATTGTTTCCGGCAGGCAATCCTACTTCACCTTCACTTCTTTTCTCTCCCACTTTATTTTCGGTGGGCTTGGTTCAATCAGAATTGTATTGTCGTACTGTATTCGACCGAAAAAAAAAATTCGAAAGAATAAAAGGGGATTGTATATGGCAATGGTGATTGCTCGCTGGATGGGCTTGTAAGCTACCTTTATTACTGAACATACACACACACATACACACATGCATACATACATACATACATATGTGTAAATGAATATTCTTTTCGCTGGCTACAAGGTGTGCGGATTAAACGTGTGCTAATGAGCCATGCAGATCCCTTTTAATTGAAAGCATTTTATTAGATGAAATCTCCTCATGCAGTAAGTGCTTATTTGAAATTCAGATTTCATATTGCTTAACACAAAAATATTCAATGTAGCATGAAATTAAAGGGCTAAAACTAAAATTTCAAAATAAAAATATATTGTAAGATTTTTTAAAAATTTTATGATGTATGTGTCGATAATACCATACATTAATTGACAATAAGTCAAGGGTTGGCCAACTTGTGTTTTCCTGCACAAACTGTTTGCACTTTCAACGCTTACGCTTCACGTTGTTTTATTATTTTAAGCATATAATTTACTTATTACCCAGCAAGGTAAGCAACAAAGTTCGCTGTCAATGCTCGGCTTGAAGGCCGCTCAGCGAGCGAGGGGAAAGCTGACTGTGTTGCCAATGAGTTAAAAAGGGCAACTCGCAAAAGCATTCAACTCGACAAGTTACTTGCTAGGTTGACCTAATTTAACCTTGACCCATTTCCATGCTACATATTCCACGCTTAATGCACAAGACATTGCGTAAGTTTTCTATTTGTGCATTTCAATTAATATTTAACAAGGACACTCCATAAATTGTATTTTAATTAACAGGAAGACATATCTTATTAATAGAATTATATATATATCTATAATAGATAACAGAATTTAAATTTACCAATGATATATTTCTAATAAACATACATGAAGAAACTCTTAAAAAAACATATTTTATTCTATAATGGGACATTCCTCAAGACCTTTACAATTCCGTAGATCTACACTCATATTCAGTACACAAACACATTTATCGTTGGCAATATGGCTTTTATTGGACATTTCAATTAATTTACAACACCATTTGCTGGATCAGCTCAACTGGGTACCAATCATGGTCATTTGCCATAAGTGGATGCATAGTTTATGGCACTGCCTATTGGTTATCTCATATATGCATATATATGTATTTTACCATTACTTCTGGCAACTGCTTAAACCATTTTACCTGCTTGATATTTGTTGCACGCAAATTGCGTATACGCAACGTGCCACACAGTTAACCCTGGGGAGACTCGTATTCGACATTCGGATTTGGATTCACATTCGCATTGTGTATTCCACGGCCGCCTCTGGGCACTGCTATATACGTGCGTGCGTGCGTGTGTGTGCGTGTGTGTGCATGTTTGTGTATGTGTGTGTGTGTATTGGAGAATCAACTTTGGTCTATAAATGTCAAAGTCAATGCAGTTAGCACAGATCT
The DNA here is from genome assembly GCA_035044605.1 of Scaptomyza cyrtandrae. Lineage (NCBI taxonomy): Eukaryota > Metazoa > Arthropoda > Insecta > Diptera > Drosophilidae > Scaptomyza > Scaptomyza cyrtandrae. The sequence goes on from JAWNNS010000637.1 coordinate 537,470, forward strand.
CAGCCAGCTCGGGAGCTCGGCGCTCGATTCAAGGTCCTTCTTCACAGGGCGTGGATGCGACATAAAATACGAGGCAGAAAATATCGGATGGCAAACAAAAAATGGATATACATATGCAAAAACATATGCATATATATGTACATATATGGTATTGTGTTTGCTGCTGTAGCTGAATAATGGAAACGATAAATTTTCCACACAATAAAGCGCTAGGAATTCAATAAAGTTGACAATTTTTACGGACGCGAAGGGAGTGTGGGGTTCGTGTCCTACTCAATAACATTTTACTTGTATTACTTGTTGCTGCTAAGCGAGAAAGAGAGAGAGTGTCAGCGAGAGCCATGCATAAACATTACTTATGTGTACACACAACACGACAATAAAAATCACGCATGAATTTCAGAGCGGACACAAGCGCAACAGCAACAGCAACATGCCCCACAGAGCCACTTGGGGGGAACCTAGAAAAAAATAACAAAAAAAAACAACGGTAGATGTTGCATACCCTTTCAAAACGGAAGATCTACTGTAGCAGAAAATAAATATTTATTTGTTATATATTTTCCATTTAGTTAAATACAACAAAATCTTTCACTTAATATATTTTTAGAGATTCAAAGATGCGAAAAGTTGTATAGCAAAATAACAATACCCCTTTCGCGAGTGTATTAAAGGGGGTCGCAAAACATAAGACCTTAACACACGAGTCAAACAAAATGTAATTACAACAAGAACTTTTCAACGGAAGGTTGAAGGGAAATGATGTCAGCAACTGCGCCAAATGCAACAATGTTGCAGGTGCAGTTGTACGAGCACACGAGTGTGTACTGTATGTGTGTATGCCATTTAGTGAAAGTGAAGGTTAGCTACCGAAATGCGTTATTTTACTCCTGCCTGCTAGCTGCTGCTGTTGGCAGCACAAGCTCAGCGCAACACTTGAGCTTTATTGCATACATTAAGGGGCCAAGGTGTGCCACAGAGCAGAGCACACGCACTCACACACAAACACACACACACACACACTTGAAGCTGCACCTAGGGGAGTGTGTGTGTGTGTGTCTATTTGGATAATGGACATTGTCGTTTTGGATAGGAATGAGCGAGAAAGAAAGAGAGAGAGAGAGAAAAGCGAGCATAAGGGAAAAGTTAGCTAGAGTAAAAGCGAAAAATATCATCGTAAATAATGTCACAAAGCCTGATAGATGCTGTAAGGTCGGCAAATACACGTACACATATACACACACATATATTATATTTGACGATATTTTCCGATACACTTGCTGAATGAACCAACAGTTGAAAGATGTTTTTCAAAAATAGCTACAAAAGATATTGAATTTATTTACTAAAACGTGATAAACGCGAACTAAACGTATTTAAATTTTATGCTTTAATTGTACAACAGAATTTATTTTGTACACGGCATATCAAGTAATTCGGTCTATACCAGTCCTCTATTTATGTTTCCTCTTTTTTATACCCTTAACCTGTTGAAAATCGGTAAAAAGGATCGATAAAAAGGATATATATACGCGCTAAGTATAGGGCTTAGGGTATATTATAGTCAGGATTTATCGATTAGAGCCTTCTTGCTTGTTTTAAAAGCTAAAATGTACATATATTAATGCATATGGTTGGATATACAATTACAATTTGGTACTTATTTTTTAAAAGTTTTTATCATACTATTTTTGTGTTGGATAAAATAACGTGAGAACGATAAGAACCTGTTTGAGTTTGTATACAACTTTTTTGGTTTTAATTACAAAATAAAGAAGGCATTTGTTATTTTGTATAACGTTTTCTAACGTTTCTAACAAAGTTTTTCTATTTTCTTCAGGCTATTCGCGAATTCGTTTAATTTTCAACAATACTCTAATTAGCTTCTTGCTTTGATTCCTTGACAATTTTTAAAATCACTTTGCAATGCATTTATTGATGCTCTTTTAAATTGCGTTGAGCTTAGCTCCCAGATCAACTTTTCCTGTTTTCCCTATACATATATATATTGCCACGCTACCTAATTACCTTATTTTTTGCAGCTTGTCTTGCTTTCCATTTAAGTTATTGCTTTGGTTTTCTCTCTCTGTCTCTCTCTCTCTCTCTCTTGCTTGTTTAATTTTTTTGCATTTGCCATTGCACGTTTTAAACATTGAGTTAAGTTTAATGTGAAGCAAGAATAATGGACAGACAAAACACACACACAAACACGGACAGATAATCATTTTGTGCTTTGAGCACAAAGCTTGCAGCTTGTCACACATACATATATTGCACTCGAGAGGTTTGAAAGCGACAACATTTTGTGCTCATCATTGTTTAGCACTTAGTCAGACGACGATAACGTTGCCGCAGCTATGTCGATTAGATGAACAGACACCTACCCCCCGGCGAACCTCTTCTACGACCCATCTACTGGTGCTTGCTCAGGTGCTTGCCTTGGCTCTTCACATGGCTAACGAGCAGCTGATATGACAAAACGCCATTTGGCTTTTAGTTAGTGGGGCACACAGACACACACTTATGAGACAGGTGCATGGCATGAAAGACCTCCCCGTTGTACCCCTTTTTGCATAGCTGACGACAGCATCCTTGACATGCTTGCGGAACGCCGTGACAAATGTGCCTGTGCTTGAATTTGGAATTTGGCCCCTTGACTGATGGACCAGCTGGACTAGCTGGACCTGTTTGCCACTCGGTGGGCAACGCATGCTTTTGCTTATGATTTCTTAATTAAAACGCTGCCCGTTTAAGCCGTTTAAGCTTAATTAAAGAGGCCGCTTTGACCAACGAACCACAACGCACTTCAAATGCACTGCACTTTCGAGAATTGGCCAAAAATGTCCAACTCTGAAGGAGAAAAAAGTGCGAGTTCGACATGGACCTATGCAGACAGCAGGCACATAAAAAATTCAACTGTCTGTCAATTATGAGCACAACACAGCTGCAAGTTACACAAACACACACACACTCACACACACAAAAAAACACCTATACACATATATACAGCCAAATGCATGTATGTATATGTGCGAAAATCTATTGAATGAACCCACGCACAGCTTTGAGTGAAAGAGATTTGTGTTGCTCTCACATTCTGGCAATTACTCACTGGAATTGAGCGTAAAAATATGTGTAAGGATGTGTGTGTGTGTGTGTGTGGCCAGAAAAACGGGAATAAACATGCGCATCCCCGCATATCCTTGAAAACTGTGTACCTTACCGCCTGGATGCGTCTGGAGCATTGAGTACGAGCTCATTCAGCGCTTTTACATTCCAGCTGTTATTTTCTGGCTAATATGGTATGTATCTTTGTGTGTATGTATATATATATATATGAGACTCAATGCCAAACTTAGTTCGAGGCGGCTCGTCGACGAAGCTCACCTGACCGACTAAAAAATCATCTACCCGGCACGCTGTTAATGTCACCATGGAGACTGAAGCTGTATAGCCGTGAGTTGCCTGGGAGTGACGGCCACCCCTCTTCGCCATCGGCGTCGAGCCTATGCAAATCGTCTGCACAACAAAACAAACCAAGCACAAAGGCATAAACTCGCGCTGTGCCTTGAAATTTGCATGTTTTTTCTTCTACTCTTTTTTTTCTATATATATTTCTTGCTGTTGTTGGGCAGGTAGAAAACGTAGCTTGTAAGTCAATTGGGTTGTCTACACACACACACACACACACAGACATTTACATTCATTTAGGCTGGCATTGCATACATTAAGCCGCCCTGGCGCCGCGGCGCTGCCAGTGTGAGCGAGACCGCCTGGCAGAGAGAGAACGAAAGAGAGCGAGAGAGCGCCGCTGGGCTCTGTTTGTAATTCGCTTTGTAGTCGCCTTGGGCGCAATTATTTTTTTTTTTTGCACTCCTCCATTTCTGTGTGAGTTTTATGCTTTTTTTTGCTTTTTGTTTTTACCTCAGCGGCAACTCTTCATTTTTAAACGTTTTGCAGCGCTTTTAGCGCATTCATCGAGTGGGTGGCAAACAGCTGAGAATTGTGTCTGGATTTTAATTTGGTATTAAATGTATGCCGCCTTTAAGTGACCTCTATTTGATGTCGCGTTCATTTCAAATAATTTACTATACATATATATTTTATTGCCTTTTTTTCTGTTACAAAGCTTAGGTTAACTGCCGCCTTGAGTTTTCTGTTACAAAGCTAAGGTTAACAGTTACTTGTCCAAGCTTAACAGTATGTAAAAAACGTAACACAATTTTCAATATTCATTAAATATTAATTCGTTTTATTTATATAGTTTTCATGCATTCAAAATAATTAATATTCTAAATAATAATAAAATACAGCAAGACTTATGGTCATTAAAAATGATTTTAAGTTAGAATTGTTGCATGAATTTTTATTTAAGCTTGCATAAAAAGAAGACATAGAAAGTTTCTTAATTTCATCAATAACATTCGATTTCTAAAGTGCAAGATATTTTCAGGGCTTGTTTGAGTTTTGCGTTTATTTTCATACCCTGATCCCATTAAAAATGGGAAAAAAGGGTACAATGAAGTTGTGCAAAAGTATGTAACAGGCAGAAGGAAGCATCTCCGACCCCGACAAGTATATATATTCTTGATCAGCATGAACAGCCGAGTCGACATAGCCATGTCCGTCTGTCCGTCTGTCCGTCCGTCCGTCCGTCCGTCCGTCCGTCTGTATGTATGAACGCCTCGATCTCAGAGACTATAAGAGCTAGAGACTCCAGATTTGGAACTTAAGTTTGTTTTCGATTTTCGATAACTCATCCCGTTTCCGATATACACATGGGATCGATAACAACAAAATCTTGAACTTGAAGAAATTTTAGATGGCATTTAAATTATTAATCAAAATAATAACAATCTGTGAAATTTTTATTAAAACCGGTGCAGAAACACCGGAGATATGGAACCTTGAAGTTGAGTATGCAGTATGGTCGTACATACACGCACACATACTTGCAAGCACTGACTGTACGCGTAAAGTATAGGGATCAGGGTATGGTCTAGTCGGGATTTCTCGACTAGAGCCTTCTTACTTCTTATTCCAAATTTCTTGATCCAAGAGTTTCTTCTTAAATATGGAAATGCTAAAAACATGCTGACTTTATGTATAAAAGCGAGCTTTAATGTTTGACAAGATTTCTTCCAATAATATATCACTTACAGAATAAAAAGATCAAAGTTGATTTCTTACAGCCAAGAGGTGCTTGCAAAGTCGGCTATGCCATGCACCAATTGAAAATTTCTTTGCAATAGCAATCCCGTTTTCGAGTACTGTCATTTATGAGCCTCTTACTTGTTCTCATTTTATCTAATTTTTAAGTAAGTCACAAGACGCTCACGAGTTCGCATTTCCTTTCTACTTTTACTTTTGTTTTTGGTATTGTTGTTGTTGCTTTGTGTTTTGTAATTGAATGCGTTAAATTACAGAAAATTTATGCCTATCAAGAGTTTGGCTTACTGCTGTTGTTCTTCTGTTCTGTTCCGTTCTGTTCCGTTCTGTTGTGTTGTGTGAGATGGCCCACGAGTGCCGTTTACGGTTATTTAGGCGCAGGCACTAAGTTTCTTTTTACGATCTAGTGACAAAAGCAGCGAGGGAGAGAGAGGGGAAGAGAGAGAGAGAGAGAGCGCTAAGCGAGCGGTAGTCGGGGGATTGGCTGTATAAAAAATGCTTACTTGGAAAGTTTAGTGGCGGCAGCGCTGACTCATTCGATGCCATCTACAGGTGCCCCCAACCCCCTCGTGCTCATATTCAAAAGGCAGGCAGACGGCGATTTTAGAGACTGGAGCAAGGTTACGACTTACTCGGAATCTATGAAAGATGAGGCTCATTTTGGCAAAGTTGATGCGGCGCCACGGAAGTGCAGAGCGCGCAACTAAAACTTGTTTTTCTTACAGTGCAGCTTGCTTTACGACTAACTGTCGAGTGGATTGTGGAGATTTGGTTGGGTGGTTGCCCGCTGGCGGCCTTGAAAGTTATGCGTGCAGGCAACTTGATGGCGTCGCCGAGCGGCAGCCGAAGTCGTCGCTGTACCCGCCTCCAATCCAAAAAAAAACGTGGATTATACGCATTACCTGCCGGCGTCAGAGGCGTCTCCCACGGGGGTTTCGAAACTTTTTGCTTTGGTGGAAGTGAGTGTCAAACTGCCTTCGTGCTGACCCAACGGAATGCTCAAAATGTTCAGCCAAAACAACAACTAACGCAGAACCCAAAGACAGACAAATAAGAAAGTTTCTGTGTGGTTTCAGATGTACAGTGTTCGGGTATTATGTGCAGACAAATTGTTGAGTTGGCAAATTCAATTGCAGGATTATAAAATTTTACTAATAAAGTAGCTTAAGACTTCTAAATACTTTTTCAGATTAACTGTAGTTGCCTTATAAGTTAAGAACTAATATACTATTCCAATATTAAATAAATCATAAATAATATATTATATAACATAATTTTTTTTATTATAAACACTTTATATTTTTATATTGTTAAAAAAAAAATTATAATAATAATACTTTTTGCTACTTTATTTTAATCAATCTTAACAGTTCCAAAAGCCATATAATGAATTGGAAAACTTTGTCTGTCAACTGTTAAGCCAACTGCATGTACTTATCCGTCGACCACGCCGCTTGGCGACGCCTCTGCACAAATGTAAGCCGCAGTTACGCGTTACGCGTTACGTATGTAAATGAAAGCCCAAAATATGTGGAGGGTATTTTGAATGTCCGTGCTTTTTGGCTCTGCCACAGCAAATCCAATTGAAATTTACGTCATTTAAATTTTTCGCAATGCATAAAATGCCTTAAAACAAAATATATGACCGGCAATATATATAGTCCGAAAAGCCCACAAATAGGGAATGGGACAAGCTGAGACTTTTGGTAGAAGGGACAACTTCAAGGTGCACAGAGCCGCTTGAATTGACATGAAATTTATGCGTTTGCCAAAAACAGCAGCAAGTTGACAACATTCGGCTGAAGCTCTGAAATATTGTATTTTTCCTCTGCCGTTGCCGTCCGGCTCCCCGTTACTCCGCCATCTGTCTCCTGTCGCCTGCTGCTGCTGCTGCTCTTCGCTTCTCCACTTTTGGCAATTTTCAACTGCTGATTTTCCAATCAGTGCACAGTTTGTTACAACTACGCGAAGCTTATTGAAAATATTTGTCCTGCCACGAAGTTGAATGCGAATGAGAAAGAGAATGTGAATTCGAATGCGACGCCATCTTCATTAGTCCTTGTCTTTGTCTGAGGCAGACCGAAGGCAAAAAAGTATACAAAAATCACAAAGAGAGATGGAAAGTAAGGGAAAGGACCCTTAAAGACTTGCCAGTTAGATCCCACAGCAATGCTTAAGCTCAAACAAAAGGGGAGGGGGAGGGGGGGGGGTAAGGATATATAAAGCCATAATCAACATTAAGAGCAATATAAAAAGTCGAGCATTGATTGGAATATTTTTGTAGCATTTCCACTGCACTGCAGCTGTCTTCATCAGCGGAAATTTTAAAAATGCATTATTTTAGATAACTAAGAGTAAGTAGAACAAGTAAGAAGGCTCTAGTCGAGAAATCCCGACTAGACGATACCCTGATCCCTATACTTTAGACGTACAGTCAGTGCTTGCAAGTATGTCCCGTATCTCCGGTGTTTCTTAACCGATTTTAATACAAATTTCACAGATTGTCATTATTTTGTTAAATGTCTTAAGGTTTTCCAAATTAGATATTTTGTTGTTATCGATCCCATGTGTATATCGAAAACGGGAAGAGTTATCGAAAATCGAAAACAAAACTTGTACTGCCTAGGGAATATGCGCGCTTAAGTTACAAATTTGGAGTCTCTAGCTCTTATAGTCTCTGAGATCGACGCGATCATACAAACGGACACACGGACAGACGGACGGACGAACAGACGGACATGGCTATATCGACTCGGCTGTTGATGCTGATCAAGAATATATATAATTTATGGGGTCGGAGATGCTTCCTTCTGCCTGTTACATTCATTTGCACAAAACTATTATACCCTATATCCCATTTTTAATGGGATCAGGGTATAAAAATAAAACAGTCGCGAATATTATAGTATGTACTCAATGAAGTTGATTTTACTTAGATCTCTGATTGCAGTTAAAATTGAGACACTTAACAGCTCTGTAATTTTCCTACTTACCATAATTATGAATGTGATCTTTTAATTCAGCAGTGCATGGCCTCAAAGGAGTTGGACAAGCAATGTGGTAGCCATTGCTTCACCATTTCTATATTGTTTCTTTAATATGCTGCCTCGATTCAGTCAAAGGAAAAGCAGTTCAAAGAACTATTGTCTCAGATTCAAAGCCTTAAAGAGACAATTATGACTCTTGAAGGTAAACTTGAGCCATAAACATTATTTCTTGACCAACAAAGAAATAAAATTATGTAAACTCGAAGTCAATATCGATGACATCTTACAAATATATCCATATCAGCTATGTATGTTTATGTTGCATGTGTTTACACATTTTTTTCTTTCTTTTTATTTTGATGCCACTTGATGTTAATGCATTTTGTTGCCAACTGATGGAGTCAATGCAAGTAGAGCACACAGTATTGAGAATTGAGAACGTTGAGTCGTTGCCTTGTTATTTTTGACAATAGTGGCAAGCACATGAGACTTCAGTCAGAATCTTCCTCCACCTACTTACATCACTACCCACTCACCGCACGTTCCAACGACTGAACGACTGCAAGTTGGAAAAGAGTAAAAAAAAAAAAAACGCACAGGCGTTTGGGTTTGTGTGCGTTGCCTGCACAATGGGGAACAACTGTAGATTTGAAGTAGGCCCTCCTGGGGCTCACTCTGACAATTGTACGAGTTTATTCTTCCATATTTGTTTTTGCACGACTTGAATATGGTCTCATTGCCGCGCATTATTATTTATTTTTTCTACTATTACTTTGGCAATTGCGGAGCTGCTGAGCACTCTTGCGAGCTGAGCAAACTGAAAAATATGTCCAAGTCTTGGCTCCAGGCGATCTACGGTGCGACAATGTGAATTTATAGCGAGCTACGTGGGAATTCCAAGCTATGTAACTACAACATACAATACAGTGTATAGCTATATATATGAATAGATTCGTATACATACATATTACACTAACAAATACTCTATACACATGTGGTATGTATCATGGTTGTGTCTTTCACATTTTGCGCTCCGTTTAGTTGGTGGCCTGCTTAAAGTGCCGTGAAAATGTTGGCAAAAGAAAATTGAAAAATCCGATGTGGAATTGAATAACGTGGTGGCAAGCGAAGCAGTTAAAATACGTTCGTACGTGGCACAAGTTGAAAGAGCTGCCATTTGGTGTGGCTGTGAGAGGGGGGGGGGGGGTGGGTGGGAGGGGGCAGGGAGAAGTTCGAGTCGCGATTCTGTGGCATGTTTGTAATGTGACAAGAAGATTTATGCATAGTCCTGAGAGTTGTGCATTTTGAATTGATAGTGGCACACAAGGATTTGTGCAACAGGACCTCAGCATTTAGTTCATGTTTCAACAAAGTTAGCTCAACAAAAGACAAAAAGTTCTTAAAGGTTGTGAAGTTTAAGGAAACATAGTTAAATTTCGAGAATTCTTTTATATAAATATATATGTCTATTATATCTGTGTATGCATGGTAAGTTTATTTTGTGTGATTTTTTTGGATTGTTCAGTTCAACAAGCTTATCAAGGAAGTTAAAAAAAAATAGCTTATATAATATTGATATTGACTTTCATTAGTATCCACACTAGCCAAGATTAATTCTTTTTGGTATTTAAAATTAAATTTTCTATGAAATTCTTTTAGAAATTAAAGATCACACAAATTGTCGCAAGAGCTGTCATGTGCAACAGCTGAACTTAGCTGTATTTAAAATTAAATTGTAATTGTGCTAAAAGCTAACGCTATTAATTAATTAATGCACACAACTATTTAATTAACGTGAAGCTGGAACGTTTGCGCGGCTTATCATTAAGCACACACATCCTTACACTAAAAGAATGAAGAGATGTGGACGTTTGTGTAAAAGTGTGATAAAATGTGCAAAAGAAGCAGGTCAAAATGGGGTGCACTCACCTTTAATTATCACAAGGAAGATCAACACGGCAAACAGCGTGCACGACGAAGACGAGTCCATGTCCTTGGTTTTATTGTTTGCGTTGCTTTTAGGTTGAATTGCTTGAACCGTTGCTGTTGTTGCTATTGTTGTTCCCTCTCGTCCCCCCGTTCAGTTGTTGTTGTAAGAGCGAAAGTGTCTGCCAGTGGCTGAAACAATTGGGTGCCTGCCAGTTGCCTGTCGCCTACGCACGTTGCCGTGATTAACACTTGAGCCAAAAGGCAAACGCGTCGCGTGGGTCAAAGTTCAGCGCAGTTGCAGCTGCCACAATAACCGAAGCGCTGAGGCAAGCTTTGTTCTCCTCGTTCTCTGTCTATCTCTCTCTCTCTCTCTCTCTCTCTCTCTCTCTTGCTAGCTGCAGTTTGTGAATTAATTTTAATATATTTATCTCATATATTTTTAGCTTTTTGATTTAGAACTTGCTATAAAATTAATGTCAAATTGATAGCACTTTTATTTATATGTATTTGTTTCGTTGGCAACTGCGGTTTTGTTTATTTTACTTTGAGGTTATGGCTGTTTAAAATTTCATTTCCTGTTTTGTGGTCACGCATTTGTAGCAGGCTTATTTGTTTTTGCGTTTGCAGAGTTTTAGTTTTGTGTGTGTTATAGCTTTAAAAAAATTTACTCAATTTGCACATCAGAACTACTTTTGTTGTGTAAAAGAAGAAAAGCTGGAGAAACCTTAGCTGTTTTTTGTTGATTTGTGTATTAAATTAATACAGTTTTTTTTTCAGTTATAAATCGTTGTTTCGTTCAGTTGTGAAATGTTGCCTGCCGAAAAAAGAAACAGATTAAAATTTCTTAGTTGTTATATTCAAAAATTAAAATATATATTTGTGATTATTTTACTACTTAAAAATTACGTTTTCGTTGTGATCAACAGTAAAATTATTTTATATTAAAAATATACCTTATTTACTTCGAATTAAAAATATACCTTATTTACTTCAAATTCGTTTCGGCAAAATATATTATTTAAGCCGCAAACATTTTCTTTTTACTTATTCGTAATCAGGTCTTTAGTTAATTTTTGCTTAAAACTTCATCAAAAAATAAAAGAAAACATTTTTCTTTTAACTGTATCTCATTTGCTGACCCTTTTTATTTCTTTATATAGTTTTTGCTTCATCCACAAGCTGTAGCTTTGCCTTTTGAAGTTCATATTCCTGGCCACAACTTAGCGTACTGCGGTTACTTAAACAAAAAAAAAAAGCACCGCCCTGTCCCGCACCCGATTAAAGAGCAACAAGAAGTAAGGAAAAAAGCAGAAACGCAGTTCTTTGAGCCATGGCAAATAGAAAACCACAACAAAAAGTTAAGCCAAACTTAATATTTAATTAAAAAAAAAAAATTCTGTTTAACCCTATTTTAGGCTTTGACCTCATTACAGACCAACACCCCCAGCTTTGTCACCTTGGCTGACACGCCCCTACACGCCTCTTGCTCCCTTTTTTTTCTTGGGAGACCACATTGATTAGTTTTTGTTTTCGGTCAACAATCTGGAGTAAATTAAAACAATGAATTTGCGTAAATGTGCGCGAATAACAGAAATAAAATGAAACAAAACATTACAAACAAAATAACAGAAAGCAAAAAAATGTGTGCCTGGCGCAAATTAAAAATCCATAAAAAAAAGATGTCGAGGGCGGCTAACGATGGGTGGGGCGGTGAGAGGCACAAACACGTTACTGACGCTCCAACAGCGCTGGTGTTAGGAGCAGGGTGTGCGGTTGGCTGAGAAATGCAGTAATTGAAATACATGCGGCGAGGCTGCGTGTAACGTTGCCTGTTCAACAGCAGCAGCAGCAGATGAAAAATACCGTAGCACACTTTCGGGCGTCGCCCATCCAGGCCAGACCACAATAATTTACACGTGCGTGGCAAATACGCTTTGATTTTTCCGACAATAGGATTGGGTACTTTGATTAGTGATGAGAGAATACAAATTTTTGTCTTTAAAAACAAATAAAAAATAATCTAAAAATAAATAAATAAATTTCAAAAATATAGAAATAAGCGATAACATACCAAAAACAGGTTAATAAAAGTTAGAATAATTTAAACAGGCTTTGTATATAACAGATATTCAAAGACTAAATATTATATAACAAAAGAAGTATATTAGCTTTAATGTTTTAAGGTTCGCCATTCATCACGTATCATTAGTTAGTTAGTTAGTTAGTGTATGTCAGCTTCGGCTTGAATTTAATGCTCATAATATTATTTAATTTTCAGTCGTACATAACATAACTTATTTTCTCCCGGTTTCGTTACTTTATTTTATGCTGTTTGGTTTTATTTTGTCTATGGCCGCGTCAGCTGTTTGCGTAATTAGGGGCTTTATGAGTTATGTCGAAGGAAATGAAACGCAATGGGTGGAAAGTTGAATTGCCAAAACTCTCTTAAGTTTTCTAGTACTTTCGCATGGTTTTTGTAGCAGGTTTTGTTTTTGTTTTAATGATTTTGCTTTAGCCTTGTCGTGGTTAATTAATTTCAAGTTTAGTTTTCGTTTTTGGATTTTTTTTTTTATTTGAATTTATTTATTTCTTTTTTTTTGTGGTCACGCAAAAAGTTTTAAAGTTAATTTAATGCTTCGCCAATGCCTGAGTCAAACACAATGAGCCTTGAAATTGAAAGACCGACTTATGCTTGGCACTGTTCTTGCCACCTGACCGCAAACCATTTTGGCCAACAAAAGTTGCATCCGCTTAGGCGCGACAAAAAAAAAACAAAAAAAAATCACACACAAAAGCCCCAGGTGTAACAAAAGTTAAGGCCGCCTTTACACCCCGTCAACTGGCTTTGCACATCGTGGATATATTTTATATACATAAAAAAAAAAAAAATTTATATATATATAACAGTTTCAGTTGCCAAGCTGGTTAGCTTGTTTGCATAGCTCGTCCTCGGCAAGGGATCGGCTTTCTTTTTCCATTTTTGCGTGTTGTTTTTTGTCACCTGAGAGCTCTGTTCATAATTGAACCCTTTGGCATACACAAGCACACAATTCTCACACTTTCGTTCCGTTGAGAAAATTTGTTTGAATTTATGCTTTAGAGAGCATAAAAAACGCCTCAGAAGAGTTTTTTGCCGTTTTTTTTTTGTCACTTTTGCAGTTTTTGTTGCAATTTTTCGTGTACAATTTTTGAAAAATTTGTTTACATAGGATTATAATCAACTTAAATTTCAGTGTTGTAATATTCAATAACATAACGATGGGTTACCCTAAAATATATATAAAAAATTGATAATTTCAATATAATTGCCTTAAATTTCTAATAAACAAAAGAGTTCATACGTGTACCACCAAATTTTTTTTAAAAGTTTTAAACATATAGCGTCTGGCTATACTATAGAAACGACCAATATTACATTTAGAAAATTTGTATAAGCATTTCTACATTGCCGATCTGTTTAGCAAGCGCAAACATAAACTCTAAAGCACACTCGCCGAGCTAATCAACAAAATTTTCCACATTTGAGCTGCAGTGCGGAAAAAAGCTCGCAAACATTTAGTAAATTTTCGATGGCAAAAATGCTTTTTTTCTTCTCTTTTGCTATTGCGATATTCATTTAAAAGCCCCTCGATGCTGGCCTTTGGCGTCAATTGCCTGTAGCAGCAGCACCAACATGACGATAAGCACTCCCCCTTACTGACACACTCACACACACATACACATATACACATGGCTATATAGACCACATGCAAATATTGCGCCGAGCGTCGAGCGTCAAAAGTCATTTAACCAAATAGTGCTGCATACTTTTGTGCGCGTCCTTTCAAGTGTGGTTATTGGTGTGCTCTTAAAATACTCTGCAATCAAAAGTGGTTAGCTGGGGAAAGGTATGCTCGCCTTCGTTAGCTCAAAGCCCTAAATAACAAGTGCTTTGTTATTACAACAACAATGTAAAATCTACTGCAGGCAATTACGAGAATTTCGAATTTGGTTTTGCATACAAAACATGCAGATTAATTGGGAATTGGTTACTTCATTATTAGAACCTCATCAGAGAGATTGAGATATTTTAAAGAGTTTTACTAATGCACATTTGTAAAATCAATATAATCTCAACATCGTTTTCAATTGATTTTCTTTTTACTACCATTAAAATTGTACCAAAGTGTATTGACTGCCAATGCAGTGCTCTTGCTGATGGCCCATTCAACACATACCTCCCACTTGCACGCCTTCTTAACTGGGTCAGTCATTGACGGTTTTGAATGAACTGTCTCTACAATTTGTGGCACAGTTTAATTAAAGTGGCAATCAGGATCAAGTAAGGATACTAAATAAACAAGTAAGAAGGCTCTAGTCGAGAAATCCTGACTAGAAACCGATACCCTGATCCCTATACTTTACGCGTACAGTCAGTATTTGCAAGTATGTGCATACTGCATACACAACTTCAATGTCCCATATCTCCGGTGTTTCTTAACCGATTTTCAAAATTCAAGATTTTGTTGTTATCGATCCCATGTGTATATCGAAAACGGGATGAGTTTTCGAAAATCAAAAACAAACTTGTACTGCCTAGGGATTAGGCGAGCTTAAGTTTCAAATCTGGAGTCTCTAGCTTTTATAGTCTTTGAGATCGGTTGGCTCATACATACGGACGGACAGACAGACAGACGGACAGACGGACGGACAGACGGACGAACAGACGGACATGGCTATATCGACTCGGCTGTTGATGCTGATCAAGAATATATATACTTTATGAGGTCGGAGATGCTTCCTTCTGCCTGTTACATACTTTTGCACAAAACCATTATACCCTTTTTTCCCATTTTTAATGGGATCAGGGTATGAACATTTGTGCTCAGTTTAAATCTATTTTGGCTTGCTGTGCCGACTGTTGCAGCTGCAACCAGTTGCAGGCATTGTCATATATGCGAATACACAAGTTAATTTTATGTCGGTGCAAAAGGAAATGGCACTGCAAACAAAGCCAAAGACAATGGCCAGGCTGTAAATGCGCGTCTGAAGCTTACGGCTAGGATAGGGACAGGGGCAGAGGAGAGAGAGAGCGGAAGGGCGGAAGAGTCGCGCAGACAGGAATTAAATTGAAAATGTACTACGTGCAACAACAGAAGCAGCAGCAGCAACAACAGCAGCAGCAGCAAAAGCCCGAGAAAGCTAAAAGGAAATAATGCACACGCCATGGCCATAAAAAGAATGTGCAACAACAAGTGGCCAATGGCAGGAGGAACAGGGTGGGCAGGTTGGCAGAACACAGGACACTGACAACGGTAACGGTAACGGCAACGGAAGCTGCCGGTTGCAACCGGCAGCTCAACTGTGTTATTATAAAAATGCAGGCGGGCCTCTTATAAGTTGGGAAATTGTCTCAGCAAAAAAAAAAAAATAAATTTAATAACAACAACTGGGCAAGGACGACTATTGAATGCTTTTCCAATAAGATGAAACAAGTCAAAACTAATTTCGTTACCCTGACAAGAGTTTTTCCAAAATATACTGTTGCCAAAAATGAAGAATGAAGTTTTTTTTTTAAATATAAAATATCCTTAAACAATTCTTTAAAAGTTTTCAAGTGAATTTTTAATACAATCAGAATTCTTAATGTTTAATGGGTAAAGTATTAACTTTGGCTGTAACCGTTCAGTGATTTCCCCAGTGGTGTAAGAGCCCTGTGCAAAACCATAGCCATTATACACTTTGCCATTTGGCTATAAAACATCAGCTGGCGGGCTCTTAAAGCACCAGACAAACAAAAGAAGCTGAAGATGCACAAGAAAGAAGGAGTGCGCAGCATAAGCGGGGTAAACAGCCACAGCAAAGGGACGCTCAACGTTATTTAGGTTTAATCAGTAAAGAAGATTTGCATGGGACAGTTTCTGTGTGCTTGCAATGAAATAAACCAGCTGGAATTGAAAGATAGACCCCGAGACAGGCCCAGACGTAGAGAAATTGCTAACTAAACACACACACACATACACTCTGACTTTAGCAAAGCAACATCAAACAAATGACAATCCCCGACTAACTGTAGCTGCAGCTTGGGCATGTTTGGAGCGGTTCGGTTTCGGTTCGCTTGGTTGGGCCAAGCGGACAAAGCAAAAAACTATTATAAACTGTTGACAACTAGGGAAATGAACTTTTCAGCCAAAATGACAAACGTCCAAAAGGCTGATTTGACTGGACTGACTGACCAATGCAACATAGTACTATGCGACATTTTAACTAGATGGTTTTTTACTTTAAAAAAACGGAAATAGCTTAATGGTATGAGTATGCAAATAAAGCGCTTTCAAATCCCTTTAAAAAAGCTTATAGATTTTTGTGCCATGAGGTATTTTTTAAAATCTATAAGCTCAACAAAAGCTCATATATTTATTTTTCAAGAAAGGCAACAAAAGCTTTTGAAATTATAAAAAATTCAGGAGAAAACAAATATTTTTTTTTAAACCCAAAATAAACTGAATAAGCTTTCCTCTGCGAAACTGAAGCAATTAATATTAGTATTCACAAACTCTGACCCCCACCATCACGAACGAAGAAAAAACAAGTAAGAAGGCTCTAGTCGAGAAATCCCGACTAGACGAAACCCTTAACCCTATACTTTAAGCGTACAATCATCCTTATCTCCGGTGTTTCTCAACCGATTTCAACAAAAATTTCACAGATTGTCATTATTCGTCTAATGTCTTAAACGTAATCTTAAAATTTTCCAAATTCAAGAATTTTTTGCTATCGCTCCCATCGAAAACGGGAAGAGTTATCGAAAATTTAAAGCAAACTTGTACTGCCTAGGGCTTATATATATACTTATATATATACTTTATGGGGTCGGAGATGCTTCCTTCTGCCTGTTACATACCTATTCATAAAACCAATTTATTCTTTTTACCCATTTTTAATGGGTTCAGGGTACAAAAAACCAACTAGTAGCCAAGGCTTCAAATGACTGTCGCGATTTTAGGCTGACAGTAAATTAAAAGGAAATTGAGCAGCTGTCGATGGAATTGCCTTGCAGCACGCAGATGACGCAGATGGGTACAAAAACAACTATTGCTGAAACTCAATTTCTTCCCTTTCGAAAACGAACCATAACGACCAATTGCGAAAACAAATCTACCAGTTGAAAAAAAAAAGATAACCAATCCAATGACCGAGCAATTGGTAAAAACGTGTAGATAAAAAGCTCAAACTGCAGCTAACAAACCAATCTCCTATCTTCAACATGCTTCATGATGTTGTAGTTTTATATATATATATATATTTTTTTTTTTCTATTTTGTTGATGTCCATCTAACGAAAATTGCTTCCGGTGATTTTTATTGGATTTTCGTATGTACCCAACATGAAATTCATAACAGCTAAAACTGCAATTGCAACTGTGGCAGCAAATGTCGACTGGTAGATTTTGCACAGTTTGCACAGTTGCTTAAACGCCATTTAAAAAATGATGCCTTGACTGACGGCTGGCTCTGAGCTCAACGCTTTTTTGATTAGTGGTCGACGTTTTGTCTGACAAGTTGTTTTCCATCTACACACTATCGCCAAAAAACACAAAATGAGCATTTAGCATTATTCGTCAAACATTTAATATATAACGACAAAATTCATAACTGATTTAATCATTTGGTTTTCAAAGTTAGCAAATCTAAGAGTATTAAAAGTAATAAAGTAATTGAAATTGTGTGGAAATTGAATTTTAGCATTTTGTTAATTTTGCAGCATTTGTTGGGATTTCAATCTAATTCGGGTATAAGAGTTTTTTTGTTTGTTTGCCTAATGTATTATACTTACCCAGCAAATGCGATGAGTTTGTGATTTTTGGTGCTGCACTTGTTGTTGCTGCAGGTGTTGGCTTTGTTGTTGCAATGTTGATTTGCCAAATGGTCGTCGTCGTTGTTGTTGTTGTTGTTTTGGCTGCAGCTGCAAGCAAGCGGCGGCCTTTTCGTTTTGACAACGGAACAAACACAACAAAAATGCTGATGAATGTTCCATAATTAATTAAGAAATTATTTTAAATTTTCTTTTTCATGGCTTGTGTGTTTATTAAGTTTTTTTTTTGTATTGATTTTTTATCTGATTCTTTTTTTAGGGTTTTTGTTTAAATTTCGTTTTATTTGCGAATTTAATGGCGTGCGTTAAGTTTTAAACATTTAAAAAAAAATTTTATTTTTTCCATTTGTTGCTGTTGATGTTCTTGCATTTATTGTGTGTGCTGTTGTTATTATTGTTGTTGTAGTTGCACATGTTGTTGTTGTTGTTGTTGTTGTTGATGATGATGCTGGATGACTGAATGGCAGTTGTAATTGATGATTGGGCGCTTGATTGGCTGGTTGGTTGGCTGATTCTGGTATTTTTGATTTTGGCGAAATTTCTAGTTTGCATTTTTGTTAAATTACCGAAGTTTAGTGTATAGATACAAAGATACAGAGTTAAAGATACAAAGATTCGGATGCAATTTAGGCTGGCACTTCGTATTTAACATTATTTCATTTTGATTTAATTCTTTATATTCATCAATAATTATGAACACTTTGTTATTATTGGGGTATTTTTTTTTCGATTTTATATTTAATTGATGCGTTTTTTTTCTATCGATTTAATTTGTTTTAAATTTTTATTAATTCATTTTTATACAGAGCTATGAGTTTAAGGTATTTGCATTACGCTTTTGTATGTGTGGGTTGTTATATATATATTATACATATACATATTTGTATAAAAAGAAAACCTTATTTAAACTGTACGCATAATTGCATTTTAGCTGTCTGGCAATAAAAAAGGAGAGAGATTAAAAGAAAAATTTGCATGAGTATTTACGTGTTATATATACTTTGCTACAAATATTAATAGTAAGGCATGCAAATTTTATTCAAATGTGAGTCAAAATGAACTGTCAAGTTATGTTTACATACATATGATGTTATTATACACTTATTTTTTGTACTGCTGTCAACTAAAAAAACATTAATATGCATACATATGCACATGGCATTAATTGGGTTGCGCTAAAAAGTATGCTTTAATTTTCAACGCTGTTCATTTTTACCTGCCGGAAACACATTTTGTTAGGTTTTGTTTAAAAAAGTATTTCATATTATGACTGTTTGATTTGAAGCTTATGCTTAAAACTACTTGCGATCAATTAATAGCCATAACGTGTTTTATATATGTTGAGTCAATGAATTCCAATTGTGTATTGCTGCCAGGAAATTTCTTGCAGATTAAACATCTCTCTTTTCAGGTCATCTGCGGGTATTTCGAATATATTTGTTTCCTCAACATAATAGCTGTGAAAATTGATTCCTTTGCCAATTTAATGATGAACAAAAGAGCTAGCCGCAAATTAAGCTGTGCTGCACGCAATTTGCAGCATTGCTGTGCACTGACCGTTAAGCTTTATAAGGGCGCGTTACTTTCAGTTGCATTGTCTTAACAATACAAAAGCCAATTCAAATTGCACAGATAAAGAGGCGAAAAGAAACTATTATAAGATAGTGCAGAATATTAAGGAGCTTTAAAAGATGTTATCAGAACTTGATTGAAAATGTTAGTAAAGTTAACAATTAGCTTGAGCTTATATTTTTCTTGTTAGTTGGTTTTTGGTAAGAAAAGTTCTACTTTAATACTTCCATGGCGCTCAAACTTTTATCATGTCAAATCTCAAGTTCAGGCAGACAACGAAATTTGATATATCTAGAAACATTCGCAATTGCGACAGTCACAAACTGTCACAGCCCATAAAATTCAATTCAATACTAAAAGCAATTTGGCTTTACACGCAAAAAAAAAATAATAATAACAACAACAACCATTTCTTGCCCACCACGCGCCACGATTTACTGACAAACTTTCAAGGGTCGACACTCAAAAACTGTTACTGTAACGAAAGCAACAAAAAATTAGTTTTATGCTCCAGCCATTGATAACTATGAGTACCAAGTGAGTACTCGCCCGTTTTGATAGCGGAGCACAAAGTTGAACAAAAGTCATTTTAAGCAGAAGCCATTGAAATTTCCGTTATGAGAACGAGACACGAATTAAAAAAAAATATGAAGATAAAAACCAAAATGAAAACAAAAAAGGATGATAAAAGTAATAAGTGAGCCGGGAGGGTGACCAGGGAATACTCTATAGGCAATACAAATGTTTTGGCATATGGAAAGAAATCGACGGTCTCAACATTGTTTTTTATTAAGCAAATCATATTGAAAGAAGCTAATCACTTTCCATACCTAAGTATTAAAATGTGATGGAAAACAAAGTGCTGCTCTTAAAATCATCAAGAAATAAGTGAAAATTATACCTTAGAATTCTGAACGAATGCCTAATGGTCCCATTCTTTTAACGTTATCTGCTCCCCCAAGTGCAAAAACTTAATATACACCAAAATACCCTTTGGGGCATCAAAAGGACACACTTACCCAGAAAAAAAGAGTTGAGCCACTGACCAAAAAAAAAAAACAAAAACGTAAAAGAGACAACACAAGGAAAATCACAGAAAAGAATGGAAATCACTCGGCTGGTTGGTCATTCCTCTGCTTGTTGTTATTGTTATTTGTTGTTGGTGTTGTTAAAGAGTGTAGTTATTTATGACAATTTCATTGTCTTGTCTACTCGCTGCCCTTTCTATTTCCGCCTTTGCCTTATGCTTATGCATCGGCCAACAACGGAAAAAACGCTCCCAGGGAGCATTTTTCCAGTGCTTTGGTTTTGCTTTTGTGTAGCATACTTTAATGCGAGCGGCGTTATCAAGCGTTTTCCGCGCTGTTACGCTATTATTGATACCTTGCACAGTGAAGCTGTAAAGGGCATATAGAAATAGAAGCAAATACTACCAACTAAAAATCTTAAGGTATTTCCTGGCTTGTCCTACAAACTGAAATCTTGTAAGAGATACTTTTCAATGGCTTCTTTGGCTCTTTATAGGTTATTGACTTGACTGAAAGAACTTTAGAGCTACTTAGAGGGTGTCTCAAGATTCTTTCCTTTAACAATATTTTTGTTGTCATTTGTGTGTGTGGTTTTTTTTTAACACATCCTGATTTGGACAGCTTTTTAAACAGCTCTATTTGTGTATGTCTCGGAATGTATGAGCTTGTATGTATGTGTGTGCGTTTATTTTTTGCTGCTGTCTGTTATCAGTTCAGAGAACTCAGCGTCCATTGATGGAAAATTTGAGTGAAATGTCGAGAGTTGAGTTCTTTTTTTACAGAATTTTTTTTTTTTGTTGCAGCTTGAGTTTGAGTGAAAAAATCGTTTCGAGCGCTTGGAACGAACTGCTCATCAGCTCTCAGTTTTCAGTTCTCACAGTTCTCAGCAGACGACGAACCGAACTGTTTGCACTTGGAACGAGAATTGAGACTGCCAATTGTTGCAAACGGCAGCCAGTCGGGATAACAACCAACCAGTCAGCCAAGCAACTTCTGTGTACCTTTTTTCAGAAGTTTACGGGGGCTCCCCCGTAGCCCGAAAAGCTTTAGCAAAAATTGTCTGCGACACATTGAAGAAATATGTTTATGTATAAGCAATTTTGGGTCGCTAGCAACAGCAACAGCAACAGAAGCAGCAGTGTGTAGTAGAAGTTGCTTCAAAATTCATTTCATTCAGCTGGAGCTTAGGAATTCTATTTAATTAACCCTTGGCTGGCAATTGTCATAAATCTGCGCACGCCTGCAAAAATTGTCCTTTAAGTGTTTTACGGCTGGAGCATGATATCGAAATATGAGTGAAGCGACCTTACTTTGTTTTTGCTTAAACAGTGTGTGTGTGTGTATATATGTATGTGGGAATTGGAGCACATAACACAAACACACAAACACACACACACACTCACGCATACATACTAATAGCAGGCAACAACAACAAAGGAACGCACACAAATATTTGCAACTTGTTTGCGCTGCCTCTACACCTAAATGTTGTTGTTGTTATTGTTGTGGGGTTTTTTCTGCATTGGCTGGTTGATTAGAAAGCGCTTTTGATCTATGATGAAAAATCTGTTAACCAAGCGTGCAACACTTTGCGGCATTTGCATTTGCGGCAAGCACCACCCTAATCATACATTAAGAGCAATCAAAAACATTTTTCTTATAGACATACTATTTCAATCGTGTGCCACACATAACAGCCACATCGACCCACACCCACTACCATATAAAATACTATATAGAAAAACTGAGTACGTGTCCTGTGAATGGACGTTCTGACTGGCAGGCAACAATGATGGATGCGATCTTAAGCTACCAGCGTTATATGGCTTGTTTGGACTCCATGTTGCCACATGTTGCAGCAACCACCGTGTCAGGCATTTCTCTTGTTGCTGCTTTTTGGCAGCAGCATGCAGCAACACTTGATGGCAGCAAATTAATTGCCCAACTTTTTCACCTTCAAATTATCAGTTTGCACAGTTTCTTATTTTAAATAAATAAATATATTAAATATTTGAAATTATAATAAAAATAGATATAAAAAAGCCAACATTTTATATTTTCCAAATAAAGTTGAAATATAACTAAGGACTTATAAGTTTTCATAATTTTTTAAGTCATCTTATTGATGAAAATTTTTTTGAAAATCAAGAAGAAGAAAAGTTTTCGTTAAAAAATTATTGAGATTAAAATTATTTATTACTTTTCAACAATTTTTTTAAGCTGAGTAAAGATAAACTTTTTAACAAATTTACCACTTTAACTACAATTTTAGATAGGAAACTTTACAAAGCGTCTTTTACCTATAATTACGAAGCTCTTTAATTATATTTTTTATACCCTAAACTCGTCGAAAATGTATAAAAAGTGGTTTGTGCATAAGTATGTAACAGACAAAAGGAAGCATATCCGACCCCATAAAGTATATATATTCTTGATCAGGATCAACAGTCGGTATAGCCGACTCGATTTAGCCATGTCCGTCTGTGTGTCTGTATGAACGAACGTGTCGATCTTAGAGACTACAAGAGCTAGAGACTCTAGATCTGGAACATAAGCTCGCCTAATCCGAAGGCAGTACAAATTTTGTTTTAAATTTTCGATAACTCTTCGTGTTTCCTGTTGTATAGACATTGAAGCGTTTGAAACTAAAGACGCAATTTTGAAAAGCTGTAAAATTTTTATTAAAATCCGTTGCGAATCACCGAAGATATGAAACACTGAATTTAAGTCAAGTACGCAGTATAAGCCTACACACACACACATACTTGCAAGCACCGACTTGTTTTGCTTTTGCTGTTTTTTTTATTTTGATTTTGATATTTGGTAGAAAAATCTCTGACAGCAAACACTTTGACTTGGTCATAAATAAATAATTGCAAAACCTGCTCAATTTTAGGAGTTTGAAAAAAAGACGAGTGCAACAAAACAGAGTTCTTTAAAAAAAAAAGAGCATCATAGTTGCAGGTGCACCGTGAATGGGGCAAACTCTTTTTTGCTGTCTGCTTTAAGCGTTCAATATCTGTCTCCCAATGAAGTATTTTTTTTGTTGTCGTTACATCGCGACAAAGTATGTGAAGTGAAAGGTAGCAACTATTTGTCTGATAGTATGTGAATGTGCGTGTGTGTGTGTGTGTCTCATTGCTTACCTTAGCTATCGTTTCTTTGTATCTAGAAACCACTTATACCAAACATTGATGTCCCCACTGATGTTGTGGGTAACCAAAAAAAGGAAGACTAAAAAACTTTGTAAATCGCAAAAAGTCGCGTTTCACATGATGAACATGAACGCGAAAGCAGAAACTTGAGTACCAAATACACAGAGAGTATGAGAGAGAGAGAGAGAGAGAAAGAGAGAGGAGAAAGAAGGGCAAATCGAGGTAGCCATAGAAGAAGAGAAGTAAAAGAAAAAGGTTAAAGTTGGGTGGCAAATAAAAGGAAAAAGCGCCGAGCTCAACAGAAAATGTGTTCGATGCCGGCGACGTTGTTAAAATCAAATAGAGACGAGCGCAGTAAAAGTGCGTAAGGAAAATAGAAAATGCCAAAGCGAGACAAGCGAGCAAACACACACACAAACACACACAGACACAAAAAATGGAACGATGACGATGTCGAAATTAATACGAGAAATCACATTAAAACTTCTACCCAAAGCAAAAGCAGCAACTCGAGAGTTTGCCAAAGTCCTGAGCGAGTTTTATTTTTTTGGTTTTGTCAGGATGTCTGGGAAAGGAGGGTGGGGAGTGGTAGCAAAGCTTTTGGCTGGGTTAAAGACGAAACATATTGTGCGTAGACGCAAGAAAAAGGACGCTGACACACACAAACACGCACACACACACACACACACACACACGCACACTCGCACACTCAGTCATTCGCACAGACAACGTGTTTATGTTTAAGTGTTTTGGATATACACAAAACGCGGGCAATATGAGGGCGGCTTTTGAAGGTTGTGATGGCAGTCGCACAACTCACTCTCTCTCTCTCTCTTTCTATCTCTCTATCTACCTCTTAACAACACACACACACACATATTCACTCACACAGACAAGTGTACGTACATAAAGTGGAGCAATTTGGGGAACTTCATGTGTATTGGTGTTTTGTGATTTCAATTTGTGTTTTAGCATTTAGCTAGCTACACAAACACACACACACAGACATATACACAGATAAGGACGTGAATGTATATACGCGTGTGTGTGTGTGATATAAAAGTTTTTATGATGTCTACACTGTCGCTTATCAGTCAAAATAGACAACAAAAACAAAAACAACAACAACGGCAACGGCAAGAACAAGACAAGCAACAATACAGTGAAAAATGTTTGGTAATAACTTCGGACTTCGGACTTCGGACTGGTTTTAATGAAAATAGGTTAAGCTGAATGACAACTGGGGCAGGTCTACAACAGACACCTCGTAAATCCCCACACATATCGTTATATACATATTGTTATCTGTATAGATATATATATATATATACATATATATGAGTGTGTTTTATTTGTTAGGCAGCAGGTGAATGCTGAGCGTGCTGAACACCAAACACTCAGACACTGATAGATGACATTGACAAGGAGTAGTTTGAAACTAGATGATTTGATAAAAAAAGAAGAAGAAGAAAATGAAGTAGAGAATAGTTTCATAAGATGGAGCATGGAAAATTGCACAGCAGCTGCAATCTGTTGAAAACAATCAGTTTGACACACAACAAGATAATTTTAGTTTTAGTTTAATCAATACACACAAAAACAAGTAAGAACGCAATAGTACGCGTACAGTCAGTGCTTAAAAGTATGTGTGTGAGTGTGTGTGTGTGTGTGTGTGAGTACGCATACTGTTCCATATCTCCGGTGTTTCTCAACCGATTTCAATAAAAATTTCGTTTAATGTTTCGAACGCCGTCTCAAAGTTTTCCAAATCTAAGATTTCAGTGCTATCGCTTCCATGTGTATATCGAAAGCGGGTAAAGTTATCGAAAACTTGAAAGTACAAGTTTACTGCTTAGGGATTATGCGAGCTTTTGTTCCAAATCTGGAATCTCTAGCTCTTATACTCCTTGATCGACGCGTTCATACATACAGTCGGACGGACGGACAGACGGACATGGCTATATCGACTGTTGGTCCTGATCAAGAATATATATATTATTTATGGGGTCGGAGATGTTTTCTTATGCGTCTTACATACTTTTGCAGAAAACCATTATACCCTTTTTACCCATTTTCAATGGGTTATAAGATATACTTTATCTTAAAAGAGCAGCAATCTTCTGTTATGGTATAAATGTTTTTGAAACTTAAATATACACATAAATATATAAAATATTTAATATAATTTGAAATTCTTGGAATTAAATTATTGCAGTGACCTTTTGACTTGTATAACCGAAAGCATGAAGAAAATCTATTTAAATTTAGTTGACATATTTTGTTTAATCGAAGCCAACTTTAATCATGATACGACTACGAATTGTTACATTTTAAAAATAATTTTTTCTGTATATTTCAATTAAATATTAATTAACGAACCATTAATAATAAACGAACAAATCAAAAATGTATGAAATATTTAAAGTGCTTGTTCAACTTGAAGCCAAAACTCTAAAAATAAGAAAGCATACAAAAACAAATAAGAAGGCTCTAGTCGAGAAATCCCGACTAGAAGATACCCTGAACCCAGTACTTAACCTTAGAGCCTCGTATCCAGCATTACTCCGAGTGCCAAGTATGAGTGTGTCTGTGTAAGTATGCATATACTGCATAATTTACTTAATTCTAATGTTTATCACCGTATCTCCGGTGTTTCTTAACCGATTTCGATCAAAATTTCACAGGTGGACATTATTTCGTTTAATGTTTCAAACGCCGTCTCAAAGTTTTCCAAATTCAAGACTTTGTTGTTATCGCTCCCATGTGTATATCGAAAACGGGAAGAGTTATCGAAAAACGAAAACAAACTTGTACTGCGTACCAGCCTAAGCCGGCTTATGTTCCAAAACTGGATTCTCTAGCTCTTCTAATCTTTGGTCGACGCGTTCATACATACAGTCAGACGGACGGACAGACATGGTTGATGCTGATCAAGAATATATATACTTAATACCCTTTTAACCCATTTTTAATGGGTACAACACAATCGAATTAAATGTTTTATTTGAAAAACATTCCTTGGCAGACTTCGAATGGAAGTGAAGAAGTTTTTTTTCAAACGTTTTATAAACTAAAAATTTTGTTGTCGATAAATTCAAATAATTGACAGCTTTAATAAATTTTGAGTTCAGTTCAATTTGCCGCCACTGAGCGGTCTTTAAACTGGGCTAAGGTCTGGCCAAATGATTGATGAAAAATCGTGGTGAATGCATGTGCATGTGTGTGTGTTTGTGTATGTTTGTACACAATTTGGCACTCAACACGCTATAGACACACACACACACACACATACAAACAGTACGCCCACTTGGAAACGCCCTGTCTTGGTTGTTAGTTGGCGCAAAAAAGTTTTCTCTCTGCCAATTTTTGGCCAAATTGAATGATAAGGTGCCAGTTGTATGTATGTAGTGTTGAGGGGAGTGTGATTGCGGGGGGAGGGGGAGAGGGTCAATGCGAAAGTTTTTCACATGAGCCTCGAACTGATTGATAGCAGTGCAAAAGTTAATTGCATGTGGATCCGGAACCAAACACTCCCCATTCACCCGCTCTCTCTCTCTCTCTCTCGTTCTTCCCTTCTAACCCAATCAGTTGGCATATACAAAACGAACGGGCAGAACGGGAGAGAGAGAACCCTTCAGAAACTTGTGGCACCACGAGCTAAAAAAAGCCACAAAAATGCAATTTATGTGCGAACATTGAAATCTCGACACAATGAAATTGCAATTTAAGTTGTGTACTATAATTAAAACTTAATTATTGCAACAGTTGCTAAACGTATCCAACGAATCGTTGGGAAATTCCCAAAGGGAATTTTTGGTGCAGAAATACGATTTAGTGTTCACATTTATGTAATTGTAATATAATATTTAAAAAAATCTGTAATGGCTTTGGCAGCTGGCCATACTATATATGACATACGGAATGCAAAAATAAATATGTGTGAACATAATTTGCATATATAAACATATATATAAAACAGTGTGTGAAATGTGCAAACAGCCAGAAAAATGTACAATTATTTTTGTGGGCACTTTGCCAGTTTGTTAACAGACAGACGCAACAGTTAAAAAACAATAAGCAATAAAAAAAATTAACTGGAAATCATTTTGGGCTAATAGCTGTTATATATCTGATAACTGTATAATTCCTATATGTAAGGAAATATTTAAAAAAGAAGAAAACAAGTAAATTGACCATGGCTCTTCCAGTGTCTAAAATAGTTTAAAGTAATAATTCTTTTGCACCTTCTCAGTTCAGTGAAACCTGACATCACCGCCTGCTGTTTTCCTGTTCCTGTATTTTCCAACCACACTAAGCAATTCCATATCATTTAAAACTATAGCCTATGTGTTAATCTGAAGTATAAGCTATAGTATTGTAAAGTTTCATTACTTAAAAGTTTTTGTTTAAAAGATTAACAAACATGCATACAAACTTTCAAATTTTTAATATTAATGGAATTTATTTTCTTTCACATATAAATCAAATTATGTATCAAAATGTTAGCAATAACAAAATTTTCAAAACCGAAATAAATAAAATTTTGCATTATTGTTGATAAATAACATTGATTTTGTTTATAATTTTACATTTGGACTAATTCTTATTCAAATGGAAATACAGGGATTTATTTTTGTGATTTTCATCATCATATTCAAATGTACAATAAAATAAAATATTGATTTGAAAACATAAGACTTAATTCATTTTGCATTTTCTACCAGAAAACTAAGTCACAAACGAACACAAAACCTATCTGTATATTCCCTGTGATTAAATAATTATATGCAAAGCTTTTCTAGCTACAAATTTTGTAATTAAATTTTCGCACAATCCGCACTTAATTATATAAAATTTGATGTTGTTTTACTTTTATTTTTGCGACAAACCACAAAATGGCACATTTCTTGAAGTCAAAACCACAGTAAATATCATTGATAATTGATTGATTTCAAACAACAATTAAAAAAAGCTCAAATGGAATTGCTCAATAAAATCGTAAAAATCATGTTCAACTTTTATGGATTCGAAAAACACCATGAACAAATAATTAAGCTTTACTTAATTGGCTGGAAAAGAGGCGTATTCATTTTTCATTATTATGTTTAAGTAAAATAATTTCAATTTTCCGTTTTAACTATAAAACACTGTTAATGTGTTTTACATTGAATTCGATTTGAGAAGTTCGAAAAGCCAACAAAAATTTATAAAACTCTGCACTATTTTATACTCGACATAAAATTGTATTCATGTATAAAAAAATTTTTTAATTTATTTTAATTAAATTAAATTTAATTGAACCTAAATAAAAACTTTAAAAAAAAGACAAAAGTGTCTAAAAATGAGTAACGGCAGTTTTTCCAAGAGTTTTTTAAAACTAAAATCGTTGCATACGCATAGGCGGTATATTAAAGTCAGTGTTTAAGCTTTAATTTAGTTCACAGACAGAAACTTCTAACATTTACCTAAAAAATTCTGCACTATTTTATACTCGACGAGTTTTTCCCATAAGGCGCAACAATTTGTGAGTATTTGTGAGAGCGTAAAAAAGCATAGCAACTTTTAAGCTGTTGCACTTGAACGAAAACTGCAGCTTCGTAACAAGCAAGCAACAAATACGACAGACAAATGGAGTAACGAGATTTTTAAAAAAGTTGTTAGCTGTTGATAATTTTTTTGTATTTACCTTAAAATTGCTAAGAGTACAGTTAAATGTTGATTTTTTTGATGCACGCTTGCAAATTGTTTAAATTTGTTGATTGCATTTTCTAAAAACAGCGATTCGAGTTTTACAGTTGCTTATGATATTGTTGTTGTTGTTGTAAACACACTTGAGTTGAAGTTTTACTACACGCACACGCAGACAGTAATATATACGCATGCACATACACATTCACACATACACTGACACACATAAACTCGCGCGGGAGACGCCAAAAAGGCAATAGAGAAGTTTATTGCTGTTGCTGTGTTGTTGTTGTTGTTGTTGCTGTTGTTGTGATTATTGCTGTTGCTGCTTGTCGAGAGGGTCGCGGGGCACACACGTATTTTTTCAAAAAATCTTAACGCCTTTTTCTTTTTTTTTTATTGCAAGCACCTAAGAAACGCGTTTAAATCTAAATATTTTCTTTTGATTAAATCTAAGAATTAATATAGATTTGTGTTAAA
The DNA here is from genome assembly GCA_035044605.1 of Scaptomyza cyrtandrae. Lineage (NCBI taxonomy): Eukaryota > Metazoa > Arthropoda > Insecta > Diptera > Drosophilidae > Scaptomyza > Scaptomyza cyrtandrae. The sequence goes on from JAWNNS010000637.1 coordinate 567,332, forward strand.
TTAAAGTTTCTTATTTTTTTTTGCACAAACTGTTGGGCGCAGTTGAGACGTTTGACGAGCGCCAGAGCAAACGCGTCAGCTGCGAGAAAGTGCGTCCTGTCTGGTTGTACCCTAACGACTTAATGCGCTCAACGCAGCTTTTCACACGACCATGGACCAGAGCAAAGACAGGAAAAGCCACGCAGCCAGCCAGCGAGCGAGTCGGCGAGTTAAACAAGGCGAAGCTTCCATTCCCGAAAAAACCAAAACTCACTCGGCGCACAGCGCTTCGCATCGTGTCACTCTAACTCGCTCTCGCTCTTTCTCTCTCTCGCTCTTATCTCTTGTGTATGCTGTGGCTCAAGATTGATTTGAGTGAAAGCTACGCTCACTGGAATGTTTACAGTTGAGCAGAGCAACGCCAACAGCGACGCTAGCAGCGTGGGTGGATTTCACATCGGATGCGGCTGCTGCTGTTTGAGCCTCGGCTTCGGCTTTACCTACAGCTTCGGCTACAGATGCTGTTGTATATACCTGCAAAAATAATGTTACTCGGCTGTTTAGTAAACTTTTATTAATGAGCGACAAGTGTGCCCAGGCTATTGCAGCACGCTCAACATGTGCGCACGTTACACCACCTCCCTCTCTCTCTTTCGCTCACGCTCACTCTCACTATCGTATTTCGTTCTCTGTGCCAGAAATGTATAAAAAGTATTAGGCCAAATGTTGCTTGGCCCGCTCGTTACGATCCCCGCGGCTGTCAATTGTGACACTGGGCCCGTGTTGAATGCTTCGCTTGCTAATGACTGTCTAATATTTATGAGCAGACCGGCAGCTGCCCCGATTGATAACGGTAAAATCGCTAAAAAACAAATGTAGTGGGACGAGCTTGATGAAAATGTGTAAATAAACAAATCTTATTTAATATCCATGACATTTTTTTTTTGCTTTAATTTAATAAACGACACGATATATTTATATATATGTTTTAAAAAGTGAAAGCTTACAGAGTTTTTGACATTTAGAAAAGCCGTTTTAAAAAGTGAAAGCTTACAGGGATTTTGACATTTAGAAAATCCATCATTAATGTATGTATGTAGCAATCGTTAAGACTAAAATCAGATTTCATCTATTTACTATATCCGAACTTTAAACTTTTTATGATTAGCAAACAGTAAGGCAACATGTTACTTACTATAACTTATCATTTTAATGCACCCTCGGCCCACTGTGCACAAACATTCGAATTAATATTAGTTTATTGTTGTTGTAGTGGCTGTTACGAATTTATTTCGTAGCTTATTCATATGATTTATGTAAACCGATAAAATTAAGTGCATTAATTGGTATTGGCTCTTTGAGCGGCTGCAGGATTTGCATATTACCCGATAGCAATGTATGAATGTATTATAAAGTTTTATGCTACATATATAGAAATTAGCCTCTAGGCAGTTACAGGTTGATGTTAACTAATCAAATCACAGATAAATGCATTTTGCGACAAAATATAATTGCATTAATCATGTCCAAATGAGCCTATTTATAATATGAATGGTTCGAAATGTCTCTTTAGGGCTTTTCTAATTGTACGAAACGCTCGCGTTTATACTGATCCATATAGCTCTGGACATAATTGAGTCGTCCCTGATACTTCAGATCCATTATGGTCTTTACGAGCGGCGGATGTTCATCGCCCAGCTCTAGCCAAAGTGTACCGCCAGGTTTCAAATGAACGCAGGCCAAGTCAAAGACCAAACGAGCCACCCGCAAACCATCTGACCCACCATCCAGTGCATTAATGTTCTCATAACTATAAAAGAAAAGAAATCCAATTACAATGTTTAACCCAGTGCAAACAATTTTAACTTACACAACAACCTCGGGATTCAAATACTGAAATTCGTTAGTCTTCACATAGGGTGGATTTGATATAATCAAATCGTATTGCTTGTCCTTCAGTGGCTCTGGCAAATAGTTGTCCGTCTCCATAGTGTGATTGTGGACTTCGAAACGCTTTTGCATTCCAAGCATCTTGGCATTCTCCCAGGCAAGTGCTGTAGCCGCTTTGCTGCGTTCAATGGCTGTGGCCTGCACTTGAGGCAGGGCGTGCAGCATGGACAGGGACATGGCGCCCGAGCCGCAGCCCACCTCCAGCATATTGACGTGCTTGACGTCTTTGTAGTTATCAATGACCAGCCGAACAAATTCCTCGGTTTCGGGACGAGGTATAAATACAGTCGGTGCTGTCTTTAGTGTTATATCCATAAAATCCCACTCACCAATGATGTGCTGCAGTGGCATGCGAGCGCAACGTGCATCCAAGAACCTTTCAAAGTCCGCCAACTGAGCGGAATCGAACTGAAGCTTGGAAAAATCATCTGGCACAGTGTTCTATGTATATGTAGATGAATTCATTTGAAGATGAATTAAATTGTAACGTATCCAAAATTTGTACTTACAAATTTACGCTTCAGCACATGTGATACAATGCACTTGATATTGAATTCCACATCTTGGACGCCAGCTTCCTTTAGCTTGTCCTCCCAGCCATTTTTCGCCTTGTTGACCTCAATCAGTGGGCCGCTAATTGGAGGTGTTTCTGTTGTTATTGCGCCACTGCTGCTGCCTAAATTGCTGCTAAGTGATCGCGTAACACTACGGCGCAGCGTTAGAAGAGGGCGGCTCACGTATTTTATCATTGTTTAATTCAACTTATTACCTAATATTTATTTCTTATAATTTTATACAATTGTTCGTGCCAAAATGTGCAAGACAGCTGACTTGACAATCTTATCGCCAACCGCCTCAATGTATCGGAAAAAAAAACTTTAGCTCGATTGGAGCTAGTGATGTGTGCAAATCATTCACAATAACCACAGCTTAAATAAAAGTTTGAATCAAAGCTCTTAACAATAGAAATACTATATTAATAAATTAATAAGTTTATTTTAAGAGAAATAAAGCCATAAATAAGATTTTGCACGAAATGAAAGTTCTTAAGACATTTGTAATAAGACATTAATAGTAGATCTTTTTTTTTTGGTATACAGTTACTTTTGTACATTATCTTATGACTATGTAAATAAATATTTAAAAATTAATCGAATATTGCACATTTTGTTACAAATTTTACTCAGGCGTCTGGGTCATCTACTTTGGGAGCAAGGTAATAGCGTATATAGCCATAATCCTCAATTGGATATTCCACCAACAGCGGCACATCAGCCGCCATACCAATCTTCACCTTTTCCGAAAGGGGCGTGGCACGTGTGAAACTATTTAAATAGCGTCCGGCAAATGAGAGTGTCACAGGCTCCTCCACCTGCAAGCTGACGTCTCCTTTGCTCGTCTCGCTCAGTTTTATATTCACAGAGCCGATTTCGCCGTTAGCGGAAAATTTGATGCCTTCCTTGCTGCAGGCAATCACAACGGACTCACTGAACGTTGACATATCGCGGCAGATGCGTGCGAATTCCATTGCCGGCATATGAATGACACAGGCGTAATCTGTATCCGGAATGCCGAGATGCTCCTGCTCCAAATTAAGCAGACGCAGCTCATATTCGGCGGTGCGTTCCTTGTTCAGCGACTCAAAACTCAGCTGCAGCTTGTTGGCCTTGTCGTCTGCGGTAATTGTGACTGCATCGTCGCCACTTGCGCACTTGAGCACCTTCGTCAGTGACTTAAGATCCAACCCTAGCGACACATTTCGATCACAGTGATACTTTTCAAAGCAGTCGCTTTGCAGGGACATTGATACCAGGGATACGTGTGAATTGTCCATGGCTTGCAGCTAAAATGTAACTTATTATAATTATTTCCAATTGGATGAATATGTACTTTACCTGTATGCCCGAATCGCTGCAATCCAGTGTGCTCTGGTTTAGGATCTCCTTCAGTGCATCCACAATCTTTTTTAGCAGCGTTGTGCTGCCCAAGCGTGCCTCAAACATAATTGCAACTGACCCTATCAACTTAACGCAACTATAAACAATTTCACAATTGACACAAAAACAAGGAAATAGTTTGCAAAAACAGATCAGTGTTATCAAATACCCTGTAAATAATAAGAGAATGTGCTACTGTTAGTAGGATGTTTGAAATAAATAATTTTCAATACATATTGTACAATATATGTACTGTTTCGATAGTATATATTTAACTTATATTTTTCTGGACGCACAAACGTCAATTTTATGTCAATATTGTAAATGTACAATAAAGGGAAACATTACGCCAGTATACCTGCAGAAATGTGAGATGTAAACAACATACCGACATTGATGAGGTTGAATATTGTAGCGACTTCTAGCGATGTTTCACGTTGCTGCCGCTTATCGATTTAAGCGGTCTATCGACATTAACAAAGCGTGCTATCAGCTGTTGAAGTAATCACAAAATTGTTTTTGTTAGCATTTTTCAACTAGAAAATTGATTAATATATAGAGAACAATTTTAACATGCTCAATTAAATATGTTTAACATTTTGCTGCACTTATATAATTGCTAAAGTCTGTCATGGATGCGCCCACTGGAACTGACACAAACGAGTTTGAGATGGAAAGCGCCAGTGATTGGCATCTGTGGTGTCGCCTCTGCGCAAAGGACGATCTTCAAGGCAATATCAATGTGTTTTTAAAACACGAACAATCAACGGCTAGCGAGCGAGATGGCGATGGCAAGGAGTTAGTACCGGCTGCTGTGCCTGTCAGCGACATGGCGCTCGCCACAGCCATAGGAAAATATTTCTGGGTGAATGTAAGTAGATGCAGATTAAATGTTTAAGAAAATATCGATGAATATATTACGTTTTTGTAGATCACACGGAACGAAGAGCTGCCAGAGATGATATGCAGTGAGTGTTTGACACTCGTCACATCACTGGTGAACTTTTCGGAGCGCATAACGCGTGTCCAGAAACTTTATTGCATACTGCAAAGCACGCCGAAGCATAATGCAATAAATATGCAGGAGTTGCGTGCCAGATTTGGGCTGCTGGAGGAGGAGCCGCAGCTGCAGCAGCCACAACCAGAGTCAGAGACGCTAACTGAGGTGCATTATGTTGAGGAGAAGCCCAAGCTACATGAGCTTGAGGACACGGTGTTGGAGCTGGAAAATCCGCTCACGCCGGCAGACCAATACGATGAGAAACCCATAACTGAAACAGTATCAGCTGAAGAAGAAGTGGTTGATCCTATGAATCAGGCAGAGATGGAGGGCGATGACGAAGAGGGGGAAGAAGCGGAACAGGCAGATGAGCAGCTCGAGTACGAGGATGCGGGCACTGAGCTACTATTAAGTCTGTGTGAAACATACAGCAACGAGAACAGCATCTCATTTATCCCTCAGGCCAAATCCCAGGAACGCAGAAAAACACATAAGTGCAGCGAGTGCCCACGCGCCTATGTTCTGCCACAGACGTTGCAGCGGCACATTCGCGAGTACCATGACAAGAAAAGCTCAAAAGACGCAAAGCTGGTGACCTGTGAACAGTGTGAGAAACAGTTTCGTTCCCATTATCAACTGCAGCGGCACATACAACAGCATCTGCCCATGCCCAAACGAAAGATGTATCCCTGCCCCAGCTGCGGCAAGAAGTTCACAACACACGCCTCTGCTCAATCCCATGCACAATATATTCACCATGAAGAAAGGCCGCGTCCCGTCATCTGTGAGCAATGTGGCGTTGGTGTGCATTCCCTGAATGCGCTTAAGGAACACCTGCTGAGCCACACAGACTATGCGCCGTACGAGTGTGATGAGTGCAAAAAGTGCTTTAAGAGCTCAAGCCGACTGAAGCACCATAAGGAGACTCACGATCCGCACAAGTACATTTGTCCCGAATGTGGCATGCAGTTGAATTCACGACCCACCTTGAATCGGCATCGTTTAGTGCACACGGATCAGATGCAGCACAAGTGCGACTACTGTGGCAGGGAGTTCAAGCGAGCAAAGGCTCTCAAAAATCATCTAATTTTGCATACGGGATTAAAGCCGTATTCCTGTGACTTTTGTGACCGCACCTTTGCGAATGGCTCCAATTGCCGCACGCACAAAAAAAAATCGCATCCTGAGGAGCTGGCCGCACAGGAAGCAGCTGGCGGCGCTAAGAGCTACAATCGGAATATACCCAAACTGGAGGCGCTTAAAGCGTTGTACGTACAATTATCCTTTATATTAAATCTCTTCAATGCTATTTAATATTCGATTCATTTCTCTGTAAATCTCAAATTGCAGCACCAAGAACAAAGACAACTTATCGCCAGTGGCTACAAAGCAAAGTGGATGCTTTGCCTTTGGCAAGAAGCCTAAGGCCATAATAAAATCAGATGCAGCCAACCTTTCACTTCCATCGTCGCTTCCCGCCGCCGCAATCTCGCCAGCAGCAGCTGGCATACCAACAATAGACAACATCTACAATCATATAATGAAGCCACCGCCGCCGCCGCCTCAGCAGCAGCAGTTGATACTAGCCAGCGAAGGCAGTACTTCAATCCTGGCGAGCACGCTGCCGGAGGAGCATTCGGAGACGTCTACAGCTGCAACACAAATATTTTCGTATTAGAAGCGCCTTTTGTTTGGGCGCGCTTTTCAAATTGGATGTGCGTATTGCGCATGTGCGGAAGTTGTTGGAAGTCACCCTTGTGTGGTGTAGTATGTGGATATTTGGGGGTAGAGCCAAATGGCCAATATATCCTTTATTAAAGGAATTTAGTTCAGTTGACAGCGTGCGCTTCCTCGTGTCTGCTCCGAGTGGGGAATTTGTTGTACAATTTTTTGGAGTAAATGAATTAAAAGCTAATTGAAAAAATAAAAAACTATGCTTAGCTAGTAAAAAAAATCTATGCAAATCGCCGTGGGCTTCATGCGCCGTTGTGCATTCATTAAAGTGCATAAAACATAATCTGATACGAATTTAAATTTTATGTGCTGTGAGCAGCAAATCAAAAAGCAAAAAAAAAAAAATCGATTTCTCGCCAATGAAAACAAAGTGCAGTAGAGAGAGAGCGTACTTAAAGCGCAGGCAGTGAGTAAAGTTAATAAGAGATTTACAAACAAAGCCGGTACGCAACTCAAGTGTCTAAAAGTTATAAATAAATGAAGTCTGCAAATTAAGCAAATTCCCAGCATCAAAACCCAAACGAGCAGAAAGTTAATCAGAAAGCCGCACGTATAGTAATCAATTAAAACAGGCAGCTGCGCAACAGCTCATCACAAGTAGCTTAAATAATTTAAGCACATAAAGTGCTCGTTTATTAAAAGAACAACCACTAAAGCAATTTAAATTATTTAAACAATATTTAGCAGCAGCTGCTTTGTGTTGCAGCCCTGGCTCGACAACTTAACATAGCCATTTCGAGTAAAGCACAGTGCTTACAGTGCCATTTTGAGTTAATGCTTAAGCTGAACATAACATTAACATAAATCCAAAAACAAAACACAACAACAACGCGTCGTGTTCGCGGTGCTGCACTCACGGTGCGAAAATAATAAAAAGTGCAAAATTGATACGCAAATTTGTGTGCAAGTAAGTTTTCAATACATATTTGCGAAATGATATATAAAACAAATACTGTGCCGATTATGTGAGAATGTGATGTGTTGAGGCTGCTGCGATCACCATCGCAGTCGGCGTTTTTCACTTGTTTTTTACACACGTACGCGGCGCTGTATATAAAACTGTGTGTGTGAGTGTGTGTTGATATGTGTATTCAAAAAAATCGATTTGCTAGTAATTACTTTAAACTCTTGTTGTGAATTTAAACAATTTTGCAGACTCGCTATGCTAAGCCAGCGTCAGCGTAAGCAGCGAAGTTAAACATGTGTGGCCGCCCAATTGCTATTGCTGTTGTTGTTGCTGCTGCTGCTGCTGGCTTTATTGTCGTTGAACGGGTCCAGCGACTGCGTAGGCGGGCCTGAACGCAGCCAGTTTATATTTTACTACAACTACATCAACAATTTAACAGCTCGCGCCAGTCAAAAGTTGAAGCAACAGTGCATTCTAATTGGACTCTGTCCCCTCGACGCTGCTCTATCCCTTCCGCTGTGAGCCCAACATAAAACCACAATACCCAAAAAGTGCACAAGGAGCAGCGGCAGAAGCAGCTGAGAAACAAGAACAAGAAAACAAAGCTAGAAACAAAAGTTTTGTAACTCACTCAGCGGTACTTGCCATCTCAATATGTGTGTTTGTGCTTGTGTTAGTGTGTATTTGTATAAGCCGCGAACCGCATTATCCTTTTTGGCTTGACCCAAATTGCAATGCCCCTCAGAAGTTAGTCAGACAGTGGTCATTTGGTAATCAAAGTGTTTAAGATTGAAAATGAACGCGCAAAAAATTGTTCTTATGCAATCATCAAACAAAACGATTTAATTAAAACTTATTAAGAAAAAATAGTTTGCGTTGCTCGAATTACACATGCCAATTAAGTTCTTCACTATCGAGCGACTACTGTACTTTCTATTGTTTTTTCTGCTGCATCTGATGTTGCCTTCTCTTGTCCAAACTTTATTGGCTGCCCAACTAACACCTATAACGACAAACTCCCCCTGCTACATAAACCCCCCCCCCCCTCCTCCCTCCCTCAATTGTTTGTGCTGTTGTTATCATTTTTATGTGCGGCCAGTTAATTGCCTCCATCCCCAGAGAAAGAAGAAGAAGCAAAAGTAAAAGAAAACTAGAGAAAAACTTTACCAAACTGTCGCCTTCAACCATTTTATCAGTTGAAAGTTTATTTTAAAAGCGTTTTGTTAGCCCCGTCTGCTGATGAAAATTAAAATTTTTACACCAAGCTCCCCACTCCATCCGCATCACGCCCCTCGCACTCGTCTAACTGTCTCATTATTTGGCAATCATGGAGTTGCGTTTGCAGTGGGCCAAAATGAGCCTGTCAAAAGTAGGAAATTTCCTTATTGAAATTGCCTCGAGTCGGAGCCGGGAATCAATAATATTCCTTCCCCTGTTTGCTGTTTTTTGCAAGCATGGTTTTCCTTATGCTCATTTCCGTTTATTTATTGCTCCCAAAAATGACTTTTAATTTTCTCAAACAGAGCTTCATAATGCTGTTGGTGAGGGTGGGAAGGGGAGGGTTACTTTTAATTAGTTGCTCGGTTTTCTCGGGTCGTCACACAAAGTTTTTAAGTGTACATTCTGAGCCATCATTCCCTTGTGTCACATATGGATGCATTTAGTTCGTACGCTAGATAAACACATAAGGGTTGCAGTCAATTCTTGACTAGGGTCAGCTTTGGGTACCCTTCCAAAATAATGGTGTGCGGGGGAAGAAGGTGTTGTTGCCTTTTATCGAGTCCTCTATCTATATTTAAACATGCCAAGGAATGGGATCTTCAATTTATAAATAAAGTGTGTCAAAGCAGTTGGGAAATTAAACAAAATTGAGCTATGGGGTGGTTGGTGTTGGGGGCTGGGGGCTGGGGATGTGCATGGTTTTTCTTATAAATCACAATAGACCATTTTGATTTTAATGTGAAACTGAAAGTCTTTTAAAATATGTTTTTTTGTATAATTAATGAAATACTTCTTTCGTTTGTATATAATATTATGTATATACATATAATGATTTCTTATATCTATTGGTTTAATATTTTGATTATTGTGTAAAAATTAAAATTATTTAATACTTTATAGTTATATTCAATTGAAATTAATGTGAAAAAAAAGGGGTTTTATTTTATTTAGACTTTCTATTTCTATCATCACTGACTAAAAAGAATTTTATTAACGTTGACAACAACTTAATTTCTTGGTAATTTGCAATGGTCATTAACATTATATAACAGAAAACCACACAAAGGGATATAGCTTGATAGATCAAATCGAGATGAAAGGCCCGGTGGATAGAATTTTTCTCAAGCTTTCTCCTCTGTTGGCAAATCCCATTTATTTTATTTAAGATTTCTTTGAAGTGTTATGACAACACAGTTATTCATTTTCAAATGCTTCTTGGGTTCTGTGGGCTTAAAGTAAAAATTATAAACCAAAAGTTTTTAAACCATGGCTGAATGTCAGTTATGTTATTTCTTAATTAATTTATGTTAGCTCCATAGCATCTTTATCAAAACTCAGCCATTAATGGATTTATTACAACTTAAAAAGGATTTTCTCAACAAAACAACTTTTATCAAACTTAAAATGTATTTCTTTCAACTTTAATGTGATTGAATCTTGATCAATTTTACTACATATCTTTAATGCTTATCACATTGATTTTTGTTCGCAGTTCTTATCGTCATCATTCAAATAAATCATTCACTTAGCCAACTTCGATGTTGGTTTTATTGTCGTAGTCACTGCATACACATAATTTCGAATCCCTTGCAAATCCCAGGCTGCGTAAGTGTGTGACACACTCTTAACTTGGCCAAGACTAGTCAACTTGTTATCAATGTGTTTCAATCGTTTGGCTTACTTGGCCTTTTACCAGCGCCTACGACTAAGCCCAAATATATAAGCCCACTCGACATACGCATACTTATTGCCACCTCATATTGATAAGCTTTTGGCCAACATTTGGCAGGCTTCGCTGTTGGCAAGTACTCTCTTCTCCCTCCCTTGTATATTTTTATCTTCTCCACTTGTTGGCTGTTTGTTTTAGTAACTGGTTTTTGTTTTTCATCACATCAAGTTTATTTAAAGTGCATTCGAGTCTTGAAAAAAAACATATATAAATTACAATTCAAAATTTTTGTTTGATATTTGATCAAATAATACCTGTTTGGGCTTTGTTTTCGTTAAAGTTGAATAAATTTACATTGTTGTTCTTTTGTTTAAAATTAAAATATTAATGGTTATTACTTAAAAAATATGCTTAATACTTTTGGTGACAAAATCCTATCTATAACGTGTATAATTTACTTATAAAAATTACGGTGTCTTATCAGCTATAAATTCTTCGTTTATTTATAGCATAAGAATGCGATGTTTTTGCTAATGCTGTAACAAGAAACCATAATTAATCTTTTGATTTAAGCTTTTTGGTTTTTGAAGCTTTAAAAAAGCGTTTAATGCTGTGTAGAGTTTTGTGTATAAGGTCGAAAAGCTGCTCTTTTTATGTCGACTCGTAAAGTTGTTTTAAAACTTTTATATTGCCACCCTTAATGCAGTTTGCAGAAGCTAAAATTTGTAGATGGTTTAGCACAAATGTATAACAAAATTGTTTGCAAATGTTCAAAGCTTGACATACAAATAGTTTAAGTTTACAGAATTTGGTGTATTCTAGTTGTTTATTGAGTGTTATATCCTCATATCTTATATCAAACTTGATAAGTGATCTACTGGTGTATAACAACTTACCCATTAATATGTTGTACAACGAAAATGCGTAAAAGTCTTTAAGTTTTGTCTTGCATTTAAGCGTTTGTTCTATATTTTGTTCTATTAAAGATGCGCGTATTATAGTTTTATACAATTGTAAAGCTTACATAAATAACCTTTGCTACAGTTATACACAACCTAATAACAGTTGTGGTCGGCAATTCTAACCTCTTCGTATAACATAGAACTGATGTAAAGGTTTCGTGTAGTACGCTTTTCACCCTTAGTTTTTTTGTTATACACTGCTTGGACATAACATTCAAGAGACTCTCAACTTTGCTATAAAATTGCCTAGCCAATGCTACAACCTTATACATAATGAAAACCTCTTTTATGGCACTTGAATTGTATACCCCTTAGCAAGTACAATCTCCACTCAACGAACCATAAGACTTCCCCAACATTTTTGTAGAGTGAACTTTAAGTCAAACCTCTGCAGATATGTTTTCGCTCATGTTGTGTTCATGTTTTGAGTGAATTGCTGCTAAGCCCTGCCCATATGCCACATTGCCACATGCAACCGCTGAAAGCTGATGCTTTGCCTTTGGTAGCGAAAAAAATGACACGCATATAAATTGCACGTTGTTATCCTTGCAACTGCAACTGAGGAATGTACAAACGCATCCCTTGACAACCACATTTTTGTTGTTGTTTATTTTCAGCCAAGTTCGTTTTTTTTCCCTAGTTACAACGGCAAAAAAAAAAATACGCAAATAGATACATCGAAAGGGAAATGGAGAAAAAGCAAAGCTTTTACTTTAATTAAATGCGTGCGTGTGCCACCAAAGTCCCAATTTAGAATTCTTTGCTAGTTATTTTCCAGCGTTGTTGTGGTTGTTTTTTCTATTGTTCTTATTTTTTGTTTTTTGCTCTCTCTGCTGCAGTTTCTGATTAACGGCAGCTGCTTTTGCTTTTGCTTTAACCGCCCAAGCCCCCCTCCCCCCACACTTTATCCATTACTCGCTTTGCATAGCGTACTTTTATGTTGATTGAGTGCGGCTTATCTGGAAAAGAACATTCGGGGGGCCAATCCATTCAATTCCGTTCCTCGTAAAGCCCTCTCAGAGTTATAACATATATCATATGATCCCCACCGTTATGTCAATTGTAAGCAAATCAGCGCCATGACCCATAAAAAGCCGCAGCCGAAGACAAATGTTATTATTAAAATGTCCAACGAAAATATACGAAAAAAAAAAAACAATGACAATGGTAAAAATGCGTTATGCGAGGAGCGTAACTAAAATATGTTACAATAGAAATTACGCAATAATAAACTAAAACAAGTAAGAAGGCTCTAGTCGAGAAATCCCGACTAGACGATACCCTAAACCCTATAATTAACGCGTACAGTCAGTGCTTGCATGTATGTGTGTGTGTGTGTGTACACGTATACTGCATATTTTACTTAACTTTAATTTTACATATTTCCGGTGTTTCTCAACCGATTTTAATAAAAGTTTTACAGATTTTTATTATGTTGTTAAGTGTTTCAAATGCCGTCTCAATGTTTTCCAAATTCAAGATTTTGTTGGTATCTATCCCATGTGTATATCGGAAACGGGAAAGGTTATCGAAAATCGAAATCAAACTTGTACTGCCTAGGGATTAGGCGAGCTTAAGTTCCAAATCTGGAGTCTCTAGCTCTTATAGTCTCTAAGATCGACGCGTTCATAGCTATATTGAATCGGCTATTGATGCTGATCAATAATATATATATACTTTATGGAGTCGGAAATGCTTTCTTCTGCCTTTTACATACTTTTCCACAAAACCATTATAACCTTTTTACCCACTTTCAATGGGTTTAGGGTATTTACTAAAAGAAATAAATTGAAAAAATAATCTAAAAATTTTAATGATAAAAAAGCTTATCAATAAAAATTCTTGTATGATGCATATCTAAATTTAAATGTTTAACAAACTTAATTTAATTTTCTTAGACCTACCCTCGCTTGTTTGCTGATACCCGGAATATCCTTTAAGCAATAAAATATCAAGCTAAAAGCCCTTCAAAATGACAGTTACTTGTTGTTGTTGTTGCTGCTGCTGCTGCTGCTGTCGCTGTTGTTTCAGTTGTTGCTGCTGTAAACGGCTGCTATAAATTTGAAGTATTAAAACAGATATCGAATGGATTATTTTTAATATATGACCATGCATATAGAGAGTGCTGCCGCTGTCGCCGTGCTGGCTTCTTCCACACAAAAAAAAAAAACAAAAAAAAAAACTGCAGCCTGGCAGATTGTGGGCGTGTGTTGAGCCGATGCTTGCCAAGTCGAAAACGCAATTAGCCCTTTGCTGCAAGTGCCCCTCGGCCGCCCCGCCAACATCGCAACAGCCTCTCATCTGCAGCACTCTGTGTTGGCTGGTGGTGCTACAAATTGCCATCAGCAACGCATCTACATCCTACATCCGCATCCGCATTTGGCAGCACCACTTGCCAAGTGGTGAAGCCGGCAACATCACAGCTGGCATATTCCGCTGCGTAATCCTTTTATTAATCCCCTTGGCTTGGGCTAAGATCCTTTACACTGCTGTTGGCACTTTTGCAAATCATGAAAAAGAAACCCAACAACGCTGAGCATAGAACTAGATTGTTGAACTATACAAATACCCCGTAACTATCATAGAACTGCACTTTATAGTTATAAATAGCTTATAATAGAGAGCAAAATATATCTTCAATTGAAAATACTTGTTCTTTTGTTTTGTTTCCATCAGCAATAATTTCAAGTTTATTATATTGGCTAAGCTTAACTACATCACTCAACTATTTTTATCAGCTTACAGGGTATGTAGGGTAAAAATAAAGATAAAATGCCACATAAAGTTAAGATAAATACTATGTGGGTGAGAAACATACGCAAAACGCTTTACTCGCCTTTCGCCTGCCTAACTGCCTTGCCTGGTTAGTTCACAATTTGTTGCAATGCTTAGCGAAGATTAAAAATTAATTGCCCTGGCACTGAGGTTTGGGCTGCCAAAAGGGAGCTTGGGACGTCTCCAAGGGAGGCGCAAATAAAGCAAAACCGTTACTTTGGCGTATTTATGCATTTGCGCGTAATTTGTGTTGATTATTTTTGTGTTTTGCAATAGCAGCAGCTGTTGCCAGTGCTGCCAGCCAAGTGTCTTAAAAGTGAAAAATATTGAAAAAAAAAATGTTTTGCGCTGTATTTTAAGCTGTATGGTTTTTTAATAATGCGAATTAATCAGACAGCGTTTGCTCGCTAAGTCGAGTACTCGAGGAGTCACCTTGCAACACTGGCTGTTAAAAAAAAACCATTAAGATCCTTGCACACCCTCAGCTCCTCAAACGCTTTTGTGCAAGAGGTTTGTTGAAGAGCGAGCGCAGCATTAAATATTCAAAATGCACTTAACGAAGCATAGCGCGTAAACCGATAGCCAGCCAACGTTGTACACTCAGCAACAGCGTGTTTTGGCCTGGACAGGGTCGAAACAGGGCCCGTTGTAACTGAAAACCCTTTTGAAGCGCGAGAGAGAAAGAGACCCTGAGCACAAGTAGGAGCCACCTTGTCAGCTAACTTTAAACCGCTGAAAAGGCAACTTTGATGAAACCCTATTACTACCAACAGAGAGAGAGAGAGAGAAAGATAGATCGATAGAGAGAGAGAGAGGGGGAGAGATGAAGCCCCTATTTAGCTATGCATTGGTTACTTGGCAACCTTTATTAGGATTAGATGTTCCATCCAATGGCTCAACAAACTTTTGTTTTAGGCGACGAATAAATTATTGTGAGTGTAAATAAATTTTTAAGCCGTCATTAACATTATTTCTGTATCTTTTTATTGCTTATAAACTGCAATTACTTAATTTATTTTTTTCAAATATATATTTAATCACCAACCACATTCACATTTCGAATCTTTTTAAAGGTCACTTTCGCATCAAAACTCTAACTTTAAACATTTTTAAATATTATTCTAAAAAAAAGTGTGTGAAAAAAATGTATTTTGTAAAATCTCTTTGAGTTTAGGTGGCACTCTATAAACATTAGGGCAACTTGTTTCGCATTTTGTGCTTCCTGTTGTTGTTGTTGTTTTTTTGGTGTGTTATTTTAGCCTTTTTCACGCACCACGCAACGGGGTTGAAAAGTTAATTCAATTAGCTTGACTCTGCCACTTAAGCTGGCTTTTAATAATACGCAGACAGTGTAAGTACTTTCCCAGCCAACATTCGCACAGGCGAAGGAGAGAGTGGTGTGTTTTGCGTTGGGAAGCAGTTTTCATATAATTTTCCACAAATTTTGTCATAATTTGTACCCTGTTATTGGTAAAGGGTTTCGAAAAGGGTATCTAAAGATAAAGAACCAGATTTGTACTATTATCTTTAAGTAAATCTTGTTTTTTATCACATTGCCATGGTCATAAAAATAATATTTATGATACATTGCAGAGTAAATTTCAATTAAGTATTCACTTTGAAGGGCTCTTCTTAATACTTCCTCTCGACTTATTTCCATGGAAATTAAAAAACCTGAAACAACTTCAAAACTTTGGCAATTAAGCAATGAAGTGCTGAGTGCTGAAACTGAAGCTGTTCGCTGTTGATTCTGAGTCTGATGATGGGGGGCCTCAACTTAACGATAACGGAGCCGCATAAATCATTCGAAGGGTCTCGAAAATATTCACGAGTATGTTAAATGTCAATAAAACGTACTCTGACCCAAAAACTTCACGCTGTTTAAATGTCAAAGTCCACACAGCGTATGCGTAATAAATGACAAATTACCCCGAATGTGTGCTCTGCTTATTGTTTGAGGGGTGTATGTGTGTGTGTGTCTTTGTTTGTTTGTTTTAGGGGTGTGTGTGTGTGTGTGTGTGTGGGTCTGTGTGACCGTATTTGCCTTGTGCAATTGCACATAAATCAAACAAACAACTCAATTGAAATGCTAGACGCAATAATATCATAATTATATTGTCATAGAGCAACCTCCTAAGTTTATGATGATTAAGCTGTAGTTTAATTGGTGGTGGGGTGGGGGAGGGTAGTTTTGCGCGCACATATGTGCATTGCATACTTTTGGGCGCGTTCCGTTGCTTAATGAGTAAATCGTAAACTAATTGCAAGATAATTAATTTTAATTATTTGTGTATTTAACTTGGGCTTGCCTTTTACCTTACACCCCCTCCCGCCTCTACTCCTCTTTCTGTAGTGAACCATATGATATAATCAGCTGGACACTGGGACCATTAAAAGCACATTAGCTTGTTAAGCATTTTGGTATTGTTGATGGGTCCACGATTCTGGCCGGCCGTACCCCTCACCCGCCTCCCAAAAACTCTAAGCCAGCGCTATCAACAACAATAACAGAAGCAGCAACAACAACAACAGCAACAACATAAACAACAACATGAACAAAAAGTACATCACTAACAGCCGCTACAACAACAGCAGCAAACGTGCAACAACTTTTGTTTGTTGTTGTCTTTAGTTGTTCATACATCATTATCATTAAACCGTTAAATTGTTTAGTTGTTTTCGCTTTGTATGTATATATACGTATGTGTATGTGTGTGTGTGTTTGTTTGTTGAAGAGATGAGGGCGCCTGTTTGCCTGCTGTGCGGGTGGGAAATGCGAAAGTATGTGTGTGGGGTTTGCTCAGTGGGTGGGTTGCACGTTTAAATGATTTGAACATTAAGGTTTTGCAGTTTTTGGTGGGTTTTTCGGATTCATAATCGAGTATCAAGGGATTTCACACAGAGCTCGAGAGCTGTTGATAGCCTTCGCATTATTATTTCTATAATGTTCTCTTTTCTTTTCGTTTCCCTTCTATATATATATTTTTTTTGTTTCTTGCCTTTTGGGAATTATTACAGACATAGCTTGAGTGCTTAAACCTAATGACATGAGAATTTGAAGTTGATTAGCTGGTTGAGTGACGTCTGCGATATGCCAATCGATTTGGGATTGAGCATTAATAGATTAAATTTGTTGTTTATTGAAAATACAATTAAGCAAACATTTTATAGCAGTTAAATTATTTATATTGAACTTCTACTTAATTTTGCTTTCTATCAATTATTTGTTCGCTTTCACAAACAATTTTGTAAATTATTTGTGCAATTAAATATTTATAATGTTTGCTTGTGTTTTTTTTGTTGTTGTTTTCATTTTAAATTCATTGTAAAAACATGTCGAAATTTACATTTAAAACAATTAAACAAAAAATCTTTATCGTTTCCCTTGCGAGTACATTTTATTATTATTATTGCAAAAGGGAAAACAAGTGAAATGCATGCATAAATAAATAAAAAAAAAATAAATAAATATTGCTTCAAACATTTGTAACTTAGTGGCTAAGGCAACGCCCACAAATTTTCTGTAATATGTGAGACTTTCAGGTTATGTATGAAATTTTTCTTGTCATCTGTTAAACGCAGATGTTGTCGGAACTTATGGAACATGCATAGAGATGTATGAATATGTGTTAGTATCAAGAAATATATTTGTATAAAGTATATACTGACATGCACATGTCTAACTGTACATCTACATATATCGTATACTTTGTACATGTCAGCATTAAATATTCATGTTACTGTGGGAATGGGGGAAAGGGGAGAGAGGGAAAGATATTTAGACATAATGTTACATCTTCATACGCAGCAGAAAAGTATGCTACGGTTTTTATGCCGCTTTGCGTTTGTATTAGTTTATTTGCCGTTACACGCTCAGTTTGCAAGCAAGTGCGACTTGGGAGCGTGAAGGAGTGTGTGGCAGTGTGGGTTATGAATGGGCGAGAGTGAGTGAGAGAGAGAGAGCGAGAGAGAGCCATTTGGCGCTGCCATTAATGTAGCCGCTAAGTGGCAATGTCATGCTAGACTAGGCCCACTGTGCCAACCACAGGCCAACCGCAAAATCCAATGAAGATTTCCGGCTAAAAGGGTGCGTGCGTTATGGGTGGAGGGTTCGCTTAAGGGGGTGGTTAACGTACCAAAATGACTGTGTGTGTGTGTGTGTAAGTTTGTGTGTGTTGGATGGTCCAAGGCGGCGGTTACGCCTTTGCATATTTCATAAGCAATTACTAAGCGGCTTTTAGACGTGGCATTGGCGTTGGCATTGGCATTGCCATGGGCATGGGCATGGAGCGTAGTGTTGTGTTGTGAGAGTATTTTCAAACAGCAATAGCAATAGATGAAGAAAAATTGGCAGTGCGTTGACAACACAGCCACACCCAA
The DNA here is from genome assembly GCA_035044605.1 of Scaptomyza cyrtandrae. Lineage (NCBI taxonomy): Eukaryota > Metazoa > Arthropoda > Insecta > Diptera > Drosophilidae > Scaptomyza > Scaptomyza cyrtandrae. The sequence continues at coordinate 585,846 of JAWNNS010000637.1, forward strand.
AAATACTAAAAGTAGGCGCATACAACGCACTTTTTTTTTCGTTTCTCTAGCTTGCACTTGAGCACAAATGCGAAATGGTTGGGCATATAATTTATGATTACATTTTATGACTACACTCGTTGCCTGTGTCCTTGTGCATTGTTTTTTACCTTTTGCTTTTTGTTGTTTCCCATTTTGCTTCTTTGCTGCTCTTTCCCTTGTTTTTAAGTCATTGCTTCCTATTATTTTGTTATTAAATTACACGCAGTTGCCTTTGCCTTGTGTGTATGTGTGTTGTGTGGATGATTTTTATGACTTTCACAGAGTTCAAAGTGACTGCCTACCAGTCCATCCCCAATTACCCCACCTTTCCCCCTATGCAATGCCATTAAAAGTTGATTTAATTTTATGGAATTTGCACGGCCTTTTTGTGTGTGTGTGTGTGTGTGCGTGTATGTGTGTGTGTGTGTTCTCTTATGATTTTTTGATTAATTTCTGCGCAATGTATTTAAGCTGTTGACAGCGTGTGTAATTTTTGTGTTTTGATTTATAATACTTGGCAGGAGCTTAATGTTGGATTACAAGATGATTAAGTGTTGCAAAAGACACTTCGTTAAGTGCTTTGTGGTCTAAGTGTTTCTTTAATCACAGCACATTCTACTTTTTATTGTTTATACTCAATGTATTAGTGGTTTTTCAATTGAAAAAGGGTTTGACCAAAAGCTTAAAGCTTAACATGAAAAACTTAAGAAACACGCTCAAAACTTAAAATCTAACATAAGAACTACTACTTTATTCCTTAAAAGACCCAATTAACAGACTGAAGTTTTGATAAATTTGTTAAATATTTGGCCAACTAACTAACTTGTAAGCCTTAAAGAGCAGCACGTAGCATTCATTTCACTTTGATCCTCCAGGCATTCACATTTTAGCTTTTTAGGGGCGGGGAAGGGAACTGAGTCGATTATCTTGTATCTTGTATCCTAAACAAAGGCTGACAATTATCTTAATGCCAGGTGCAAGAAATTAATGTGCTGTAAGCACATTTCAACACAATACTGTCTCTAACTAAAGCATACGATGGGGCACATCTGGACGATGGACGGTTGGAGCGTTGGAAGGTTGGACGGTTGGAAGGTTGGAACGACCGGTAGATGACGATGTCGCACTTAATCTGCGATAAAGACGGGCGTCCTTTTTTTGGCCTAGGCAAAAAGGTATCTGTAGACAAATCGCTGTATGGCCGTGAGCTAAAGAGGGCAATGTGTAGAGTTGTGAAGGGGAGGGAACTGAAGGACTCCTTGGTGCTGTGGTTCTTTTTCTTTGTTGTTGTTGTTGCTGCTACTGCCTGTTGTAGTTGGGTGTCATCTATTTGTATTTTTATGTGCTTAATGTCAACGAAATAATTGAGTAACTCTGTGGTGTGTGCGTGTGTGTGTGTGTGTGTGTGTGTGTGTCTGAATCGGAAAGGGAAAAGGCAACAAAGTGCAGTCATAGCTACATGAATAGTGAATAGGGATTGTTTTTTGGACAGCAAAGGACACTGAAGCTGCTGACAGCTCGACTGAAATGGAAAGTTAATGTTTATTCTATTTTTATGTGCGGGGGCTATCGTTGGACAGGAGGTGAACGGTGTAAATCTTTATCTCGATTTGTATTCTTTAGCGCTATTTCATGTTTTGTCTAACAAAATTACGGCAGATGCTTTCAATTACATTCACGAGCCTGAGAAGAGAACAAGACCTTAAATAAACAAATTGTTATCACGAATTGGAATGTTATTTATGTGCAATATATCATTGTAAAAGTGTACGAAAAGTATATGTCTAAACTAATCGATTTATTTTAATCACTTCATATCAGTTCATATACATTTATATAGTATATATTTTCTAATCCAACTGAGCTCGTAGCAGCCGATTAGACTAAAGTTTTATAGCTTCGTTTGCTGTTGGGATTTGCGCGTGTTGTTTTCGTTATTATTTTCTTTCTTTTTTATGTACAAACTCTTTTGCCTGCTTTTAGGCTTTATGCCTTTTCAATAGGAGGAAAGCGAGAAAATTTTATGAGCACGACAGCGATCCACCTGTTTGGCATACACAACTAGTCGGAAAAACAGTTTTCTTTTCTTTCGTGGGGCAAGCGGGCTTTATTTTTGACGTTCACAGATATTATATTTTCGGTTGGCATGGTGCGTGGGAAAACCAATTTTCTCAGTACGCCACTTACCGTTCTGCTTGGTAATATGACCATTTTATGGTCCACGCATGTGGCGTGCATGTATGTGTGTGTAGATGTGAGTGTGTGTATAGGTGCTAAAGCTAAACACGTACTAGCTAGTTGTTGTTGTTATTTGCTCTAGGCAGCAGCACCACCTGCCTGCGTTTTTTTTTCGTTTTCTTTTTTTTTTAATGAAACAATCTCAGCAAATATGATATTTCGTATGCAAACATGCAAAATATTGCTTCTGCTCAAGACGGGGCCCAGAGCGTAATCGTAAAAAAGAAATAAGCCCCAACCCAAACTCTACTTGCTGAGTTACTGCTTCTGTACTCTGTGTATCTTGTGTGGTTTTGTGTTTTGTGTTTTGTTGGGGTGGCTGCGTCTTACGTCAAAAGACAAACAAACAAATATTTGCGCTGACAATAAGCTGAGCGAAGCGCAAAATAACGGAATTAAATACAGTACACGGTTGTTCTCAAAAACCATTTCGCTAGAATTTGAACAGCAAAAATCAAAAGTATCAATAAGTTCGCTTTTTCCTATTATACCAACCAAATGAATATTGTTAAAAATATGTAAAGTATAAAATTAGCTTTGAGTTAGCATTAATTTACAAAACTCACGAATGTATTTAATACTCCGATTGATCTATAGGTATGCAAAATCCCACGATTAGGGGGACACTAAAACAATAGACAAAATCAAGGCGACAACCATAACCAGAGCACTCTCTGAACAAAAAGTCAAGACGCTGTGAAGCGCGTAGAAAAATGGCGCAAAAGCTTCTCCTGCTTTTTCAATACGTCAACGCATTTTGAGCGGCTTTTATGAAAAATGTATGATTTTAGTTGCCAAACGCAAATTGTCAGCTGCATTTCAAATGAGGCTCTTTGCCAAAGAGCTAAAAAGAGAGAGAGATAGAGAGAGAAAAAAGAAGAAACCCTTTGATAAGTAAATACACAAAAGAAAAAAATGTACATCAGTCTTCGCTTTTTGTTAACTCTGTACGAAAATGTGTCTGTATACGTATTTTAATGCATCTTATGTACACATATACGTACATACTCACACACTTGTAACGTAACATTAAATCTATATTGTATATCAATAATTCAATATTTATTTTCACTTTTGTCGCTTTCTCATTTCTCATCTTGTGCTCAGCCATAACAGCTCAGCTGTAACAAGGAAATTTAATCTTTTACCTTTTCCACATTTATCCCCACCTTGTTTTGCTGGCTATATATATATATATTTTTTTTTCCAGGATATAGATTCTTTTTGCTGTTGTTGTTTGCTATCTTTGATGAGCGCCGAAACCCAATTAGTTGACGACAACGTTGACGCTGAAATTTGAGATCTCGACAGCAGCAGTAGCAGCAGCAGCAATAGCGCCACCAATTGAAGTTCAAATTGTGTTAATAACAAAGAAAATGATAAACATCCATATCTTTTTCGTTTCGTTACATTTAATTTTATTTTTTATCTTTCTCGTGCTGGACAATTGATAATCAAATCACTGCCAAATGTGGTTGTCTGTATCTTAAGTCTCCTCCCTCTCTTTCTCTCTCTCTCTCTCTCTCTCTATGTGTGTGTGTGTGGTTTTTTAAATTGCTAAGGCCTGAGGGCGGTAAATGAAATGTTTGCCAAGGATGGATTGGCTGGACAACGTGCCAAACTGCAGAGTAGGGAAGCATCATAATGAGGTGCTTGTTTGTTAGTTGCAAAAAAAGTCGAGATGCAAATAATGATAAAAGTGAAAACCAACTTCACAAGTGAAGCTTCTGTAAAATATGTAGTTACACATATAAAAATATATAAAGATATAAATCCAGAAAAAAGCTATATAATTCACGGACATAGATATAAATTCAAATTATTAGAATCAGAGTAGAGTTTCAACTTTTGCTTTATCTATTATTCAGCTACTTTTGCAGTGATTTAAGTGAAGTAACCGATAAATGTGGAGGTGTGTCGATCTGACTATCAAGTAGATTATGGAATGAGGTGATCATCAAAGCGCAACGAACTTGAATGTAGATATTAATATATTGTAAAAGCGACGCGCACCAAAGACAGATTAAATAAAACATAAAAATTTATTTAAAAGAGCCGACTACAAAAGTAAAACTTTCTTAAAACTTCTACACGATTTTTAACTAACTATCAGAAACACATACTTTTAACCTTTATCCTCTGTTTAGCGATTCACAATCTTCGAACTTTTAGCCATTTTATGTAAGCAATTCAAAGAACATGTGCCAAATACACCATGCATACATACACATTTGTATTTATATGTATGTATGTGTGTATATGGGATTTTAAGTAACTCTATTTTCATTAAATACCATCTCATTGCGGCAACAACTGTGTAACATCTTCACCTCCGCACGCCCCTTTCCAGAATCTATTACCATAGTCACTAATTACAATTGCGCGCTGTCTGAGACTTAAGTTGTACACATTTGGTCAGATGCTCCCACTACGACTACAACTGGACGTCTTATAGCCCCAGAGGAGTTCACATCGGTTGCGTCCTATTCAGTGTTGGGCAACTAAGCTGTCAACAAATTAACTGTAACGCTCTGAGCTGCGGCGGCTGCTGCTGCTGTTGCCGCTGCTGTTGTTGTTGTTGCTATTCCAACATTTTGGGCATGTTTTGTTGCCTAGTTTCAGGCGTCGCTTGACCGTGCACATGTGTCCTAAATTGCATGCCCCAAAGGAGACGCTTTACAAAAGCAACAACCAACCAAACCAACAAAGCGACAGCAGCTGCTGCATCTTCACATATTGTATTGAACAATTAGCTAAATTGCTTAGACCCCAAATAAAGGGAAGCAAGAAATATAAACTGCTAGATTAGTAATATTTATTTTTGTATGTTTCTTTTATTTTAATACACTTGCAGTGGGTAATTTTATTTTTGTATAATGTGATTAAAGAACTATTTTTCGATTTATTTATGATTTTTTCTTTATTGAAAATCAGATTGAAAAATCTTTTCACTTATAAATGTGTATCCCTCATGTTTTATTTACAAAAACCAAACCGAATTTGATCTGACATGTAATCAATTTAACAATTATATTTAGAAGTGTATATATAATGCTCGTAGCTTTCAAAATAAATTTAACATATGTACTCCATATACATTTATTCCCTTTTTTTTTCTTTGTCTCGTTCTTCCTTTCGAACAGATGTTTACTTGGGCAAGGGAGTGAATGGTGGCGGGGAGGGGGTGGGGTTTGGTTTGGTTGTCGCCATAAACGATATACATTTTGTATAAATAACGGCGCTACGTGCGGTAATGATGCCGACACGTGACAAGCCAGCGAAAAGCAGGTAGACAAAAGGCGCTGAAATGAGATATTTTTGGCGAATATTTATTATATGGCGTCCGGGCGAGCAGGCAGGTGTATAAATTTGCATGAGCTACTGCGATACGTATGTGGTGCAGGTGGTGCAAAGCAGAAACGTTAGCAGGGGGAGAGAGCTACAGAAACAGTTCACAAAGCACTGCATAAACAAATAAACAAACAAAACATAAATTTTTGCACACGACAATGTCGAGTGTATTATGTAGGTGGCAGCTCTGCCAACAGCAACTGTGTATGGTGCGAGATCTGGAGGGTTGGATGTGTCCTTATGCTTGGCACGTTTTTTTCTTGGCTGACGCCGTTTCCGGCTTCTGGCTTCTGGCTTTTGCTGTTGCTGTTGCCTCTCTGTGGGCCTTTTGCAACTCCAACGAGGTCTTGACATTGGCTTTGATAACAATAATAATAATAAGAAGGTATAATAACAATCATTTTGTGCCCATAAATGCCGCTTCATGCCTCGACCACGCACATCGAGGCCGCCAACGCCTTCGTTTAGTGTTACCTGCCCGCCCGACCCCCAAAGTTCCTCCCTTTTTACTTTTATTGACTGACAGTTTTGATGGAAAATTGGTTTATTTATTGCAATATTTTTATATTTATTGTTGCGGCACATACAAAACTCTCGATTTTAAAACAATATAAAATAAATTACAATATCTTGAAGAGGCTTCCTTCCGCATTTGGCTAGAAAGTGAAAGAGATTTCCAGTTCCATAGCGATTTACTGCAAAAGATGAATATAAACACAAATTTATTGGTATACTTTTATGTGGCAAGGCTTAAGACTAATCAAATAATTTGTTTTTATCTTTCTCATTTTAGCTTGATGTGTGCTTTTGGAAACGCATAAACTGCAGAAGACTTTGGATGACAACAACAACCACAACATAAAGAAGTGGAAAATTATGGCGATGTTTAATAATAACGTAAGTATCGTGCTCTTTTTCAATTCACTATATACTTAAAAAATGTACAAAACTCTTAAAAGCTCAATATGATTTATTTGTCTTATAAAGATATGCAGTTAACTATTAATAAAGGGAAATAATGAATAGATCAATAAGGTTTCAGCTATATATAAATATAAATAATATGTTCATGCGATGAAATGTCAAATATAATATTTATGCAACCTTTTTACCTCAACTGTAATAAATCGAACAATCTGTAATGGAATATTTAACGTTTTTAATCTGCACTATCATAAATATAAAGATAATGCAGATTTCAATGTACTGTAAACTATATACCACTAACTAAAGATTGGTCTATGCAATAATGAGTGAACAAAACATGCCCCTTTTAAAATAATGATAAAGTCTATAAATGTCTTAGCTTTCTTTGAACCAAACATCGACAACATTGCACATAATTCCCAAACTCTTAATCTTAAATGCCAAACAAGCCAAAGCTGATATAATAGTTATATAATTTTTCTTTCCAAATTGCTCTAAAGCCAAAGACTTATGTCATATGCCATTATGTATCATCAGCGAAATAAAATCACAAAATCACATATTCTCAAATATTATGTTCCACTAACGCTTCCCATTTCAAACTTTCGTTTCGTCGATAAATCAAAACGCATTTGAAAAGTTGTGGGCAATAAGCCGCAGCAGCTGAAAGCAGCAGCAGCAAGCAGCATCAAAATGGGGTTAAACACACATTTTCGCATATCGAATGTTCGCTTTTGTGTGTTGGCCAACACTTTCTTATAGTCATTCTCTCTCTCTCTCTCTCCCTCGCTGTGTGTGGCTCATTTGTCAAGCGCTGGCAGATCTTGTGGCCACAAATCTAAGCCATGCTGAATGTATGATTTGGCCATTACGCGCAAAAGGAAGGAAGTTACGTGCCAATGCTAAATCGAGGCTGCTTTTCAAGTGTCTAGACTTTTGGATCAAAATTTGCGTTGCAAACAGTTCAAGAGGATGATATTTGCATAGGGGTCGCGCCAATAAATGAAGGGGGTTCAGGTCGTAATTACAGTGTCTGTATGTGTGTTTGTTGGCTATTGAATGGTTTTGTGTTTTTATGGGCAACTCCTTCGTTTACCAACCGACTCTAATGCAATCCTCTCTGTTCATAAAGCAATCTCGCCTTTGCCTTTTGTGCAAGTGTGCGAGTGTCTGTGTGAGTTATATGCGGGCATACCCAAACTAGATCCTTCATTTTCTTTTGCATTTTCATTTGTAACTTTTTCTTTGGAAGACCCGGACATGTGTGGCAAAGCACAAGGATATCAGCTGAGTACAAAAGGCAACAAATTAAACTGTTCTCTATTTGCAAATGAATTGTGCGTGTCTGTGTTGCGTAATTTTGCAGAAAACTTTCCAATGGCCCCCATATCAAACAGAACAGAACAGAACCGAACCGAACCAAACCTCTTTTTGCCTCTCTGATATGTTGTAAAATGTTAGGGATAACCCAATATCTTGGCAAATAAAATACCCAAACACACACACACACACACCCAGTCACACACTTGAAATAAAATAAGTAGCTTCAATAGAAAAGAAAAGAAATGAAAGCAAAGGATTTTCGATGTCTTTGTGTAACTACAGTGAACTCTTGACTACGTGAACGTAGGCGTTCGTGTTTATCAAAATAATTGTTTATAGTGGCAGCAAGTACAATAAGACCTTAAACAAATTTTCAAGTCATAGAACGAACCCACTTTTTTGTGCTGAATAATATTTATATATATACAAACACGAAAAATAATTAATAATTAATAGTAATAATTATAACTAAATTAATAACAGCTTGGTCGACAGTTTTGTTTTTAAATGTTAAACATCTTTAAACTAATTACTTGTATGACCAATTTTGATGTTTTAATGTTAATTTCTGATAATTAATTAGTAAACGTCCCATATTTGCTGTTTGTTCTGATTGTTGAGTGACTACTGCGTGTATGTGTGTGTGTGTGTGTGTGTGAGCAGGTTTTTCGTATGTGGGCTGCTTTCTTGTGGCGTTTCATACGCTCAATTGCTGTTGGTTAGCCAACACTGGCTGCGTGTCCTGGTCGCTAGTCAATTGAAAATGAAATTCCTAAAACTTGCCAAGCAAGTTCTTGTCTCAAACTCACTAAATGTGTGTGTGTGTGTATGTGAGTGTGCGCCTCAAAGCACAACGTGCGGACGAGCATGCATAATGAGCTGCCCCTCCCCGTTCTCTCCCGTTCCATCCAATGTCCTTGCCTCTATGTGTTTTTCTGTGTTGGCATGCGGGCAAGTTACCTCAGCAAATTAATACTAACAGACGCGCAAAAGTATGCAACATCAAATGGCCAAAGCGACGTGCCACCAGTTTTTATGACACTGCAAGAAACGAGAAACAACTACCGTTGGCTCCTTTCAAAAAAGACCTTATGGATCGTTAAGCTGCAAGCTGCAAGCTGCAAGTTGCAAGTTGCAGGGGACACATTTGGTAGCACCTTTTCGTTCATGCTGCTTATCTTTTTTGACACGTTCAGCTGTCGCATGTTTTTATATTTTTTTTATAGATTTGTTTGCGTGCACCATCGTCCATTTTTTTGTGAGTGCATTTGCTTGTTGCGTTTACTACGCAGTTTACACATTTTTACGATTTAACTCAACAAATTTATATTTATTTCCGTTGTTCATATATACTATATTTTTTTATTTAGTATTTTTGCGTTTTTTTTTTGTGCTTTGCACATGTGCGAAAGTTTTCATTATTGTCACAAAGTGACAGATTGTACAGAAGCAGAAACAAAGCAGCGTTAGGGCGGTGCAGTTAAGAAGGATTAAGCACATAAAAATGCAAACATAATGCGGCCATATTAAATGGAACAACAAGAGGAACGAAACATTTTTACACATTTTTTGTGTGTGTGCCGGAAACAGTTTGGTTAACTACAATAAGAACCTGCTGTGTTGGCTTAAAAGGTACTTGGCCTGGCTATTTTATGAGTACTAACCATGATGGATAGATAAAGTTCGCTGTTGTACTCAAAATCTTTAGGGTATTTCGGTTAATTACAAAAACTTAGGAACAAAAAGAATAAAATGTTTTTTATGATCAAATAAAGTTAATCTAAAGTGTACAAGAAGGTAAATTGCCTTTTTTAAAAAATGAGAAAACTCATCGAAAGTACATAAATGTAATATAACAACAGAATGTCTCCAGGATAATGGAAAATTCACCTATAAAATCGATTTTCTTGGCAATAATATTTTGTAAATTTACCTTTAAAAAATTCAATAATAAAAAGAAGTCACAAAAAAATACAAATATTTAAAATTCTTAACGCGAAATGTTTGTTTTTTTTTATATTCATGCACCATTTATAGCTAAAAATAACTTACCCTAAAGTTTTTAATATAAATTCAGCTTGTCAACGCTTGTTCCAAATAAAATTACAAATTGCTCGTTGTGAAATTTGAGGCTTTTCGTTAAGAGTCACACTGGCAATATCTAAAAGAAAAATAAACGAAAAAGAAGACAACCACATATATAAGTAATTTTTTGGTACATTTTACTCGATTTTGATGAAACGTAATATTTTTGGTAAATTGTTTTTTCAGTGGTGAAATTTGATTTTCATGAGGCAGCCATTTGCCATTCAGCAATTTGTGCAGCCTTGCAAATTGCATTATGAACATAAACATATTATCATTATCTTTTTCAATTTTTTTTTTTATACAATATTTTTGTGCACAAAAATAAATTCAGCAAAATGTTCTACAAAACTTTTTTTGTGTTAAAATTTGTGTCAGGTCAGTTTTTGCTAATTCGAGGTTTGTTGGTTTTTGCTTGTACCATTTTGTCATTCATGCGGCCATTTGACATTTGCATATTTGACTTTGAAACCGAGCCGTAAAATATGGCAATGTGCGCGTTGTGTTTTGAATGCATGAGTACGTAAACGCATGCCAATCGAATACGAATATACGCATATTCATATATCGAATGGAAAATCATTTTAGCCTGTAGTTAAAGAACAACAGTTAAATCTCAGGCACAAAAGCAATACTTAGCAAAAACAAATGGACAAAAAATGTGCGTTGAAATGTTTTTTTTATTATTATTTTGTTACTTGAAATTTTTTGAAATGCAAATTAAAAGTCCTTAAACCAAACTTTTTTCCTAATGAATCGTGTTCTTTATGTAAAAACTTTAAAAACTATTGAGATTAACTTAACATTCATATTTGTCGATACCTATAATTGGTTTATAAATATCACAATAAACTCAAAAATATGCAAATAAATTACTTTTAATTTTTGAATTTCTATATGAGAAATCTTTTTTCTTAACTGATAAAAACCCAAATAAAAAACAATATCATAAACTATATGTCGAAAAATAAATATGAAAACAATAAAAAAAAACTGCCAAATCGTTTGGCTAGCTTCACATATGAAAATCCTAAGCAGTTTCCACGGCAAATTCCACTTTATATGTATGACATTCAAGCTGGGAAATAAATCAGTTTGCTTTTTGGTACCCGCACAATTTAATTGGCCTTATTGCCGTTGGCGTTATAGGTCGGCACACCCCAACAATCAAATACACACACACACACACACACACACACACAATACACATACACATACAAATTTATTACGCCTCCAACTGTGGCCAGAACTAAGGACTCTGAGACTCTGGGACTCTGGCTGCCTAATTCAAACATTCGAATTTACGTTAAACCCTCATAAAAATGCGCGCGACAAAAGCAAAGAAAGAAAAATAAGAAATCGTTATGAAGTTCATTCAGTTGTTGTCAGAAGGGGATTCAGAGGTAGGTTACACCCACACACACACAGGATATTTAAACTCACATGAACTGTGTGAAAAGATGGAGCAGTCGCTATCAGATGGCAGCATCCTGTGGCGTTGCTCCTTTCGCAGTTTCTTTTATACACATACATATTTATAGATATGTACATGTTGTTGTTGATTTCTTTGCTTTTTTCCCACGCTAGATGGCATTGTCGTTTACATATCGTCCTGGCAAAGAGATCTGTGAGTGTGTCCTGCGTCCTTCTGTGTCCGTGTCCGTGTGCTGGGCGCTTGCCACGTTTGCCGTCTAAACGATTTACGACACTTTTGCCAACTGCTTTTGCCGCACACATTTGCAATATTGTTTCTACTAACTGCGCGTCTGTCTCTGTCTGTGTGTGTCTGTGGCCGTGCCTGTGAGTGTGTGAGTAACTGTGTGTTATTAGCATTAAACAAAACCAAGACAGCTACCAAAAACTTGGCAAAAACACCAACAGAATGCTGCACACGTTCCTTTTTATTATGTTAAATGTCTCCTGGGGACAAGCAGCAGGACACACACACACATATATAAGCACCACAACTATAAGCGATGTATTGTAGCGTCTGCTTTGACTTTCTTTTTATCTGCCTCTGTTGCTGTTGTTGTTTTTGTTTGCAACTGTTCAACTGTCACTGCTTCTGTCACATTTCACATTCACTCAGCCTCCGAATTCAGCTTCAGCATCAGCTACAGCGCAACGCGCCCGCCAAAAAGTATGCAACAAAATTAGCCAGCGCAACAACGGCAGCAGGCAGCAATTTTGTCCACCTGCCGCTTTAAACACACAGCACGCCGCTCCACCGAAGACTGATAGCGCTTTCCTATAGCCCAATGCAAATGCGGACAACTTCGGAAACTCACCCACGCACGAGCAACGAGCCGACGAACGTGGGCAACTTCGATTGCCGAAAGCTTTTACACAGCGTTGAGTCAAGTTGAATTTTGCTGAGTCCCTCTGCTCTTCATTGAGTTGGTATTTCAATTTACTCAAAGAGACGCAGAGTCTTCTTAATTGCAGAGTAGATTCTTTACTTAATACTCGAGTGTCGTTTTGAGTTGCCTGACACCTGCAAACAGTTGAGCGCAACTCTTGCAACTGTTTCGAGCGCTCAAAGAGAGGTTAATCGTGCAAATTGAGTTGAGTTTTTGGCTTGCTACTCTAAGCAGCTCTTAGGCACAAGCAAAGTTCGGTATGAGCTACTTTTCTGTTGAAATAAGTTACCTTTTGAGTCTTGTGTTACTAGCCTGTCTGTAGCATGGAGTTTTACATTTAACTCACTTAAGCTGTTACTTTGCTCTTTGAGCAATAAAAATAAGCAACAATTTTGAGTATATTTAACTTTAACATGTGAGCTGCAGTTTTTATTTATTATTAATTAGTTAGTTTAGTTTAGTTAGTATTTTTTTTATAAAATCACAGTTAAATAAAAAAGAATAATCTTTCAGGTATTTAATTTTAAATTTTAAATAAAATAAGTTCTGAGTTACATTTATTTTTTTTTCATAACATATTTTTCGCAATTATTTGGCGCTCTTATTTGTGTGTTTTGTAGGCAAAAACAAATTTAATGTTGCTTCGAGTCACTCAGGCTTTGAGTTACCTTTTAACACAATTATCGTCTGTACGTTTTCTCTTTAACTGTTCGAACTCAACTCAACCTATTTGCGCTCAACGCTATGCGCTCTCTTTGGGTACAATTTCGCTTGCATTACTGCATTGAGTTGTTTAGTTGGCTCCATTAAAACATATCCAATTACTCTTCGAATCACTTGAGTGTCATCCGGACACTGAGTAGCTTGATTCCCACTCTAGTCTCACTTCCGTTCGCTCTCTTTGCATAGTTAGCTTTATTGAGCTGCTTTGGACATCGTTTCGCTTAACGACTTCGTTGCTTGCAAAAAACTCACCACAGTCGCTCGTGTGAGTGCTCACGAGTGCGAATTGAATTCTCGTCGTCTCGGTTCGGCCTCCACACACGCTGAAACACAGACACACACACAAGCGCAAGCTGTTCGCTGCGCTGGCATTGAGCCTTGGCCAATCGTAAAAGTTTTGTACGTATTTAGTACAATTTCGGGATTTGGCAGGATGTAACGAGCCTGTAAGAAACTGAGCGCGCTGTGTGTGACAAATTTAACAACAACAACAACATCCAAATACAACATAAAAAATTATAAATAATACAGATTTAACAAATATAATGTTAGAACACACTTAAATATATACCGCAAAATCCAAGTCAAGTGTTGTTAAAAAAATAGTTTTTGTGCATCTTTTACTAAAAAGTTGAAAATTGAACCCGTCAAAACATCTTCGGCTTGCCTCGGTGATTGTTCGGTAACAAACACTGGCTGTTCCGTGTCCCCCTCCCCGCACTACATAATCCTTCTCGCACCCCGCTCCGTCCGGTCCGGCAACGCATGCCACGCGTCGCGTCGTTGTTTACCGCGTGCCGGTTAACGGGTTCTTCCATTTTGGTTTCGATTACTTTACTTTTTGTTTGGCTCAAATGCCGCAACAGCTAATTATAAATATTATGCTTACAAAGGCAAAGGCCTACAAAATGAACCAAAGATCAACGCTTTAAAACTGGTAAAAAGAAGAACTATTTATTCAACCAGGCTTTTGTGTGTGTGGATGTGGATGTATGTGTTATATACATATAAATAATATTATGTAGGGCAATAGGAATCGAAATGAATTCTCTGCTTGAGTTTCCGCTTGATTTGCTTATGCTATGCCCAAAACATAGAAATTTCTTATGGCTTCTTGTGCAAAATGCTCTCGAAGCTGAGAAATAAATAATATAAAACATAAAAAGTGGCTCAACAAAACGAAACGGCGATTTTCACAGCAATTGGCAAAGGGGTCGCCAAAATGATGGGCCAGCAGGGGATGGCCGGGTTGGGGCGGAGGGGGCGTATATAAAACTAACCCAAAATCAAAATCGTTCTGTTGTGTGTGTTTGTTGTGTGTATGTTGTTGTTGCTGTCCTGTTGTGTCCTGTGTCATTGTCCTGCTGCTGTTTGCTGTTGCTGCTGCTGCTGTTGGTTGTTGGTTGTTGGTAATAGTGTCGTTTCCTTTATTTGTGCCCGCATTGACTTTTATGTTACCTTCTTTTTCTCTTCTCTGGTCTTCTCAACGTTGTTTTTGTTGTTGTTGCTTCTCTCGACGCACACAATTGAAAATTCAATTGATTTACAAAATGAAGTTGCTTTTCTCTGCGTATGTGTATGTGTGTGTTTGTGTGTATGCGTGTCTTTTTTTTATCTATTTTCATTTTCACTTTTACGAGCGGCACAATACACTTTTGAGCTGCTTGCCGGATGTTTTTGTGCTGGCTGAAAGCAGCCATTAACAGCTTTGCAGTTTGTAGTTAGGCGGCTCAAAGACAAAAACGGAGAGAGAGAGGCTTGAAATAGGCGTGTCGCAGCGCTGGGGCAAGGTGTTAGAGTGGCAGCAGCATAACTAGCGGCACGTTTGCGGCCAAACTTTCGACATTGATGGCTGTCACATCATGTGTCCACTTTGCGTATATCTATATATTTATATATATTTATATGTGTGTGTGTACGGCCTAAATCGTTTTAGTCACAGAACTATGAGCTGTGATTTTTTTCAGCTTCCTTTTTTGTGCGGTTGATTCACTTTCTTTCGTTTTTGTTTGTTTTTTTTTTTTGGTTGGCCATTGCAATGTTTGCTTTGGACATTGGCCTCAAGAGTTATGTTTGGCAAAGGATGCGCTTTAGATTGACACAGTTGGGCTTTTCGTGAGATGTTCAAAAGTGAATTTACAGGAAGTGAATTGTAAAGTGTAAGGCGATCGATTGATTTGACTTTAATTTCATCGCACTTTCTATAGCTTAAACTCAAAATAAGTCGAGTTTAGCTTAAATGTTTTTAAATTTGTTTCAAGCTTGATCAAAATAATAGTTTGGTGATTTTTGATTTTCTTTTTGATAAAATGTGAGCGTCAAATATTTATTATTTATGCTATTATGTACTAGAGTTCAGCATAAACTGACCGAATCCACCTAACGTAAATTATATATTTCTGTCACATCAGTAAATTAAAAACATTTTAGTGTGAAAAGTTGTGCTCCATAAAAGTACGTGCATTATTTAATGTTTTAGAATATTTGGATTTATAGTTGTTTGCGTGATTTTTAGAGCTTAGAATTTTATTCAGTTTAGAAAAAATGGTTTTTGATTGCATTATTATAATATTATTTTATATATATATGTTTATATCTTGTTTTTATTATTTTGTCGTGATTTAATAATGTGCTTCGCATAAGAGTATGCAACAGTGTTTGTTTCCTACACATTTCACTTATTGATGGGAATTCTCTAGAGACGCTAAAAAGTAGGCAATTTATTTTTTGCTTTGACTTGGTAACTTTTGATCTCCTCCTTGAAATCAAAGAAAAATTGTTTCACGCAACACAAACCAAGCAATGGATTCGTAGTAATCAACTCTTGTTAGAGCAGGAGGTTGTTTTCAGGGGGTCGGTAAAAACGTGTAGTTTCCGTGTCGCTTTTTCATTAATTTTTGTGTCCTTTGACAGCTGTTGCTGCTGTAACTTTGTATGGTATACTTTCAGCTGCATTCAGCTGTTGTCTTTTATTTTTGTTGTGCTGATGTAGCTGAAGCTGTAGCTACTTTCTGCAGCATTGATCGTTTGCCATAGAGATAATTTGCAGTTAAGCCAAGCAAAAGCAGCTCAGTTATGTTGTTTCACATTGTTAGCCAGTTTAAACACCCAAAGGACATGCCTTCTGGACTGCTTTCTGAAGTGTAAGCAGCTGATGAAGTAGTTTTTACAGTTGTTGACAGACTCTTCTCTTTTAACATGACATTTTTGTTTTTTTTTTGTTACTTATTTGCTCGCTTTAAAACTTGAATCTCACTTATTTTGTCAATCTCTGCCTTGTGCAACTTTCATTCATTTTCCACATTCTTCGTCTCATTTCGGGCATTCACTTCAGTCTCGCCCAAACACTTTGTTTAAGCAACTTTCCTCGTTTCGGTGTCAAGTGTTTTTATTAGACCCAAAGCAAGAAAAAGAAACGAAACCGCCAAAGAAAATATTCAGAAAAAATATGTAAAGAAAAAAGTTGCAGCTATTGAGTCGACAGCTGGCAAAAAGCAGCATCAACTACTGCTTTACCCTTACTCTTCCTTGCCACTCCCCCCACCCACCACTGCCATACAACTTTACTCCTAGAAAGCTGTCGCCTATTTTGACTATATACGTATGTATGTATGTGTGTGTTTCTTTAATATGAGCTGTTCTTGTTGTTTCTGCTTGTTCGCTTTATCAAAACAAAATTTAAATGAAGCCTTGATGCAAGCAAATTTTTCTACTCTAGTTTTTTTTCTGTCGCTTTCTTCTTGAAGCCAAGTTCTTGAGATACGCAAAACACGCATACGCCTTGTGTGCTTGTCAACATTAACCATCGCAATTGTTCTCCTTTTGTTATATTGTCTTATAAATGGTGTTTGTGGTATACATGCTATAAAGCGAGCAGTTGTCTTATCAGATTTCATTAGCCTAATTGAGTTATCTGTCTCTCTCCCTCTCTCTCTCTCTCTCTCTCTATTGCGTTGACCAAGTTTATAACTGTCATTGGATAAATAATGAAGGAAAACTTATGCAAAGAGTAATGAAAGTAGTAAGAAGAAATATTTGAGTGAGAAATGTTTGGATTTTGTTAATTTTATGCAAGTTATTTAATATTTGCATTGCAGTTTTCGTTTAATTAAGTAAAAGTGAGAGAAATTCTTATGCTTTATGCTTTAGGGGCTAGTTAAGAGACTCGTTAACATTTCATTCAATGTCAAAGAAACTTTGAAGTATTTTCAATTTAAATATGAACAAGCATTAAGCATTTGGAGTACGAAAAATAAAGCCAACTATGGCTTAAGTATTATTAAAAATAGTATAAAATGTTTGCCAATTATGTTTTCGTATCAAATGCTTCTTTCGAAAACATTTTCCACACCTAATACATTGCTTTAACTTAATCGGATAGTTTTTTTATATTGCTATATATCTCATATAATTTAATTTAATTTGTCTAGCTGTCTCTATTGAAATATGCTTGTAATGTATGTACAGTAGACACCCCATAAATTGCCTGTATCTCTAATCAAACTATTTCAATTATAAATTGCCCAGCTAGAGTCAAGTCAAGTCAAGCACAGTTGCAAAGTCTGATGCCTTGTAAATTGCTCAATGTAATCTTTGATCGTTTGTGGCATATGTTGAAAGCTTTCCCTTTATGCATATGGGCATATATATATATATGTATAGTATGAGTTCGCATTGCATTTGGTGCCCTTCTTTTATCTTTATCTTTGCTCGATAATGACAGGCCGTGTGTGTATGTGTGTGTGTGTGTGTGTGTGGCATAAAATCCATTAAATCAACTGGGCGAAAACGCGGGCAGTCGGCTTCTGGCAGGCACTTCAAGCTCTCCTGCTGTCAGGCAGCTCCAACTTCAGGCGAACCATTGTCGGCGGCTGATCGGCCACGCCCACACAGCTGTTTGTTCTGCTTCTTTACTGCTTTTGCTATTGTTCTTGTTGTTGTTCTTGTTGACGTTTTGCAATTGGGTGTTGAAAACTTCAGTGAAATTTGGGTAATACCCGCAACGTTGACGACCAACGATTGCAGTAAGCATTAAGTGTTGCCCCAAGTCTTTCTGTCTCTCCCTCTCCCTCTCTCTCTCTCTCTCTCCTTTTCTATACCTATGCTGTCAGTTACAAAGAAAATTTTAATTTTTATGGGTTTTTCTGGATTTTTTTTGGGCTTGTTCTTCGCTGCATACTAGATTCGTGTTCGTGCCTGTGCTTACAGCAAAAGTACCAGGGCAACAAAAATAAAAAATATCCAATTATTTTAAAACTTTTGACAACTGCAACAACAAACGGCAGCTCTAGCAAAGGCTATGAAAACAATAAGGAAAAAGCAAAAGGCAAAAAACATAAAGTTAAAAAAAAAAAACAAAAAAAAACGAGTTGGCAGCCATTATAACTTCACTTGAAAAGTTTAATTGATTTTTACAAGTGCATATAGAGCATAAGCCTTACATACATACATAAGATGTATGTATATGTATATGTATGTATGTAGGTGTGTATGACTTTTGGCACGCCCACCTGCGGCTATAGCCTTCCTCTACTAAGCGGACAGTCCTATGCCTTTCTCTTTCTCTTTCTCTGCCTACAAACCGATTGTAAACAAAGCAGGTGCCGAGCAGAAAAAAAAACAGTAAAAGAAATTAAGTGAGAAAAAAGAGGAATGGGATAACAAAACAAAAAACGGTGGAAATCAAAAGTAACAAAGCTCATGCAATTGCGCAGTGACTTTGTATTTACCTTTTGGCATTACTGCCAACCTGTCTGTCTTTCCGTCTGTCCTCTGTTTTCGTTCAATTGGGTGTGTAGAAAAGAAAGTGAGAGAGAGAAAGAGAGAGAGAAAAGGGACAGAAGGATAGGCAGAGGCAGAAGCCGTTCGAAAAGTTGCACTTTCAAAGTTTCCAAGTTGAAGGCATTTTTAGCTGAATTTAATTGCCAACAGTTGTTAAAATGATTTCATGTTCTTGTTGTTGCTAGTTATTCCTTATAAAGTTCAGGTTGCTCAGGTTCGGTTCGTTACAGGTGCTTTAATGATAGGCTTTTGACTTAAGCTTGCGAGTTTTTGTTCCTTCGTTCGCCTGCACTCATCGCATCGTTAGTTTTTCGTGTGATTAACTAAATTGAGTGCAACGTGAGATTGCAAATTAATCTGTCAACATTTACAAACCCTAAGCTACAACTACAAGCACATACATACCTATATTAACACATTTAGATACATAATAAGTAAGCCAATTAGTTAGCTAGTTAGTTTATTAAAAGTTGTTTCGTTTGCTTTTAATAAATAAGTACACAAATTTTTGTTCAAATTTAACACAACAGATTTTGTTTTATAAACTAAATGGCAGCAACATTGTTGTAGATTTTAACAAAAGAATGTTATATTTAGCTGTGGTATTTCCCACATTAAAACTTTTTTTCAAATGCTTTAAGCATAAAATATGTTTTGACCGACGTTTCCTTTAGCAGCTTTGGGGCTTTGGAGTTTTTTTTTCAGGCTTTAAAGGTTGCCATAGAAACACACACAAAGGTCTGGTCGCTCATACCCATTTACTGCATTGTGTCCTTTGACTGTTGTGCAAGGATATCAGGCGAATTTGCCTTGCCAACATTTCACTCTTTCTTTTCTTTTTTCGCAGGCGACGAGCAACCGTATTAAATGACAAGAGCAAAGAAAAATGAAAAAAAAAACTATAAATCAATAAAAACAAACAATGAAAAGAAGAATATAAAACTGCATATCTTTATATACATCTAAATATATCAATATATATATATTTACTTTAAGAGCTCATTTTTAAGTATTTAGTTGAACTTGTAAGCAGGTAAATTTCTGTCGTATAGTAACAACAGCTTCCCTCCACATGGCAACAACGTTAACGATCATCTTGATGGAACAACAACTGCAACTACAACAATCAAACGCATAATGACAACAAATGGTAAAATCAACAATAACAACAACAATAACAACTATAATTATGATAATGCGTAACGAACAACGCAACGAACAACAAATGAAAATACGATGGGCGTGACATATGCGTTAAACGCATCAAAAATATTGTATTACCAATCAAATGCCGCCATATCATGCAAATAACAACAATAATAATGATGATGATGACATCGCATTTGCTAACACATCTTGTTATATCCGATGATTTTCGGCTTGCGAAAATGTACTTAACAAACGATTGAATAACCCAAACATTTTCAACGCGTGCAATCACGAACGTTCTTAAAACTTAATGCTATTAAAAAAAACCAAAAAAACACACACATAACATACACGTCTCACTCACACTCACACACGTATGAACATGAACGCAACTTAACTCTTGAACACACACTCTCCGTCTCTCTTACACAAACGCACAAACAGTGCGTGCAACGTCAGTTTGACGTCGATCGCCACACTTGAAGGAGAGAAAGAGAGAAAGAATAAGCAGAAAGTGCATCAGCAAAGAGAGTAAGTCTGATCAGAGCACAAAGAGAGAGCGCAAGCTTGCTAAAGAATTAATTGTTGTTGTTGATACTACGAACTTGTACAGCTAAATCATTCTCCCCACCAACACCACCACCACCACTATCACCATTACAACAAGTACACGACCCAACTCTCTCCTTCGCTATCTAAACATATATAAATAATGGGTCTGCAGATGGCAGCCACTCTTGTTGCAGCCAACTTCTTTGTAACGTTGTTGCTTATCTGGACACCAGCGACCGTCGATGCAGTCCGTAAGTACAAAAGAAACTATTTACTACTTTCAACTAGCTAAAAAACAACTACATTTACATTGTAACATTAAGTTATTTTCTTGAACTAAATATGCATAGATTTAATTGTTATTTTCAACGCGTTGCACGCACGCACGTAAGCACTCTCAGTGTCCTGAGTTAAGTTTAATTAAGTTTCGATTAAGTCATGACACTTGAGTTGATTAACTTGTCGAGTCTTTTAGTTAAGTTAAGTGTACTTTGTGGATAATTCACTTAGTTAGGACAACTTACATCAGGGAACACTTTAAACTATATTGCTTGTTATTGATATAAAAATGTAAAATTGAATGTAAAATTCGAATATGATATTTTGGGAAGAAAGTCTAACAGTTTTAAAGTTAAGTTGTTAAACATGTATTGATTATTCTGAATTAGTTTGTTTACATAAATAATTAAGCAACGTTATTATTAATATTAACGTTTAAGGCAATCCAAAACAACTACCCCTATGGAAAAATATAGACACACACGACATTTTAATATATATAGACTTTAACTTAAAGCTAATTGGGCACGCCCACGCTTTCGCCCACATATCGACAATAAATGTGAAACTTATGTTTATGCCATAAATTGACACTGGAAGCAGCTTTATCTACCATATATAAGTGTACCTGACTTTTTGGCTCAATCAACCAAAAGCTGTAAATTCAAATTGCTTTTCCAAAGCCCACCAAAAACACACAATGAAAAAGACACAGAGGGAACGAGAGAGGGAGAGCAACGGAGAGTGAAACTACTGTTCGGGAGTCATATTTCATCAGTCAGCGAATGGTATTTTTAGTTGAGGTTACGTCGGCGGTGGGAATTAAAACGGTATGGCTGTGCGGGGGGATACTAGTTTTTCAGGCAGCTTATGGCTTAGAGTAAGGGAAAACTTTTGCTATATGTTAATTATGGCGCTGCATTTATTTGAGGCTTAATATAGCATGTCGTATTCATATAGTTTGCCCGTTTTGGCCGGGATTCTGTTTTCGGCTCTGCGGCGGTACTTCTTTTAGCTTCCCAGCGATTTGTTCGTGAGTGTTGGATGGGGGTGGGAGATGGGGCTGGTGGCTTTAGCTACCTACTTCGCTGTCGTTGTCTAAGCGAAAACTTTTCAAATTATCGTAGCATCAACTTTTTGTGCGCCTTTCTCGTCATAGACGAGAGCGACACAGAGGAAAAGAGACAGACAGAGAGAGAAAGAGAGAAAGCAAAGATGGCGAATTATTGCGAGGGGTGCAGCCTGTTTGAGATTGGGCTAGAGTTGTGGCAAATTAATTAAAACTTGTTGCAAATAAAAAAAAAACCAAAAAAAACCGCCAACAAAAACTAAAATGAGTTGCTAATATTTGAGTTGCGTTTCACAATAATACAGAACTGTAGGGGTGGGGGGTTGGGGGGGAGGTAGAAGTGGGCAGCACACCAATTGTTAGGCGTTGAGCCGCTTTTGTTTGTCATAATTTCCAAACAAACGACAAATTAGCCGGCAAATGTTTCCGAACGACAAGATTAGTGTGTGGGCGGGAGAAGGAGTCAAGTTTTCACACTGGTGTGGGGGAGGGGCTGGTCATGGGTGGTGTTAAAAAAAAAAACCATTTACATGCAATACATGCATCGGCGGCAAACAGCAAACAGTTTTGCATATGTTTTTAGGCAGCAACAACAACAACTCAAAACCTCTCTCGCTTCTCGCCAATTCGACAAATGTTGTTGTCTAACGGTTTGTCGGCTCTGTCAACGCCTATAGCCTATCGAAGGGGGGCGGTGGTGGTTGCTGTGATGTGGGGCAAAAGCCGCAGCCCGCAACGCGTTGTACAAACATTTCACGCGGCAAAGTGCCGCATAAATTTCAATTTAATAGTTCCATACGAGTCAAAACACACACACACACACATACATACATACATACATACATACATAGATACATACAAAGATAGATACACAAACAACACATACATTCATGCTGAGTGTACAAAAAGAGGTGCGACAAAACTGGACAAAAAACTGCACAACAGGATGTGCAATGTTTGTTTTTTTGTTTTGTTTTGTTGCTGCCGCTGCTGCTGCTGCTGTTTCGTTTTTGTGCAATGTCCTGCCGCTTGTTTATTAGCCCAATGCAATGAAGCAGACGTCTGAAAGGTGCGACCAACCAACAGCAACAATAATAGCAACAACATTAACATTAACGATAGCCCCTCGCGCTAGCAAAATATATTACCAACCCGTTTTGTAGCAACGTTGTTTTTCTTATATTTGTCTCTACTTTTTTGTTGTTACAATTTTTGTTAAAACGATTTTGGCTTGGCTATTTTTGTTTTATGTTTTGATCTCTAGATTGATTTTACAACTAGAGTAGCAAAAACGATTAAAAATATACTTTAAAAAAATCGTTGTAACAGGCCACCACTAACACAGATCGGTAGCAGGCCACCACTAGTACACTAAGTAATAATGTTATACTCAATAAAATGTGTAAAGAGAAAATAAAGACTGACGCGCTGGAAGCACGTTAGTCTTGGGATGATCGTGAGAGTGAGTAAACGTATCAAGTAAGGTTACAATAAAAGAGTACATAGGTAACTCAGAAGCTTTTGTATCGAATCAACTATATTCAACTCTTACAATCCTACCACATCATGAAAATATCCAAAATCAAACAAATTAAATGGTTTGAACAAATCAGGATCTCTTTAAAGCTCTTATAATTCTAAATATTCGTTTGACAATGGCTTTTAATTTAAGTCTTTGGGACAACCAAACATTTAATAATAAAAATGTTCTAATTTGAAGCATTTATTAATCTGATGTTAATTCATGTTTATTTATATCATGATATTTCTTTTTTGCTACTTTTGAACTGTAATTACGAAACATTTTTCAGTACACATTTTCAGGGGCATTACGTAATTAGCGTAAGGAAGATGAAAGTATTTATTTATGCGGTCATTTCGGTTGCTTTCTGCTGTCATTTTCAATTGTCAGCGATGGCTGCAGATAAATGTTGATTTATATGACCCCTGCCCCACCCTGCCACACCACAACCCCACCCCACCCCAAATGAGGGTCCAGCGACATTAATGTGTTGACATTTGCTCCTGAAAGAGAAAAAACGGGGGAAAAAAAACTAACAGCTTTTTGGTGTAGCCATCAGTAGAGAGTGAGAGCCGTGTGGAGCAGTTTTAATGAAAAGTAATAATATTAAATTAACAGAACTCTTAGGAATTGTAGCCCAGACACAGTTGGACTAGGCAGAAAGATGGGTCGCACTTTTGCACAGCCTAGAAAATGGTTTTGTGGCACTGTTTCCACTATTATTTTCGTTCAGAGCTAGGCCCTTGCCGTAGTAACATCTTATTTATGGTCTCGTTTCTCGTAAAAATTTGTTATTTAGATTTATAGCGCTTTGCTCTTTGTTGTTGCCACATTTATTTATCTGCGTGTATTGCTGTTGTTGCCGTTGTTGTTTGT
This sequence comes from Scaptomyza cyrtandrae, assembly GCA_035044605.1. Classification (NCBI taxonomy): domain Eukaryota; kingdom Metazoa; phylum Arthropoda; class Insecta; order Diptera; family Drosophilidae; genus Scaptomyza; species Scaptomyza cyrtandrae. Next base: position 610,102 of record JAWNNS010000637.1, read on the forward strand.
TGTTGTTGATGCCACTGAAATTTTAGAGCCACTTTGCTTGGTCACTTTGCCAAACAGCAGAAAGAAACAAAACAAAAAAAAAAACCATGAGAAAGTGTGATAAATGCCTAAACATTATTATTGCTGTAGCATTCAGAGAGGGCAGTTAAGAGTGCGTTCAAGTACTTTGTGTATGGTGTGTGATGTTTTGTTGATCTAATGATATGCGGCATTAATAAAAACGCATTCGCATTTGTGCTACTCATTTGCCTAACTGTCTGTGCCACGGATTGGGGCATAAGATGAGCATTGGCATTTGAAACTTGTTCAAAAGTTGACCACAGCGTCATCATTGATAGCTTGTTTCACAAATAGCCTCAAAAAGCTACAAACATCAAATCAATGCAAGCTCCGATGTCAGAATAAAATATATAAGAAAGGAAGCTAAGCTTACTTCTTTATCAAGGTAAAATATCTTCAAAGATCTTGTCTGGCAGCTAAGTGCTATATTTGTCAGATCTGGCTGATTATCTGCAAATTAAAGAACACCTTTACCTAAGTTTCAACTCGATAGCTAGAAACAGATGGTTAGACGTGAATGGCTCTACCAACTCAGCTCGCGATGCTGAACAAGAATATATATAAGAATAAGTTGACATTAATTTCTTTTCAAATGAAACATTTTAGCATCGAACTCCTCAGTTCCAAAAACAATATGTCTTTGATTAAGGCTTAACTAAGATATCAGCAAAAACTTATCAACTCGAATTTTTCCTCATCTCTTTAGTCGAACATTTCTATTTCTAAGTTTTCACTTTAAACTGAAAGCTTAATTTCTCTGGCTGAAATGTCGTCCGCATACCGAATGACATTATGCAAATCTTTGCTGCTACACTCTTTTTAAGTGCCACAAATTGTGGCAACGTATTGTGGTGCACACATTTTAATACACACCACTTGCTGCCAGTTTAATTAGAAAAAATGTTAATTTAATGCTTCGCTGCCTTCACATAGCTTCACTTCAATTGAGTCTCCTCTTTGGCCAGCCTTGGCTTTGTTTTTTGTCTCTCTCTCTCTCTCTCTCTCTCTCTCTCTCTCTCTCTCCGTGTGTGTGAAAGTGTTTGCTACTTTGGTCTATTTGTTTGTTTCCACCTAACCGAGCTGACGCCCAAAAAAGTATGCCACCAACACACAGAGACAGACAAAAACAGCACACACACACACAATGTGCTGGCCGACGCCATATGTCCGTGTCATATTTTGCTTGTAGCGAAAAAATTTTGAAAGCGGCCGACAAAAAAACATGAATAGAAAAAGTTCAAGTGGCTTAAAGTGTTCTGGAAAGCTAAATACCCTGGAATATAAAAAATTTTCTCAATTTTAAGGATTTGTTTAAGGTTATATATATTAATATTTATGATTATAAGATCTGGTTTTTAAGAATACTTAAGGATTCTTTAACAAATGAACTTGTTTCAATCAATTTTAAAGAATACCAAAAGTATCATTAACCTAAAGCTTGTTCCAATAAGTAAGTTGGTTTAGGTTTGACTTAGGATTTGATGTGTTCTTTTAAAATACTCTGCACGAATGTTTCTTTCATATTTGGTATAGGATTTGTAATGGGAAACTAGTTGAGTTAATGAACAAGTTCATGTGCGCAATCGGACTCAAACTTGATTGCCTCCTTTGCAATGGAATCATTAACCAATTCATAATATTTTAAGTAAATGAAAATGTTTTAATGTAATTGTTAGCAGCAAAAAAACGATTGAGTAAATTGTGATCGTAACAAATTTGTTATGTCACGAAACTGTGACTTTTGGTTCATCAAATTTTTAGCTGCATGCCCTTTTTTTGCACCTATTACCTTTTTGCGGTGTTAGAAGGCAAGAGAAGGATGAGAGGGGAAATCCAAGCGCAGTTTTCATTTAAAAAGCGAAAACTTTGAGCGCGTGTGTGTGTTAAATGATTCATAACTCATGGCTCACATGTGAGAACGTGTGTGCGAGAATGTGTGTGTGTGTTTGTGCCCAGGGCAAAAAGTGCTTAACTCGTAATTTTTCGAGCGGTACGTGCAAATAAGGCCAGTGAGGCCGCCAACGGACGCCGTTTAGTGAGCTGCTGCTTCCCCTTTTTGATTCTTCTTTTCCCGCTCAACACACACACACACACACACACACACATACACACTTAGGGAAACAATTTTGAGTGCATTTTATTGTTGTAGTTTATAGTTTGTAGGTATGTGCTGTTTGCTGGACCTGCTGCACATGAATATTGCAGCTGATGAGCAGCAGAAGCAGCTTCTACTTTTATCCCTTCTGCTTCCGAGCCAAAAGGGTCAAAAGTTTTAATTAATGTTTATGGCTGCGCTGCGGCGACTCGGAAGCCCTTTTAAGTACAATTTATTTGTTTTTGTGCTAGCATCCAGCGTTATGGCTAAGAAAGCTACCAAAAAAAAAAAAATTAATAAAACGGCCGTCTTTGGTCTTCGTCTTGGGCGCCTAAAAGCAGACAACGCTATTTTTAATTAATTTGTTTGGCCTTTTACCGCAAATTCGGTTTTTTGTTTATATATATGGGCGTTTTTATTTCGGTTTTTCGGTAGCTGGGGTGTTGGGCTAATATTATTATATTAATCAATTAAGGTGCGCGAGCTAAGCAATAAGTTCATGAAATTTTAATTGCATTCCTTTGCCCAAGTGCCCATTCACATGTTTTTTTTATTGGTAAACGTGTGCGTGACAATAAACTTTATAGAATTTTTCTTGACAACATTTACGAGGCGCAGCTCGTCTCGGCTGGGCTAGGAAACTTTAGCAATTGTTTTGGAGTTGTACATAATTCTTTTTTCGATATTATGGATTCTTCTCTTTATTTCTATAGGGGGTGGGAAAAAAATAGCTTTTTATGTAAAAGTTGCCATAATGTTAAAGTACTGAAAGACTGGAACATACCAAGATTAACATGAATATCACAAAATATGTATTTCAGTTCTACATTTTGAGTTCTTTTGAAACTTATTTATTTTACTGGATTTTAATCTATTCTATCTATCTATCTAATGACGTTAAAATTAAATGTATATAAAGTGTAATAATGAAAAATGTGTATTTGTATGTAAATATATCTTTCATTTTGTGTTAAATATGCGCTTAGATTTCTCAACTTGTATTTTTTAAATCAACTGTTTTTAATTTTATTGCCTTTTGTTATTCAAATTTTATACCAAATTCAGGCGAATAATATAGCTCACAAAGGCTTATAACTTGGCTAGAAATCAAAGAGCTACAACAATTGAATTATTGCCCTCTTGAAACTCTTTCACTTTCAACACGCCATATACCATAATCAACAAACAAACATATGCCATATGCTCATTTCCAAAATTGCCAAAACTCCTTGACTCTCTCTCTCTCTCTTTCTCTCACTCTCACGCATTCTGTCTTCTCTCTCGCGCTTTGGTCTGTTGGCTATGCATGATGCGTGTGTGTTCATTTTGTTGTTATTTTTTGTGGTTTGTGTGTTGTGTTTTTTGGTCGTTTTTCGTTTTTGGGGGCACGCAGGGGAATAATTACAAAATTTATGAGCACGGCAATGGGCGTGGCCTCATAATTGTCAATTGATGGGGCAACAGCAGGGGAAAGAGGAGATGGTTGCCTCATAAAACTGAAGTAGTTCGCCAACAGTCAACAGACGCGTTCTCAATTCTCGCTTTTGTTTTTGTCGTTGTTGTTGTTGCTAGTTGGTTGTTGGTCCGTTTCCGTTTGCATGTCGCACGTAAGAGAAAAAGAGAGCCGACGCTAAAGGGGTTAAGGTTCAAGCGGCACGTGCTGCACCCCTCAGTCAGGCTTAAGTCTGGGGACGTTTATTTCTTGGTAACTGGCAAATCGGTCGAATCGAGTTTTTTTATATAATGCGCATTTTAATGTCATTATTTTTCTGTGTGTGTATGTTTATTTTTTGTTTTTCTTTTTTCGTTCTCTGTTTCTTTGTCGACATCAACAAGCGGTGAAAAAGCAAAAGTGCAAAAGACGTCGACAAAGCTGGCAATGCAAATTGCGGACATAAAAAACCAACATAAAAACAGTTGTTGGCACGAAGCGGCAATGGTGGAGGGGTGGGGAAGAAAACAAAAAAAAGAGAGTGAGTGAGAAAGAAAGAGTAGCGTGAAACGAGACTGCGAACGAGAAAATGTCGTCCGCAAAGTGAGCTATTTTTGTATGGGAAAAGAAGGAGAAAAAGAAAAAAAATAAATACACAACAGCAACAAGAGTACCCCCTTAGCACTCTCCTCGTTTCCTGCCTCTGTCGCCTGCAGTCAGACAAAGCGACGGCATTGTCGCTTTTGTGTTGCATAGTTGACATTGTTGGATTTCCACAAAGGTGTAGCCGCCCCAGCGTCGGGCAACAGGCAGCAGTCCATACCAAAAAAGAGAGAGCAAGGGGGTTGGAAGAGAAAGGACCACACCACAAATACTGTCGCACACTCGCATATGTACACACACACACATAGATATTGCTGCACATTTGATTTGCTTTTTGCCTTGTATTTGCTTTGGGTATGCGTGTAAATGTGTGTGTGTGTGTGCAACAATAGCGCCCTTAGATACTTGTGACTGTTCATCTTCACACCTCATTGGCCGCCAGGTGGCGCCACTTTGGCACTTGCAAGCTATGACAAAGCAAAGCAAAGCAACGCAACGCAACGCAAGGTAAATCCAGCTAAAAGTTTATTTTTATACTCCTCTCCACCTTGCTGTGTGACTACTTTCCTTTTTTTTTCTCATCATCTCTAACCTTATATCGCTTTGTTGGCATATTTGCTTTGGCCTTAGTTTGTACTTTGATCCAGTCGAGTGTCAACAGTTTTAAAGCCAATACGCATTTATATTTATTTAACTTGGTTTATTCAAGAATTGCTCAAACACTTTGAACTTTCCACATTTTGCTTTGTGATCAATAAGATAAGTTTAATAGAGAAATACACTTGATGAAAATTGATAAAAATAAAAAGTGAAATCAATCGCAAATAAATAACAATAAATAACAGAATTTGGACTCCAGACATGCATTTAATTCCAATTTAACAGCAAAGAAAGTTTAAGACACATCTCGCATATATATTATTGGCACTTTTTAAACTTTTGTTAAAAGTGTTTTTTTTTTCTGCAATTTCTTATTAATTTATTTATCATATCAAAATCTCAAAGAACTTTTTTTTTACTTTATTCCTATCACGCGCTCAAAAAAAATCAATTTAAAACTTTTCCATAACATTTCCCATGTGTATTATAAAGTAATAAACTATCGAAAGTCAACTTTGTGCCCTCATATATATCTATATATATAAACATATACATATATAATGTGCATTCTAGGCTTTACTTTTTTTACTTAACTTCATATTTCTTCAAATTGTATTTTGTTGTTGTCAAACGCTTTTCAACACTTCGCTGCCATGCACACGAATTGAGTACAAGTTTATTTTTTGTCAGCTCCACTTCGCAGTCATGTGACCAGCACTTAAAGTACACGTCTCGCGTCCCCCTTTTGGTTTGCATTTTGTGTGTGTGTGTGTGTGTGTTTGATGCTCTAACTAAGTACTTGACTGTGAAAAAAGGTTGGGGGGTTGCAAGCATTGGGTGGAGTGGGAGTGCACCTCATCATCTGCTACTTCTACTTTTTCTACAGACTGCGCCCGTGATGCAAACTTTCCAATTGTTAAAACTTTGCACTTGAGCGATTTTTGTGTAGCATATTTTTTGGCATATTTGCGCGCTCGCATGTACCAAGCACTTTGCAAAGAAAACTTTTCAATGTGGTAAACACGCGCACACGCAAACGCACACTCACATATATACAAAAAAAAACACGCACCCACACACACACTAGTGCACAGACTCGCATATTGCCGCAGACACAACTATTAAAAGCCAGCAGCAGCAGCCGAAAGGAAAAATGCATAAATAATGTAGACAGGGTGAAGCAAGGCTGCAAGCAAAACCAAACCAAAAAGAAGGCAAGCAAGCAACCAGAATGAGAACAACAAAAAATATGAGCTGGCAAACTGTACATATATCGAATACTTAATGCCCTAACGGAAGTCTTTGCAAGGAAGTTGCTTTCCAAGTTATATTTGATTTGCTTTGTATTAAAACCAACTGGGAATTGTAAACGAAATTGATATAAATGTGTTACTCTTTAGTTGTTGTAGCTTTGTCTTTTTATAGCAGAATATAAGCATTTTAAAATATTTTGTGATTATTGCACAATAAGAGTCCTTTATTGTTGTATCTTGAACAATCTTTCAAGGATTTTATTGTAATTAAAGTAATTAAAATAACAAACTGCAATTAGTTTGCAATAGTTTGAAAACGATAGCAGAGTGTGTAGAAAAAAAGGCAACTCCAGCTCTTTCCCTATCTCTTTTGTACAGCTCATATAGCGTATAAAGAACATTTAGCATATAACAGAGGCAAAAAAGTAGGAAAAAAAGAACACCGCCTGTGTCAAGTTGACAGTTTTTCTTTTGCTGCCTGGCGCTAGTTCTTTTCCACACATTATGAAAAACTTTCTTCTAGCGCGCACTGATAAACATTGCCAGGCATCTCTACCATCCGTCCATATCCCCCGACCAAGCAGCATATACCTCCAAGTTATGTGTGTGTGTTTGCGTCTAAGTCAACATCAACAAGCGAGCAGCCAAGCAGCGAGTACATTAGGCAAATACTTTGGAAACGGTTTCGAAGCATGCCTGAGTGGGTTGGTGGGTCATTTTTTTGTTGCTGCCTGTTGTGTTTTTTGTTTTTTTTCTTTCTTTGGGCTTGCGTGTTCGTAGCGCGTTTTGAGTTACCTGCTTCAAAGTTGTTCGCCTGTCATGTTACGGCAATTTTACGCCCTCACCATTTCAGGGGCGAACAACAATAACAAGAACAACATCAAAAACAAGAACGACTAAGTTGACAACCAGGCGACACAACTTGCGACTACAATGTTTAAACGTCAAAGCAATTCAACATTTTGTAGTGTTTTTTTTTGAGAATTTTTTTCAATGTTTTTTGTTTTGCTTTGCTAAACATTTTTCCAGCATTTTTGCAACGTTTATTATGCAGCGAGGCGTGTGCGTGTGCCTCAGCTTATGCAGCACTTTAATGCTCGTCGCTTATAGCTGGTAGACAAACTACGACCCGAACCCCTGCCAACCTGACTGGCTTCGCTGACCGTTGCAGTTGCTGTTAAGCCGCAAAACACGCATCCAGTTGCAAGCAGCAACAGCAGCATCTGCTCAGTTTCCCCCATTTTCCATCATTCTCCATCATACTTTAACTGGTGCTCTCTCTATTTATCTTGCCATTTTAAATACCCTGTAAAGGAACAACAATAACATTTTAAATATTTCTGACCTGAAAAAAAAAAAAATTCAAAGCTTAACTAGCATTCAGTGTTTCTTTTAATCTGACAAATCTAACAAGAATTTATTAATGAACATATTGAGCTAGGGTATTTACTTATCGATCACGTTCTCCTGCCTCGTTTCCGCTGCTTGTTTCGAGCCGCATTTGCAGAAATTGATGCTACGGCTTTTTGGACTACAGCAGCCAGAGAAACAGTTGTTGTTTTGGAGCTCTGCGTCCGTCTTTCCGTACGGCCGTAAGGCGGATGGTCGCCTGCCCGCCCGAAGCGGTTTTGCATTTTAGACCCCTTTCAGGGCCGTGTGCTTCGTATGTAAATATATTTATATTTGCCGGATAACCTAGGAAAAGTAGAAAACCGATGCAAAACCTGCACAATACCAAAACCAGGCAATAGCTGTGCAAAAACATGGCAAAACCATTGCCATTGAGTGCACTAATTTGAAATTATGCCGAGGTACGCAAAAATATCGCATAGACCATGGTAAACTTTTTCAAGTGTGGATGCTGCTGGGTTTTCAGTTCCAGTTTGAGTTTGTGTGTTGAGCTGTGTTAAGTAGCCGCTCTCCAATGGTTAAGCTTTAAGCATTTAATAATGCGGCCATTTTAAGAGGCTCTTGCAGAGAGTTGAGTTGAGTAATTGTTGTGGTTAAGTTTGAGTGTGTGTGTGTATATGTGTATGCTCAAGCTGAAAATTTGTCTTTCAATTCGACGATTTGTGTGGGTTAAAAAAGAGAAAATTCAATCGAACTCAGGTTTGTAAGCATACAATTGTCAGAATTCAATATAAAAACAAGTAAGAAGGCTCTAGTCGAGAAATCCCGACTAGACGATACCCTGATCCCTATACTTTACGTGTACAGTCAGTATTTGCCAGTATGTGTGTTTGTATGTACGCACATATCCCATATCTCCGGTGTTTCTCAACCGATTTGAATAAAATATTCACAGATTTTCATTATGTTGTTTAATATTTCAAATGACATCTCAAAGTTTTCAAAATTCAAGATTTTGTTGTTATCGATCGCATGTGTATATCGAAAACGGGATGAGTTATCGAAATTCGGAAACAAACTTGTACTGCCTAGGGATAAGGCGAGCTTAATTTCCAAATCTGGAGTCTCTATCTCTTATAGTCTCTGAGATCGGTCGGCTCATATATACGGACGGACGGACAGACGGACATGGCTATATCGACTTGGCTGTTAATTTTGATCAAGAATATATATACTTTATGGGGTCGGAGATGCTTCCTTCTGTTTGTTACATACTTTTGCACAAAACCATTATACCCTTTTTCCCATTTTTAATGGGATCAGGGTATAAAAATCAATGAAATTTGGTTAATAAAAAATAAAAATTGACGTTTTATTTATAAGTCTGAAATGCTAAGTGCTATAGCCGAGTTGACTAATTACCCAACTGGTCAGCATACGTAAAAATACACACACAGAGCTAAAGAGTAAAAGAGACAAGCTGATATGTATGGAACAAATCAAGTCAATTAGAGGCGCTGTCAATGACAGAAATTGAAGAGGAAAAAAGACAAACGAGAGAATAAATAAATACATAAAACAAAGCGCAAATGTGTTGAATAGATAAAGGCTTTAAGCGTCAATACATTTGAAAAATTAACAAATTTAAAGAGCTGCAGATATCAACACCAAAAAAGGGAGAAAAAAAGAGAAAGAGAGCGAGCAACGGAGCTCGAGCGAGTTGTAAGCAAAGCAAAGCAGAAACAGTTACAACTGTCAGCTAAAGGAGCCAAGTTAAGTAAAACGGACTTAAAGTTTTAGCAAGCCCTTGCGCCCAAGTGTCTGTCGAGGGGCCTGTCAAAAGTGTGAAGTGTGGCGTCGGTGGAGGTAAAAGGGAACGCGCCTGCAAGCCGCTAAGCTCTGAGAGGAGCCATCCGTTTCTTTTTGGTAGATTGTTTGTTGAAAGGGGGGGGGGGGGGGAGCGTTGGGCAAGGGGAATGTTGTTGCTTCTTGCTATTTACTTATTTTGTTTGCATTTACTTAAATCGGATGAAAAGATTTGCTGCTTAGTGCGCGCGCGAGACTTTGTCACTGCTGTTTTTCACTTCTTCTTCTGTACCTTTTCTATCCTCCACCCCAGACCACACCACCACAGAGCAATTTGAAATGAACTTTGGCAAACGTGCAACACTGAGTAGCATTTCAATTGAGTGTCACAAAAAATGTTTGTTAGTCCCAATCTTTCTAGTTGTTGACTGTCTGCAGATTTATGGTCATTGGCCCGGCCCAATGTATGTAACAGATATAAAGCTAAGCTCTCAATAACCAAAACAGCCTATGACCCGCCACCCACCTCCCCCTTTTCAGACCGCCATCAGCTGTCACCAGGCAACGTTGCCTTTAAGCACAAAAAAAGGAACCGTTCAGCCGCTTATAATAATGACAAAAGGCAACAGCAACAACAACACCAAATCACTGACTGCTGTTTGTGTATATATATATGCAAGTATATTGTTACGTCCTGCTACATTTGTAAAATCCTTTTTTTATGTAAATAAATTCTCAAGTCCATTTTCAACATATTTATGCGCCATTTGAAGCACACACACAAACACAGAAAGAGAGGGAGCAAAGAATGGCTTTGTTTTTTTTTTTTTTTTTTGTAAATCCCATTAAGCGAATTTTTACCCAAATAAGAAAAATGAGCTTTCAACGCATTAAAAAAGAAAATAATCAGCCCCAAAAACCAAACAACCAAACAACAAATGACAATAGCCAAAGTGTAAGGTAAATTTACTGTTGACATTTCATTTTGTTCATGGAATTTGTCTTTTGCCGCTTATTCGCTTTCTTTTTTTGGCATCACATTCCTCCATTGCTTTCTTTTTTAACAAAATAAAAAACAACTTTGCTTTACGATATGCTTGACACTATTTTGTGTTGTTTCTAGAAGGAAACACTGAAGTGTTGTTGCTTGGGTCAATGGTTGACAACAACAACAACAACAAAAAAGGGGGCGCTACAAATGGTTCAGCTCAAGGGTGCTAAACCGTTGAGTGTTAACGGAAACATTTTTTAGGTCTTGAGATAATAAATTTCCGGGCATTCTAGGCCAGTTGGACTTTGGGTCGTTACTTAAAAATATAATAATATTTAAAGCTAATAATCATAACGGGCCTAAAAGCTTTAATAAAAACTGTTCTTATTAAAAAGTTCACTTAAGACACTCGTATTGAACTTAAAATGACAAACACATCGTAGAAAAGTATTTATATTTTTCTATACAATTTCTAGAGTCGGGTTGCCCTTTAAAAAGCACTCTAAATATTTTTTGCTGACAAAATGCTTAAAATGTTTACAAAGCTTTCAGTTCATGAACTTTGACAGTCGCGTTGCTGGAAAGTTTTTAGCTTATAGAGCTAGCACGCTTATCAGTCGAAATGGCAATTAATATTTAATGCGCGCACATTTTTATTACATATTTTGTATTTTTTCCCTGGCTTACTCCACGCTTGCTTACTGGTCCCAGACGGTCGGCAAAGCTTTGAAATGTTAGACGCTGCTTAAGCCTCATTAATAAATAATGACGGGCATTTTATGAAATAAGATGTAAGAGAAATGGCAGCAACGTAAAGTTGCAAGAATTTCTAAAAGCCAATACATATTCTTATATATTTGTTTTTTGTATTTTTCGTTGCTGACATAAACTCAATTTTTGCCATTTCTCAGATATTTTACAAATATTTTTTGCTGCCTGCAGTTCAATAGGGGGTGAGATGTAGTTGTGGGAACATTGATAAGCCAAAGAAACTTTTGCCAGCCTGCAAAAAACCCTGGAGATAGAGATAGATAGATAGAAAGAGAGAGAGAGAGAGGTGAAAATTTGTTTTTTGGACAACTTGGTGGCTGTGATCTGGTTTTCTGGTCTGGTCGCTGCTTAAACGCAGACAAGCAAAACTTTTTGGCCGCAAAACTTTTAACTGGCTTGGTCGCCATACTTGTTGCCCTGCCTCAGCACCCAGCAGCTTTTGCTTAGTTCGGCAGTGATGAGGACGACGCCGTCGACGACGAGGATTACAAAAAAGATGAAGTAAGAGTTGCTTGGTGTTGGAGCAATTTTTGCAAGCAGCTGCTAAGACAAACATAAATTACATGCCATTGTCCAATGGTGCGCGTCCGGAGGCCACAAAGTTGCCACTAATGATGCCACATTCAGATGTCTATGGGCCAGGCGGCATAAATTAGCCAAAAACACACACAAATACATATGTGAGTGTGTGTGTGTGTGTGTGTGTGCTTATACAAATATTCGTAACGTACGTACACACAGCAACCGCTAGGTGGCGCGCCAGTTCAGCTCAAATTAAATGTTAATTTCATGCCATCATAATCACCGACGTCGCACAACCAACGCACACACATACATACACACACACACACATGACCTCATTAAGGCAAACCGCTGGCCAGCAGCAACCAACGACCGAGGAGCACAACAATAACAACAAAAACAACAGCATCAAGAACAACAATCAGAGTTAGAATGTACAAATTGGAAACAGCTTAAGTCGGGCACATACCCTGTAAACAAATACATTCAATTGATATCATTTTTAGTCTCGAGAAGAATATATTTTTATATATGTGAATATTTAGCAAAATTTCGTTTCGTTGCAAGTTTTACCGAATTTTTAAAAAACTATTCAGATCATAAACCTGTTTATGCATTTTATAACTTTGTACTAGTTTATTCAGTTTCTTATCAAAGTATTTGCAAAGTCTCTCCCAACCTAACCAATCGTCTTTAAAATTGTACAACAATTGAAATTTAAGACTTTTAAGTATTAAAACAATACTCCCATGATTCCAACAACTATCTTCACTTTCCTATATAGCCTATAGAAACTTTCAAAAGCCAGGATATTATATCACGAACAATGCCGAGGCCGTATAATAAAAGGCAACAAGGACCGACCACATACATACATACATATACAAACATACAGCTAAAGCTTCTAACTGTTGGACAGTCAGTTGTTAGTCAGGGGGCAAGACAATACGAAAGGGGGTTGGTTGGTTGACAGAGGGGAGTGGGGGGTCGTCTACTACGTTGCGGCCGCCACGCTTTGCAAATAAACTGTAAAAATGTTTACCGACAATTTTCTACACAATTTTACGCCGTGTCGACTGCTGGCGGTTCTCTAGGGGTGGGGGAAGTGGTGTTGTGAAGGGGATGGTGTTTGGCTAGGAATTTTAGCAAATTAGGGTGCGCATGAGGTCATATTAATGTGGTTAATTACAATAATTAGAAATTTAATTAAGGTGTGTGTGTGTTTTGGTGTTTAAGTGTATGTGCGTGTCTGTGTGTGTGTGTGTGTGTGTGTGTGTGTATGTGTATTGTAGTACACACTAAAAATCGAATTTACATGTTAAAAAGCTGTTAAAAAAATAAGAGTAAAAGCACAAAACACATGCCATAAATACAAAAACAATACAATTTGTATTATGGGTTAGGTCTACCATATAGTTAGGTCTACTGAATCGGGGAGTGGGGCAAAAATAAAAGGGCTAACTGTAGGCCAGTTAGTCAGCCAGTTAAGCTTGGCAACGCGCAACAACCAGACTAACTGAGTTGTTGTGCTTAATGGGTTGTAGGTGCCTCATATTTATTTCGTTCCCTTTTTCTACGATTTTTTTCTCGTGAAATGTAAGCAGTAGTAAGTGGGATTTCGGGTGGAAAGCAGGGGTGTTAAGCAGTTAATGATGATAAATCTTGCTTACATTTGTTGCGTAAGGAAACTAGCGAAAGGGTTGAGTTAATAGAGTCTATGATATTTTCGTGCGGTAAGAGTTAATATGTTAATGTTTAAAACACAGTATAATCTGGTTTAATTTATTAAATATTTAATTGATGTCACATTAACTTTGATAATATTTTGATAAAAATTACTACAAACTTCTATTAAATTTAAAGATAAAATATTTTTATCTTTTTGTGTCAAAGTATTTTAATTTTATAATAAACTTACTAAAATGATTATGGTTTTTAAAAATGTTGAGTCGCGTTTGTGTTTAACAAACTTTAGCGTGCTCAAAACTAAGACTACAAATAGTAGATATTTATTTTGTGATATTGCCAAATGATTACTTTGCTTTCAACATGTTAGCGTTCGTGTTATTTATGTTTATTGAGTTTCCGTTACGTATACGCTAATGCAATTCAAATTGTGGAAACATTGTTGGAGTCAAGTCGAGAATACATTTCTCAATTATAGCTTGTATCCGCTTTCGCACAGCATTTATATAGACGCTCTGAACCCTTCAATTACCTGTGTGCTTTTTGTTTCTGCAACCTCGCAGTTGCCACATTTTGTGTACACAAAACCAATTACCACACACACACACACACACAAAGTGGGCTATCTACACTTAAGTACGTGTGTGTGTGTGTTTATTTTTATGGCCTGCTTTTGCGGAAACGCGAACGCCCAAAACGTGTGTTTAATTAGAGTTTTTACATGTCATTGATTTGCCACAAGCACACATAAAAATATATAAACTTAAGCCAACCACCCATGACATCGGCCGCCCCTCACCTCCTCACTATCCTCTTTTTATCCATGTTTTTTGCATGCCGCACATAGCTGAGAATTTTTGATGTGCAATTTGATTTGGGGTCGCACTTTTTGTTTTGTTTATTATTGTGTAATGAATATTTGCCAAGGCATTTGCGACTCGCTCGCTCTCAGTTTATCTGTGTGAGTGTGGGGCGTGGCACACATAGCTGAGACCAAGCACACTACGGGATGTGGATTTAATTTGCGTATGAAAAAATTCCTTTTGCCTTCTGCGAAAGCTAGCAGCAAAAGTACCAATAGCAGTAGCACTACAAGTAGCAGTAGCAGCAACAACACAATTCCCCAAACGAGTCGAGTTCTGAGTGCGAGTCGAGTCCTGGCTTCCATTTTGCTAGCTGTTGTTGTTGTTGATGTTGCTTGTTTGTTTGGCTGTTCGTTTGCCTCTGTGTGCAGTTGTTTAGAGGATATGCATAAGAATGCCTTGCATTTCCGTTTCAGTTGTTGTAGTAGTTGCTGTGATTTCCTATTTGCAGCAGCAGTAGCAGTAGTAGTAGCCGCTCCTTTGGTTGAGGCGCTGCGAGTTGATTTTATGCTTTGAGCAAAAGTTTCGTTGCATATTTTAAGGCTCTTTTGGTCCCGCCAACAAAACCGTCCGCCCCGTCCCCGACATACGGTTATGTATGTACTGAGACTGGAACGTAAAACAATCAACTGCGATTTGTTGTAGAGCAATTGCAAAATTATGCAACGCCCAACCTCTATCCCCAAGCATATTTTCTCGTGCGCGGCGAACGTTTGTCAGACGAGCCAGACAAATAGTCAGACCAAGCAGCCAAGTAGCCAGACATACATACAGTTGTGGAGCATTTGAAATAATTTGATGTTTTTCATATTTATCTCTTTCTATTTTTGCCGTATAGCTAGGCAAACAGAACAACCAAATGCAAGACAAACTGCCGGCAAATCAATTACACCTACCACTCAACAACAACACACACACACACACACACACACCTACACTCACACTTACACTTACAACAACATACACTTAGTTGTCTGTTGTGTTTGAGTTCGTTGTCCGTTTGCGGCGTTTGCATGTTTTGATTCGTATCTTTAATTAGAGCGCCGTTGAAATTGATGACAGCTCGCAGTCGACGGCTTGTTTGTTGCCCATCACTAGGTAATTACCTAGCAGGAAATGCATATCCCTTTTGCCCCCCACCCCCATTTCACTTTAACATCAACAATCACAAAAAAAAAACAACCTGAAACTAGGCTGTTTCCAACACACGAATCAAAAGTATAACAGAAGTAAAAATATTCGCCATCGAGTTTTTTTTTAGGGGTGCTCAAATTTGTAATGTCAGGTTTGCTCAATTTGTTAAACCTCCCCACCTCCCGGTGCTGCTCGGCCCATCTTCAGGGGAAAGACCCATCATCATAATCAAGCATCAGCTGCTGCTGCTGCTGCTCCACTTGTTTGGGTCACATCAACAGCCAGCATGTCAACCTCAAAAACCGCAAAGTTGGCAAACAAGTTTTTGCAGCCCCAAAAACCGAATGAAAGAAAAAGTCAAGAAAATTTGGGCCCAGCTTCGATTGAAAATCAACGCACACACAAACAGACAAGCAGAGTCATGTGTTTGTACACACACACACATTTGTTTATTTGGTGAAATTTAATAAAAGGCGCACAGTGGGCTGCAACTGATTGAGAAATGCCAAATTGACATGGGTTATAAATCGAAACCAGGCAGGGGAGCTTTTTGGCGCTGTAGTAGTTGCATTTTCAATTTCCCAAAGAGACAAACACAGAGATGGAATGAAAGACGGACGACAAGATGAAATTTGTTGTCATCAAATTGAGTTTTTGCTTAGCTCTGTTTGTTTTCCAATTGATTTTCACTTAAACTTTTTGCCTAGACAGGCAAATCTTGCCGACGTAAAATAACTACCAAGCTGAAAACTAATGGAATATTTCAAAGGACATAATTGGTTTTGGCATTTTTGACTTCAAAATAACCTTCACAAAAACATGATTACTTAAAAACAAAGCAAATGTAATTTCAATTTTTATTTCTTAAACATTTCTCTTTACAATACACAGTTAATAAAGTAAACAAAATATATTTTGAATAGTAGTTTCAAAAGACAACAAAACTTCAATTGTTATACAAATCACAGTCTGACTTTAAATAATCAATTGTATTTTTAATATAGTTCAAAAGTAACATTTATACTTTAGTTATACTTATAACATTATACATTTATGTTAATGTACATTAATTTCTCTGCAAAAAAAAGACCAATGTGCAATATTTGGTGGCACCGTTGTTTAAGGGTAGAATTTAGCCCGAACGCCATTTTCAATTTACGCTTTTGATAAGCAATAAAAAAAAAAAACCAACAAGTGTTTGCCTTTGAGTTTGTATGTAAACAATTTGGTGACTTGCTTCATATCCTCTTTACCACACAAACAAAATAGAACTCCCTCTCTCTCTCACACACACACACACGCACACGCACACTTACACAATTTCCTGAACCACTCACGCAGTCACTTCAATGTCAAGCATCAGCAGAGCTGAAGGAAAAAACAGCTATGCTCATCAGCATATCAATGGATGCCTGTGATTTTCTTCTTCTGCCGCTGCTATTTTTTTCATTTAACGTTTTTTTTGTATGCTCTCCAATTTTAATTACAAAGGCGTCTGTTGCCGGCTCTTGTTAGCTGTTGTTTGTTGTTGTAGTTGTTGTTGTTGGGGCGTTTCTAATTTTACGCTAGACAAATTTTATATGACTGAATTATGATATGAACCGTGGCCCTGGGCCTAAGTCCGAGTATCGTCTAAACGGCCAGTTGGCTTCATTATTTAAAACTTTAAACGTTTTCAACTTGCGGGACTACCTTTAATACCCTGTTGAACGTTATTTGGTCAATTAGTTGTTGAAACATGGAAAATAACGGGCAAGAGAAAGACATTATGTTCTTAAGAATTAGTTTTAAACATTTTCTGAAAACATTCGTAAGTTATTTTAGTTCTACAACAGGTACAGAGTATCTGTTAGCTTCTCTCATATTTAATTAAGCCTCGCGTTTAAAGCTTTTTGCTGAAATCAAAGTAACTGGCTTTGACACACGAATACCAAAGAAAAGGCCTTAAAAATTATGCTAAGCATATGCTGGGCCAGGCTTCAGAATGATTATGCTTGGTAATGACAAGGACCTTAACTGCGACGACTTAAGAGACGAGAATGAGTATCAGAATGAGAATGAGAATGAGAACGAAACGCAGTCAGCCAAAAAGGACAACAAGCTTTATTAATGTTTTATGTGTATTGTGTGCTGCATACTAAGTACCATTTTTATGAGAGGGGGAGGCGACGCAGAATTGGGAATAGAAGAATGTTGGTCTACTCTGACAATGTCAATTGAAAATGTTTGGCAATGCGCTGGGCACTGAGCGAGCCAGTCAATAAGTGAAGCTAAATAAAACTAATTAGTTCCAATGGGCAAACACAAGCAGAACAGCACCTGCAGCACCCACTGTACAGACAAGCATTTTTAATTAAATAGCGTGAACGGTAGCAGAAGGTGGGATGGGGGGCTTGGGGGCTTGGGGGCTTGGGGGTACTGATGGTGGTGGTGGTGGTTTTGGTTAAATAGAAGACGGTAGACAGAGACAATAAAATAAATCCCGGGCACAAAAAGTATGCAATGAAAAGACTGCAATTAAAATTCAAATAACATGCAAGGCGCCCAAGTGCCAGACAAATTCTTAGAAAAACCGCCAAAAACACAAACACATTTACACACACTAACACTTGAATCAACACATACACACACACACGTGCCATGAATTACACACACACACACACACTCAGCCAGACACACTTGTCAGAGCAAATGTAATAAAGCTTTGGTTGGCATCCATTTCAAACTTTTGCCGCATGGAGCATACTTTTCCGAGCCACCCGACGCATATTGCGTTTTGCTTGTGGAGTGAGTACTTATGTGGTTTTGCAGCCATAACCCCCCCCCCCATCGCCACAACCACCCAGCCTCTTGGCTGGCGCAGAACATCATCATATTCATTATTATGACAGTTGTTGTCACAATTAAAACAATAACAAAAACAAAAGTCGTAAGTTTACATGGTAATTAAATATTTTAATATGCCTGTGAGAGTACGCGCGCGAACAATCGCTCGTTTTACCCCATCGCCCCTCTGCGCCACCAAGGTGTTTCTCATTTTAGGTTTTTTGGGGTTTTTGGTTGTCTCTGCGGTGCTGCGACTATGTTCGAGGCCAGGCAGCTGGCACCAAACACACAGGCTCCACTGTACGTGCTGCTGCTGCTGCCTTTGGTGGTCGTAATGGTGGCGACAGTGGTTGCAAATTGCCAGCGAGCAGCCTGTGAGGACTACCTCTCCTCAGCTCTATTTGTCTCCGCAAACGCAACAAAATTATTGCCATTGTGTCGCAGTTGCTGCGTTAAATTTATTTATTTTGGCGGCGATGCACTGCAAAAATTAAGTAAACAACTTTCTTTAAACTTGAAGACAAAACAAAATAGAAAGCTATAATGCAGCTGATGTTTATTGAAAGTTGTATAAGCAATCAAATATTATTATATACAATAGATAAGTCTTTGAAAATATCAACCCATATTTTCCTATTTCCTCATTATATTATTGAAACAGTTCCTTAAGCTACTTGATGTTTGAACAATGTGTCATTTGATTTCTTCCCGTGTAATATTAATTTTCTAATTGTCGAAGCTATGTGTTTGTTATATTTACACACATACAGTTGTTTTTTTTCACACACACACACACACTTACATACATCCAACGTGGCATCTTGTGAGTGATTTTCATCTATTCAACTGTTGCTCAAGCTTACTGCCAGTTTTCAGACTACTCTTGTCACATGTGGTAGCAAGAGGAAGCAGAGCGGAAGAAAGCGTGCTGGCATTTTGCAAGTTATGCGATGCGTTTAATTACAACTTTACTTTAATATTTTGTGCGCCATGTCGCAGCTGTCAGCATTCGTCAAGTTTATTTCGCTGTTCCTCAATTCTCTCTTTCTCTGTTTGCTTCTGATTTTTCTGCTGTTGGTGCTACTACTGCTGCTAAACTGGCATTAATTAATTTAATTCTGGTCCCGTCATTTTCGTCATCTGTTAATCTGATTTGAGCACACGCACTTAGCCATTATTGAATTTAAAATTACTATACATATAGATAGATGTTAAGATGTATGTTTGTGTCTCGATATAATTCGAATATTGCTTATTTCGGTTAAGTAAGACAATTCATTCAATTTGTGGCCACTAAATCAACCATAATAATAACCACAACAAATGGTCGAACGCACATAACAAAAAACCGAATAAAAAAAACCCAAAAAAAAAAACTGATAAAAAAAAGAAGAGAAAAGCTATGGACAGCTAAACGAAAACCCGAAAGCCGCAAATTCAACGCCCAATTTGTGCCGCACCGCTGCTTCCGTTGTCAATAACAATTTACGGCAACCAAAAAAAAAAAGGACAGAACTGAGAACTGAGAACACAAGACGGCTAGAAGCTGGACAGGACAATAATCGAAAACAGCAGCCGGTCAGTAGAAAATATATTTCCTTTTTCTAATATTAATAATCTGGCGTACGCAACGACCATCGAATCTATATATATATATATATATATATATATATACATATACATATATATATGTGTTAGCAGGAGAGTTGGGGAGGAGGGTTTTGAGAGTTCTTGTCGCTTGCGCTTCTGTCTTTGGCCATGGCCAACAAATGAGCTCCGACAGGCGTGGAGTAGGCGCTCCTAATATGTCACTGTTGGTGCCAATAACAATAATAAGCAGCAAAACAAAGCCTAAAAGCTGCCAACCATAAATTCTGAGCTGCTGCTGCTATCGAGCACTTTGGTTGCAAGAGGCGTGGGGCAGGCAGCAGCGTGCAGGCAAGATACTGCCAAACACGTTGACAATGTCAGGCTGTGTGGCAAAGGGAGCGACGACAACAGGCAAAGACTACGACCCTTGCCAATTTCAGTTGCAAAATTTATGAAAAGTTCAATTTATTGTGCGACATTATTTTAGCACATAGTTGCTTCATAAATATATATATATATATACCCTGTTGGTAAAGGTGAGCATTTGGGTTATCTTTTTGATCGTTTAAAAATATGTAAGGAAGAAATATTTTTTAGTAAAATGAAATTATTTTTTAGTGACATTTTCAGGACTTTTTCACTTAGCTAAAAAGACTTTTACAACAAGTAAGAAGGCTCTAGTCAAGAAATCCCGACTAGACGATACCCTGATCCCTATATTTTACGCGTACAGTCAGTGCTTGCAAGTATTTGTGCGTGTGTGTACGACCATACTGCGTACTGCATACTCATACTTCAAGGTTCCATATCTCCGGTGTTTCTTAACCGATTTTAATAAAAATTTCACAGATTGTTATTATTTTGATTAATAATTAAAATGCAATTTAAAGTTTTTTCAAATTCAAGATTTTATTGTTATCGATCACATGTGTATATCGGAAACGGGATGAGTTATCGAAAATCGAAAACAAACTTGTACTGCCTAGGGATTAGGCGAGCTTAAGTTCCAAATCTGGAGTCTCTAGCTCTTATAGTCTCTGAGATCGACGCGTTCATACATACAGACGGACAGACGGACAGACGGACATGGCTATATCGACTCGACTGTTGATGCTGATAAAGAATATATATACTTTATGGGGTCGGAGATGCTTCCTTCTGCCTGTTACATACTTTTGCACAACTTCATGATACCCTTTTTTCCCATTTTTAATGGGATCAGGGTATAAAAAAAAAACCTCCAAGCTTGGATGAAGGGTACAAAACATAGCTTTCTTAAGGTTATAATATATTTTATTTAAAAACTTTATAAATTTTACTTGCGAATTACTCACACATGAAAAACGTTGGCATATCAATTTTTATGCCATACGCACATGTATTATTTTATCATTTACATATGCGGGCTACCCTCTTGTAATGTGTGTGTGTGTAAGTGTGTCTCGGTAACATATGCCATAAATTGCTTGAAAGTGGCCTCTCAACTTCCTTTTGCTGCTGACTTACTGCTGCCTGTTGCCCCCATATATCTGAAGGGCTGTATAAAAACACAAAATGCTTTAGCATTATTGAAATTTTTACTTTTGCTTTGAGTCGTTTTACTTTATTTGAAGCTTCTGTTTTTTTGGTTGTTTATATGCGGGCCAGACAATAACCCACTCGGCAAGGCATCAATTTAACATCAATCTATTGATATGTGCACACAAACACATATTCTCTGCCACACACACACACACACACACACATACATGCATATCGTATATCTTTTACACCGTTCGTAAAAGTCAATTTGCATACGAGAATTTATTTCTTCTTTTTTTTGTATATTTTTGTTGAGTTTGTTGTCCCGTTGCTTTCAAAACATTAGCAGCTGTAGACGACTAGCTTGAGTTGACTTTTACTTGTAGTGCAGCTGGCAAACATAATTTTTCAATTTACGAGCTTTCAACGTAGTTTTCCCACTCGCTTTGACTTACAGTTTGTTGAAGGATTTTGTGGTTAATGTAATATATATTGTGTATTTGATTGATTTGAAAATAACTTTTTCAGCGGGGACTTGATAGTTACTTGTGATAGTTGTGTATCAAAGTAGCGATAACATTGATTATACTTTCTTTCTTTCTATGCTTGTTACGAATTTGTATCGTTAATGAAAACTCATTGCTCAATTCGCATACTGATAGATATGACTGTAGCCAAATTGTGTGTGTGTATTATCTGTATCAGTTCAGTCACTTAGTCTTTTCATGATAACATTTCGCATGAAAAAACCTGTTCACAATGATAGCGCGCCTTTGGGAATAATTGCTTTGCCGGTTTTTGATATGCTGAATCATGTAAAATAATTTTCTTGTTGGCCAGTGAAGAAATAACTCTGTTCGCAACTTAACTTTTTGACAAAATGGTTGCCCTGCCAATCTCTCTTTAAGCTTTTCCACATACAGATCTCCCCCATCTACACACAATGACTAAAGACTTTTGTTGTTGTTTTTTTTTTAGGTATTATCTATGCCTACGTTAAATCTGGGCTTGTGGTATGGTTTGGTTTTAATTAATGAATCTGCAATATGACAACAAAGCTTTAGTTAAGCTAATTTATGTTGCCAGCAAAAACAAAAGAATAAGTCTAAGATGCCATGAAAACAGCTTAATGTAATATATAAAAAAAAATTTAAATGTAAAAAAAATAATTTGAAATCTTAACAAGCTAAGAGGCAGGTCCCAAATATTAAAAATATATATTGTATATTAAAAAGTCCTTTTCAGTTAATAATCGAACACTCGATTCGAATCGAATTTTCTACTTCATAAAATAAACTTGAAAAGCATAAAATCATTTTTGTCTTATCTGTTAAACTTGAAAGCAGCTTACTTAAGTAACAGATGTTATCTTCCAGAGCTAGTTCAACTTTCAGCTTCAGCTGTTATCAGCTCTCTCATAATTTGACATGCCGCATAACTTACTCTTTTTGGTGGCGCCGCCAAAAGTCTTTACTATCTCGAAGCGCTCGAAGCTTTAACTTGCTGGTGTCCAGTTACAGTTGCTTTTCTGTCCGCTTTCCCCCAAAGTGCTACAGCGAGCTTCCCCTTTTATGTGTCTGTTTTGCTTATCCACTCTCCCTGCAGTGTGTGGGTGCGAGTGTCCCAGTTGGCTTCAACGTTACGTATACGTAACAATGCGCGCACATGACCCCTTTTGCTTGACCTCACTTATCTTACTTAGTGGTTTTAGTACAGCGCGGCAAGTTGGTTGGTAACAAAAACATTTATAGACAGCGCTCGCAACGCACACACCCCCACTACCACCTGCCAACATCTTTCCCTCAATGATCTGTCAGCCCCCGCGCGACCCCTTTCTCACACGCTCTTGCTCTGGTGATATTTATGTGGCCAGCTGTTGGCATTAGTGGAACTGGCTTTTAAGGCTGGCAAAATGTTGTGTGTGTGCCCCGCATGGCAATAATGTGGGCATGCCCCGCCCCTTCAAGCTGCCATTTTGTTGCTGCTGCTGTTGGCGCATTAGGTTTCAGGCCACAAAAGCTTAGGCTTTCGTCTGAGCTGTTTGTCTGTCCAAGGGAAGAGTTTTTGTGGCTGGTCAAAAGCTTTGGGTATAAGTGTACCAGTGTGTGTTGTTTGTGTGTGTGTGTGTGTGTGTGTGTGTGTGCGGCCAATAAACTTGTCACTTGTTATTATCGTCTTAATCGTCTCGGCTCGCTCAATGCCTTTTCTTTCATGTTGCCACACCTCCCAATTCCCCACCATCTCCATTTGCTCTCCAACCTTTTTTGTTTGCCTTTTATGTACTGCATATGGCTGTCTGTCGGTTCTGCCTGCCTCATAATTGCTGTCATTGCAACAGTTGTCCCTGGCTAAATTGATGGAAAATTTTTGGGCAGCACTAAGCACTTACTCACTTCTGTATCCTGTGTAAGTGTGTTACTTCTATGTGCTGTATCTCCTGGACAACCTGCGGCGTTGACTCGTAACGCATTACCATAAGCCCGCCCCACACACACACACACACACACAGGACACCTACAGCAGAACAACAACATCAAAAAAGTATGCTCATAAGACAGGCACACATTTATCAAACTGTAAATTTACCTTAATATATATATATATATATATATATATATATATATATATTCTTCTTCGCTATTACTCACACTTTTCAGCTCAGCAGTTTTCATCTTTAAAAATAATGCGTGCCGCGCCACGTGACAAAGTTGTGCAAATGTCTTGACTGCTCGTCCCCCTCGCAGCGAGGACCTTTATAATCTGGTCGCTACACGACGCTTGCTGCATAATAATAAAGAGGCAAAGTTAAAGCTCTAGACAGCAACAGCGATTTGAGAAACAATAAAACAAAGAGCAAAATGTCTTCTCGGCAATCCACACCCCACCACATCCCTAGCTTTGTAGGCCCATGCCATAGAGCCTACTTGGGAGTCAAAGGCAAATGGCAAAAGGCATTGCATACTTTATGGCGGCTAAAACAGCGTCTAAACATTTCTGCTTTGTTTGATTTGCGAGACATTTGTTAAATGGTAGAGCAAGCAAGAGGAAGAGTGAGAGAGGTGTTTTTTTGTGTTAGTTTCACCAAGGCAAAATGGGGAGGGAAAGGAGCTCTCATAGTATTTCCAAAAAGTTTTGCACTGAGATGTGCGTTGAGCACAGATTTGATGAAAGTTTCGCTATGCTCTTTGTCACGATTGATTTGTCTGCTGTGGAATTTACTGAGACCCACATAAAACGCATGTCGCATAACTTAATCGTCGAGTTAAAAAGCTTGTTTGCTATGTTTGTGAACAGCAGAATACATATGTCTACATTCCGATTAACTTTATCAGTATTTTTGGAATAGTTAATTTTATCTGTCTGGGTGCTTTGTCTTAATTAAAACTAAATATCTTATTTCCTAGCTAAACACATTTGAAAAAACATTTTATTTACATTTTATCCAGAACAGATATTTAATCCGTTGACTATTAATTAATATGTTTCGTATGCAGTACCTTAAATTTATTTTTTCCTCTTAAATATTTTAATAAAACCTATATTTAAACCTATATTTCTTCTTAAAATTCTTGTGAAGATTTAGCTAAAGTTAAGAGATTTTACAATTTTTTAAGACAATCTTGAGTCACTTTATATCAGAATTGTGTGGCAACTCTGTCATTTGAAACTAAGTCTCAGCTTTGAGCTGTAAAATATGGTAACTTTTTGCCGACTGTGCTTACAAATTTGTTTTTATTCATTGAATTTGTACTCTACACACAGTTTTCTATAGAGTATTCGATGAACGAAGCTTTTTGCAAATGTTGGCACGCAGAGCTGAGTCGTCTGTAAGTAATTCTCAGCTATTTATCAAGCTATGACAATGCGGATTTGAAGCAGCTGAAATGCCAACACATTTCAACTGCCTGAAATCTGGGGAAAACTTTAGCTCATTGTTGCTATTCTTGTTGTGTGTGTATAAAGCGCACTTAAACCCGACTTTGATTCCCTCCCTGGGTCTGGTTGCCCGGGGCCCTGGTTGTTGCCACCCTCTTTGTTGGCTACCTTTGTTAGCTGTTACCATTTACTATTTACCTGTTAGCTGTTGGCTGTTACCTGTTTCTTGCATTGTTTTTGCTGCTTGCGCGACTTAAGTGTTTGCCTGTTTTGCCTTTGTGCACATTTTGCTGCCAGTTGTTGTGATTGTTGCTGATGTTGTTGTTGTTGTTGGTGCTTCTGCCATTGGCATTGGCATCCAAGTACTAGACAAGTTCTTTCTTTTAGCCATTAGCCAGAAAAGCGAGCAACTGCCCCACAGCATTTGCCAGTTTATAAATAACACAAATTTAACAAAACACCCAAGCTAGCAAAAAAAAAAAACAAAAAAACAACACCAAGAACACAGGCTAAGATAATGAAACGTTGATGTGAAGCTAAAAGTTTTTTGGATCTGCTTTATCATGATCATCAATATACATATATATGTATAGTATATGTATAAACTCAATATAATTTCTGTCAAAAGTTGAAACTAATAAAAGCTCGAAGAGTGGACGAAAAATGAAACATGCTAATAATAATACAACTTTTTTCAAACTGTTCGGCTAAAGTTTTTACATTGTCGAGAAAAAAAAAAGGTGGGCGAGTGAGGGAGTGTGGGTAGGGTTCCAAATCCTGTTTGTCCTGTGGTACACGCATCAAATATATATCATAAATATTATGACAAGCTCAATAAAATATCAAAGCCTGCTTACAGACGTCTTTACGTGCGTAAAATGAAAGCAATAGGACAAAAACAAAGGCAACGAACCAGGACAATCAAAATAAAAGAAGTAGGTGGGACCGGGGGATGTTTTCTTGCCAATTTGGCAAGTGTCTGGCACAGTTTATGAAATTGCCAGGTTGTCTACAAGAAATCTCCACCAGTACAAGGGCAATCATAAATCGCACAAAGCCTAGTCCAAAAAACAACACACACACACATACACAGCAAAAGCTAGGCAGTGGAGGTCTTAAGGGGAGCACACAGGCAGAGGCACGTGTGTTGCGTCTCATAAAGTTTGCGGCATTTTAAGCCGAAGCCCAGCTTACTTAGTAATCCCGCATAGAGATATAATGAATGTGCTCCTTCTGCCTGACGACAGGCATCTTTTCCTTCATGTATCTTTAAAAAGAAAAACACACACACACAGATAGATAGATGCTCACAAATATTAAGATACACAAATATATAGATTGCTAAGGTGTATGTATGTGTATGTGTGTGTGTGTGTTTGTGGAAGGCAAATCCCCATTTAATAGAACTGGCGTGAGGCTAAAATTTGTGCAAAAATATGCTGCGGCTTATAAAATGCTGCCAACCGACCGCAAACTCAAATAGTTTTAGACCCAAACTCAAACCCCAAAACCTGCAACCCACACGCCACGCCCCCTACTACCACAGCAGCAGCCACAGTCAACTCAACTTTTGCTATCCTTAAGGCAACTTGAACTACAGTATCTGCCCCTCTGCACCGCACGTGCTGACAATTTTTGGCCGCAGTTTACATTATGCTCCGAGGCAAAAACTAATTATATTAAAATGTCATGTAAAATTTTCGTGTGTTGGCAGCGGTCAAAAATAGTTGTCACTGTATTAGTTCAGTTTAACACTAAAAGTGTTACAGAATCTCTGTGTGTGTGTGTGTGTATGTTGGTGTCTTCATTTTTGGGTCCACTTAGCGCTGACTTTGCCAAGTCAATTTTTGGGCTGGCCAAAGCAGATTTAGTTTTTTTTTTGTGTTTTTTGTTGCTTGCAGCCAGCTTTTGGAATTGCAAGAAATTTATGTTGATGAGCTCTAAAAACCGGGTCAGTGGATTTTCTAATCGATTTTATAGAATATGAAATGAGGATGCGGGTAAAAATAATATTCCGTAAGGACAACGTTCAAAAACTTAAGCTAAATTTCTTTGTTAGCCATAACTAACTAACTGTTAAAAACAGATATTAACTTTACATTGATGTACATTTTAAAAGATTTCTTTTACAGTTTTCCTATTGTCAAATAAATCCGAATCAAAAAACAGGCTTAAGAAACTTTATTTTAAGCGAATTCGATAAGAAAACCTCTACCCTTGTATAATTAATGATAATTCATTCATTAAATTTCCAACACATGTCACAAAACCGAAACGTATTCAACGTTTGTAACCCGCCCTTCCCTTCCATCCAACTGTTTTTTTTTTTTTTTTTTATTGCTGCTGGCTTTATTGACTTGCAGATTGTTGCTGGTTAAAATTGGCATTTGTACGGCTCGACAGTTGACAGCTGATTGAGAGATCTCTGTAAAATAGGACGAAGCTTTGGCTTAATGGCTTACCTTTTTATCGGTTCATTTAGCCGAGGCCAAATGTGAAGGGTCATCACGGTTAAAAACCAGGAGCGGAACTGTAGTATTAGACCCCAAAAAATGGAGAACTTTTAAACAATTGCCTAGCATATGTGCTTAGAGCTTTATGGGCCTACTATATCGAGGAAACTTAGCTGTTTCCCGGTAAGTTCCTGACCAACTGGTCACACTTTTATTTTTGATTAATGATTGTCGCAGAGAGGCCCACGTCATTTATATGCCTGACTGCGGAATGCCAACCTGTCGCCTTGATAGGCCCAAAAGCTTTTGCAGCATCCACCGTCTTTTACGTGAATGTTTTGGCTGAGAGCGAAGAAAACATCCATCGATTTGCTGATTTGATGAATTGTTTAATGGGATTTGGTTGACACTTTTTGTACGTAGCCGAAAACCTGAGAAGTGTTTTTTGTTGTATTCTTTGCCTCTCCTGTGTTGCCTGTGCTGCCAAGCTGCTCTGCTTGTTGTGTAATTTAATTAAAATTTTACATTGCATATTTGCAGACCGACCGGTCGGCGATATAATCTCTGGCTTTTATTTCCATAGCCCCTGAAGGGGCTGAAAGGGAAAGAGAGCGCAGCTTGTTCTCAACTTGCGTAAAGTTTATTTTTATTACTCTTTCAAGTAACATTAAAATTTAGTTGCATACACGAAGACCCAGGCGTCGAAGCTATAAAAACCTCGAGCGTAAAACTATGCTGCCCTGCGCTTTACATTTTATTTTGCAGATTTCCAGAGAAGACACAACACAACTTGAGAGATACAACTGCATCTTCTGTGGCGGCGTTCTGTTTCTTAGACTCAGCAAATTTAGCAATTCTACGCTAAAGTTGCTGCATTAAAAATACACAACGCGACTCACGAAGGATGAGTGTGGGCTTAGGTGTGGATTCTGGGGACAGGCAGAACTTGAACAGAGTTGCAATTTGCTGAGGCCAACGAGCGGCAGCAGCAGCAGTAGCAAATGCAATGAATCGTTAAATTTAGCATCCTATTTCAATGCAATTCAGTGAAACGAAATGTACTGCTGCTGATGCTGACAGGTGAATTGCAGCTGTCAGTCAACGGGACAGCAGCAGCCAACCATTGAGTTTGGGGTCACTCCTCCTTTACTCCTGCCTCCACTTCGTGCTGCTTCATTTCGCTCACATCTATTTTTCGTAGCTAGCAAATGATTTGTCCTCAACACATACATATTGCCTTGCTGCCTGGCAGTTTATCCAAGAGCTTAGCCGCAGCAATCCTAACCTTACTTGACTATATGCAGCATCTCAACCGTTACAACAACCCAAAATTTGTTGAAATTTCTGCACAACTTTGGCGCGCACTTTGCACTTATTAAAAACTCGTACAGATGAAATAGAAAAACCTTGTTATGAAAGAGGAGAGAGGGAAAAATGAAAGGAAAGGAATGGAAAGGAGTACGAGCGCATAAATTGCTGGGGCCAAGCATTTTTGGAGGCCTAACTTTTTTGGAACTAGGGTTAGTGCAATAAAAAACAGCTGCATACTTTACGGCGCCCAGCATATGCTGATTTTATGTATGTTTCTTTCCCAATTTCCTACCCCTTGCCCCTTCGAAACGTTACAGCTCCTAGCCACACGGGGTCAATTTTTATGAGCATTTGGGCACATTGGAAACAAGGCCGAAAGCTATAGCCATAATTTTACAATGTTTCAAAAAGGCAGAGGCGTCATTGCAATTGGAACTTATAAGAAAGGGGTGTGATGGGGAGGGGATCAACATGCTTAAAGAGAGATGTCAGTAAAAGTGTTGCCAAAACATTGAATTTGTTCTTTTTCGGGTCGCATACATGAATTTTTTTTTATTAAAAACGTAGCGATTGAATTCGAGTTGATAACCATTATTCCACATGGAGCGCGCACACTTTTCACATCTAATCGTAACACTTTTTTAGTTATTAAACTACGCCACTGTGTTGGCAAAACAAAATACAAAATAGAAAAAATTCTTTTTTGAATATATTTTGTACCAAATCAATTCAATTTTTTCACAATATTGTGTTTTTTCTTTTTTTTATACATATATTTTGTAGCGTTATAGTAGTAAAAATGTTGTTATTAATTTCCATATAAATTGCCCGACTGCGTGTATTGGTAATCCTATTTCTATATATTCGAGTGTGTTTCTACGTGAATATGCGTGTGTGTGTGTGTGTTGGCTTTTATCTATAACTGCACATTTCAAACGGTTGAAATCAATTTGCACATATCAACAACGAAATTGTTTGCACTATGAAGCCCAGCCCCTATACTTTCGCCCGCTACTCCTCACCCCAACACTCTCTTCGTCGTGCAAATTCGTAGCGCCAGTCAAACGTGGCAAATGAAAAATCAGCAAAAAAAAAGACAACAAAAAAAAAATAACGCTGCACGCAAGCAAAAGTTGGCTGTTGCAGTTTAAATGTAAAATCCACAATCCAATCGTATTCAAAAGCAGACCTGGTTCCTTCTACTATCTGTGGCATCTACAAATTTAATTTGCCATGCCTTTAATCTTTGTAACACACAATGTCTTGCCCCATCCTGCACAAACATAATTAAATTTATTTCAAATTTTACTGTAAACCAAGCAACAAGCAATGTTGGCAATCCAGCAAATAAACAGAAATCCCAGTTTTATGGCTGTAATGATACGATTTTTATGACTCGTCACGGAAGTGTCTCCCCTCACCTTCACTCTGATTCTGTCTCTCTTACTCTAGCAGTCTTTCGTACGCTGCGCAATCAAATTGTTTAAGCAAACATAAAACTTTACAAATGCGTCAAGAGACACCGCTAAAAAAAAGATAATATATATATGTATATATACATATATATTTAGATGTAAAAAAAAATCGCTGAGAATCTGCTTTGCCATCTTCGGTTATGGAGTGGGGAGGGGCTGGAAAGGCAGGAGAAGGCACGACTGGTGTTATATGATGATGCTGTAGCTCATTACAGCCACAAACCAATATGCTTATTGCTGCTCGGGCTATAAAAACTGTTAACGTAAGCGTAAAATGCTTTCAAGTGCTTCGCAAATCCAGCAATGTTGACGACGACGACGAGCGCCGGCAAATCATCTTGGTATGTAGTCAGTGGAAGAAAAAGAGTGGTGGTAAGGGGAAGAGGGAGATAGATGAAGATGGTGAGAAAACTTCATTGGGCGTTTGATAATGAGCAACGAGCAAATTTTAGTTGCATTCGAAAGTATTCTTGAAAATGATTTCAACGTTAAATTTAAGTGGAATATGCAATTGATGGACGCTGTTTGTATTGCGACTTAAATTAAACTTCATAAATTCAAGAAACTTTTAGAACATTGTTGAAAAGTTGAAAAAAAAAGCTCAAATTGTTTTTGTCCTGCGGGTCTAGAAAGTTGTTTGATTTTCACTTAAGACGCACATTTTAGTGTACTCCAATTAAATTTGTTCTCTATATAATTTAACACCTTATACCAAATAGCAAGTAATATTGAAATCTGAGCACTTAATTTTCATTAAATATAATTGAACTCAAAACTTATGCAAATTCTGTTCGGTTTCAATTTAAAGTTTACGTTTCGTAATGCATATTTTTTTTGCTATTCTTTGGTTTTAATTTTGTGACCACATTTGAACTTTCCTTTTTCGATTGTCAAACTTGAAATATTTTTCTTAAATTTGGGTAGACAGGTTGACATGTGAAATTGGCCGGGCTAAGAACAGCAATGTTGCTGTTTACCATACTTGAAAGCCACATATAGTACAAGCATTTCTCTTCTCTTATTTTTTGTATATTGCTGCTGTTGTTGTTTTTGTTGTTGCTGCTTGTTTGTTTGTATGTATATATATATATTCTTATTTTCCCACATGCTTGGAGGAAAAGTCTGGCCGGCAACTTGTCGAGGCAAAAGTTTAACACAAAACTTGCCAAATGATACCAAGTGTTCGCAACAACACTAAAAACACAACATCAGGAAGAAAAGCAACAATAGCAGCTGCCTCAATGGCAAACCAAATGGTCTGCATGTTTTGGCTATGAACGCCTTGTAGCAGACTTTAAATTATTTACAATACTTGTACTTACCATCTCCTCAGATTTGTGTCCATGGCAACAATGCAACTAACTCATTCTTTCCCGCTCTTTCTCTCTCTCTCTCTCTCTCTCTTTTTCTGCAAATATTTGTCTATATACTTATGAAAATATACTTATACATATAGATTCTTTCTTTAACCTGCGGCATTTGCTTTTGCTTGTTTTCGAATCTCGCTTGGCCTCCAGTTGTTAACAGAGTTCGGAAATTTGCACAAAGAAAAAGGTAGAAAGTTTTAATTCCAGCTTGAAACAGAAAAGAGAATATCATTGTTATAGCATAAAATAAAAACAGAGCAAAATATTGATACCTTATACCATTGAAATATTTTTAAATAAGCAAACCGAAAGTCTTAGATACATTTCAGTTTAAGATCAAATGCGAGTTCAAGTCATATCTTATAAATATAAAAAAGTCTATCTCTTAACCTACCATTTAACCATTTAAGTACGTAATTAGCCTATTTATATAACAAACCCATTTAAGTATGAAAATTAACATTAACATTTAAGTCTTGCAGTTTATTTTTAAGGCTTAGTCTTAAGAAATTAAATCAATACGAAAACAATCAACGATCAATAAACAAAAGAAACCAAGAGAAGAAATTTACAAACGCGTTAATCATAAACGGGATAAAATATCGTATCGTGCGTTTCTTGCAATATCCGTTAACATTAATCCGCCGTTACATTTACAGATGCAAATTTTTCGGATTTTCCTTATATACAATATCTGACACGTAAGTTTTTGGGTTCGAAGCAGCATTCCAGCGTCGGTCACCAATAACAAAACGAAATATAAGAATTTTTACATTTAACATTTAATTTAAATAAAAAACATAAATCGAATTGATATGTTGGGTAAACTACTTTATGCCGGGACAAAAGCGACGGCGGCCAAACGCCAGGACAATTGATGAGGGGCTGGTGATTGGGTTGAGGGAAGGAAGGGAACGTGGCAGCTGGGGGCATTTGCTGCAAAAACGATGCACATGACAATATTTTTGCTGCTTGTTTAACGTTTCGTGATTTTTGCCAGATTTTTAATGCCACACACACTCACAGGCAGATGTGCCGGTGCATGTTCGTATCTCTTGCTGTTTGTGTGCAGCACGTACGCAGCTTTTGCTATGATTGTGTGTGTGCGACGTTGTATTGACAACATATTGTGACAAATATGTAAAAAAAAAACAGAAAAAAAAGAACAAAGGAAATGTACAAAACACACAAACGTAAAATAAATCGAATTCTGCTGCAAAGCAAAATAAAGGCTTAAAAACAGTTATTGCAGTTTACCAGTTACTACCGTTGTATGATTAACAATTACAGCATAACTACTTCAGTTTTAAAATTGAAAAGCCCTGCAAACATCATTTAAGAAAGAAATATTCAAGATTAAGAAATCTCTACATAAGTAAGCAAAATAAAGTTGCCTGCTTTTAAGCGCAAACCATATTAAATGACTGCCGTCGCTTGTCCTGGTTCTATAAACTCTTTAGCTACTCCACTTACTAACATGCCAATGCTGTTCTTTTGTGCAATTTCACAGATCCACCGGAGATCATCAAGAAGCCGCAGAACCAGGGTGTGCGTGTTGGAGGCGTGGCCAGTTTCTATTGTGCGGCACGCGGTGATCCGCCGCCGTCGATAGTTTGGCGCAAGAACGGCAAAAAAGTATCGGGTAAGTAAATAGACCACTAACGTATCCTGAAACACATACAAATGCCAGACTCTTAATACTCTCACACATACACTCAGGCACGCAATCGCGTTACACGGTGCTGGAGCAACCGGGCGGTGTTTCCATACTACGCATTGAACCGGTTCGAGCCGGGCGCGATGATGCGCCCTACGAGTGTGTGGCAGAGAACGGTGTGGGCGATGCCGTATCCGCAGATGCAACTTTAACTATCTATGAAGGTAAGTGGCAACCAATCCTTACCCCCTCCATACATACGTACTATATACTCTTAATTGAAGCTGCAGTCGTAGTCGAGTTGTTTGAGTAGGGGAAGGTCTGGTGTTAGGAGGGGGTGCTGGATTTGTAGCAAAGTTTTAGCGTAATGTAAGCAAAGTTCATACATTGATTTTGAATTAAAATTGGGTAAAGAACTTTACATGCCTTGCCGTAATAGCAACTTTGCCACACCACATACCCCAAAATCGCAACCACCCGCAACCCGAACTCCTCACTTCGTTTTCTCAGTCTGCTCTGTGGGATAACGGCCTGGTGGAAAGTTGTTTGCCAGCTTGTTTGTGTGGCTTAAATTACTTGCCAAAATTTACTTTTGCTTATTTACAACTGTGCAAAGGATAAAGTTTTTAGCCTAAGCCTAATCAAGTCTATGCCAAATAGCTATACGCAGTCTAGGGTAGGGGTGATGTGGTAGGAGAGAGGGAGCTTCTCACTTACTTGGCACCGGCAATTGAACTAATTTGCTTAAACTGAGCGCAAAGCTGGTCCACCGAACAGTATATATAATTTTGAACTAAATTATTAACAGCTAAAACTGCCTTCTGTTGGGAACGCAAATCAATAACAAATAAAGAATGAGGTCCAAACAGGGTCATAACTTTTGCGGGCTATACGCAAAATTTTAATGAGCTTTAAGTAGCCTGCATCTAATTAAGTGTGCAATAAACTCGTTAAAAATTAATCGGCTGCTAAAACAACACAACAAAAATCAAGTCAAAAAAATAAAAACTTGTTAGTTAAAAGTTGAAAAGTTTCATCGGTTGGTTGTATAGTACATAGTACTATATTGATTGACTGACTTGTGGATATTTATGAGTAATCAAATTTAGTGCGCCTTAAACTTATAATTCGCTGCAGCAAAAAGGAAACCAAAAATTTGTATACCTTGATAAACGTGAAGCTGCTCATCAACTTATTTATTGTTTGGGCGCTTGAAGTTTATCAAAGTTATAACAAAGTTATAAGGAAAAGTGTGAGGCAAAACTTATAAGCATATTTTTAAGTTAAATGAAATTGGCA
The DNA here is from genome assembly GCA_035044605.1 of Scaptomyza cyrtandrae. NCBI lineage: Eukaryota > Metazoa > Arthropoda > Insecta > Diptera > Drosophilidae > Scaptomyza > Scaptomyza cyrtandrae. The sequence goes on from JAWNNS010000637.1 coordinate 644,643, forward strand.
TTAATTGATATAAATAAAATACTTATAACCGATACAAATTGGTTTAAGCATTTTTTCCATTAACAAATTCGATTTGCTCTAAAACATTATTGCAAACATTTTACGTTTAACCAAAAATTCGTGCTAAATATTTGCAATAGAAAATTATTTTGTGCCACAAATGTTTTTGTATACCCAATATTTGTACTCAATTTACTTTGAGTTTCTGTGCTGCATTAACCAACTTTTTGGTTTAGCAAGGCATTTTGTAAACGGAAAATAATTATCAGGCTATAAGGTAAAAGCTAAAAATTTATGCACGCCGCCTATGAGTAATGTGCCAGTAGTATTTTATGGCCAGCCTGCAACTTATAATTTACTACTACTGTCTACGGGTTGTTTGCGACTTGTTTGTTCTTATTGTTATAGTTGTTGTTCTTGTTGTTGTTGGTGTTTATGATGAGGGTGTGCGGGTGGATGTTTGTACCACAAAATGTGTGAAAATTGCACGGTCCCAGGTGTAAAAACATATTTTTGTTGATGCACAAACACACTCATACACACACACAAACACACACTCACACACTTTTTAGGCAAAGGGGTTTTTTTTTGCATTTTTAGTTGTTAATTATGCCAGTTGATTATGCTTTGTGCGCCCTGGCGCCAGGTAATTGGTGCTCAATTTGATTTGTGGCGGCTTGTAACGTTTCTTGATGGAGCTAACACTCTCCACACACACACACACACACACACACACACACACATTCGTACGTTATGGTACGTGGAACGGCCCACAAAATGAGGGGAAGTAATTAGTGTTGTTTAACAGGGACTACAAGCTAGCGATTTGAAGGTAAAAGTTGCCTCGCTTCTCGCAGACAGTTTAAGGTTTCGCAAAATGAATCAAAATTTACATACAGATACTTAGTTTCACTTGCATCGTATATTATTTACAAGTCTCTGCCAGCACTTTGACTTGTAAATCTAACTTAAGCAATTCTTTTATAAAGTTCACCGCAAAGGGAGGAACTTTTTCATTTTTACTGCTATGCCCGCATTTAGCCCCATGTATATCCATCATCTATGTATGGGGCTGAGCTATAATATGTATGTAAGTACATATATCATATAGCTCACCTTGCAGCTGCACAAACGCCAGCAGCCTTAACAATTAATTGCTTTATGTGGCTGTAGCAAAAGGTTTACGGCATGTTGGGATATTTACATCGTCTTGATACGCTAACTTCTTAGATGTTAGAAATATTTTCAAAAATATAAACAGTATGGGCAACTTGACATTATAGAGTACGATTTTTAATAAAAGCCATTAACATTAAGTTCTTCAAAGTAGTATTTAAGATGTCAAAAGATTTGAGAGATAATAGTTATTAAAGCTAATTAAGTATTTTAATACATTTAAAGTTTAATATGTCTCCACATTTTAAACTTTGTAAGAGTATCAAGATGGCGATTTTTGTGGACGCTTCGTTTTTTTGTTTGCTTTCACGCGATGGGTTAAAGTTTTTGGTGTGATAAATCTCAATGTAAAAATTTGCAAACACACACACACACCAACACACTTGCAGGTACCTGCACACAGCAGGCAGCAACGCAGCGCGTTAAAATAAACGCGCCAATGCCAATAAAGGCGCGCTGACACGCCCCCACATGTATGCAGACAAGAGTTGCCAGATCCGGCGACGGTGCGCCAAGCACGTTTGAGCTTCACGTGGAAGCATTTTTAATCAAAATTCCCAACAGGCTAAAGCAGCGCGAGATCAAAAGCACTTGCAACAAGAGCAAGATATGTGTGTGTGTGTGTGTGTGTGTCTGATACATTGTGTGTGTCTAGGTGGGTGTGTGATACATACGAATGTGTTTTGCTGTTGCTCTTATTACAACTCACCACAAAGCCGCCATTGCCACCTTGTGAGCACACACACACAAACATACACACACATTTACACACCTGAAGGAGTCACAGAGTTGTCGGATAGATTGCAACACCTGCAAATAACGTGACTCTGGCTCGGCAGCTGGCAATATCTCTGCGCAGGCAATGGGCGTGGCAGAGCTGCAGTAAATCCTTTAGCATGCACTTTTATGCACTACCAAACAAGACAAAAAAAAAAAACAAGCAGAAACCACTCCAACCAACAGCAAAACCAAGAAGCAAACCACCAACAACAACGACGACGCTTGCAAATTTTTTGACATGTTTGGCTTTTTGGTTTGTGATTTTTTTTTCGTTTTTTTTATGCAAATATCGAAATAAAGATTAGTACGCGCATCGTTGCAGCGGCAAAAGATATCTCATATGCCACCCTACAGCAACGTGGCAGATAAATTTCTTTTAGTGGGCGTGGCCACATCAACCCAACTTTGCCGCCCTACTATGCTGTGTTGTGCTGTGCTGTGTATTTATATGAGAATCGTTTAACTAACTGGCGGCGTTAGCAGCAGCGATTTAGTGCTAATGTGGAACCAAGCATCCTCTCATACCTCAAACACCTCTACCCAAAAGTTGCCCCCCCCCCCCCGGCACATGCCCCACTGCTTGCCTAGCTCGCGAATATTTACTGTTTACAATTTGTTGGCTGATTGCTCGCGCTTTGCTAAATTTATTGCATGCTATATTTATTTTGTTGCTGTGTTCCCCCTTTGCAACTGCCTCTGTTTTATCTCATTGCATATATTTATTATAATGCCAGCCGTGCTGCATTATTATTTTCGTATTACTACCATAAAAGATACAAATATGTTTGGCACTCTCTCTCTCTCTCCCCCCTTTCAGCTAGCTCCCTTCCTATATGGGACGTACAATTTTAATTAAGTGAGCAACAAAAAAGGTGAAATGGTGGGATTTAACTGGCAAACAGTCAGAAAAAAAGCTAGAAAAATTGTTGCTGCTCGAAAAATACCAAACGAATTCGCAAAAAGCGTTTTGTGGTCTTAAGCTTGTACTTTAGATTTTCTAGGGTGAACTCTCGGGCTTACCAAAAGAAGCTGGCATTAAGATTATATGTGAATTATTTAAGTTTATTAGTTAAAATATGAAAGAATGTTAAGATCAGTTTAAAAATGTTTCCCATTTATTAGAAAGATTTAAAAGTTGATTGCGTAAATCTGTTTCTCAAATATGTATGTTTGCTTAAAATATTAGTTTATAAGAACATTAAAGCAGGTTAAGATCAGCATATAAACGTTTTCCTATACAAAACTAAGATTATAGCTCATTTTCTAACTCTCACAAATACTTCTTCCCATATATATATTATATGTAGAAACTAAAAATATTTGTGTAGGAAATAAAAAGTCAAATAATGACTTTAAAAGTTAATCTGTTAGTTTTATCTTCTTTTCAAATCTAATATTAATACAAAGCAGAATATCTTTAAGACTCGCTTAACTTAAAACCAATTTCCAGTCAATACATTGACTGAGTCTAGACATCTACATTTAGCTGATATTTCTATTGTTTCGCCGTTAATTGCATTATTTGTGCCAATCTGCGTTTTAGTCACGCACAAAAGCCAAACAATTTGCTTAACAGCACTGCTGCACAGCACCAGCTCCACCATCAGCAAAAGCCGGCAGCACCACCCAACGAACAAACAATATGGCCTGAACGTAAAGCTGGCCAACAAACAACAACTACACGTTCGCGCAAATAAATTTCATTAATTGCCAGCCAGCCGAGAAATCCAGAAACAAAACAGAAATAAACCGACGTCGACGTCTTTTGCTGCCCAAAAATTCATTAATCTCACTTTATAGTAATAAGCGGCTTTGGTGGTTACGGTTAGGTTTCATTTTTATGGGTGGGTATATTCCGGTTTTTACCTAAGACCGTAACCATTTATAGGGCTTGATTAAAAAGGCCCCCAGGACACTCTTCCCCTCTCTATCTTCCCCTAGCAGCTGTCCTGTGCACTTGTTGCAAAGTCAAACGGCAAGTCTCTGTTAGGGGGCTGGTCACAAAACTTTATCCTTGGCATTTTTGCAGCGACCACCCATTGCGCAGCATCCCCTCTCCTTTTGCCCCTACCCCTACCCCTGCTTAGGTTCTGGTCAGAGACAAACATTGACAATACACTGGGCGCGTTTAACTGGCCAAGAGGACTGAGAACTGAACTGAAACCAAATTGGGTCCTGTGGCAGCAGCCACTTGGCGCCGTTTGCTGCCGTTTGCGGCATGCCTAAAAAGTCATATTAATAATGAAAATTGTACAGTAGCGAAAAGTTTAAATGGGAAATTTTCGCAGGCCAGCCAGCCAAGTGAGTAGTAGTTTGTGAGTATGCTGCTGCTGCTGCTGCTGTTGCTGCAGATTCAGTTCTTCAGCCCTGCAGCAATGCAGTGGCGGCCAACTGTGTGCCAAGCATTGCAAAAAAAAAAGAAGATTACAAGCTAAAGCGAGAGAGGGATAACAAAGTATGTATGAGTATGTGTGTGTAAGTGACTGTGTGTGTACATGAAAGTTATTGGGCTTAGAGCACTTTGCGCTTAATATATATGATGTATAACACAGAGAGAGAGAGAGAGAGAAAAAGTTTAACGGGGAGAGGGAGCGCTGGCAATGCTGTTTAACTTAAAGTAAAGCTGCAACATGAAGTAAAACAAAGTTATGCTAATAATATGTATGCGTGTGTAGCTGCATTCGAGAGCTGACTGTACACACACACACACAACATTATGATAACGACTAGGAATTTGTTTTGAGAAAATTTGCCACATTTGACCGGACAAAGCTCAATTAAAACTGGCATTTAGGAATTTTTGTCCAGCTAAAAGGCCAAGATTTATAATGAAATAAACATAAGGTAGCTAACTCAAGTTTATACGTAAAAGTTTTGTGTGTGATAAGTTGAGTTTTATGTACACAACTTTATGAAAACTTGAAAAATTTCCTTAAAGTTATACAATAAAGAAAATAACTCTCTGACATTTCAATAGCTTGTATATTATGCTTAATGGGAAATTCATTTAATGATCACTTAAATTTCATTTGACTCTCTAACAGAATTACAAGTGCCAAAACTATGTATATGTGGCACACATGGAATATGGTTGCAACTACATATAATATGAGTGTAGCAATAACTAAGCGCTGACTTGCTGGCATGTGGTTTGTTGGTGGGACGTTAAGTGGGTGAGTGAGGGGATCTCGCGTGTGTAACCGAACGTAACTATCAAAGCGACTTCGTCGCCAGCGAACGTCTTAAATTGAGTAACAGCGTAGAGCAAAGCATTGGGAAAGGGAGAGAGAGAGAGAAGAAAACGCTACCACAGAAAGTAGAATGCAATAGAGAATGGTGGCAGAGGTGGAGGCAGAGTTAGGGGCAGTGGCAACCACACAGCAAAACTTGGCCAGAAAATTGTTGCAAAATAAATTGAAAAATTGATAGTAAGTTTGGTCTACTAAAAAAATGAAATATAGTTCTAGTAGAGTAACGGATGCCCTAATCAAAAGCAGGATAAATTTAGGTTTCGACTTAATCGAATATGAAAATTGATGGAAATTAGGAGAAATATATAAACAACAAGATACGCTGTTTAACTTTCTCAGAGTATTCTGAGAACCAAGATACAAGCTGTAAGTGGAAATTCAATCTGTTTATTTGTTTTTTCTTCTCTTGACTTTTATGAAAGTTTATTTATAGTATTCCAGGAAAGAGCATTTGATATTCAACGTAGCCCCAAACGCAATTACTCATATGACAGCCGCATGCCCATCAATAGTAGACGCTCAATGTGTATATGTATACACAGTCCCCGCATCCTATAACTAACCACCTACCCTTTTAAGCTCCCTTTGCTAGCTGCCAAGCAAGTGCAAAGTTTTTTCGGTATTAAAGTTTCAAATGTAATGACGTTAAAGAAAATTGGAAGCGACTTCAAAAAATTGAACTTTTATTGGCTTCCGAAAAAAGTGAAATTACGTTTTGTGCTCTTTGCAACAACAACATGCAACAAAGTACGGGGACTGTAGATACTAGGTACTATATCTAGTATGCATGTAAGAGGTTAAGGCGAATGCCATGTTTTACATTTGCAACATGCAATATTTCATTTCACTTTCCCCTCTCACTCTTTCACACTTGAATGAAGTGGAGTTCATCATAATAACAGCAAACGATGCGCTGTGCAAGTGTGCAGCTAGCCAACCCGCTTCCCCGTTCCCAAAACTCGCATGAGAAACGTTTTTGACGCATTGCAGTGTGGCCACCAAAATGGATTTGATGTCTATGCCCAGGCATTTAGATACGACGCGGCGCGACAGAGAGTGTGAGCGTGACAGAGACTGAACGAAAGCGAGATAGACTCTGATATTTATGTGTGTGTTAGAGAGTCGCATAACATTTGCTGCTAAATAGTTGGCATTAGGAATTAGACTTGGTCCATAAGCTTAACGATAAATTGAAACAATTTATGGTTTGGTAGAACAGAGACCGAAATTATATGAGACTTTATCGCTGAGCAGGCCTAAGCTGCCTTGGAAATAATGTGAGTATCCAAGTACAAGCTCTAAACTAAGTTTATATGGTGTGGCCGTAAACAAGCTAGTAATTAATGAACACTAATGTGAGAAAAAGACAAAAACAAGGCTTTATACTCATCAAAATCATTTCATTTATAAATTGTTTTCTTTTAATGTTCTATAGTTGATATTTTAGGGATTAACTGTAAGTAGTGCTCTTTACTTGACTGTGTAATTTTATGCTTTCCTTTTAAACACTCGAAGCTTTCAAGGTCTTTTAAGGCGGATTAAGTTATATGTGAAGTCCTCTAAGACTTTCTAAATATATAAAATAATGAAAAGAACTGTCCGCATATTGTTGACAAAAAGATAGACAAAAGCATCACATTCTTCTGTTGTATGTGCTGCTTGTGCTTTCAAACAAAGCGAGCTAAGTTTTGGAGCATGCCATTAGTTTTCTCATTTCGCATATGGGCAAAGAGAGCTTTAGCCTATAATACTTTGATCTAATGCACTTCATACAAAGTAAAGCTTAAACCCCTGTATACTCCCGTTGCTGCTACTGCCTGTGCTGCTGCGGCTGCTAGGCCTTATAAAACTACTTTGTGGGTATATGTGTATGTGCGAAGTTGTCGTTTCATTGTGCACACAATGCCTGCTCAAGCATAAGCACACACACACAGACCCCCGACACACCCCACACACATGCATTTGCGTTGTTGTTGGGGCATATTCTTAAAGCATACTTTTGTGGGCGCGTCGTTGTCGTCTATTGTTTGGTTTTAGCTTTGGCTTTGGCCTCACTCATTTTACGTCGCTTTGTTTGCCAACTGCATTGCCGAGTGGCCTTTGTTGTTATGCAGCAAACACAGTCAGAAAAGCAGCATCGGCTTCAGCGTTTATATGTTCCTTTTGCTTCTTTTTTTTGCCGATTTCTAAATAATAAATGTCCAATGCAGACACGCCTTTAATATTAAAATGCAAAAGTCTAGTTTGAGTGGAGGGAGCTTTGAAATATATTTTGCAATTTAGCAAAGAGTCGGAAATGTCTACAACTTTATCAAAGATATTTCCATGCTGTACACACATACACACACCTACTCACTCACACGTGTTTGTTGCTGCCTCACAGGCAAATTAGATTGACTGATGGATGTGGTTTTTTTGGTTACTCCTTACCTCTCAACTCGTGCACTTGACACGCCATCCAGCAAAACAGCGACAGCCAGAGCAGCACTTGGCCTGACATACGATGCCACTTGAGAGATATGTCTTTGTTTCACTTTTAACATTATATTTGTTTATTTGTTTGTTTGTTTCGGCTCTGTTTGCCTTTTGATATCTCTGAACTTGGCGTGCGGCTTAGCGACAGCAGGCATCACATTGTAAATCGGAGCAATTCACTCAGCAGGAGGATATTTTATTTTTGGGGGTTACTCGTCACATGATATCTTGCTTGGCACTGTGGTTCTTTATTTATTTATTTTTTTCATTACACGTGTAACAAAGTTTTGCATTTGCTTTGAGCTTGTTTCACGCATTAAAAAGTCAACGCAACAACAACAACAGCAACAAATAAAAGGCGCACCTTTTGTGTTATTTGAGTTTTTACTTATCTGGCTGAGTGTGGCTGTTTGGGGGCTATGTGCCCCCGGGTTATGCGGGGTCATCCTTGTCAACCAGTTGACATGCGGCATAAATCGCGTACAGAGAATTGAAAGGCGTTGCCAAGGGAAAGTATATGGTGTTTTTTTTTATGCAGACAGAAATTCCAATAAAACGTTGGAAAATCGTTGAGTATGTGCTTAAATTGATGTAAACCAAACACCCTTAAAATAAATGAAAAATATGTAAATATCTACCGATAAATTGATCAATTCTTCAAAGAAAAGCAAAGAAATATTTTTAAATAAATTGTTTCCATCACATACCTGAAATGCATACTGTACAAAGATACAAAATATTTCCTATTCCTATCAGCTAAAAATAGGTAACCCAAAAATACGTAAATCATCCACATATCAAATACCTTTTTCCAAAAATCTAAAATCATCATAGCTCTATGTAAATCTCTTCTTTTTCTGAAATGCACAGCAAAAATTCTTTTCTGAAGCGAGTCCAAAAGCTCAAACCCCGAAGCAAATTTTAAAATACAAAAAACTTAAAGGAAACTAAGAGAAACAGTGAACATTTCTGAAGCTTCCAGCTCATTTCTTGCCCTCATTTTTGTACTCACTTTCATTGGGTAAATTCCCTTTGCAACTTTTGCTCTCTAGATAAAAAAATGCATTTATCTTCGAACCTCCCGGATTGCTGAACTTGCCAAAACTGGGAGAAAACAGGCGGAATAAAAGCATAAAAAAATGCTATCAGTGAAAGTAAAAATTTGCTTAATGGCAAAGGAATGTCAGAATTATCAGTTCAAAGGAAGCATTTTGCTCAGTTCAGCATATTTGTAAATATTATGATTCTGATGTGTTTGGCTGATTAAACAAAGTGTTAAATGAGCTGCAAAAAAGGTATAAGCGCTCGCTGACCAACTCTGGACGCCACACATAAAAAATCCAACAGAAATGTCAGCTATTTGTGTTGCTGTTGTTGTTGTTGCTGTTGTTGGTCTTATCACATATGAAATATCGCATAAACCAAAACAAAATGTCAAACTTGCAGTCGTGGCGCAAATGTCAAAAGGGTTGACAGCGCATCAGCATTGGACGGGTTAAGGGGTGGTTGGCTTGGCCTTGCATGATTTACGATGGTCTATCAAAAATGTCGACGCACTAAAGTATGCTACACTTTTTCAACTTGTTTTTTTTATTTTGTATAATGCAATGCACATCGCGAAGCAAACCGGCGGCTGTTAAAAGTTAATCAGTTGTTTTTGTTGTTGCTGCTGCCAGATGAAAAATGGCTCAAATGCTTGGCTGACATTTCATTAAAAAAAAAGAAGCGAAACGAACGAACGAATGCCAGAATGAGGGAGTAGACATGAAGAGAGAAAGAGGAAGATGGAGAAAGAGAAAGAGCGGCAACAATGCCAGCACTTACACAGTCAATTGCGCAAATCTCAGACGCAGCTGAAGATGCAAATGGTTGAAAAAAAAACCCCCAAAATTTGGAAATGCTGTAGAAATAGAAGGGGACGTTGTTGGTTTTTTTTCTGGGATTGTGCCCATATACTACGTATACTCTATGTGTATATCCTGCACCTCGATTATAATTTAATCTAGTGTGGTATGTGTGACAAACTCACGATATGCATGCGACGTGACGCAGCCGCCATTTTTCACACATTCCACTCTGCATATGCTGCGAGGGGAGGGTTGGATGAAGGACACTGAGTGAGAAAGGGGGTAGGGAGTAAGAGAAGCTGGCAGTGGCACAATGACAAGATCCTGCAATGTGGCATGTGGCGAAATAGAAGTGTCTGTCATTTTTATAAATAACATTTGCCATATGTGTACGCGAGTGTGTGTATGTGTGTGTAAGTGTGTGACAACAACGACAACAATTCTGGCAGTGTGTCATTGCCACTAGAATCTAAAAACAAATGACAAAAATGTCAACAATTTCTATGGTATTCAGATTGTCATAACGACGACAAGCAACGACCCGAAAGAGCCGAAAGTGCGCCTGCTTTTTACTCTTGGATAGTGTGCTTTTTAATAATACCAATAAATATTTGCAATTTCCAACACCCACCAACACACAAAAATGTGGCGTACAATTAAAGTAATTGCTCGGCTGGCAATAAGGAATTTCAGCAGTTCTCACTTTTCCTTTGTTGATGTTGTAGTTTTTGTCATTAAGCCTGCAATTAAGCCATTTATGCAAAGGCAGCACAAAAATGTTAAGTACTTGCCAGCCAGTCAGCCATTGAGCCATTGAGCCTACCAACCACCCAACTAACTAACCAAGCTAACTTGGCCTGAACTTGAATTCGCATTCTTTCATTGCGGGCTAATTAAAGCCGCTTAAAGGCAAGAACTTCAACCTCACCATGTTCTCGATGATAATGATGATGATGATGGTTGTGAGTAGTGTGGTAAGAGCTTTATGCTTTTGGGCCCAGTCAGCAGCATTGTTCATGGGTCTTGTAAATATCGTTGGAACTGCGTTCAGCTAATGAGTGTAATTCATGAAAAGCTAATCAATTTTGGTTCAACATTGCAGCTCTACTGACTAAAAGTAACTTCTCTTTCATCTGCAAAAGTTTTTATTTCAATTTTTCAGTTTTGGCAGCAACTATAAGTTTACTAACTTTATATTTATTGCCACACCTTTCTCTTTATTACATTTAAGTAACAATTAATTTTTTTTACAATTAAAGTAGCAACTACCTCTGAAGTTTTTTAACATTAACATTTCACATTTCATCGCCAGCCCGTCATAATTTCAGTGCTGCTATATTACCATACTTGCCACCGATTATACAGAGTAAAACTTATGCCAAACGCATTGCCGCGGAGAACTGGGCAGCAGCAACAACAATAACAAGTGCAACAAAATGCAAGCCGCTTAAAAATCTTCCGCTCATTATAAAACGCAGCGCCGCACATCAGCATCATATGCTGTGGCATTCATTGTAGTTTCCCCACTGTGCAACAACAGCATCAACAGCAGCAGCAGGCTCCATGCCACACGTTTTGCTTTTCATATTTTGTGCAAAATGAACGCCGCGGCGCGCCGCTAGCCTTAAACCAGTTGCAGCAACCTCAACTATCCTTCACTTTGCCCATTTGCTTGTGCTGCTTTCGCTGCCGTTGGCTGCTAAAGCAAAACCGGGCCAAAAAAATACCCTTCTCATGTCCTCACACAGAGCCCTTTGCAAGCCATCTTTTGCTTACAATTAACCTCAAAAATGAGTTTCCATTAAAAGTGCCCCAGAGTCATCGATGTGTTTTCTCTGTCTGTGTGTGTATGCGATGTGTGTGCGTGTGTGTGTGTGGCTTGCAACATTTTTTCCATCTTCTTCTGCATTGTCTATCTTCGTCTCTGTCTCCTTTTACTCCTCTGCCAGCGGCAACTTTACGACAACGCCACGTGACGTATGTTGAGCTGTCAGTTGTGTTTAATGTGCTGCGCTCTGCCACAGTTCTTGTACGTATTCCATTTTTTGTGTATCTTGTTGGGCTTGTCCTTTTCCCTTTTGGCTTTTTTACATTTTTTCAATGCTTGCATTTTGCGGCTTAAGCCACCACACAATAAAAAAAACATATAAATAACTAACCGAAAGTTCGTGTTTTTGAATTTGTTGTTAGTGCGTATTAGATTAACTGCTAACAGATAAATCCAGCTAAGTCCAACTTATACTCGATGTCAACACAGCCAACACAGACAGCGCAGTTTAGAACTTGTAAAGGATTTGGCAAGCAATTGTCAAAGTTTTTGTTTAGAGCATACAACAAAGGCAAGACCAACTTTGAATGCAAATTCGTTGTAAGTTGTGTATTTAAGCTTCAAGTTTATCCCTTTTTAAATACGGCGAAAGTTTATATCTGTTGTTTGGCAATTTGGAATAATATTTCTATACATTTACCGCTTAAAATAAACATTAACATCTTTTACAAAACAATTTAAGTTATTTTATACAAATAAAATCAGGTATTACATATAAATAGCTAGTTTAAACACCACTCAAATAAATTCAATTACCAGCTACCATCCGAAAAAAAATAATGGTTTTATTTCCGCAAACTGCATTTTACCCTTCTTCTCCTATTTTCCGGAGTTCCCCTCATGTCAAAAGCTTTTCGACATATCAAATTGTTAAAGTATCACACATCATTTCTTTGCCTGTTTTTGCTGCTACTTGATACTTCGAATGCAGTCGTTTTTCCCACTTGTAGAGAATCCTTTTTTGCTCATCCATTTTGGCGGGCGCTGTCTGTAGCTGTGGCTGGCAGTAAATTAATAATTCCTCGACCTTAGCTGGCAAACAATTTAAATTTGCTTTTTTGCCGTGGCAAAAACAATTAGACGCTCGATCACACTAATTGCTGCTGCATTAATCTATTGATTCAACACTTACACTCAACCATACACACAAACACAGACACATGTCACACACACACACACACGCGTCCATTGGTTTTCCAGTGGGTGTGGGTGTGTGCGGAGGCGGAACGGAGTCTTGACCATTTTAAATTGAATTTTAGATTAATAAACGTTGCGGTTGCATCAAGAATTACAAATTTATACGCGTCGTGCTAGGACAACGTCGTCGTTGTTCGCAATTTTGTATTTATAGTTGTTGTTGTCGTTTGGTTACTGGCGTGCGCCTGGCATTGTGGCCAAATCTATGCACATTTTTTTTAGTTGCTTGGCCTTCTGTTCATGACTCTCTTTTCGGTTCTTCTTCTCTATTATGTTGCACTTTTTCCTGTTTACCCTAGAAGCAACTTTCGTGCTTAGGGAGTATTGTCAGTAGGTTAGTTATGTGTTGTTGTCTGTTAACATTTAAGAAAAAAGTATGCAGAATAAATATTTATAAATAACTAACGACATTTATTATTTAGTTTCTATATCAGTCGCTAAATGGCGTTAAACGCAAATAAATCAGATATGGGAACATCTTTAATTTGCTTAGTTTTTATATGATATTTCGTAAGTCGCATAGGTCTTAATGCTGTGCACACTCAACTTAATTCTTTTGTTGCACATAAATCTTGGTTTTAGCCGGCTCGTTTTCGCCATGCCACACAGCCTTGCATGGCGGTTTGAATTTTCTCTTCTTTTTCTTCACATCTTTTTTGTATCGCTTGCCTTTTGTTGTTGTTGTTGTCGTCGTGCTTGTCTTGTTTTGTTTGCTGTGCTTTTGCTTTTGCTTTTGTGGTTTTAATTCTATTTTCACTATAAATTGTTTCGGTGCGCTAACATTTTACAAGCCGTCGAGACTGTTTGAATGTAGTTGTTGTATGTATGTGTGGGTATGAAACGTAGAGCGTGCGGCGTTTTACAGTTGGTTGCTGCCCGTACTGTACTGTGCGTCCGGTGTGGCATGCAACTAATTACATTTGCATATCTATGGCCAAATGGAAATGCGCCACAACCGATACCAAACCCAAGAACTTATCTCAACTGCATTTGGCCAGAAAAAAAAACAAATTAAAAAAATTGTTTTTTTCTGTCCCGCCAAACATCAAACTCAGCCGACTGTTGTCAGTCGCTTTGTGGCGCCTCGCCACACAATCAGCATAATTATAAACTTTTCTCAGCTTCGCGTACGCATCTGCTTTATGTCTGTGTATAATAATAATAAGCTCAAGCAACAACAATAATCTCAACAACAATCGTCACAAAACTTTGTCACTCGCCCAAAGCAGGCAATTAAATATGCACTTGGCGATCATTGTCTTTCAACTACTTTTGCTCTGCCATGCAACTGGACACACCCACATGCACGACTGTCTGTCTTGTGCTGGACTTGCAGACTGACTGTGTTGAGCATTTCGTTAATTAAAATATAATTCATGTAGGAGAAGAGGAACTAAAAGCGGGGAAAATTATTTTGAGTTTGCCAAGCAGCAACAAGAAAACTCAACGCACATCTTGCTTTGATTGCTTATGCCAACAGCTTAATGTTGTTGTCATATCGTTGCTTGTTGTTTTTGTTGCTAGCATTTTTCAATTAATTGTATGCCCCTTGCCAAGTGGCCATCGGGCGCAGCATCAAAAACAACTTGCCAAACAAGACCATAAAATAAGCGAATAAGCTCGACTATGAGATACCCTGATCCCTAAACCCTACCCGTACAGTCTTGCCTGCTTCACAGCACCAATAGTCATTGACTAAACTTCAATGCTCCATATCTCCGATTTTTGACATTTTATCCAGTTTTTTTTTTTTAATAATGATTTTATTGTTATGAATTCCATATATCGGAAATTAGATGAGTTATTGCTTAGGCGAGCTTACGTTCCAAATCTGGAGTCTTCAGCTTTCATAGTCTCTGAGATTAACGCGTTCATACAAACAGACGGACATAGCTATATCGGCTATACTCGGCTGTTGATGCTGATCAAGAGTATTTATACTTTATGGGGTCGGAGATGCTTCCCTCTTTCTCTTACAGACATTTGCACAAAACCATTTTCAATGGGTTCAGTGTATAAAAAGAATTTAATGGAAAATCAGTGAGTGAAGTATGCGCTTTTAAGTATACAGCATCTCCCCTCATTTGAAAGTGAATGGAATGAGTGCAATTTGTTTTATATTCATAATATTTACTTGGAAAGTGGATGTAAATGATGTATTGAGTGGCTTAGTTAAACGTATTCCTCTGTACAACCTTTTATAAATAGGTCAAAAGTTGATTAGGGAATATATATTTTCAAAAACTGTTTGCTAACATTACATAATAAATATGATTTGTGATTTGGTTGAAGAAAAAATATATACTCAAAAGGAGATTCAATTAAACAGTCATTACAATATATTCAATAAAATAATGAATTATGAAATGAGAATTATATTAAGCTTTGATTATTGTAGATTCAACAATATAACAATAAGACATAATACCTGATATACTTACTTGATGACTTTTTCGACAAGAAACCAATAAAAATAATTATAATCTAGATGATAAAAAAAATTTATTGAAGCCAAAAAAATCAAAGTAGACCATCGTCTAATGACGATGGAATCATGGAATCACTCAAATATATCAACACACAAAATTGACGTGATCGATAAGTGTCGCACTCTTGCCATAAATTCCCTTTTGGGGCCCAGTTGTTGTTACGATTCTGCCAGAAATGAGTAAATTAATCAAATGAACTACCTCAGAATGTAATTAACATAGACCGCCAGCAAATCGAACTGACAAGGGACATGGAACATACATACATATACATACATATACATATTTCTAGGATTGGGCAAATATACCAAACATATGCAACAGAATGGGCAGCAAGAATTAATAAAGCTAAAAGCATGCGACCAATAATGTTTATAAATTTAATTATGTAAATGTTTGGCTATAAAAAAATTATAACACAAACAACAAAAACCGAAAAAAAAAACAGAACAAGAAAAGTGGGGCGCCATCAAGCTGAATGTCGAAAAAAGCAAAAATTTAATAGATGCCAAACACAAATTGAAATGCGAATGCGAAAGCGAATGTCAAAAGAGGCGGAGCAAAAGCTAAATGCAAATATTTATATATAGTAAAAATCGCTGGTTGATATTTATTAAAGAGATAAAAAAGAGATTGAGCAATCGGGAGAATGAGAGAGGACTCCAACCTATAGTTGAAAACTGTGAAACCCATTATTGGTGAGGTTTGAAACTCGACTCGAATATGAAATTAATTAAATTTTTTTCGGAATTGTCAGCGCGCGCGTTATAAATTTAATGTCTCTGCTTTATGGCTCTTACCTAGCAGAGACAGAGACAAAAACACAGCCTTTATTTCAGCCTTTATTTGCTTAAACACATTTATGCATGCATGTATATGTGTATATGTGCATTTTTGCATTTCCGTTTGGTTATTAGTTTTTCTCTGACATTTCCGGAATTTTTTTTATGTAAGCTTGTTCACATATGTGGCGTGGTTTTTTATGTCTCTATGTATATGTGTGTGCGTTTGTGTGTGTGTATGTGGAAATCAAGGCACTGTCTGGCATTATTTTTTTTATTATTTTTGTCATGTTACTGTCTTAATTTAACTTGCAGCGCATAATTAAAACAACAATAAAGCCAAATATGATGTGGAGTTACATATGCATGTATGTATATATTTGCTTAATGACTACTCTTGACTCTTTAATGCATCCGAAAAGATTTATGAGCCAGTGCGTAATTTATTCAGTGAGCTTGAATTATAACAACCAAATATAATAATGCATTACAGTATTTAGGGAAAAAACCGTTTTGATTTAATTTATGCCTTTCAGCTGTGATATGTCGGAAATGAAATCCAAAACAAAACATATGTAATTTATTTAAGTCTTTAAATGATATCCCAAAAGAACAATTTTTGCATAATTTTGTTTAAAAGCAAAGGAAAGAGCTTTGAATGTTCTAAATGGAAATAAACATAAATTAAAAATATGAAACACAGCGCGCTCTATCAATGCATAATGGGCGAAAACACGCATTAAAAATAAAGTATTTCCGTGCTGTTTTCACACTATTTAACAATATTTAATAATCATGAAACACACTTCATAGCATACTTTACGGCATGTGGCTTTGGCGGGACTGTAGAGTTGCCAACATCTGTCGAAATGACACAGGTAGGTGTGCTGCCATTAAGCATTTACGCTACTGTCCAGCGGATGTTGAACATTTTATGAGCATATTTCCAATAAATAATATATATAAATGGAACACTCACACAGAAACAAACCCTCTGTACGGTTGCTCAAAATGAGCAACAGAGGTCGCCACTCAATTATATGCACAAAAATAGTATGATATGTAGGACATGGGGGGGTGCAGTGCCATTCACGTTTATTACGTAAATGCAATTATGCAACTTTATGCGAGTCTATTTGAATGTTTAACATGTCATTTACATATGAAAGATTTAATGGCAGCCGCGCATTGAATTGAAATTGGAAAAGCACATGATGGCGCGACAGTCATCGCGAGATAAGTGTGAGGAGCAGGCAGATAGGGGCGAACAAGGGCACAAAAAGCGTAACAAAGAGCCAATTAAAAGGCTTACAGTGTACGCCCAAAGTTTTTTAATTATAACTTTAAATTCAAAAACATTTAAGCCGAATGCGATTGCAAAGCACATAAAAACTCCTCTTTGTTGCCCATAAAAGTATGCTATGAACCTGTGTGCACCCCGGTGTGTGTGGGTATGTTTCTGTGGATAGCTCACAAACACATAAGCGTGACCATTCCGGCAGCTGGCAAATGTATTGGTATTGCAAAATGTTACTGGCCATTTTTTTTTTTTAGATATAACGATACCCTGTAGACATTAAATTATTATGAGAAAAGTTTATACAGAAATTGATTAAAATTGACATGTCAATAAAAATTTGATTTTCATATCGATATTGTTCGATAACATTGTTATAACAAAAACGTTTTATAGATTATTACTGTGATAAGAGATAGAAAATACTTTAAGGTAGATTATCTTCCATCGTATCTTGTTTTCTTCATATCTTTCACCCTGTGCTTTCCTCGAGATCACTCTTGCTGTAGTTATTATTGTTGTAGTAGTTGCTTGTAAAGGACAGCATTGTTAATTGCGTGCCATAAATCTGTGTACAGCAGTCGCCAGCGTCGTCAACCAACCTCAACCCCAAACTGCCATCTGGGAAACTCATTGCCAGTTTTTCCCATTTTTATTCCACATAACGCATATAGTCAGTCAGTCAGTCGTCGTGTTGTACAAACACACACACACATGTATATGTATGTTTTATAACCCCCCAGCTACATTTTGCCCGAAACAAAAAAAAAAAACGAAATGAAAGGAAAAAGGAAGACAGCAACAAAGGAGTTAAAGCAAACACAAGCAAATAACAAACAGACGAATGGCCAGACAAAGTAACATGTTACATGTAATTAATTTCAAATTATTTATACATGAACGCGCATTGGGCCCGTAAAACGAAGCTAACAAATCAAAACAAAAACATCTACAAAAAAAGAGCAAACCTTAGCACAGCCTGCGGCGTTGTTCGCACTATGCGTTGTGCTCAATTAAAGACTGACCTGACCGTAGGGGCCAGGAAGTAGGGCAGTTAATAAAAACCGGTCAAATAGCAAGCAATCAAGCTTTCAATGAATTTTATATGCTCTACAAGAAAGTGCAAGAGTTGATTTTACCTTAGAACAAGCAATCAGTACAGCTTACGTAAAGCAATTAAGTGGATGACTTCATCAATTAACTATTCTGTTTAAAGATTTTTTATTTATTTTCTATTGCATCTTTTTCTTACATTTAACATCAAAGCTAATATTTTATTCATAAGGACTCAAAATTGTTAATTTTTTTTAATTGATCTTATTATTTAATTTACTACTTATTCCTTCTTAATGCTAAAAGCTAAAATAATACTTCTAAATACTCGTCACATAAATAATTGATTGCACTTCCGCAATTTAACTTTACTTAACTTATGACTCGAAGGCTTTTTCCTTTTTATATTTTTAATATTGCTTCCGTAATTATGGCACATTTTTAAATGAATACACCGAAAGCTTATTTAAATTTATTACCACGCTTTAACTGTATTTGTGCACCACCTCAAGCTACCTGCCATTTAAGCGTTCAGATTGTAACGCGCGCCTTGCCGCAGCTAATATGCCCCAACCCCGCAACTGAATCAGCATTCCCCCGTGTGTGTGTGTGTGTGTGTGTGTGTGTATGTGTGTATGTGTGTATGACATAAAATGGTAGGCTACAAGGTCGTAAAGTCGCAGCCATCGCCTTTTGCCTTTAGATTTGTTTTGGTCTTGAGGTTTGGTGGGTTGGGGGAGGGTTCTTTGGGTTTTGGCTTTCGGGGCTCTGTTCTGGACTGCTTTCGGTGTTTTCCACTCTTCTCCTACTCATAACGACTGTAAGGAGAGACTGAGGCCGCAAAGTATTTATTTGTTAACTGGTTTAACGACGCCAGAGTCAAAGCAGTTCAGTTTGCAAAGCCGAGCCTCATAAAATGCGTGCCACGCACTTTAAGCCACAAAATGCAATTGCTGTGTGTTGTTTGCTGCGTGTGGTAAATCATAGCATTTTGGCTTTAAGCGGTAAACTGCGTATCATTAACTGTCTGTCCTTTTTCCTCATTCTCATTCTCTCTTTCTGTTTCTGCCCAGCTGGAAGTCTCTGCGCCGCTCAGCGCCTCTCAGGTAGCAGCAGGGGGTGGGGTAGGTGATGTCGAGGGAAGCAGCTGCGTTCCAATAAGCACATAATTGAATTCTGATCATAAATTTGCATTATGGCCGTTGCGCGCTTCCGTTTCTAGAGGCTTCACTTTGCTTTGGCTTTGGCAGACCCAGCGATATAATTTTCGGTCATTTTTTTTTTTTGCTGTTCCCGTTTGTGTTTGTGTTTTGTGCGGTGTATGCAGCACGTGGCTTATGGCATAATTTTACCCAAAACGCACATTTCAGATGGTTGGGCCCGGCGCCACGAAAGATACTCATAAAAACGTGCTGGCACCAAAAAAAAAACATAAACAAAACGAGCATCTGGATGAATGCCAGTGTTGAGAGTTTTAGTTTAAGTAGGGGGTTTAGTTGGGCATTGGCATAAAATGCAGCAATTTATGGTTAAAATACCTAAATAACAATGGACACTGGCCATTTGGAAGATGTGCTAGTCAGGGGAGAGCTTATGTAGGAGTTATAAGCCATGCATTAACTTTAAAAGATACAAAACCATGTTTAGACTTTAGTAAAAGAAAGAAATGAACTTATGATTTACACGTTCTTAGTAATTAATTTTGCCTACTTATATTAGTCACCACAATCAAAAATGCAATTTTTATTCTTAAGCAATAGTTTTATTTATTTTTATTTTTGACAAGTTAAAGCCTGAAAGCATGAACTGATGCACTTTGATTTATCAACGCATTATCAAAGCAAACTAGTTGGCAGCTCAACATCAGAGTTGTCAATACATTGAAAGGGGCGGCAAGTCTAGTAAGCATGCAAGAAATTGTAGTAAATTCACTTGGACACCTTCGCTGACAGTATTTAAGTCAATGTGACACCTTTGTTTGTGGAGAACGACAACAATTTGGCAGTTCCACTCGACCTATAAACAAAGAAAATAAGTTTGTACCTCTTCACTTGAGAAATCAAGTTATCTAGTTTCAATTTAAGAGCTCTTAAATCCACTTAATGTCTATTCACTCAACAGAAGTAGACACTCCCTGCTGGCCGAAGAGAGAAAGAGAGAGAGAGAGACGTATCAATTTAGACGTCTTGAGTTTTGCATTCATTGTCGCTTTTTCTACCGCACCGATTTGTGTATAATAATTAACTTATCAGGCAATCTGAACGCCTCAGGAATTTGATGTACATGTTGAACAAATGTAAAATCACTTTTTGAACCTTTGTCTCAAGTTGTTGTGTTTTTGCTTTTATAAATGTGTACTCAATCGATCCACATCGACCTCAAATATTATTCAAATATGCAGATGCCTGTCAATTACCTTGCTTTCGGCCAGGCATTTGATGCAGCTGCTTATTCCCAAAATACACAAAAATATACATACACACAAACACACATACTTTGTTATTATTACTTGTATTTATATTTTCATTTTCAAGTTTTCCTTGACTGCACCTTCAACTGTATATATTTATATTTATGTTTAAGAGTGTGAGAGAGAGAGAGAGAGAGTAAGTGAGATTATCTTAAAAACATGTTATTGCCTCAGATATTTATCTAATTGTTTATCAATTTCTTGACTTGCGGCTAACATCAACAAAAACACGCATTGAACATACATATTTCATGTGTGTGTGGGCAAGTCAGTCAATCTATCCATCCATCTATTCATCTATCAATCCGTCCTTTCATACATGTTTATTTATGTGTATATATAGCGTCAGTTTGGATAAGGGGCGTGTTCATAGATTTCGCATTGATTATTTTCAATACCGCACAACAAATGTGCCTGTCAAAAATTAATCACTTACACTTAGTAGTAAACACCCACACCCACACCCACACACACACACGCATACATACATATATATATACGTAGACAAAGACAATGCCTGTTACACGCATTTATAATTGAATTTGGCGTTTGTTAGCTGTTGTCGTTGTTGTTATTGTTATTGTTGTTCTTGTTTTGACGCTGCCTGTTCAAGCTGGCAGTTCGGCAATCGATGGTGTATATGGAGCAAAGGACGAGGTTGGCAACTGGCAGCCAGCCTGAAAGCACGCAATTTATTTTCATTTCTTTAATAGACTTATTTAGGCACACACACATACCCACGCACACCCATAACACACACACACACACACACACAGTGGCTGCCAATACGCGTGTGTTTCGTGATAAATTATTTGTAATTTATTTATTAATTTTGCCGTCTGTTTTGTTTTGTCTGTCTGCATCGTTGGGTTTCTCTCCATTTTCAGTGTGTGTGTGTGTGTGTGTGTGTGTTTATGTTTTCTTTATGTGCTTGATGGGGCATATTTGAACTTTAGTCACGATATGGCACGACGATGAGTTTACTTTATGCACCCAATAACTATTTAAAGTCATTTTGTTGTCTACAGAACAAATATTACAATTTTTATATGTAAGATAGGAATTGACTGTTGTTATTGATTAAATATAATAAATAAACCTTATGTCACAAAATAGTATTAGAATATAATGTGTTTGTAATATATTTAGGGATATGTCAAAATTCTTAGAATAAATCCGTTTAAATTCTGTTAAAAGCAAAGCTGATAATAATTTATATATATTTAATTTAATATTCCCCTGTTGGACCAGCTAATAACGTATATATAATTTCACATACTCCAATTTTGTTTCAAGCGCTTTGCTTCAAATTTTTTGTTTGTTTTTTGGATATTACTTATTGGTTTGTTGATTTGGTAGCTCATTAATAAGGTCAGCAACAAGGTGAAGGTGTTTACGTCTCGCACTACCTTAACTTGTTTTCTTCGCCCTATTCTTGGATTTATTTTATTTTATTGCATGCGAGGCGGCGTTTAATGGCCCCGTAGCATGCGAGTCGCCAGTTGTCAGACTTGTGTTGACAATATAAATGGATTTCCAATGATTTATTATTGCATTAGAACGCATTAGGAAAACAGCTACAACATCAACAGTAGCAGCAGTAGCCAAGAAACTTGTCCAGCTTTAGAGACGCATCTCCGTTCTACCATTTTCTTTTGCTTTAAAAATCCATACACAGACATTTGTTTCAGCCGGCTCAGTGTGCAGTCAGTGGAAATGCATAAAAATGAGTCATAAGCTTAAAAATTTATAAAAATGCGCCAGCGCATAACTGCTAGACTAGAGAGATGCCACAAAAAGTGGGTGGTTCGTGGCGTATGTGGGCGTGACTCCTGTGCGCCATTTGCAACATTTCTTGTAACATTTTAGTGCCCAGCAAGCAAGCAAGCAAAGAGTCAGGCAGAAGTCGTCGAGGCAGTAGCATTATCAAATGTCTACGACAAGCAAAATTAAATTAAATTGTAGTGAGAGTAGTCAGTGCTGGAGTTGGGTTTTCAGCAGCAGTAGCAACAACAAAAAGCATTAAAATAAAAAACAGGAAGTCGAGGAAATAGTACTTGAAGATGAGAGCATTGCTATATATGTTAAAATGGTCTTCGACAGGCACATGGCTTGGACAGCGAAATTGAAACGCCGGCATCTAAGACAGGAGAGAGTGAGGGGTGGGGTCACAGCCGGCAGCAGGCAAAATCACTAGCAGCAACCTACATAATGCAAACTTAATAAGATGTATGCCACCCCAACCCATCACTTTTTTCCATTTCTGTTTGTTTTTTTTTTTTTCTATCTCCATTCTCTGGCTGTGCATGTCGTCTGTCAGTGGATTCACATGCAACTATCACGACTGCACTGACAGTTAGACAAACAGTCAGCAGAAGAAGAAGAAGACGAAGAAGAAGAAGAAGCCATCGCTTCAGTCAGTTGGTCCGTCAGACGGACAAACCAAAAAAGATAGCAACAGAGTGAGAGAGTGAGAGTCTGTCGGACAGCTTGAAAAGTCAGCAAATTTGTTGGCACTGGCAAGTTGTTGCCATATAACTGTAATCAGTAAACATTTTATGGTTGCAAACTGTAGTGCATTTTGTATTAGACATCATGCTGTGGCACCGCTACAAATACAAATATAAAAACAAATACAAATGCAAACACAAACAGACATATATATATTTCTAAACAATTGGAACGTGCTCCCAACTGAATGTTGCTGCACATACATATATTTGGCATATTCGTCAGAGGCATGTACTCTTTCAATCAAAATTAAACTGACAGTTATAGTTCAATACTTGAATAACTTAAATGCAAAGTAAGCAAATCTTCAAACAAATAACGAATTAAATCTACAAAATCTGTAAAGCAACCTTTAATTAATAATCAATTTGTGCTAGATCTTTGTTATAGATGAGCAAAAATATTAACAAACTTAAGGTTGGTTGTTTTTAAATAAAATTATTCAAACCCACAATGATGTAAACTACAAATAAAGTAAATTCTATAAGCTTTAATTCGCTTAGCAGTCCATTTTTTAAGCTTTTATTACTTAATAAAATACATATAAATAATCTATTCTAGCTCTTTTTCTCACCCATAATAAAAGCTTACTCATAAAGTTACTTATGCATTATTTTAAACAGCTTATAAGCCAAACTCATACAATTTCTTGCGTTGTGATTTCTATCGTAAGTTATTCACACACATACATACATACATAAACATATCTATTAACTAGTATTATAACGTTCTACTTAGGAAGCACTTGTCGCCATCTCAAAAGGACCCTTCTCTGTGCAATTCAATTGTTTGCCGCAAGCCAAGTCCTGTCTAAGTACATATACAACGTTGTATCTATCATATATGCTGTAAGCGAAGGGAATGCTGTTTGGGAACGACAGCAATTAGGCAAACGTTGGCCCTTCATTAGGCTGATCAATGGGCTGCTTGATGTCACTTGTAAGCACCAGGCAGCAGGCAGTGGCAAAGGGGAAGGGCCACATGTGCCACATCCTTTTTTGCACAACAGGAAGTGTTGACTGGCCACAAATTTGCCCGGCATCTTGCGGATGCAACTTTGCTATATCTTCTAGATGGTTCTGCTTTCGTCTGCTTCTCCTTATTCTTCTTCAACTACTGTTCTTTCTTCTGCTTCATCATTTTTTTTGTTGCTGCCGCTGGCACTTGCGGCTTTATTGTTGGCACTGTCTAACATCTTCAGCAAGTTGCCTTTTTTTTGCTCGAGCTGCTGCCACTAAAAAACGGTTATTTACTTAGCTTGTAGTTGCCGCAGGCGTCCGCTGCCTTGTCACATACTTTTCACTCTATCCGGCAGCCGCTTCTTTCTACTTTCTCCCGCGCATCCCTCTTTCTTGTTCATTGTTGCATGCTTTGCTTTGTGTGTGTGTGTGTGTGTGTAAGTGTGCGCCTACTTAATACAATAAACACTCAATTTTCAAGCATGTTTTGTTTGGGATTTGTCACAGATACTTCTTCTTGGCATACGCACGCACACACCGTTTGGGAAAGGGAGCGCGGACACGACTGCTGGTTTGAAACTTTGCTAAGCATTGCCCGCAACTGTGTTTGCTTAGGCAACAAGGACCAAGTCGAGGCCTATAAATACATTTTAATGTTCCGACAATTGTTGACTGCTGGTTCTTTGATTCGTGTTCAATTGTTGGCAACGAAAACTTTTCTCGAATTTTACTCAAAACTTGACACCAAAGTTTTAAATTGAACGGCATACGTGAGGAAATAATAGACGTTTCCACAATAGCAGCAGTTGAATGCAGTAACAATTCGTGAAGTAGTACAACAATCTTATCATTGAAATGTACTTCTTAGCCTACATTCTCAACACCTAATTTAATAGTATCTTGCAGTCATTTATTGATTTTAAACGATTCCGCTTAAAATTCTCGTAAAACTACAATCCACATAGTTGTGCCATCTCAGTTGTTTTAATAATTTAACAATAACAACAACTTGATGCAAATGCCGTAACATTGAGCTAATGCTAATGCTAATGCTCTATGTCTCTCTCTCTCTCTCTCTTTTTGATGCTGACTAGTGTAAAAATGGTATTTTATGCGAAAAACACCACAAATCACCGCCAAGAAGCAGGCAACCAGCCTGCCTCGACCCTTTGCACGTCGGGCCCCAGTCACACAGGGAAAAAAAGACTCCTCTTATCAATCTTAAGAATGCATGAATAATTAAAATATGTAAATTTACTTGTGGCCAGTTGCTATGTAGCTGGCTTGAAGGCACAACTCCAATACCAACACGTATAACAAGAACCAGAACAAGCCCAAGTCGACCGCCCCGATTCGAAAGTCACAAAGTCTCTTTAAACTGAGCGCAAAACGATTTTTGTTTCGTCGTTTCTTGTAGCTGGTTACTGTTACTGCTACTATTACTGTTCCTTGTTGTTTGTTTCATTTCTTTTTGTTGTTGTTGTTGTTTCTCGCTTTCGGCGACTGTAAAAAGTTTGCTATGCCAACACGAAGGCAGCTCTCTCACGTGAAGGAGCAGTACAGTTAAAACGCAATGAGGTGCCGAAAATGGAATACTTTTTAAGAATGTTAAAGTGCTATCTATGTGCATATAAAATCTAAAGTATAACTTTGAGTTATATAACTTTACTTACTGTTTTTTACCTTCACCTGATAATCATCAACCATATGTCTACAAAAATTGCCTTCATTGCATGTCCCATGACATAAAGTTAATGCCCATTGGCAGGGTATTAAGTAGGAACATGCCAAGCGAACCGCCCACCCCTCGATTCACCCAGGGTAAACAGCATATTTATCAGAGAGTAAAACTGAGACAGAAAAAACGCGGTGTGAAAATGCGCCTTTGAAAGTGACTCAATAATGCAAACACCTGCCACCTGAGCCCATGGGTTTTTTGTTGTTCTTTGTTTGTATGGGATACACCTCTTAGCTCGCCTCCTACCTCCCTTTTACAACGTCTTTGCCTGAAGTTGTTGTGCAAAATATAGGGGGGTTGGAGAGGGGGTCAGTGGCACCTAAAAGCAGACAACATGCAAATAAAGCGCTTTATGTGCCGTGCTTTTATACTCTCTAATGATGTTTATCGCCGTCAAGACATTGCCAACACTCTATTGAGGTGTGTGCGTGTGTATGCGTGTGTATGCGTTTTTGTGTATGTGATCCCAATAGAAATAAAATGAAAGCAGACCTGTGACCAGGTGCAGCACTCGACACTCAACTTTACCTTTATTAGCTAATTCATTAAAAAGCTGTCACCAAACTCAACGAGAAATTCCTTTTAACGTATCTCTCCTTCTCTCTCTCTCTCTCCGTCTTTTTCTTGTCTCGTCTGCACCAAATACATTGTTCGCACATTTCCCACAACTTCGCAACAGCAACAACGCAACCAACTAGCAGCAGCTTAATTGAAATGCATGAAAAGCCACATGAATTTGGCACTGAACGACAGCAATAGATGTCTCTCCCTCTCTGCTCTCTTGCTTTCTCGCTCTCTCCTTTGCTGTCTGACTGCTTGCTTTTATAATAAATGCACACTCTCCTGCAAAACACACACACACACACACACACACATTGCACGCATTGACGCGTTGCATTTGGTCAGCGATGCGTTCGCCTACCCCCACCCTCCCTGCAAACCCTTTTTCTCATCATCGAGGCTTCTCTGTAACGCAGTAAATGAAGTGTTCATCCATTGGACCAGGCTCTGAGTTTTCACTGTCTGCGCTTTCTGCTTTTCGAATTTTTCATTGCATTTTCAAAATTGGCGACGCATAGTAAACAACAAAAACAACAATGTATGCCCATAGGGTCCACTAAAACAACAAGAACAACGACAATGCCATCAAAATCAACAACTTTAGTCTTTAACTGAAAAGTCGTTAAACCATCGTGTGGTGTTTGTGTTGGTGGTGCTCCTGCTGCTGCTGAGTCTATTGATGTCTGCCACCAGTTGGTCATGGTGCACTGCCACTGAAAAACTGCACATTTTTGGTTTAGAACAATGGCAAATATTTGTCCATACATAATGTTTGAAAAGCGTAAAAAAAAAAATGGCAAATACAACTACAACACAGTCACTTTAAACAGGGAACACAAAATAATATATGTAGATTTCATGCGAGCCAGTAAATTTCTATAGAAATCTGTTAACATATTAAATAGCCTTAAAGCCATTCGCTTAAATTGAATTATTAATGTGGAACCCAGTTTAATTTACAGCTTTTAACTTTGCTAAGTCGAAGCGATAATAAATGTAAATTTTCAGATTATTTTTATTTGCAAGATAATTTTTTTTATTATTCATTTGAATAAAAAACATTACGCAACCCTTGTCATATTTAGCAAAAACTCATTGCCTGCTTTAAAGCGCAATTTTACACTCACCTCACTAATAATTCCCAACTGGTTCTAGCATCTGTGATATGGTATTCTCAGAGCTGTGTGGACAAAGCATACTTACCTGGCGTAGAGGTTAACCGTGATCACGTAGGCGGTTCCTCCAGGTTGAGACTTGGCCATTGCACTACGGTTGAGTTGACACCTGCGATTATTCCTAATGTGAATAGCTCGTGCGTGTAATTTTTGGTAGCCGGGAATGGCGTTCGCGCCGTCCCGACATTAATTAATAAATTTAAAAGAACAGTAGTTAAAGCAGATTACTTTTTAAAGGAGTATTGCAAGCGTCGTCGGCTTAGGTCGTTTATATAATATTTCTGTATTTATATAATATTTTATTAATATAATATTTCGAAGAAAGCTTTGAATAATAAAACTATGGATGTATAAAATTTAATATCTTTTTACAGTTGAAAAATCGCGTTTTCTCTCTCAAACGCGCAACTTTATGTTTACCCACATCTTGTGTACTTTGTGTGTGTGTGTGTGTATGTTATTTGTTCGCCTGCCGCCTTAACTCTGGACTCTGTCTCCGCGCCCCCCCCCCCCACTGTTTGTCATATTCTCCTTCATCCAGCAACACACAACCAAATAACATACACACACAAACTCGCGCTAAGCAAGCAGAGACACACACAACACACTTTTTTGCATTTGCATTTGTTTAATAAAAAGTTTTATTTGTTAATTTTGGCATAGTTTTCAGTTGGTTTGTGTATGTTTTTTGTACTTTTCGTTATGCATTTGTGAAGAAGTGACGCTGCTGCAATAATAAATAAAGCGGCCAAAAATCCCAAAGAGCATGCCAGCATGCGAAAGTAGAGAAGAACACAGTAGGGGGAGGGTGGGTGGTGGATGAGGAAAAATGGCTTAAAATGTCGACAGACTAACGGATAAAAAGGATGGTTAAGAGGCGGCAATGACGACGACGGCAACGTCAAATGTCAACATCAATGTTGTTGTTGTTATTTTTTTTATATTGTTGTGCCATTGTTGTTGCACTGTTGCTGCTGCTGCTTTTTCTTCTACTCTTACATTTATGCATATGCAGATACACCATATATACTATGTATGTAAATGGATGTGTGTATGTGTTTATACTGTAATACATACATACATATGCAGTCGCGATTTTTGTGTCTCTGTTATATTTTAATTTCACGCTGGAAACACAAACACAGGCAAAAACACTGATGGTAAGAAAAGGCATTGCGTTCATGGGTAAGAGGATGGGTGAGGGAGGTATGTGGATTAGGGTTAAAGCTGCGAAACAGGGAATGCAGCTAACTCCTGTGCCGTTAATTGTTGCTGTTGCTGTTGTTAAATGTTTTTAGCGCAATGCACAAAATAACAAAATAAAAACGCATGACGTAAAAAAAAAATTTACTTCAACGAATTTTGAATATGCTATCTAAACTGATAAGAAAAATAAAGCTATAAGTCAATTGGGGTACTTTAAAGATAATATACAAAGGTTGTTAATCTTTAGATATATATGTTTTCATATATGAATATTCAATGTCAATATTGAACCATTAAAGCTAATATTGTTTTTGAATGAATATAAGTACGCGAGAGTGTATTTGAAGTTTCGTAAACATAAGTCACAAACTGTGCCATTCAATAAGTAAGAACTTTTTAATAATAAAATAAAGTTGCAAGTATCTCTAGGCCTACGCCTCCATTAGCATTTAGCTGATTAATGCACGACACTTATGTATGTGACCAACATATCTTATTATATAGTTGGAATACCCTGCAACTGCTAGGAGCTGCGCCCGTGGGGATAACGTGGGAGCGTCAGCAGCATCCGGCAGATGTGCAATGCCAGCTTGCCGGCGCTGATGCCGCGACGTTTCTCTTATGGGCGTGGTGGGTTGATGAGGGGCAAAAGGCGGATTTTGTCGGCGTCGGCGCCGACTGCTGGATTTAATTGGAAAATGTAAATGAGCTTTGTTCATTTGAAAGATGCAGTCGGAGGCAGCAGCAGGAGCCGCCACTTGGCTGCCAGTTGCGGATTTACTTTAAACTAGTCACCCTTCTTGCCACTTACCCCGGCTTCCGCAAAAAACAATGCGAATGCAGCGGCGACTGAAAAATGCGAATGCCAAGCCCTTAAAGTGTGCCACAAAAGAAATTGTCACAAGGAAAAATGCTGACCCCCCGCTTTACACACACACATACGTATGCATTCTCATATGTTTCGTGCCCGCCATTGTTTGACTTACAAAATGGCGTAGAAAGCGGCAACAAAAGGCAGCGGAGCAGCGAGGCAAACTTTTAAAAAACAAACAAAAAAATAAATTTAAAAAAAAACGGCAACTTCCGTTCATAAAAGCTTCATGTAAAACAATACTTTATATGTATGGGTGTGTGCGTGTGGGTGTGCGTGGCATATTCTTTTCGAAAACTCCATCCACAATTCAACAGAACTCTTCACATGCCACACATAGTACATATGTGTGTATAGTTTGTTATTGTTATTTTTCTCTATGGAACATAATTTTTAAAACCGGTTTGCTGTTGTTACATTTGCTTTATTTTCAAACATTTTTGCATTTATATTCATTCTATTCTTCGTCGCTTTGTTTATTTTTGCATTGCAGGCGATAAGACACCCGCGGGCTTTCCAGTTATAACACAGGGTCCGGGTACACGCGTCATCGAGGTGGGTCACACGGTTCAAATGCAGTGCAAAGCCATCGGCAATCCCACGCCCAACATCTATTGGATCATCAACCAGACAAAGGTGGACATGACAAATCCGCGATATGTAATAAACAATGGTAAGTTACGAACTGTATTATTTAATATTATAAGAAATTGTTGCGAGCGCGAAGAAGAGAAGATTCTATTTATACCCTCAACCCATAAAATTAGGTAAAAGGGTATAATGGTTTTATGCAAAAGTATGTAACAGATAGAAGAAAGCATCTCCGAACCAAAAAAGTATATATATTCCTGATCAGCGTCATCAGACGAGTCGATACAGTCATGTCCGTCTGTACGTCCTTCTGTCGGTATGAGCGCGTCGATCTCAAAGACTATGACAGTTAGAGACTCCAGACTTGGACATTAAGCTCGCCTAACCTCTCGGCAGTACAAGTTTGTTTCAAACTTTCGATAACCCATCCCCTTTTCAATTTACACATGTGTTCGATAACAACCACCTTGACGATAGACGAAATAATGAAAAGCTGAAAAATGTTTATTTAAATCGGTTGACAAGCACCGAATATAAGGAACATTGAAATGAAGTCAAGTATGCAGTATAAGCGTACACACACACAGATTCTTGCAAGCCGTACTGACTGTGACTGTACGCGTTAAGTATAGGGCTCAGGGTATATAATAGTCGGGATTTCTCGACTACAGCCTTCTTGCTTGTTAGTTATATAAAAAGTTATTCGCCATGAATAAAACAATAAGTGACGCAAATTTTTTGGAACTTAATATAAAAGCAAGTGAGACATTAAAAAAAATACTTATACTATTAATTAATAGACATATTCGCTCACTCCAAAAGAAAAATTGAAATAAATTTATTTACAGCCTCCACCCTCTCTTTGATCTCCCTTCCTCCCTACTTCTTTACTGGCACTCAGGACATGTGCATCTCCTTAGCACTTGACTTGAATGAAGAAAAATCCGTTGCTAAGGCTGCTGAGAAACGACTTCATTTATTAAAATTCTAGTCTATGTCGCTACCTTTTTTGGCATATTCTTTGCTCTTCCCCTACTCCGATTTCTTTTTATTTTTTTTAAGAGTACTTTGCGCTTACGCTCATTTGAATTTCTTAGGAGTTTACTTATGCTTCGCCGCATTTTGTGTTACAAGTTTTTCGGCGCTTAGTTAACGTTTGACTTTTGCCAGCTGCTGCTCTTGCTGCGAATCTTGCCTTAACTGTGCTCTGTTACCTGTGTCTTACCTTTCGCCCACTTTGCTGCCTGACAAATGGCAAAGTTGGTCCTTTAAAAGGATGGTGCTGGGCTGGGCAGCTGCGTCGGTTGTTTTATGAGCCAGTTAGTTGTGATCTTATTAGGTAGAAAACTTTACAAATGTCAACAGAATGTTGCCGGGGTCCTTTAATCAAGCGCTACTTTATGGTGACTTTTCGGGAGTTGTCCAAAGGTATTTCTAATTACGGCATATGCCGTATGATAATAACGCTGTTGTTGGTTTGGTTGGTTGTTACTGTGTCTGACATGACACATCAAACGGCGTTGTCGTTGATGAAACTAACAAAGCCGTCAACAGCAGTGGACGGTCATTAGAAGCGCAAATATTGACATTAATATTGACATTAATATGCATTAAAAGAGTCCTTTTAAAATGACATCAATGGTCGCGACGAGGCGACGCGACGAAACGAGAAGCGCCACCAAAACTCGACAAAGCGAGCGACAGCCGCGATAACAATAATTATATTTGCGTTGCGTTCTTGACAAGCTTTATAGAAAGAATTGGCGGCTGAGGAGGAGGAGTGTAGAGAGAACAAAAACCATCACGTTTCAATTGCAAGTGCTATCGACAGGCGGCAGTCCGATCAACATAGACCAGGGCCTAAATGAACGAACGAATGAATGAATGCTGGCCTGACATGACCAGTTACACAGCGCAGCCGGCGGCGCCACAACCGGAAGCCATTGCCGGAAAAGGTCCGGCCGACGGCGGCCGCTTTAACAATTCAAAACGTGTTGGGCATAGTAAAAATCGCTGGCAAGGGTCCCCTCCCTCGCCCACTAAAGTCACAAACCTGGCCACAATGCTAATGAAATGGACGCTCGCCAAATGACAATCCACTAAACAATTGACTCAAACAAAATAAAGGTTCGGCCAGCAGGAAGTCCTTGAATGTCCTGTGCTGCACAGCTTTGCCAGCTAATTAAGCTAAACGAACCAACTGGTTGGCAATTGGCGTTGGAGTTAATAAGTTGAGGCTGTAGAAAATAGATGCAATATAGAATGAAGTTTTACAAAGCTTGCATTTAGTAAGAGTTAAGAATTAAAATTAAATACATGTGATGGAGCTTCTTCAAAAGTTTTTCAAAAAAAAATCCGTTAAGTCGTTGCAACTCTGGTTACACTACACACACATATATCTTACTCTCATGGCCAGTTGCAATTACCCACTAAGAACTAACCACTTTGTTTTAGTGGCCGTAGCGCATTACAAATTAAAAACTGTTGCAAAAATTTCCCCAAGGTAAAATCATTTTTTACGGTTTCTAGCATAGTGTTATGCTCTCAACTTGCTGTTGTTTCTCGCTATACCTATTCGAGTTGAGGCAAATTTTTCGTTTTTGGCGCTGTTGTTTTTTTGCTAGCCGCTTCTTAGTGCCAGGTCGGCAGGCAGAAGGCACAGGTCGACTAATTTAGCGTAACACGAACAAAAGTGGCCATGGACGTTGCGGGTTAAATTAGTTTTACGTGGGCCGCACAACTTTTGCACACGGAAAGAGAATTGCTGGAGAGTGTGTGTTGAAAGTAGAAGACAGACCAGGTCGGTCGCCATCTTTGGCACGTTAAACGAAACGTAAAAATATTTCCGCCAGCTAAATATCCTTTTGGGTGCCCTAAACGTCTCTAAGCGGCGCCTTCTGCTGCTTTTCAAGCGGGCACCAAGCAGCTTTTTTGTCTTAAAGTACGTTTTAAATTTATGAAAATGAAATAAATTTGTGCGCCTGAGGCGCGGATGGCTTCAGTTGGGTACGGTAAGGTTCGGTTCGACTGTGTTCGTTTTAGTTTAGTGAAGATTCTATTTTATTCAGTATTGTTCTGGGCTGCATAGCAATGATGGCCAAGAGAGTATGGATATATACGTACATATATTTTTTGATAATAAGTTATGCAAGTCATGTGCCGTTTTATTCAATTAGCACTTTATGGTCCTTTATTTTGCAAACCATTCTTCAACCGAACAAACCCACAAAAGGGAGCTTGGGGCGCGTTGATTTTTCGGTTATACGGCCGCCGCCTGCTAATTAAGGCCTTCGGGAGGGGTACGTGAGTTATCAAAATGAAAAGTAACTTCGCATAGTCTTTCGCATTACACATAGCTTATATTGCGTTCCCACATTCACCCCGACCACCATCTCGTTCAGTGTCTTTGTGCTTTTGCTTCATAATTAAATTAGAACTTTATTATTTTAATAAAACGCCTTCGGGTATCCTTTTTGCCCTTTCCTGTCCCATGTTCGCTTCGTCGTCTTTGTCATACTAGTTGCAATCATTTTCCGCCTTCGGTCACGCCCCATTTGCTTTAAGACTTGTTAATATGATTATGATTATGAAGCCCTTGTGGAGCATTTCCTTTTGGATTGCTAATGCATCTTAGAAATTAAAAATAGAAACAAGTAAGAAGGCTCTAGTCAAGAAATCCCGACTAGACGATACCCTGAACTCTATACTTTACGCGTAGAGTCACTGCTTGCAAGTATGTGTGTGTATACGCGCATACTGCATATTTAACTTCAATGTTGCATATCCCCGGTACTTTTAACCGATTTCAATGAACATTTTTAGGGATAAGGCAAGCTTAAGTTTGGAGTGTCTAGCTCCTTAAG
The DNA here is from genome assembly GCA_035044605.1 of Scaptomyza cyrtandrae. Classification (NCBI taxonomy): domain Eukaryota; kingdom Metazoa; phylum Arthropoda; class Insecta; order Diptera; family Drosophilidae; genus Scaptomyza; species Scaptomyza cyrtandrae. Next base: position 678,763 of record JAWNNS010000637.1, read on the forward strand.
TCTCTGAGATTGACGAGTTTATACACACAGACAGACAGACGGACATGGCTATATCGACTCGGCTGTTGAGACTGATCAAGAATATATATACTTTATGGGGTCGGAGATGCTTCCTTCTGCCCGTTACATACTTTTGCACAAAACCATTATACCCATTTTATCCATTTTTAATAAGTTCAGGGTATAAAAAGTGACTTGTAATGATTAATAGGCTACATAATCATAGAATTTTTTAATGTAATTGAAAGCGAACATTCCTTTCGATTCTTAAAGAAACCAAAATTGAAAAAGCATTTTTTTGTTTGTTAAGTAGATCAAAGACAGTAAAAGGGTCGTATAAAATTTAATGGCATTCAGAAATAATTTTTTTACCTGTCAAATTGAGGGTTCACACTTGGAAGAACGACGAAATATAAAACGTTATTTAACAATTGAGAGTCATTTACATTTAGTACTGCTAAGTACTTTCTAATCAAGTCAAAGGTCCCTAAATTGTATGTATTTTTAAGTTGCGCTTTGCAGAAAAATGTATAAAATACTTCGTTGTTATGTTAATACATCTGCTTTTGACATTTTATTTTTTTCTGAACCCATTAAAAATGGGTAAAAAGGGTATAATGGTTTTGTGCAAAAGTATGTAACAGGCAAAAGGAAGCATCTCCGACCCCATAAAGTATTTATATTCTTGATCAGCATCAACAGCCGAGTCGATATAGCCATGCCCGTCTGTTCGTCCGTCCGTCCGTCTGTCTGTTTGTATGTATGAACGCGTTGATCTCAGAGACTTTAAGAGCTAGAGACTCCAGATTTGGAACATAAGCTCGCCTAATTTCTAGGCAGTACAAGTTTGTTTTCGGTTTTCGATAACTCTTCCCGTTTCCGATATACAGATGGGATCGATAACAACAAAAACTCGAATTTGGATAATTTTGTTGTGTTGTGTTTGTTGAAACATTAAACAAAATAATGACAATCTGTGAAATTTTTATTGAAATCGGTTAAGAAACACCGGAGAATGCAGAATGCGCGTACACACACACACATACACAAGTATGGGGTTCAGGGTATCGTCTTGTCGGGATTTCTTGACTAGAGCCTTCTTACTTGTTAATAATCTAACTTTCCGGCAAATGACAACGGTCGCACTTCAATGCGCAAATACGTTTATAAATATTTTATTTAAAATTACTTTGGGGCATTGCCGCATTGCCGTTGATAGTTAATTTTGTCCACGCTGTGGCAAAGGCGCCACAGACAGACCGTCCGACCGAGAAGACAGACAGGTTCGACAATAATATTGAGCATAATACCTTTCTTTTTTTTCGCTCAGCCCGCCAAATAGTCCCTCAGGGCCTTTGTTCAATAAAAAAGAAAAAAGAAAAAAAATTGCGAACAAATAAAAACAATAAAAACAAAGCAGGAGGAGCAGGAAACCTGCATTTGCCGCTGTTGCTGACCATATTCAGTGGGCTTCTACTTGTTCTTCTTCTTATTCGCATTTCTAGAAGGGTTCAATGCGTCTGGGGAAATTACTTTATAACTGAGCTGGGGGTTGGAGTTCATGGTCTTTGCTGTCCTGGGCTGCTTATTGCAAAAAACAAAGACGAAACAACAAAAAAAGGTATAGCGAATATTTTTCAAATACCATAATTTGGATTTTAAGCAAAAGAGGCTTATCAAAAATTGGTTTTGCTCGGCCAATTGTCTTAATGGCCAGCACGTGGAATGGGCAATGAGCTTACGCAGAATGTCACCCCATAAAGCCCTAGACTGAGCGCTCTCCGTGAAGTGTACAATGCCAATAAAAACGACGGGTTGTCATAGAGTCGTCCAAAGTATTCAATACGACAAGTGGCACAAGTGGCACAAATGGCACAAATGGCAAAAATGGCAATGGCAAGCAAGCAGTTAATGATTTGTATGGAGAACCTGGGAATTGAGTGGAAAATCATAGAGCTTTAGCTGAAGCACCTTGTTGAATAAGTCGCTAAAAGGGTTTCTAGACACAGCTCTAGAATCGTAAGTTGATTCTTTAGATTAAATATAAAATTTAAGATATTAAATATATACTATTTGTGTTGTTAAAAAAAATCTAATTGGGCTTAAGGACTTTTAGGAGCGTTTATACATTGTATTGTAAAAGTATGGTTGACTAAGGGAAACCTTTTCAGAAGTTAAAAATGTTTGCAATGGTTAAATAAAACTGATATTCCTTCTAAGCTGGATAAAATAAGCAATGAAAGATTAATAAAAATCTTGCAAACCACCTGAATATTTCGATTGTTAAAGACGAACAGGAAATAAACTTTAACTCATTCTATGCTTAAGTGAAACTTTAAGCTTATTTTATAAACAAAGTTTAAATACATAAACTTATCTTAAAGTCCAGTCTCAAATCTTTAGTAGCACAATCTTGTTTTAAAAACATAATACCCATGTCGTAATGCACACGAAGTGGTGTTTAATCTTTATGTTTGCCCATTGTCGTAAACGAATACACCTTGTCGCAGTCTCCAGGCTGTACGTTTGTTGTGCACACACACACACACACATATATATATATATATATATATATATACTGTATGTTGTTCTTGGCACTTTTATGTGCACTTGTTAAGCTTGCTGTTAAAACTTAAACTATATGTGGCAACGACGACGACGCTTTTTGGTCGCAGCTGCAACCTCTTTAAAAACATTCTACCCCCGGCCCGAACCCAGCTCCAAATAACCATGCGACTATAACTTTAATTGCTCTGCCCATCATTACAATCGTGCGCCCCTCTTCGGCACACTTGGCTGCCACTTGTGTCGTGAGCAGGCGCCTCCATTTTGGGGGTGGCAAGCACTCACAATTATTTACTTGAGCTGTAAAACTGTAGTTAAGACCAAGTCAACTTAAAAGTGTTTGAGAAAGTTTAATGCTTAAATTATGAGCTACCAACACCCAACCCCCTCAACTCTTTACGTAGACGGGGCACCCCCCTCAAGAGTTGACAGCCACTTTTGTTGAAAATGAGACAGTAATTGGCCAAAAATTTGTGCATGACTGAAGGCTGGCGGACACTAGAGGGCGGGTTTACTCTCACTATCCGAACACTAAGGTCAGTTAAGTTTTTCAAGCATTCTTCTCTTGATAAAATTGAAAACTTTTGTACTTTCACATGTACACAATCCCCTGGCTTGCTCACATTAATGTCAAAAATTGTTTGCTAAAGATGACGACTACTTAAATTAAAGCATAATTTAATTAAAAATCCCATTTGGCCTCACTGTGCTGCCAAGCTGGGAGCATACGCCTTAGCGGCTGTGGGATTCAGCCAAGCGATAAGTTTTACTTCTCCCTCCTTTCGGTCTATATGTTTGTGTGTATGTTAGTGTGGGGCAACGGAAGTTACAAAATATGAAAATGACTGCGCAAGCGGAAGTGCAGTTGTGGCGTGCCACATGTGTGCCATGTCCTCATACGTAGGGGTATGGGTAGGGGTAGCGAGGGGTTGTCCCGAGTATGGGTCCGTGTCTGGTTTCTGTATTAGGAGCCGCCATTGTCTCGCGTCTGTTGTTAATGGCAACACCGGCACACAAAAGACAGCAATGCGTTCAGTTGCCCCTTTTCTCTTGTTCGTGGACGCGATTGACTTTGGCTAAATAGTCGTATGGGCTCATTAAAAGCGGTTCAGCTGTACAAAGATGCCAAACTATTGGGCAAGGTTTGAATAGTTTCGGTTTCCGGTATGCATACAATTTTCGGTTGCTCTAATTCGATTAAAAGCTGCCATTGTTCTAGCTACTGCCAAGGCTTGAAGTGCATTTGAATTGTTTTTGTAGCTTAAAACAGTTAAAGTTGTTTCACGAATATACCTAAATCTGATTTCTTACTTTGAACAGTAAGTGCCTTCAAGTAAAATAAGTTTTTTTAGTTTACTATTAACATTTCCTATGAATTGTTAAACGCTTTTAAGAACTCTTTTCTTGAAACGTTTTGTACTGAACCCTATTTTCAAATCCATCCTAGTCAATTTTCTGAGCTTGCACTAAGTTTTGCCATTCCTTTATTTTTATGATGCTTGAAAGAATTTTTAATTTTCATAAGAGTTGTAAACACATACAAACACACACACACACACACCCTGGGGACAGACAGGAAGAGGTACTAAAGGCTAAAAGGTCACCAGATGGGACGACGCTCAGATGTTGTGTGCTTCATAGCTTAATTTTTATTGCACTGGCAAAAGTGCTTGGATGCCTTTTAAAAACTCCTCCCAACCTTCCCTTGCTCTCTCGCTCTTCTCCTGTTTCGCCAACATTGTATGTGGCTTATGTTAATGTTTTGCCAGCTTGCGAGTAATTTTAATAAAAGTTGCTTGCTATAAATTTTAATCAACTCTTTTTACCGTGTCTGCTACCCAAAGCCTGAGTGTTTGTATTTAAAGTGCAATGAAAAAATACCAAAAGCCCTTGCAATATCAATACTTAAAATGCAGTTGCATTTTAATAGTTGTTTGAATGGTTCAACGATTCCTAAACAACAACAACAATGACAACAACAAAAACCAAACAATAGTCATGTTGCTGGCGCCGACCGGAAAGCGCAACAAGCGTAATAAATGTTCAGCAATACAAGCCCAAAAAGTATGCAATAAATTTCACAACAATCAACTTTGATGCATGTTGTATGTAGGTAAAAGAGCCACACAGTAAAACGACATGTACTAAAAATAAAATAAAAGCACAGAAAATAAGAATAAAACGTTACCCAAAATGGTTGTATACAGCGGTACAAAAACAGCGATGCCACAATCATCTGGCAGCATACATCATCATTTTTAGTTGTTCGCTTATTTTTTTATTTATACTTTTTCTACTTTCCCATTTCCGTTGCCCTTTCCCAAAAAAAAAGATAAGCTCACACTCACATAATAAACACGAGCAGGAGAACAATTTTTGCAACATTTAGCACGGCTCGACATTTCTACAATTTATATACACACTTCCTGTACGAAGTGCTGGAGATGGGTGGGAGTTGGGCGACTAAAAACACGAGTCATTAAAATGATTCACTCAACTGTATTTGGTGTCATTCGTATTATTATTGCAGTTCTTTTTCGCGTTGGTTGAATTTTTTTATTATTCTGAAACTGCTATTTGCTTATTCATTTGTTGGCCTATTTGCCTTTTGAAAGGCAGCGAAGCAAAGCGAAGCACATTTTCATTAATTGCCCAACATTAAATCGGGCAGCAACAAACACACTGATCTGGCAAAATATCTGCAGCTATGAATACTTAATTTACTATTGTTGCAGCTATTCACTTAATCACCAAACATGTTTTCCTTCTCATAGATTGGAAAGTGAAGCAATTTATTTAATTTTTTTTGCTGAAAAAATTTATTTCTAATAATCTTTTTATTTATTTGCTTAAACTTGGATTCTAAAGTTAACAACTTTTTTTGCTTTAACTAAGAAACATATAATTTTATTTAAAAACAAAATTACATGATTTGGATTTTGCTTAATAATAACTTAACAGACGGACAGACGGACGGACGGACAGACGACTGTTCATGCTGATCAAGAATATATATACTTTATGGGGTCGGAGATGCTCTCTTCTGCCTGTTACATACTTTTGCACAAAACCATTATACCCTTTTTTCCCATTTTTAATGGGATCGGGGTATAAAAATGGAAAATGTATATGTGATAAAAATAAGCACTGTAAGAAAATCTGGCTACATAAACGATGGCGCAATTTTTATCGCATAAAGTTGTTCACTATAAATAATAAAACGATTAAAATCTGCAAATATTTTTTACAATGTGAAAATGAATACGTGTATGCATGCATATTTCATGCGATTATTCGCCATTAATATCTCTCGAATTAACTCACAAATACTAACGGCAAACATTAAATATTTAAAAGTGAAAGCAGACTGATTAATTGCGTAAGTTAAACCGAAACTTAAGATGATTAACACAGATATTAATGAAAATGAATAGTGCATGATCAATTGGGTTTTTGAGTAGAAAATTCATTTAGGCAAAATGCTTATAATAAATTAACAATCCATAAGAAACTTCCTTTTAACAATCAACAACATAACGCAACTCACAAAATACCAAACTGTTGAATTCTCTAGCCAATATTTATATAGATTTCTGAGTGTATTTTATGTATAATTGGTATGTTTGTTTATGTCAGACGAAATTAGCTCGTTGAAGTTCGTATTTCATTGTTTATTGGTCATATAAATATAATGCAAGAGCTTTCGTTACAGCTTACGATACATTTATATGTGTCATTCACATTAGCTTAATATGCCAAGAAATGCGCTCAATATTTAATAGAGTCGAGGCTGAAGGCAGCAGCAACACTGTCATAACTTTTATACGGCCTTTAAAATCGTATAAAAATTGTGTTAATTTTCATATGTCGCATTCCTCCAGTCCAGTTGACTCCCGATTTCCACGCAAACTCATAAAAAGAAGGTAAATTCTCTCGACATTTTATGGGCCAGTGAGTATTATGTGGGTTGCAACCATTACAGCCCAGCTACAAAATATACATATGTATGTAAAAGAGCCTCTCATGACGTACTTTGACTTTAAAATTTATTGATAAATCTTAGATCTTAAGGCTACTTACATATGCGTGTGCGCTCAGAGTTCATAAAAAGTTTTTGTTTTGTTTATATATAAATTTGCTTAAAAATACTGGAAATGAAAAAGGATGTTAAAAAGTAAACCTTATACTCGTTGGTATAACCTTTCACCATCCTTATTCCTTATTTTACTTGGACTAGCTTAAAGAAATTTGATACAACATTGAAGAACCGGGCTCAATTTTGACATATTTTCCGCTGCAGTTGTCAACGGTTTTCTAATGACATCCGCATTCTTTGGCCACGGCCTTTTGGTATTTGGTTAAATCGATAATGTCCTCGTTAAGGTATCGCAGTATGGTTATGGCGCCCAGCACAGTGGGCACACAGCAGGGCTTGGGCAGATGCGGCTGCTTGAGATGCATCAAGGTTTGAACAATCGCATGATTTGTGGCATTCATTTTGGTGCCCAGGGGGAAATTGCAACCACCACCACAAAAGTAGGCCTCGAACTTCTTGGGCGCAATGACCCAGTTGTGCATTTGCAGCTCCTTAAAGTCAACAGTAAAGTTGAGACGTTCACACGACTGCGGTGGCTTATACAACTCTGGTGGAGGCATTCGCTGATAGCTATCAACTGGCAGCGCTGCCTTGCGCTTCTGCAGGTCACGCTTGAAGCGCAGCTTTTGTACCTTAACCAACATCTCGGGTCCATTGAAGTAGCCCACAATGTAGGGCTCCAGATTCGTGCGTAACTCTTGTGCCGCCTCCAAGCCAGCACCTAAGGCACTCAGCTCTGTATCCCCCAAGGAGATGCGCAACTCATGACGCTGCTCCTGGAAGTTGTTCCTGGTGAGCAGCCAGGAACGCAACGTCTGTGTCAGATTAAACTCCAGCCAGCCCTTGTAGTGAACTGTTGTATTCACTGACTGCAGAATGCTATATGCCGTTCCAGCCTGATTGTGATTGTGAATCCTTTTATAAACGGAAACAGTCAGATTCCGTCTTTGCTCCCGCAATCTGGGTTGCTTATAAATGCGCAACACGGCCTGCATTAGCATCAAATCCATGGGTACGTCATTTGTATTAAATGTTATATGCAGATCCAACTCGTCTCCAACATTTCCTTTGCGACTGGAGAAAGTCAAAATGCTATTGCAATTGGCTATTTCCTGGCGATCCTTTCTAGTGACTAGTATATCATCTTCTATGGATCGCTTGTGACGTTGTTGCAGCATCTCCAGTGGCTCCTGCTCTTCATTGATCTCATTGTACACCTCCAGCAGAAACTTGGAAGCTGAATTATGCAGCTCTGGCTGTGAAATTCGTCTAGGTCTGTCACCCAAATCCAACAGATCGAGCATCTCAAATTGTTCAGCAAGTGGTTGTTCTACCGTCAAGTAAGAGCTGCCCTGGACGTTCGCTAAAATGAACAGCAGTAGAAATAAGTTTAACTGAAACATTGTTATGCTTTTTGTTGAGCGGCCAATAAGTAACTGAATTGTGGGGCATGAAAGATGTGTGTTATATAGGTCAACAGGTAGATGTCATTGATGGGATATCTAGGTAGAGCATAAGATTAGCCTAAGCCTCAAGAAACCTATCCTTATGCTTAATCCTTTGCTCGATTCCGACCTGTGTTCATATCTCTTTACATATGCATAGCTAAGTTGCCAATAAGCTTAGCCACCGCGGAGCTTAAAATTAAAAATATTTACCTTCTAACTTGTTCCCATTTTACCTTATTTCTAGGTGTCTTGCAAATCAACAACAGCAAGGAAGAGGATCAAGGCAAATATGAATGCGTTGCAGAGAATTCAATTGGAACGGAGCATTCGAAAGCCACAAATCTCTATGTGAAAGTACGTCGTGTGCCACCCACTTTCTCACGCCCACCAGAGTCCATTAGCGAAGTGATGCTGGGCTCAAATCTCAATCTATCCTGTGTATCAGTTGGATCTCCTATGCCGCATGTCAAGTGGATAAAGGGTAAATATATTTGTACATAAAGTTTCTATTTTATAAGTACTAAATCATCAATCATTCTATCTAGGTTCCCAAGATTTAACGCCGGAAAATGAAATACCCATAGGTCGAAATGTACTGGAACTGACTAATATACAGGAAAGCGCGAATTATACATGCATAGCTGCCTCCTCGCTGGGTCAGATTGAAGCAGTTTCAATTGTTAAAGTGCAATGTTAGTGAAAGAAAAACTCCCTTTTCTGTATTACCACAAATTAATCTTCGTACACACTTACCTACAGCACTGCCCACGGCGCCGACAGATGTACAAATCTCTGAGGTGGCCGCCACTTCGGTGCGTCTGGAATGGTCCTACAAGGGACCCGAGGATCTTCAATACTATGTCATTCAGTACAAGCCGAAGAATGCGAATCAGGCCTTTAGTGAAATCAGCGGCATTATAACCATGTATTATGTGGTGCGCGCCCTCAGTCCCTATACGGAATACGAGTTTTATGTGATAGCTGTGAATAATATTGGACGTGGATCGCCCTCGGCGCCGGCGACCTGCACCACCGGTGAGACAAGTAAGTAAAGTCTATTTAAACGCAACCATTCAATAATAAGCCCACTAACAGCTCCATATACTTTTTCTCCATATTCCACATGCTTTGCCAAAAAAGGATTTTTTCAAGAATTTATATAAGATTTGGTTTTAGAATTTTTGTTTGTTATTCTGTTTTTTTCTTGATGTTTTTAACGTTCACTGCGGTACTCACCCGTTTCGTGTTATGTGTTTTCTCTCTTTCTTTTCCTTATGCTGGCGGTCGGATCTTAGGAGATTTCTCATTCGGTGGCACAAGTAAGTATACCTTTAGCCGTTCTCTCTTAGCGGGCCAACATTATGTTATGGCCCAAACAATTTCAATAACAATTCTTGAGCAGCATTCACATAGCATTAGCCAAAAACCCTTCTCCTCTTGAAAAATACGCTTAGAATCAAAGGTAAATGCAATGTTTAAAAAAAAAAACCCCTGCATAAGCAGTCTCCTGACGTTTGTGTATGTGTGTGTTTAAAGAGGCATCTGCCTCACGTCTTTACCAACTCGCCCCACTTTCCTTCGCTCTTGAACGTGGCTGGCAACGCATAAACTTTGCATTGTTATGCGTTCATAGAAATGCGCATCAATGTCGTTGTAAGCTTACAAGTGCCTTTTAAATGTATCTGTGTGTTTCTATCTGTATACATATACGTGTGTGTGAGTGCAGAAGTTGTTCTGATGCGTGGCGCCTCTGCGTATATGCAACGCCGTTTTAGCCATGGCAATTGCGCGTATGAAAACGCTTCACACAAACTGCCTTCCCTCTTTCACTCTGGCTTGTCTGGTTTTTTGGAAATTTTTTGTTGCTTGTCGTATAAAAGTTTAAAACTTTTATTGCTGCAATTATGCTTATCGCATGCCCAATATCGTTTGGAAATATTATTTCGATGGCAAACGTTTCCAGCTACACACACACTCACATAAAACTAGTAAAATTCAAGTATTCTCGAGCAGCAGCAGCAGCAGGTCCAGTAACGCATTAGATAATGACACGTGTCAGCTGGTTTCAGTTTTGGGTTCAGTTTCGATTTGGCAAAGATAGGTAGCAATTGAGCAACTGAACTATTTATGGCCAGTAACCTATAGTGCAACAATCGAGAGTTGTAAATACTGGACAGCTTAAGGTACCGCGTGAAACAGTCGACAACTGTAGCACCTGATGGCTAGCTGTACATTTTGTCATACTTATGTATCATGAAAATATTTAAATTTCTGTTTGTAGTTTATTTTAATGACTTATTTTGTTTTAAATAAGCTAAATTTTTGAGTACAAAGAAGAGTTATCATATGTTTCATGCTTGATTTTTTATGATCATTTAAAGAGAATATACAATTTATTTCTCTTAAAAATTAGATATTAAAATAATGACATATTTATTTAAACTTAAGAAAGTACAGCTTGCATATTCTATGAGTGAATAAAAAAGTAACGTTGGAAGCTATTTGGCTAATATAAAAATTATTTAATATTTAATTAAATTAAGTAATTTATTACAACTCATCATCTGAACTATGTTAAAGTCAGACATACTCTTATATCTTACATTATCTTAATCCATGTAGACTTTTTTCATTCTACTAAGCCTATTGTCATCTCTTATGATTTTGTCATAGGTTCGAATGGGTTGTTTATGCACCTCGTTAATTTAAGTCAAGTCTAGCTAGGTCGAGACTTGATCACATCTGAAACTTGACAATTTACATACTTGCTCTCGTTCACTCTTAGGATTCGGTACAATTATAGGGATATGTACAGCTTGTACGCAAGGATTTCTAAAGAGTTCTTGCTAACTTGTATTGCAATTTGCCCGTAATATATACATCTAATATGGTCTAATACATTTAACTTTAATGCATGCCACACAACGTACACCACAGACAACTGCACATTCAAAAGTGTGTGTGTGTGTGTGTTGGCAGCTCTTTAACAGCTCCTTTCGTCATGTAATAGGTCATAGGGCACATGGTTCCGATGTCTTTCTCATGTGTGTGGGTGTAGGAGATGCTGCTAAGAATTTAGTGCTATGTGCAGGCAAATGTAGGCAGAGTAGGCGTGAGGATGGCATTGCAAGGGATACATATTAATGGAGCGTATCCGTATGTAATGTATATGCTCTTAAATGCAGCTTACGTGACGCTTCTACACACACACACACACATACACACACACACACTTTAACACTCACAAGAAGCACGAGGAGCAGGCAGGATAACAAGGCAGCCAAGCCTGCCAGGATTACTAGCAGGGGAGTAGTCGGTTAGAATGTATCTGCCCAGGCAAGCTATTGCAATTTTTGAGTGCCCCATGTGCTGCATGCAAATCTTACACTAGACCCCGGCAAATGGCAATGGCAACCAGGACTATATACGTGCCAAACACACACACACAAGCACAATACACACTTGTGTGTAACAGATGAGATGCATGAGATATAAATTGTGGGTAAAACGCTGCAGTGGCACATGTAGATATTGCAGTAAAATTGTGAGAATTGGAATTTATTGATTGGCCATTAACCAATTGAGGAGCACAAGAAAAGGAAAATGATGAAACCTCCTCTTATCCTCATCCTTATCCTCATCCTCACCCACCTAACCACCCCCTTAGAGTCCCGCATGAAGCAGAAACAGCAGCAGTCGGAGCTACAATCGACTTGCAACCGACGCTTGTCAGCAATTGAGGCGATCCAATGGTGTTTCCCACTAATTAGCAAGGTTTCATCCAGCTACTGTACCCCTCCGTTGCCACTCCCTGCCCCTTCCCGAGTGCCTGCAGTTGCAGTTGTCCAACAATTTCACGCCTCGCTCATGTATTTGAAACATGTAGGAATGTGGTTTCGTGCATGCATACGCTTGTACGATTTTGTAATGCCCTATGCATTTGCCCAATTACCAAATGTACATGTAATTATCGAAAAGGTCCAAAGTGAAGAAATAAATTGGCATGCTAAAAATGTATAGGAATCCATAAAAGTATAAAAAATTTTCGTTTGAGTTCAATTTTACTTGTAGTTTGGAAGTGACAATTGACAAATCATAAGATTGAGTTCAGATAAACACAGATTGAAAAGAAATGTTTTTAGATGTACACGTATATATCAGATATTAATTTTAAAAAAGTAACCCAGTCTTATTAAGTATTTTAACATAATTAAAGTAATAAAACTTAAATATTATAAAATAAATAAATAAAATACTCCTAGTATTTTAATTTTTTTTATTTTGTGTTTGAAAATTTTAAAGATAAATAAACCTTTATCTTATGTTGATTTCCTGTCAGCAGCTGCTGACTATGTGGCATTGGATTCTTTGATCTCATGAACAATATGTTGCTCTAAGACTACTATATATTTGTAGATGGTGGGAATTATAGGAAAATTTACCATATGGCGACCTATATAACATAGAACCAGTCAATGACGGCTTTTGTGCTGTTTCTGGCAATGTTTTCGCATTGTTCTGCCACAAAACAAAAACCAGTTATTGTGTGTGTGTCTTTCTTGCAGCATTGCGTTTCACATTATAAATGCAAAATTCGCACTATAATGCGCCTGATTCGACTCAACTCAACTGGACTACAACGTATGGTAGCAGTGCAAAAATATTCACGATGACGAGAGACAGAGAGGGCGAGAGAGAGCTATGCCGGACGGATATGCATTTAGCAAAAGTTCATTCCGAGCAATTGTGATGGATGATTGTTTGCATTGCAAAATATTTGCGTGTGTATTGGTCTATATGTGTATGTGTGTGTGTGTGTGTGTTTGGGAACCCCCAGTTGGCGTTTTCAATCCTGCCTCATTCTCTTTATGCCCACTTTTTTAGTTGCTTGTCTGTCTGACTAACCCTATGCTGTCATGTCTGCATTTGATTTAAAACCCTGACTATTGCCCAAATGCCGAAAATTCATTTAACAAAATTGCATATGCATGACCGACAACGCGGCTAGGCTGTAAGGGGTGGTGAAATGGAGGGAGGTTTTCTAATGCCGTTTACCGAGTCATATTTAAAGTGCATTTGTTTGTGAATGATCGACAATAATTTTGAGTTTATTATTGTCGGGCTACAGCAAAAGCAAAAGACTAAATAACTTCGCTCCACTGCTGCAATTATTTTAATTGACTATCGACTATCTAATAGACCACCAACAACAATAACAACGAGTTGATGAATAACTCAATTTTGATGAAACGAACACGAACAACTTTATTTATTCATAAATATCAATTTATTTGGTGTTCAAGTTTTCTTTTTTTTTTTGCGAGGGTAATAGCGTGCATTCAAACATAATATGAACAAGCAATTTTGAAGAAAGAAGGTTTATCACTAGTTGGTTATAGAATGTATATAACTCTGTATTTAAGTAAAAATATATGTATATATGAGTAGTATGTGCTTATGCATTTAAGCTTTATGGTTGTTGATTCTATTCAAACTATAAAAGTATTAAGCAAGTAAAGCTGAACGCAAAAACAATGTTTTTTTCTTTTTTTTTGCAATTAAAACATTTTTTTTAATCAGAAAAAAGCTTTTCTTTTAAAAAAAAACGACATGTATATAATAAGATAAAATGCAACGGAATCAATAACATAAAATTTGTCTAATTTTTCGGAGAATTTCATCACAAGCTGTATGTTGAATTGTGACAACACAAAAACGTGAAATATCTTAAACAAAAGAATAGAAATAACAACATTAAAGAATTTGTGCTTGTTTGTTTGTTTCTTTTTTTTGCTTTGTGTTTCTTTTTGGCTTGATAAAATACATTATTTGAAAAAAAGAGAATCATTTCTCGTACTCATAACTTTTTCAAACAATTTACAAACAACTTACACTAAAAGTCACATACAAATAAATAACTGCCCTTAAGAATACCTGAACATGAAATGGCCGAAAGCTCCTGCATTTTCTTTTTATGTGTTAACAATGATAATAATCTCTCTTTATCTATTTTCCAGAAATGGAAAGTGCACCACGTAATGTACAAGTGCGGCCGTTGAGCTCCTCAACGATGGTTATTACTTGGGAGCCACCAGAGACGCCCAATGGACAAGTGACCGTAAGTACCTGGCATCGAGTACGCATATTAAACAACAAACCCCCTAAATACTGGGGACACAGACTGCAGTCTGTAGGGCAAGCCAAGGGTCGACACTTTGTCACATTACATAAGGAGACGAAGGGGCAGAGAAATTGCCAAATGACGTTAGTCGTGTTTGGCAGGGCAGAGAAGGACACCGAGAGTAAAGCGTTTAAATGCAAATGTGCGAATGAAATCAAAGCCGCACAGTTAGCCAGTTTGCTACCAGTTATCCCATCTAAGCCCACACCCAAGTCAGATCCTTGCTTCCTCTTTTGTCCTATCTGTGCTGCACGTTGATCGAGTCTAAGTGCTAGGCCGCAATTGTTGTGGTCTCCAATGTTGCATAGCATGTTTCGTGCTGCAGCTGCAAACAGTCCTAGCCACAATGCCAAGATTATATAGTTCGCAAATCTAAAACCACAAGCCATATTTCATTCTTGGCTATTTGGCATTTCCCAATTGCTTGCCAAACCAAAGAATTTTTTTGCAATTGAGTCAAATAGCCATCTTTTAATTGGGATTTATACTTAAGTAATGTATTTGTAGGAAACTCTATTAAAATCAAGAATTATTATCTTAATAGTATTTTATTCATTAGGGCTACAAGGTGTACTACACGACCAATTCTAATCAACCTGAGGCTTCGTGGAACTCACAAATGATTGACAATAGCGAATTGACAACCGTATCGGAGCTAACACCACATGCCATTTATACGGTCCGTGTGCAGGCGTACACCTCAATGGGAGCTGGTCCTATGTCCACGCCGGTACAAGTGAAGACACAGCAAGGTAAGTGTGAAACTTTGTACACAAAATTAATTGCCCAATCGTATCCAATTAACTAGTACGTACACACACGCAATATGAAATTTGAAATGTGTGCTCAATTTAATTGGGTGGCTTAACCGACCCGCATAGATTACGCCAATTATTTAATTAGAACTTCAAATTTTGAAGCCAGAAACATGCATAATCAATAAAAAAAAACTATTTCGGACTTTTAAGCCGTCTCTGTTAGCAATCTGGCAACTTTGCATTCACACTTTAAACCTTAAAGATACGTCTCTTTAAGTTGGTCTAGTATTAAACATTTACATAAAACTACATGTGTGCGTGTGCGTGGGTGTATATACACGTATGTGTGCCTGTGCTTGCTGCAAATATTTATTAAGTTTGACTGCAAGTTTGAAGCAATTGCATTTGCTATACTTTGAGATGCAGGTTTGTTGCTTGCGAGAATTTGGCTCGAACAGAGTACACTGAATGGGAATGGGTGTGAATGGATTTGTTGGCCAGCAGCTTATGGTGTGACTTTAAATTTGTTGCTTTTGTGTATGCTATATTGGCCCTGCAGATGTTGCAGCCTAATGCGCTAAGCTTCTCATCTATGCCACACTCGTTGGCCGTAAGTCCTTTTGTATTTTACCAGTCAGGATTTGCATTCGCACTAGCAAATGAAAATCTATTTAAATTTCATTCATTAGGATTTTGAAGCGCAAGTATTAGGTCAAAATACATCTTTTAATATGTTTTGAAAGACTTTAAATGGGATTACATTAAATTGATTTGATTTTATGACAGAGCACAATGCGATATCAACAAAACAATCATATACAAAAGTGTTGATATAAAGGTGAAAATACAAATATAGTTCCAAATCAATATTCAACTCAAATTTTATTCAAAAGCTAGTTGAAAGTTTGTAGCCTCAAATGGAAAAGTATTCTAAATAAGAGTGCAATTTTTCTAAAAAAATATAAAGGTAATCTTTACAAGAAAATAAAAAATTTTCATTTTCTTCAGTAAGTGTGGCTAAAAAGAACCCCATTTTAAAAATGTTTACACACACACACACAGAAAAAAAAATGCTTTGTTCGGTGCCAATGGAATGTGGTCAAATTTTGTGGACAGTTCTTCGTTATGGTGATAACTATACGCATGCATTTAAATACTTTGGGAGAAGCAAACTTTTCAATCAATTCCATAGGCAGATGGCACTGGCACGAATTTTGTATAACACTGTGTGGTGTTGATGTTTGCCAATGTGTTTGTGTGTGTGTGTGTGTGTGCGCGCGCGTATCTGAATAGGGCGCGTATAAATAAATGCCACGTTGATTTGTTTGTATTTTATTTAATTTCCGTAATTTCCGTTTCATTATTACCAAAACCGTAAACCAAATATGTGCGTACGTGGATACCGGTATACATCAATACATACACACATTTGTATGCGTATGTGTATGTGTGTACAGGTGTGCCATCACAACCAAGCAATTTCCGGGCCACTGATATCGGCGAGACCGCAGTCACATTGCAGTGGTCCAAGCCGACGCACTCCAGTGAGAATATTGTACATTATGAGCTCTACTGGAATGACACTTACGCCAATCAGGAGCATCACAAGTGAGTTAAGAGCCCCACTTTACCCAATTGCAACTCACCCCACCTCACCAATTAACAATTTTAATTAATACCGCACTTGTACTTAACGTTGAAAATATACAATATTTAATCTTGCATTCACTTTGCAGGCGCATCTCGAACTCTGAGTCCTATGCGCTTGATGGTTTGTATCCTGATACCCTGTACTATATCTGGCTAGCAGCACGTTCGCAACGTGGCGAGGGTGCCACAACACCGCCCATACCCGTTCGCACCAAGCAATACGGTAAGTGATTAGCATCTTTAATACTAAGGTTAAGGTTCCCAAACGCAAAAAAAACTCATTCAAAATAAGCCGTAGCAATCGTACGAGTTTCTATAGTTTAAGTAAAACATAAAAAACAAGAACAACATATTTTTTAACTGATATATATATATATATTTATTAATACATAAAACAACCTATATATATGTTATGTTCAATGCCTATAAATGTAGTCGATTATTGAAATATTGTTTTGTGAGAAAGTCTGGGTGTGTGTGTGTGTTTGTGTGTGATTTCTTTTGTTGTGTGTGTTATGGCAATTCCGAGGAGACAGGTAAAGGATCGTTAAGCGTGTGTGTGAGTGAGTGAGTGAATGATTGTGTTTGTGTGTGTGTGCATAAAGATTTTCACTTTCCTACTTTAAAATATATAATATTAATTATACATATACATATATACACTTTCTATATTATATTGTACAACATGTAATTGGTTCTAGTTTCTTGCAAGTTCTTGATTATCACATTCATAGTTCAGTTTATATATATACACATAATATATCGAACACTGCTAATAAGACTACACCTAAATACATATATACCAACCACATAAAGTTATCTTAAGATTATACTTTACATACATACAACAGTTTAGTTAGGCATACTAACCAAAAATATATATCTATACACCTATACAAAACCATACAACAACTTAAGAGCTTTATTCCATTCTTTAAATATATACGAATAGAAACAGGCTTACCCAATTGTGGTTCATCTTTAAAACACAGAAGTTACGCTGGTTTTAAAACAAAAAACAAAAAACAAAACAGTTATTAGCTTATACGTAATATACGAGATTATTTATTTGCTCAAATGTGATCTTTTGATAAAATATTCCTCGCACAATCAAACTCTCACGCTAGGCAACACGGAAAACATCACCACATACAGTTAGTCAGCATACTGCACAACTACAACAGCACAAAAAAAAAGCAACAAATTATTTTATTATCCGTTTTAAGTAAAATATATTTGAATGTGAATGATATGTATAGCTTATAAAAAAAACATATTTATATATATTTGTGTACGTAGGAATGCTGTCACTTAATTCTTTATATATATATATATTTATATCTCTTTTATTTTAAGTGTTTTTATTATGCAAATTATGGTTGAAAGTATCTGCAACTTAAGCGCACAGCAAACAGCATGCCAAAATTTAAACCAAAATATCTAGACATTTCTCAACTTCTAGTTTATCTGCATCCCTAACTCTCCTCCTCTCTATCTCTCTGTCAGTATTTAGTAATTGATTTTGAAATACATTTAAGTAGAGACGCGCGCAAAGACAAATGTGGAATGCAAATACCAGTTGTTTTAGTATCTGGTCATAGTACACACCATTTAAAGATAATTTAATATATATATATGTATTATATAAGTATATTGTATCACTTTTGGTTTTCACATTTGCACGTTTTGAATATTTGTAGTATGATTTTGCGCATAATTAAAGTTTAAGTGGTTCCAGTGGTTCCTGGCCTAACGATTGTTTTGCGGCTGCCACAATTTGTTGCACAGTTCGACAAAACTTCTGCGTGTTGAAGGAGAGAGAGAGAGAGTTTGTGTGTGACAAAGAGAGGGAGAGTTTAAGCAAACGTTTAGCATTATGAGATATGTGATATGAGTTTGGCATGTGGATTATTCAGTGGACTAAATTGACTTACATCTTGCAACTTGTCGTGAGTTATTTGAAATGGTTTTGCAATTTTGCAAAGTTCTGCCAACAGTAATTGATATACAATTTTACTCATTACGTTTCAATTACGTGTAGAGCATTACATAATTGTTTGCATGAATGTTAAGAGCTTAGTTTAAATGCATTTTGTGCACTTGATGATACTCCAAATACATAAACCTACAAATATATTTATAAAAAAAATTAATAATAGATTCATGATTAGCTGCTAGTTAGCTTCAGCTCTTAGTTTTATGTTTTTCTGTGTAAAATTTCTTCAGCCACATGGTTTATGCAAATTAAATGTTTCACATAACTTGTATACCATGTGTGGGTGTGTGTCTTTGATCTCGATGTGTGTGTGTGAGCCTTAGAATTAATTTAAGTTAGTATTCAACATTTGCACCCTAGACACTTTATGTGTATTTTGTTTTATTACGCATGTCTTGCATTATTTATTATTTATAAGTATAATTAATATTTCTTGATGTGTCTATCTCACTCATTCTTATATAGTTGTAGTAGTTAGAAAATGTTTAGCTCAAAATCGTTACCAAAAAATATGCACAATTTAATTTAAGAGAGAAGCCGTTCTCAAAGATACAAAACGCAATTGTTGATCAAAATATGAAAGCGACAACATTATTTGCATAAACCATTGGATATATATATATATTTATGTCTTGAATATTATTGAGTTTAAGTTTTGATTTATCATTTCAAATATAATTATGTTATATGCCTACTTCTATACTTATGCCTATCCATTATGTCATTTATTCAACATAATTTTTTTATGCTTTCTTTCGTTACATGTTTATTTTGGTTTGATACATTTTGGTTTGTTTTTAACGCTAATCGCTGAACGCTAAAACAAAAACAAAAAATAAAAAACAATAAAAAAAATAAAAACTTATTCCGCTATAACGCAACCAATTCTATGCATCACATCAAACAACCACACAAAATACGTACCGTTCCCATCTATATTATGTAATTAGTACCAGGTGCACCGCCACGCAATATCACGGCCATTGCCAACAGCTCGACAACAATCTCACTTAGCTGGCTACCTCCGCCAGCGGAGCGCTCCAACGGGCGCATCATATACTATAAAGTGCTGTTTGTTGAGGTGGGTCGCGAAGACGACGAGGCGACCACACTCACCCTGAACATGACCCAAATAGTGCTCGACGAACTGAAGCGTTGGACCGAGTACAAGATCTGGGTGCTAGCCGGCACCTCGGTGGGCGATGGTCCGCGCTCCCATCCGATCATAATACGCACCCAAGAGGATGGTATGTATGCCAATGACAATCTTACCTATGCGTAAGTCTTAGCCCAAAAAATTTTTTTTATGCTTATTATTTCTCATTCCGATTCTTATTTAAAGTCATCTTTTATACACATACATTATTTATATATAATATTATTTGAACCGCTTTAAGTTTAATTTTTTTAAACATTTAACCTAACCTATCTTATACCTCATAACTAATCAAAAACAAATATTTTGTACAACTTTGAATTTTGATAACGAGCATCCAACACAGGAGCTGCCGGAACGACGCGATGGAGCGTTTTGTTTTTGATTTGAACCAAATTTTATGTATGTCTGTGTGTGTGTGTGTGTGTGTGTATACTAAAAGTCCTATAGATTGACGACTGACCGTAAATACCACATCATACAACGCTCATATATATGTTTTATATCGCTGCAAGCATATATCAATTTTTGAATGCAGCTTTTTGTTTTGACATTAAAAAAATTCTCTTCGTTTGTAGTTTTATTCATATCACAAGATATTGATATTCTTAAAAGAATATTTATTATTTTTATCGGATGAAGATTTTACTTCTCATATTTCTGGTACGAGTATTCCACCAAAGAACTTTAAACGGCTTTCTATTAGAAGAGTTCTTGAAAAGTTCGATAGATAATTTCTATCAATCATTAATGAAATCTTTAAAAATCTTAAAATTTCGTGGCCTTAAGTTCTTCATTGCACATCCTTTGAATATTTTATAAAAAGAGATTTATTATTTAAAATATTTTATTAAAGGCCACCAATCTTGAAATTTAAAGCCACTCGAATTTATAGGATTTTCAGAAAATCTTCAAAACCAAATTTTTGTTTTGTGTTATATGTCATTTGATAAAGGATCAAAATATCATCTTTCTTCTGACCTCCTTACATATCTTCTCCGAATCTTATATTGTATTTATTATTATTGTTTAAGTTTTCTGTTTATAATTTTTGGTTTTAATCAAAAAATATTACAAACAAAAATTTAAAATTTATTATTGGTACTATAAAATTGCATATTTTTTGGCGCAATTTTTGACTACTTTTTTGCACTTGTATCTCTATAAAAAAAAAAAATCAGTAACATCTCTCTTAGCACAACTCCTATATTGTGTACTATATGCAAGAATAAATTTTTGTTATTTTCTTGACTTTCAATCGTCTGAAAATTGGAGAAAACAAATATTATAAATACATATGATAACTTTTTGATATAATGCATCATATTTTTGTGGTAATTTGTATAGCACCCAAGTATAAAAATAAAAAGCCATGGGCTCTATGTTTATTTTGTTTTTTTTTTTTGTAAACGCACCAGATATATTTAATACTATTTACACACACCTTACAAATATATAATCAAAACAAATACGCAAAAATATTAATTTATTATTTATGTGAATTTAGTTAGTTGGTTGTTGTTTGTTTTTGGTCTAATTTTATCTGTGGACCACCAAAAGAACCGCATAAAATATTAAATTGATTTATTTACATAATTAAATTTATGCAATTATACATGTAAACAAACCACTCCCTATCCACTAACAAGCTAACAACCTTAACATAGTTGATTTCAAATATTATACATATTAAAACATGCCCCTAACCTCGACTTTTCTACCGCAACATAAGCTCTATTTGTTTTTTATACCCTGATCCCATTAAAAATGGGAAAAAAAGGTATAATGGTTTTGTGCAAAAGTAGCAGAAGGAAGCATCTCCGACCTTGTAAAGTATATATATTCTTTATCAGCATGAACAGTCGAGTCGATATAGACATGTCCGTCTGTCCGTCTGTATGTATGAACGCGTCGATCTCAAAGACTATAAGAGCTAGAGACTCCAGATTTGGAACTTAAGCTCGCCTAATCCCTAGGCAGTACAAGTTTGATTTCGATTTTTGATAACTCATCCCGTTTTCGATATACACATGGGATCGATAACAATAAAATCTTGAATTTGAAAAAACTTTAGATGGCATTTGAATTATTAATCAAAATAATAACAATGGAACCATATGGAACCTTGAAGTTGAGTATGCAGTATGCAGTATGGTCGTACACACACGCACACATACTTGCAAGCACTGACTGTATGCGTAAAGTATAGGGATCAGGGTATCGTCTAGTCGGGGTTTCTCAACTAGAGCCTTCTTACTTGTTTTATTGTTTCTTATGTACCTTCGGCAAATAATGTAAAACGTTTCGTTGCATTTATTTGTGTTTCTTTTTTTTTGCGTTGTGTATAGTTTTACCCCTTAACCCATACACATACATATAAACTATAAATCCATATATATATATATATATATATAAATATAAATACATATACATACTTTATATTTTAATGTATGCATACATGTTTAATAACTTTTGCAGCAGCTCGGTGTAATATTTTTGGGCCTTCGCTCACGAGTTTGTTTTTTGGTTTTTATGCTATTTGCATTGTTTTTTATGTCCGCATAAATTTTGCACTTTGGCGCCACCGTACCTCCCCGCTCCACCAATTACCCTCAACTTGTATGTTGCATTTTTTTTTTTTTTGTCTTTATCGCTATGCAAATGCGCGACATCGACAGCAAAAACAACAACAACGAGCGGAAAATCCTCAAATTGATTTTCGCATAAAAATTATTTGATTTTTGTATTTAATTTGTTTTCTGTTGACACATTTGATTAAGTTTTATTTGCCATCACCTGCATGTTTGCCCAGTTAACACATTTGCATCTGGTTTACCATTACCATCGCACTTCTCTCTCTCTCACACACACTTTTTTGACCTCTTTACCTGTGCGTGTGTTTTGTTACTTTTTTGCCTGACCTGACCCCCTGTGAGTTGATGCTATTGCCATTTGTAAAGGCAACAATGAACAGTTTATGTTATGTTTCAATTGTTTATGCTCACAATTTTTTTTTGCACAATCCCTTTTTTTTGTTAAGTACGCGGTTCAAAGTGAGCCAAAATTAAAAAAAAAAAAAAAACAAAAACATCTCTTTAATAGAGATATGCGAGATAATTTATAAAAATCTATTTGGTATATTAAAAATAATTGATTTGAAACGTCAAACGACTATTTAAACAGCCACAAAAAGTTTGTCATTTCAATAATGAAATAAAACTAATATGATTGTACAACAATTTCTGAAATAAATTAAATCAAAAGATCCTTACTAGTACGTTATTGAATCACAGAATCGCTGCTTGCCTTTCAACATATTTATTGCTTTATTTACATATGCGTTTTTCTTTTTAATTCCATCAACTGCTTGTTAGCTGTAAACTTGCTTGTTCAAATATTTATCATGCTTTATAAATTACCATTTCATTTGATTGTGTTTGAAGATGGTCGACACAAAATAAATAAAAATGAATATTAAGATAAAGTGTTGGCACTCACTTCATTTAATTTGATTAGCTAAGCACAGTTAATGAAATGTATTTACTTACTTAATGTTAAGCACCTATTGTATGTAGTAGTACGTCTCTAGTCAGGCAATCGCTAACTAAGTTAAGCCGTAAGCACAGTACAAAAGCCACTCAGATTATTTAAGCATTTAGGTAAGCGCACAAGAAAGCACCTGAAACAGCACCTGAAAAGCAAACTTAAACTAAACAAGTAACCAAATTAGCAACAACAAAACAATACACCTGAAAGCACATTGCACATTTGCCAGAAGATAATGATAATGCGTCAGTTGAAATCTACTTATAAATATGGCTACTCTTTATTTTTGTGTTTTGCATAATTTCTCTTTCAAGTGGTAAATACTGTATGAATTTATTATGAACAATGCACCCCCAAGCACTTGAATGTGTCTAGTCCGCACTTTATGCTACTACACAGCTCTATTCTTGTCTGTATCGTCTACTATATATTTAATTGTACTCTATTTAGCCCAATCAAAAGCGTGTGTGCGTGTATTAAAGTGTGTGTGTTTTTGTATATATATAAATATATATTGTATATGTATATATGTCTAAGTCACATTGATATCCCTGCGGCTATAGCATTTCTCAGTTAAAGGGTCATCATATATGTAAGTCTGCAGCAATATTTGTTTTGTACCATAAAAATATATATATATTTTTTTTCTTTAACTTTTTTCCCGTATACACTCGAACTTTATTTCGTTATGGTGATGTGCTTGTTAGCTTCGCTCAGCATCGCTTTCAATGCGAAATGTGAAATGCAAATAGTACCTAGCCTAAAGCTGGGCACTTGCCTTTTTTTTATACTCTTCCACTCGCTTTGTGTGTGTGCATCAGTCGACACACACGTTTCGTGCAGAGTAATACAAGTAACCCAAAAAATTGCAGAAAGAAAAAATGTTCAACTGAATTTACTCGACTTATAGTTGCCTTGTAATTCTTATAATTGCGCTTTAAAAGTTAAAACAATTTATTACTTTACCTCCAAGCCTTTAAGTTGGTTTCAGTAAAACAACCTTTCATATGTTAATCAATTTTTAAAATCTTGAATAAAATTGAAAGAGTGTGATTGAGTTTTCTATTCCATTTCGAACTTTATCTAATCAGAAGCCAACCTTATACTCTGGTTACTGGGTTAACAGGGAAACCAGATAAGTTTACAATAAAAAATAAAAAGAGGCACCTCGTAAAATTTCAGCTAAGCTTAGAAAGTGCACTTAGCTTCGTTCTTTCTATTCAGCAGCACACAAAAAGAAAAAATATATATAAACATATACACATTCACCTTCTAACGGTAGCATTTTAATTATTTTATATACTTATAGTGTGCGCGTGTTGTCAGATTATATGTGTGCTTGTGTGGGTGTGTGGGTGTGAATGCAGGTGAAATGACAAGAAACGGACAAAGCAGCAGCGAAGTGCTGCAGTTGACATTCCTCTGCCCATCTGCGTACCCTGACTCAATGTTTTATTCCACTGTGCAGTGCTTCGGAAAACACTAATGAAGCATAATTTAACATTTGAGCCTCGAGTTGCTTTTGAATAAATTATACTAAGCTGGTTTTCAACAAATTTTAATGAAGTCAACTGACCAAAAATAAAAATATAATTTGAACGAACTACTTCAACTAAAGTGAAAATCAGATTATAAACTTAAAGCTATGTTTTTAATTTAGGAACACAAAATCTAAACAACACTTTTAGGTCTTATCATATAAAATAAAGTCATAAGTTATTTGATAAGTTTAAATCTAGTTTTAAGTTTTAGAAGCGTTACAAAATACCACATCATATTTGATAAATGGTACAGAAATAAATTAATTGCTGCAAATGCAACACTTTTGTAGAGTATCAAAGCGGGTGTGCCAACAAATATGTACATTTTCTATCATATATAATTATGTATAATTTTTAAGTTTCATCTGTTTTCAACTTTGATTTAATTTTCCATCTTTCAACTATGATTTCGTGTTTAATGTCATTCCCGTAATATGCACTGAGAACTTTTTGAAACTGTATACTGTAAACTAAAAAGCTATATCTTATATCTTTTTTCATATACTATAACAAAAAAAAAAACCAAATATATCTTTGCTTGGCCACTCGCACCTTGCACTACTTGCTCTGTTTCGTGCACCTTTTTTTGAATGCAAACTCGAAATGGAAAACTGTAAAACAAAAATTTTGAAAACTTTTTTGATGTGAATACAAAATTATTGCGAAATTTGATTTTTGAACGCAACATTTAATGGATGGTGGTTAAATATAAATAAACATACAATAAAACATTTTTAAATCTATTTAGAGAAAAAGAGTGAGTATTTTTAATGGTTTGACTATAATGTTTAAGAATGCCCAATAGCAACCCATATAATTACCTACATTTACCTATATATATACATCTATAATCTCAAACTATTCTTTTGTATTGGTCCGAAATATTGTTGACCTATCACTAAAGAATCAAATCTCTTTTTGTTTTTTGACTTGTTTTTTCTATTTCACAAAATAAATGAACATTTTTGAAACCCACAAAGACAGCGAGGATTTTTGTATAAAGGCTCTTAACAATTTTTCCCAAGAGCCACATTTTATCACTCTTATATATACCTACATATACATATAAAAATATATTTTTTAATTCTCATTATATGTTTTCCATTTTGCACACGAACAGTAAAAACTTTTTTGAATGCTTACATGTTTGTTTTTGCGCAGTCGAAAGAACTGAACAATTGGAGACCATTAACTGGTCCAAAACTTTTGTTTCGATTGTCAAGTTTTTGTGTACATTTTTTGAGCTACTCTATAAGTATTAATCTATATACTTAGCAAGGTATCAAACTGCACTTCTTATTCACTTTTTGTGCACCTACTACTGAGCAAGCATTTATTAATTTATTAAACCTACTACCTACCTACCTAACTGTAACTATATACATATAGCACTTAAGCAGCACTCTCTTTCAATTTTAAAATTATAAATATATTTTGTTTTTCTAACTGTGATGTGGTGACTTGGTTGACTTGGAGCTAAGTTCGTTCTGGTTTTGTATATTGCTCCTAGGGTGTAAGGCAACTTTAGAACTTAGTGTTTACTGTCTCTAGTGCCGCCTATGTCTCTAAGCTAAGCAAATTAGTTCTAAGGGCTCAGGTCCAAATCAATTATAACAAAACTAGTCTAAGTTAATTCTTAAGCTCTCTTATAAGAATTCGAACAGTCCCTGTTGAAAAATCGATACCGTTGTGTTGGCCATAAGCTAATCTCCTGTTTCTTCGTCGTCGTGTCTAGTGCCTGGAGATCCGCAGGATGTAAAGGTTACGCCTCTGAATTCTACATCGATACACGTAAGCTGGAAACCGCCACTAGAAAAGGATCGCAATGGCATCATAAGGGGCTACCACATACACGCCCAGGAAATGCGAGATGAGGTAGAGAAAATTTAAAAGGATAAGCCTTACTTCTTCCTTTCTATTACTTATAAAGTTAATACTTAGTTTCAATGATATTTTCACTTATCAAAAAAATATTCTCAACAGGGCAAGGGCTTTCTTAACGAACCTTTTAAGTTCGATGTTGTGGACACCTTAGAATATAGCGTAACCGGACTGCAGCCCGACACTAAGTACTCGATACAAGTGGCTGCATTAACGCGCAAAGGCGATGGAGATCGAAGTGCAGCGGTTATTGTAAAAACTCCCGGAGGTGTGCCCGTGCGTCCGACGGTAAGTCTGAAGATCATGGAGCGGGATCCCATTGTTTCCATTGAGCTGGAATGGGAGCGGCCGGCTCAGACATACGGTGAGCTGCGTGGCTATCGTTTGCGCTGGGGTGTCAAGGATCAGGCGCTTAAGGAGGAAATGCTCTCGGGACCCCAAATGACCAAGAAACGGTTTAACGATCTCGAACGTGGTGTGGAGTACGAGTTCCGTGTGGCAGGCAGCAATCACATTGGCATTGGCCAGGAGACGGTCAAGATCTTCCAGACGCCGGAAGGCACGCCCGCCGGACCGCCGTCAAACATAACCGTACGCTTCCAGACACCCGATGTCGTTTGCGTCACCTGGGATCCACCGACGCGAGATAATCGTAATGGCATTATCACGCGCTACGATGTGCAATTTCACAAGAAGATCGATCACGGCCTGGGCTCCGAACGCAACATGACACTACGCAAGGCAGTCTTCACCAACCTTGAGGAGAACACAGAGTACATCTTTCGAGTGCGCGCCTACACTAAGCAGGGCGCGGGTCCGTTTAGCGAAAAGATTAATGTGGAAACGGAACGTGACATGGGACGTGCTCCGATGTCGGTGCAAGCGGTAGCCACCTCTGAGCAGACAGCCGAGCTCTGGTGGGAGCCTGTGCCAAGTCGTGGCAAGTTGCTTGGCTATAAAATCTTTTATACCATGACTGCAGTGGAGGATCTAGATGATTGGCAGACGAAAACAGTGGGTCTTACAGAGTCAGCGGATCTGATTAACCTAGAAAAGTTTGCTCAATATGCCATCGCAATAGCAGCTAGGTTTAAGAACGGACTGGGACGCCTAAGCGAGAAGTTAACTGTACGCATCAAGCCCGAGGATGTGCCACTTAATCTGCGCGCCCACGACGTTAGCACACACTCCATGACGCTCTCCTGGTCGCCGCCCATACGGCTTAACCCCATAAACTACAAGATCAGCTTCGATGCGATGAAGGTGTTTGTCGATTCACAGGGTTTCTCCCAGACGCAAGGGGTGCAAAAGCGTGAGATCATTCTCAAGCACTTTGTTAAGACGCACACGATCAATGAGTTAAGTCCTTTCACCACGTACAATGTGAACGTGAGTGCGATACCTTCCGATTACTCCTACAGACCTCCGACGAAGATAACTGTTACCTCACAAATGGCCGCACCACAGCCAATGGTAAAGCCTGATTTCTATGGCGTAGTTAATGGGGAGGAGATTCTAGTCATTTTACCGCAAGCTTCTGAGGAGTTTGGTCCAATATCGCATTACTTTCTCGTTGTCGTTCCCGAAGATAAATCCAACCTGCACAAGAACCCGGATCAATTTCTTAACGATGATCTTCTGCCGGGACGCAATAAGCCGGAGCGTCCCAACGCCCCGTATATAGCCGCCAAGTTTCCGCAGCGCTCTATACCGTTTACCTTCCATTTGGGCTCTGGCGATGATTACCATAACTTTACCAATCGTAAGTTGGAACGCGAGAAACGCTATCGTATCTTTGTGCGTGCCGTGGTAGATACGCCACAGAAGCATCTGTATACCTCGAGCCCCTTTTCCGAGTTCCTGTCGCTAGATATGCGCGAGGCACCGCCCGGCGAACGTCCGCATCGCCCTGATCCAAACTGGCCATCGGAGCCGGAGGTCTCGGTCAATCGCAACAAGGATGAGCCCGAAATTCTATGGGTCGTACTGCCACTGATTGCCGCCTTTGTCGTCTCCACCACATTGATTGTGTTGTATGTGGTGCGACGACGTCGCCAACCCTGCAAAACACCCGATCAGGCAGCCGTGACGCGTCCCCTCATGGCCGCCGATCTGGGCGCCGGACCGACGCCTAGTGATCCGGTAGATATGCGAAGACTGAACTTCCAAACACCTGGCATGATCTCACATCCGCCCATCCCAATTTCGGAATTTGCCAATCACATTGAGCGCTTGAAATCAAATGACAATCAAAAGTTCTCGCAGGAGTATGAGAGCATTGAGCCGGGTCAGCAGTTTACATGGGATAACTCTAATTGCGAGCACAACAAGTCCAAGAATCGCTATGCAAATGTCACCGCCTACGACCACTCCCGTGTGCAGTTGCCCCCTCAGGAGGGCGTCCTCGGCTCGGATTATATTAATGCCAATTATTGTGATGGCTATCGGAAACATAATGCTTATGTTGCCACCCAGGGACCGCTGCAAGAGACCTTCGCAGACTTTTGGCGCATGTGCTGGGAACTAAAAACGGCAACGATTGTGATGATGACCCGTCTGGAGGAACGAACGCGCATTAAGTGCGACCAATATTGGCCAACAAGGGGCACCGAGACTTATGGACAGATCTTTGTGACCATCACCGAGACGCAGGAGCTGGCCACCTACAGCATACGCACCTTCCAGCTAGTACGTCAGGGCTTCAACGACCGCAGAGAGATTAAGCAGCTGCAGTTTACGGCCTGGCCCGATCACGGTGTACCCGATCATCCTGCTCCCTTCCTCCAGTTCTTGCGACGTTGTCGCGCTTTGACGCCCCCTGAGTCGGGACCCGTCGTGGTGCACTGTTCGGCTGGAGTAGGTCGCACTGGATGCTACATTGTAATTGACTCGATGCTGGAGCGCATGAAGCACGAGAAGATCATTGATATATATGGACATGTCACATGTCTTCGTGCTCAGCGCAACTACATGGTGCAGACAGAAGACCAGTACATCTTTATACATGATGCCATCATAGAAGCCATCATCTGTGGACTCACCGAGGTTGCCGCTCGCAATCTACACTCCCATCTGCAAAAGCTCCTTACCACCGAGCCAGGCGAGAGCATCTCGGGCATGGAAGTAGAGTTCAAGAAGCTTTCCAATGTTAAAATGGATTCTTCCAAGTTTGTTACGGCCAATTTGACATGTAACAAGCACAAGAACCGCCTAGTTCACATTCTGCCCTATGAGTCGAGTCGCGTCTATTTGACGCCCATCCATGGCATTGAGGGAAGCGATTATGTCAACGCTAGCTTTATTGATGGTTATCGCTATCGGTCCGCTTACATTGCGGCTCAGGGACCCGTTCAAGACACCGCCGAAGACTTTTGGCGCATGCTCTGGGAGCACAACTCCACCATTGTTGTCATGCTAACTAAGCTCAAAGAAATGGGCAGGGTAAGATGTGCAGTTTAAAGTTCTCATTCTTTTTTAAACGCTCTCTACTGTATTGTTGTATTGCAGGAGAAATGCTTTCAATACTGGCCTCATGAACGCTCTGTACGCTATCAGTATTATGTTGTCGATCCAATTGCCGAGTATAATATGCCGCAGTATAAGCTGCGTGAGTTTAAAGTAAGGTCTTATGCGATATTTATATATTTAAATGGAATAAACTAACGCCATTCAACATTTTATTAGGTTACTGATGCACGAGATGGATCCTCACGCACTGTGCGTCAGTTCCAATTCATTGACTGGCCCGAGCAGGGTGTGCCCAAGTCGGGTGATGGCTTTATTGATTTCATTGGGCAGGTGCACAAGACCAAAGAACAATTTGGCCAGGATGGGCCCATAACAGTGCACTGTTCAGCAGGCGTTGGCCGCACGGGCGTCTTTATCACACTAAGCATTGTGCTGGAGCGTATGCAATACGAGGGCGTGCTAGATGTGTTCCAAACAGTGCGCATACTGCGCTCCCAGCGACCAGCTATGGTGCAAACAGAAGTAAGTAGATTTCAAAAAGACAGACGAAACTATGAATATTTAATAAATTATAAATTTTAATTGACAGGATCAATATCATTTTTGCTATCGCGCTGCTTTGGAGTATTTGGGCTCGTTTGACAACTATGCAAACTGAGTAGATGGAGCCTGATAAAAATTTGGAGTCCAGGCTACTGATGAAAAATGTTGACAACTTTAAGTTAATGTTAAATATTTATATATACAGAAGTTGGCAACTGTACGCATAATAAGCATTTATAATATACACGGATACCTTAACTTTAAAGTATTATAGCCAGATACTGCCCACATACATACTTACTAACTTACTCAAGAAACACAAATTTTGTGCAAGTTGAAATCCGTTTAGTCCCTATTTTGATTAGTTTTGATCGTGCTTTATTGTTTTTCCTTGGTCTTCGGTTTTTTTTAATTTAAAATAATGTGAACTCAAAAAGACTGTTACACGTTAAATTATCAGTAATTTACATTTATATGCATATATCATTATATGTGTAGTATATACCATACATCTGTATGTATTTGTATATATGCATACAGTTTTTGCTCGAACTAATCAAAGTAGTTAATCAACTTGTTGTTGTGGTGCGTCATCGACTCACTTGGTAACCTATACATATTTTAACTAAGGACTTGGTAGATATTAAACTTACCGCCTAAACGAATCTCGAGACAACCTAAGCTTAAAGAAGTCAAGTAGTTGCCATTTGAACTTAATCGAAAAGTAAGCAAAGGATGAGCAAACAAATCCAATTATCATTACATTTTAGAGACAAGTATGTGTATGTATTTGTGTGTACAACAATCAAATATGTTTAATGTGTTTTTTATACTTGAAAATACTTAAAGGTCCGCTTAGGTTTTATAACTTATGTAACGCAAAAGCAAAATGTAATCCGTGCAATTAGTCAAAAGTCTTGCGTAGTGCATATCTTATAAGGCAGCTAGTTTTTAATTAGTTTCTAGATTTAGTTTACCTATCAGACATGTTTTCATGAAAATACCTAACATTCCCCATATATATATTTGCTTTGTAGCACAGAGTTATCCAGTTTTTAGAGGTCTTGCTTTTTGTAAGTCATATTTAATCCTTCCCGCTTCAAAGTTTTATGATTACAAATTAAGGTTGTCATTCCTGCCCGTGATTATTTTTAAGATTTCGGTCAGCTATGATTCTTGTCCTGTATATACCAGAACCCCTCCAGATGTTTGTATGAGTAACTAGGATCCTAAAGCTAGAGAATTATGGTACCTAAAGTTTATGAAAAAGAAATACAACAAATAATCTAGAAAACATATGAACAGAATGGAAAAAAACAGTAATAAGATAACTGTAGATATGTATTGTAGAATATTTATATAATGACACGTCTATATAGATATAGATATATAACAACAATTTATACCTATAACCGTACACCACAACAATAACAATGCATTGATCTAAGAGTAATTATAATGTATATACAAATTTGATACGCTGTTCTTATCGAGCAGCCGATAGTATTTATAAAAAGACGTTAGCAAGCAAATGCGTAAAAGCAAAAAACCTTAAAAACAATTATTTAGCCAGACACATGTTAAACAACAAAAGTAATGTATAATGTCAAATGCATTTTAGATTTAAATCACACACATACACAAGTTCTATCTGTTATAACATGCAAAATTTAGCGCGTTGCCCACTAAAGAAAGAATTGGACGAATTAAAGTTAGGTTCTAGTAAATTGACAAGTTGGCGTATGCCAGAACCCAGAAAATGTTTGGGGCATATTTGGAATAAATATATAAAAATAAATACAAATTATAGCGTTATAGATTACGAATAGCAACAATAGATGTCTAATAGATAATGGCATACTTATATATAAATCAATTACAAATCTATATTGTATATTACAAATATTGGTCGGCTTGTCAAATTTTGTTAATACTATATGAAATTGTTTAATAAATACATACATACATAAATACATTTTACCATTAGTCAGATATAAAACAATTTTAATGGTATACAAAACCCTACAAATTACTCCAGCTAAACGCAAGAGAACGTATTTCATATACACTCATATGTATGTACAAGTTTAAAGTTTTGAAAATTACTTTAAGCGGCTATAGCTCTGTTAAATTAAGTTAGATCTCTGAAAAGTGTGCCTCTTTGGACTCGCAAGAGCTAGGACAATAAGACAGGGTTTGCTCGACTATTATTACGATTGGCACAACAAGCGGTATTTAAATACTGCTAAAAACTAAGTCGATTATTTTACAAAACACTGCCCAAACTCACAAGTCCAAAGAGGTATGTGATACATAGATCTATATTTGGCAGAGATATATGTATGTACATAGTTGTTTAAGTAAGAAAGACATAACGTTAAACATTATTATACGACTATATGTATCAAAAATATATATATGTAATTTATATATATATATAATTTTGGAAAACCGAAAAAAACCAATGAAAGTGACATGAATTAAAAGATAAAATATAACACATATTATGAAAGTGAGTAGTGTTGTTTGAATATTGATTTGATTATCAAAAATTACCGATTCTAATGCTTATTGGAAACGTAGCTATTGCAGAAACCTTATTTGCGTATACGGTGGCATATTTACCCTTGTTCCAAACCAAACCAAAATTAGACAACTGGATTTTGACACATATTTTATAGTTTGCATGTTTATTTGTTTGCCCTTCATGGAAAATGAAATGATAAGTCTGACCGCTGAGTTTTTAGTAAATTGTAGCATTTATTTGTGCTCTTAAACACGAACTAACTATAAAATTTAACGATCCATTTTGTAAAATATATATATGGCAACAAAAAAATTTAAGCATCGCTGGACTCGGTGGCCACAGTCGGTTCTTTGGATGCCTGATTTATCTCAGACACGATGTTTAAAGGGTCCTCGCTTCTCAAGTAGCCATTGTGTTGGGGATGTGGTTCAAAAAAGACTTGGCCGCGTATAACCCGAACTCGCGGACCGTGTGCACGGGCCGTAAACTTCACTTTGCCGCAAGTGTCCGGCCGTAGACGGCGATGTGCACGCAATCCGCTAACCACAACAAAGTTCTTGTCGCACCCATAGCACTTATAGCGCTTCATGCCAATGTGGCGGGAGAGATGAGAAATGAGCGTCTCGCGATGAGTAAAATCAAGCGAGCAGACCTGCGAAAGCAAATAACTGATAGTAAGTTTTAAAAATTACTAAAAACCACTTACCGTGCACTTGAATGGTTTTTCGCCAGTATGCCTACGATGATGGACACGCACCTGACCAGGTGTGCGAAACCGTTTCTCACAGAAGTTGCATTTATGTGGCAACTCACCGGTGTGTATCATCTGGTGAATGCGTAGAGCACCCTTAGTTGTAAAGCACTTTGAACAAGCCGAACATTCGTGAATTAGCGGAGGAGCTAAGCTTTTCTGAGCCGATGCTACAATTTCTAGCACCTTAGCTACTGGAGCTGGAGCTGTCACTGCGTCCTGATGGGGAGTGGGTACAGCATCAGCCGCTGTACTTGCCGCCTTAGACTTTGTAGAATTTGCCACTACAGAAACTGTTGCATTTGCAGTTGTCAAATTCATCGTTGAATCAGAGGTTGGAGGAATCGATGTATCTGATTATGCAAAATGATTTAACATTCTTTAATATTATTCAAGACACACCGGCACAATTTTTACTCACTCTTATACGACTTAACCTCCACTTCCAGACGTTCAAGCATCGACTCTAGAATGTCGTGGGTGAATGACAAATGCCTACAGAATGCCGCAAATTGTTCAAAGCATCGCGCACACTTTGGGCACTCCCAGTGAAAGCGATGATCGGGATACGCGTAGCGCATTTGACGTACCTTCAAATTGCTCGCTTTGGTGAGCGGAAACTTGAGTACGTGGTGCTGCAAAGGCAGCGTCAAATTGAGGGGTCTACATGTGGGATGCAGCACACTGCCGGGCAGTGGAAGCGTTTGCTCTATATTACGTATCTGATTTTGGAATTCTGTAATAATTTTTTGAGATTCAGGCAAACTCTCAAACAAACCTATGGCACTTAGATGGGAGCTCCGATTTATGGGCACAGTTAGTAGAGGTGTTGCCACTTGCCCATCAGTTGTTGTTAAATACCCCGAGCTGATAGACATGGAGCTTGGCAATGTTATAATTTTGCTTCCTATGCTGCAGCTATTTGTATTTTTAACCGCTGTGGCGGACGCTAGCTTTACTATCTTTGTGTTGGGTGGTAGTTTGACCATCATACAATTGCTGGGCAGCACTTTTAAGACGTTAGTGGCAACATTTGAATTCGTTTTGGAAATGTTATTAGGCATGTTGTTGGGCTGATGATCGAAATTTGATGGCTCTAATAAGGTAGGCCGCTTTATTGGTGGTTTTGAATTTGGCATAGATTTGGGCTTTCGTTTACCAGAGGACACAGCTACAAAGGAATTAAACTATTATTGTTATTTGATGAATTTAAGATACAGTAAATATTTACATGAATTCACGGGCGATGATGGTTTCTCTTGCGCTACATATTTTTCAATCAGCGGCTTTTTCATTGCTGGCAAACGCAATTTGCTACGAAATTGTTCAAACAAGCTGTTTTTGCTCCAGCTATCATCGTTGCCAGGTATAAGCTCGTGTCTTTCAGGTAGACGCTGTGATGAAAACACCATATCACTTGTTTTTAGCTGCTGGTCCTCTTCGTTTAACGGCTCCGATTTAATTTGCACGTCACATAACATCTCATTAGGCTGTATGGCTTCCAGCATACTGACCGCCACTAGCTGCCCGACATTTCCCGGCGTATCCGTATATTTCACCTGTCCGCACATCTCCGTGCTGTTCTGTCGATGCACTTGCAGACTCTGGGGCGATTCAAAATGCTGCCGGCAAACTGAACAGACAAAGCGCCGCACATAAAAGTGGCTACTCATGTGTTTTATAAGACTGGCTACATCGTTGCATTCCAACTGACAAATCTGCATGAAATGAATCGAGTTTAAAAAATATCAACAAAGCCTGGTAACACTTTTACAAAGGAAACCAACAAAAAAAAACCGGACATCTGTTGCACTCTTTCCTTCTCACTCACCCGGCATTTAGTGCTGTTTGATCCATCCAAATGCTTTCGATACTCATGTTCCAAAATGTCTTCAAGCGTGTTGCACCAAAAGCCACAGCCATGAAAACAGAAATGCCGGTTTAGTTGATGATCGATATGATGCGCGGCCACCGCCAAATGATTTTCGCAAGTGAAGCTACATATTTGGCATGCATATGCGCTAAAAACGGCAGCGGGAGAGGCAACACTCTCAGCAGATGACGTCACAAATAACTGTAGCACAAAAAAGTTTACAGTCACACTTAAATGTCTGATATGTATGTGTGCTCAGGTTAGGTGTTACCTTTTGCTGCTGCTCGAGCGTGCTTAGGCTCTCAATAAAGTTCATCTCATCCTCTGACTTGATGTCATGCACCGGCACCGTTATCATATTTGGCTGCTCCTCGATTATATTCATAAAGCTGCCAGCTGCAAAGAAATCAGAAAGTTTACATTCATCTCTAAAGACAATGCTAACGGTATAGTGCGTAATATAAAAATAGACACAACACATGCAAACGCGCGCACAGACACACACCCATCGATCTACAAGCAAAGCAAAGATTTATTCATTTACCGCAAGACAATTCCAACGCTGGCGCATCTTCATCGACCTCAATCTTAATCTTTGTGTCATCTATATCAATTTCCGTTTTTATCACAATTTGCTCGTCCATCGCGCAGAGCAAAAATAAAGTGCGCAAAATAAATTACCGCTGCGATCAGTAGGAGCTATCGAATGCTGTCCAAAAAAATAAATATCGGAAAATTTACCGTGATGCCTCACCGATACATCGATAAATTTACGTGCTCATCGCACAACAAAAGCAAAACAATGGTAGATTTTTAACATTGAACTGTAAAAGCAATACGAAAGAATCCGTGTAAGCAACATTATTAAAAATCAAGCAATTTGCCTAATTCGTTAACAGTAACTAATGTTTATAAGGAAGGACCTTGACGGAACACAGAAGCAATAAGCTTTTTCCTGCTGGGACGACTGGAGTACCCTGCATAAAATTTTTTAGAAATCAATGTTTGTTTTATAAATTCTATAAGCGTAAAACAAAAAATGAGCAACAGCGAGGACTCACAACAATACCTAAACGATATGCTAGTCAAAGACGAGGATGAGGCGTCGGGTGGTTGGATAATTTGTCAAACTTTTTGTTGAGCATAATAAATGTTATAATTTCAATTTTGTAGATGATTCCGACAGACAGGACGGCCATGGGACCATGCTGCGTGAACAGGACCGTTTTTTGCCTATCTGTAACATCATAAAGATAATGAAAGTGCCAGTGCCACAAAATGGAAAAATTGCCAAAGATGCCAGAGAGTGCATTCAGGAGTGCGTCTCAGAGTTCATATCATTCATTAGCAGCGAGGCAATTGAGCGCAGTGTCGCCGAAAATCGCAAGACTGTTAACGGAGACGATTTGCTGGTGGCTTTTAGCAATCTTGGCTTCGACAACTACGTGGAACCCCTTTCCGTTTATTTACAAAAATATCGAGAGGTAAGCGCATGTGTATTACATTCCTTAAAGTTAGTCCTTAATTTTGCATATTGTGTAATTTCAAATGCTCGGCAGTCAAACAAATCGGATCGAAATTTGTTTCTGGACAGCAACTATATGCAAACTGATGATGGTAATGAGGGTGACAAGCAATAACCTTCACTGAAAGATTAATCTAGGATTTTAAGGAAGGTGAATCGTTTTTTTAATATAATTTCTACAGTATACAAACATCTATATATAGAGTCAATAGTCAAAGTCAAGTTTTACTTTTATGGCAAGTAGCTTAATAGTTTCATTTTATATGCATATTTTATAAGACACCAAGTACTTTTGTATACTCTACATGTTTACATAATTGTATATGCTTATATATATTAAAGTGTACGATGAGTCAGATATTCATTATGCTTTGTTCTGATTTTCCTTTCATTATTTTAAAACTCCTTTCACTGATTGAAAATTTCTCTACGTTGGCCACATTTTGGCTGATTTTTTTTCAAAAACTTTGCGTTGTGATCGCAATACTATCGATGGGCATTCAATTGTAAAACATCGGTGATATCTTGGAATCAAAGATTTATATATATATGGATGTCAGTTGGCAAAAAAAGAAAATTAAAAAATGTATTTTAAACAAATGGCTACAGTAAGTAAGTTAGTTCTGACAAAATTATTTTAAAATTTAAACAAAATTGGAATTTGTGATGTGTTTACTTAAAATAAACTATTTAAAATTAATTAAAACAATAGCTACCTAAGGAACATGTGGGCTTGGGTTTAATGTTAAAAAATATATATGGCCTGACTCCAAACGGCAATGTTTGAACGCATTACGTGTGAAAAGTCACTGGATTACCACAACTACTACATTCGATTATTGTTTAATATTAGCTACTAAGTTATGTGATGTGTTGGTTAGGGTGGGAGGGAAGATGTGGATTGCTTAATAATAGTACGAGCGCTATAACGACAAATGTCTTACTTAGTTTCGTACATAAAATATTATAGATACTAAGGTATCAAGTTTTATAAATTACTTGTTTCTAACGCTAGGCTAAAATTATGTGGTTCTTAGTTGTCTGTTACAGCATCAGATCCTCGCTTTCCATGGGCTCGTCCTTGATGCGCAGTATCTTGCTATTGTCCATGATATCATCGTTAAGGAATATGTTGCTATCGCTATGCTTTAGGTGTAGCGTTGGCATTGCCTCCGGTAGCAGTTGACCCGGCTGAAGGAAACAATTGCTCTCAAAATGCTTGCAGCAAATATGCTTTGAGTTGTCCCACTTGGGCAGGGGCTCAATTTTAAGATTGTAGCACCACTTGGTACGCTGATTACGATTTCCAGGAAAGTCTAGAATTGGCATTTGCACATCCTTTACGCCACAAATGAGGCAGCATAGCGCATTCGCGGGCAGATGCGTGTCACAAATATATTTGCCGGAGTAGCTTTCAACTTCGGGTAAATTAAGCGCCTGGCACCATTGATCTAGCAGCATGGGATCTGGAACGTATGTCGGAAGAGTTTAAAATTAGCATGTTAATAAAATGCTTTAAATAATAATAATTACCACTTGGAAACTTGTGTAGCTGAACATTTACATCCTCGGGACAATCGAGCATGCAACAACGTGGCCCAACGGCAGTCAGCTCAGCATCTGCGCTTTCTGGTCCCAGGTGGAGGCTGGGCACCGCGTTCGACATTAGGCGACGCACGCCTATAAGCGACGGATCAAAGTGACGACTACAAATGAGTTTGGTGTTGCGCTGGGACTCATAGAACCGCATGCCTGTTGCGCGTTCCCATTTGCGAATGGAGCTAATGTTGTTGGGCAGACGAAAGAGCTTAATACCATCCCCGCGAGGGCTGCGACAGTAGGGCAAGCAGCACGATTTGATCTTCCATGGTGGCAACTGTCCCGGCAATAGTGGATCAAATCGCGAGCGACGTTCCCTCTTAGCATATGAAGCTGTCTGTAATTGGTCATCATCAGCATCAGCATCATTATTATGATCATCAAACTCATCGTCAAAGTCCTCCAACATGGTGTCCTCTACATCTACTTCAACCTCATCACATTCGCTGCCTGCTTCGGACTGAGCATACAGCCGCTGGCTCTCTTCATTCGTAAAAAGCACCTGTGGTACATTTCCACCCAGTTCCAGTGTGGGTACCGCCCAGGGACGCAACTTGCGCAAACTGATGCAGTTCGGCTCAAAGTGTACGCTACAAATCATTGTTTTCCACGGCCGTCGGTCGTCGTATTGGATGAGCAAATTATGCATCCAAAGCTGCTGAAGTTGACTAGAGCGCGGAAACTTATAGATGTGAACGCCATGATGCGAACGCTGGCGTTGGCAGTGCACCAACGAGCATTTGTCATAGCCCGACTTGACTGGATTGAAGCTGGTGTTATTCTCCTGCTTAGCACTGGGCAAACGCCGCTGCTGATTTCTCCAGTTAAACGAGTTGTTCAGGCTTAACTGATTGTCACATGGTTGCTCATCTTCATCGCTACCCTCGTGAAGCTGCAGCTCTGGCTCTAACAAACTATAATCCTCCTGCTCCTGATCGTCATCATTTACATCGAACTCATCATATTGCTCCATTGCGCCAAGTTCCAAACTGCTTCTAGGCTTGTCCAGACGAATGAAATCATTTTCAAACACTTTCTTGGGAGCAAGCGGTCCCAGATTTAGTGTAGGCACACTGCCATGCATCAGCCGCACATTGCCCAAACATATGGGCTCAAAGTGTGCGCTACAGATGCGATAGCGCCAACGATAATCTGGGTCAAAGGGCACCTGCGTATTGTGCTGCCACTTGGCGCACATGTCCGCCGAGTGCGGAAACTTGTGCAGCGTTACATTCTCGCTGGTTAAATGATTTGAGCAGCCTTCGATTTGACAGTATTTGCTGGATTTTCGTGGCGGAGCTGCACGCGGTAGGCGCATGCCTATATTTGCTGACTGCAACTGTTGCTGAGACTCGATTGGTGGTGGTTCAAGCATTTTAGTGGCCTCCTCTTTGGACTGCAATTCGAGCTGTAGTTGGCTACTAAACTCGTTATCATAGATATGCTTGGGTCGACGCGATCCTAAACGCAAAGTGGGCATTGCGCCACGCCTGATTCGCGAGCCCTGAAAACAGTCTGGTATAAAATGATGACTGCAGATGCGAAAACGCCAAGCAAATTTTATGTCCACAGTCACTTGGGTGTTGTGCATCCACTTTTGCATGGCATCCATTGAGACGGGAAACTTGTGCAGCTTGATGTTGCTGTCTATGTTAGTCGAATTGACATTGCAGCCATGCACGCTGCACACACGTGCACTGTAATGAAATCCATTCTGGGCAAGCGCAATGCTGTGGCTGTGAGGTATAACTGTACTCAAGGGAGAGAGCTGCTCGGCATAGTTGGGATTAGGTTCGGTATCCATTTTCTCATATGTGGCACACTTCTCGACATGACCAACTTCAAGCAGCACCTCCAGCGCTTGCATTTCTAGTGGCTGCTGTGAACTATAGTCATAATCCTCTTCGTTATCCATTTCCGTCTGCTGTGGTGGTGGCTCCATCTTGCACAGCGGATCCAGCATAAGCATCGGCTCTGTTGACTCCTCAATTTCTTTGGTGCTGACCTGCTGCTCATTAAGATGCTGCCACTCCTCTTCTGTGGGATTGTGATACGGCTGCATTTCGCCCGGTTGACGCTCCGGCAACTCCAGCGTTGGCATACTCCAGGGCTTCAAGCGTTTGGTTGTCTCTGTCAGACATCGGGGCTCAAAATGTTTGCTGCATATCTTGTACATATACCGTTGCTGCTCGTAAAAAACCAGCTGCATATTGTGTAGCCACATCTCGAGCATATCACGGCGAGTAGGCAAGCCATGTAGACGTCCTCCATCGCGTGGCTTAAGCGTTCTGCATCCACGCACCGCACAGCTGACAATACGGATGCGAACGCTGCTGCGTGATGCCTCATAATCGGCGTCCAGCAGCTCCTCGCCTGCATGTGCCGAAAAGTTATCAACACTGTGATCATAGAGCAGGATCAAGTGAAGCGGACAGAGCTTGGGAAACTGCTGCTTATCAAGCGGTTCCTCTAGGCCCATATAGGAGAGCCATTGCTTACGCAGCTCTAGCTTTTGGGGCAGCTCGTAGGTGACACGCAAATAGCTTTTCTGCAGCTCCACACACTGTGGATAGCAGCAGTCGTGACTGGCGCCATCTCTATTGCAATACAGCTTCTGCTTTGTTGGCAACGGTTCAACAATTTGATGTATGTCTTGCAGTTCCTCGTGACCCAGATGAAGCGTTGGCATCGCACTAAAGGTGGGACGTCCATTCTCTAAACATCTGGCCTCGAAGTGCGCACTGCAGATCCTTAGGCAGGTCAGCTGTTCTTTGCTCGGATCGAGGCGAATATTTTGCAGCCACTTCTCCGCCGATTGACGCACCTTTGGCAGCCCAAACAGTAGAGCATTATCAGCATCCTTGGATCGCCCACAGTTGGGCACACAGCACATGAACGCATCCTCCTCAAAGTTGGCTGGATTTGGCAATACATCTTCAAGGTCTTCATGACCCAAATGAAGTGTAGGTCGAGCTCCTAGACGCAGCGCTTTATACACGTTGAAGCAGTGTGCCTCAAAGTGGCGTTCACATACGTGCGGATCTGTGCCGCTTATGGCCGTTCGATCAAGACGCAAATTGTGGCACCAATCGGATATCTGTGCGGTTAGCTTGGGCATCTTGAACAGACGACGCGGTGCATCCTCATCTTTAACGCAACCGTTAACCACACAGCGCACCTCATTCACAAGCCGGCTAAGCGCCAGCGTGGGTACAGCATCCTCTTTTAGCTCTTCAGTATCAGGATTAAAACAATCCGACGTGAAGTGCGACTGACAAACCTAAAAGACATAAATTATTTTACTATTTGGTAAGGGCTGAACTTTGCTGCACGTACCTGGAAGCCATCGCTACTGGCCTGCATAGTTCGATGTTTACAATTGGCGGCCCACTTGCGAATAATTGGTCGATCCGTTGGATATGGATATAGACGCAGCTCTTCGCTGCATTGCTGAAAGCAGCTAAGCACCGAGCAGTAGTTGGCCCAGA
The DNA here is from genome assembly GCA_035044605.1 of Scaptomyza cyrtandrae. Lineage (NCBI taxonomy): Eukaryota > Metazoa > Arthropoda > Insecta > Diptera > Drosophilidae > Scaptomyza > Scaptomyza cyrtandrae. The sequence continues at coordinate 721,355 of JAWNNS010000637.1, forward strand.
TAAATTGCAGCGCCTGCTTGTTCTCCTGACTGTCGGCAATGTTGCCATTGTGCCGTGCATTTGGAATGATGTGTCCATCATGTCCCAGATTCAACGTGGGCACCGCCCAGCTGCGCAGCTGGTTTTGGCAAATGGCCTCCGCCTCAAAGTGTTCCTGACAGATAAACAGCCGTTGTGTGTCGACAAAGCGAGGCTTTTGTTGCGTATTCACCAGCCACTTTAGCAACGCCGTCTCCGAGCTGGGAAAGCGAAAGAGACGCGTCAGAGCGGAAGCCTGCTGGCCGCAGCTGGGAATGCAACAGCTGCGAAGTTTGCCACGCGGACTGGGACTTGCACTAGCACTAAAGCTTGGACTATTGCACGTTGGAAGCTCCGTCTTAATGCGCAGCGGCAGCTCCAGCGGCACCATAGGCTGTGGTAGGATGCCGTCCACTTTGGGATTTAAGTAAATATTTTTATCCGTATGATGCAGTTGGAGAGTGGGCATTGCCCACACCTTGGGACGCACGGGACCCAGGCAAATGGGCTCAAAATGTAGCATACAGATGCGATACACATAGTGGCGAGCCGCTTCATATGGAATCTTAGTGTTGTGCACCCACTTGGCGCAGGTATTGGGGCAAACTGGCAGCTTGGTCAAACGCACATTGTCCGTATACTTGGAGTAGCAGCCGGGCACAGCACAGCGTAGCTTCATGGCCATGCTTGAGCTGGATATTTGCTCATAAGTTTCTCGCAGCTGGCGATGCACAAAATCAGGCACCGAATCGGGTAGCGGCACCTGTTCATAAAGCTGCATAAAATGCATCACACACAGTTGTGCGTGCCGGGGCGATGGCTGCGGATGGGGCAGCTGTAACCAACGGAGCCATGCCTCCTGCACCTGCTGATTCGCTGGCAGATCATAGCCACGATAGAGATTGAGACGCGCACAAGTACACTTGGACACTAGGCAGCCGGCACTGATGGAACTGGGTGTGTTGTGCCTATAAATATTTGAGTCCGTATGACCCAGTTTTAAAGTTGGACACGGTGCATTCATCTCAAAGTGATCACTGCAGAGAAACATATGGGTGCAGTCCGTTGTCGGTGGTAGCTTAAGATTGTGCAGCCATTTGCGCAGCATCATTCGATCTTTGGGCAAACGCTGCAGCTGGACGCCATGCAATTCCGACTGCTTGCCACAGCTGGGCAGGCAACAGCGACGGAAGGGCCTAGTTCCCGCCAGCTTCTGTTGCTGCACTGGCTCCAACTCCAGCTTCGATTCCGGTTTCCTTTTGCGGCAGTGTTTCAGGCTCCAAAGCCGAAAAACCGAATGCTGCGGCTGTTCATCGTAAATACCCGACAGCATCCTACCATTGCAGCTATAGGTGAGCGGTGTGGCATGCCCCAATTTTAAAGTGGGCACGGCATTCTGTTTCAGTTTGCGTGTGCCCAGCATTACAGGCTCAAAGTGCTCGACGCATACACGACCAACACAATCCTTCAGCGGCAACTGCAGATTGGCACTCCACTTGAGCAACAGCTGTGGATCCTTGGGGAAGCCAAAGGTGCTTAGATGATGAAGTGCAGTACGCTCCTTTCGACAATGTTTCAGACAACAAATGGGTGTCACATTGTTGACAGCTTTTTCGCGACGTGGTGCCAGCGAAAGTCGCATTGACCGTGTTTCAGGTATAAGGAGCTCATCGTCATTGCCTGGAATATCCTCATCATTATCGTCGTCATCAATATCTTCGTCCACAGAGTTATCATCGCTGTGACGCTCAGCGAAGGTTTCCACAAGCTCTAACGGATCAAAATAGCCATGACCCTCTGAATCTAAATGCTCCACCTCGTCGTTATATTCCGCTTCATTATCCTCCTGCAGTTCCTCCTCATCGTCGATCTCAAGCTCCTGTTCTTCCTCCTTCTCAGTCTTTACTTTCAAAGTGACATCACCCTCTCCTTCTTCATCCTCCTCATCCAGCTGCAGTAACGCCTTAATGGCTTCATTATCAAAGACCACGCCCTTATCGTGTCCCAATTTAAGCGTAGGCACCGCGCCCGTCTTAAGCTTCAGTTTGCCCCGTACCAGCGGCTCAAAATGATCCGCACAAATGCGTCCACGACACTGATCTGGTGACAAGCGTAGATTAACGCGCCACTTCTCAAGCAGCTCCTCGCTGCGGGGATAACGATAGGTGCGCAGTTCGTTATCAATGCTGCGCCGCTTGCGACAGTGCGCCAGCGCACATGTGGGCGTAAAAAAGCCCGGTATATTCTTTGGATTTTCATATATCGGCTGCTCTTGATGTCCCAGCTGCTGTGTGGGCATTGCCCAGCTCCTCAGCTGCTTGCCATCGATGCAACGACGACTAAAGTGAGCGCTGCAAATACGCGTTGTCTTGTCCACATCCGAAATAGACAGCTGTAGATTGTGACGCCACTTGCTTTGCTGCTGTTTGCCATTCGGGAAGGGAAAGAGGCGAGCACCATGTTCCAAGCGACTGCGTCCACAGCTCGGCACACAGCACTTGCAATCAGACAATGATTTCTTGATTTTAACCTGCGTATTACAATAACTAATAAGTATATGACAACATACCAAGTGTTTTGTAATTGCTTACCTGCGTTGTATTTGTATCTGTGGCTTCCGACATGGTAATATCCGGTTTAATATCTTCATTTAGCTCAAGATGCGGCTCCTGCTTAATGCCGACTCTTATGAAGTCTTGCACGCGTCGCTGGCGTCCAAACAGATTGCTCTGCAGGTCCTCGGGATTGACTTGGAACAAGTCTTCAGTCTCGTCATGGCCCAATTCCAGTGTTGGTATCGAACCAATGTTTAGGCGCGTCTTGCCTATGCAAACATCCTCAAAGTGCGCATTGCAGATCTTATAGCGCTCGCGTTCCTTAAAATTAAGATGCTCCAAACGAAGATTGTGACGCCAGCGATGAAAGAGTGTGGGATCTTTGGGAAAGCTATTCATCTGCACCTCGTCAAACTTGCGCGTTTTGCCGCATGTCGGCACACAGCATTTAAAGACCGGATCAACATAGCGATCCTCTGGCTTGGGATTGCATATCAGTTCAATGTCATCATCATCGCGACCCAGGCAGAGCGTTGGAATTGCCCACTTGTACAGATGCTTTGGACCAATACAATCCGGTTCGAAATGCTTGTTGCAGATGCGTACACCAATGCAGTCGACTGGATTCATTTTAAGATTGTTGCACCACTTCCAGAGCAGATCCTCATCTTCGCTGGGGAAACGGAAGAGACGTACGTCCGGTTGCTCCTTGGCTGCATCACAACCTTCGACGGTGCAGTGCTCTTCTACGAAAGATTGCGCCTCATTTGGAAAAATGTCCTCATCCTTATGACCCAGGTTTAGCGTTGGAATTGCACCCGCACTTAATCTCTTCCCGTTAAACGAGTGTGTCTCAAAGTGCTGTGAGCAGATGCGATATTGTTGTCGCATAGCACCTCGAGGTCGCATCCGTATGTTGTGCATCCACTTTCGCAACTGGGTAGGGCTATGAGGCAGCCGGAAGAGCTGCACACCCTGCGCACGCTGTCGCCGGCAACTTTCCACAATGCAGACACGCTGAAGGCAAAGGTTTTTAGCCTTAAGCTTGGCGGGATTCTGGTAGATCTTGTAGCCGGGTGGTGTATTGAGGTCCAGTGTGGGTACCGCCAAAGGCACTGGACACTTCTTGCTGAGCACATGCGACTCAAAGTGGGCGGAGCAGAGCCGACGTTGAGCGCTGCCCACCATCGGGACTTGCAGATTATGCGACCACTTGGCCAGCGTGGAGCGATTGAGCTTGGGGAAACGATACAGTTGGACATTGTGTGTGGCACGCACCTTGCGACAGTGCGGCATGCAGCAACGTGGCACCCAGGTGGGCTTTATACCACCAGCTGCTAAAGAGCCTCGAACGGCTCTTTCCGGTTTGAGATGTGTTCGACGCTTGTAGAGCATTTGACGTTCGGGATTCTCGTAGAGATTTTCAATGTTGCTGGCCAGATTGAGCGTGGGTATGGCCCAAGGTCGCATCCGCTTGCCAATGCAGTGGGATTCAAAGTGCAGATTGCATATCCTCAAATTCGGCAGCTTGGTGATTTCCAGCTCTAGATTGTGCGACCATTTGGCCAGCACCTGCGACTCCTCGGGCGGACGATAAAGCTTAATGTCATCAACACTTGGATTACGTTTACAAGTCTCCACACAGCACTCGCCATGCTCCTCACCATTGTTTGGTGCACTGGGACGGGCATAAAACTCAGCAACCTGCTCTGGCGTTGGCACCGGATACGGTATATTCTCATGCCCCAGTATGAGAGTGGGCACAGCCCACTTTTCCAACCGCTTGTTGCGCAGGCATCGATCCTCAAAGTGCACCTCACAGATGGCATCGTTGAAGAGTTTCGTGCCATCCGGTACAGAACGCTGCAGATTGGCACACCATTTGGTGAGCAATGACACATTGCTCGGAAAACGATGCAGATTTGCATGGTCCCGGTCACGATTGCGCTTGCAAACGGCCACACAACACGTTTCGCGTATGTTAAGCTTCTTGATCACATCCGGATTGCGGTGAATGTCCTCGTCGTCGTGGCCCAAATTTAGTGTGGGGACAGCAAACGGACGCATGCAGCCACCAATGCAATAGGGCTCAAAGTGTAGGCTACATATTCGCATGCCTTTGTGCATCTTGTCCTCGGGTATCTTGAGATTGTGACACCACTTGCGCATTTGCTCTGGTCGCCTAGGAATTGTGTGGAATGTAATGTTCTCGTTGTTGTGCCGCTTGCTTTCGCAGCTGGGCACACAACAGATGTCCATGCTGTCGCTGACGTTGAGACTGGATGATGAGCCGGCAGCGCCCATGCTCGTGAAAGATGCACTCAGTTCCGGATCAACATAGTGTGATGCCGATGACGCCGACGAGGATGTGGATGCGGCCGAGTGGCGCTGATATTTATGATGCAGTTGTTGCTGCTGCTGCAGCTGGTGTTGCTGCAACTGCTGCTGATGACTGTGGGTGGGTGTGGAGGGAGTTGGTGGTGGCCACAGTTCGTTCTCGTATATATTGAAGGTGTCATTGTGACCCAGGTGCAGCGTGGGAACTGCGCCTGTAAAAATAATAAGTTCTCATAAGTAAACAAAGTAATTAATATAATTTGTAATCAACAGATTACCTGGCGAAAGCTTGCGTAGACCTAATGCTTCCTTAATAAAGTGAGCGCTGCATATTTTGTGATTCTTGCCACGATACACAGCCGGATCAAGACGCAGATTGTAGCACCAACGACGCAGCAGCACCTCATCCCTAGGGAAGCGATACAGAGACATATTGAAATCGGAGGATCGACTGCGACGACAAAAGTTGAGGCAGCAACGCTTCTCCTCCACATACAGATTCTTGGGATTGTCATGAATTTTGCCGTATTGGGCGCCCAAATGTAGTGTGGGCACTGCCCAAGGCTTGAGCCGGAACTTCCCGATACAGCGCTCCTCAAAGTGACGACTGCAGAAGTGACGCGGCTCCTTGGCCTGAACAGGCAGGCGTGCGTTTTGGCACCACTTAATTAAACTTTTGATGTCCTTAGGAAAGTTGTAGAACTTAAGGTTGCTTTCGCCGCGCTGACTGGTGCAGTTGGGCATGCTGCACCGAGCCACCTCGCCGGTGGTGAATGTGTTGGTCAGCTCACGATTCTGGTAGAGATTGGCCACATCGTCGTGACCTAGATTAAATGTCGGCACCGCCCAATAGCACAACGAATAACGATTAATGCAGCGTTTGGGAAAGTGCATACTGCAGATACGAAAGCTGGCATAGCTCGAGGCTGGAATGTGAAACATTTTGAGATTGTGCAGCCACTGATGCAAATATTTTTCATCCTTGGGAAACGTAAAGAACTGCAGCGTCGGACTGGTGCTCTTGCGCACACCGCACAGCGGCACACAGCACAGCGCATCCTCCGAATCGTCCAGCGTCGAGGAATGCGCCTGAGGACCACCAATTCCAACGCCTCCACCATGCAGCGAATTGTCACTGCCGTAGGCATTATTATAGCTGCTCTCCTGCATGCTGTATCCCGATTCGCTTGTGGAGTTGCTAAAACTACGCTCGAGTTTTACATTTGCCTCCGTCTTCAGTGAAGAAGCATACAAAGCGGCGCCATCAGCATTTGCTTGGCGCTGCTGCAGCAGCGAACTAAGTGCCGCCGTTGCTGGCAATGCTGTATTCGCTTTGTGAGGAGGTGGAGTCACTAAAGTATAAAGTGGATTAGTGAATAGCAAAACTCATCCGGTGACTGCAACTCACTTTCTATGGTGCCCATATGACAATCCTGCAGTTTATAGTTGCCCTGTTGCTGCTGCTGTTGTGGATGTTGCTGCAATTGCTGCTGTGGTTGAGGTTGCTGCTGCTGTTGTTGCTGCTGATGTGCTGCTGCATAATACTTGCCACAGAAGTAGGGTGCCGCCATACGATGCTCGTGCAGCTCTAATGCCGTTTGATACCACAAGCGGCAAATGGGGCAATCGTAACGCTGCTGAAACTTATGTTGCGGCAAGTGGGCATACAGCTGTTCCCGTGTCGGAAACGTGACAGAGCACATCTATAAAAGTGTTGGTAATTAGTACAGTTAACCGCAAACACCATTGTCCTCTTACATTGCACACGAAGCTATCGTACTCGTGCTCCATGTATTCATGCGATTCGCAATCTGCAATCGAGTCAAAGTGCTTGCCACAGTATTTGTGGCAGAAAAACTTTTCGGCGCGATGCAGAACCTTGTGTTTGTGCAGCTCTTCGATGGTCCTGAAGGACATAACGCAGATATTGCACTTGAATTCATACTCGTGTATATTGCAATTGCTTTCGGCCACATGACGCAGGTAGGTCTGTTTTTTGAAGAACACCTCCTTACAGCGCTGACAAATAGGCATAGAGCTTAGCTCAGCTGCAGAGAGCAGCTTGCGTCCTGGATAGTTCAGCTTTAGATTCTGTAAAATCATTTACAAGTTCAAAAAAGTTTCTATGCTTCTATTAGATCTGTATTTTACTCACTTTTTGGTTTCCATAGCCCTCATCCTTGACGGTAAATTCAACCTTGGGACTCAGCATATCGTCGCCATATTCGGGGTATTTACTAAAATCGGCAAAGGGCGTATTATCGTCGATATAGTTGGACTTGAAAGCATGTTCGTCAATGGGTTCCGCTGCCAAATAGATATAAATTTTAATTAATATGCAATACGTTTTATCGCAACTCTTTATCAAACTTGTTTCATTTTCGCTGGTTTTATGCACTTTAATGAAAATTAGTTTTAATTTTAGAATTCTATTTTTATAGCCTTATCGACACAGATCGTATGTGCAAAATTTAAACGTGCTGTACGAAAAAATAATCTCTAATTTTTATACATTTCTATATATAATTATAGTGTATTTAGACACTCTAACCTGGCAGGCTGACCAAATGTGTCGGAAAATTGTATGTTTTATATATTTTCTCTTAAAAAAAACCGCAGTTGAAGCATGCTATAAAAAGCATTCTCACAATACAAATTATTCGCAACATTAGGTAACAGCAAAAATTACTTATTAAAAATCTGAAGTAAAATTAATAATAATTTACCTTTATGCCAACTGTAAAATTTATTATATGGAATAAATTCTTAACACTCACTCAGTTTTTTTTAAGTAATTTCACTACAAAACATCGTGGAAAACACAACTAAATTGAAGAAATAACATTTTACGATTAATTCTTCATTTAATTTTTAGCTTATTGAATAGCATTCAACAAAACAACTTCCATACTTGAAGGGAATAAAACTATAATATTTTTTTCCGTTTCTATGGTTTTTTTTACACGTATGTTTACACATATAAATGTACATTTGGTTTAATTGTTTTGAGTTGTTCCCTTTGGTGGCTGGTTTGATAAGCATGAATACAGAGATAACATGAGCGAGAGTATTTTTCATTTTCCCTTCTTATTTATACACACATAGGAAAATGTGTTTGTATATTTATGATACTAGACTTTTAAAGCATGAGAAAAATAAATTTAACAAAATTTAAGACTGTTTAGTTTATTTTCCGTACAAAAAAATAGGTATAGCAAAATAAAAGTGCAAATACTACGATTATATCATCAAAGTGCTTTCGGTGGATTTCAAATACTTCATATGTGAATTAACACATGCCCCGCCCTATTAGTGTATTGGAAGACTATTCTATACACACACAAAAGTTATAATCTATTTGGAACGTACAAGTTACATAAGATTCGAGACTTAAAAGTGAGAATCCACGCAACCACGCACACACACAGTTGAAATTTCATCAATAGATGGAAGTATATGTACAAAAGCTTTAGGGTTCATAGCCGGTAATATAAAGCATCCATCTGAGCATGCATATTGTATTTTTATATATTTATATATATATTTATACTTTTATAAAATAGATACACACAATGGAACGTACTGACAGACGAAACGCACTCAGAAACAGAGATAAAGAACAGAACGTAGACGAACTTAAAAATCGAAAACTGAAAACCCTGGCGAAAACCAACCGAACGAACACGCGCAAAAACCTCAGCGAAACTCAACGCTGTAACAAAACTTTTTATTGATTCGACGACGCCAAAAACCGGAGCTGAAATTACGGCAACTTACGCTATAGGAAAATGGGCAACCCAAGTAACTGTAATTGTATTTTCGCTCTCAGTCCCCAACATTCACTCTCTTGTTTTGTTTGGCTCTATGTATGCGTGCCTCTGTACCAATTACTAAATACAAGAGTTGGGTCCGTGTCTCAGTAGATAATAAAATTGTGTTATTTTACTGTTTGTGACCACTTTAAAATATTTTATTAAGAATTACTCCAAATGAAAAATTTTTTAAAGCATAAACTGTCATTCAAAGCATAAAAATATAAAACAACTTTGTAAGATTACAAATTAGTTAAATTATAATTTTTAACCAATTATAATAATGGGCGATAAATGAATTTCGCTGTCTTCAGCGTGCGTTTTTTTGAATTGTGATTCAGACACGCGTTCCTCTCTACTTATTACATTACTCCAATTTCCATGAGTGCGTGGAGTATGGATATCGATATCCCTGAAGCTCGATACTTACATTTTATTATCATTTCGCCATTGGCATCATGCGAGTGACGATTGGTAATAGCGGGTGCTGGCGGCGGTGCCATAGGATTCTGAAAATGTTGCTGCTGTTGCTGTTGCTGGTGTCGTTCGGGCAGGTCCATGGGCTCGCTCTTAATGTAGGGATACGAGCTGTGCATCACATGCGGTGGCATATAAGAGCGCTGACTGAGCTGCTGCTGCTGGTGGTGTTGTTGTTGTTGTTGCTGCTGCTGCTGATGTTGTTGATGTTGTTGGTATTGCAGCAGCTGGTTGTGCGCATAGGCCACAGTATTGGCTTCAAGGTTATAGCCAACCCCACCACCACCCGCTGCCGGAGAGCCATAATACGCGCCTGCACCCGCGCCGTATGCATTCATAATGTTGTTGTTATTGTTGTTGCTGCTGCTCTTGCAGGGCTGCGCAAAGGCAGCGGCATGCGGGGACGGATAAGAAGCAACATGTGAGTACCAATTGTGCTGTTGTTGTTGTATTTGTTTATGCTGCAAGTGATGATGCTGCTGCTGTTGATGATGATGAAGTTGCTGTTGTTGCTGGTAGTAGTGATGTTGATGTTGGTGATGCGGGGGGTTGTTCTGTTGTTGTGACATTACGGTAGATATAAAATTATTTGGTTTTTGTTTTTGGCAATTTAATACCGTATTAGTAACAATTGGGTGCTGAAAAAAACACCCGCAGCGTTTTTTCCTCTCTCGCTCGCGCACTAACGCTCTGTCTTTTTCATTTGGCGTCGTCTTTTATATACCAGTTTTTCAGAGTTCTGCCCCCCTGTCTTTTAAGATTTTTGCATGTGTGTGTATGTATCGAAATGTCATTACGATTTGGATATAATTAAGACGACGTTTCTTATCCAACTGGACATATTTTGAATATCTAACACTTTATGTACACTCTTCTCGGTTTGATCCAATTGGAATTCACTAGGCGCGAGGAATGAATTTATCATTTTTCGCTTCGTTGTTTTAGCGCGACGCGCGACACAACAAACTTTTGCATGCGTGCATGTGTGTTTGTGTGGTTGCCTAGCGATGTAATGACTGCCGATGGTGCATTTACTGTGCGATGTTTTTCTAATCACGCTGAGTTATCGATTAAATAGTATTGTTTTTAAGGCTTATTTGAACTTCTGTTTTGACTTAGTTTTCCCCACAATATATTCCTATAAGGTATTATTGTAGTATTGTAACTCGAAAATCAACAATACGATATATCAAAGAACAACGAAGTACAGATAAAATAGCATATATTTTTAAACAAAAAATTACGTTTTACTTAGGTAATTTTAGGTCCTCTTATGCCCACCCTCTGCTGCAACTGCTCTTTCAACAGCTGTCCATCAGCTACCATACGCTCTTCTGCCAGCTTGTCGAGCGTTCCACGCAGCTGTTTCTTTAAATGATTTATTCGGTTTGAAGTTTTTGCAGATATAGGCAATATGTGTTCAAATTTAATCACTCGACTAGGACGCACATTCTCCGGGCACTCGGTTAAACCAACAGATAGATCCTTAATGTTAGGTTTAAGTTTTGTGAGGATATCCTGAGCGCCCTCCTTGTCCATTTTGTTAAGCAGCAGTATACAAGGCTTTTCCAGCAGTGTCGGATCGTATAGCTCTAACTCCTTGTTTAGTGCATAGATGTTTGTTACGCAATCGCGATGTGGATGCCGCGGACTAAGCTGAAACCCAAATATATCAACCATGAATAGCAGCAAACGTGTGCGTTCAATGTGCTTAAGAAACTTATGGCCCATGCCAAAATTTGCGTGTGCACCTTCAATAAGGCCGGGAAGATCGGCCAGGCTAATGGAACGGTAATCGCTATACTCTATCGTTCCAACCTGCGGGCGAATTGTGGTGACTGTGGAAAAACCAAATTATTGTAATACACTCTATTACTGTCGCTAGTTTATAAACTTACAGGGATATGCAGCTATTTTGGGCTTAGCATTGGAAATTGCTTTTAGCAGCGTGCTTTTGCCAGCATTTGGAAATCCAACCAAGCCCACATCCGCTATCAGTTTAAGATCCAAATTGACGATGCGACTCTCACCGGGACGACCGAGAAAATTGTTTCCAGTACAGCCACCAGTTCCGCCGCCAGCTACAATACAACTTGCCTCATGCTCATTAAGATCGGCCAGCAGTTTATGCTGTTCATCGTACACTTGCACACCAACCGGAACTTCGATGCGCTGATCGACGCCGCGTCGTCCAAAAATGCTCACTTTGCTGCTGTCCTCGCCGCTGGTAGCGATCACGCGTTTATCCTTTAGACTCTGAGCTACCTTGCGCAGCGTGTAGCCTTCCTTAGCCACAAAGTAGACGCAACCGCCTTGGCCGCCTACGCCACCATATTTTGGTATTCCGTTGCCGCCATGTCCACCGCGCACCGTTAGACGAAGTGTGTCCAGAAAACTGGGACGAAAGTGTGCACGGGCTGGCTAAATAAATATGAATGTGTTACATAAATGATAATATACATAAATGTATATATATATATTTTTTGTATCACCACCAATTTTGTAGATTTCAATAGAAACTTAAACAGTTGCACCATCGCGCACAGCTGGTTGACCAATCACGCAAGGTATGCTGTTAATATAGCATCCAAGCAAAGATGTGCAAAAATGTGCATTTAGGTACAAAACGAAGCAAGTTATTATCGCTTAGGTCCAGATTTGCTAATAAACATAGAATCTGCAGTTTTTCTAATTTGTTTCATACAATTAAAGACTACATTGGCTTCTAAATTGAAGCACTTGTCAGATTAGCAGCCCTCCTGCATGCATACATCGATAACATTTTTAGTGCCTAGTCGATACAAGCACATGACTTAAGCACGTGCGATTTGTTTGTTGTACTAAATCGTTGTTTATTTTTAGTACAAACACAAATAGCGATATGGAGCCGGGCATTTGTTACATTAAGCCAGAGTGTGTATTTGTATTACTTAATTTAACTTTATTATTTAAAGTCTCATATTTATTTTACATAGGTATTTGATTACTGAAGCCAATAAAGGCGAGATAAAATCGTCCAATTCAGGCGAATCAAACAAAAGAAAAAACGCAGATGAAGCCGATACTCAAAACGAGAACGGAAAAAAACGCGACGGCAAAAAGGAGCGAAAGCGTGGTCAAAATAAGGCAAGCAATTAGGGAAACTTGAATACAGGATGTATTAATTACGTTTATTTTTATTGTAGCATCGTCCCATATTCAAGGACGAGCGCTTCTCGCATCTTTGCCACTCGCTTATCAATGGACCCGGCGGAGCACCCTGTTCGTTGCCCAATTGTCGATATGTGCACGATCTGGATGCCTTTATAGAAGGCAAAGGCGACGAACTGGGCGACGATTGTTATGTGTATGCAACCAAAGGCTTTTGTGCTCGTGGCGTGACCTGTCGTTTCGCCAAGGCGCACACAGATGAGCAGGGCAGAAATATGAAAGCGGATCACTATGATGAGAAAGCTTCACAAACTACCTTTAATGGCATTAGTCCAGGTGATTAAAACAGTTCACTATTGGCGATTGCTTACTGATTCCGAATATTAACTTGTAGATGTTCAGGTTCGTTTGCGCAAACGTGAATATGATTTTAGTCGCTGCAGAGAACTCATTAAGCAGGCTGAAAACCTGCGCGATTCAAGAAAACAGGAAAAGGCTGAGAAAACGCCAACAGACTTGCAGCAGCAGGAACAGCAACAGACAATGGTTGAAACTTCTGGACAGGACCCAGCGGAAAGTACATCATCAGGAAAGCTTATTGGCAGCGCAATCGATGATTCTCTAACAGGACGTGATGCTGAGCGCAAACCCGTCATCGATTTTCGGGAAAAGCTTGTATTGTCACCACTGACTACTGTCGGCAATTTGCCATTTCGACGGATATGCAAGGAGTTCGGAGCAGACATCACCTGTGGTGAAATGGCCTGTGCAGTGCCGCTGCTTAAAGGTCTAGGCCAGGAATGGGCTCTGACTAAGCGTCACGAGAGTGAGGACATCTTCGGTGTGCAGGTGTGCGGCAATAATCCCAATGTGATTGGACAGGCAGCTCAGGTGCTGCACGAAACGTCCCAAGTGGACTACATAGATCTGAACATTGGCTGTCCCATTGATCTTATCTATCAGCAGGGTGGTGGCAGTGCTCTGATGCGACGCACCAACATTCTGGAACTCGTTGTGCGCAGTTGTGCGTCATTATCCCCGCAGCTGCCGTTTACTGTGAAAATGCGCACTGGAATTTATGCGGATAAGAGTGTGGCGCATGAGCTGCTGCCCATGGTGGAGGAGTGGGGTGCGGCAGCGGTAACGTTGCATGGACGCTCTCGAGAGCAGCGCTATATGAAGTCGGCCAACTGGGCGTACATTGAGCAGTGTGCGGCGCAGGCAAAACAGATGCCTGTTATTGGCAACGGCGATATACTCAGCTATGAAGATTATGTGGAGAGACGTACAATGGCGCCACATGTCAGCTCTGTGATGATTGGGCGCGGTGCACTCATCAAACCCTGGATATTCCAGGAGATCAAGGAACAGAAGGCCTGGCAGCCGACATCGGCGCAACGGTTTGAATTGCTGAACCGCTACTGCAACTATGGACTGGAGCACTGGGGCTCCGATACCAAAGGCGTAGAGAATACGCGACGTTTTCTGCTCGAATGGCAATCGTTCTTATATCGTTACATACCCGAGGAGCTGCAGCAATCGCCGCCACAAAAGATCAATGACAGACCGCAAAAATATCGCGGTCGCGATGAAATGGAAACACTTATGAGTTCTAACAATGCTTCTGACTGGGTAAAGCTCAGTGAAATGCTGCTCGGAAAAGTGCCTGAGGGATTTAGTTTTGTGCCCAAGCATAAGGCGAATGCCTATTAGTTTAACAATTGAAACGAGCTTAAAGCTTAAAAGTAACAAATGAAACTTGTTGCACAAATTGCACAGCTGATAAGACTAAGTTGTTAACGAACGTTTGGAATTGTCTACATACATCTGTTAGAAATATTATATATTATTGTCGATTGTTATGCAATAAACACATTAAATGACCTATTTAAACCTAATTGTACATTTTTCAAAACTATGTTTTATAGTTTTTTGTGCTTTTTGCTTTTGTGAAATCACCAATTTATTTTCTGTAACTCCTATATATAAAAAACATTATTTATTCCAAAAAAAACATCAATTTACACATCACTTTAAATAACTAAGTGCCTCCTCGACATCAGCTTTGGACCCTAAGAAGATTGGACTGCGTTCGTGAATCTTTTGGGGCACAATGTCGAGAATACTCTTCTTGCCATCGCTGGCCAGGCCACCGGCTAGGATCATGAGATAGGCCATTGGATTGCATTCGTAGAGTAAACGCAGTTTGCCATTTGGTGCCGATTTGGTAGCCGGATAGATAAAGATGCCGCCGTATTTGATGGTACGATGCACATCAGCCACCATGGAGCCCACATAACGAGCACCATAGGGCTTACCCTTGGTGGGATCCTTTTTGGCTGAAATGTAGTTGACAACGCCTGCTTCCCAGTCGCTGGCATAGCCCTCGTTGATAGAATAGATCTTGCCCTTCTCCGGCACACGCATTTCGGGATCGGTTAGGATGAACTCACCAATCGCTGGATCATAGGTGAAGCCATTAACGGTTTTGCCCACACCTAGCACAATAGCCGTGGCGGAGCCGTAAAGCGCATAGCCAGCAGCCACTAGCTGATTGCCCGGCTGCAGTGCATCTTGTACAGTCGGCACACCAGAGCTCTTCTTGCGATAGATGGCAAATATGGAACCAATGGACACCAGGCAGTCGATGTTGGACGAACCATCCAACGGATCAAAGCAAACAATATATTTACCCTGCAAAAAGAAAGAGTTTATTAAAAATTCTTCAGAGGATTAGTTTGCTGCTCACCTGTCGCTCTATTTCCACCTCGATGACATTCTCATTCTCCTCGGAAACCATCAGGCAGGTGGTGTACGATGATTTCAACATGTTAATAAACAGCTCATTGGACAGCACATCCAGTTTCTTCACCTCCTCACCCTGCACATTCACATCCCCCGCAATGCCATGCAGCTTCGCAATTCCAGCCTTGCGCACTGCCGAAGCCGTTGCCTTGATAGCCGTTTGTATGCAGTTGAGCAGCTGGGACAAATCTCCCGTTGCTCCTTTGAACTTGCGCTGTTCCTGCAACACGAAACGCGTCAGCGTCATCGCATTTGAGTCGAAGGCGGGTCCTTGTTGCGACATTTTTGCTATACCAGAATGAGACAAATATGAGATAATAAGAATTGGCGTTAATAAATACATTTTGGATAAGCAAATTGACTTTTTAGATTTAAATTTAGTTAACAAACTTAAAAAACAATAAAATAGCGAATAGCGAAATGTTTGTTAGTTTACAAACAGTCAAAAACAGGAATGCAATAAGGATAAAATATCTAAATTTAATATCAAAACTTGCAATTTAAGAGTTAACAAAACTAAAAGAATTTTAATAGTCTATTCAACATTCAATAAACTGTGCTCTTTTCAACAAGCAGACAGGCGTTTAGCGGCACTTTTTGGGTACCTCTAAAAATCATAATTTTTGTGCCGGGGCAAGCTAACTTGTTGGGTAAGTTATAAATTAAAAAGTTGTGGTGCAAGCTGTTGAGCAAAAGCAGGCAATTGGCAGGCAGGCAGGCATCGAAGAGCAAGTTCACAGCTTTGGTTTTTCACTTACAATCACCGTTACTAGCCGCCATCGTTGGGGATAGTTGTAAATAGTGTGGTTTCTGTGGCTCCTTCAAAAAAATAACAACAATAACACACAATTAAAAAGGCAACACCTTCTTAGAGAGTGTGTAGGTCAGAAGACAGCTCCGGTTTGGGTCGTTGCACGAAAAACTTATTATCAAAAAACCTGTATGTATGTGTAATGTTTTTTTGTATTGTCTACAAGCTAACTGATAACCTGTTTCACATAAAGTTATA
This sequence comes from Scaptomyza cyrtandrae, assembly GCA_035044605.1. Lineage (NCBI taxonomy): Eukaryota > Metazoa > Arthropoda > Insecta > Diptera > Drosophilidae > Scaptomyza > Scaptomyza cyrtandrae. The sequence continues at coordinate 737,518 of JAWNNS010000637.1, forward strand.
CATACAGACATATCAAAAGTTTGTTTGTGTTTGAAAAAGTATAATAGAAGTCGGAGCAAGCGAAAGCTTTTTGGAGATTTCTTAGAGTCGTGGCACGAGCCCCAGTTTATTTTTGGAAATAGCAAACAAAACAGATAGACTATATATCTAGATATAGTTATCTAAAATATATAAACTTTGTTGCTATGTGTGCTATCTAGAAGTCTCGCCCACTGGTCTAGAAATTTGCATTGACATTGCGAGTTTGTTTGTACATATGTAATACAACAACAACAAAAGACTTTCACTTACAGCAAAGGGAACAATAAACGGACTGATCAAAACAGAACAGTGATGAGCCAGAGAGAGTAGGCACCAAAGAACCTCTATCGACGGCTGAACTGAAGAGACTGAGCGACGTTGATTTTCAGCTGGCAATGGTAACAGCAAGCAATGGCAACGTCACATATATAAGCATATATTTTTTGTTGCCAGACGGGAATAAAAACACTAGAAAAAACATGTGAATATTGTGATCGACTCAACAAGTACCCTAAGTACGGTAAAAGGGCATTTAAATTTGAAAAAACACCAAACAGTGCTTTTATATTGTAGCCAAAATGTACGTATATCAATTTTACTGGTAACACGCAGAATGGGCCAACCTTCTTTTAAATCTGCATTGAGTTTTAATCTATTTAATAGCTACTTAAACTATTTAAAATAGCAGGCATCGCTTATAGACACCTTTAACTTGTCCTGTAGGGTGCTCAAAACAGATACATAACTTCTAGATGTTCTCGCAATCAACGCCAGTGTGTTAGGGAGAGGCCGAAGTATTCACAAAGAGGGAACATAAACAGTGCGCGACATGCCCCCACAGAACCAGCTTAGACATTTATACATATACATACATACATATGTATGTTAAAATGTATGTATGCTGATAATGAGCAGAGTTGTCACCACCAAAAAACAGGCGAGAGAACACAGAATGGTAATGAGAGTAAAACAAAAATTGGTTTAGTTATACTTAAAGCAAATTATGTATTTACGAAAATTCAGATTTTCTTTTGGAACTTTGAGAGAAAGAAATAAGTTAGACATTTATACATATACATACATACATATGTATGTTAAAATGTATGTATGCTGATAATGAGCAGAGTTGTCACCACCAAAAAACAGGCGAGAGAACACAGAATGGTAATGAGAGTAAAACAAAAATTGGTTTAGTTATACTTAAAGCAAATTATGTATTTACGAAAATTCAGATTTTCTTTTGGAACTTTGAGAGAAAGAAATAAGTTAGACATTTATACATATACATACATACATATGTATGTTAAAATGTATGTATGCTGATAATGAGCAGAGTTGTCACCACCAAAAAACAGGCGAGAGAACACAGAATGGTAATGAGAGTAAAACAAAAATTGGTTTAGTTATACTTAAAGCAAATTATGTATTTACGAAAATTCAGATTTTCTTTTGGAACTTTGAGAGAAAGAAATAAGTTGACCGCTATGGAAAGTAAAAGGAGAACACGAGTATAAAAACTGTTATTTGTACTCTGTCTGTTATCAAAACAAAATAGGGTGTCTTACTTGTTCTTCTTGTTCTACAAAATATAAAATCCTACAAGCTTATGTATATATATATGCCTAGATTATGGTAAATTTTGTGCATATGTATTGAATTGTTTTCTTTTGTCATTGATACGACCTTAAATTGTATTTTATTTTGGATTTGCTCTCGAATTTAATATAATACCTACTGATAAGAGCAAGTCTATGAATCAAAAAGTATTATGAAAATAATCATTTTAGTAAAACACGCTACTTACTAATGATTGTAGTATATATTAAATAATATGTTTTTCTATAAAAACAAGTAAGGCTCTAGTCAACCTGAAGCCTTTACTTTACGCGTACGGTCAGTGCTTGCAAGTATGTGTTTGTGTGTGTATGCGCATACTGCAGACTGCATAATCAACATAATCACAGATTGTTCTTATTTTGCTTAATGTTTTTTTTAAACGCAATGCGTTTACTATATTCAAGATTTTGTTGATATCACATCTGTATATCGGAAACGGGAAGAGAAAACAAATTTGGGATTAGGCAAGCTTATTTTCCAAATCTGGAGTCTTGAGCTCTTATAGTCTCTTAGATCGACGAGTTCATACATACGGACGGACGGACATGTTACTTCAACTTGATTTTAGAAGAATATTCCTACGACTAAATGAAACAAACTCAATTGCTTATATTTAATACTTATATTTAATTAGAGAGTTGACCAGGCAATAAAAAAGTACTTACCTTAACATCAAACATATGCGTGGTCTAATAGCTGCCTTCGGAAGTAGTTTCGGAACTGGTATTCCGGCACAATAACAAGTCAACTTGCAAAGGATTCAGATTCTATCACTTTGTGCTGTTGGCAAAGTCGTCTAACAAAGTGTCTCACTAAATGGCTTGCTAATAACCCGCAATTATTTGGCAATTGTTAAGAGCACTTCAGTGTTTCACCCTCTATCCTTTATCCGAACGATACACCCACATGACCATGCGCCAGACGCTGGGCGATTGGAATGGGGTTGGAGGCGTGGCAGTATTCAGCTTCAACCTTATGGCAATGTAGCATTTTAACCTGATTAGGCCCTACTTTTTGTTGGTACTCAATTGGATTTGATTGCACAACGAACGCGCCCACATTTAGTTCGTTGAGTTGGGAAATATTGCAAATTGCACATTCACTTTTCACATGAGTTTTTATTATTGAAAGCATTAATACTAAGCTGGCTAACACAATAATATTTATTTTTATATAACTATAAAGAGAGAAAGTTTGGGTATGTGTGGGTTGAGAATAAGAGAGATCTTAAAATGGAAGTACTCGAATACAATCACTATGTTTTAAATATATGTTTAAGTATATTATGCGATAATAATCTTAAATATAACTGTGACTAGATTTGCGCTCAATCGGGCGATCTTTTTTCATTCATCATTATTTACAGATTTATTACGATAATTGTACAGACTTTTCATTTGAAGAGAATAATAATATTATTATCCTAGAATGTAAAAAATCAAGAAATAAAACCAATTGCAAAAGTTTCGTATGATTTTTTGCTCCCTTCGTTCAATAAAAAACTTTAACCCACTTACAGTCTATGTGAGCTGATAGAGCTTGGAGTCGCCAACAATGTCCACGTCACTAGAGTTATCCTCATCCTCGCTGTCCGCCTCCAGATCCGAATAGTCGTCCGTGGAGTAGCCATGTTGCAGGAAACACATTTGCAACTGCTGCTGACTGGTTGGTTGCTGTGTGCCACCTACTGCATCAACCATCTTGGACCGCTTGGAGTCCTTCGAGGATGCGGAGGCGCCGGCGGCATCGCCTTGCTGTTTGCTGCTTTGCTCGGTGCATGAGAAGTCAACGGGTTCTGCGGACAGAGAGAAATTTTTGCGAAATTTTGCAAACATTTTTAAGAACTAATTTGATTTGGGGGCAAAACTTCAAGAAAACTTTCTGCTGGCGGCTAAAAGCCAAAAAGGGCTGCTGTCTAATTGATTCAAAGCATTGCAAGTGCCAAAGAAAGTTGCACAAAGAAAGTTAAGGCTCAAGAATCAAGACTAATATCTACTCACCATTGGCCGTGTCGCGTCTTCGCAGCTGCTTCTTGTGTTTCATACGACGATTTTGGAACCACGTCTTGACCTGCGTCTCGCTTAGACCCAGTGCTGTGGCCAACTCCACACGTTCCGGCGTTGACAGATATCGCTGTGCCTCGAAACGCTTCTCCAGACCGGACAACTGGGGGTCGCTGAATACGGTGCGTGCCTTGCGACGCCGACAATGCCTCAATGCATTTACGCCCATGCCCAAACCTAAAGCCAACTCTGGCACACAGCCAGGCGGGAAGAAGGGCGCTCCTCCAAACAGGCTGGCTACAGAAACAGAGTTGACATCATATTAATTGCATTAAAAGACCAAAATAGTTGTGTTTGTGTGTGTGAATCAGACCAAAGTTTGGGCGTTACTAATGGCCATTGACACGCTGGAACGGTACCTTGGGACAGAAAATAGGGATCCACCGACTTGTATGTGCCTGACGATGGTGACAGATAGCCCAGCGTCATCTGAAGAAAACCATGATCGCTATATGCAGCACTTGGATAGAGCACATTATTTGGAACACTATTTGTTGGCGGTGGTGGTGGTGGTGCAGAGGGTTGTCCTTGTGACGGTGTCATTTGTTGTAGACTCGAATCGGTTACTTGACCAGAACTGCCGTGGGCATAATGTGATGCCTGCTGTGTCCTTTGCGGATGTGCACTGAGTAAATTTTAAATGTTTTTTGGATGTTCATGAATTTAAGATAGCAAATACATTTTTTATCATTTTGTCCTACAATATTTTTATACCCTGATCCCATTAAAAATGTGGAAAAAGGGTATAATGGTTTTGTGAAAAAGTATGTAACAGGCAGAAGGAAGCATCTCCGACCCCATAAAGTATATATATTCTTTATCAGCATCAACAGTCGAATCGATATAGCCATGTCCGTCTGTATGTATGAACGCGTCGATCTCAGAGACTATAAGAGCTAGAGACTCCAGGTTTGGAACTTAAGCTCGCCTAATCTTTACGCAGTACAAGTTTGTTTTCGATTTTCGATAGCTCATCCCGTTTCCGATATACACATGGGATCAATAACAATTAAATCTTGAATTTTAAAAAACTTTAGATGGCATTTGAATTATTAATAAAAATAATAACAATCTGTGAAATTTTTATTAAAATCGTTTGAGAAACACCGGAGATATGGAACCTTGAAGTTGAGTATGCAGTATGCAGTATGGTCGTACACAAACGCACTCATACTTGCAAGCACTGACTGTACGCGTAAAGTATAGGGACCAGGGTATCGTCTAGTCGGGATTTCTCGACTAGAGCTTTCTTATTTGTTATTATTACTTTTACGTATTTTTAAGGGATATCTGAAAAATTACTGTTTAAATCATGGATACATTTATATTTGTCCAAATGAGAAAATCTTAGGTTTAATAAAAATAAGTTATAAAATTTAAAATGAATTCTGAGTTGAAAGCCTTGTCGTGTTTATAAGTTAATTAAAAAACTAGAATTATCAATGCGAACTCAAAAGTATTTAATAAACTTATAAGTTCATTAAACAAATAAAATAAACATAAGTTAACTAAGTTTGTTAAAAGTAAAGTTTTCAAAATTGACTTCCTTATCCATTAAAACTTATTTCCACTTGAATTAAAGATAGTCTTTTCAGGATTTCCTTGAAATTCGATTATTAGATCCTAACTAGATGGTAATGGGACCACTTTGGAAGTATACCCTTTCGAACTACTAACTGATTTTTTAATCGGTTAAATATTCTATTTTGTACTTCAAAGGTGTCAAAACAATGATAAGGGACAATATTTACTTGCTGTGACAAAGGATCTTATTGCTGAAAAGCATTTTTGCTGATTCTTGATAAATTATATGGAAGTTGTCCTGTATACAACGCTACAACCTAAAGCCGACGGGTTGATGAATCATTATTCAATGTACAAGCATATTAAAAGTAACGAAGATAAGAAAAATATTAAATTAAACACTGACCTCAGTGTATATTCATATTGGAATTTCTTGTTTGGTTCTTTCGATTTTCGACTTTCAGACTAAGAACACAAATTTGTATATCTAAAAGTATTCTGATTAACTATGTTGATCATTAGAACATGGATAATTTTGAAAATTTGTGAGAAATAACACTTTGAATTTCAGGATTAAAACGTATTTTGCTTATAGCTTTTAGAATTTGTTACATCATTTTCTAAAAATCCTTTTTGTTGTCGTAAGTTTTTGATTAAGTGAATGATAAGCTCGACGCATTTTCGGGAAACCATTTAATGTCATTTATCTTAAATTCTATTACTCCCAGCAAGTAAACTGTTTAAAAAATGAAGGTAAAATTGTTATATGTACGCAAAAGCTGGAAAAGCGCTCAAAAATGTGTCAACTTATTAAAATTTACGATATAGATTTGAAGTAATAACTTTTAAGCGTGTAACTAACCGTTGGCCATGCATTGACTTGACGTATTCCTCGCTGGCATAGCCCGACGCTGATTGATTTGAACTAATTGCTGAGCGTGTTGAGGCCGTTGAGGCTGTTGGATGATTACTTGGATATCTGTTATTTTCATATGCACTGGCACTGGCACTGGTTAAAGAGTTCGATATGGAAATGGAGCTGGCATTTGAATTGCTCCTTGCACTTTTCACTGCATATTTATTGCTGCACTTTTGATTACTGATGTTACTATTGTTATTGCTGTTGATGTTATTGTTGTTGCTGTTATTGTTATCGTCACTATTCAATTTTGGAAATAATATATGCTCAATGGAGAATGGCGTTTTTGTGGTTAGCATTGTGGTTGTCGTTGTGGTGGGACTCTTACTACTAGTAACAGTCGCTGCCGTTGCTGCTGTTGCTGCCGCTGCAGCAGTTGCTGTTGCTGTTGGGCTGGCACTATTCTCATTAAGCGTTGACATGTCCTAGCCTTTATGTATATGTATGTCCTTCGGTATGTTAGTTGGCCTGCTGCTGATGCCGTCGCGCTTATGTTCTGTACTCGTTGACGGTCGCGTTGAGTTTGCGGCAAATCACCGCACATCAACCAGCAAATCGCTCTAAACGATGTCCCGAACACAAAACTGAACATACTGCCCAGGACATGCAACACATACACACACACACACACAGTCCATCCGCCATCCCCTCGCTAGCTGGTGCAATGCAGTTGCTCTTCGTTGTGCTTTGTTTTCTTAGAGGCATCCGAAAAAAGCAAAAACACACACCCATTCGTTTATAATAAACACACCCCCATTTGCATGCGATGTAACCATATGGTTGTCTCTCTCTCGCAAGGACAAGCAACTCAACTCAAACTGCCAAAACGAGCCGAATGCAATTTAGCCATTTGCACCGCTTCATTATATGTGCTGTTATGCTAGCATTTCAACCTATACACTATATATATATATATGTATATATATATATATATATATATATATGTGTGTGTGTGTGTGTGCATATCGTATATTGTATACTGATATGTTTGTTCTTAACTGGGTTATGGTTATGCACTTGCTAAGTTTAATTGGCGCCCATGTTAACCGCAAATAACTCGCTGCCGCTTTGTGCTGCTGCGTCGATGTCAACGTCAACGTCAGCCGCCATTTTGCCCATAATTAACGTGTCATGGCCGCCATTGTGTTGTGTGCATGCATTAAATTCATTAAATGCCACAATTATTGTAATTAATTTATGGATTGATGGATGCTTGGCGCTGCCAGACAGCCAGACAAGCTTCCTGCCTGCCTGCCTGTCTGTCTGCTCTCTATATGTATGGCCACGCTGTGTATACTTAATAATATTTGTTCTCACTACTTAAGCCTTTGCTTAGCTTTTCGCACGCATACACAACTGTACCTCAAACCCACATCATCAGCAACTTGCGCCTAATTTGAGCATAGTACGTATTAGTCCAGGGCTCCCTTCTCCCTCCCTACCCGCCAAAAACTCATACCCCCACATCTGCCCTCTTCTCTCCCGCTCTAGCCTTCGGCCCTCGCTTTTTGGTAAGCTCAGGCAATTAGGCAAAAAGTACTTGGCAGTAATTCAATCATTTGGCATAGCCTTACACGGCCCACCCGAAATGGACCGAATGGACCACCCCGTTGTAGTCAACCTCCCAGTAATTGTGGGTGTGTCCTTTGCTGTGCCCCGTGCAACCAATCAAAGTGCTTTGCGCTTTTTGGGGTTGCCGCAACAACAGCTGTTCGTCCTTTTCCAGCATATGCAGTAACCACGGAGCAAACTCTATCCCTTTCCAATTGTGCGACAGGTTTGGGGGGATCGTTAGACGGGGCCAATGTACCAGGGATGTTCATGTGTTCTGTGTCCTGACAAAAACAATAACAACAGCAACAAGCTGGCATAGAACGCAACGCTGTATGTGTGTGTGGATGCGACCAAAAAGCAAGACAAATTTGCTCGTTTTATTAATAAAATAAGTCACGCAAAGTAAGTCGAACATCATTATTAGGTTAAAGCCCTAAAGCGGGCGCATTAGATGTACCTAAATACATATATACACACAGCCATATATATGAACATATTTCACTTTGGAGTGGGAGTATGAGAGCATAACTGTGCAGGCAAGTACACTAAAAAACTAAAATATGTGAACTTAGTTGAGAGCTATGCAAACTAACTGAGATGATATATTTAGTTTAAGAACGAAAAAACTAAAAATAAATTAAGCGTATTGTTTTAAAAAATAAAACTAGATAGATAAAGTATATACAATAAATAAGTGAAAGCTAAAAGCGAGAATAAAAGAATTTAATAAATATCCCAAACTCTTATTGAATTTATTTTATGTTTTTATAATGGTGGCAAAATTTTGGACCTTTTTTTGTGCAAAGGTATGTAACAGGAAGAAGGAAGCATCTCTGACCCCATAAAGTATATATATTCTTGATCAGCATCAACAGCCGAGTCGATTTAATCATGTCCGTCTGTCCGTCCGTATGTAGGCAGTTTTAAATTTTCGACAACTCTTCCCGTTACCGATGTACCCATGTGATCGATAACAACAATATCTTGAATTTGAAGCATTATACAAAATAATTACAATTTATTGAGAAATACCGGAGATATAGAACATTCAAGTTGTAAAGTTAAGTTGATTTTTTTTTAAATTTTTTCTTTTTGAAGAAAAACGTTTCACAAAATTTAAAAAAAAGAATATAGATTATATATTTTACGGCAGACCATGCAATGAATTGCGGCTTACAATTAATTATTTAAAATAACTATAATTCATTGTTGTTTATTTTAAAGCTTACCTTACTTCTTTACTTACTTATTACTTATTTCTCTGCGTGTTTTTGTGACATGCAATTAAGTCGCTTTAGCTAAAATCTCTGGCATTATGTTAAGGTACAGGTACACATCTTTGCATCCTGTGGCTTCAGTAACGTGGGCGTAGGAGTGGGAGTGGGAGAGCAATTGTAAACTGACATCCTTAGTAACTGACACAAGCTGCTTGTTGGGAGCACTTAAACTGCGCCCCGGAACTGACATCTTCCGAGTTCTTTTGGGCTCCATTGTTTTCCCATTTGACATGAACGTGCGGAAGAGCTTGCTGTTATGTGTTAAATATAGCTACATATACACACACACACACACACACACACACACAATTTAAAGGCATTTCTGGCCACCTCAAGAGCGTGTCCAATGCTCATTATGACTATCGAGATGAAGTAGAATCAACGCTTTTGGAACTTAATTTCAATGCATGAATCCTTGCACGTGCGGCCATCAGACGTGCTAAGCCTAATTTTTATAATAATAAAAATGCGGCATCGTATTGCATTAAAAAGGGCACTTTGTGGTTAATAAGGTGGGGTTGCCCCTGTCTTATGGCAATTACAAACATTTTGTGTCAGTTTGCATGGCAAATCCTTCTTATGAGGCGACGTCCTCTTCTTTGTTTTTTGTGATTTTTTATTATAATTCCTTGAAATCAAAGCTGAAGTGTGTCAAAGATCAGGTTACAGTTCGAAAGCGGCGGCTTCTCAGATGATCGAAGAGTGCTTCCGCATTTCAAGTTTGATTCTCGGTAAATTAACTTCTGAAACGAGCAACAAAATAAACTTTGTATCTTTAGTTTTTAGTTAGGGGTACTGTGTTTATGGCTGTGTCACATAGGGTCGTCTCTACAAGTGCCAACATCCTTGCAAATGATGTCAAAGGCGGCATTTCCTTAACTGAGAATATTTAAGGGTTTATTTTGGTACACCATGGAAATTGCTTAAGGGTTTGAGAGAGCGTAGAAACTAAGATATATTTGCATTTATATTAATAACATATCCAAGATCTAAATCGTTGAATAAATCTTAAATATATAAGTCATTTTTATACCCTGATACCATTAAAAATGGGAAAAAGGGTATAATGGTTTTGTGCAAAAGTATGTAACAAGCAGAAGGAAGCATTTTCGACCCCATAAAGTATATATGTAATAAAGTATATATATACGTCGATCTCAGAGACTATAAGAGCTAGAGACTCCAGATTTGGAACTTAAGCTCGCTTAATCACTAGGCAGTGCAAATTTGTTTTTGATTTTCGATAACTCATCCCGTTTTCGATAAACACATGGTATCGATAACAACAAAATCTTGAATTTGGAAAACTTGAGACGGCGTTTGAAACATTTAACAAAATAATGAAAATCTGTGAAATGTTTATTAAAATCGGTTGAGAATCACCGGAGATATTAAGTTGAGTATGCAGTATGCGCGTAGACACACACACACACACATACTTGCAAGCACTGAGTGTACGCGTTAACTATAGGGTTCAGTCGGGATTTCTCGAATAGAGCCTTATTACTTGTTAAAAATGTTCAAACGTTACTTACTTTCTTTGATGTATTGAATACGTAAGTTTCATACAACTTTTAAAGGTTTGAATTAAATTCTATAAGACATTTTCAATTGAACCAGTTTTTAAAATGGTAATTTCTAACAATATTTTAAATTAAACTCAATACAAGAATCTAGACAGTATTTTAAGCTAATAAATACTTAACTAAACATTTACATGGTTAAATTTGCGCTTAACTTATTTGGAGCGTCGAAAAGTTAATATATAAAAGTAAAATTAACTTGGTTTATAAGAACAAACGTTTTAAATATAAATAAATTAGGAAACTTTTCAATTGGCATTATATTGTATATCAAATGATTTTTAGCTATCTAAAATCTATGCCAAATGCGAATGTTCACATCACTTTTTCAGTTACTACTCTTTAATTATATTATACAAATTGCTGTCAAGGATTTCACATGTTCCTAATTGTAGGTTCTCTATTTAATCATAACTGTAGCTTTTGAAACCGTTGTCAATTAATCACCGGGTGGGACAATTTATCCACCCATTTCACATAGTTTTTCTTACACACTTTTCAGTTTTCGAGTTCCGGTACCTTAGACATCGAACAGAGCAAAGTTGGGGGAGAGAAGGGAGCAATGCTTGCTTATTAAAAGCCTCTTGTTGTTATCATAGGCACAGTGATAACCTTTTGCCCAGTGCCGCTCGCCCAAACAATTAGAGCACTAACAAATGCAATTACCAGTTTGCCAACAGCATCAGCAACCCGTCCATCCCGTTCTCCATCCCTTCTGTTTACAGTTGCAGGCAACACAATTGCTCTCATTGGCAACAATTGAGCCGCAGCCCAAGAGCCAGAACCAGAGTACACAAACACATAACCTGCTTCTCGTCCTGCCATGCTATGAGCAACGAAAAAAATGAAGCAAAATAAAGTTTGCTAAACGCGTGCCACATATTAAGTTACATCGAAATATGTGCACACGATGATGCTTTTCAAAAAAAAGGCGTTCGCAAGCAATAAGTGGGAGGAGGATGGTGGGGGGGGGGGGGGGCGGGTGCGTTTGTAATTTGCTGGCATTTTTCAATGATTTTATCAACACCCAAGCACCGATATGGACTATATTTTTATTTATTTGATTTATTTGTTTGATTTGGCCATGCATTGTGCTATTTGATTTAATTATACGCTCGTAATTGTCATAAAATTTGATTTACCAAATGCTTGGATGGGTTGTAGCAGAAGGGTGAACTTGCTCTGGTGGGGGAGGCGTGACGAGACCATTTGAAAGCAGATTTTGTAGTTAAATGAAGCCCTGAAATCATAATTAGAAGGAAATTGCTTGACGATGACTCCTTCTGGAAGTTTGAACTTAACGGATTAAGATTTTCGTTTTTATTCTTCGGACAAGAGAAAATTTTAAGACTACTATCAAGATTGTGACTAGAAAATATGATAGCTGATTCTTTTCAAAAGAAAACTATATTGACACCATTTTATAAGAATTGGACTTCAAAATTAAGTTATATTATTTTAATTAATATAATTAACTAAATGTGTCATTGGTTTTTTAAAATTAAACAATATAAGTTAAGCATATTTTTTCCTTTCAAGCAATTGAACTTCTTGGCCTTACAAGAAAATAAACCAAAACCATTTAACAAGCGTTTCTCACCAAAAAAATTAATGATGAGAAAAAATGTTAAGGCAGTCTGGGGAAAAAGATTGAAAGTCTGCTGTTGTTGTAGCGTGCTCAACAATAAGTCATCTGATTTGACCAGGAGCTTTTCATGTTTATTCTCAAATAATTGCCAACACGTGCCCTATCAGCGTCAATCAACCCAAACAGAGAGCAACCAGATGAGGGGACGAGTAAGTAAATGTGGAATGGGCACTGAAACGCACAGCAGGATGCAAACATTTTCACACTTATGCACATAATTTAGGGTACTCAGGAATAACCCGCATATACATATTTACTCAGGCCAGACCATATTCTTTAAGCTACCTGTCCAGCTGGGTGGTTGTTGTTTGTGTCCTTTGAATGTCAACGGTTAAGTAGCCAGCTAGCTGCCGTCTGGTGATTTTAAAAGGCGATAAGGACGACGTTGTCATACAAAGCAGAGTCCTGCTGAGCGTTTCTGTGGCAATTTAATCAAATTAGTTTTCTCACGTGTTGTCCTTTTGTCGTCTCTCGAAGCAGCGGGACATGCAGATTAGATCCGAGCTAATAAAACCTCTTTACGAATCCAGTCAAACAAAAGGTGAGATTGCACTTTACAGTATTATGGTATGTATTAATAAGTTGGGCCGCAATCCCGGAGGTACTGCAATACCGGGCCAACCCGCGACAGAGGTGGAGCAAGCCCCTAGCACTCCCGTCTGATTCCAAAAATCAGTTTAACATTTGTTGCTCTCCAATGGAGAAACTATCAGATGTTAAGCTGATAAGAACAGATACTACACTTTGATCTTAGCCATAAGGCCGAGAAGCGATAACTAGAATAGGATTCAATACTGTTACTCTATCTAGTTGCAGCTAGAACCAGTTTTGAATTAAAAGTGATGCACGATGACTGTATCTTTGTTTGAGAGAATGAAGCCTACTTTAGGGGTTTTCTTGCGTTTATTTAATCTTATAATTCCCAAACAGTTCAAGCACTGTTTCGGGTAAGGTCTAGCTGTCGTGTAATGTGAAATCACTCTGGCTTCTATTCAGTTGTCGAATAAATCTTTCGCCTTTTACTAAAGATTTCCGTGGAGAGGAGCACTCTAATGAGTCTAAACTCAATTTTTATAGTGTGCCTGGCGGCTTTTGCAGCCGGGTCAATAATAAATGCATTACTATTAGATTACTATTTCGTTCTTAAGAAGAATAAAGAATTTTATATGTACGCATTAAAGTATTTATTTATTGTTATTGTTGCTTGTGTTTGTTGCTTAGAAAAATGCTCCAAACTAGGCTGCAGCTTAATGATTGTTGTTGTTTTTTCTGTAAAAGGCGACAATGCCCATTATCAATGAAAGTAGCTTTCTATTAAATAAACATATCTTATTATTTGTATATAGTAGTAATGCGTGTAAGTATAATAAATATATTTATGCAAATAAAATCATTTATAGCAAGAGAGTTTAACCGCTTTGCTCTGCTTTTTCTCAGTCATTATTAATACAATTTATAACTAAGTTTTGTGGTTGCGGATTCATTATTATTATGTTCATTTATCAAAATATATCAAATGCTAACTTATCTGTTTAAAGCTTTCTATTCAGTTATTGTTTTGTATTACAAATCTGTTTAAATTTTATTTGATTTCTTTCATTTTAATTTGTTTGATGCTCTCAGTAAAAATTTGGCAGTTGGTTGAGGACTAAATTAAAAATCTTTCCAAGTTGTTTAATAAAAATTGTATTAGCTGAAATTTATCTAGTAGTAAAATTATGAATTGTTCAATTTAAATAACTTTGTTACCTTTTAGAGTACATTTCTTCTTTTCTTTCCCATAATTTTGTTTTGATTTGTTGTTATTATTGGTCTTTCAAGTATAGTATTGTATATAGGACAGTATTGTTATATAATTTATTTAAATCTGTGTCCGTTTGCGGAGCTTAACAAATTTGTCGTTAGCCTAAATTTAAATTTAATAAGCTGAAGGGCACATAAAACTCGAATAAATTAATAGTTTCATAAAGAATGTATTCTTATTGACCATTGATCGAATAATATGCTTAATAAAGTGATTCAAATGCAGAAATTTCTTATATTATTGTATTCATTGTAGCGAACTGTAACCATAATAAGCATAAAAAACAACCTTTATGTATTCAGAGTGTTATGCTTTCTGCTACCAGGTTCTAAGCAGAACTATACTATCTCTCATAAAGAAACAAAGTAACATAATCTTTAGATTCTTTATTTTTACTACGTTTTTTACTTCGACAAACTTGTTAAGTCCGCTTGGCAAAGCGACATTTAATTTGTGTTATAAAAAGTCGTTAGTTTTATTTTGTTAAGTTTTCATATAATGCAAGCCAAGAAGAGCATTAAGAACAAGCAAGCGCAGAGTATTTACAAGTATTTAAGATAAAATATATGAGTTGTTATTAAAAATTAATTTATCGCATGATAATAATAATAAACTAAAGACAACTTGCTCAAAGTTGCATCAAATTTAATTCATTTAAAATTCTTAGAAAAATTAGGCGCTATCAATTTACGCAAGAAATTTGATTTTTTGATGTCTCAAATTTTCTTTGTAAACTAACATTGATGAAAACAAATCACTCAACAAACAAACCAAAATCAAGTCAAATGCAATAATTATACATACAAATAAACGATAATAGTAGATATAGATAAACTTAACACATAAGATCGCCTATTACAATAACAACTTGCATTTGGCGCTGGATCTTTTAGTCATATCGTTACTCGAAACTCATTGAAAGCTTCACTTAAAACAAAATTGAATTTTGCTCTTCCCTTATAATTCTTTTCTCTTTCTTATATCATCCAGCGGCGTTTTTTCTTATTAATTTATGTGTTACATGTCTTTGGAGCCGCTTGGTCCAGCATCTTACATATTTATATAGATACATATACAAACATGCGCTTAATATATAGAATTTTTAAAAACTAAATAAATTATATAACGCGGCCGCTTCTTTTTCTTATTATCTCATTTTGTGTTGTGTAATCTGTATTCGATGTTGATGCCTAAGCCTATTGATTTTGTGAACGAGATTCAAACATCGCAGTCACATCGCGTATTGAGAATTGTGGTGAGATCTTTTCTCTGTTGCTGCAATGCAGAAAGAAAGCAAATTCATTAGCATAAATAACTTGAGAATCATTTTAAAATAATACATACTTGACGGTCGCATTGTTATCTGCGGTTAATGGATGGGACATTGAGTTTCTTGAGAGTCGCTCTCGTCCTAATCCCCGCTCAAATTTACCAGGTCCCATGGGCATTGATGTTATTGTCGTTGCTGGTGTTATAATGGGCGCCTTATTGATCGCATACTTCTGTGCAACTGTCTTGACGGATTGCATGGAGAGATTATTGGTGGCCCCATTGCTTGTATCACAATTCTGATTCTTCTCATCGGAGATGCTGCGCACCCGCTGTGTGGCAAAGTCGCCAGTATGATGAAGTGCGCTCTCGGAGCCAGCACCAGCGCGTGCTAGCTGCTTTAGATTCATATCCATGTCTTTTTGCAGCGAGTGCATATCGCCACGTGATTTGGATTTGATGCGCAACGAATCGGAGGCATGAAAATTGTTGTCATCGGAGTTGAGTTCCGTTTTAGAGCGCGACTTGATGGTGTCGCCATAGTACTTTTGTGTCAGCTGCTGACGACGCTCCTCCTTGATCTTGTCAATGCGTTCGCGATCTAGAATGACACCTGTTAGAACGCTTTTGCGACCACCAGCTGGAAGATTTGGTGTGGTGGAGGCATTAATCTGTGGCTGCTGCATGGAAACATTGTTCTGCTGTATGAGTGAGATGCGATTCTCGGTGGTGGGCGTTGTGATGTGCTGCTCCGACTTCTGACATATCTCTTCGGTGATGCTCATGCCCGGCAAACGCTTGGGGGGATTTAAAGTTTTTGGTCGCGTGAAATCGAAACTCTTGCGGCGATTATTCAGTTCCGGCAGCTCGGGCATCTTACAGGTTGTCAAATCCTGCAGTTGCTTGCCACCAAACTCCCGCACAAACGCATTCTCATCCAGTGAGCGTGTTATTTTCTGCGTGTTATTAAGTTTCTTGAGCGGCACAGGCGCAGGTATTACTGGCTTAGGCGGCACTGCGACGGGCAGGCTTAGCTCATTATGTTTCTTCATGGAGCCGCCGCGTTGTGTGAAATCAAAATTGGGCAACTGCTCAACGGGGGAGCTTTCAAATTTCGTAGCCAACTCCTTAACGCTAAACGATGGTGATTTGCTTGGTTGCTGGTGTTGTTCGTGTTCCATTATGTTATTATGTTCGGCACTGGGCAAACTATCCAGACTATCTAATTCGATTCTATCACCAACAACTACAGGCTGCTTTGTCACGGACTCGAAATCAAAATCTGAATCAATATCCAGTTCGTTTGTATTGAGTTTCATTTCCTCGCCACGTAGATTCTCGTAAACTTTGTGAGGCTTGCGCAGTTCGATGTTCTCATAAAGCAACTGCTCTTGCTGCCGCTGTTCCTTATCGTCTTCCTCCTCCTGGCTATGTTCCTTTTCCAATCGCAGCAACTGTTGCCTCATATTTGCACTGCCATCCTCCTCTTCAATTTGCTTCAGGCTCTGACCATGCTGCTCGTTCAACATCTGATTCACCTCGGTGACCGAATTACGAAACAGTTTCACCTGTTCATAGACAATGTGCTCGTCAAAATTTGTTTCCAACAGAAGCGCTGGCTTTACTGGCGGCTTCTCTTTCTCCGGTGATTTGTACGTTATGCTTATGGTCGACTTAATAGGACTGCTTAGTATGGGCGGCTGTAGTTTCTGCGGCGTCAGTGCATTGCTGGGCGTCTGCTCAAAGTCCTCGTACACTGGCGAACTCTCCTCTGTTGCAAGCAGCGAGTGCATACTTAACTGACGCTGCAGATGTTGATAGCCAAACTCGCTTGGGGTCACTGATTGACTAGTGTTGTCCGTAAAGTTGGAGTTGTTTGGCGAGCTGGCTTGAAGCTGTAGCTGCATTTGCAACTGCTCCTTCATCACGGCACGATTAGCTGGCTGTGGCAGACGTGGCTGTAAATCCAGCGATAGTTCACGCTTCAACGCATGCATGTCACGCTGCTCCACATCTTGCAGATGAAAAAACTGCAACAGGAAAATAAATCTGAGTTTTTCGAACAGTTAAAGCTTTCTCTACGAGCTCTTACCTGTTGGCCCAAACTTTCGTGCGAACTGCCCAAATAACTGGTGCTGGCTGCATCTACATTTAGCAGCAACGGCTGCTGTTGCATTTTAGAGGAGACGCCCGAAAAAGCTGACATGGTTGAGTTCATCATTAGCGGCTCCATATCGTATTGTGGCGTATTCACTGCCGAGCTGTTCTCAGAGTTATCCGTGTCGCACAGCAGCAGTGAGTAGCGTGGACTGTGATTGGGCGTGGGAGGTGTCGCCACAGACAGCTTGACAGTTGTGGGATCTAAGTTGCGCAGTGAAGGGCTGCCATTGCTGTACAGGAAAAGTAAAAAGGTGAGTTCCAGAACAAAATTTTGTGTCTACTAAATAACTCACTGTATGGGCTTTTGTGTTTGTGGCTCCGGCTTATGGCAGCCCGGCTGCGTAAATGTGCCTTGGTAGCTGAAACGTTCCTTGGCCGCTAGCTGTTCCTTGCGCTTGGCGCCCAGCTGCACAGAAGGATAACTATAGCGTGCTGCACCAGAGCCGTTATTAGGTGACGTTGGATGCTGTGATTGCTGCTGCTGACTGTTGTTCTGGGTCTGCGCACGAGCCGGCTTTGGTGGTGGATGCACTTCGACGCTTGCAAATTGCTGCTGCACTGGTAACGGATGCTCCGGAGTGCCACAGTCAATGAACTGTATGTCCGAGAGCTGATCCTCCAGCTTGTAGCGTTTGCAACAGTTCTCAGCCCCTGCCGGCTCATGGCCACAGCCAGCACCCGGATTGACATGGGGCAGCGTTGTGCGTTGGACACCCGCTGAGTTTGGCGAAAGGAGATTAAGACGCGGTTGCTTTTTGGGGCTGGGGTTGACGCTGTTTGTCTGACTGGAGAACTCTTCGGGACGAGCACGCATAATGCGACGTGTGGCACAGCCCGAAGCAGGCGGAACATTCTCTTTGCCTACACGAGGTGAGCTTACCAAAGATTCACTTTCGGAGAAGATGCGCATCTCGGGCTCCTCGCGATCAAAGTTCAGGCCCAGCTCGGACAGCTCACGCGATGGGCAGGTGGTCATGTGACCGCGCTGCGGTGACTGCAGCAGATCAAAGTATGAGTCATGCGAGACGCTGCGCGAATGTCCCACTGTGCGCAGACTATCAATTGAGTTGGAGCGTATGCACAGCTCCATGGGCTTGCTGCCTAGCGCCGAGTCTCGAGAATCACGTGTCATCTCCAGCAGCTCAATGGACTTGGGCTTGTCAAGTTTGGATAGTTCCTTGCTGCCATGATGCCCATGGGCGCCTTGCACAAAGCTAACGCGCGACGTGGAGCAGGCTCCTCCGCTGCTTATGCTGCTGCTGTTGGGCTCTTTGCTGCCGGCGCCTTCGTGTAGTAGCTTGTGACCAGGCAGCTCTTGGCCACCCTGGCGCTGACTGCGCGTAAATATGGACTTCCACGAGGGCGTCTTGTCCGGCTTACGTTTCTGCCAGCTTCGTGGCACAGACAGTACTGTATGATACTTATCCGGCAGACTGGAAGGCCCGCCGCCAACCTCAATGTAGGAGCCAATGTTTGTTGCAGCATTGCCGCTGCCCGCTGCTCCACTACTGTTGCTCATCATATTAATTGGCAGCGATTGCTTCAGATCGCCGCTACACTCGATGCGTGAGTGTCGCTCCTGCGCCTCCTCCAGACTAATAAGTTTCGCACCACCAGTGCTGAGACTTTTGGGTCGCTCCACCAAGCCCAGTGATTGATCCTGTTCACGCTGCTCCACCAGCAAACTTTCACAGTCCGTGAGCGACTCCAGCCGTAGCTCTGCAACGGCAGAGGCATTCATTGTTGCAACATTCGCCGCGGCATTGTTACCCACTAAACTAAGTCGTGCATTGTGATTCTCGAGCGAATCGAAGATGTTGTGACAGTTGCGTATCAGGTACTCGGTGACCACAGCCTGTACACCAACGCCACGCAACGCTGCAACGCCACCGGATTCCAGCGCTGGCGATCGCAACAAATTTGGCGCCCAAACAATTGCAAGATTCTTGTCTGTCATCCCAGTGCGTTCATGATGCTGCGATACCTTATGCAAATGCTCCGACAAGTACTTCAGGGTGCTAATGGAGAAAAGAAGAGAGAAAAAGAGTTTATTTAACATTATCTAATTATACTGTTTATTTTCAAAGTATTTTAAGGTGCGTTGGTCCCTGCTGATACAAACAACTGTTTATTCAATGCTGCCTTGAAGCTCATCCCTAACAAAATGACGATATGGTTTATAAGGAAGCTATTTGGTTTTGCGCAAGTTTGCTACAGATGCGTTGCATGCTGCTGATTATCGTTGTTTACATGGTTTGTAATAGGACTTAAATTAAACAACCTTTGAAAATATTTGGATATTCACATTTATTTTAATGTGTGTCATAGCAAAGCGAGCTCTAACACTTCTAGAGCAAGTTTAAACGTCAAGTAAATAATGCGGTACACATTCAGAAAGGATCGCCAAAATAAATTTAAGATCGGAGGAATACCTGAAAGCATTTGATACCAAAACAATCGCAAAGCAAACAGCATAAAGTACGTATAATCAATTAAAGAATTTCGCGAAAAATATATATAGAATAATATATATTCTCACTGAATTAAGAGCCCAAGAAGAGATCATATATGCCTTTGCTGCAGCTTGCTTTTTATAGGGCAGAATCAGTTATTTATTGTTACGTCGCCAGGCAAACGATATTTGATGATGTGACGGAACATCTAAAATTGTCTTATAATGATATTGATAACTTCAGCAATTGCCTTTTAATTTATCTTATTAGAAGGAAAGATTAACTTGGAGGGTCTGTCAAAGAGCGTTTAGGGCTATGTACAAATGGAGTTGTAGAAATGTACAAGAAAAGTATTACAAGGAACATGTCCATGAATTTAAACAAGCTTTGCAACCCTGAAATGGAAGCGGTGATCAGTTCTACAAACCATCCAAACATACTGATGTGTTATTTTAGTGTCTTAGCTTTTGAATTATTATCTTATACTATATAAAATCATAAACACAGAAAAGCTTCCCTTAAATGAATTTGTTATAGTTGTCATATATAAACAAGTGTGAAGTCAACTATTAAATTTCGAACATACCAAACACATAACAAATTTGTTTTTATCTTACATTTCAAATACATACCAATAAAAAACTCAAGCTCTGATCTGATAAACTGAAGCTCTTCCAACATTATTCCTTTTCAGCTATTAAACCGATTATTAATTTGATTTTGAGATTAACTAAAGATGCGTTGCTTACTGCTGATCAGTGTGGCGATTTGGGTACTATTATACTTAAAAAACGTAAGACTTACTGAATAAAATTCTTATTGATCTCTGATGCATTTATAGAGTCTGGTGAGTGCGATTCCCAAACGGGATTTAATGCTCATTAATGAACTGGAATCTTGGACAGAGATTACATACAAAAAAATAATGCATGAGACACTCGAATTCAATATCTATAAGGCCAAGCTGGCATTAAAGGTTGAGTGTAAAGATTTGGTTTTCGAACCAATGTTAGCGGAGAGGTGGCAAACTGCGTTGGATTATGTAAATAGTATCTCAAGAAAGCGAAACCTAACGGAAGACGAAATTCAATATTTTGTCAATCAATTGGATAGTACAAATATAATGTTTGGGGTACCCCGTTTGATTCTAGGACGCTTAGTTCAATGCACAAATGGCACTTATCT
This sequence comes from Scaptomyza cyrtandrae, assembly GCA_035044605.1. NCBI lineage: Eukaryota > Metazoa > Arthropoda > Insecta > Diptera > Drosophilidae > Scaptomyza > Scaptomyza cyrtandrae. The sequence goes on from JAWNNS010000637.1 coordinate 758,595, forward strand.
GGAGAGATATGACACATATATTCTAAGGTCTGCTGAATATCTAGATGCGTTCGAACACCAAGCTGTTCCAAATATGAAAAAATTGAGCGACACGACTAAACAAGTGGATATGTACATGTATGAAGCTTTCCTTGCATTTATATATGCAGAAATTGGCGATCGTGAGATTGCCTTTAAAAAATTCCACACAAAGATTATGAGATATGACGATAAAGTTATTCTCACTGAAGTGAGAGCTCTCGAGGTACAGATGCGCCACCCATATATGCAGTCAGTATTGAATACAACTATTTATACGGCCGAATCGATTGTGAATTGCCGCATTGTCAATCAATCGGAACTCGATATTGTTATAGGCAATCTAAGTTATGTTATGACAACAAATCAAAATTTGACAGATGACGAAATCATTAGACTAAGTAATATAATTAATATGCATTTAATTCCAATGGATCTAGAAAACAGAGCGTCGGTCTTACAACGCTTGATTCTATGCACTAATGGACGTTATGCACAGATCAGGAGAGATACAAATCAAAAAAGATCGGCGTATATCAAGGCATTCAAAACTGAAATCATTTCAAAAATGCAACAGGTGAGTGCAGCCACAAGGCAAGCAAATGCCAAGCTTTTTAAAAATTATGAAGACTTTGAAGCCGCTACAGATGAAAGTGGAGAGGAAATACTATTTTATCCCTTTATTAAAGAACTAAGTGTGTTGTAGCGTAACGGAATATAAGTTTGATGTTATTGTCTTGTCAACAAAAAAATTGCAATGTTAATAAATAAATTAAAAACCTAATGAACCAATATAATAAAACAATGATAAACCATACAAACATATTTAAAAACGAGATGGGCTTGTAAATAAATTGGTATAGAGCTCTACAGTGCTAAAAAATGCATTGCAGGCTGCTTGTCAGCGTTGCTTTTTGGGTGCGTATTGAAATCAAATACAACTGACAAATAGCTGATTCATCTCTGTTGCCTTTATAGAGCAACGGGACTGCCATAACAGAACAGGATTTGCTGCTTTTATAGCAAGTGCCATCGTAAACAGAGATAACGTACAAGAAAATCATGAATGAAAACCTATAAAGCGCATCTAGCAAAGGTTGGGTAAAGCTCTGATGAAATGGAAACGGAGAGATGGCATCGTTTGCTTTTGAGTCAACGAAAATTTAACAAGATGCGCATCACTTTTTCGATTAACTGGAAGAAAATATATATAGTTTCTATGACACTATGTGCCAGCCGATGTGCTTGTCAAACGCTTAAATCAGTTTATAAACTGTACATATCCAGATGAGCATACTAAGCCGGTTCCGATGTCGGAGACATTTTTTTAGGATATTGAAAGTGATGTCATTCCCAAATAAAAAAAGATTTTGAGGCAACAAAAAAAAATTAATTTTTCTTTTTGGAAGTTTTCAAAAAAATTGTTATATGCGAAAAGTTGTAATCGTGTGTAAATGCCGCCTTCAAGATATTAGGATTGGAACCAGGCAGGAAGGCGCAGAAGATGATGTCACTTCGATATTTTAACAATATTGGGTCAATATATCAAATCGTTTTCAATACTTGAATGCAAATAATATATTTGTAAGTGTACCAATACTTTATTTGTTTATAGTTTGCATTATTGTTAGTATTATGAAAAAATGTGAGAACAGTTGAGAGAGCAAACATTAAACAGAGGTCAAGCTGAGATAATGCAAAACAACTCTCTACATAATGTTTTTACAATTTTGTTTTCATTAGTGTACACTTACCGATAGTGTGGAGGCGGCAGCTTCAGCACGGTCTCCTTCATGAGACGCAGTCGTTCGTCTGCCTCGTCGGCCTTCACCTGAATAGCCTCTACAAAGTTGTCGTACAGTTGATAGGTGCAAAGTGGATTCGGCAGTTCGCGAAAGTACATTTTCAGCAGTGAGCTAACAGCATGAATGTCCTGCTTCATCTCTGGATTGCCCAGATCTGGCACGCGTTCCTCATCGAAGGCGCGACGCAAACGCTGAATGTTTGATGTGATGCCTGAGAGGCGATAGATGCCATCAATGACGCCATAGTTCTCAATGAACTCGGCACAGGAACGCAACACCATGGGTATGTCCTGGCCGCTGTTCAATAGATGCTCCGACAGATCGCAGGAGAACACACGCTCCCGGTAGATGCCACTCTGCTTAAGCCGACGTCGCGATGGACGCGACAGTATAAAGGAGCGAAAGAATGCAATTAGTTTGCCATGCTTGCGCAGGACTGGCTTCGTCGGCGACGCATCCAAATGTCCGACAAGGGGTGCAGGCATGGGAAAATTCCGTGGCACTTTATCTCCAATGGTCGCAACGCAGGATTGAGGAAAGAAACCAACTTCGTAGAGGGATTTCTGCAAATGCGATTTCTTGCCACGCCACCAAATCGACTCTGCCGGACTGGGCATATCGATCACCGAGATCATGTCGCCCACTTCAATGTTAATCTCGTCTGGCGCTTGCGCCTGATACCTTCGCACACCATAGGCGGCGCCCACTGCCGGTGTATTGATAGTACGTTGCGTCTCTCCATCGGCCAGCGGCAGACGACGCCCTTTGTTGTCTAGCTGCAGCCAGGTGAGTATGGTGCCGCAGGTCAGTGAGTCGCTGGCTATTTTAGAGAAACGCTCCAAATACTTGGCCACAGCGTACTCCACATCCAATTCACTTTGCAGCTGCGACTCTGCCTCCAGTTCGCACATGTTGCGCAGTCCACTGATCTTGCGATCGTAAACGCATCGATGCAACATCTCGTCCAGCATTTGCATGTTCTCGTAGCTGCGTTTGATCAGAAACGGTTCGCAGCGTTGTGGACACACTCGTATGATAAACCAACAGCTCTCTGGCGAAAAGCCAGCGGAACGCAGAGAATTGTGCGCCAGTTCACCGCCGATCGATTGCGACGCAATGCTGCTGCCCATCTGCTCTGATTTGTCATCCAGCAACTGAACCGACAAGGCGCCTAGTTGTACACGTTCATAATGGAAATGAGCACACTCCTCCAGCTTGGGAAAGCGACACGATTTCTATGAATGACAATATAGTTATTAGTTAAGCATTCCAATGAAAATAGTCTATTGCTGCTTACGCTATTCAATGGCTGCACTGCCATATGCCGGTTGGGTTTGGGCGGTGCAGTTGGCGCCATTGGCGGACTCCAACTGCTTTCTGACTCTGATGTAGTCATTGAGGCAAACATATCCTTACAGCTGGCACCCAGACCCAAATTTAGTCCACCCAAACTCTCAACGGGCACAATTTTAAAGTTGAGCTGTGCCCTAATTGCAGCCGCTGGTGCATCCGTTTCAAAGTGCATCGTTTGAGCATCCTTTGTGGCAAGCACTGGCTGCAAACGGCAGGCGGCTGTCTCTGACGAGGACGTGTGGGAGGAGGAGGAGTTGGTTGCCAGAGCATGCGCATGTAACTCTGCCGCCAAAGCGCTGCTCACCTTCTCGGACATGGTTATATGCTAGGCAAATTATACGCGTTTAATCATCTGCAAAAAGAGGAAAATAAACATAAACATATAGTTTTGTTATTAAAGCAAAGATAGGCATTCAAATTGAAAATGTCTTGTGACTCGTGTGGCAATACATCTCCAATTACTCATTTGATTTCTTTGAGGAATTTCTTTGAAATAATATAGGGGCACTTTTACAAACAATATGTAAGTATGTGTGTGTTTGTGTACTTGTCACACATTTAAAACGATTGTATCAAAATAAATGACGGAAGCCGTCATTAAAGCTTGGCTACAAAAGCGCTTTTCAAAATACTTGCATGGCTCTCGAATCAAGTGCTACTCAGCATTTAACTGGGTTTTGCAGAGCGTTTAACACTGGAAGAAAACGACGTAGCTATTTAAAAAGAAGTTAATTAGAGTTTGGAATGGATACGCAACAAATTGTTTGAATAAATTTTTATGGATTATTTAATTAAAAAAGCGACAACAATTATTTTGTAGAATTTAAGCAACAAAACAAAGCTTGCTCTTCAAAAAAAGCTAATTCATAAATGAATAAATACTTTGGCCTTCACTAGCTGTCTTTTGTTTTGTTTTTTTTTTACAGTGTATTGTTGTACATATTTTTCTGTTTGCATTTACTTTCTAACCCCACGCACGTAAAAATTGTATATCTATATATTTTTATATCAATTACCCAAGCTCGTGTTGCGTGTTCTACTTTCGGCCAGCGCGAAACTCTCTATGGGCAAAAGCTGTGAGCCGTGTCTGGAATTCCTTTATTTGGAATAAGGCCAGTGGCTCAGACGTTCGCTTAAGGATGTGGCACAGAGCACTTTAGAGCAGAACACTCTCACATCTATCTCCAGCACATGTATAGATATGTATATACGTATATATAGTAAACCATCTATAAGCAGATACGATAAATATTTATAAGCAACCAGTTGGAACAGCAACTGAATCGCCTAGCGGCAGTTCTGATTTTACAGGCGACACCAAATGCAATGCGACGAACAGCTTGCAACATTTAAGCTTTCATAAATTAAACTAGCAGGGGGGCGAGGCAAAGCGCGGAAATCAAGCTAGGGGAGAGCACTTGGTTACTGTGATTGAGACAAGGAGAGAGATAGAAAGGAAGACAGAGAGAGAGGGAAAGAAAGAAAAAGAGAGAGGGCAACCGCTGCCGTTGACGTCGGCGAAATCTCTAGAGCGAGACGAAAACGAGTTTTAACTGTGGGAGGTAATGGATTGGAGAGGAGAGGTGATTGTACCTGGCACTGGACACCGGGCGGCAGCGGCAGCAGCAGCAGTAACTGGGGGCAGCATGTACGTTCATCAAATGCAACCAAACTATTAAAAATATTGACGCTAACGGTTTGAAAATGCAGCACATAAAGAAATACAAAAGCGACAAAAAAGTGCGCACAAAACAAAAAACAAAACACACAAAAGAAGCAGAAAAAATAAACAATTTTGGTTGTAAGAGAAATAAAGCGCCAAAACGAGCTGAGAAAACAAACAACAAAAAACTTAACCATAGATCAATGCGGCCAAAAGTAGCTGTAGTGTGACCAAAGAGCAAACGGGAAACGGGATTAAAATCATGAATAAATGCGTCAGATTAACATTATTAATGATGTCTTTGACATTTGGGGATTGTGCATAGATTGTTTTTTATATAGTTTTTAGAGGTTCTCTAATGAAGTTAAATAGCTAGTTGAATAATTAGGCTATGGGGTTAATTTACTGATTGTATAACAGAAGTTCAATGATGATTTATTACTGCAAAAATGCACTATGCACCTTTGAGCTTAGGATATATGGTTATTACAGCTATTCAAATAGAATCTGTATTGTATATAAATTGGTTCTCATGATTGTTTTCGTTATAGATTTCACTTAAGATTCGTTATCATTTATATTCATATATTCAAAGCGATAATTTGGAGTTTGTGTTTGGCTAAAATTATTTTGTTTTTAAACTCACAAGAAAAGCATTGAAAATCTTGCATATATATTAATCAATAGTTTATGCATTAACTATTTGATGTTATTTTATTTGAAAGATAATGTTTGGAAATATCTATTTGTATTCAAGAATATTACCTTAATTACATTTAAGACTAACCTTAATCGAAACTTTATTATCAAATACTCTACAATTTGAAAGACAATCGTTATAAACTTTTATTATTTTATTTGTCAGTCTTTTAAATTGCTTTTTAATGATACGTTAATGTTGTAATAATATATTTGTTCATTGAATGTTTAGCCACAAATGATTTTGAATACAAATTTGTAGTATTGCTGCAATTGTGGTAATCGGATTTTTACCAATAGGCTTTTGTTTGCCGCGTACATAGTTACATACAGAAATGCACACACACGAAATCAATTTTACTTAACACATTTGCAATCTTTCGCTTGATTAGCATTGGTTATTGTTGTAGTTGTTGTTATTGTTTTTGCCTTTGAGTTTGTGTTGTAATTGCAGCTTTTCGACTTAGCCATGCACTTTGGCACCGCTGCCAACCAAAGATGAAGACATTTTCCCAGGCCGGGGCAACACACGAACCCCAAACCCCAAACCCCAAAAGCCGAATCAAACGAAAAATAATAATAAAAAAAAACCCGAACTGAACGGTCAGCCGCCAAAACACGTTCGTCACTTTCTCCAATCAATTAAGCCGCATGTGCAATGTATACGAGTACTTATGTGTGTGCGTATGTGTGTTCGTGTGTGTGGATGTATGTGTGAGTTTGGGTAGCGATTTCAATCGCTTGCAGCGTCTATAGACTAATTAATGCTATGAAATAACTTAATATTGAACAATACTTGATGGCTTTTTAATAGTCTCGTTTTACTTTTTTTTTATCTTTCTTTTATTTTTATTATCTCTTACGCCTGACCCAATAAATGTGCTTGAGGTAAGAAAGTACGTGATTGAGAGATGCCCTGTAAACAAGTTAATCCATCTATCTCGCCATCTTGTTTATTTTTACAGGGTATAGAAACGAGAATAGATTCTTACTTGGCTTGTCTAAGCTAAACTTAGCTGCATGCATTGCGTGCTCGTATCTAATGATGTTGAGATACACCGAAGCGAGATGTATCGAGATACTCATATTCGTAGTCGTACTTTTTCATAAGTACATTGCACATAGTCACATTCTAAGTTGTCTACAGCGGTTGCTGCAGCTGCTGTTTGTAACTGGCAACTGGCAGTCAGTTGGTTGTGCTAATTTATGGTACTAACTGGGTCACAAGCTGCTTGGTGCGGTGCGGCGTTTCTAGAGCACACTGAGACACTAAAAGACTTGCGACTGATGCATAATGTGCTTAACGCAGTTGTAAGTCTGTTGGTTTTATTGGTTTGGAAGTGCAACAAATGAGACAAGCCAGCAAGCACACACAATAGGAGCTCTCGCCTGGGCAGAGGAAGTGGGAGGAGTTTAACTCAGTCACAGTAACATTCACATCCAAGCTGATTATAGTGCCCGGGAAGTGCCTCTCAGTGATTCTAGGGCATTAAGTGTTAATGGTTTCTAGGAAGCACACACAAAAAACAAAAAAAAAAAAACTAAACAGGACAAAGTGCAGCTTGAGAACTTTAAACTTGCAATTGCTTCAAATATATTATACAATATGCAGTAAACACAAGTAAGAAGGCTCTAGTCGAGACATCCCGACTATAATATACGTTGTGTATGTGTATGTGGGTGTGCACGCATATACTGTATACTTCATTTCAATGTTTCATATCTCCGGTGTTTTTCAACCGAGTTTTCGTCTATTGTTTCAAACGCCAAGTTTCCAAGTTTTTCAAATTCGAAAACGGGAAGAGTTATTTGAGAGAAATTTAAAACAAACTTGTTTTGCCTTGGGCTTAGGCGAGCGTGTGTTCCAAATCTGGAATATCTAGCTCTTATAGTCTCTGAGATCGACGTGTTCATACATATACGGACGGACATGGCTATGTCGACTCGGCTTTTGATGCTGATCAAGAATATATACTCGTACACTTTATGAGGTCGGAGATGATTCCTTCTGTCTTTTACATACTGTTTTTCTAAGCTGATTACAGATTAGCTGATGAACAAACTATATTCTATATTGTATAAAGTATATTCATATATAGTATATATATATGAAAATAATTTAAAGTTTCAAGCTAAGAGATAAAATATTTTCAAACTACGTCAAAATAATAAAAAAAACTCTAATTTTTAAGACATAGGGTATACAACATTCAATCACTTAGGAACTCATCTAAAGTATTCAATCATAGCCATCATTAAACTGCAAAGTCGTGTGTAATAAAAGAAAATGATACGCAACACGACCTTAGTCACACTTGACTATGATTATTAAAAATAAACTTGAATTGCACCACAATGTGCACCACAATTAAAGCAAGTGGTAAATGCAACCACTTTTTAATCTACATAAATAAATGTATATTAACCAAATGGTGACTAGCTACCCGCAAATGATTCACACTAGCAGTTTTTTTTTTTTGTATGCCAATTAAAACTATATAAGGTCTATTATACATTTTAAGCGCCAATTGAATGTTCAAATTTCTCATGGGCAATGTGACTAATGACTGAGCATAAAAAGTCATTAAACTGACCAATTTTCAATGACTCTAGATGTTCATATACTATATAGCCGAGTGTTTTGTCTGTTTAAATGAACGGATGGACATTAAACGCTCGACATGAAATATGATGGCAGTCTATTGGGTGTCTCACTACCCACTGTGATCGAGATATAAAACGAGATACGCAGCACAGCGCAGACTTCCAAATTATGCCCCCAAGGCTGCTTGGCTTGCTGCTGTCTGATTCCCGATTCCGATTCCGGTTTCATTACGCCGAGCTACTGGTTGGTTGCTAATCTTGAGTCTTCGACTTGTGTCGGTATTATTCAGCGACTCAATTGACAGCCTCACAAAACCCAAGACGCAACTTGCACACTTGCCACAACACACGAGGAGTGTCACGAAATCTGGTCAGTTTGTCATCGTTGTTGTCTTAGTTGACTCACAGCTGTTGGATTTGTTTACATCTCTCTCTCTCTCTCTCTCTCTCAAGATGTGTTGAACATTTGTCAAAGAGCTATTTAGAGCCCAACCCAAACCTTTGTCCTGCTGACTCACATATACTATTGTAGGGTTAGTAGGGGGGGAGCCCATGACATACACTGTAATTAGTCTAAATGGAGCCACTCTCATTGCTTATAGTATATGGCCAATCAACTATTTAGACGACTCTCTTATTACCTCGTAATTGTGCAGCGCTCTCAACTTCCGGTCACATAACAGGTGCAGCTCAAATGATTTTAATTGTTAACCTGCATCATCATCGGACCGTACTTTGCATGCCCTTGCTTAATGTTAATGTTTACGCAGGCCAAAAGCTTTATATTGAAGTTGAATTAAATACAAATTATTAAAGCTAAGTGAAATGTTAAAAAATATATTTCGTCAAGTATTTAAACTACATTTTGACAAAATTTATATTTTCCTATCTTCAGAGGCATGTAAGCTTTTGGCCGTGAGAACCATAACTATAACAATTCTTTGAACGATAATATATTTATAATAATAAGTTTTTTGAGATTTTGTAAGAATATACATTACTAAAACTGAAGTGCAAGTCACTGAAAATATTTAGAAAACTGAGTCTTAAAATAAGAGTCTCTTTATATATATCAAAGACATAAACTCGATCCAAATCATACCTAAATAATTTTTTCATTAATGCCTAAGAAACGTACTGATCGACATTATAGAAATTAACATTGCTAACTTTCTACAAATGCATAACACAAACGTGTGTCTACATAATAATAAAAAAAAGACCTAGAAAAAAAACAAAGCAGATAGTAAACAGAAAGCGAAAACGTATATTGTGGTCATGTAAATTTTCTACTTTGACATTTGTGCAGAATTTCGCTGGTTTTTGAGCCATAAAACCTAACCTAATGTCATTTAACGACGCTTACGTCGACGTTGACGTCGCTGTCGACATTTTACTGAGGCTTTCCGCCAAGCGCACAGGTACACACACACACACACACTGACAAAGCGAACTTTTTTTTTAATGGAAGTGAAAGTTTTTTGCGCGACGGCAGTGTCTAAAAAAAAAGTAATAAAAATTTGCTCAACACATATGCCGCATATCTAAATAGTTGTTTTTGCTTTTGTTTTGGTATTTTGTTAAGCATTTTATTGGAGCTGTGTAGCGCCAGGCAAAATGTTTTTAAATATATACTACATATGTATATAAACAAACATCTTAAGTGTACAATAAAAAAATAAATGTACATTTCAACAAACATGCGAAACAGCTGCTGCTGCTGCTGCTGGAAAGAAAAGCGCGAGCCAAAACCAACAAAATATTCAGAAGCAAATTTCAGTTTTTAGCAATTTCATTTAATTAAATTAATATTCGGTTCAGCTTCGGTTGTTTCGAGTGTCTGTGTGTGTGTGCGTGGGCAGCACATTTAAATTGTTAAAAAAGAACGGCGAGAGAGACAGAAAAAAGACAATTGGCGTTAAAAAAAAAAAAAATTTATTAAACAATTTCGTATGCGAATGAATGAAAGTTGAAATGTGCCTTATGGTTGTTGAATCAAAGTGATATATATTTATATATTCAAGCATACGATACTCTACATATAGATAGAAATATTGCAACAATTTCAGTTTCGTTTTTATTATTTTTTCCGTGTGCCGTTTATTTGTTTTTCTGCCATTTCGATGGGTTCTATGTTTAGATTAATTTTTTTTTTATATGCAAAAAATCGATGTGAACTAACGACAGGAATTTTGTATAAAAATAGCTTAAAAGAGTGTTGATAGATAATATTTTTAAAGAGCTGTATTTGACAAATTATTTCAAGTGAAAATGTTTATATGATTTTTAATATTATTAAAAATACATTCATACATAAAAAACCGGATAAAAATGGTTTTTAGTTATAAGCTACGATTTTAAAGGAACACCTGATGGAATAAAACCGATTTAAAACAGGTTAAAAACTCATACAAACCTACATAAATACTAAACAAGGGCAGCTGGCAATCTATAAGCCAAGAGCCCTTCCTTGTTAATAATTATTAATAATCTATTCCAAGCATTAACATCATGCAATTATTGAATGTTAATTACAATTATTATAATTTTTCTAATATGGCATTGAATAAGAAATCGATTTCAGTGATTCACATGTAAATCTAAAGATAAATGTTCCCTCTTTATCAGGAAAAAAACAAGTAAGAAGGCTATAGTCGAGAAATCCCAACTATACGATACCCTGATCCCTATAATTTACGCTTAGATTCAGTGCTTGCAAGTATGTGTGTGTGTGTGTACGCGCATACTGCATTCAACACAACTTCAATGTTCCATATCTCCGGTGTTTCTAAATTGATTTGAATAAAAATTTCACAGATTGTCATTATCAGTAAATTATTAAACGCCCTCTCAAAGTTTTCCAAATTCAATATTTTGTTGTTGTCGATTCCTTGTGTATATCGAAAATCGGGAAGAGTTATCGAAAATCTAAAGCAAACTTGTACTGCCTAGGGATTAGGCGAGCTTATGTTCTAAATCTGGAGTCTCTAGCTTTTATAGTCTCTGAGTTCGACGCGTTCATACATACGGACAGACGGACATGGCTATATCGACGCGACTGTTGATCCTGATCAAGAATATATATACTTTCTGCCTGTTACATACTTTTGCAAAAACCATTATACCCTTTTTTCCCATTTTTAATAGGATCAGGGTATAATAAATATAGTTTGTGTGTGTCACAGCGATGATTCATAGAAGAAACCTGCCCTGCATTTCAAATGCCAAACAAAATGAAGCTCAATCAATATACATTGGACTAATGCCGCATAGTTAAGTATATATTAAAGTACTTAGTTAGCATGTAAATCAAATAAACTGATAATTAAGCGCCATACAACACATTCAAATAATGTGTGATTGCATTAATAAACTTTCTTATCAATAATGAACTAAAATTCACATGTTTAAAACCGAATCTTGCTTACATAAGGGCATGGCATTTGATGCCCCTAGTTTTTGTCATTTTTCATTTTTCAACTAATTTCATCTAATTTCTCTCAACTACTTCAAATTGCTGCACTTACATACTATTTTTTCTAAGACGTAGTCCATCAAAACAACAACAAACGAACACACAAAATCGTCATCTCAATCATCATCAACATCAACATCACATCATAAGCATAATGTTGATGGTTTTTGTTTCATATGACTGAAAAAACAACAACAATAACAACAACAACAATAATAATAATAATAATAAACAAACCAACAGCAAACAGCAGCAGCAGCAGAAAAGAGTCGAGTCAAGTTGTCAGTTTCAATTAAAATCAATTGAGCTCAATTATTTGATACGCAGATGAAATAAAAAACCCGCGCGCTACAAGTTTTTGTTTTCAATATATGGCGTTAGTATGTGTATGTGTGTGTGTGGGGGTTTTGGTATGCGACCCTCGACAAATATATTAAGAATAAGGGGCGTGGCTAGAAAGAATTTACATGCTGTAAACAAGAAGCAATATGCGCAAAAAATAATACAACAACAACAACAATAGCGAAACGCGCGGCACAGGTGTAAACAGCAATAACAACAACTAGTTACAAACATGGCAACAAGACACAACTAACAATAAAAACAAAACAAAACAAGACGGGTGTAAACCAACTTTTTGCACTTGCTTGATGAATATACCCTGTTAACTTAATAATCAAGAGTATGTTTATCAATAAGGTGTGTGGGTAAGAAAAAGTAGGTAATAAGCTTTTATCAAAAGTTAAGGTTTAATTGGTTTGGGCATATTTAACTTAAATCAGAAGATTTTGAATCTTGGATATATGATATATCATATGTTTCACAGAACCATAGGGTATTTATTTGTTGAATACTTTCCCCGATTTCTTGTAGCTTTTTTTTTTTGACTTAAAGGTTTTTTTCTTGTTGCTGTTGTTCTCTGTTCAATAAGCCACAAGAAAACAGATGTTACCAACAGCAGCAACAATGAACAGCAGCCAGTTGGTCAGTTGTGGCTTAAGGGTTCAAAAAAAAGAATGCGATAATGAAGAAAACCAAAAATAAAAACAAAGCGCACGATGCGTCTTAACATTGTTCGTGGTTATTCGATGCCAGACAACAACAGCAATAACAGTAGGTGTAGGTGTACGAGTGCATGTGTGTGTGTGTGTGTTTGAGCGGATGTTTGAGTTGAGTGCACAGCTACCGAGGCGCAACGAAATTAATCGAACTCTATGCGCACACGTTATGCTCTACACACGAGCCACATTCACATTCACATACACATACACATACACATACACATACACACAGTGGTGTTCACATAATAAGGAACGAAAGACAACAAACTTGAATTGCGATGTTAAATGCGAGCTACACATATTCATTTAGATCTGGCAACTCCATTGTACATGTCTAATAAGAATACACAGATCATAGCTTTCACTTAACATCATGACACAAACAAAGGCGTAATGAAACATCAGTATCTCTAATTATATGACCAGCACTGTAAGTGTTGTGTGTATGTGTGTAGTTATCTGGCAACTTGACACGTTTCGGTCTGCAAGCTAAGACGACGGCAGATGGGAAGGGGTTATGTTGTAGCAAGGCAGTTTGGTCATTTTCATCGGTTTGGCATTGCGCTTTGGCTGCTATGAAATGTGCCATAATCGTGCGCAGTCGCAGCGCGAATCTTTGACTCAAGACGTGAGGCACATAATAATAACACTACTCGTTATATCGTATGCATATTACACTCATACGCTGTCATCATCATAATGAGAAAGCTGGCCCAAAATAAAAAGGCTAAAAAGCACAACACAACATTTATATATGCATTAAAATTTATGTAAAATAGTAAATACAAAATGAAAACTATGACTGCACATAGAAATCAGTGAATCAGAAAAAGTTAAACGCGACGAATTGACGAATAAACAATACGCTGTTATGTTGATCTACGTGTGGGAAATTCTTGAAGCCCATGCAAATGTTGTTGCCCTTGAGTCCTTTTTCATTTTGTAAAGTTTACCCTTGCACAAACCAGGAATTATATTTGTGCATTGATCCAATACTTATGGGATAATTAAATGTACAGTCTGTCTTCAGAGTAAGAATTGAATTTCCAAGTAAGGGTTGCTTTTCAAAATCAAAGAAAACATGTTTGTTCAGCTTTGGCGTCTTGTTAAATCGAATTCCCTTAACAATGGGAACTTTACCTAAAATATCCTCACAAAGTGGGAAGACCCGTTTGCAGTGTATAGGTGAAAAGTAACTGTTGCGACAGCCAAACCAAAAAATGAAAGGCTTTGCCACAGAAGCTATGCTTTTTTTTTTATTTTTTTGGGAAAGTAACGAGGCAACGTTGAGGAGCTAGCAGTTATTGCACACGTAGGCGATGGATGGCAAGACGAAGACAGGGCAAGTGGAGCTGCTGGCGAGTTCAATGTCAACGGCGTGGGCACAACATTGGTTTTTTTTTTTATCTCTTTGTAAATTTGTTTTATTGCCATTTTCCGTGGCGTTGTGTTAAGAAAGCCTACAATGAAAAGTACGGCCACACCTAAGCCTAAGCCTCGTAAAACAAGTAAAAGCAAAAAACACAAAAAACGCGGCATGCAAGGGCAGAAGGAGTAAAGGCAGTCAGGCGGCATATCCATCGCGAAATGGGGTGGAATGTGTTAAACAGATAGAAAGACAGACAAAACGGGAGACGTTAGGGGAGCTGACAGAGAAGGCAGGCTGGCAGGCAGCAGGCATATGGTGGAGTTGTCTCAGGTGTGTGTGTGCTTTAGTGTAAGTGTGACCAGCAGGGTGACATAAATGTAGTGTAAAAGCAGCAAAATACTACATGTACACCACCCTTTTACAACCACAACAACATGCGAGCGGCGATCCATGCGTGGGAATAGGAGACACACACAGAGGGAGAAAGAGTAACAGAGGCGACAAAAAAGAATGACGACAGCGTACAGAGCAGCGGCGGGGTTTGCGGGGGACTGCAAGAGAAGCTGTTGACCCCCCTAAATAGGGCGTTGTTGTAATATACTCGGTAACTGTAATCTGCCGTTTTGTTTTTTGTTTTTTTTTTTGGCTCACAAATCGCGTCTGATGGGAAAACGATAAGACAATAACACAATTAACAATGCTTGAGAATAGCAGTAGCAGAAGCAGCAAGAAGCGTTTTTTATTTATTATGCCTTTAACAATACACATACACTGACACACATTTTTAAATAGAAGAAGAGATATTTTTCTGCTGCTGCCGCTGAGGCCGCTGTTCGCAGCATATATTTTTCTTTTGATTTTCACACACACATGCACACGCATATAATATACATGGAGGCAGACATTCAAGTTTTCCTAAACGGTTTATGGGAAATTGAGACAATTAAACACACCTTAATTGCACATTCAAGCACTTCTTTTGTAATTGTAATTGTATTACAACATTTCAAGCAGTTTTCACTAGCGAATTTGCAGAGTTTAAGTTTGGAAACGCGACAAACAATAATGCGACTCATGCACAACCTTTCAACGAACCGACAACGACGGACTAAAAAGTACTACTGAGCGCGGTGTGACCAAACCACATGAAACGATGCCTTCCAACAGTATCGATTAGTAGAGTTGTCTTTCTGAAACACTATATCGATAGTTACGAAGTCACGAAAATAAATTGTATGCGATAGCTGTTATATTTTAAGGTATTTTCTGTTTGCAATTTATGGTCACACTTTTGAATCGAGTAAATAAACAAATATAAATAAGAAGCCGTAAACATGAATCCGCTTACAAACATGCGAAATGTGTTAAAACTAAGCGAACTTGAGCTTAAAAAACCCAGTGCCAAAAGCTGGCATGATATGTACAGAGATTCCGCTTGGATATTCGTTGCCGGCTTCCCCTACACACTCTCCGAAGGCGACATCATTTGTGTGTTCTCACAGTACGGTGAAATTGTAAACATTAATTTGGTGCGCGACGGAAAGACTGGCAAATCAAAAGGATTCTGTTTTCTATGCTACGAAGATCAGCGATCAACCGTGTTGGCTGTAGACAATTTAAATGGCATCAAAATTATGGAACGCAGTTTGCGCGTCGATCACGTGGCGGACTACAAACCGCCCAAAGATAATGAGAAACTGGATGAGGAAACATTACGACTATATATGGAAGGATGTGCACCAAAGCCCGTGAATAAATTGCCAACTGTTCAGCCTAAAGATGAACGCAGCTCCGATAGCACAAAGAAAGAACGCACGAAACACAGCAAGAGTTCCAAAGAGAAAAAGCACAAAAAACGACGCAACAGCTCCGATTAGTTAGTGGGACTATTGATATATGATGTAGTTAATATTAAAAACAAACTTTAAAAATTGTATACTATTTATATTAAAGTGAAGGAAACATACAATTTATTCGGTTTAATGCTGTGTAAAAGATTCGAATACATAAGTAATAATTATTTGCTTATCTGTGCTGAACATTAAAAATATTCCACTGATGTATATATAAAGTTAAATTTAGTTGCTTTAAGCTGACTCTTTATCGCTTATGTTGCCATGTTCACTGGCACTTTCAAAGTCTGGCTCTGACTCATCCGAATGATCTGATTCCTCAGAATCGAGACCTTCAACTTCGCGTAGAATGCGACGCTTATAACGCTCATAAGCGCTGCCCTGACGATCCACGTTGCAAAAGTCAATGTCATCCACAAAAGTATCCGCTTCGGTGTTAATTGTGTGGATGTATGGATCCTGAAATGTGTTGTAGTCATCATCGTCACTGGAGCCGCTACCAAACTCATCCTCATCATCATCTACAAATGAAATTAAAGTAAAAAATGCTAAATTTATAATTATATTTCGTTTTTGTTTATCATACCAAACATAAGTTTATTCATTTGCTGACAGATTTCATCATCAGAGCCCATGACGCCTGGTTCATCATTGTCGGGATAATCATTTGTATAGTAGTTCTCCTGATTGGAGTCCTCTGAATCATAATCCTCGTCCTGGTCGTTGTAGCAATCCTCCAATACGATTTCATCCACTGGACGCAGACTGTGAAAGTATAAGCAATTTGTGTGTGTTATGAGTTGATTGAATTAAAACACAGCGCAATTTAATTGATTTTATTACTTTATTCAAGCTTAACTAAAACTATGTGAACTTAATTGGACTTTAGCATAAGTATTTAGTGGAATGACTTAAAAACAAAACTGGCAACAAATTCGGACACGGTGCAAAAAGTAGCATAAACAAAAAACTCATAGATAATTGATGTACACGTGTAGAAAAGTATAATAAAAGGCGAAAAACTAATAGCTAATTAAGTCGATTGATTTTTGATCTTTGATGCGTGCAGTTGAAGGGGAGGGCAAAGTGCGGCTTATCACATCGTAGATGTAGTCGTTGTTGTGGTTTTTGTTGTAGTTTTACCAGTAGCAGTTGTTGTAGTAATTAAATGGATAATACAACCTTATATAGAGAATCAGACGAATTACAATTACAAAAATATTTAAGCAATCAATTTGTAAGTTATTAAACTAAGCATTAATTGTGCTATGAAGGACTAAACATTTATAGTCGAGATGAGCGCGTGACACGATACTAATCTCTAAATTATAATGCACGACTTTCCTTATATTTATAAGCTTTTGTTCAAACTGTTGTAGAATGAGTAAATCGCATTTTAATTTTCGTATATTACATGTTTTATTTTATTGTAAAATATTTTTTTTTATTATTTGGAAAGAGACTTATCTAGATTTGAGCTTAAGAAATTCAATGCTAAATGGAATATTACAAACTTAATTAATTTTATCTTTTAATAAAAATTTTGAATACTTTCAATTTTAATTAGAGTATAATATAGGAATTTCAGAAATTGTGGTTAATTGCTTATTAGAATCAACATTTAATTTGAGATGATTGTTCTATAATCTTTTTGGGCTTTAAATTGTGTTACTAATTTCAATATTAGTATTACTTCTATAACAATACATTTTGTGCTGGCATATTCTGTGTTAAGTCGTGTCTGATTATTGAAATCTATCGGGCGTGTCACGACACATCTCTATCTCTAGTGTGAAGAAACATGTACAAAGCACCTTATAAGAAACAAACAAACACACACCACACACAAACGGCGAACATATGAACTACAATCGATTAGGTGCCATTAAAAAAAAATACAAATGATTTGCACATTTTACATGTAGAAATTTGTGATGTTGAACATTTGCTGTTCTTCAATGTGTAGGACGAACCTTAAATAGTTGTCGTCCAACATATCAACATATTCCGCCTGCATCTCATTCTCCGGTACATACAAATCATAAACATAGCCAATATCCGAATCGGCTGGCTGCTGTTGTGGCTCTGCTAGCGATTGTGGCGTCTCCTGTTGTTGTGATTCAATGTCCACAATTGTTATATGTTTCTTTTCAGTCGCTGTTTTCTGTTGGCAGCTGCTGCTGCTGCTAGCTGCATTTGCTGTTGCTCCTTCTCCGTCTTCTTCTCCTTCTTCTTCATGGAGTGCAGTGCGCAAACAGTTAACCACACGATAGCGTTGTTCGCGTGCCGTTTGCTGCGCCTCCTGACGCTGTTTTTCTCGACGCTGCGCTGTCGCAATTGCCGGATCGCTTGATTGCCGCAGCAGCTCCTTGGCTGCCTCCTTGTTTAGACGTGCAGCCGCAAACTTTTTAGTCGCACTGTCATCCTATTGAAAATATTCTATTGTCATACCATGTCCGCTTATTTGAGGTTCCAGTGCTTACCTGATTTTCTAGCGTGCCGGCAAATTTTAAAAGCACTTGGCTTAATTCCTCTTTGTTGTCTGTCGTCGCTTCGGGTGCATTTTCATCGTTTAGCAAACGTCGTCGTTTGCCGTTCAGTACAAAGGCCGTGTGCGGCTCCTCATCAATTCGGCGTTTTATGCGCACGACAGCCGGCATATTTATTTATGGCTTAATTAGGCGCTTGCTAAATTAATTGATTGCTTATCTAATGGAATTTTGTTTGCAGAAACTGACGCCTTCACTTTGTATAAAAATGTGCTGCCAACTAAGTGTGGCCGCAGACAGCAAGCAATGAAATACTTAATACTTAATACCAAATCGATCGAGTTCGCGTCGTCTCTGAATAGGTAGGCCATTTTTCTTGCTGATAATATTAATACAACTCGATATATTTATCGCTGACAGCAGTATTTAAAAGTTGAGAAATTTTTTTTCAAATTGCTGATTTTTGCAATAAGATAACTGAACTTTGATTAATTTAATGCAATAAAGTAGTGGTAGTAAGTAGGTAGTAGAGTATTGAGCTGCATTTGGTGCTTAATAGTAAAACAAATACATACAAAGTTTTCAAAATAGAAAATAAAATTTGAAAAAAAAAACACAGCTGCACAAGCTTAAACAAAAACAGCCAAGTACTAAAACAAAAACAAGGGTAAGAAATCCAACAAACTTCGTAAATAATCAGAACATCAATGGCGAAAATAAATTCCAACATGAGCTGACTCTGTTAGCTAAGGACTGTTAAATAACAGTGTCGCCTTGAAATGCTCTCCCAAAAAAGTATGCTAAAGCCTGTGTACATTGGGACATTTAGTAGTCGTTTCCTATACGCGACGGTTAACGGTTGTTTGTGTGGCAGGCGCACGTGTAGGATATTCAATTGCCAAACGTATCGTTAGCATTTGGTGGAATTACGATGAAACCAAATTAAAACGTGTCGAAAGCCAAAGCTGTTTGTGTCCCTGCCACCCATTTACTGCTCCTCCTGTTTGGTTTGTTTTAAACGTCAGTGCAATCATTTTAAAGTAAGCTTACCAAAATTTAAGGCTCCAGCACAGCATCTCTGCTGTGTTCGCCGGTTTTTGTTCGTACGTTCGTAATGTTATTGTTGTTCAGTCCTCGCCGCATTGTCTCTCATTCACGCGCGCAATTTTGGCTGTAAGCCCTGTAAGTGTACACAAATGCGTGTCTGTATGTGTTTGTATAAGTGTGCGTGTGTGTGTGGTTGTTTTTATGCGCTGCAATTTGCGCTCAAATGATTTACCGTCTGATTGCTATCAGCTCATGCCGCAATTATGTTTTAATTGCCGCTAAATGGTTTACACACAAACACACCGATTGGATTAGCTGCAGCCCATTTCGACAGCAGGTGAGTTTACCCTCTCTCTCTCTTTCTCTCCCACTGTGCCTCTTTCCTTAACCTTTTCACCAGCCTAGTGTGTCTTAAAAAGTAAATTGAATTCAGTGGCTGCTGTTCTGTTCTGTTCGAACATTCCAAGTTATTTGAAATGAACACAACACAGGCTTCCGACTATAAAAATATTTACGACTAAATACTACACCACGGAAAATGCCGCTAAAGCTATAAAAATGCGTATTCCTATGAGCATCAGTACAGGTTTTTAACGATTAGATTTAACAATCTCACGGCTTACAATCAAAATTACTATTGTAGCGAATTGTAAGATTGTAAGCATCTTTTCAAACTGCCTATCCTTTTTAAGTTACCCTTTAATTTCTCGCTGTGCACGTAAAAATGTTTGTATTGTGAGGAACATAGTCTATGAAAATTTTTGTCTAACTTACCAAACATATGTTTTGAGGCGCTCTCATTTATTTGTGGCGGGCTGTCGGGGCGTCAAAAAAATTTGCCAGCTAGCATGAATCATGCCCTGCCCCCCCATCCTTGTGTAATATGAGAAGAGAGTCTCTGAAGCACGTGTTAGTCGGTTAAAGGGGCTGTGATGGAAGGGTGGGGGGGGGGGGGGACTGACGCACAATGTGGATACAAACTGAATGCGTTTCGCATAATAATGAAATAATAATGTCGCCTTTTGTTGTAAGATGTCTTTCTTTCTCTCGCTTCTCCTTTCTGCTCCTCTTTCCTGTCGTAGCAATAAATTAATGGGCCTGCCACATAAAATGCACACACCCCCTCCCTCCCCAATCGCTAATGGTTCACTTGTTTGATTACACAGCCTCATGTGACTTTTGCTACCAGTTATGAAAATGTCTCCGGCGTAGAGTTATTTGGTGGCAATGTCAGCTGTTCGGCCTTAAGCCCCAAAAGATTAACATAAATTAGATATATTCTGGTTGATGCTGTTTTCTTGTTCTTAACACAGCGCAAAATGATGAGCAAAAGATCTTGCTGATAAAATGCTAATCATAGGAACAATGTTGCTGCCACAGCTACTACAACTTACAACAAGGATATGCCACACGCACCGGCTGTGACCCTTCCCCCCCCCCCCCAACCGTATAATGTTTGTTGGTGGTGCAGCAAACTGCTTGAGCAAAACTTTTTTGCGCTTTCCACTTAAACAACAACAAGTTGGGTGCTTTTTTGTTTTAACTTTCCTAAATAGGCCATCAACACTTTGTGTTGAAGTTTGTTGGGATGGTGAAAAGAATCACAGGGAAAGTTCGAGCTTGAAATATTTTGAATTGTTCTTTGAAAAGTTTACAAATTTCAGATTAATGTCAACTGTTTTCAATCGAAATAATAATATAGAGAAATCTTGTATGAAGTTCTGTTTTGAAGACAGATGCTTTGGTTGATTAATATAAGAAAATTAATTCGAATAATTGTTAAAAATATCTAAGAACAAACTACTTTTATGTTTTGTAAGGCTTTTTAAAGTTTTAATACCACAAATTGTTTTTGTAATTGTTTTTCTCTTTGAAATATCACTCCTAATAATCAAATTAAATAAAAATAACTTTGTTTTTACCAAACATTTCAGTAAGTGTATGCAAGTTTCGACCTCAACAGATTTTTGTATTAAATTTTGTTTTGGCCTTCTTTGTAGCATTTTTGATTAGCTCAAACTTTGTACTGGTTTGTGGGGGGTGACTGTGTTTCTGTGTGTTTGTGTGTGTTTCGGGTTGGGGATGTGCTTTAATTTTTGTTTAAACTTGACAGAAAACACCTCAGGCGTTTGCTTGGGTCGAGTGTCTCTTTGTGGCTTTGACAGCCTTTGTTTTTTTGTCTGTTGTTGTTGTTATGGATGCGTTGGGGGGAAGTGAAGCATTTCGGGCTACTTAACTGAGAAATTTGGCATGCCCGAAGAGAAACAGCATCATATATCCTTGTTAATTTGTCTAGGGGTTGAACTTGTTGGTTTTGCCCTCTCGTGTCCATAAATCATTATAATGCATTTTGTTGCGACAAGTTGTCTCGGTCAGGTTGTTGCGGTCATTTCAATAATAAATTCATCAACTTTATCATCATTATGATGAGTTAAACGACAGACAACAAAAATCATAAAGTAGAAGCAGGAAAGTTATGGAGAATAACTGGAAATATACTATAAGTAGAATAAAATATAAAATTTCCATTTTAATGTGTTATTTTAATGCTTTTATTTATTTTTAATATTCGTTATATTTATACCCTGATCCCATTAAAAATGGGAAAAAAGAGTATAATGGTTTTGTGCAAAAGTATGTAACAGGCAGAAGCAAGCATCTCCGACCCCATAAAGAATATATGTTCTTGATCAGCATCAACAGCCGAGTCGATATAGCCATAACCGTCTGTCCGTCAGTATGTATGAGCCAACCGATCTCAGAGACTATAAGAGCTAGAGACTCAAGACTTGGAACTTAAGCTCTAGGCTCCCTAGGCAGTACAATTTTGTTTTCGATTTTTGATAACTCATCCCGTTTTGATATACACAAGTGAACGATAACAACAAAATCTTGAATTTTGAAAACTTTGAGATAGCATTTGAAATATTAAACAAAATAATGACAATCTGTGAAATTTTTATTAAAATCGGTTAAGAAACACCGGAGATATGGGACATTGAAGTTTTCTATGCAGTGTGCAGTATGCGCGTACACACATACACACATACTTGCAAGCACTGACTGTACGCGTAAAGTTAAGGGATCAGGGTATCGTCTAGTTGGGATTTCTCGACTAGAGCCTTCTTACTTGTTTTATTTTATATTATTTGAACTTCTTTTCAGTATTATTAGTTTTAGATTAAAAGTTCTAATGGATAAGTCATTTTAATAATATATATATATAAAAAAATAATTTAATAATTATTTAAACTTAATAATATTGTGGACTTTACTTTGTTCTTTTAATATTTTGTAATCTTATAACAGATTAAATATAATCTTAACAAAATAAATAATTAAATTGTGATGAAAATAATTATCTTTCTTTTTTAATCCAACTAAAACTAAATCTATTCAGTTAATGTACCACCATTATATAACAAACATTATGCAGGATAACCTTGATCCCTGCAGCTGTCCTAAATTAGCAATAGCAAATGGACATGACAAATTTTTCTCTGTCATTTTGCAAGTACCAATTTTTAGGTGTGCTCGATTATTTATTAAAGGCGATGACTGAACATGCAGGCAGGCAGGCAGTCAGGGGTGGAAGTAAGGCGTGTTGGATTTGTAGTCGGCACCAACACGTCAATTACAAAAGCAAATAGAGCACACACAACACACACATCCCCCCACGCAATATTGAAAGAAGTACAGGCGTTGCACCCTTCACACACAAATCACATTAAATTTTCTCGTGCTCATTAAGGGAAACGAGAGTGAAAAGCTGCTGCTGCTGCTGCTGTTGGTGCTGCTGGTGTTGAACGCATTTCCACTTTCACTACAATGCGCCCGAGCCAGTCAACCCCCAATCGACATTGATGATGATGCTGATGATGATGATGATGCAGTGCAGCAACTGTTAACCACCCCCACAATCCTAATATCATTTTGCAATTTGCACTTGGCAAATAAAGGAGTGATGCTGCAAGGCTGATAAAAACGTTTCAGTTTCCTTTGTTCTAGCCCCAGGGCCAAAACAATGTTGCCAACTTTAACTTGGCATTCTGTTTTTTTGTTTTTGTTTTTGCGAACAGCTTACATCTCAATGGCCAGAGAGCCACAGCAACAGCCACGGACACAGCTGCAGGGGCAACCGAGAGTGCCAGAAGGTTTTCTGTCTTCTCAAGGAACAAGCCCACACATTGTTAAATAAATTATCGCCAATATCGATGCCATCGATAAATCGTATACGTTTTCAGTTTTGTACCCTGTGGAGTACTATATGGCCAATCAGTTAGTTTGATGTATGAGTTGAGAGGATGAATTGTTCAATATCTAATAGTAAAGTAATGAAAAAGTGCATTCCTACAGAAATGTAATAGATCAAGTTTATTTTTAAGTTTAAAATAAATTTATTGATTTAAAATTAAAAAATGTCTAACAAAATAACTTTTGAAGTTAAAGTAAGCAGCGATAAAGTCTTTATAAGCTGTTTGAAGTCTTCACAAGGATTTTATATAAGGAGTTCGTATATATATTTTTTACCTTAATAAAAATCCACAGACATTTTTGGAAAATAGCTAAAGCCTTAGTTTTGTTTTTTGTTTTTAAATGCTGTTGTTTTTCTAAGTATGAATTGGTTTATAAATAATTTTTATTAATTTAATTTTTTTACTTTTCTAAGATTTCAAGAGTTCAAGGTATATTTTCCACAACTAGCTCATCTTGGAAAAGAGTATCTCTGTAGTCTTCCTTGTCCATTGAAAACACACCCTATCCGGCAACCCAAACTTGTTGTTATGTCTAAAGTCTGGGCACACTCACTCTCTCTTTCTTATCTCAACCCTTGGGGCGAATACGCTTCCTGTGTTCCTGTGGCTTGATTGACATGATCCACAAGGACAACCCTCGCTATTTTATCTCCCTTTGAACCTGTAAACACAGTGACAAACAGCTGGTTTCGTGTTCTTCTGCCTTCAGTTGGCATGATTTATGTTCGCAATTGAATTTCTTGACTTTTTGCTGGACACGTGTGTCTCCAAAGTGTGTTGTGTGTTGCCAAGGAGCTGAAGAAATTCGAGTAAATTAGCTCATTTGCCGCTACACTTGGCTCACGTGCTCGTTAGCAGCAGCCAACGAAGAGGTCATTGACACGCAAGGGGGGGGGGGGGGGGGTTAACCAATGAAAGGCCAAAGGGCAGCAGCTGTTTGCATTTTGCACTATATTTTCGCACAAACACACACACACACACGCACACAATCGAAGAGAAGTTTTGTGAGCTCTTATCAACCAGCAGAGTCGTGAGTGGTAAATGGGAGCTCATGTCACGTACGTGGCAGCTGATTGCCTCAAATTGTTTTCGGCCATTCTTTTTTTTTGCCCAGTACACAATCGAGAGAAAAAAAAAAATTCCGCTGGGTTGCCGTTTAACAGCAGATTAATATGAGTGCCAACCCAGACAGTTAAACAGTCAAACAGTCAACCCGTCTGACATTTTGCCAGTCATTGACAGTTGTTGAGAGGAAAGTATTAAAGATTTTCTCCTTTAAACACATCGTTTTCATCTTTTATTCGTCTTTTCACATGTGTTGTTGTTGAACTTTTTGGAGTTGCCTAGCATCTATTATCTATGTGTTGACAGTCGCCCAAAGGGAATTAGTTATCAAAAGACGCATAAATCCATAGCTACAAAACGTTTAGCTCGAAACTCTTGGCTCGAACTCAAAAACTCTACTCAGCCCATTCAGCTATCTTTCTTGGCAGCGTCGTCAGTGTGTTTCTTCTCTCGTTTTACACTTTTGTTTAAATAAAATATGAGCTAAATTGAGAGTTTCAAGTTGAGAGGCTAGCAAAGGCACTTTAACTTTAAACATACTTTAAAGTTTTTGGTTTACTTTAAAACAAACTGAGAGGAAAAGATGCTTCGATTTTGATAAACTACGAAAGGTGAAAACTTAATTATTAATATTTAGTTTCTTAAACTTTTTATAAATTCATTTGACAGCAAATGGAAAAACCATTTTAGTTAAATATTGAGTTTAAGCTTAAAACATTATTATGTAATGTAAAAATGTCAATTAAAAATATATTTAAGCTATGAACTAACCTTTTCAACAGATATTTTAATATTTGTTTTATTTTTCCTTGTCCTAAAAATTATTCTATTTTACTTTTTATTTAGTGTTCATCATTTCCTTTTTTTAAAAAAAAATTTTTTTTGATTTCATTATTGTTCTTATTTTAATTAAGTTTAAATAAGGTTTCTATTTGGTTTTTATTATTGTATTTTCCCTCTTTTTTATAGCTTTGTCTTCCAATACTGGCTCCCTACTTTCTCTCTCCCCAAAAGTCTTGGTTACATTTAAGCTCCTTTCTCTATATCCAAAGGACAACAGCTACAAATAGAAGAATGTCCTTTAGTGCCGCCAGCTCATTAGCACTTTAACTGTTTTTTATTGAGGCCACTAAGAAAGCTTTCGTTCTCGTTGCACAGACGTCTTTATGGCTATTTGTTGATGCAAATACGCCGAAAAGGAACATAAAATTATTTCCGCTATTGTTAAGCGGGTTCTCTCAGTTCTCAAAACTCCTCCTGTTGCCGCGGCTCTTGCGGCAAATCAAAATGGTTCGCTTGATTTCTTGACACGACACGCGACAATGCCAAAATGACTTGCGACTTGTTTTCGGCTTGATTTAGCTATGTTAAGATAAATGCCGCTTTGTTTGGTTATCGCTTAAACGCAAAATGATAAACATAAGTTCAACTCAGCCATAGACACTGACACAGGCCGCAATCGACGACTCTTTGCGCTCTGTGTGTATAGCTATGTGTGTTCCAGGGCCAAAACAAGGGCCAACTGTAACGACCTCCTCCGCAACAGTGATGTTGTCGTGCCTTCTGTCTGGGTTTGGGTGTTTGCATTTTAAAATCAACCCTCGAAAAACGCTTGCCAACTTCAATTTCAGTCGCTGTCATTTGAAGCGACCCGTTAGCTCTTCCTCCTTAACACAATCATGCCGCATGCGACAGTGGGGAATGGTACAGAAATCATAATGTGCATGAAAAACAATTTCATAAAATACTTCCATAAATATACTCAAAAGTTTACTTTTTAGATCTAACTTTTATTTGTTTATATTGTAGGATTTTTCAAGAATTAAATTTGGTTGTTTTTTAACAAATTAATTTATGTTCAAATATATATTAGACAGATTTTCTGTGGCATATTTTAACGTCTAAATTTATTTGTTTGTGTCACTGTGCAACGTCTCATTCCGTTTGTCCGTTGGGAATTGACGTTGCTATTTGGTAACCCCATTTGGCCTGCATTTTGCGCGCTTTTCGATTTTGGTCCTCTGTGCATAGCAATTCGTGGACAGATTGGGGTGTCCTGTGTATGTCGCATGTAGTTTGTGTTTCAGGTAGCAAGCGTGTTGCAAGTGGCCAGATATATGTATATATGTATGCATACAGTATGACTGTGTCTCTCTGGTTTTGGTTCTGGTTTTTCCAGGCTGCTTTCTGGGTTTGGGTTTGTTAATTTTTTATTAGATTTGTTGCAGCGTCTGCACAGTGCCCATCATTTTGTTGATGTGTGGCAAATTGTTGCTTCTAAAGCTGGCCAGCCCAGCCATCCAAATCCCAGCCGCTCCACCCACCCATCTCTGCTTACTCACTCGTTCTCGATGGATCCGAAAAATTCAATCAAAAAACTACAAGCGTAAACAAGTGGGTAACATGGCCAACTCTGTGTTCCGCATCCACCTCAAATTTTCAAGTGTTTTCTTCTCTTCAGTTCAAGCCGCATATTTTTTTTTTTTTGTAGAGGGGTGTGGGGTGTGCTTTGCTTTTATCGTTATGAACCCTGTTTTGTTGTTTGTTTGGTTTTTGTGTTGTGTTTTCCTTTCGAATTGAAAATCGCAGCTGGCGAAAAGTTTGATATTTTTTGTTTAGGTCTTAAACTGCCTAGCTGGCAACAAACTTGTGCCCCGTCTCCCCTGTATCAGCCGTTTTTAATACGGCTAACAGCCGTGCTAAGTCCTGGCGGAGCTTAGGCCTCCCCAAAACGAATGCCTCTCAAGAAGTATTTGCACGCATTTTGCGGCCTACAAGTATTCAACGCCTAAATTACACTTGCCACACACACATGCACCGCTGCAGCTGATATCTGCTGGATTTTACTTCTATTTGTATACTCTTTCATCTAGAGGGTACCTTGGTTTTTTTAAAGAGTGTTTTACATATATGCTTAAAAATAAGGTCAGATTTTAAGTGAAGAAAGAAAAATAAACCATTAGTTAATTCTCATCACTACAACGACGGATTTAAAATCAACTAAAATACGAAAACAACATTAAGATATATTTTAATACACATTTTTCTTAAATGTAGAATTTTGAAAGTTTCTTATGCAACCAATTTCAAGGTCTTCCGCGCTTGAAATATTTTGCTTTCCATTATTATATTTGTATAACTTAAATATCTAAGACTTACTTTAGCCATAAAGCGCATTTAAACTTCAGCAATTTCCAAACGCATTTTGTTATTTTGTTTTTATTGCTGATTGTTTTTGTTTTATTTATTTTTCCATCCTTTTTTTTTCAAGGATAACAATAAATTTTTATTGTTGTTGAGCTCTTGCCTTTCGCTATTTTCTTTGTTGTTGTTTATATTTCGGTTACAGTTGAGTTTTCGTTCGTTTGTTTTTTGTTTGTGGGAATTTTACTTTCGCGTTGAGTTCTGTCAAAAGTGCCCGTCTAATTTATTGATTCCTAGCTTTTTTCCCCCAATTTTTCTGCAAGCATTTTGGCTTTAGTATTTTTAGCGGTTGTGGCGATGACTGCGGCTAACAAATGGCTTAAACTTTGTCAAAAGTGTTTGTTGTTGTTGGTTAAAAAAAAGTTCATTTAATCTAATTAAATATCTGCACAGTTACTGTAAACTTCATTAAGTTTTTGGCACAGCATCCTAGGCAAACTGTTTGTTGCTATGGTTGTTGTGTGCCAACAATGAGCCAAGTTAATGTCCCAGAACATTTTGTCTAGCTGCCAAAAGGGTAGGGTTGAGGAGCTTTTTCTCTCATTGTGTAAATTGTCATAATAACTATAATTCCCAGTTTGAAGTTGTTAGTTGCTGCAATTAGCTGGAAGCTGTTTCTCTGCAAGTCCGCAGATGGTTTTTCTTGCCTTGCTTTGTCTTGCTTTTAACCTGTTGTTGGGCGTATTAGGTGTAATTTCAAAAATTGTGCAAAGAACTTTTTAGGTCTTAAGTCTGTTGCATAGTTTTTCATAAAGTTCTTTTCCCAAGTTTTTGTTGTTGCGATGTGACTTTACTAATAAGTTGCCTGTCGTGCCGTATGCCAAGAAATGGCTAACATTTCGGTACAATAAGTTAAATGGGGTTTCATGTACTATGGGCGGCAAAGTTTTGAGTTTTCATTTCAATTTGAATGTAAGGCTTTTCCTTCACTTGTCCTGCATGTATTTTGTAAATATGTAGCTCAATTTTAAATCAGTTGCCAGTGTTTTAGTTTTATAAATTTTAAATCAGATTAATTTTTACATTAATATAAGCGGATTATCATCAACAGCTCGTAATAAATGAATAGCATGTAGCACACAAATCGGATTAGAGAGTATTACACGTTTGTGAACTATATTGCTTGAAAAATTAACTTTTAAGAATAACGTGTAGTTTTTTTTTGTATGTGACATTTTGGAAATTATATACAATAATGAATATGTTTCATATTGAAAGTAATTTTAAATTATACTCTGCATTTAGTTCTTTTGAAATCTCACTAAAATATTAATTTTTCCTCTTTTATTTTGTCAATAACTTTTGCTTGTTTTTCAATAATGTAGAATTTCTTATTCGTTTCATCAACATATTTCTTGAAACTGTACATTGTGCATGGGATTAAAATGCTTTAGCATATTTTTCAAATATGCTTTGTTGCATTCTCCATTGTGCACTAACACACAAGTTCTTCCTCTTGAATGTATGTATGTACACAGTTTGTCATAATTTGCAACTGCTGCACCGCATTGCAGCGACGACCATGTTGCCTTGCACCCACCCACCACTTCTTCAGGCTCCCCACTCTGCAATACACTTGTTCTTATTAACTGCTGAGCCATTTGCTGAGTATTGCATGGAGTTAATATAGAGTTGGAGGAGCGTAAATGGGGGGTTGGCAGGGCAATGGCATTGCCTTAGCATTTTCGAGTGCATGTCCTTCGTTGCTTGTTGTTGTCCTGTCCTGTCCTGTTCTTAGTTCGTTGCTGTTGTCCTTTGACTATGTTGCTGCATAATTTATGACTGCTTAGTTGTTAGGTAGCTACTGCTGCTTCTTTTCCTGCATACAGTTGGCTTTTTTAGCCACATGCCGGCTGCCACTTGGCACTTGCTGCTTTCCACTTGCCACTTGAGTGGCAGTTGTGCGTTGCAGTGCCATGTTCTGACCTCTGTCTGCTGCATTGGTGCGTGGCATGACTCTTAAATCAACTCTCGCATTTCGATTCGATTAAACCCCCCCCCCCCCCCACCCTTTAATTAATCCTTGTGGCATAAGTCGCAAACAGCTTGAAGGCGCAATCTTTGGCATCGAGTTGCACTAACTCAATTATTAAACAATTTAATTTAGTATTGTTATGCAGTTGAGCTTACATGGTTTGAGATTAACATCTGCCCATCAAACACCCTAACTTACACACACACACACACAAACACGTAAGCAGCAAATTTAGGTCCTGCAGCATATGGATGAAACATAAGAAGCTTTCTCTCCACCATTGGAGGATGGCAAAGCAACTTAACTGCTTCCCTCCCGCAGGGCAAATAATGTTGTTACTCTGTTGTTTTTACTACTATGTAGTGGTTATAGCTGCTCTTTTGTTGTTGTTGTTGCACTTAATTAGTGTTATGACAGGGCAGCAACAATAACAACAGTAACTCATCTGAACATTTATTAAAGCTGGCACAATATTAGTGCCGTCAATGAAATGCGTCATTAATTTTAACCCAAGTAAGCCACATAGCAATAAAAAAGCCATAAGCAAAGGCAAATTTGTAACACTTTTTTTACGATCCTAGCATACTTGTGGAAAAAACTATGGCAAACACTTGAGACTTATATGAAATACTTGCTCACAAAATAGGGTCGAGAAATAAATTTATGTAAGAACCCTACAAGAAATCGGATAATTATTGCACCATTATGGACATTCAACAAATTGCAGACTCTTCCTGGCTCCTCATTTTAAAAAAGATTCATTCGTTGGCGCTACAGAGGCTGAGCAATTTAAAAGACTCGGCTTAATATTTGTTGTTCTACTATATGGTAATCTATAATCTTAGCCATAAGACCGAGAAGCGTTGACTTGAAAAGTGTTTATTCCTGTTACTCAATGTAGTTGCAGCTAAAACTAGCTGTGATTTTGCACTTCCAAAAACTATCTGCAGCACATCTCAAGGCTCTTGAGTCAAGAGTAGGAAATGTTACCTGTGTCCTTCAGGACATGTTGCTTATTCAAGGGTTGATCAGTTGACCCTAAGTATAACACCATATATGGATAATAATAAACATCCTTCTTTAGGGGTTGTTGCACACTTTGAGGGCAAACCGATTTTCCTCTTGTAACTTCTTAGAATTCCCAAACAGTTTAAGTATTGTTTCGGGTATGGTTTCTGTATAGGTTGATGCACAATCACTCTGGCTTCTCTTCAGTTGTCGAATAAATCTTTCGCCTTTTACTAAAGATTTCCGTGGAGAGGAGCACTCTAATGAGTCTAAACTCAATTTTTTACACTGCCTGGCAGCTTTTGCGGCCGGGCCAATTTTAAATACATTCTGAATTGACTGGGTTCTTGAAAGCTTAAGTTTCCGTATAAAATACCCTTAAGAGCCGCTAGTATCTGGTTAATGTAGAGGGTGTTAGAAAACACGACCCTCTTACCATCTCCATATAGTTCTTGTCGTTTACTGTTTGTTATTCGGCTTGTAAAATATGTGAACTCATAAAAATTTAAATAAACGCCATTAAATTGCCTCGCTGCGTTTTCGGCAGCTGTTGCGCGCTTCCCTTTAACGGTTTCGGTTTCTCTTCCCAGCTGTGGATGTTGCTTTTTATGCGTGTCAACATTTATGACAGCTACAAAAGTCAATTAGCCTTGTCAAAACAACCACTGAGAAGAGAGCCCTAAAATAGGCGTTTCTTTAGCCGCTTTAAGCCAATTTATTGCATTCAACAACTTTCTTTCCTGCCTGCCTCTCCCTGCTATATAACCTCCACTAAGCTTTTTCTGTCTCTAAAAATCGTGACAAGCAAGTCGTTGTCCAATTAGTTAGTTGAAGCGTCTAACAAACAGCACATGATGATGAATTCCTAAACAGTTGGTTAATACGTGCAGAATACATACGTACATAGATAGACAGAAAATCTTTAAAAGGTTATTAGGTAATTAATGTTATTACTTTAAAAGGCGAATTAGTTTCCGAAATCGTTATCAGAAATTTGCGTCTCATTTCAAACTCTTTCATTGTTAACAAATGTAACATAACTTGCTGCAGAAGCAATCATATTCATTCTACTTTCTATAAACTTGAGCGAGTCAAGCAAATAATATACCCAAAGAAAAAGCGTCATGCTATTTTCATTAATATTAGATTCGCAATGAAACAGCACAGGACACAATAATATATTCTTCCTTATCGAATAACTAACTGGACCCTAAAGTTAAAAGTCAATGTGTCAGAAGTGATTATATTCATGTTGACTTATTTATTTACAGCTTAAACGTAAACTTTCAAAAGTTTACTCAGATAGGTTTTGTGTTCTTTTCAAATACTTCTAATCAACTGTATTTCATTGTGCATCAAAGCTGCCAGATTTTCTTGGCTGTGAATATTGCTTTTTGTGTGCGTGTGACTATGCAAGTGTGTGGACTTGGCTTATAAATTTAGTCAAAGCACGTAGCGCAAACTTGGCAATAAATCCGGCAAAACCAACCGCCCGTGCCATATCTCCCGCCTCCCCGCATGTCTCTTTCTCACTCAAACGCATCATGCTGAGTTACACGTGGCGTATTAACAATATCGACATGGGTAAACAAGCCCTAAGGGTTGCCTTTCCTTTTTATTTTTTGGTGTGTTGGTAGAGAAAGTAATTTACACGTTTTTTTTTCCAACTTAAACTAAAGTTTGAAATCATTTCGAATATTTACATTATTCCTCATTGCCCTTCTGTCTTTTGCAGTGAAATTAAACCATTTGAAGCGTGGGCCAACAAAAATTAACACAAATGTATAATAAAGCGACATATCTCGATGTAGAGCAAGTACTACCCCAAAGAAACAAACAGAGCCTCGAGCAACAACCCCCAAACGTAAGAGGCACACAGGAAGAACAAGGACACGAACACGTGTTAAACATTCTTATCGCATAGTCATTATCAGCCAAAGAGCAGCCAAGTCAGAATGCCGAACCTCCATCATGTTGACTATAATCGGAAATATTCCGCGACGGAAACGATACAGGTAAGTGATTGCCTCAACACTCTAACCAATAAATAAAATACCCTTACCACCATCAAGTGTCGGCATTTAAAATTCAACTTGAGTGCGGTAATTAAAAATAAGACATTTATTTACGAGCACTGTACAGAGAGGCACGCGACCAAAACTGCTCCCCACCCCTCGTCGACTTCCTTCCTGCTAACACTTTGCCCAACTTGCGTCCATTTGTCGATTTTTCACACCCGCGGACAAGAGTTTCTCGCTGTTCGTTGTGTTCCTTCTTTGACTAGGACTTGATTGATGCGCGCGTTTTGTTGTCTGAGCAGCTCAACAAATTAATTGAATACTTTTGTGTTTTTTTGGGGGCATGCTCCTTTCCCCGCCTACTAATTGTTGTCATAAATTTGAGCACTAGTTGCAGGAAAACGAAATTCGGGGTCGGCAACGAGAATTTTCGGTTGTATTTGTGTTTGTGGCTTAATGAGGTTTATGAGACGTGTGAAAGGAGATGCAAACTGGCTGAAGATAGAACTGATAATATATTTAAATAGGTAGGTATAAATAACTTAGCTTAAGTAAGTAAAGTTCCAAATATTATAGAAAGGAAAAACCTTTTTTGTCTAACTCATAAACTCAAATTTATTTATTTGTCGAGTACTTAGTAAAAGTAAAATATATGCCATCTTCCTACATTAGGAGTTGTTTCCTACCCTTATTGATCAGATCCAAATCTTTCCTTATATTTCTCAACAGGTTTTAGTATTGCTTTTGGTAAGGTCCAGCTGTTGTTTGGTGTAAAATTGCTCTCGCAAGAGAACTCATTGCACAAAAATTCAATTTTTATTAAAGCCAATTTCAAATGCATTTAATATATTTTATTGATAAGATACTTAATTGAAGATTTTATAAAATTCTGTAACTGGCTTTTGCCTTCTGCATTGTTAAACACCATTTTCTCGTTACTAATTTATTAAAAAATAGCAGAAATTAACTATGTTGTTCTAACTCTCAATAATGGCTTGTTTTGTTTTATAGCACCTCTTTGTCTTGCCAGAACTGGTTAGTTAAAAATTTCGTTAGTAAACATATAGCTGTAGCTATTTGTATCAGAAGCTTTGCTGTCAATGTATTTTTTGTAGAGCAACTGCAATTCGGTTTTTGTTGAGAACAATTGCTCTTGTTGTCTCAGCTTTCGGCGTTCCCATGTTAATTTACTTTTATTGTTGTTTTTGCACTTATAATCACAACATAAAAAAACCGTCGTCGGCAAAGTTTGCTGTTGCCTTTTTTAGCCGGAGTTTTTGTTTTTGCCTTCTGTTGCATACAAAACGACGCTTCCGCTTTGCTGAAGCTCTCCGGCTGTGCAACTATGTCTGTGTTTGTGTGTTAGTGTTGTGTCTATATATGGTAGATATATATTTATATGTGGGTCTGCTTGGGCTGTGTGCAAATGGAACTTGATTAAGTAGTTTCCGCGTGTTTTTATTTGCACAATAAAATCATAAAATTTTTGCCTGCTCTCTCGTTATTCTTGTTCTTGTTGCTCCTGGTTCTTTATTAAAGCCGGGCGCAAAAAGTGCCAGAGCAAAAAGTGTGAAGTGGACGCTTTTTTTTTTTCTGCAGGGACGAAGTGAACGAAAGTGAAGTCTCGACGTTCAGTTCTGGTCTGTGTTTCCTGGGAGTTCCCAAAACTAAGGGGAGCCCGTGCAAAATGCTAGACATGCTGTAGCTATTTAAGCCGCTATTTTTATGGCTTTTGTCGGAATGATGGCGTTATGACTCTATTGTGACACGACGCCGACGTGGCATAGTTAAAAGTCCATTTATTTTTCGGCATGCAAGCAAAAAAAAACAAGCAAATGCTCCTTCGACTAGAAGATAACCAGAAATTTGACTCTAAAGCACTTTGAACACTTTGAATGCTCTTTCTTTACTTTGAATTTCTAAAATTCATATATACTTCGGGAACCAAACAAACAATATCTTATATCTAAAATAGCAAATATTCGGCTACAGTCACAATATACGAATAATAAATGTGTCCCTTAAGTGAGCAACAGACCTAAAACTAGTCAGTTGACTTTTCCAACTTATAATATAATTCACATAGTTCCTGTAAGTGTAAATTATGATCTTACTTAAACTAAACTTAAATGAATTTTATATTGGCCCGGCCGCAAAAGCTGCCAGGCACTGTTAAAAAATTGAGTTTAGACTCATTAGAGTGCTCCTCTCCACGGAAATCTTTAGTAAAAGGCGAAAGATTTATTCGACAACTGAAGAGAAGCCAGAGTGATTGTGCATCAACCTATACAGAAACCATACCCTAAACAATGCTTAAGCTGTTTGGGAATTATAACAAAAATATGTTAACGGTGATCAGTTAAGGTGTGCAACAACCCCTGAAAACAGGCAGCTAACACTTACAACCCATATGACGTGCAATAACTAGGTGCAACTGATCAGCCCTTAAATATCTCTCACCTTTGACTAGATTTTGCACTGCATTACTTATAATTCACAACTGGTTCTATCTGCATCTAGATAGAGTAACAGTATTGAATCCTATTCTAGTTATCGCTTCTCGGCCTTATGGCTAAGATCAAAGTGTAGTATCTGTTCTTATCAGCTTAACATCTGATAGTTTCTCCATTGGAGAACAACAAATGTTAAACTGATTTTTGGAATCAGACGGAGTGCTAGGGGCTTGCTCCACCTCTGTCGCGGGTTGGCCCGGTATTGCAGTACCGCCGGGATTTCGGCCCAACTTATTAATACATATAAAAAAGAAAGGATATTAAGATTTTGCAGTTACTTCTAAAGTATTTTAAGCTTCTGTTTCCTTACTTACATAATATACCTTACAAAAAAGCAAATGAATCAAGTTGGGAAAGTTATATTTAGCAAGCCTAATATTTTTCAAAAACTTATTAGGTTATTTAATTAATAATTGATGGTGGTGGTGCTTACTAAGATAAAACAACAAAGAAGACAAGACGACCTTGAACATAGTTGTTTCAGCTCGATAGATCAAAAATTGCGGGACTACTTTTGCATAGAAAAAAACAGACGGATATCGACTAAGCACGCGTTATACTGATCAAGAATATATATATCTACTTTATGGGGTCGTGGATTTGCCTCGTTCTATGCTCTACACATTTACGAGAAAATAATTATAATTTTTCCAACAAAAGGTTTTGTTCTTTATCAATTTATATTTTTATTAAGAAATTATTTTCCATCAATGAATTGTCTGGAACCCTCCTCAGCAGTGGGTGCAAATGGTAATAGTTTTCTAATGTTCAAGTTATCTGTCGGTGGGTTTGTTTGGTCTGTATACTTTTTGCCCTGCAGATATTATGGCCATATGGCGCCCGTAGACGCAGCCCATTAAAAATGATTGCAAAATACCGTTACACAAGTCCGTCCCTGCGTTAGTGCCCTCAGGCACAACAACAACAACAACAAGAATGCTTCTTTCCCTTCACCTCCTCCTATACGCGCTGTAATTTCACTTTTTGCCGCATATGCTGCCCCGCATACGCAACAACAAAAACAAACAACTTTTTCTCTCGTTTAGTGTTCCTTTCTTTCTTTCTTTTTTTTTTTGGCAAAACAAACAACATAAATATGGATTTCTCATTAAAATGCTAAAGTTATGCCAAAGTTGAGGCTGCTGCTGCTGCTGCTGCTGCCGGCTGCCATTTGAGATTGCCGGGTTCCTATTCCTGTTATGAAAAGGAGTTAGCGCATGCGCCCTCTCGCTCTCTCTCTCGCTCTCACTCTCTCTCAATGTCAATGTCGTGTTGTGTTGTGTATCTCTGCTTTTGCTGCTGGCAAGTCACGTGCTGCCATTGAAGGAATTTCATTGCCTGTTTGCCGGCTTAGTTGTACTACAAACCCCCAACCCCCTCCCTAACTTCTCCTCATCCCTTGCTTAACACTCCGGCACGACAATGTGACGCATTTGTCATGAAACGGATTTCCGGTATTCCAAGCGTCGCAACATCGCTGTCTTTGTCCTCCCGACTCTACAGCTAGTCGTGCAGTCAAGGTAGGTGCTGTAGGTGTAGAGGGGTAGGTAGGTGGTGAAGGGACTCTTCTTGTTGTAGTTGTTGTCTTCTCTGCTCTGTGTCTTTGACACTCTTGACTTTGGCAGCTCTTGGCCTCTGCCTTGGCAAACTTGTTCAATCTTTTATGACAAAAGGCTCAGGCAAACGCAAAATAAAAAAGGAAGAACAAAGTTGTTGTTCTTACATTTGCTTCTGCCCTGCCTCAAAAGTGGCTATTTAGCATTTTAGAGTAGACGACCCGAAACCCACCCGACCCACCCCCTCCTCTTAGCATATTGTCAGCCATGTTGTCGACGATGGCATGAATTTTTTATTAATTTCATTAGATTGCTCAAGCTTTGGGAATTTTAATCAACGCTTTGCTTAAAATCTCGCACAAAAAAAAAAAAAAAAACGCTTCGCATTAATATGCAACGAAATTTGACAATGATAATAGTTAATGAGTTACATGGATGGGTAGATGAGGGAGAGGTTGGGCGCTCGAGCTAGGGGATGAAAACTATCTCAAGCCCAAATTGCTCTGTTGGCCTAAATGGCTGACAATGCGACACTTTGGCGGCAGTTTGAAAACGTTTTCAGTTAATAGACTGGCAATTGTGGGGCAAAATATCCCAAAGCATGTAAATAGTTAAGACGATGGCCCACTTAAGATAAAGGGTCTATTTAACGATGCCTTTATATAATCACCAATGGAATAATGGGCCCAATAGCTTATTAAGCGTAATTTTACTGGATTTATTAATAATTGCTTACCACAAGGGCTTTGCTCTTTTTAAACCCTGAGCCCATTAAAAATGGGGAAAAAGGGTATAATGGCTTTGTGCAAAAGTATGTAACAGGCAGAAAGAAGCGTCTCCGACCCCATAAAGTATATATATTCTTTATCAGCATCAACGGTCGAGTCGATATAGCCATGTCCGTCTGTCTGTCCGTATGTATGAACGCGTCGATCTCAGAGACTATAAGAGCTAGAGACTCCAGATTTAGAACTTTAGCTCGCTTTATCCCTAGGCAGTACAAGTTTGTTTTCGATTTTTGATAACTCTTTCTCTCAACAAAATATTGAATTTGAAAAATTTTCAGACGACGCTTGAAACATTAAACGAAACAATGTGTGTTAAGAAACACCGGAGATATGGGACATTAAAGTTGTGTATGCAGTAAGTAAGTAAGTAAGCAGTATGCGCTTACATACACACACACATACTTGCAAGTACTAACTGTACGCGTAAAGTAAATGGGTCAGGGTATCGTCTAGTCGGGATTTCCCGACTAGAGTCTTCTTTCTTGTTTTTTTTTTTATTCTGATTTTGACTTCTATTCAGATGCAGCTGAACATTATTTGCCAATCAACCCCGTTTTACCTGTAGCTGCTCAGCTGCATTGCCTTTTCAAAAGTGCCTCAAAAGTATGCTACATATTTGAATATATTAACACTTTGCATGCTTGTAATTCACAAATGGTTCTAGCATTTTCTTCTACGATACCCAGTTGCTTATCAATTTTCAGTTATCTTTGCGCAGAGGCGATATCGTAACCAATGAAGTTCTACTGAGGTGCGATTATTGCTAGTTGAAAACTTTAACCAATACCCCGCCATGGGGACGTGAAATACCGTCCACTACGGCAATTTTTGGAAGCCCGAGAGGGCTCATTTAATAATCAATTTAAGCATGTCATTTAAAATACTATTAATACAGTAATGTTTAAAAGGCATCAGAAATATCGACTGACTGTTGAGCTGCTTAATCGTGTTAGACCTTTGAACAACCACACAAATAGCACTTATCCATAATGTAGGCCATAAAAAGTCAGTTTTGCTATGGTCGTCTTGTGTCCCCTAATTTATTTGTGTTAAGGTCACAAGCAACATCAAATCCACCCAGCTAGCTAGCTGGCTGGTCTACGGAAATAATAATAATAGAAGAAAGAAGGGTTGATAAGCATAAGACAAATTAAACATAATGTTAACTCTTTTTCGGCCCCATAATGACTATGCTGTTGTTATTGTTGTTGTGCCGGAGTGCCAACCAACTTAAGCCCAATTACAATAAACGACGCATACCCAAACATGGCAAACAGACATTGAACAGTTTGCTCACCCGTCTTTGCTAACTGCCAACCTGACCAAAAATTACGGCCGCAATTTATGTTTATGTGACTCGAAAGTTTTTGCGGCTTTCGGATTTTTATAGTTCAAGTTCGGCTCACACAGAGAGGAAAAAAGTTTTATTTCAGCTTGCATGTAAATTTACGGACGGGTAGTTTAGCTTTGGCAGAAGAACTTGAGCCTTTTTATGGGCTTAGGAACTCAAACACACACAACACAAAAAAAGGGAGAACGAAAAAATGGTAAAAAGATAGTAACGAAAGAAAAAGAAAAAAAAAGGTAAAAGCCATTTGAGATTTGGATATATTTGTCTGTTTGTTTGTTGGCATCGAGGCGCAACTTTGGTCAAACTCGAGTGCGCTTTATGAACTAGGCAAATGTAAATTGAACCCTCTTGACCGACCGAACCCCTTGTTTGTCCCCTAAATGGTTGGCAGCATTCACATGATTCATTTTTTGTGCCAAGAAGTCTATTTTGCATGCGAATCATGCTGCTGTTGTTGTTGTTGCTGCCTCTGCTCCATCGTGTCGCACTGATTTTGTTTCCTTGAATATCATCCTCGGCTATCCTGCGGGATTCGTTCATCTAATTTATGCGTTATTTATGCAGCAATATTGATGAAGATGCATTGGCCATACACAATAACAAAACAGATTGGAAGAGAGAGAGAGAGAACGAGAACGAGAAAAAAAGGAATGGGATGAAAATCTGAAAAGCTTTGAAAACGATAAAAATAATTCAATTAAAATAAATAGATAAAAGCAATTATTGACTTTGAACTTGGGAAACAAGGGTAGAATAATCAATTTATCGGTTTTCACTAGGATTAGAAAACAAAAGATACTTTTTTAAATGTAATTGAACCGAAATGTGCCAAATTT
The DNA here is from genome assembly GCA_035044605.1 of Scaptomyza cyrtandrae. Classification (NCBI taxonomy): domain Eukaryota; kingdom Metazoa; phylum Arthropoda; class Insecta; order Diptera; family Drosophilidae; genus Scaptomyza; species Scaptomyza cyrtandrae. The sequence goes on from JAWNNS010000637.1 coordinate 798,601, forward strand.
TGTCACTCTTCAAGCCAAAACTACTGAATGGAATTAATCAAAACCTTTCAATACTATAGCTTATACATCAGAATAACACATAGGGCTAGAATTTTTCAAGATGTGCTGATTGTTGGTCCTTAGTGGGAGGTGGAAAAATTGTCATAGGAGGGAGGAATGCCATTTTTTGTGTCAATAAAAAATGTAAAAATTGGAAATATTAGCTTTCTTGAACCGTATGAAACTGCTTAAATTAACTAAAACACTATCAAATTACAGTTGCATCAAAAATAAAATTGTATGACCAATATATCAATCATTACGATTTTACTTGAATGTGTGTGTAAGTAAATGTATTTTATATTGGCCCGGCTACATAAGCTGCTAGGCACTGTTAAAAATTGAGTTTAGACTCAATTGAGTGCTCCTCTCCACGGAAATCTTTAGTAAAAGGCGAAAGATTTATTGGACAACTGAAGAGAAGCCAGAGTGATTGTACATCAACCTATACAGAAACCATACCCTAAACAATGCTAAAACCGTTTGGGAATTATAACAAAAGTATGTTAACGGTGATCAGTTAAGGTGTGCAACAACCCCTGAAAACAGGCAGCTAACACTTACAGCCCATATGACGTGCAATAACTAGGTGCAACTGATCAGCCCTTAAATATCTTTGACTAGATTTTGCACTGCATCACTTATAATTCACAACTGGTTCTATCTGCATCTAGATAGAGTAACAGTATTGAATCCTATTCTAGTTATCGCTTCTCGGCCTTATGGCTAAGATCAAAGTGTAGTATCTGTTCTTATCAGCTTAACATCTGATAGTTTCTCCATTGGAGAACAACAAATGTTAAACTGATTTTTGGGATCAGACGGAGTGCTAGGGGCTTGCTCCACCTCTGTCGCGGGTTGGCCCGGTATTGCAGTACCGCCGGGATTTCGGCCCAACGAAATAATAAATTGAAAAAGCAGCCCTCGTATGAGGGATTTAGTTAGAACTGAAATCGTCCCTATTCACATTGGGTGAGGAAAGCAATTTTTTCTGTGGAAGAGAAGAGGAGACAAGACATGCAAATTCGAATGCAAAAAGAAAAAGTCAGTGGCATGGAGAATACAAGGACGAGGACGTGACAGCAGCAGCTTGCAACTGTGTCCTGACGCAGTTCCGCGTTACTTTTCAGTTGGAGGAGGGCTCCTTGAGGCTAGCAAATTGTTTTGTCATCGTCTACTTTTGCCAAGTCGTTTGGAAAATTGAAATGATTAATTGTTTGGGCAAGCTAAACTTCTTCTGGCAATTGTCCTTGGCCCCGACAAAGGAATAGAAATAGGCGAAGAATGTAAAGTTGTCCTCACTGAACTGAATTGATAGACCTGCAGCTCAAAGTTGAAAAATCAAAACACTTTTTATTGACAGTTTCGCAATTTGTTGACGACACTCAGCCAAACTGAAATTCTATAGCTATTTATACACAAATGTACATGTTTGTCTGTCCGTTTGTGTGTGTGTGCTTGTGTAAGTGTAGGCCAATTTGACAAGCACGCGACAGTTATTTGTCAGCTGTTAAAGTGGTGGATTAAGTAGACTTATTGCTTGCAGATGGGCAAAAAAAATTTAATTTTAAATATATTACATTTAATGTTCAGCTCTAAGTTCAATTTCAATGCATTTTAAAGAGTTAAATGATAAAAAGTACAAAAAAATTATCAAACAGATACATTTTATTTTATTTAACTTCAGATTATTTAAGTTTTTATTTGCGTAATTTAAAACGCCATCTCTTGACCGTACTTTAAGCAAACTAGAAAGAGTCTGTGATAGTGTGTGTCATGGCTTAATTGATTAATGATTTGTGTCGTTACTAACTTTACTGAAATGTCCTTTACTGTCTTTACTAAATTGGTCAAAGAAGGGAATAAGGTAAATGTTTGTGCTGCCAAGTTAAAAAAGGATATTTACTCCGAAACTGAGTCACATTTATATATATACCGTTGTTTAAAAGATGTTATGCCAAAGCCATGGTTGCAAACTTAGCTGTGATTTGTTTTTAAGCCTGAAACTACAAAATGCCCGAACATCCTTTTTGAAATAATAAAAAAAATGGGAAATTCCAAATAAATTGATTAAATTGTTGCTGGGAATTAATACTTCGACCAAAAATCGAAATGGTTCTTAGCTAAAAATATACCTCTACACACAGAAGAAGCAACAATAAAGTATAATTTCTTCGGTAATTTGGTTAGGTAACATAATAAGTGTTACTGTAAGAATTCCACCAGCTTCACAGAAGTTTTCTTAGTCTTAAGTATATAAGTTTTACTTGCCATTTATTAATTAAATACCCTAACACTTAATTTATTCTGTTAGCAATTTTGAATATCTACAAAAAGCGTTTTGACCCTTTCTTGTCTTAACATAAAAAAGACCTTAAACTGTTGATATTTCCTTAAAAGTATTTAATCATTCGTATTCAAACCCTTACCTTTTACAAGCTTAAACTTTCAGTTTTGTGTTAATTGCAAAGCGTGTAAAAAAATTGAAACAATATTATCAGTTAAAAAGTGTCCCAACTGTCTGTTAAGTTATCTTCCTTTTACTTTTTCTCCATTTCTGGCTCTCTTTGTTTATTTACGTGTCTTTTGTTGTTTTGTTTTTCTAAACATTTTTTCTATCTTTGCTTTGCATAAATTTTCACTCCGTTTTGTTATCGATGGAGCTTTTCGAGGCCTTATTTCTATGCATGGGTGGGTGAAATGTTTTTGCCTTCGCTTTAATTTTCAGTTTTTTTTTTGTGCTTCGAGAGATGGTTCTATTGAGATAATATTTTTGTTTGTCGCCGTTTTCGTTGTGTTGTGTTTTTTAATCCTTTACCCAAATGACTGCAACAAAGTCAAGCGACCTTTTTTGTTGTTGAACCCCTTTTCCTGCTCCTGCTCCTGCTCCTGCTCATGTTTCGATTCCAGTTCCTTGTTGTGTGATCCTGGTCTCTATGCACGCGACATTTTATAGTTATTGCCAAAATTCCCTCGACGGTTTTAGCAATTTCTGTACCATTTACATTTTATTTTGTTGCATGTGTTGCTGTTGTGTCGCATCGAAAGGAAATTGCGACTCTATTGTTTTATAGTCGCAGCGGGTTTTCAGTCTCCCGTCCCGTCTGATGTTATCGATGGACAAAGCATGATGTATGGCAAAGAAATCGTTTCATAAAAAAGTAACAAACCAAATATTGAAGCTTTTTACGCTTTTAAGTTGCTTTTGCATTTGTTAAATGCTTTTTATGTTGACAGGCTTATAGAGTTGTTTGGAAACCTATTTTGAGTGTATTATGTTACACATGTTAAGTTTCTCATTAAACCTATTCAATAAAAAACCAAATGGTTTATTTACCTTCAATACAACAATTTCCGTTCCAAGTACCTTTATCCATTTATTTTTTTTCATTTAGGTCACTACTAAACTATAATATTTACTAATAAAAGTATTTAAAGCTGGTTTCATCCGAATAATATGCCTTAAAAACACACTAAATAGGTAAAAAAAATATAGCTTCAGCATAAATTGGGGAACTTTGCTGTGCAGGGAAATAAATTTCCCCTAACCAACAATGACGTCACATGCCAACCTGTTTGAACTCGTAGCAGTAAAACTACCCCTTGGGGAAGTGACATTCGTCAGGGGTATTTTGTTCTGTTGCTGCCGTTGTGGTTGTAAGGACAACACTCAATCTCCGAATGGTGCATTGAACCAAGCAGGCAAAAACGAAGGCTAAGGTCAATTGCAGTTGGGGTCGGCGCCTTCCAGTGAGCGACATGAAGACAAAATGTCCTTACCAACAGGGAAATTCTCAGCAAAATACCGCTGTTGAATGTCGTTGTTTGTGCTGCTGCTGCTGCTGCTGCCATTGAGTCCTTTTCAGTGCTTGTTGGGCATCGATGGCGCGCGGTTCGTGCTCGCAGCGTGTTGCGTGTGGTTGAGAAAAGTTCTAAAGGAATTTCTAGCGAAATGTGCGAGTAAATTATATTTGTTGACATCCAACCAAATGAAACATTCTTGAACAACTGTGGATTAACATAAAGAATGTTTCTATTGGTTTTTGGGCACACAAAAACAGTGTATGGAAATTGTAGTTAAAGTGCAATTTGAAATATTTAACCAGCTCATTTGCAATGCAGGCAACAAGGGCAAGCGACAGAGTGAAGCCAAATGCAAATCCTCAAACAAAAAATTGTCAACACAATATGCATAAGAAATAAGCTGGCGCCGGAGTTCGAGCAAAACAATGTGCTAAAGTGTGAGGCAACAAATAGAAACCAGCCTGTAAATATGTGAAAATGTGGAAAAAAAAAAACACAAATAAAAATAATGAATGCCAAAACACATGAGAACGACAGCAAGCCCAAAAAAGTAACAAAATAATAATCATAACCAGCGTCGGGGACATTACATAGTCTGTTTGTGTGTGTGTGTGTGTGTTTTGTGTTTGTGGCAGTGCCGACTTCCTGTTTCCTGTTTTAATGTTTACGTTTTGCGGCTGGCGGCTTCCGGCAAAATGTTGTCCTGTGTTTTGGTGTGGATTTTTGAGCTAATGTAGTGGCATTTTAGGCGCAACGAAATAATAGATAATAAAACGTAATGTAATGTCGTCCACGTTGGCTTAGCCAACACATACGTTTACGGATCTTCTCTCTCACACACACTTTCTCTCTCTCTCTCTGTTTGCTCTGTTTATCGCCTTTTAGTCCTTTACTGCGTGCGTGCCAAATGTTGATTATTGCGCTTTTCGCCTGGCTTTCGCTCGTTGTTGGCCATAATAAAAATCAGTCGCAAATCTTGCAACGCCCAAATGGAATGCAACAACAGCCATTCCAGCTTCTTAAATTAGATTAGATGATGTGCCATAATGAAGCTGTGCGCCAGGGAAAGCATAAACACGAATCCTTACACCCACCCACTCGCCTTACAAGGCAGAGTAAAGCACAAAAGTCGAGGAGCATATCTTGTGGGAGCTGAGTTTAAGTAGGGCAAAAGATTACACACGCAACGGATATTTGGAAGAACGCTTATATGTTATATATATGAGCATGTTTGCTTTAATGTTATTAAGTGGAAATGATAGGCTGTGATTTATATAGATTCAATAGGATCCCCCTAGGATGCTGTTGGATTTGTATATTTAAGTTTTCCGAATATTTATTTAATCATTATTTACAACTGTAGGTCGGAGAAGAAGTTCAAAAAAACATTTATATCAATATGAAAATTAAATAACCCTTTTATAAAATTACGATTGCTTAAGATACTGATACTGATAATTTTTTGAAAACAGAAATGTCCCTCAAAGGGAAAATGAATATAAATAAATTTGTTAGCCTAAGTTACTGAAATACTTTTAATTTTTGTATAAATTGTCTCTTTAAATGAAATAATAATTTTCGATTGAAAATACATATTGTTATTTGTTTTAAAAACATTATTGATATATGCATATTTATTCTTATTAACATACAAATCAAGTTAAATGAGAAACGCAAAAGATTGTTTATTGAAGCCTTTTTTCTCAACCAATCAAAATGCTAATTATCTCATTAGTAATAACTATTAAATCTCACGTTCAGCACTTAATAACTCACATACATGTATATGTATGTACGTACATATGTTATATTAATTACCATAGTCTGACACTAGGAATTTAAAAATACATCTTTGAGTAACATGAACAAGAACAACAACAAGATAAACTCTGAACATGTTTGGCTTACTCATTAATATTCTGTAACTGTAGCCAGCGAGGTGCACAAAAACTCATACTCGAAAAAAAAAACGCAAACATAAAACGTGCCACCTAATTTTAGGCAAAGTAAAACAACTAGAAGAAGATGTAGGAGTAGAAGAAAAACTTAGGATTACGTGTCAAAATTGCGGAAAGCTGCTTAAAGTTCATGTCTAGCAAATATGTTGAGCAAATTACTTGAAGTATAAATCAATTGCTAGTGTGAACAGAGAGAGTGGGAGTGAGCAGGGGGTGCTATCCTCCTTCCACCTCCTTTCCTGCTGCAATTGAGTTTTCCACTCGTTACAATTAAAGCTCTGGCTTTTGAAATGCTGCATGCGTGTCTCCTCTATGTCTATATCTTTACTTCCGGCGCAACCGGAAGTACTCAAGCAAAAAGAAGAGGCTACAGAATAGAATAGAAAAAAAAATGTTGCTGCTGTTAGGGGAACAAGACAAACAAATCCAAAATAAACAAACGTTGTCTGCATTCCACATCCCCAACAACCCAACAACAACAAAAAAAACAACAAAAAAACAGCGAGAAAAGAAGCTGAAGAGAAATGCTTACGAAGCGGAAATTAAGACCCACTCCAATGTGCTAGTGAGGAGAGTCCCAAACAAAGCTGCCAAAAGTTCGTAAACAAACACATGTCTGACTACCTTACCCCCCAACCCATTTCGCACGCTCTGTGCGTGTGTGTAAACAAGCCCCAAAACATATCACATTTTAATCCGATGTAGTGGAAAATTGCGCAAGAACGAAAAATGTATTGTTTTGCACACGGAAAAAAAAGTGTGCAGGATTGATTATGGTGTCATTGCTTAAACGGATTAGGAAGACTTGTGATAAGTTTCAATAGCAGCTGTTTTAATTAAAAAGTCGCATCAACCATTTCCCAATTCACGTTTTCATTCCACCTCGCAAAATCCTTACAAATGTCCCGAACGTTAAATTTAATAGTCTTTGCTATTGTCTTGAGTTATGAGCTCAACACGTGACCATATGGCTGCTCCCTCTCTTGCTCCTCCATGGCTCCGCTTGGCAATGACTGGAAAATTGCCGTTTCTCTCTGTTCGGGTGTTTATTTCCACTTTAAATTAGTGTAAATTTTATGCGCCGTTCACATAAATATGCAAAGATATTTTTGTTTGTTTGTTTTTTTTTTTTTTTTTTTGGCTTGGTTCGGTAGGGTAGGGGTGAATAAAATGTCCATTTCATTAATGAAGAAACAAGTGAAGCGCGTGTTCAGCTTATTTTCAACTGCTGTTGTTCAAGCTGCTTTAATTAGTATACCCATTGTGTTAGTTGAAAAGAAAGGCATACGCTTATGTAAAGCTGCATTTATATGAGTATCTTTCACTAAATTAATGTTTGTTTAACACCTTTTTTACATTCTCACTTTATTTACAGTGCTTAGTTTAAAGTCTGCCTAGCTCTACTTTTGATTACATTCCAACTGTGTTAGTTAACTCCGCCTGTGATTTTCGGCTAGGATCTACGGCTATCTACCTTATTGCCTGGCACATTCTTGGCCAACAAATTTCCATATTTTACTTCACTCTGCACAGCTTTTTCTACAGTTTTAGCCGCATCCTCCTCCTCTGCCCCTAATAAATTGTCCATAGCTGTCATACTTTTAGGCATTTAATAAATTTTATGAGTCTGTCGCTGTTGCTGCCTCTTCTTGTTGCCTGTTTTTTGTTTTTTTTCTTCGCCATTGCCTTTTGGGTTTTGCTTTCTTTTTTAATAACATTCGTACTCCAACGATGTCCGCCCTGGGGCTATCTCTTTTTATTTCCCTCTCCCACTTTTCCTCTTCTTCAGTTTGTCTGTAAATTGCAAATGTGTATTTATTTCCCTTCACCCTGTATTCCCTTCGCTCATTTCGTTTCCCTAAAAAAAAACAGCATGCAACAATCTTTTATATGAGTTTATTATGTATGCTTTTGCTTAAAACATACAATTTCCTCAAGCGATTTCCGTTTGCACTGATAAGTCTTATTAAATTCGAAGCTGCTCTCTTGAGTAGGTGAGTTGGAGGGTTTTCATGCTTTGCTTTGGGCATTTAGATGCCTGCCTCTACCCACACCCAAGCGATTGGTTGTTAACTAGCTAAAATATGACGCCTGCTTTGCAATTTGGGCTTTAATTGAATTGCGCATAGATTTTGTTTTAGTCTCAGAGGGGTCGCTAAAGCTCCAGCTGGCTATTGCAGACAAATTGTTAGCACAAACACACACACACAGAAAAAAATTGTTACCCCCCAAAGTTTTGGTTGACTGCCACATTTCGACGCCTGTGCCACGCCCCACTCTTTTCGTAAAACTCGCGGCATAACTCAAAAGTCTTTGGAAGTGTTTGAAACTGTCATACGCACGAAGTTTTTCTTTCGCTTTCCCACCTTACATCTGTCTGTCTCTTTCTCAATAACGACAACTAGTATAACAACGGACTTTGCCACTTTATTATATAAAAATAAAGAGTACATCGATTATTTATAGGGTTTAGTGAGAAAGCAGTCGATTAGGAGCTAATGCAAAAATATAAAAAACTATTTAACGTTTTTTTATTTAAATAAAAAGTCGGCAAGCTTAGAATATTCAATGAAATTAATTTATTTGCTGAACAAATACAAACTATTTTCAATCATTTCATTAGGGTATCTACGTATATATATATATATATAGTATTTTCACAGGTCTTGTAGAAGCTAGCATTTTGTCAGCTTGTTTGACTAGCATTGAGTGCTGAAATAAAAGAAAGTATGCAAGTAAGAAAGAAAGAAAGAAAGAAAGCAAAGCGAAAAGCATAAGAACTAACGCGTTTTGGGACAACACCGAATCAAAAGCATTTTCTAACCAACTTTGGTTGCGGTGAAGTTTCTGCAGAGGCGGCGCAAAGGACTGAGATTGAGTGCAAATAAAATGATGTCATGAAGTGGCAGCGGCAAAAGTCCTTGTTGTCCTTCGAGCAAGTAGAGAAGCGGTGGAGGTGGAGGTGGAGGGTAAAGAATGAGAGAGGGGCAAATGCATGCTCCACTTTATTTTAGCTATCAACTCGTAAAGTTTGCGGCTTGATGGCCATGCTGGGTTGGGCTGGGCCAAGCAGTTACTTAACAGGGGTTGTGCGGCGGCGAGGGGTGGCGTTCTGTGATTTTTCTGCACGAACTCACAGAAACCGCAGCCGGCATGCGGCTTTCAAATACTTGAAGCACAGCAATTACAACAACAATAATAACAAACTCGCAATGCACAAATCTTTTGACAAGTATTTTGTCAACTTTTCCACAGCGAGAGAGAGCAAAGAGAGAGAGAGAGAGAGAGAGAAAGAGGGGGAGAGAAAGAAAGGACCTGCTGCTTAAGTGCATTAAGAGTGCGGAGAGAAAACTTAAATTGTCGCCCCTTGCTTTTGTAGAAACTGAGAGTTTGGCCAAGTTAGAGTGCAATGGCTTAAAAGCAGCTGCTAGCTGCTAGCCAAGCTACTAATTAGCCTAATATAAACATTTTTTACCTTCAGCTTTTGCAAACTTAATTAAAAATTCACATTTTACTTGCAAATTACTTTTAGACACACTGAAAAATAGTTTAATGAAAGAAAGACTACTTAAAATGAGGCCAGTGCTTAATTTTCATGCCATTTTTTTGTGGCACTTTTTAGGCCATTTAATTTGTTCATGCGCCAGCAATTATGCATTTTGTTGGCTTACAGCTTGGGTTTCTGAAAGTTATTATTGTTGTTGTTGTACTTTTGGGCCGACTTTTCAATTTGTTATTGTTGCGTTGGCATTAAAACTTTTTCCATTTCCCATTTCTGTTGCGTCATTGTTGTTGCATACTTTTTGTTTTCGCATAGTTGCAAGAAACTGGTCATTAAGATATTTGAGTTGGGCAAGTAATTCAAATTTCAAATTGCAAATTCCTTCATTTTGTGCAAGTTTGCTGAATTATTATCTCAAGCGGACAAAATATTAAAACACCTGCTTCAATTCCTTTTGTCCTTTATCGATGATTTCCAACAGTTTCAATTTTATCATTTCAACGTCATCAAATATGCAACTTTTGACACGCCTTCACATTGTTCTTTTTAGTATTTTGCATTTTCCCCTTGCAAACACACACACACACACACACACACACTGTATTTTTGTATGTCTTCAATACCTTTAAATCAGCTTTGGCTTTTTTGCAGTCTTGTTGCATTTTCCTTTTGCTCCTGCTGCCTTTATCAGAATTTATTGTCTATATGCAGTTGAGGGGCTTGTGGTTTTTCCATTAAGCGTAGAGTTTCAATTTATTTGGGACAAATGTTTGACTCGACTTAAAAAATGTGTGTGTGTGTGTGTGTGTGTGTGTATGTGAGCAATTTGTAGAGGACTTAACGACACTTGTAGTTTTATTTGAGGTTTAAAATTAAAGTGCTACAAAATATTCAATAAATGAATTTAAAAGTGAATACTTGTTAGCACATTGAAATATATAAGTAATGACTTTTCAAAGAATTTTTGTGTTTATCATCAAGAATGATGAAAAAGTCTTTCTTTGATTTTTAAATTTTGAAGAAAACGTTTAAGCGAAAAGTTTATAAAAAAACGTTTTTTCATTTACACTTTTTCCAATCCATAGTTCGGTAGAGCCTTGTTTCCTTCTTTAAAATATGGCTTATCTGTATGCCTTCTCATTTCCTTCTCAACACTTCCTTAGTGATGTTAATTGCTTTTGTAGACAAATTATAAATCGGTCGAGTGGTCCGTTTGTGCATCACTCAAAAACAGACAAAACCACACTCGCTGGGTTCGTGACCATGACTTTGGCTTTGGCTCTGGAGTTAGCCCTTAGCAACCAACAACAATTAAAACCGGAAACGGAACTGGGCACAAAACAACAACACACAGATAGCAAACCTCTCTCTCAGCTGGCCAGTCGCCAGTTTTAATTTAACTTTGACATGCATCAGCTCAAAAATCCAATTACAAAACAAATGTACAAAGCGTGCGTCCCTTTTTTTTTTGCTTGTTTTTGAAAGCCCCAAGCTAAAACCCCATTAACGCGCTTGTAGATATTTTTAGCAGCAGCAAGAAAAAATATAACGCTTAAGATTTATGAAACCATTAATTTTATGTGAGAACACAGCAACAAAAACGAGAAGAGTTTAAATATTAAATTAAAAACCTAGAACTGTGCATGAAAAACGTGCTAAAAGTGAAAAAGCTATGCAAGTTTAAAGAACTTTTTGGGAAACCTTTCTCGCTGCCCCTGGCAATGAGTCGCAATTATGAGTGGATAAACAGGAGGAATAGCAGCCGCCTAACATGTCCAACACTCGAGGCAAACTGCGACCCGATCGCAATGCCAATGAGGAGCAGCAACAACAGCATCAACAGCAGCTTCTCCAACTGGGCGCACGTCCCAAAGTGCAACAACACTTGAAGACTGAAAGTCCCAACTACATGGAGTTGGAGTTTAGCCAAACCGTTGTGGGTCGCAGCTTTAGTGAGCTGCCTGTGAGCTATGCCACCAGCACAGTGATGCAACGTGAGCCAGCACCACCCACCCCGCCACCACTATCGCAGATGCCATCGCGACTGTTGCACTCGGCACCCAATACTCCAAGTCGTGGCAAGGTGGTGCTAAGCAAAAAGGAACGCAAGGAGCTAAGCAAGCAGCTGTGCTTTGAGGAGCTGGGAGCTGGTAGTGCCTCTGCACAGTCCAGCCCCTACAAAGGACGCGTCACCGAGTTGAAGAACTGCATTGCACGAGGATTATTTGCTACACTACATCGTGGCTCCCAGAAAGCACATCAACATCAACAGCAGTCGCAACAGCAGTCGGAGATTGGCAGCCAGGATTTGCAGTTAAGTCAGGAGCTTTCGCCACCACCGCCTGCACCGGAGCTAGTTAACAACAATGAGGATGATGTCTCGGCCGGCGACTACAGTGAGAAGTTGAAGAATCTTCCAGTGCGTCAAAGGAAGGCAGCCACCTCGCACATGGACAACTATTGCCTGTTTGATCCGATTGATTTTATCAATGAGAAGGCGTTGCGTTATCCCAGCAATACCAAGCATGGATTGAGAGATCCTTTGTTCAGTTCACGACAGCATTTGGTGTGCGAGGATGAGGAGGATGAACTGGTTCCTGAAGTCATCTACGATGTGGAGGAGGGCGAAGACCTCGAGGAGACCATCATTATTGAGACGTCCGGGGCGGCGGAAGTCGAGACGGAAACCAGCGCTTGTGCTCTGCCCAGTTTTGAGCATCACAATTACTTTGTCATCGACCCGGCGGACTTTCAAATGGAGCCACAGATCATGGACATAGGCATACCCAATCCTTATAGCAATGAGCAACTGGTTAATGCAAAGCTTGAGCAACAGCTTCTCAATGAATTCAATGCCGGTCCCAGCATGTCCAACAGTCAGGAGTCCAAGGATACAGAAACAACATCCACTGCTCTCGTTGAATCTTCCACCTCTACCAATTCGGCTAGCTCCAGTGGCAGCTCCTCCACACAACCCAAAAAGAAGCTCACATTTCTCAATCTGTCACCTTTTCGTCCGGGCGCCAACTCCCCTAAGAAATCGCAACAAAAGGGTGGCGTTGAACAGCGTGCCACCTCCGAATTGGTCACCTCGGATCACATGCTCCATCTGCAGCAATTGTTGCAGCAGCAGCGCAAGGATCAACGTGCTCACACAGTGCCCATCGAATCCAACTACGTGTTGTTCAATCCGGGTCCAGTGCCCAGTCGTCATGTTCAATATAAGATACGCAAACCCCGACCGCTCTCCACGCACAGTGATGCGGATAGTGGTTTCCTGTCGCCCTGCTCACCCGACGAACTGAAGGCAAATCCTAGCATTCTGGTCCTACAGCAATGCGACAGCGTTCAGGGTTATATTGAGGTGAGCTAACTGTCCTGTTTTCATGAATCTTTGAATTTTTGGTAATGGTAATTAATTTGAATTTATACTTAGAAATTATTGAGTTTGTTTTTTCTCTGTTATTGAATAATTATCCCCAAATGCAAACTGTTAAAGGGTCATTATACTATATGAATTTATTTAGCGACTGCTTTCCTGTAATCTAAATATTTTCCAATTGCTCTTACAACCTTCAAATGGAACTGCACCTTATTAATATCGTTAAGATATTCAAATTATTGTTAAGGCACAGTTCTATAAACGTTGCGATAAAATGGAAAGGTTTTTCTAAACCTGCTCGAGGCTATAGTACATGTGTCAGCTCCACAATCACAACCCTATGCACACCCCAAATTCGCATATATGGTATCTTAAGCTGGTAATGATTGCGGCATGTTCAGTTTTCGCACTTGTCGCCATTTGCCGGTTCACTTATCTTAACGAGCGGGCAACTTAACAAGTCTTATTATGCAGCTGAACCCACCCCGGGGAGTTACATATCCCCAGCCCACATTAAAATCGTAGGAAGTCCACCCTGTAAGCAAGAAATTATCAAACTGCAGTTCATGCAGCCGTCAGGGGGTGTTGGTTGGTGGCTTAGAGGGTTGTGTTTGGCTTTTGGCCCTGGTGATTGCATCAATTTTAGTGTTTTCTTTTGCGTCAAGTGGCTGCTTTTGTCGCTTCCGCCATTCGGTGCCTCCGGGGAGCAATCAATCCTCGCGTTGCCACTGTGCGCTTCATTAGTTTCTTCTAGCTACCAAACATTAAAAAAATAACAAAGTAACGAGAGAAAGAGAAAATATAGAGGATGTGAGGAAAATATATATATACAATAACAAGTGAAAAATTCCTGTTTGCAGCAGCTGTGTGCATCGCCATCGTTTGGCGACTTTTAATGGAATTGAATTAAGAACTGAATTGTTGCTATGGCATTGAGTTACATTCCACTTGCCACATGCTCTTTAATGAAACTCCTCGCCCACAGACCAAGTTGCACTCGTACCCGAAAATTGCTAGCCACGGGCATTTTGAGTCATTTGTAAATTGAAAATGTGAAAACAACGCAATATACGAGGCAAAAAAACTCAGCTCAGCTGAGCTCAGGTTTCTCTTTAGGCCATGGAGTAATCGTTGTGCCTGCTGTCCAGCAAAATATCTGCTTTTTTGGCCACTCTCAACGAAGTCGTACGAGAGCGAGTCAAGTGTCAAATGCAGTGCTTTTCATATTTGTAATGAAGGCCTTAAGGAAAAAACCAGAGGGAGGCTCTGAATGGTCGTCGAAAGTAAATGGGTTGTAAATCGATGTCGCCAAGGGGCTAGCTTGAAGCTCAAGGTTAATGGGGCTTGTAAAGCAAGAGCAGTTGAGTATTGGGGGGTAACACAAAGATGTAGTTAGTAAACTGTGTAAGGGTTATGCGAAATGGGAATTGCGGAAAATATGGTTAAATACGTTTTCGGTTTAATTATTAAAATAATGAAAGAGAAATACTTAAAAATAAGTTCACAAATTACATGACGAACACCAAAATTAACCACGCTGCAAAAAAGAAAAATATTCTGAACAACTAGAACTCTAACCTTTGTTATGATAACGTTTAAGTAGTAACAGCGTTAAATGAGCTTTTAAATGGAAGCCGATAAAGAGAACCAACTATTCCTCGACTTTCCGGTTTAAATTTACAACTCTGTTGCGTTTGTTTATCGCATTTAATAGTTCTATCTACTCCAGAGCTCTTCCCACACACACACACACACACACTCATTAATTCTAAGCCGAACAAAACTCGAGCAATTTATGCAAAGCGACACATGGCTCGCATCCACTTGCCCATAAATTTGCAAAGCTCTCCAACCACTTCAACTTCTTGTGCTCTTTGTTTTTTGTTGGGCCTAACCAAATGTTCTGCGGCTAGTCCACCCATTTGGGTGTTGATCCTCCTCGCGCTCTTTCTATATGTATATATAAAGAGAAGTAGTAGTTTTAGTGGTATGTATGTATGTGCGTTTGCCTTACAGCCCAAAAGAACTCAATTGCAAATTGCAACGGCACTCAGGCATGCAATTTTCCAAACAACAGAACAGACGTTGACATACACACCGCCCTCCCACACTGGCACTACCCCCTTTTCCATGAATACTTCCTGCAAGGCGCTAAGCTGTCAAATGTCGGACGTTGTCGTCCTGGGTTGCTGCCACCACAGCGACAGCGGCTGCTGTTCCAGCTGCTGCTACGACTACTTTTAACTGGGGTTGTCATGCCACACCCAAACTTTGGTTACATGCGCCCCCCAAATATACTTCCTGTTTCCGAAGAGAAGGGTGGTAGGGAATGATGTCGCGTGTCGCATGCTACTTTATGTAAGCCTGGACACAAGCCCGTACTACATAAAGTACGCACCGACATTGTATTGCGTTTCTCATTGCCTTCTCTTGCCGATTACGGATTACTGATTAGTCCAATAAGTTGTAAAAAGTGTCGCGCGGGCCGATTATCTACACTGGCTTTTATTTCGATAACTTTTTGATTTATGACTGGCAATAAATGTTCAATGTGCACTCTATAATTGTGTGGCGCCGGATGTTGCTGCAGCCGTACAACAGAAGGATATATTAAATGACCAGTGCTAAAGCCATATGTGCATAATTTTGTGCACATAATAATGCGGAGTAATTTATAAAAAGAAAAAAATCAAATGGATTGAATATGTTTGAGCAGCGTTTTGTTCGACAAACATTTGCTCTATTAAACGATTTTAATAATAATAGTTTATAATTGTTCTAGTACAGTTTACAACATTTGTATTTTACTCATACTTATAAGTATAAAACAAGTTTTTGGTGGTTGACTTGCTTTTCATTTTGATCAAATATTTTTAATCCTTATGCTGTTATTCATTAACTTCAATGAATAAAGTTTGAAATTTATAAATTTATAAACATTTCTTTTTATTGCATAACAAATTGTAATTTTTTGGTGCAAAATATATGCAACAGTTTTTACACTTAATTCGATTTGTGTTTTTTATCTCTGTTTGAAACTATTTTAAATGAATTGTCGTGTTGCATGCAAAACAAGAACAGCAAAAACTCATTTCGCATTGCAATTATGCATCTGAGCCGATAAACGACTGAAATTGGAAAATGGAGCTGTCAATATGGTAGGATGTGGTGCCGAGAGAGAGAGAGAGTGATAGAGAGAAAGAGAGAGAAGAGGGGGGTGGCATATCCCGCTGGGCATTAAAGTTGAAGCCGAATTAAGCGGCAATTCATTTTCCATGGTTTTCCTCTTGTACTCATTTGTTTCTCTTTATTGTTTTCCCCACACATATATTTGCCAGTTCGTTGGACTTAAAAATAATTTTATTACAAAAATATAATGCATATGAGTAAAAATGTGTGTGTGTATATTAATTTTGTGCGTTAATTTTATGGCCAGCTGGGCCGCATTACCAACGTCTGTTGCGCCGGAACTTTGCACATAAAGAAAGAGAGAGAGGCACTGAGCCGTTTAATGGATGCTGGCGTTATTAATGCACATGGGACAAGGACAACATTGCGAACATTTTTTCTTCCCTACATTTTTGCTTGACTTTAAGTTTCTTTCAATTTTGCCTCGCACTATCTGAAAAGCATTTGCCTCATGCCTGGTTTGGTCCACTGAACGTTAGAGCGCCATAGTAGTGCCAGTGCCAGGGTTGCCCAGGCTTTAAAGGCAGTCAGCCAAGACCAACCAGCTTGGAGCAAGGACCCAAGAGGAACGTACAACACTGACAGCTAAATGCGTTGCACTTATGCTTAAAACATGTCAGACGCTGTAGACAGCAGCACTCAAATCGACTAACACACAGACAGACGGACGGACAGATGGAACGACAAATGCAATATACGATGGCCGCAAATGCAGTTGAAATATTACTGCATTACCTTTTGGCGTACTCTGTTTTTTTCAGGTATTTAATGCTTCCTTTGCTATAGAATTAAGTTGTGGTGTAATGTGAAATAAGTAATTGAGTTTAAGATGTATGAAAATTGGAATTTTACCTGGGCATATAAATAAAGATAAAGATAAAATATATATAAAATTAAAATGGTTTAAGAAAAGGTCAGGAAATATTTGTGTGTGTACCGCATTTACTGCATACTTTGCTTAGTTTCAATGTTCCATATCTCCGGTGTTTCTCAACCGATTTTAATAAAAACAGATTTACGGGTTGTCATTATTTTGATTAACATTTTTAAACGCCGTCTTAAAGTTTTCAAGATTTTGTTGTTGGATATCGGAAACGAAAGTTATCGAAAATTTGAAACAGACTTGTACTGACTAGGGATTAGTCGAGCTTATGTTCCAAATCTGGAGTCTTTAGCTCTTATAGCCTCTGAGATTGAAGTGCTCATATATACGGACAGACGCACGGACAGACGCACGGACAGACGCATGGACAGACAGACATTGCTATATTGAATCGGTTGTTGATGCTGATCAAGAATATATATACTTCATGGGATCGGAGATGCTTCCTTCTGACTGTTACATTCTTTTGCACAAAACCATTCTACCATTTTTACCCATTTTCAATGGGTTAACGGTATAAATAGAAAGATTAAAACGTTTCGTACAAACTCATTCTTGATATATCCACTTTATTAAAAAAATGCTTAACTTTAAAAAGCCCAGAAAAAAACTTTGCTTTTCGTTTCTTTCCCACGTTTAAATATTTTAAACAGTCTGTGACCCATTTTTCATAGTTTAATAGTCTTTAGTCTTTATTGTCTTTTGAAGCACTTAATCCATGCACTTCAATTTCTGTTGCACTCAAAATGTCAGCTTAGCCATATTTTGTGAATTGCTGTCAATAATTATGACATATTTGTCAGCGCATAAGAATGTTAAGAGGCAAAAATTTGTTAGCTTGCTGTAGAAGCAAAAACGGAACGCTTAGTTGGATTTTTAGCTGCCTCGACGGCAATACCATTTACCGTTTACTCCCGCACTACCTATCTCAATCTTCTTTCTCACTGTAAACATCAGCATGCTAACGCTCTCCTACTGTGAAAAATTATAGCCATGATTTTTGGCCACTAACAAGGCAGTGGAGCCTGAAAACTCTCCGGTACTTTGGGTCTCGTTCCGTTGATGTTGCCAGCATTTTGCAGCAGTTGTTTTTTGAGTTTTATGTTGCTGTTGGTTTTGTTGTTATTGCATAGTTTTTGGCGCTTAATGCATATTTTAAACTGCTTTGGCAGGCGTCTGCAGGCCCGGAAAAAGCGCATTTTTGGCTTATTGGCAAAATTATTTATTAAATTATGCCGCTGGCCAAAGCTGCCGCTTGGCTGCACTTGAATGTGCTGCTGTTGTTGTTGCTTGTTTGTTTAACTAACTAATTAAAAAGTTATATTTTTTGTAGTGCATGGCGTATTTATGAGCTGCCGTTAGCCTCAAAGTATGCAATTAATTTAAGAAAGTCAAGCAGCATCTGAAGCTGAAGCAGAAGTTCCAAGAAGTTAACGCATAGAACTTTGCGTAAAAACGCAAAATAATTGCATTGTTGCATTTCAGATTACTTAGATGCAATTTTTCTTTAACGTTCATCCCTTTTTCGTCCTTTGTTCCTTGTTATCTGCCTAGTTATTTGCATTTGCTTTCGGGCATAACGATTCACCCAGCGAGCGCTTTGTGCAGCTGAAAGGTAAGAAAACATGGCACATAAATCAGTGCAAGGAGTGAAAAGAAAAGAAAAAAAATGGCAAAAAGCATTCAAACAGAGAGACATAGATGCCATCAAGCATTGCCTGGAGACGCGCCCGAGAGACAGTAAGAAAGAAGAGATAAAGTTGCCCTGGCAAAAATAGCTTTGCACAGCTTATAAATGTGAACAAGCAAAAAGACAGCTTAGAACAAATAAATGCTGTTCAGCTAAAGGGCATAGTGTTGCTTAGATACTCTTACTGAGGGGTTGTTTATTAGGGAATCTTAGTTTTTAAGATAAGATTATTATTAGAAATAGATGCGTACAAATTTTTTATGATTTTAATAAATTTTTATAACCGTAAAGTTTATCTTCAAGTTTTAAACTTAACTAAAATGTTTACATGCTTTATTTTCAGTTACTTAACAAAATACTGTTTGCATAACTTTGAGCATAGCTTACAGCACAAAAAAAGCAAATATGAATTGCAAAAAATTTATATAAATTCTAAGATACTTTGCATTGTGCAATAGTTCTGCTTTTGATTAAGCTTTGAGTTTTGGGCAAACAGTTATGAATGACATTAAATATTTAGTTTAGTAAGCTATCACAAAAAAAAAGACAGCCACATCAAATGACTGGCATTTTTGGGATATGTACCAATTAGTTTAGACAACAAACAAAAGCAAATAATTGCCTAGATTAATTGGACTTTGGTTGTTACGAGTCGTTTGCGTAACCTGGTGATAAAAGTTATAACAACAAAACAAACATGAGAATTTATGATGTGACGACCCCTGTCTTCCAATCCCTAACTCAACTGATTATGGGGGTAGACGATCAATAACCTTAGCTGTGGCATATAAAAACCATAAAACTAATGCCCCAGCCTGGGGAGCAAAATGTCACGGGCTTAGCTGTGAGTCTAGTGAAATTAATAACCTGGTTTACTTTTTTTCCTTCCTTCCTTTTTTTTTCAACATTTTTCTATGCGTATCCCTTTTGAACTGTGGGCTGTTGTTGTGCACATGCTCCGGGATTTATTTGCCGGAAATAAATATTAGCCGCAGTCAAACACACTTAAGCCTATGTCGAGGCGACATCTCTTGGCCATTTATAGTTTTAACAGGGGTTCTCGCTCTTTAACAAAAGGGGGTTTTACACAGGCTTAGAACTTGCTTTACACGCACGTACACAATGATATATATTTCTATATATTCCGTTGTTGTTGTTGTTGTTGTTATTATTGTTTTCAACAGCCGCGACGTTTCCCATAATTGATTTTGTATTAGCTTGGAGGCAAGGGATGCTGCCTAAACATACACACACACACACAAGGTTACATCCATGTGCGTTACTGCATTTTACGGATATTGAATTTCAAAGAGTTTCTATGCGCAAATGTATGTTTGTGTGTAAGCTGCCATCAATCTCGTTCAAGAGTAAATGAATTTTCGTCTAAGATTACAATATAGCAACTGTCAAATGCAGCTTCATACTATATTTAAGCTCCATGAAACTTCAACTCATAATCGAATTCAACAAAAATCTAATTTTCAAAGGAGACAAAAAACAAACATCAACCTTAATATATTCTTACCCCAGGATGAGTGCTTGTATATACCTGTGATGGACCTGCTGTAGACCGTTCTAGAAACCCCAAAAACATTTCGTCTGAGCCACGAAACATAAATGCAAAAAAAAATGTACTAGTGAAGAGAGTGTTGCTTGAGATGTAAATGGTGAACAACAAGGGATTCTTTATGAATTCATGTCGATAAAAGTAAGCTAAGATGGTATAATATTCAAATGCTTTCTTCAGATAATAATATATATATTTGGACAAGTTTATAATAAATTCCAGTTTCTTAACCTATAAAAAGGTCAAATAATTCAATATTTGATAAACACATATTAACAAAATTGAAAATGGAGATAACTACTTCAAAGCGTAGCAATATAAAAAAATCAAGTGTTATATCTATCTTTCTTCTAAGATAGCATATTATTTCTTATAAGCTTAATATTGTGAAGAAAAAATAAATATAGAGTAATTTTTTACTGTGAACTTAGAAGTTTGTTTTGTCTATGATCAAAAGTTGGATTACTTAAAGAATGATATCATATATTTATGTTTATGAAATAATATTTTTGGCTTTTGACATGCCAAGTTATTTGAACATTTCATGCTGTCAAAAGATATTACAACTGTAAGACGAATGTGTTTTATTTTTCGTCCATGGTAAAAAGGTTCATATCTCTCTAATCAATCAAAATTGTTTGGCTAACGTGACTTTTATAAGTATAAGTCGATAGCAAATGGGATGCATGATCGATATAAGCTTAAAGATAGATTTCTGATTGTTTTTTTTTTCTTTCTTTTTTTTACAATCATAATCCATCAATTTGGTGATGACTTCAGAAGCAGCCCTCGCTGTACGGCTGCTGTTGCTACTGCTGCTTGCAACCACCAAACAAAAGGCCAAACAACAAAGAGAAAATTGAGTTGCTGTTGTTGTTTTTGTTGTTGTTTGCTGCATAGACAGCAGACAACAGAAAACAGAAGCCTTTCGCCTGCGAGCATCAAGAAGGGAAATATGTTGCATAGGTTGCCATTGACTACCAAAAAATCTCACTGTCCGTTGCACTTACAGCACAATCAGTCCCTCTCCCTTTACCTTCCCTGTCCGGAGTGTGTAATAATTTGCTTTCGTGTGCCTCACCCACAACTATGCAGCAGGGGGTAGTATGTAGTCTGCCAACCCAGAGGGTGAAGGAGTGAAAGCCGCTTCATCAGCAATTTGAGCTACCGGTTCCTGATCTGTGCGAAAGTATAACAAATATTTATGCTTTGAGCTGTGTTATTAGATTTTAATTTCTTGCACCCATGGAAATGGTAAAAGGTTTCACCCTTAAGGTACGACTTACATTTACTCTCCGCCCCCGTATATTTTGATTCCTTCTATTCTGCGTGCAAATGTTTCTGGCGTGTATTTTCTACTTCGAGGGTGGCAAACTCAAACTTTTAAAGGGCGAAGGGGGGGGGGGGGAGGAGGAGGTAAGTAGTACCTTTTTGGGCCTTGTTGCAAGGTGTCATGCCCTGTAATTGAGTATGGTTTACACGCTTGTGTGTCTCATCATTTTGGCATTTGCTGCATTTGCAACTTGCAAATATTTGTCTAACTGCCTTCGTTAGGGCGTATTTTATTCTTTCTATTCTATTGGACTATTTTTTAAGTGCTTGCCACAATGCAAATTTCTGTTTGGCACGTGATGAAAGTTCGAATGCATGGGAGAGGAACGGTAGAGAGGGAGAGATTACATACAGCAGCTGTTTCAACCACCCAACTTTCTTAACATTACTTGGTTTTTCGGGGGTTGGGTTGCGCTGACTGTAACAAAATGACGTTTACAAAATTACATTATTAGAAATTGATGATTGCGTTGAGAGGGTTTTTTTTCTCTAAGGGTGAGGGTGGAAGTGTGGGTTTGTGCGTGTTTGTGCGGGTGTTGTCAGTATTTTGCTCTTTTTATTTAGCAGTAAAATGCTTAAAATTGTTAGTTTCAGGTGCGAGATAAGGTATGGGAGTTGCTGGCAAGTGGCATACCATTAAAAATAAAGCTAGAAATGTGTCAGTAGCACTCTAATGAGCCTCTCAGTTGCACTCACTCTAAAAAAGGAGAGGGCATGGAAGAAAGGGCATACAAAAAGACCTATTCTTGCTGAGGGAATTTTTAAATAGTACACAAACCACATTTCAACTGGTTTCGGTTCGTTGCCCACTTCCAAGCTGAGCCACATTTACCAACTGCGCGACAAAGTAGAATAACATAGAACTAATACAAACCGACAACTGCAACTTCGTTTTGGGTTGCAGCACGCACTCAGTCATTCACTCCCCACTTTATCACCCTTCCCACCCTTCTGTCGGCCATTTATCCACTTCCATTTCACTTTGCAAAATGTTGCATAGTTTAAATATGCGTTTTCGCTTCGTAGCTTACTCGTTTCGTCTCTGCGACCATTTTTAAATATTCTCAAAAAAGGCACGTTGACGGTGTAAATGATGCCCAAAAAAGCTTTTAAGCTTCATGGCTATAGGAGCTTCAAATACAGTTCAGTGGGTGGAGGAGTTTCAAATGTTTGTTAGATAGGGAATTTTAAATTTTGAATCATATTGTCTGATTCAGGATTTATGGCATTAACATTAATTAATAATACATTTTAAAATAGCTAAATTGAAACAAAGTCTATGCTAAAAAAGCTAACGTCTTAAGGTATGTTTGAATATATTTATACTCATCAGATCACTTGAACAAAAATGTCTAACATGTAACTTCTTAAACGACTCTCGCAGTTTTCTGACACCATTCAATGTTTGCTTTTACTATTTTTCTTTTTATTTGTGAGCATACAAGAACTGGAAAATACAACCTATCTGGGCACACTCTTAAAAATGGAGTAGCAAAAAACTAGTCAAAAGGTATTACAGTTCTTTGTATGTATGTGTGTGTGTGTGTGTGTTTGGTGTTTGCATTGCATAAATGTTGCTGTATTTGGCATAGATTTGCATGGAAATAAGGAAGGGTGGAACAAGAAAGGGTGAGAAGCTTGCATAGTTGCTGCTATCGACTGGCAACATATTGCCATCGTTGCAACGCCCGAAACTTCCTGTTTTTTATTTGGTCAGTGGCAATAAAAGTGTACGACGACGACGCCGTTTAAAATGATAGACCGACAGACAGGCGGACAGAATAGGAAGTTGACTATTTGCATGAGTTAACTATTGGGGGGCTGCCTGAGCATTTATAAAGAAAGTCTTACAGCTTATAGGTACAGGTGACGCTTTTGTTTGGTTAATTGTTTGTTTTTATCATTCATCTCTGTGATAAGAGACGACGATGACGGAGACAGAAAGATTTTCAGAGCAGCCGCCCACTATTAATCAACTTGATTGAGTTTACTTAGCCCAAGGGAGAAACGTAACAACAGCCTCCGCTGCCTGACTGCCTGCCTGCCTGACTGGTTTTCTGGCTGGCTGTCTTGTTTATAATTAATGTGCAACACGCTTTGGGGGTGCCCCAGTGTCAGTGTATGCGTGTGTGTGTCTATGCAAATCCCCCAGACGCGACTTGATCTCTATGCTACTCCCTTTACTATAACTACCTCAACTTCTGCCACTCCGTTCGTGCTGCTAATGAAACGTCGTCAAGTTTTGACAACACCGAAAACTGCAGTCTCGTTGAAAGCCAATCTAAGTTGCAGCTAAACTTAATAAACACCCCAAATTGCAAACTGCAACGTCGCGTCATCGAAAAAGTTTTCATTAATCTTTAGCCCCGTGCCAAACTTCAACTTTGAGCTTATCAAAATGGTTTTCCTAAACTCCACTTACCCTGGCTGGCGTCATTTACACGCTGGCCACAATTAAATTGAATAAGGTTGGCAGCACCGACAAAAAATAGCAAAAGCCAAACGAATTACGCAGCACCTGAGCATCTCGTGAAGGAAGAAAAAGTGTCTGGATCCTACTACTAAAACTTTCGTTTGCCGCTTGTCAAATTGATATTTGATTCATGACCAGCGCATTTGTCAAGTCATTCATCTTTTTCAGACCCAGCCAAAAGTTGCGGGTGGATTCTGACTGTGTGGGTGGCTGTGGGGTGTTATGTGGTTGTGGGTGCCACGTTTTTCTTTCGTGATGAATGGTCCATCGGTATGGAACGGCAGCCCTTTTGCTGTGATTTCTTGCTACGCTGAATTACTTTAGATTACGTTAAAGAGTAAGTTAAGGAATGGCTACATGTGCTATATAAACGGGGTGGCAAAGCCATGATGGAACATTAAGAAAACAATATTTTATAGAAATATATTTTCAGTAAAGAAGCATTAACTGTGGCTATAAAGTGTTGTATATTGTGTTGATTTGATTTTTGTTTTCCATAACAGACTTTTTTTCACATTCATTTATATAACACAAAAATCTTTACTACCGTTTGTGAACCCCAAATATTTTTGTTAGAACCTTACCTTAAAACCCACTACTTAAAATGGATAAAAACCAGGAAACGACTTTCCTTAGACTTTGCTAAAACCTTTCCTGGGGGGGTTGTTGCTTATTAAAGTTCATTGATTGTCAAAATTGGATTTGCTTTCATTTGAAGCGGAAATAATGTTAAGGACACGTGCATTGGTCACCCCTTAAATTCAAAATGATTAATTATAAATGCGATTCGAATTTCATAAAAAATATTGGCACAAGTGCTATAAAAAGAAATATTATGTAATAAGTAAGTAAGAAATACATTTATTGTTTTGATACTTTTAAAACCATAACATTTATAGAGCAACGTTTTGTCGGCTTAACACTTTTTGAAGTTCGTTTTCGCCATTCCCGAAATACCACAACAGCTAAATTTACGTTGATTTCACTTAAGTGTAAGCCGCAAACCCTAAACATATTAGGCGTGTTGTGTAGTTCCCAAAAGGCGCCGATTGGTCGTCAACGCTTATGCCGCATCATCATCAAACAATTCCAGGTTCAGTCATTTCTCCAGTGCCTCCCAAGTCAACTCCTGTAGCGTCTTGTTTGATAGCATGCTCACGTAACTTGGACTGTGGTGAGCTAAAACGCAAAAACTTTTAGTCGCATAAGCTTATATTTCATTTTGGCACGATTTGTCAAGTCAGCGGAACTCGTGCAATGCCTATCAGTGTGGCATAAAATTGATAAATTACTTTGCGTGCCACCAACAACTACAACTATACAAATAGTACACAAAAACTTATGAAATTCTTATAAAAAAATTCGACTCGAGTTGGCTATTTGTCGTAAGTTCGTCTTGATTTGTGGCAAAATGAAACGCCAACTTTCGTTTCGCTTCCTTTTCGGGACTCAGCAAGCAACAACTGCAAACGAAACTTTAACTTTAGTTATATATATACTGTCAAGCTAGTTAGTCTTAGCAAATTGTAGTGCAAATATTTTTGCTTGCCCACTTAAAACTGTTGGTCGGGTTAATTAACGGCACTCTGTTTGGTTTTTGTCTAGCGCAAATAGTCAACAATTGTTGGTATTTCCTTTCACCCAATCCCCCCCCTCCCCCCCCCCCCCCTACACACACAGGGAAAGCAGGCCATGCAAAACCAAATAAACATTAGCGTAACGCCTGTTGAAATGTTCAAGTTTCGCTTGTTTAGATAAGCAGGCAGCAGTAGCTAATAGCACTTAAACGTGAAACCTAATATCAAAAGAGAGAGATAGGAAGAGAGAAAGAACGAAATAAAAAGACAGAGTAAGAGAATTGGTTCATTAAAATGGTTAATTTAGAGTTTATTTATGGATAATAAAAGCACAATTCATTGAAATAATAAAATAGTGCAATAAATAAAAAACTGAATTTCAATTGAAATAATAGATACATAAATGTATTAATTTTTACATATATACGGATAAATATATAATATAAATCAGAAATACTTCGATTGCCTCATTAGTCGATATTATTTAATAAACAGCAAATCTTTTGAAAGTCGATTTCATAACATTTACACAAAGTTTTATTTCTCTAAAATAAAGTAAATAAAACGAACTTCAAAAACCTCTAATTGTCGCCTTCTCACACCCTAATAAAAAAAATCTTATTTAGTTGCTACACTCCCACACCCAAATCCATGTAGATATTCCCACAGAGCCCCCCTACAATTTGCCTATTTGTCGCTTTGTGTTTGGTGCGTGTTAAAAAATAATTTCCCCAGATAATTTGGCAGCACGCATGGGAACTAAGTCCTGTCCCATTCCACCGAACAACGCCCATTGCTAAAAGCAGTCAAAGTTTGAGTTGGAAAAGTTTAAGCATAAGTTTTTTTTTCTGTTTTGACAGTAGGCCGAAAAAACTTTTGCTGTTATTGTTGTTGTTTGGGTTCTTTTTGGCTCATTGTTTATTTATTTTAATGCAAACGGTCGTGTGTTGATTTAATTGAGCCAAATGTGTTATTGGGCCATCAGCATAATTGGCCACGACAGGGCTAAGTTTTTGGTCAGATTTGCGATGGGGTGCGGGGAGGGTCGGAGGTAATTATTTTCTTTCTGCTTGTATGTCGCACAAAAGCTGCTTATAAACTGTGCTCTCCCTAAAAGTATGCAGTAAAATATTTGTAGCCCAACCAATTGACTACGTGAGCAAATAAGAAAAGTGTGCAGTGGGGGGAAGTTAAGTGTGGCAGGGACACACAGAGTTCGGCTTTCATATTAATTTTACATTTTGCGGCGAAGGCATAAAAATAATAATAAATAAAAGTATCGCTTAAATTGTTTATATAACCTGCACAATGTGCTGCAAATATCCATATATATTGTCCCATTCAGGGAGTATTTTCCGTTGCTCTCTCTCTGTCTTTTTGTCCGATCCTTCGTTAGGCTTAAGCCCCGGAACGTGACACGGACAGGCGTTACATTGTTTGTTTAACTGTTGTTATTATTCCCTTTCAATATTTGTGTGGACGCTTTGGGTATTTTGAAGCTCTGCCCGGTTTTCCTGTTTGGGTTCGGAATTCGAATTCTCATCATTGTCCCGGGGTCTGTTTGAGTTGCTGACCCGTTACTACCCCATCCCTATCATTTCCCTTATATGTATGCTCTGTATTGCTGTGTTGCTCTTTGCTTCTCTGTCTGGGGAAAAAAAAATGGAAAATTTCATTAAGCTCTAGCGGCAGGTTGATGAATTTTTTGGGGATATTTTCGAGCTACTCTACTCTGCCAGCGCCTATTTGTTAACACAAGTGAAAGTGATTTATGCATATAAAAACTCCCACCGACCTGTCACATAGAGACACAAACACACACAGAGCCTGCCTCCTTTTTCATGTAGCTGTTGACTCAGGCGTATGATTGTTTTGGAGTGCCTGGATTTATGTCTCTTGCATGGCCATATTGATATAGATTTCCATATATAGATATCAAAAGAAGTGCTCTAGGGGTGTGTGCTGATTTAAATAAACAATCGAAAATTGAAATATAAAATCGCATGATTTTTTAATACCTGATAATAATGCATGAAGCATTCAAAATCATATAATTTTTGTCTAAGCTAAAAAGAATTATTGAACTATCCGTACAATAAATTATACAAAATTTTAAAAAGGTAAGGTAAAAAGATCATTTCTTTTTTGACAACTGAAAGGTTGATCTGAAAAAATATAAGATTTTATTGAAATTTATCATCATTTGTAAAAATATTAAACATTTCACATAAGTTAAATTGGTATTTTTCTAACGGCTTTTGTATGAAAAACGTTTCAAAAAATTCTGAATTACAGTTAAAGTGAGCAAAAGAAAGAGTAAGGTAGTTATGCATAGATGTTTTAATTGTATAATTTTTCTTTACGCACCACAAGTCACATAATTCGTTTCATATATATCCCTTTGATTAGCTCCACCTACTTAAACATAACAACACCCCACTAGAATATCAAGTATGTAAAGCGTTTCGTTTATTCTACTTCACTTTAGGGTATGTGAGAATGTACTCATAATATCCGTAAGCCCATTCAAAGTAATCAAGTATCCACCCGCACAAAGCGCTGGTCAAACAAAATTGCGCTTGCCCTTAATGCCGTGTCCCCAAATTAATTTAACGCCCAAGTGGAGTGTGGGAACTTACCCCAAAACTCTCTTCAGCTGCAACACTCATATGCCTGAACTGTGTTCGCTCTTTCTCTCTCTATGTTAGCCACAAAGTCCTCGTTTCCAAGCGAACATTATAATAAAATTAATCTCCATTTGTTGAAGGGTCGCAGTCGCAGTCGACGTTGACTTTCGTCGCTGTCGCTTTATTAGCGTCCAAAAAGCTACTGGAGCCAAAAAGTGGCAATTATTCATTTTACGAGCTTGGTCTTCTGTGTGGGGCGCCGAGTATGTGAGCCATAAAAATTAAAAATTAGCTGCAGCTAGCTATAGGAGGGATTATATAACACGCATTTGATGTAGTCAACCAGGGACCAGGAACGACGACGACGCGAACGCCAACCCTTTTTTGTTACGTAAAAGTCAAGAAAATGAATATTTATGCGACACACACAAAGTAAAAGTCCCCCTGGACGTGGACTTACAGCACCCAGTTACGACTTCAGGCTAGAGACTCTAAAGCTTTTGGCATTGTTATAACAAGCACATGTCAAAATATTCATAACACACGGAAAACCTTTTCCCATTTTAGGGAGGGCGATGGCTGATCAAAAGGAAAAGCGGCTCAAAAATGGTATCTTAGTCGGCTTTTCCTAGTTTGTGTACTGCGTGTGGGTAAGGTGTGACTATCAGGAGAAAAGGAAATGCAATTTTAAATGGCTTTCCCGGGTCTAGCTTGTTTGTTGGGCTACTCAAAAATTAAATCCAATTATCAGTTTAAGGCCACTCGCAGCCCCATCGGGAGTTCAACTTTAGATGCAGCTAGACATATACGTATATCTGTGTGTTTGTGTGTGTGGCAGCCATAAGCATAACCACAACAACAAGAATAACGTTACAGCAGCCAAAGAACTTTGTAATGTGCAACAAAGTTTCATTTTAATGAGAAACTTTTGTTTATGCAACCCTGTTAAGGGACGGACGTCCAGTTTTGCTTACTTCCCCCTTTAAAAACTACATGCAAAGCTCCCTTAAAAAAACAATGTACAAACTAGACTTAAAGATGTATGCAACACTGAGTTACTTTTTTTTGCTTTCAGTGCTTAAATGCAACTTTTGCTTCTAATCGTTATGCTTACTCAAGTATTTAGGGATTAGTCTGGTCCGTTTGCTTTCTTTGGCCAGTGCTGTTAAGTACAAGTTTAAAATACACTTCACACTCTTGAGTTTTATATAGAGTTGCTTTTTGGCCAGGGATTTGCATTTTCAAATACTTCCTGCATAGATAAATTTATTGCCTAGACTTAGCACAAATTTGTTGTCAGTCGTCTTAAAGTGTCTACGAATTTAGATTTGTCTAGGCAATCAGTTGACCGTCTGCATTTAACCAAAACCCAAAGAAAAATATAGCCAGCAAGTAGGCAAAAGCATCTGCACTTGCCAGCAAGGTATCTCAAGGATTTCTACAATTTGTTGCCAGTTAAAGCAATTTGTTTGGCCTTTAGCAAGAATTTCTTGTAGGTGGTTAGAGCTTAAGCAAACAAATATGTGTCTTGTATTTGTGATTGTATTGCTTATTTTCTTAGCTAAGCCTGACCTTAGGGTCACACACATGACCCCAAAAAATATTAGCATATAAGTGGGCCTCTGGGCAGCTGAATCCTAAAGAAGTTCCAAAGCGGGTTTCAGGCTAAAAAAAATGCTAGAAATGTAAATAAAATCAAGAACGGCAGGCAAGCAAAGAAAAAGGGACACAACAGCCAAGAAAAAATATGTATAAAATGGAAGAAAGCAGAAGGTGCCGAGCGACAATAACAGAAACAACAATGCGACAGCAAAAATATCATTCTAAAACGCTTGACAGCCACTTACACATGTCAAATGGAAAAGGATAACGAGCAAAACGGATATTAGAGTATTACCCAGGATGTGATCTCTGTGTGGGTGTGTTTGTATTTTGACATGGTATGCTTTTCCCATTCCTTTCATGTAACCTTTTTATACCCTGATCCCATTAAAAATGGGAAAAAGGGTATAATGGTTTTGTGCAAAAGTATGTAACAGGCAGAAGGAAGCATCTCCGACCCCATAAAGTGTATATATTCTTGATCAACAAGAGTCGATATAGCCATGTCCGTCTGTCCGTCCGTCCGTCCGTCTGTCCGTCCGTGTGTCCGTCCGTCTGTCCGTCCGTCTGTCCGTATGTATTAACGCGTCGATCTCAGAGACTATAAGAGCTAGAGACTCCAGATTTGGAACTTAAGCTCACTTACTCCTTAGGCAGTACAAATTTGTTTTCGATTTTCGATAACTCATCCCGTTTCCGATATACACATGGGATCGATAACAAAAAAATGTTGAATTTGAATGAAAAATTTGAGACGCCGTTTTAAATATTAAACGAAATAACGATAGTCTGTGAAATTTTTATTAAAATCGGTTAAGAAACACCGGATATATGGAAGATGTTGAGTGTGAAGTATGCTCGTACACACAACCACTGACTGTACGCGTAAAGTATGGGGTTCAGGGTATCGTCTAGTCGGGATTTCTCGACTAGAGCCTTCTTACTTGTTCTTTAATGCGGAAACGGAATTTGAGGGAACCAAGTTATCTAAAGCAGATTTTTTTGTAGGTTCTAGGTTGTTTTGAAATCAACTTTTTGGCCAAGTCAATTAATTAGGCTGGCCCCATTATGAACGTCTGGCTAATTGCTTCTTATATTTGCCTAAGGCGTCATTAGCGTGTTGTTGGTAACTTAAGCCAGCTCTAATCCCTGTCTCTTGCCACCTACTCTTTAAGCCACCCACTAATTAGCTTGTTATTCTTTTTACCATATTTAAATGAGCTTTAATTAGCTTTTGTATTTATATTTGTGCTCTCAAATGCACGCATACATGATAATAATGTGCTGAACTTATCTCTCTTTTTGCATTGCAGGTAAGCCGATTTCGAGACGTTGCCCATTGAACTATTGAGAGCTCCTGCTTGTCTGTCCTTGTCGATAAGGATAAGGTCGTAAGTAGCTTAGCCGGCAAGCAGGCAGGCAGGCAACAACAATGTACTCGACTTAAAATTTAATACACCTTCCATAAATGCTGATGCATATGGAAAATATTTTAAGCTTAATATGCTAACCGAAATTAACACTTGAAATTAAAAATTATAAATGTATGTACTAACACTTTGTTTTTAATTAGTTGGGACTTTGCATGGGGATTTGAAAAAACTGGGGTAACACTTTTTAATTTTGTTTTCTTAAAATTTTTGTAACAATTTTAAAATGGATGAGATATGAAAGAGAGCTGAGTAATTTGAAGGTAGGTTATAATTAAAACAAATAGTCACATACAATTTGTATTTCTTTTTTGATTTTTATTATTTTTTTTAGTGCTTTTGTATCACTACTTTAAATCTAAGCATTTAACCCTAAGGTTGCAACATAAATTCTACATTTGATAATTAAGGTATAATTTAACAGTTTTTCTTAAATATTATGATTATAATTATAATATTTGACGTTATACATTAATTATGGTGATCTAGTCATTTGGTTTTTATACCCTGATCCCATTAAAAATGGGAAAAGGGGTATAATGGTTTTGTGCAAAAGTGTGTAACAGGCAGAAGGAAGCATCTACGACCCCATAAAGTATATATATTCTTGATCAGCATCAACCGTCGAGTCGATATAGCCATGTCCGTCTGTCCGTCTGTATGTATGAACGCGTCGATCTCAAAGACTATAAGAGCTAGAGACTCCAGATTTTGAACTTAAGCTCGCCTAATCCTTAGGCAGTACAAGTTTGTTTTCGATTTTCGATAACTCATCCCGTTTCCGATATACACATAGGATCGTTAACAACAAAATCATGAAAAAATGAATTTAAAAACAAACAAGACATGCAGGAAGTCTTAAGAACTAAAGTTTAAAATAGAAAGACATCAATAAAAAATATTATTTTAAAATTATATAATTATTTTTTGGTGAAAATGTTGAATAGTTTTGATACATACAAAACATAATATATGAAAATTATAGTTCCTTTACTACAATGCTCATATATTAAGCTTCAGGCTATGCAATAATATATTTTTGCAAACACTTACCTGGCTCGTGAACCGTTAGCTCTTTCGTATATGTACATTATCATCTCATTAAGCGTTACTATGTTTCACTCATTAATTTTATACATATTTAATTGACTTTATGACCAGGCACAGACACACCCACAGACACTGAGACGAGAGTGACGAGTGACGCAAAAGTGGCGCCATGAGGCAGCATTCTACCCTAGTTAGCGGATCATATAAACAACAGCAACGACAACAACAACAAAAAGAATGCTTGCAACATGCTCTTGCATAAAGGCTTTAATAATAATGCTGCTGCCTGTCTGGCATGATGAGGCTCATAATTATGTGACATGCAGGCGCGCAACAAAAAAAAAATATATATTTTTAAAATACAAGCGAAGAAGAAGAAAAGCATAGAGGATGAATGAACAAGGGAAAGTTTGTGGGGACTGTGGTGCGGAAACTGTCAACACGCTTGAGTTTGTCGATACCGCAACGCGTTGCTTGGGCAACAATGTTGCTAACGACGCATGAAACAAAATCGTTGCAATTTTGTTTTCTCAGCACTTTGTTGTCATATGGGTTTCCATTGATGTTCCTGGGAACGGTTTAATAAGAATGTGTGATTTGTGGTCGCGTTAACAAAGTTTACTTGTTACCAAGAACTTGCAATTAACACCATGGGCAAGGGTTAACAATTTATATTGCCTTTTGAATACCTTAACGAGTAACTTTAAAATTAATATGAAATTATTAACAAACACTAACGAGGAACTGTAAATTACTTGCTGCTGTAGCTGCCACATGCTTATGTCGTGACACTTTTCCGGTTTCCTTCCGCATGTGATCAGTCAAAAGTTTTTCCTCTTACTTCGCCCTCCCCCACCTCTTTTGTTTTGCACACACACACGAACACACTTTTTCGCAATTAATTATGAGGCACGTTGACATTTTCCCTGCCACAGAGAAAAAACCACGTTTTTACTTGTCGCTATTTGATATAATTTATTTTTAGTGCCAGCGCCAGTTGCATGTTCCCTATTTTGTCTTCGACACTTTGGCGGCGTTGAACTTGACGCAATTTATTTTGTCAAAAGATGCGGAGGCAGGCATCAGCCGAGACACGCCTAGTTGAATGTTGTCGCACATGTGCCTTATAACATTTTGCTTATAAATATCTATAGAGAATAGCAGCAGAAACACACTCATCTCCTAAATATGCCGCCGGGGAATACCCATAATAACTTTTGCTGTGCCTCGAAAAGTTCAAGGTTTTAAAATGGTCCCCAACTGTTGTTGTTGAAATTAATCTGAAGATGAAAATTAACACACAATTGTGAACATAATAATTAAATTTAAAATAAATGTGGAAAAACATTATCACTTAATTTGGCAAAGTAAAATTATTTCAACAAAAAACATAATAAGTCAAAAAAATTTCAAAAAAATTATTATTTTAAAAGAAAGAGTAATGTACGCAATCTTTAGTTCCAACCTTGTAAATTATATCCAAGTCTCCAAATTGAATTACCAAAACATTCCCACTCAATTTTCAAATGTTTATTAGCTTTTAATATTCCTTCTTTTTGCATTCACAGTGAAGTTTGTTGACTTCTAATGCCGGAGTTGAATGTTTATTTAGAATTTAATTTCTCAAGTGCCTCTTCGGCAACGCTCTATAAATAGTTTCTTGTGTGGCCCGGTCCCCACTTATTTGATTTTTTTTGGCTGCCGCATTTTACTCTTTATGAAATTATTTTGTTTGTCTTTGTAGTTGCTCTTGTTGTTGTTAATTAACATGAGAAGTTTACCTAATTAAGCGTAAACTGCGGCACAGGCAGATTTTTGTTTATGTCTGGGCTCCCGAGAGTTAAGTGTCAAATCGGGGTAGTTTAAGAGCACAAAAGGAGCGCAAGGAGGGTAGGGGGAGTATCATTACGTGTGCATCTGGCGTAATAAGTAATTATATATTCATAACTATAGTACACGATTAGTGCAATAGATGACTCCGCTTTCACGCCACATTAACTGCAATTAGTCTTCATCAGGTCAAAAATGACAACAACAACAGGAGTAGCAGCAGCAAGTGCAACATCAACAGCAATTTGCAATTTGCTTCTAAAAAAACTAAATTTGCAAGCAAAATGAAAAAAAAGAAGAAAAAGAGACAACAAGCGCAGCAGAGCCTCGAACCATTCTAAAAGTCAACTGCAGTTCAGCAGCCACATTGACATTCAGGCCACTTAGTTGCCATGTCGTCCGTTCCTCCTGTGGTTCAATGTCGACTCCGTGCACACGATGGGTGGGTTTCGGGTTGGGTTTAGCTACTTGACGCCGTCGCTTGTCAACTGGCAAAATTGTTTGTAAAAATAGCGTGTGGCAATAGCATAAAACAGCAGCAAAGCAAGCAACAACAAGAGGCACCAACAAGCGTCAACAACCAGCAAAAAGTCAATGGCAGGAGCTGTGGGTAGCGCATACTTTCGTTTTATGTAGTTGTAGTTCCAATGTTGTGAAACATGCTGCATATATTTAGATATAGTCAATGCGTCGTCTAGTCTCCAGTGGCATAGCCAAAAAGGGGGTATAGGGTGTGTGTGTATAAGTTCTGTCTCCCCCTTTCATTTTGATGGACATTTCTTGTCAATGCTGATTAGCTGACAGAGAAGCGTGTTATTCCTGACACAAGCTCAAACATCTCCTTCAATAAGCAATCGGAAAAATAATATTCTCCCGGGGGGAAAAAAATGTTAAGCGGTCAAATTGCAGGAAAACACTATTGATTTGCTCGAAAGTCTTTTAAAAAGATACTTAAAGATAAACTTCAATATTAAATTGCTGTATTGTTATATAGGGGGAAATAAATATATAAACAATTTGTTTACAATTTTAGCCAAGTATATATTAATATTTAGTCTTAAAGGCTCCTACGCCCGTGCCCAGTTCTATGACTTTGCAAATTTGTTTCCAACAGTGTGCATTATATTTGCGACAGCACTGTTTCTATGACTTTGCATGTTGCCAGCAAATTGTTGCACGTGGTTGTTGGCAGAGTTTTAGTTTTTAATTTGATTCCATATATATACTTCTGAATAAAGCTTAAGTTGAAGTTCAATATTTTCTACTTAAATGTTTAATTAGGGAAGAGTTAAGCTCATTTGCTACTGTATTTGTATGTATATTTCCTATTTCCTATCCATGGCTAAATTCTCGTTCCGTCATTTTTTATTGTCTTAAATTGTAAATGAGTTTGGAAAAAGATGTATTTGCATTGCATTTCAAATTGAAACTGAAAACATTTCACTTTGTTGCGTTCGGATATTGTATTTCACATTAAGGTTGTTGCTTGGCCATTGTGTTATCTCTTCTTGAGTGGGTGGTGCACTCAACCACCCAACCATATATGAAGAACGTTTTTCTCCTTCAACTATGCATTGTTCTTTATCCTCGCACTTATTTTGTTCGTTTTTTGTTGTAATGTTAATGCTTTCTTCATGACTTTCCTTTCCTTGATTTTGCTTTCCTTTTATTGTATTGTTTTTGGGGATACTTTTCTGCCGTTGGCATCTGGCAGACGACGCGTCGTTGAGCTCCCTTTTTCCAACAATCTAATTGTTTATTTTGTAATTTAAATATTTTTTGTATAGTACAACTGCCAGATTTTATGTGTAGTGCACATAGGGTTGAGTAATTGAAAATATCTCGTATTGCTCTGAGGCGTGGGTGTAAAACTTTCATTCAAATATTTTTCAGATGCTTTTTACAACATTTTCACTAAGCTAACTAAATTCATTTCCGTTTTTACACACTTCTGTTTATTTATTTTTATTTGTATTTTTTTTGTGTCTTTTGTCTCGAAAATGTTGCACCCCAAGTTCGAAAATGTTGCCAAGCATTTTTAACCAAAAATAGATTCCCCAACCGGAGAGTGGCGAGAGAATCGTGAAAAGTTTTGTATTCTCTTCCCTCAGTCTGTTGCTGATCGCACGCACGTCGAGAGTCTTTTGTGCCAAGTCGGAAAATCGGATAAAAATATAGAACAGAAAAGTGTGCCCTGCGTTTTCCACCCTCTCTCCCCCACAACCGTATCTTTTCATTGGCAGCATTGCGTGTACGCGAGCTCGGTTCATTGAAATGCGCGTGGTCGTTGCCATTGCTTTTTAATGAATTAATTGCCGGTTTGCACTTTTTGTGCTAGTGTTGTTGTTGTTGCAATCTAAAAAAATGGAAGAAAATGTAGTGCAGCAAATGGTTTAATCAAGCGGAATTTATGTGCTTAAAAAGTGCAGTTAATTAAGTGTAAATACCAAACCATTCAAAATTGAAAATGTTCTTTGACGAAGTCGCATTTCCTCGCAAACACCCACACACACACACACATACTTCATGTCAACACAATGAAAGCATGATAAAAATTATGAAATGAGATTTATGATGAGATAAATGGCATTGCGGTCATTAATAAATCACTTAAAGCAGCTCGACTCGCGCCAGCTATAATCGAATAGGGCAGTCATTAAATTCAATTTAAATCATGCGGCAACAGCAAAAAACCAACTTAAATCCAGTGGAGTGGCTAATAGACCAGGATACACAGCGTGTTAATTGCGTTTCAATAATAAACTATAGTTTATGCGTTGCAAATGTTAATTACTCTCGATGGCTGCAAATATTTTGAAATACATTCAATTTAAATGCAATTTGGAGTAGTGAAGCCGTTTTTTTTTACCAAAGAACTTTATTGAATTTGGATAATACTTAATAAAATATTTGAAAATAAAACAATTAATTACAAATCAAATAAGAGCGCTTAACATTAAATTTAAATTTTGAAGTGGACTAACAAATTATATAAATATTAAATTCTAATATTAATTATATTGCAACTAGAAGCTGATGAGTTTATAATAAATACTTCTCAATTTTGTCCTGCATAGAAAACAACGAATTTAATATAAATTAAAGGGCTAAACGCACCACACATTTATTTATTGTTAAAAACTTAGTAATTTGCATTATTGTCGAATTAAAAATCAAAATATACACTTCTGCATTCCTTTTGCGTTCTCACAATTTTGTAACCACACTTTTGGCACAAGGTCATAATAGAACTTTGCCTCATTTATTATTGGTTTTACAACAAATCTCACTTAGGCCTAAGGCTCTAATTATTTATGATTTTGTTCGTATTACCCGCATAATGTGGCAACTTATGAGCAACAACAACAACAGATACCCCTAAAAAGAAACCCTTTTTATTTCGCAGCACTACAAATGAAGCCATTAGCTCCGCGTGCTTACTTTTCCTTCACTTTTTTGCTCCTCCCACATTCAATTTTCCTTTTTTGCTGCCATTAAAGCTTTTATCACATTGGGCTGTATTTGATTTTTCACAAGCCGTTTCAAATTTGCTTGCAGGTGGAGCCATAGAAAAATGGTCTTAAAATGGGACGACGAACTTGGCAGTTTATTTTTGTTCCCCTTTTATTTCGTACAGCCTGTGGCAAACTTTGATTGTTTCCGGCTGCTTTTACTTTCATTTGTGGCACACGCTGCGTATGCGTAATGCCAACAAGTTCAAAAGGGTTGCATTTGGCATTTGTAACGCCACCCACCCTCCATGTTACACTTTTCTTAACACAAAACAACGTCAATTGCAGGTGACTCATGGCCGTTAACTTGGCCCTGGCACGCAATATCGTTAACAGCTGTTAACAGCATGCCATTCGTGCGGCATAAGAATAATAAGTAAAAAGCCAAGCGTAAAGTTACCGCCCCACCGCCACACCGCCCCCAGCCCCACTGATTTGTTGGCGCTCGCTTAGCGGTAATTAAATAAACGCGCATGCTGCCTGTAACCAAAAAAAAAAAACTTTTTCTTGCCAAAAATGTGTGGCCGTATAATTAATTGAAAACATAATTAAAAAACAGCACAGCAACAAAACAACAAAAAACCTAGAAGATGAAGAAAAGTTTTGAAAATGCTTTTGATGCTCACCTTTCATTGTTGTCCTTTTTTTTTTGGTTTTTGGGTCAGTTTTTGGGAAATTGAATGCTTGGCTGCTTCAGTGTCAATTTTGTTGGCACACGAGCCGCTTAAATTGAATTTAGCTTGTTTTTGTCGGCTATTTTTGGTTCAACTTATCGATTTGACCAGCGAGAGGATGATATTGCGACTCAAGAGTCCTTAGGTAATTGTTCAATATTATTCAGTGTGTGTAGGCTGTTCCTACAGGCTGTCAACAAACACACATACACACTTATACATTCACTTAAACATTCACTTAAACACACACACACACACACAACACGTACTGATATCAACAGCTGTGTTCAATTGCCCGTGTGCCCATTGACTTGGTATCCCACACATATCCTGTCCGTATGTTTGTCCTGCGGTTCTGCGGTCAGCCTCAATGGGCATTTGGCAACTGCGATCTGGTCAACCGGTCAACTGGTCGAAAGGTTTTTTTCACTACAGAATTTATGCAAAATTAGTCATGCAACTCAGGCATTGGGCAATTAGTTTAATGTAGAGAGCAAAGCAATGAATATCTTGGTCAAATCACTTCATTCATGTGGCGTATAAAGTGTTCAATCAAGAATCAGAGTTGAAAAATCATTGGATGTTCAAAGAGAAATAGTTATATTGTAATACCAACCTTTTATTTTTAGTGTTTTTTAGCTTAATTGCAAATGCAGATTAACTTTACTAACTAACAAACTTATCTTCAGTATTTAAATTGGTAATAATAAATTTGAAAATGTACTAATTTGTTGTACAGTGTACTTTCTGTCAACAAGAAGAAAGCTTTCATATGAAAACGATTTAAATTCCCACACTGATCCAAAAAAAATGTTATCCCTACTTTAAATCGGTAAGTTCTTGACCAAGCTTAAGCGTTTGGTTATCTAGTTGGAGGATTATGTTTACACATATGTAGGCAGTTTTTAGGGTTCGCTTGGCTTACTGCATTCAATTATCTTGAGTTTTGTCCTTTTACCCCGCCACTAATTCGAGCACTTAGCCTCAGCTGGGGCCATCCCACTGAGGACGACTATCCAATTGCCATAAAATGCCAGAGGCACTTGCAAACAGACACTGAGACACGAAAAAGTTTTGCTAAACTTTCGTTTGTCTGGGGATCATTTTTTGGGTTGTTTTGTTTTTGGCTTGTTTTTTTCGCTTCACAAACTTTCCTTTTCTTTTTTGTTGTTTTTTCGATATTTGGCATCTTTGATGAGTCGGGCGCCGCAAGTAGGTCATATACATTTTTGATGAGTTGTCATTATTAAATGCGACACCCCAACCCACACCGCCTCCCCCTACCACGCTGTCATGACAATCGTAAGGCCGGCGTCAACACAGGAAACAGCGCCTGCCAAAAAACTTTTTGCCTGCTAAGAATATATGAATGTATATAATTTATTTATGTAACACTTGACAGGCAACATTTTTGCTTTCTCCTTCAATATCGTTTATCGGCAAAAAATTATTTGTATATATATATATATATATATTTTGATAACTGGCGCTTACAATAGTTATTTATTATTTATATAGATTTATTTATTGTTTTCTTTGTTTATTTTTTGTTGCGGAACTTATATTTAGTTTTTATGACACAAGATAAATGAAATGAGGCGAAACACATTGAGTTGCTTGCTCGCCATTAATTGTGACAAAAATTGTTATCAATTAAACGGAATGAACACAGAAAACAAAATAAACGTCGCATATGGTCTGTCTGTGTCTGTTGTCTTTCATTCCCTGCCTTTCAACACACTTTCGTTTTTTTGTAGGCCCAAGTGGGCGTCAGAATTGCTACAATAAACTTGTCTATTTTGTCCACTTGACACACCTACGTAAGGCCAGTGGAGCAGACGCTAGTTAGCTGCTGAAGATAGGGGGTTACACAGTGGCAATCGACTCGCAAAGTTTATTGGTATTTGTTAATGTATAGATGTAAAGATGGGTGTGGTGGGTCTTTTGATTTTATGATGATCATAAAGAGGAATTATATTGAAAACGAGGAGATTAAATAAGAACTTTCATTGGAATTAAAAAAAAAATGTATGAGAATATTTAAGGCTTAAGAATATGATTTCATGGAAATAAAAACTTACATAAGAAAGATATAAAAACATAAAAGATTAAACTTAGTGGAATTAAAAAAAGAAAACAACCAAAGCTAAAAACAAACAAATGAGAATTGAAATTAAAATTTAATATATTAATTATTATATTAATTTATATTATTAAATATATCTATATACAAAAAGCAATAGAAATTTAATTTTCATATTCTTTTTTTTATTTATAAATCCATACCTTAAGCAAAAAAGTTTAATAATATATTACTTTTAAGTCCCTCCGTAAAAGTAATTTTAAGCTATCAACTGAAGATAAGCCCCCAAATAGTTTTATAGTCCATTAGAAGAATGTGAGACTGAATGCTTATACACAATGCATTGAATGTTTTATGTCATTTCTTTATCAATGAGTTCAACCCAAATTATGTCACATGCCACAATGTGTTGATGTTGTTGTTGTTTGGGGCACAAAGCTATTACAGTTGTCTGACACTCTTAGCTTAACTGAACTGAACTGGACCTTCTACTCAAAGCACATGATAACTGGGTTGATTGGGCACATCAACACGTTGCCAATCAGCGCAGCAACAGCAACATCATCAAAGCATTAATCCCACAACCCATCTCTCGGCTGCCGTTTTGTAATGAAATCAAAGTCATGGCATCAAAAGGTACCATAGATTGTTTTGACAGAACTTTCGAGTGTCAATTGGCAAAGATTTTTCTTCTTTGACTTTGAGCTAATCGAATTGTGAGCGATGCTCAGCGATGTGCAGTTTGGTCCAATGCGATAAAAGTCGATAATACAATCAAATTTAATGAGCTTGGTCGGAAGAATAAGCCAGAGCCATAATCGAGGGTGGCTTCCTCCACTCTGTGTTACTTATCAATTTTTGGAGCTTAGGCCCAATAGGTTGTCAATGGTTTTCCACTAAGCTTATAGATTACACTAACCAACAAAAATTGTCATATTAATATAAATGAGCAAAATAATTATTGAAGCTATGAGTTTTAAATATGTTAAGCAAGGCATTCAAGTGAAGCTAAAAAATTGTTACTACTTTGCTAGTCTATTATTTTAAATTTGTGGATTCAAAAATTTGTTGCTGTCTGTTATTAGACACACTAGAATGCGTATTGATGCTTAAAAGTATCTAAAGCTAAAAAAGCTGCTTAAAGTAACTGAAAACCAAAAGATCAAATACACATATATGTATATCGACCTTACTTTACTGCTGGTTGCCGTTCGATTTAACATAAATTTTGTTGTGTTAAGGA
The DNA here is from genome assembly GCA_035044605.1 of Scaptomyza cyrtandrae. Classification (NCBI taxonomy): domain Eukaryota; kingdom Metazoa; phylum Arthropoda; class Insecta; order Diptera; family Drosophilidae; genus Scaptomyza; species Scaptomyza cyrtandrae. The sequence continues at coordinate 840,048 of JAWNNS010000637.1, forward strand.
CTCGCATCACTTTGCCACCTGTCTTTGTAGCTTGTAAATGTACGTACATACATATGTAGGTATTTATAGCTGCCTCATGCAAATTCCAATAAACTAAAGTACCCAACTCGCGACATTTGATAAAAAGAAAGACAGAAAAGATGAGAAACAACCCCCGAGCGGCATTTTTCGTTCACATTTCTGACAAGCTATAAAATTTTTATCAGCATTACTTTTATTTTGACATTTTACTGACACTCCACAAAAGTATCTGAAGCAGCCAACAAACGTCGCCAGACAGAAAGAAACTTTTACCCTCAACTCAAATGCAGATAACAGAGTGAGAGCAAAACGATGGGCGGTGAGCTTCCTGGCTGGCAAAAAGGGCGTGTCACACTTTTTGTGTTTGGCAAGCGCTTTTTCATTTACCAAATGGCTGTTTGACCCCTTTTGCCTAGACCAAATTGATTTCCAGCACGATTTGTCAACCCCTTTTTCATGGCCTTACAACAAAACTAAAAATTTTATCAACAGGCCAAACAAAATTTGTTTACGTTTACGAAAATCTGTAGTGAACACTGTTGCTGACAAGGGTGTCAGCTCCAATTATGCATGAGCCGGGCCAGCTAACAAACAACAACGGGAGCTGCCAACCTGTTGTTTGTTGTTTGACCCACTCTTCTGAAAGGCACTTTCATTTTCAATTAGTTTGCCCAAGTGGGCGTGTGACTTTCAACGCCTGAAACACAGCACAGCACAGCACCGAACAACAAGAGTAACATGAAATGGGACGGTCCGGTTCGCGCTCTGAACCGTTCCGTTCCGATCTCTTCCGTTTTGGGAGGCCGGCAATGTCTGCTGTTGAAAAGGGTAAAAAGTAACACGCTGCCAGACGCTTAATGTTTATTATTATTATTGCATACTTTTTTGGAGACCGCGGCTGGCCGCACTGATAAGCTTTAATGTGTTGCGGTGTTTCAATAAAATTTTATCATAATTGACATTTTAATGGTACGAAAAAAAAGTGAATAAAAGAACACAAAAATGGAAAACACTTTCTGCTTACATGGCTGTTGCTTTAAGCTGTTATTTTATATTTATGAAGCTTTAGATACACAGGCTTTTGAAAAGTGCCCTGGGTCTCATAAATATGACAAAGAAGGTGTATTATGTGTGATAATGTGTGTGTGGCAAATAAAATTTGGAGAAATGGTAGCGGTGCTTTGGAAGTTTCTTAGAGAGTGCCAAAATAAGAAGCTAACATTTAAAGGGCATTTATTATGTTCACACACTCTTAATGCTATAAAATGTTGCCTTAGAAAACCTTTTTCATATGTATGCTCTAACGCTGTTTTGGAAGTTAAAATATACGTGCAAAACAAATTGAGATGGAAATTTAAAACTAAATATAAAATGAAACAAAAGAAAATCTAAACAGATAACATAACATTTAAAAGTTTTTGATAAATACACCTAAAAAAAACTGCGAAATGATAAAAGATGTATTATAAATAAAAATAAAAACAATGTCTGTTGTAAAATAAAAGAATCCTAAAAAGTTTGGATATTAAATAAGTACAATGAATATATTTATAAATAAATATGTTGTGTAATTTATCCCTAATTATGAATAAAAGTAAACAAAAAATGCTAATCAACAAATAACTCTCACAAATCAAATCGATACCTTTGCATTTATTTGAATTCGAGCCAGAATGCTGGGACGTTGCGTTAGTTACCAGGGCTCTTGCGATAACATCAATGGCATATTGACGCGCGACTATGCAAAGGTTAGTAAAGAAGAAGACGTAAAAGACAAAAAGCAATAGACTATAAAGTTGATTAGTCAATGAAAATTGTTTAACACTATTAAACACACTCTGCACTTTACACACACACAGACACTAACTGAATTTTACTTACACATTTTGTCATTTTGAAGTGCTCATAGAGTTGCCTGCCCTTAAACGCACAAGATGGGTGCTAGAGAGACACGCAGAGAGACACAAGGGGAGTGAGTAGGTGCTGGCATATTTGCCACAAACACATGCCAACAAGGCAGCTGCCTCTTTATAAAGCAAGAAGACAACTCCAACTGTTTACTGTTGTTGCAAAGCACAACTGGCCAAAAAAAAAACCATAACAAAGTCGATTCCTTTGCTGTTTTGTTTGTCGTTGATGTTGTTGTGGGAGCCCCTTCGTTTTGGTTGCCCTTTCAGGCAGCATATTTGCGGCATTGGCTTAGCTAGTTTTTGTTGCCACACGTTATGACCATGGCCATTTCCCATTGCCATTGCCAATGCCACTGACAGTGACAGTTACAGTTACAGTTACAGTTACAGTTGCAGCTACAGTTGCCTGTTTGCCTGTTTGCGATGGCTGCATGTGCTCTGATATTTTCAGAGTGGCAAATTTTCACTTTATTTTTGCGTCCAAGTCAAAGACAAATCCAAAGTCCAAGCCCGAGCCTAAAGTCCCTCTGGCAAAAAATTGCATAAGCTAGCTCAAAGTCTGGCCAGGCTATTGTTAGAAACTCTTTTCCCCCTTTTGCGTACATGTTGTAAAGCTCAGTCGTAACTTGGCAAAAAGATAGACAAACAGACGGGGGCTAAAAGTACAATGCCAGCTATTTTTATTGCCATGGCAAGCAGGGCGTATATAAAATGTGTCGCAACCATGTACATATGTGGTAGAGAGAGAGAGAGAGAGCAAACTGGGAAATGGGAATTAGCAGGATGAGCTATAATAAAACTACGCAAGGATGTGGCTAACGATGTGCACAAAAGACAAAGCAGCTCTCAACTGAAGCAGCAGTAGTTGAAGCAGAAGCAGCAGCAGTGCGAAAATTCCAAAAGTCTAGAAAAAAATATGACAAAAAAACTTTTCTGCTCACACGCTAGTAGTCTACCAAGAAATTGCGACAATCATAATTTAATAAGACTGGGTTCTATATTAAATATAACAATATTAATGCATCCAAACAGAACTATGTGTATTTGCTGTAGATTTATTTGTATGCAGAAGTAATTTTAAAATGTGTTAAGCGAAGTAAATATTTAGTTTTAGATATGTTTGCAGGAAGCAAAAGTATTGACAAAAAAATATTTTAAAGAAGTTATAAATAACAACCACTAACCTACATTTTAAAACTTTATTAAAAATAATAAAGTAATTACAGTAATATATATATAAACTACTTATTATCTGTTCCTTATTTGACTTGGTTTCCAACAAATTCACTCAGAAATTCTATGCCTAGATAAAAACACAAATATCTTGTGTAATATTTTACACACACCCATGCACAACTTATCCACAGACTCAGAGCTCATCGTTTGGCTGATGGGATAAAATCTGTCGCACAGATTTTCTAAACGACCCTTTCTTTCTCTAGAGGATTTTTGTTCACTAAATCGCCGGAGTTTAATTTGTTTGCGTCGTAGGAGAAACTGCAAGTCTGGCAAATAGTATTTTGTGCATATGCTGTCTGGCTCTAGACGGACTTCTTGGCTGCTAATGATTTCCTGATAACCCAGCTAGGAAGTGGGCTGCAACTTGTGCAACATGAGCAGCTGTCGGAAAGAGTCCAAAAATGCCTAATTACTGCAACTAATGGCTATTTGGTTGTGCCTCTTATACTATGCAAAATAAAAAACATGCAGTTTGGTTTTCCATCTTTTTTTAACTCCTTTCTTTTATTTTTCGATTATTTTTTTGCAGATTTACACAGACTGGGCCAACTATTATTTGGAGCGTTCGAAATCGAAGCGAAAGGTCACAGATCTTTCGTCCGATTGTCGCGATGGTCTTCTGCTGGCTGAGGTCATCGAGGCAGTTACCAATTTCAAGGTTCCCGATTTGGTCAAGAAGCCAAAAAATCAACAGCAAATGGTGAGTGACTTTCAAAATATCAATTTTAAATATCCAGTCAATATAGGAAAGTTCAAGGAAATCAGCTTGAATATTTAAAATAATAATACATTAAATAGGTCATCTCGGTAGGCTTAAAACAGTTAAAAGTATCTAAATAAATATAAGAAACACTTGAAAGAGTTTCAAAACAATATTTAAAATAAAAAATTTTTTTTTATTAAAAATATACCTTAATTTATAGTAATAAATAAAATACTATAATGAAAAACCCTTTATCTTTAATACGCATGTTATTTAATTACCGTATTCTACTAACTTTACTAAAGTTTTAACATTCATTAACTGCGCCTTAACCTTTGACTGAATAAACCTTACCAAAAACTTAACCCCTTTGAAGTTTGTAATGAGCACACACACACCTTAAATTTCTGCTGCCTTGTGTTGACTTCACCGCATAGTCAGCAAACATTTCTCAACCAAATGTGCACGTGGGAAAATCTAAGGCTTGAATTTTTAGCTAGAGCCGCAATGAGTCACTCCTTTTTGGTGTTGAAATGCGTTAATTGTTTTTTACACACACACATTGACTTCATTTAAATGCGAGGCAAAACGTGAAAATATTTTCACATTTTTATGTGTCTGTGTGTGTGAATTTGGTTCTCTTTTTAGGTTTGTGTGTGTTCTGTTTGTCATTACGTGGTTTTTTCTCCTTTACATTCGTCAACTCGTGCTGACTAACGGTCTTACTGAGTGAATGTCTGCTCAGGCAAACACACGCTCCGTTTTTTTGTCGTATTTTATTTGGGGTTCGCTTGCTAGCCTATTTTTTTTTTTTGCTATGGCGTACCACGGGGCGTATGACTAACTTTTCTGCAGTGGCATCTTTTTGTGTAAATTCAGTTAGGCTCTGCCTGCATTCGTGTCTGCAAATGATTTTCGCCGCGCTAAGCACTTACCACCTGCTTCTGTGATTCGATTTGAATTTTACTCTGGTGCGCTGCACTTTATTGCATTTATGGAATTAAAATTAAAAACTTTCGCCGCAGCTGCTTTTGCATCGTTTTTAAATTAACGCTTAAGCCCAACAAAAAAAAAAAATGTCAAGATTTTCATTTCATTTCTTTTTCAATTTGTCTGCAATTGTGATATGCTTTCCTTCTTTTTTTCTATTGTCTGCTACGTGAGCTGCGTTTTTAAGCAACGAAAAAACAACGCCCCGAAGTAGACTTTACTTATTTTATTTTTTTTTATTTCTGCCTTCCAGAGCCTAGTTAGGAGCACAAACAAAAGCGACTGCTGTTGCTGCTGCCTTGGCATATTTTTCTAGAGTTGTTCGTTTTCGCTTTGCGGCAAGTTCATTGCCGATTTTAGGTTTGCAAACAGAGAGTCCATGAAATAAAAATTTATTTCAACTTTGTCAGTTTTTCGGCAGCTGACGTTTTGCATATTAAATAGAGACTCTCTCTCTCTCTCTCTCTCTCTCTCTCTCTCTCTCTCTCTCTTGCGGAGTCTTTGAGAAAATGATAAGCTCAGCTAAACGTGCGATGTAGCACGTGCTGCTGCAGAATCTGACAAATTGGCGATTGCGCCTTCCCATCCCAAAAATAATGGGCGTGGCTGCCGCGCATTGACGTATGTGACATGGGCGCCAAATTGAGTTAGTTGCACTGCGCTGCATTTTAGTCTGCAAGCATGGTAAGGGGAGGTGGACTGAAGTGAGGAGGAGAGTAAAAGCCACTCCAAACGCAAACTCAATTTAGCAATGGCTGCAGAGGAATTTTTCCCAGCAAAAATTAGTCGGTAGCATGTGAAATGTTTTTGTTCAAATTTTATGTTGCTGTTCAGCAGCCTGGTATGCTTTTCAATGTATTATGTGTGTGTGTGTGCGTGTGTATGAGTGGTTAATATAATTCCCAACGCTCTATGAATATTTACAAATATCCGCGGGAGTTTTTCGCCACACAGAAAGAAAATAGCGAAAAATACAGTGCGAAAACATGTAAAGCTCCTAATAAAGATATTTATATAAAAAGCTTATGGAAGTTATATCCTATTTCTTTGGGATATAAAAAATATAAAACTATGCAATTGAAAACAAGTTTTATGTGACAACACAATTATCAATTATATCATTTAACTAGATATACGTTTTATTTAGAGCTCTTGTAAACTATATTCAAAATACTATAATTAAATGCTCCGAAATCTAAAAATATTAATGGATTATAATTATTATTATTATTATGGAATATATATATATCGTTTGATTTTTCACTATCTACCTATCTACGAAACATACAAATTTAGTTTATTCATTTTAGTCAACTTTACCGCTGGAATTTCACACTTCATGGTTTTCTGATATTTCTTTTGCAATTTTTGCAGGATAGCTGCAAAAATAGCTCTTAGCCTGGCTCATAACAATGCCAAGTACTCATGCTGCTGCTGTTGCTAGCCCCGTTTTCCATTTCAGTGCTAACAAACAAAGGCATTTGGAAAAATGTTCCATTTTCCTGGTGTACCGCTCGTGTTCGTTATTCATTTTTCGATTTGCTGCTAGACCATTGTTGTTGCGATTCGTTTGCAGTTTGTTTTTCATATTTGCATGGCGAAATGAAAAATCAACGCGCTAGCTGAGACACAAACCAAGTGCCAAGCGCATTTCACAACCCACAATTCCCCCTTTGCTTTCAGAAAGACTCATTCAAGTGGTAGATACAATAAAAACAAATAACACACAGCCGTCGACAGTTGAGTGTAGACTAAAGTAAATTTTATCAACTTTTAAATCAAATATTAAACTTTAACTTAGTTTTCTTTTCTTGGCGCGCATTTCACTCCAAAGTTTGTAATCAACTTTTCTCCAGTTTGCCTTTCTTTATGTATTTTTTTGTTCACGTTACTTCTTTTTGCTGTTGCTACTTTGGTGAGCTATCCAAACTTTACATGCGCTTTTTTTCCACCCTGCAACACGTACTGCAATTTTTTACCACTTTCGTAACGTTTTTCTAATGAGTGACGACGATGTCGACATAGTCGTATCCAAATGTGGCCAGAATCACACACCCACACACACACATACAGAGCTCGAGACTTGAGTCACCAGAGTATGGTAGAAAAAAACTTGCAACTCTTGAAAAATCAGCGAATCGTAAAAGTGTTCAAAGTCAACTTTTACGTTGCTCCTTTTCAAACGCCTGTGAAAAAGTCGCAAGTCGGGTAAATTTAAAGAGACGAACAAAAATTTCTTAAAACGAAGCTTAGAATTTGTTTCAGATTCTTTGGGTTTTGGTTTTTGTTGATCCAGTTATATTAAGCTAAGAAATTATTGGTGATATTTGTTATATTTATAATTGTCTTACTTTATTGTAAGATTTACATACTCTTTATTTTAATATGAAATTTTTAATGTTGTTGCTTTTCCTAGCAACAAAGAAAAGGTAGTGTAAATATTTTTACAGAAAACATTTTGCTTTCTTTTATATGCAAATATAAAAAGCATATGGAAAAAATAAATAAAAAACGGCAAATTTCACAATGAGTTTTACTGTGGCACTAATTTGATTTTCTTTTCTTAACTGCAGCATGGTAAGGAAAACAACAAACAAACACACACACACACACACATGTGTACATACACATACGCACTCGCACACACCCCTTAGGTGAAATTTTCCAATCAAATATGTAAATAGCTTACGAGCTGAACAGGTAAAATCTTAAAAGAGAAATTAAATCAAAATAAGCTCTGGCTGCATCTTATATAATTGGGCGCTCTTTCTTTCTCTCTCTATCTCTATTTGAACGGACTTTGTTCTCTTTCTGATGCTGCTTTGTTCACTTGTTTCACTTGGCTTGTTTGCGTCTAATGCAGGCAATGCCTTTTATTGTCCAATATTGCTATTGGTAATTTGTTGTTGTTGTTGTTCCTTTTGCGCTTGCCTGCCTTTGACATAAGCTGTTTTGCAGTTATTAGCACTGCATAACAACACCAGCAACAGCAACAACAACAAGTCAACTATTATGTAATTAAAGTTAAACAATATCTCGATTAAATGCGCTCAAGTTCTTTGTGCACATTAATTAAGAACAATTCCTCAATTTGGCTGCTGTCTATCATATTTATCATAAAGGATATTGTAAAGGATATGAACACATTATGCTCTGTTCGGGTTTGACTTTAGCTTGAATGGCTAAGAGTTAAAATATATATTTTAAGCATTTATCAATTATAGCACAAACAATGATGATTATGTTACCGTTACTGCGTGTATTTCTAATTCAAAATAAACAATTATAAAGATTTGATAAGCAACTTGTAAGTTTACTTACGAATTAATGTTTAATTTAAATAAATATGTTTATTATTAGAAGCTCGAAATACATAAGAAGTTTGATTAAAAACAATTATAATTTTTATTGTTCAAAAACAACAGCCAGCTATTTTAAATATGATGCACAAAAAAATTATATTAAAAAAGAATGTGTAACTACTCGCATTATAAAACATCTTTAATAATTGAAAAGTCAAATAAAAACAATTTAGCAATCAAATCGCAAATGCAAATTTATTAAATGCTTCTACACAACTTCACAATCAGAAATATTGACCGCTATTATTCTAAAAATCAAAAACGTTTTAAACTTTGTCGTCGCGAACATTTTCCTTAAAGTTTTTCTATCGATAGCCAATTGAAGTAACAGCAATGCTTTAGCAACATTAAGATCAAGCTTTAACTTGTATAATATTAAAAAATATATAAAAACGTAAAAAAAATACAAAATTCCAAAGTAATGTAAAAAAGAATAATTTAGGATCAAGTTTATTTGTGAATTGCATACAATGTGTTTTATAATTTTTTTTTTCAATTATCGTCTTGATTTTTTGTTTCGTGAAGTCAATTTGGCTCTTTAAATAATATTTTTCGTAACTCAATAGTTTCTTAAACTTTTGACTTTTGTATTTAACGTGTACAAATAAATATTTTATATATTAAATTTTTATATACTTATCGAGGAAGAAGAAGATACATATTTATTTATACTACACTAAACTACTACATTTATCAAACTAATAAAAAAAATAAATAAAAAAAATATTTTTCAAAGTGAAATAATAAAACAGTTATGCTTTTGAAAACATAAATTATACGAATAAAAAATTGAAAATATATTTAAGATATTTCAAAGTTTCTTAAATTGACAAAAAATAAAGTAAATATACTCACATTTAAAAGAATTTTCAAGAAAAACTTAAAACTTTAAATAAATAACTTTACAGTTTTATTTTGAATAATTTATCTGGATTTTCATTGACTTATACCTTTTCTTGAATACTTACATCACTTTCTGAACTTTATAAACTAATTGTGATATCTTTAATTATCTTTTTCAATAATATTTATACCCATTTTTTCATAAACCCTTAAAATAACTTAATAAATTCATGAAATTCTTTGCTCATCACTAAACTTTATCCATTCCATCTGCTTTTGCTACTGCAGCCAACACTTTCCATTACTTTTCAATTTGTTTTAAGCTATCAATGGAGGCGTCTTTATGTTTTTTTTCACTCTCTCCCCGAACAGCCAATTTCAGTTTAGCATTAGTTGATTTCAATTGGTGCGAGTAGAAAGTAGCCTTTGGGGCATGCATAAAATATTACACAATTGTTACCACTCCCCCTCCCTACCCACCTCTCGCCTGTCAGACATTTTGCAATGTTCTTGATATACATAGATATATGCAGAAGCTGACGTTAGCTTTATCTGAAATGAAATCTGCTTTGGTAGCAACGACTGCAGGCAAAGTCAGCAGCAAAAGCAGCAGCACATGTTAGAGCCAAGCACCTCTCTCTAGTATGCCATCCCCATCGTCAGCCCAATGGGTCCAAACAGGTCCAGCTGTGCAGCAGTCAGCATGTGGCCCACATTGAAGTTCATTAATGCAACCATTTACCCTTAAGCTATTTTTACTCGAACTTTTATCTCTTTGCCTTTTTTAATTGTCCAAACAATGCAAACACGGAGCGTTCTTTTTTTCTTATAGCCACATTAAAGTTTACACAACATAAGGGAAGAAGAAGGGGCAGGGGCACTTTTACCGTAACAATTGGAACTCCAAGCTTTTTGGACTGTTTACATTTCAATTTCAATTTTGTGTCTAAATTTAGTTGATTTCAACTTGCACAGGCGGCCACAAAAAAAAAATTATAAAGGGAAAAGAACGGAGAAAAGAATGAGTATTTTACGATGTTGCAATTGTGTGAGGCAAAAGTTTTGTAACCACAAATCAGGCGGTATAAACTTCTTTGTGGCGGCCTTTTGCACGTGCTGCGCTCATAAATTCCGCACACAAATTAAGTTTGGCTGATGTAGGTGCGGAGGGGACGAGGGCAGGGCGTTGTAGGGGCAGCCGATCAATGTCCGCGCCACAAGTTGCATAAATTAACAAGCGTTGCACGTGAGCAGCAGCTACAGCATGGAAAAAGTCGCTGAAAAATACAACTTTTTAAGTACAGTTACCACATTAAAGTTTAGCTTCCGTTTGCCGTTGCCGTTGCCATTTCCACATCCGTTTCCGATTCCGTTTCACTTGTAATTTTTCAATTAGACAATTTGCAACTGTAAAAACTTTAAGCGGCTAGTATTATAAAAGTTGCCAACATCGTTATTGTTATTGTTGTTGTTGTTGTTTTGGGCTATCGCAAAAGTTTGTTAATCATACGCTACGTATGCCCGAATGAAAGCAAAACAAGCAACAAACAAACTAACACCACTCCCAGCGAATCGTTACGAAAACAACGTAAACAAAACACAAGATAATTTCTCACTTTATTAGTTTTTGTTTTCGGTTGCGAAAGTGATACACTCAACTGGAGCATATACGAGTAATAATAAAAAAATGAATAATAAAAGAGATTTCTTCTGTATATATTTAAGTTATATATTAAGTTATCAAAAAAAGGGTTTTTTTTTATTAAAATTAAGTGGAAAACGTGTTGTAATGAACTTAAGTCTTTATTTGATTTTTTTATTGTATTTTCTTTCATTATTTAAAAGAAAAATTAAACAAGAATGAGAAAATGAGAGGTCAATATAATATACATAAGCCAGGGAAATACAGGTATTTTTTTAAAAAACATATATCGTTGAAAGCTAAATTTTCAAAGTAATAAATTCCAATCTATGTAAGAAATTAATTTAATTTTTATATCTTAAATTTGATTAACTACTATACTAGGATTTTGAAAAAAACTGTGAAAAGATATTAAATCCATTTATACCATATTGCGTCTTCTTTGATTTTCAAAGATTTTATATTTATTTGTATTTTCATACAAGTTTTAAAAGCTAACATTAACTTTCTAAAGTTGCGCTGCCCAGATTTACTTATTTAAGGCAGAGTATCTTGTTTTTCAAAAACACTAAACAAGTACAACAAATATATATCCATTTATATTCAAAGTTCTTGTTGTTATTGTTGTTGATATGTTGTGTCGTGCATTTGTCAAAGTTTCGCAAAGCTGTCTAATTACAAATGTTAATCCTATCACGAAAGTGTATATGTGTGCTTGTAAGCTTGTGTTTTGGGTCAGCTAAGTAGAGATAGCTTAAAAGTTTGTTTTAAGCTTTTGAACCAACGCTGGTCAATGTTCGTTAAGGAAGGATTCGAAACCAAACAAAAAAACTGCTCACATATTGGGGTATTAGTTGCACACAACTAGCAGCCAGGCAAACAAGATGAGAACTTGTTGCCTGTTGTAATTTGGGGTTAGATTTTCTGTTGGCTGTATGTTGTTGTTAGCGGAAGTGAATACACACTAAGCTACAACACACACACACACACAGACAAAATTTAGTCGAATGTGTTGAAATGCAATTCTATTTTGGTTTTGGCAAAAAAAAAAAACTTTTGCCAAGATTCACGCACTTAATTAGACATGGCGCAGAATCGAAAAAGTGGCAAATATAGAAAGATCGTTTTGCCGGTTGCACCACTAATTACAGCTGCCTGGTGAACTGACTAACTGACGAACTGACTAACTGACTGACTGACAGTCGATTTGGAGCTGGCGCGGACTTCAAACGCTCCACGTTGCTGCGTTGAGTATTCGACCTCATTTTTGATTTGCGGCATAAGATGTGCGTGCTAAATTTAGACAGGAGCCACAAGACTTTTACAACTTACACACAAATACATATATATAGTGTTTGTATATATTTCGTGGTCGTACACTTGCACAGATCGCTGGCACAGGTTGACCCAGCCAACATTTTGTTTTTTTTTTTCAGATTTATTAGCGGCACGAACGTTGATGATCGTCATTTGGGCCACAACAGAAGGCTGAAGGCCAAATTGAGAGAAAGTTCATAACAATTTATCATTTAGCCGAGGGATTATTATCATCCTTTGTCACTTACGCTATAAGCGAGTGTGGAAATATTCAGATTTTACTGTATATGCAATACATTTATAGGTCTCATTTATTTTTTTATCCAGAGAATCATAAAACATTGGTAAAGCTAGCAAGTAAGCATGAATAATTGCTAAATATTAGGTATATTTTTATTTAACACAAAATGCATCCAGAAGGGTACTTATAATTTTAATCGTAAATATGTAACTACTTGTATAAATTTTATTCGTGGAAAATTTGCTTCACAAAACTAATATAAAAATGTGAATGAATATTTACCAGCAAAGCGTTACTTTTTTAAAGGCACTGTAGTACAAATAAATCACTCAAGATTATTCAAATATAATTCTCGAAAGCATTTATCATATTAAACAGCTCAATAATTCATTGTTGTAGTATTTAATAAACCCCTTTTGATATATTTCTCTACTTTGCAGCAATGTCTTTGTTCTACTTCTGAATAATCATGTCAACAAAGTATTAGCAAACGAGCATAATTATGATCACAGTCATAATAATTATTTAATGTTTTGTTCATTTGCTTGTTAATGTAATGATCATAATCATGCTGTTCATTTAATGCGGTTTTGCTTATGTTACGTTAATCATATGCAAAACAACAACTGCAAAACTTGTCCTACTTTCTGTACCCCAAACTCAACGAGAGACTCTTGAAAAGTTGTTGCTTTTCAAACAATTGGCGCACGTTTCTGCAATCAAAATTTATATGAAACTATTGAACTCGCCAATTTTTGAATGAATGAATATATTTTATGCTCGTTCGTTTTGGTGCTTTTTTATTGATTGCCAGCCAGTTGTCATGTCTTCAGTCACTCAACTTTACGAGCAACAAGAAACAAAGTCAAAGAAACGAACGATCCATTGCTGCTGCAAAGGCAGTTCTGCTCCGCTGTCTGATGACTTATTGAAAATTCCGTTTAAAATGTGTTTACTCATTGCGCTCAAAATGAAGCAGCAGACGCACACATCCACACACCCACAAAGTTGTGCGATCAACTGTCATGAAAATCAAAATCAAAATTGAACAGTCGAAATTGTGTGTTTATGTCTGGGACAACAGCATCATCAGCAGCGGCAAGAACAGCAGCAGAAGCAACTAGCAAAACAAAAACAGAAGTAAAGCGAACGATGGAAGATGGCAGATGGCAAAAACAGATCAGTATGAATATAGCAACATGTGTACAAAAGAAAAGTTGCGCAGCAAATGTCTAGCAACAATTAGTGTTAAGCATGAACATGTGACGGGATAACAATTGTTTGAGTTTAAATGGGAATGGTTGATAAAATTTAACTTCAAAAGAGTTATTTTAATAAATATTATTTACTTATTTGACTATTTGTCAAATACAAAACACTGCAACACTTAAACAACATCTTCAAGTGCTTAGCTACATACTAAATGTTGCCAAGCATTTCCAGCGCATCAACAACCAAACCAACCAAACCTGTTTGCCGGCAACACACACACACAGACAACACACACCCTCGCTCTAACCAACAGCTGGTCGAACAATAAGAAGAAACAAAACATTTAAGTAGCGTACGATCGAACATGATCGTTGGCCATCGTCGATCAACGACAGTGTGACTAGGCTACGATCATTCACGATCTGCTCAGTCGGCAACCAACTGTTGCTGCTTTCGGTTGTCGGTAGTTGAATCCCATGTGATTCGCACGCGCTTTTAACTGCATCTGCGCAACATAACGAGCGCGATTTCTTACGTACTTTTTGTGTGTGAGGCAGCCAGCTAAAAACGTTTGAGCCATAAATTGATGGCTAATTAAAAGCAGCTGATGACCCATAAATGTTCCGAGTGCGAGTGTATGATAAGACATAGTTTGTAAGTTGTGCGAAATATCTGAGTAAATTGCTCAATTAAAGACAAAATAAAGTGAAGAGTTATCGTTTTGCTCAATTCATGCTAATTTCTAAAAGAAAAATATACTACATATGCATACATCTGCAAAAATAAAGAGAAATAAAATGTCTAATTGTGCGCGTTGATTGCTTTAAATGTTGCTGATTTCATCAGGCATTATATCAATTAAAGAAATTGTACAACAAAAATAAAAACTGCTCGCGTTTTAAGTCGCCTTGCTCCAATTGTTGGATTTCAGTTGATAATTGTTTTTGGTAGTCACTTCAGTTGCCCCCGTATGCAGGTCAAGTAGCCCCTGAGCCGGCCATCAAAATAAACACGACAACACAAACAAAAACCTGGAAAGAAAGAGAGAGAGAGAGAGGGAGAGAGAGAGAGAGAGTGAGAGAGGTAAATGAAGAGATGTTTATCAATTTTCCGTAAAATAAAATGCTAGAAATTAACATCAAATCAACATAAACAATGCGAGAGAGCCTCATAAAATAGCAGTCAACACGCATGCCACATGCGTGGCAAGCTGCTAGCTCTAGCTAATTATCATGACACCAACTGTCAAAATTCGACAGGGGCGTACCGCCACGCCACGCCCATCTCATCTTCATTTCGCTGCCAACAACAATCTACTGTACTCTGTTCTTATCTTTTGTCTTCGTCTTCGTGTTTATGTCCTGTTTTCTGGCACAATGAATGACTTTCACTGCCGGCCCTTCCCGGATTCATGTTTTTTGTTGGACTAGGGACTTTTAGTGGTTATTTACCTACTATTGTGTGTGTCCCTCCCGCCTTTTTTCGTTGCCATTAACTTTGCCTCACCTTTTGTTGTTATTGTGTACGCAATACAATTCACCTACATGCAACATGCATAACTTGGCCTTTTGTGGCAGGCGTCGTGTGTGTGTGTGTGTGTGTGTGTGCAGCCCAAAAAGAAGTACGTGCCCATATTCCAGTTAAAAAAGAGCCACACAGCTGTGCGACAACCAGAGACGTTGCTGAAAGGGAATGAGTTGAATATAAGTCAATAAATTTGATTAAGTTGATAACAAATTAAGTATTTTAAATAATTTTGTTTATTATGATTTTTGTATTTATTTTTCCGTTATTATTTTTATAAGTTCGGAAAACTTTCGTTAATAAATTTTTTTGAAACATTTAAATAGTTTTATAGTTCAAATCATTTTTTTAAGTCATCCCAGTACCCCAGTTAAAATTAAAATCTCAACGCCACTGTCTTTGTTATCTTCTACTTCACGTCTTTCTATCTATCGTTCCATAAATTTTGTTTTGTGCTCAACAATTTAACTTGGTTTAATGTCGCCTCTTAGCCATTATTAGCCCGAAAGAATGGACCAACATTTATATTTAAGCCATCAACTGTTGAACACTAAATACAAAATAACATAATTATTATTATGTTTATTATTATTGCTTTTGTAGTTGGTTGTTGGTGTTACTGATGGCCCTATTATGGGCAACCCCCCGTTGAGGCATTGTTATCAGCGCCTTGTCAAATTTTTAATAAACCGCCCAGAGCGAACACAACTTGTGTGGCTTACAACTACAACAACACATTCGCAACTGGCCAGTAGCTTAAGTTATGGCTAAGAGTGTTTCTATGGGGGTAGGGGGTTTGGGGGGCTGCCACCCGCTGCGCATTGAACCCAAGAGTCAATGTTGGCTATCAGTCAGCTATAGAGTTTATTTTGGTTGTTTTGAGGCCAGCTGCAAAATCTTCACCTAATGAGCTTTTATTTATCAATGACAGCGAGTTAGAGATGGGCGGCAATGGGAATCGATTCATCAACTTTGGCTAAGCTCTCAGCTCTCCAACCAAATTGAGCGTTAAATGAAGCTCGACTTTGTTGACTGTCAAGTTAGAAAGCTTAAAGCTTTTTATTAATTTAATGAGATTTGGCAAGAAGTCGCATTTAGTTTCATTTCTGGCTTGTACAAACAAAATGTCCAGGCACAAAGCACGATTTGATTTGAGGAGCAGGAGAAGCTGCCACCATGACTGCCTCATGTGCAACTGTAGCCGCAGCCGCAGCAGCTGTCAGCTGCTGGCCCAGACAGAATTAGGCTTTTTTGTCTAGCCAGATAAAACGTTGATACGGCAACAAAACGAAGCCAAACGGCTGTTGCAACGGTTTTTGGACTTTGGCCTCGAGGTGTTTGCTTGCTGCCGTTGCACATTGAGCTGCCACTGCCACTGCCACTGATGGTGATGATGAGTCACGACTTTGAGTCGTTCCTCTGTGTGTGTGTGTGTGTCTTTAAGTGTGTATTAAGTGAGAAGGTAATGCTTTGCATAAAAACTAAAAGCAAACTTGAAGATGTAACCAAAAAATAAAATCTTTAAGAGCCAAATGTCATGAAGAAACTCATATTACAAAGATAACACGAAAAGACAAATTTTCACAAAAAAAAGAAATTCTCTTCAATTCTCCATATATATTTAATCTTTTTCGTATATACCATTATCTTTAGGTTTAGTGAGTTATCAATATAAATGCTAAGAAGAATGTATTAAAGCCAAAATCAACTGTTAGATTAAGCTTACGATAATTCGCTTTCTTTGCTAGCTTTCTTTGTAGCTAAAAGTTTTCTGGTCATTCATTAAAAAACCATAGATATATACATATAGATATATAAATAAAATAAAAACTCTTAGAAAGCTGAATATTACAAATAAAATGATCAGAAATGAAAATTAATTTAAATGCAGTGATTTTAAAGTTAAATAAATATTATTGAACTATAAATTGTGAATTTTATAAAACTTATTTTCATTAATGCTTTTTTTAATCTTTTGCGATCGATAGTTTTGACTTTTATACCATAATATCCATATCTATAAGCATATCGGAAAGAAATTCATTCATTCATTTACTTGTAATTAATATATTTGTTTTATTTAGCATACAACTACAAAAAGAAATACAAAAATTATCTCAAATCCAGCTGCATTTAGAAAAACCAGCAACCAGCAAATATCAACAACAAATAAATGCCAGCTAATCAGACAGTTGCCATTGTCAGCATATAGTACGCCGCCACAATAATTCCAAAGGCAAAAGTCGGTCAAGCTTTTTGCATGGCTTTCGATTGGCAACATTTCGAATCGATTTGTGCACGACAAATGGCAACGGTATATTTGTCTCTTGTCTTTTGATTTCCCTCCCCCAACAAGCTTCATTCCCCCCTCCCCACCCCCCCACAAACTGTATGTCTCTAACAACTTCCGCAACACATTTGTTCAATTTGCAATGGCACATACACACACATTTTCAATGCTCAATTGTGTCCAATTATTTTTGGCATGTGGCGCAAAAGGTGTGGAAAGTGTTGCCAAAGCCATAAATTGTTTCTGGCAATTAGTAGGGTTGCCGCCTCTTCAACGCAATTACCAGTATGCTGTTCAACTTGTTAAAGCCTACAGCAAAACTATTTGCTCAAAAACAAATTCAGTTTAATTAGAAGTTCACATTGCGTTTAAAATTCAAAATGTGTTCGAAGTCATAGCTAGGTTAAGTTTGTTGATATCGAGAAACCTGATATTTGAGATACAAAATGTGATGTGTTAAAATATATTACTTTAAGTAATTGAATGGCGTTGCTTTATTTTGCATGCTTTAATGTTTAGAGGAAACATAGTTTAAGAGTGACATAATAAAACAAAATAATAATAATATTCATAATTCAGTTCTGGCTTGAAATGAGTTTCATAAGATAAGAAGATGCAGTTTGCTAGCTTTAAAAAGTCCTTTTAAATCGTTTTATTTCACAATAACTTTGTTTGCTTATTGACTCACGATTTCAGCTGCTGGCAGCCCTTTAAGCAACTATTGATGAATGAACAGTCATATGTTTAAGATTAAATGACAGAATAGCCTTTCAAGAACTTAAAATTCTAGTCGGGAATAAATTATTCAGCGCAATCATTGTCCCAAGATTCCCAATAATAAAGTTTCACAGGAACTGTCTAGAAAATCTCACATAATTAAGTAGCCTTAAACTGCGGCACATCTTTGTCCTCAATGGGTGTCATAAATCCAACTGTCCCTCTCTCGGTTCACAATTCACGCTCAACAAGAGACATTGTAATCGCCAACGGCACGCGCTCTAAAGATCTGCGATCTTTCTGTCTGTCTGTCTGTCGACCGCATTAAACACAAATAAATTCATCACACAAAATTCAGCCAAAAAGGTTTTTGAACTCACCGGCCAAATGTTGAACCGGTTTTCTTTTTCCAACATAAGTTGTGTGAGTCAGTTCGTCTCGCTGCATTTTGGACGCCCATTCCATATCCATTCCAGTTTGTGGGCTGACTGCATTCAAGGTCAGTGCGGGTGCAGTTTATTTGCGGTTTTTTGTGTGAATTTTGTTTGCCCAGAGGGAACCCTTGCTGCTGACTATGGTCAGTGGTTCAGGTTTAAGCTTTGTTTACGGCTTTCTGGTGCTAATTGTGGCGCATCAATAAAGAGCGCGTCGAGGAACTTGAACGGCGACCGCACACACAGCACAAAAGCCGCAAAAAGGGCTCAAATAATGAATACTGAAATCACACAGAAAAGCCAACCACCATAAAGAACGGAAATGGGCGCTACAAATTATCGCAACGCTTTGCAAACCGAGATCCGTTAATGGTCAGAGAGTGTGTGAAACATTTTGCTGTGTGTGTGGCACACAACAATTCTTGCAAAAGTAAACAAATTATTTGATTTTATTTTATTCCGTTTTGTCGTTGGTTTTTTTTTCCGCCTGCGGTTTTTGCGGCTTGTTAGGGCCATGAACATTTGGCGGCAAACTTCAGTCGTAAAGTTATTTGGCTGAGTTTTAAACTACGATTTGTGGACGAAGTTTTTGATATTAATTATAGGGCAAGTTATGGTTGTTATTGTTATATTGGTGGCACAACTAACAGGCTATCAAAATACGCTTAATAATAATGGGGTTGTGCATAAAAATGATGCGGTAGCTGTGTGAATTTCACTTAAGTTCTACAAAATTTAAAGGCGGTTCTTTTTCGTCGTTGGTGTTCGTTCAAAGAAAAATAGGAAGCTTTTTTGGGTAGCTATTATTGAAGGTTCAGTTTGATTGTTGAAAATTTGCTTGGTGTTTCGCATCGAGGATAGATAAATGGAAAGATAGGTTTTTGGGGCAAGTAGACGTTTTTATTGAGTTAACTTTTTCTAGGTAAAACTTTTTAAATTTATTGTTTAGAAACAAATTCAAACAATTTTTTCCGAAATAATCTGTTAACTTACATAAAATAAAAATGTTTAACCTTGTGAAACAATATATTCAATTTAAATATTAATGTATTTCTACCTAAAACTTATTTTCACAGAAGAAGTAGAAGAAGTATTTACTTATACTCATATATCTTCAAACAAATATCTTTGAGCATTTAATTATAACATTTTATTAATTTGTACTCATGTATCTTAAGATTGTTATGTTTTAATCAACAACTCCATCAAACCATTTTCTATTTAAAAATTTCAACGAACTACGCACCATCTATTCGTTGTAATAGAACTTACTTGTAATTACTGTCTGCCTTAATCTCTATTTTTTTCTAAGGCATCTGCGAATCAGTCATACATGGTGGCATGCTGCCAAAAAATATTAAAAATGTGCAATCTAGGCAGGCAAGCAAAACAAACAAACTTGATAATTAGTCCGCCTGCCTGTCTGCTTGTTCAGGGAATTGCAAATGCCTCAGGAAAAACCCACATACTAGATGTCTGCGTATGAAAATCTAAATTATTCGCTTTTGGTGGGCGTTGCATTTTGTCAAAACAAAAAAACTTGAACGGTATTTTTTTATTTGCAACATAAGCGAAAAGTGAGACACGCAGCTGCACTTGCATGTGGGTGGGTGGTTGCAGCTTGCAACGGTGGCTGCGTCATCATCGTTAACATTATCATAAAAAATAAGAACGAGCGAAAAGCAGCAGAAATACATTCTTCATCATGATCATTGAGATTTATGTTTGTGTTTATGCTGTTGGTTGACATTTCCGCTGAGCGCGCGCCTCTTCAATCAAAAGACAAGCGCGACAAAAATGTTCATCACGTACCACAAAAAAAAAAAAATACTGAAAAAAACACTGAAAATGAAATGAGCAGCAAAAAGTTGTGCAGAAAGTGAACCGTTGGACGGACACTGCGAACCAAAAGTGGCAGACAATAAAAATGCAAGCCAAAGCGATAAAAGATAAGGCACGTTGTACAGATTGCTGACCCTGCCCCCTTGCTGCTATCCAGAGCTCCTTGACTCCCTTTTGCTCCCTGTCAATGCAATTTAATGAATGAGTAAGTTGCGCTCTCTTTGTGAATGGCCATTGAGCAATCAGCACAGCAACAAACACCATTTGACGCTCAAGTCCAAGTCAGAGAGAGAGAGACAGACACAGAGAGAGACCGAGAGCAAGAAAACGAGATAGATAGTGATAGAGATAGTGAGCGGACATCACTCGAGGTCTGATTGAGTGGATGCCCAACTGAGCAAAGCATTGTTGAGAGTTTCAGTGAGAGTTGTTGGCAATCGTTTTCGAGGAGAACTTGAGAACAAGAAAAAAAATCCAGCATTCATCTTAATACCAATCTTGTCTGATGTTTGCTAAAGTTGAACAGTAAAAGTTGCTCACTTAAGTGCTTACAAATTGCTTATAATATATGAAGCGAATAAGAAGCAGTTAATAGATAATGATTTAGCAACTAAGTAAACGTAATTGTATTAGGAAACAATTGTTATTCAATAATTTAACTGAACATTAACTTACAATTGTGTGAAAAATCAGGAAATATCAAAGTTAACAACTAAGACTTATTTAAAATAAGAATTTGATCGAGAGATACTTTTTTTTAACTTTTAAAATTAATCAAAATATGTTAAAGTGATTTTGTTGCATCTAAAATTAATCAAAATATGTTAAAGTGATTTTGTTGCATCTAATTATTATATATATTATTATATACATATATGGTATTTTTTCATAAAAAGTTTTTACATACCTGTGCTATTTATTTTTTTGAAACTTATCAGAGAATCTTCATTCTTATAAAGAATCTTTCAAGCACACATACTTTAAACGTATTAAACTCTGTCTGATTAATGTGGCTCATTTGTTTTGGCAACACGTAAGATCGCATTAAAATGAATGGTGCGTAATCAAATTGCTGATTGAACACATTTTTAACATGAGAACGTGGCAAGTTTAATACGAATACGATTGCCCCATAAGGCAATTTCGCATGAAATTAACAAGGAAGAAAGTCGTTATGCGCATGCGTACGTACGAGTGCCAAGTACCCCCACATACCCTTAGCCCAATACCAAACCCATTCGCAAATATATATTTATATATATCCCAATACGCTCCGTGGGCAGTCACGCATTTGGCGTTCATAAATCTTTTTATGCTGGCGAGGCGTTGAAAAATTGTATGAGAAATTGGCAACAGTTGCGACTGCGCCTCAGTTTGTGTTTGTGGCAAGCAACTGTGACTTGTTGCCTCGTTTTGTGTGTGTTTTGTGGGTTGGGTCTAAAAAGGGGCCCTTCTTCTTAGCCATTGTTATGCCAGCGCTTTAGTTTTCCTGTCAGCGTTCACTTAACTTGTTTACTTTATTTTCGCGCATGGTCTCTCAGGCTACTCACGCTTATGACTTCATTAGCAGCAAAATAGCCAACGACTTTTCGAACCTCTTTTGTGTCTTGAGTCTGCGCAATTAGCCACGCTTCATTGCCGACAAATCATTTGTTCCCAGTTGTAAACACATATACATGTGCATGTACATACCATTTTATGTAGTGCAGTTAGAGACATTTATTGAGATTGACAGGAAATCATAAAGTATTATTTGAGGCCTTGTGTACCCGGATTGACTTGCAATGTTTACTTCTACAGCTACTAATTGAGCCACGCTTCTGAATACTACTATACTTGGTGTGTGTGCGGGCATAGAAATTCAATATACCTTTAGCCCTAGTTTACGTCCGAAACATAAGATTACAATAAACATTTCTTTGTTCGTAATGAATCAAATCTAAAATTTATTGGAAGTTGATATGTGTTCAAAATATGAGTTACTTTCGGTACAATTATGCTTATTCTTGTATCTAAACATAGGTTGTTAATAACATTGAATTCAACCTAATAAGAGTAAGACATATCTTTAATATGTAATATATATATAAACAACGTTGAAATTTCGTAAGTTCAACACTAAAGCAAACTAAACAAGTCCAAGTATAAACAAATAAGAAGGCTCTTGTCGAGAAATCCCGACTAGACGATACCCTGATCCCTATACTTTACGCGTACAGTCAGTGCTTGCAAGTATGTGTGCGTGTGTGTACGACCATTCTGCATACTCAACTTCAAGGTTTCATATCTCGGGTGTTTCTCAACCGATTTTAATAAAAATTTCACAGGCTGTTATTATTTTGATTAATAATTGAAATGCCATCTAAAGTTTTTTCAAAGTCAAGATTTTATTGTTATCGATCCCATGTGTATATCGGAAACGGAATGAGTTATCGAAAATCGAAATGTACTGCCTAGGGATTAGGCGAGCTTAAGTTCGAAATATGGAGTCTCTATCTCTTTTACTCTCTGAGATCGACGCGTTCATACATACAGACGGACGGACAGACGGACATGGCTATATCGACTCGACTGTTGATGCTGATAAAGAATATATATACTTTATAAGGTCGGAGATGCTTCCATCTGCCTGTTACATACTTTTGCATAAAACCATTAAACCCTTTTTTCCCATTTTTAATGGGATCAGGGTATAAAAAATCATATTTACATTTCTGAAACGCCTCACACTCCAATAAAGAATTCCAATATTTCCTGAAAATTATTGCATTAAAGTATAAATTTCACAAAAGTCTATGCACAAAAATAAACAGGTTTGTTTGCTCTGCAACACACTCGTCTGTCTGCCATTAAAGTATATTTGTTTTAATGGAAATTAGTTGACTGCATTAGCTCGAATTGCTGCTCAGAACTCGGAAACTTGAAAATAAATTCTAATTAAATCTACATGGCGCAATTGCAAATGCAGTTTTCGCCACCCAATTTCCACTCTTACAATATGTTTTAACAAATATTTGTCAGCTGGCAAATTGACAGCAGCAAAAACCACAAAACATAGAGTAGAGTAGAGAGTGTAAGTTGAGGAGGGGAGTTTAGTTATAAGGAAGCCATAGTCTGGTTTTCTCGTTGTTAGTTTCGAGCGAGATTTGTGTGTCGATGTCTGATGCTAAGGACTCCTTGTGTTTCTAACTATGCTAGGTTGTTGTTAACATTGACATGACAAATAAATTGGCCTACTCATTGCGGGCAGTCGGTTAGCGGCAGGGGAGTTCAACTGACAGTTGGAGTACAGTAGGTAAGCTACTGCGGTTGCCTGCAAGGCAAACAAACCTCAAAATAGTTTGGCGAAATTATGCATTAATGGCAGCAGCAGTTCGGTTAGAAAGGCAGGCAACATGTGAGAGGCATGCGGCAGGTTACAGTAGCCACTCGTTTATGAGCACCAGCGTAAATACTAAATGGATAAGTATGTTAAATAATTCATAATTAAACATTAGTAAGGTTTACTTAAATTATGAATAACTAAGTAATTTTTCATTAACAATAAACAATTAAGTGTATAAAAAGCGTACAAAAATAAACAAATAAATGTCGGAAGATCACTGTAGTACGTGCAAATAATGCAGTTAAATTGTTGCTGACCCGACCAACAACGGAGCAACAACGGCTAATTTTGTACAGAGCCGGCAAACTATGCAAAATTTGCACATGAACGTTCAGCGATTACGGCAACGACAGGTGCCAAAGGGCATCATCTATTTCAGAGCGCATCTAACGGCACATCCAATACATACATACACCTATGTTTGCGTGTGTCTCTGTTTGTCTGTGTGCTGAATCGACAACTACTACCTACAATTGTTAATTGCATTTGCTAGTTGTCAACATGACCAGAGAAACGTGTACAACATTTTTTATAACCCCCGGGGCCAAAACAACGAGAGAGAGAGGGAGAGAGTTCTATGGCTTATTAGAGATAGCTTGTGGCAGAGCGGATAGGGGAAACAAGGCAAATTAGCCATGTGCAGACATGTTAACACACAAACATACACATAAGATTCACAAATACTTTAAGTCCGAACTTCACACAGATTTTTGTTGCAAAATTCTTGTGTTTTTTGTACCCTGAACCCATTAAAAATGGGTAAAAAGGGTATAATGGTTTTGTGCAAAAGTATGTAACAGGCAGAAGGAAGCATCTCCGACCCCATAAAGTGTATATATTCTTGATCAGTATCAACAGCCGAGTCGATATAGCCATGTCCGTCCGTCTTACCGTCCGTACGTATGTATGAAAGCGTCGATCTGAGAGACTATAAGAGCTAGAGACTCCAGATTTTGAACTTAAGCTCGCCTAATCCCTAAGTAGTACAAGTTTGTTCTCGATTTTCGATATCTCATTCCGTTTCCGATGTACACATGGTATCGTTAACAACAAAATCCTGAATTTTGAAAACTTTGAGACGGCGTTTGAAACATTAAGCAATATTATGAAACTTTGTAAAAATTTTATTGAAATCGGCTTTGAAACACCGGAGATATGGAATATTGAAGTTGAGAATGCAATATGCAGTATGCGCGTACAAACACACACATACACTTGCAATCAATGACTGTACGCGTTGAATATAAGGTTCAGGGTATCGTCTAGTCGAGATTTCTCAACTAGAGCCTTCTTACTTGTTTTTTGTGCACTTTGCGCCCGAGTGACAGAAACGTCTCAGTTTGTGCAAGTTTGTTCGTGACAGCTGCTGCTGTTGTTATTCCCAATTCGTCCTTCAGTCAGAACATCAGATTGTCATGCACTCCATCACACCAACAACAGCAACAACACCAACAACAACAATACGATACATCAGTCAATTTGTAGGCTTGTCGCTTCAATCTGGTAGCAAAAAACGAATTGTCAAATCGTTGGCATAAAAGCCAGCAAGAGAGGTATTAAAAAAAAAAACTTTAATGACAATTAAATACTCTTTAAATATTTTCTTTAGTATTGTTAATATTATAGCAACTTAAGTTTTCACTAAGAATTCCTATAAGCTGAAGTTTTAATCGTGAAAGGTAATTTACATTAATTAAAAAATTAAAATATCAACTGTTTTGAATATATCAAAGCATTGCAAACTTAATCACATACAGTTTTTGTACGTTGTCTTTTTTATAGCACGCCTACGCAACAGCTTTAAAAAACGGCTTTAAAAGAGAAGTCAAAAAATAACAAGAATAAAAATACAAAATGCATCTGTATAGAACATGTATATACGTACGTACGTATTGGTAAACATATGCATACACATTCGTACCGATATATTCGTGTTGCAGTTGCAGCTCTTTTGCTGTTGCTACACGCTTGACACTGACAATTGCACATTACGTTTTGTTGCTTACTGCTGCTGCTGCAGCGTTGCGTTTTGCGTGTTCAAGAGGAAAGCCCAACACATTGTCCAGGGCCCGGGTTGGTTGTGAGACAAACACCAGGTTGACAGGCGAACACAGCTGGACAGTTGGACAGTTGGACATGTTAACAGCAGCGAAAACACAAAACAGCAACAACAAAGGCAACAACGAACAACAACAACAAGTACAAAAGTCTGACTGCCAAGTGTCAAAGTCAATATGCAAAAAGGTAGAGAGCCAAGTTAAATGTTGATAGTTGAGAAATGTAAGCTTCAAGGATGCATTCAGTGCGTGCCTTGGCCATGACATGGGGCTTGGGAATTTTCTGGACTAGCCTCGAGTTGCACGCATCAAGTTGATGCAAATTAAGGTTGGGGCAGTTGGGTGCGTAGGCAGCAAGAAAATAAAACAATCGATACTAGTATATAATGATATGATTTCTAGTTGGTTTGCTTTTCAGTAAAAAATTATATACTGAAATTCTCTAATAACTTAATATTTACACTTCAGCATTTAAAGCTTTTTAAGATTGAGAATTTCTTAACATTTCTAGCCATTTCAAGGCATTTCCTTGCCCAAACATAATTCGCTTATAAATTATCAAATTTGCAAATTTTGCGAACCTTACCTAAATGAGTTTTTTCGTTCTCGCTGCCAAACAGCGTTTTAGTTCATCAAAAGCTTAATTAAGTTCACTCGCTGTTGTAATTGCAACATTAAATAAATATCACATCACCTTAAAATATGTACATAAACATATATATTTTCTGTCAGCACACATATTTGTAGCAAAAATTTTAAATTATGCAAATTGTATTAATGGGAATTTTGTTTGGTTTTTAAGTTTAAAATTCTATCAGCCGAATGGAATTTTGTGTGCGCGATGCGTGGTAAATGTTATTAATTTTGCATGCGTAACTTTATTATTATGCATAACAAACAAAAACAACAAAGTCATTGTTTAATGTGGCTTATAATTAAATGTTCGTCGCTTTTGGCGTTTGAAGTGACTAGGGTGGGTGGGGAGAAGTGCTTTGCGTTTTGAGTTTTGCTCGCCCAAAAGCAACGCCCAACGAATTCTGACAGTGCAATTATTTAAACGCCAACGAATTATTCAAATGTCACAGCCCATAAATGCATCTAGCTGTTTCTGTATTTTTTGAAATACAATGGTTTTAGCTGGAGGCTGGAGTGGCACACCTTCTCTAACAGCTAAAAAAAACTCTCTCGCTGGGTTTGGCGTGCCAAAAAAGAATTAAAGCAAACGCTTGCGGCGCCTCAAAAATGCAAATACAAGGCCTATTTTTAAGACAATTGCAGTTTCGATTGCTCAAACCCGGCAGCAATCGATAGGAACATTTTGATTTGCCAATATTGCAAGACGACCCAATTACCTTCTAAATTATAAAACTGCTTTTAGTTTTAGTGCTTTATAGAGCGTGTGTACTTGATCATAAATCAATTGTAGTATCATAATATTTAATTTATTAATTTTTAAAGTATATTAAATTTTAATAAATAATTTTTTTATACATTAAATATTATTTGTAAGTTAAGTTCTTATGAATATGTTTTAAGATTCTTGTGTGATATTTATTATTGATATACTCGTAGTATAATATTATTTTTTATATGCACCATAAATTAAACTAACAACAATGGTTATTTTTTGTATTTTGTACATATAGCTTTTCGATATTTTAAAAGATAATAATTAAAAATATATTTAAATTTACCAAATTAATTTTTAGAAAATATTTATACCACAAATGCATTAATAACTCATTATAGCTTTCCTTACAAGGTCAGCTATCTAACTAGCTTACTAATCAGGTACTTAAAATTTGTCTTTGTGCTTATCTGCTTGTCGAGAAATGAGCTTCCTCAAATGTTAAGCTTTCATTTCTTTAACCATATGACGACTTCCGTTTGACGCTACACTTCCAAGCCATTAGCAGCTCATTAGCTTGGCTTAAATGCACAATCAGTGAAACCCAAGCGCAGCTGATCAAAGCAAACAGTTTCGCTTAGAGTCAACCAACTTATTTGGTCAACGGAAGAGAAAGAGGGTAAAACGAGTGTCAAGTTCAAGCTGAAAACCGCTGAAAAAGAATTGAAAATAGTTGCGCATTTGTTGTTGATTGATTTCGAATTCTAATTGATTGCCAGCAGCAAACTGTGACTATGACCTAAAAAAAAGACAACAACAGACAGAGACAAAAAAGATCAGAAAAACAAACAAACAACAACACAGAGTGTATCCGAGCCAAATGAAATGCAAATAGAAATGTGGCCGCGGCGTTTTTAGTTTGTCACCTGAAACCCCAGAGTTGGGTTGACACCTGTTCCAGCTTGTTTGGTTTCAATATTTCATTTTGCTTGCACACACCATTTGATTATTTACATTTTTGGTCTTTCTGCTTTTGTTGTTGCTGTCGCGCAAAAATCATCAAATCAACAATTTACGCGCCGTTGCATTTTTAGAACACGTTACCTTGAAAATATCTCTGAGAACGGATGTGCATGTGTTGTGAACATTTTTGCAGTCACCAGACCAAATATAAATTAATAGAAATATCAAATTCACATATAGTGAACACATACAGCTTGTTTTTGTTATTTGTTACCTGTTTGCTAACGCTACGTGAACGAAATGCTTGCAGCATTTATTTATTCCCATTTTTTTTTTGGGAATTTTTAAATTTTATGCCTCACACGTTTCGTTGTGTCTACCACTTGAAGGCATTTTGTTTGTGGTCTCTCTCTCTCTCTCTCTCTCTCTCTCTCTCTCTCTCTCTATCTCTTTGTGTGTTTGCAATTTTATTTATGAGCATCATAAATATATTTCTTTCTTACTTGAGTACACTTTAAGTACATGCTTGATTCGGTTTGGATCTGCTTATGATTATCTTATACGCATTTGACAAAAACCCCATCAAACCGAGGACAATAAGCGTGAAATGAGCTTGACTGACTGATGACTGATGACTGACTGACAAATGGCACGTGTTCTTCATTTTGACTTCTCATCAGACGAATGGAGGTCCATCAACCTTGTCTGTAGACTAATAAAGACAGGTAGTCGTCATTGAGTTCTTGAGTATTTGTTTAAAAAGTATAATTTTTTGCAGGCCAATTTGATCTGAGGCAATATAATAAGATTTTCAGCAAAGTCTTGGATAAAATCATGAAAATTTTTGAAAATTACTTGAAATATATCAAAATAAGTTGAACATGTTTATTGTATCAGAGTCGACAATAAGTCGAAAGTAAACACAAAATAAATATAATCATTATACAACTTTTTTTTTTAATTTGTTGTATACAATTAGATCTTTTTTCTGAATATAATTTAAAGCCTTAATTTACATTATCTGTATGTAATATAATCAATTTTAATTATTATTTTTGTGTTTTGCTGTTTGTTTAGTGAACTCTTTTATGTAAAATAATGAATTTTTTTCTTTAATTCTTAAAACAAATAGAAAACATATAAATTACAGATTGTTAGAAAAACTAAAATACCGTATGAACAACAAATAAAAATTCTACACTTGCACTTTAAAACATTTTGTAAAATAAATCAAGCTTTTGACTCGTTTTCAATTTGATAAAAATAAAATATTCAATTATTGCATATATTGTATTTACAATCGCAAACCAAACTGACCAAATAACACTTCATGGTTGTTTTATGCGCCTACAGCACACGCTCCATATATATATACATATATACATACATATAGTAATTGGAAAAAATGGCTTGAAAAAACCGCTGCTTTTTTTACAGATAGCCAAAACAGAGCCACAAAATGCAGATGGTCAGCTCACCAACACACAAACACACACACACATACATTTATGAGAATGCAGAAAATAAAAACTGCAGCATCCAAATGCATGGGTACAATGTGTATATGTGTTTTTGTGTGTGTGTATGTTAGTGTGGCTTAAACAATGCCCAATCCATAAATAACTACAAAAACGGCAAATCTCAAATACCGAATGCTTTAGAACAACAACAACAACAAAATTCGCATGTATAAAAGCGTATCTAACAGATACACGGGCCATAAACTATGAAAAGCGTATGCTCATTGCTGAACATAGTATCTCCTCCTTTCTTTTCTCCCTTCGCTCTGGAGCAGATGAGCACAGAGCCATAAAATATCAATTTCGTGTTACAACAAACGCCAAAAACGAACGTAAACTTATGACTATCACTGTGTGTGTGTGTGTGTGTAGCCGGAGGTGCAGCAATGCGGGAAAATAAGGGGAAAGGGAACCTGATAAAAGCATGTATATATATATATATATTCGCACATATATCGTTAAAGAAAATGCAAAAGGAAATAATTGAAAAAAATGCATTGCAGTAAAAATGAAGCAAAATATAATAAACGATAGCTTGATATATTTGCTACAATTTGTATAGGGATGTGGCGCACAATGTGAGTTGGTGAAAAAAAAATATATATATATAAAACAAATAAATGATATATATATAAAGAAATGTGTGGAACGCCAGTCTAGATGATGATAGATGATTAATGTATGAAAAGAAAGTGTATTATAAAGTAGGAAAATATTTTATGATGATGGAAAAAGTTACAAAAATGTGTTCATATAAACATTCCAATATAACTGCTTCTGTTTTAGTTTCCTTGACTGTACGCTCATTGAAAGTCACGATTGTCATCGATATGAGTACTGTGCTCGTTACCATATTTCATATTTCATATTTCATTGTCATCTGGTTAAAATTTTTACATTTTTTTAAACGTTCTTTTCGTGCAATTATTTTGGCATTTAATTTTAAAAAGTCATTGTGTAGAGGCACTTGACAATAAATATTTGTGTATGTACATATTTATGATTTCTAAAAAATTCTCATACTCTATTTCTCTCTCTTTCTCGTTGCAGGTGAGTGTGCTTGATAAATTACACAACCGAAATGGGTATGAAGAACAGGTTTAAAAAAATGCAATATTTGTTTGAAATTTTAAAGCAAATACAATTCAATGAAACTCTGAATGCGATACAAATTTAATTTAGCAATCTGCATTTTCAGAATTTGCTGCTCATGAAAATTAATGAGCAAAGGCAACAACAGTGGCTGCGAAAATAAATGATGCACTTATTAATTATAGGGAAATTCGCAAAAATAAAATATATATATATATATTTGTATGTAAAATTATGCAACAGCGATAACAATGGGCAATTAGTTGAGCGCAAACCTGGCCCAAAACATGTAGATGAAAGAGGCCAAAAAGCCAATAGGGCCCAATCAGTCCACGCGTGTATTTATAATTAATTTCTGTTTGCTTTCGCATTCAATTCCATACGCTGCATTTGGCTAATGGCTAACGAAGTTTCAACTCAGCCTCACTGCAAACTTATTTTCAACCATTTTATTTGCACTCACAGCACGCATTTGGTATATTGGCCCTATCACCCACACACACACTCTCTCTCTCTCTCTCTCTCTATCTGTCTGTCTCACTATTGTAATATTAGCTTGGCAATGCGCGCAAATATTTTGATGCAACATGCAATTTCACCCAATCTAAACATTCGCATCAGGGGGGCGCAAAGGATAAAAATGAAAACAGCTTAGGGCAGGCAAACTAATGGTGAAACGGGGGGTTGGGTGGTTGGGGAAAAGGAAAGTGGGTGATACTTGCGCTGCATAACTTAAGGCGTTTCTAAGGCACCGACACCGACAACGACAACGACAACAACGACGACGACGACGACGTCAACGATGCTGGGGAAACCTACAAGAAACCCAATCGTGTGCCAATGGCAGCAAAATGCAGCAAAGCAGCCTCAAAGTACACGGCAAGAAATCGTATAAGCTAGTTAAATTAAGGTAAAGTAAAACCTTTAAGTTGATTGCAGGCAGAGTAAAAAACTACAAAGTGGATTTTACGGCATCTGATTGTGAGCCTCGTTAGAAGAGAGCAAGATTTTAAAGATTTAAAATATGCAATGACGCTAAATTAGAGAAATGTTCAAGACTTGAATAATTTCTAGGAATCCTTAAGATATTTTTTGAAGAAAGTTTTATTTAATAAGGAAAACTTTTCTTTGGTAAAATTTTAAAAAAGATAATTAGTATCTAAGAGTTTTTAAACACAACCATTGAGTAGCGATAGTAATTATCGAGAGCCATAAGAAAAAAAATAACTTTGTATAAAGTACATTAAAAACAAATATTTTAGAAAACAAACGACTAAACTTTGTCAAACCCAACTAAATTTCTAGTTTAATTATACAATTAGATATGAAATCTAAAGCTTTTAAAATGTATAATAAAAGCTTGCTCTATAATTTCTCTCAGTGCATTGCTGTGGCACGTTTGGTTGCATGCGTTTTGTCTTGCCACTTTCTTTTAGCCGCCACGCCTAGTAGTAAGAGGTAGAAGGTGCAGGAGGTGCATTAGCCGCTGAAGGGGCAACAACAACAATAATAATAATAACAAAGACGGCAGCACCTTCGCCTCGTATCTCCCAAGCTAATCTAACTAAGAAAGCGACAGGGAAGAGTACAGCGAGTTGAGGGGGAGGCACAAACTTACAGCATGCTTGCCGCTGCGTGCAATTTGCTTGCCCCATTTCACCTCTCCAGCGAATTCAAAGCCTTTTTCCAATGCGCGTAAATATATTGAGTTTTTTTCTTTTCTTATTTCTTTGCTTTTCGACTTGGCAGTAAATAATAATAATAATACCTTCATATTTAAACTGCCCCGCTGTGAATGTGTATGTGCGTGGATGTGTGTGTGTCTTCGCCTGTTCCATTTCGCTATCTTCCGCTTATACCCCCATGCCTCTCCCCTTTAGTTCTTCAACTCCATTGCATTTCCGGTGCCACTGATAGCCATCTCCTGTTGCTGTGGATGTCGTTGCCTGCATTTTTTATTAGGACTCCCATGCAGCTTCTCATTTAGCTCTTCCACCCAGTTGTTCCCAGTTGTGTGCCTCCCTGGTGCCTTATCAATATTTCGCTCTATAGCTCTTCATTGGCTGTATTTATATTTATAAGACCTTTCGTTGCCACAGTTGCCCCGCCATAGTAAATGCTAGGAGTGGGAGTGGGAGTGGGAGTTATAGGTGGGTGGCAGAAATTTCTCTGAACTCTCCCAAAAACGCTCAACTAAGTCTTCATATTGAACATTAGCTTTGGGCCTGTATTTTTTGTGCTGATGCTGATGGTGTTGCTTTTGCGGGAGAAACGTTCAGTAAAATTTCATAGCAATCAATTTAATGCGCCGAGGCACACGCACATTGCCAAACGAACGTTGCGCAGGCAACAAGCTGTGGGTAGGGTGGGGATGGGGTGGGATGTGAGGAAGCCGTAGCAAAAGTTGCAACAATTACGCGAGTACACGGAAATCTTACTAAATATTTCAACACGGCGAATCACAAGAATAAAACTCAAACTGAATCGAATATTGTAAGGCGATAGAAGAGAGCAAGGTAAGTGGGTGAATGGAGAAAGGGTGAGTGGTAAGGGCAGACAATAAAGCTGTAGAAATGCCAGACAATCTTTATATTGATTGGGCATTATAGACAAAATGTTATGAAAAGTAAAAAACAAAAAAAAAAACATGAGAAAAGTCAGCTGCTTTTTATTTTAGGAGTTTTATCATATTAAAATTCACAATTGAGTTAAAAAATCAGAGCTGATTCTTAGATTTAAATATTTATTGCCTTCATTAAGAATATTTTGTAAGGTTTATTAGCTTCACAAACGAGTTAACTCCCTGATATCTTAATACTAAAATAGATCCTATATTGAAAGCATTTTTTGACAAAATAAATTCTCTAGTTTCTGTTTAACTTTAGACTTTCAACTTTCTGCTGAATATTTTTCCATTGTATTGAAAATAATATATTTTGCAAAATACAATTATCAACTTGTATTTGAAAAAAATAGTTTCTACTTTGAATCCAAAGTCGTATATAAGTTTTAATTCTATTTTAACACTTCAACGCACATATGTGTTCATTCAGAGTTTTCAATTACATTTCCTCACTTCAATCAAATCGGCAAACTTCATCTTTTTCCTTCCTATTTGACCAACTTTATAGTCTCTCGCCTTGGCTAAATTGAACGTTTGAGCGCGCGTGTTGCACTTGCAACCATTCGTAAATTGAATTTACTGGCCAACTCTGATTCCCTGACGCCCGCTCCCCCGCTTCCCCGCTCCCCTGCTACTTGCTTCGATCTGATAATGATTGCCTTCGAGTCAGACTTTGCACTTGCAATCGGACTTTGGCAATTGCATTTTCTCAATTTCTTTATATCGCTTCTTTTTTTCGGGGTGTGTCGTGCCTCAGAAGTCGACGACAATTGTCTAGCGTTTGACAGACTTGCTCTCCTTGTTGTTGGCCACGAAAGGACACTTGAAATTATTGAAATTGTTTTGCCATTTCGTTGGCAGTGGTTCCTATAGTGTCCCATCTCCTTCCCCTCCCACTTAATCCTCTGCAAGTGCTACCGCTGCGTCCTTTGTTAGCTGTTTTGCTGCACTCGTCTGTGATTATCGCCATGGAATTTTCTCATTTTGAGTGATTTGAAGAATTTGTGGATTTTGGTTATTGATTTTCAAATGGCACGTCAAGTGCCACAAAGACAGTGAGATGAACACAGTCACGATTACGATAATACTCGACGCCAACTCACTTTTCCATTCTCCTTATATGTGTGTGTATGTGTGATTTTTGAGCTTTTAATTAGTTGCTAATTTGATGGAGAATGCATCAGTTGAGTGACTTTTGATTAAGAACACACTACCAACTTAAAGTTACCCGGACTAACAATTCAAACAATGAACAATGAATTTTTTATTATTATGCTTATAATTACAATTAGTGCATTTAATAGTTGATACTACATCATGCAATGTACTGAGACCTAAGAAACTTTATGGTAATAATATAATATAATAAAGAGAAAATCTATAAAATACTTCACAAAGTAAATCAGACATTTTGCAATGGTAGGAAAAAATAAGAAATTAATCAAATAAAGTGCATAAATAACATATGAGATATACAATTTAAATCCAAGGAATGAAATAATTTGAATCTCACATTCAACTGATGATAAAAAAAAGAAAAGAACAAAAAACCGAGGTAAATAAAAAATACCTGGCATTTCTTACTGATTAAAACAGCTCAAATACTTTTTTTGTAGTGCGAAAAGTATTTAAATTCTTATCAGACCTTTTTTTTGCGAGCGGCTAATTAAAAAGGGGCTTGGCAAAAGATTCCAGACTCCGACAGCATAACAGACGAACGCATAAATATGTATATATACCAATAAAGGATACAGATTCAATTCATAAATAAATATATATGTTAATATATATGTATATATATATACAGAAG
This sequence comes from Scaptomyza cyrtandrae, assembly GCA_035044605.1. NCBI lineage: Eukaryota > Metazoa > Arthropoda > Insecta > Diptera > Drosophilidae > Scaptomyza > Scaptomyza cyrtandrae. The sequence continues at coordinate 875,133 of JAWNNS010000637.1, forward strand.
CGACGCCTACGTTGATTAATGGGTTGCGCTCTAAAGTGTATATAAATCAAATGAAATTAAATTTATATATGTATATATATATGTATAAGGCATGTCTGTATGAAGTATTTATTCTATAAGGATGTGTTTAAATAAAATGTCATATGCGATGCGTTCAGATCGCACGGTCAACTCTTTAGCACCATTAACAAAAGCTTTGGTGCCCGGTGTCCTTCGGTGGCCTTCTTTGTTTGACCGCACTTAATCCTACCAAGGCACATGATAAGGAAGGAAAGGTAAGGGAAGGGCGCTGCACACACAAAAGCCGGAGAACGAAGCGCATTGCATTTTGCGATAAATTCACAGCGCATTAAACGCAATGGTTGGGGACTGTGAATGGGAATCAGTAGGAGAAGAACGGCAAGGAGTGTGAAAGGGGAGAGGTGGAAAGGGAATGGGGCATGATGACTGACCACCAACAATGCACGCTTCGAGCATTCGGAAATTTCTGTGCGCTTGGCACACAAACACAATGAAAGAAAAGTGAAACGCTGCGAAAATCGCATAGCTTCAAGAATGTCAATAAACGCAGCGCAGTAAGCAGCTCAGTCAACTGCGCTGTGCTTCTCTGCTCAGCTTGGCTCGGTACGATTCGATTCGATTCGGTTTGGTTCTGTTCTCCGCATCGACTCCTTGCTTGTCTTTTAATGACGTTGTGTGTCCTGACAACAAAACGGCACTTGCTCTCTTTCTGTTGTCTTCATTTTTTTGGGACGAGAGCGTAAGAATCGCCGGTGGTCGCTATCGTTACGTTGCAGTGCACTGGACAGTGAGAAGAGGGTTAAGAAAAGCTTAATATTTTGAATCACATTGTTACTTATCATTTCATAGAATTATTAAGGTAATTTAATAAAATATAACATGAGTAGATAATGTTTCAATGGTATCAAATAATAATACTGTTAGTTCAATAAATTAAGGAAATCAAAGCAAAGAGCTTTTGAAGCTTAGCTTAAGTCAATTTTAATGTTTCCTCAGTTCAATTTTGATCATTTCAGAGACTTTTCACTTGAACCACTGTGCACACTGTGCTTGGTTCACATTGATAAGAAGTACTCGGATTGCAATTGACATCTTTACAGTGAACGAAATTTTATATTTGCATTTATTTAGAATATACATTTATATGTTTTGGGGGCAGCAAAAGGAGGTAGCCTTTACTTTTCCTTACATAAAAAGAGGCAGGAGCAATTTTAGCTTCAACTTAAGCACAGATGCTCTTTGGAATATACAATTATTTACTTGGGAATCGAGTACTTGTGGTCGTTGTTGGTAGCTTCATTTTTTGCGTTTGTATTGTTGCTTGGTATCGCTTTACGATTTGCGGTTGCTGCATGCAACAGCTGCGATTGGAGTCGCCACAAGTGCTGGGTAAATGTGTATGTGGCAGAGCGAGCTCTTTTTCTGCATCTTTTGCATCTTTGGCATATGTGGCAAGTCTTGCCTTGCCACCAGCCCACCAACCAAACAGCCCGGCAGCATGCCAGTAAGCAATCTATTGTGGCCTGTTTGACTTTTGTGCATTACGTAAGCGTGACTCTCAACTGTTGCAACTGTGCCACACACAAACACGAGCGCTCTTTGAATGATTGCCAAGCCGAGAGGCAACTTCATATGTATAACGGCCACAACTACTTCTGTGTGCAGTTGGGGCAAATGGGAATCAAGTGCATCGCTCTGTTTGACACTTGCAGCTGTCAACGCGGCTCTGATTGATCGATTGCATATGTTGTCTCCCTTTGTTAGTCTGTGTGAATGTGGGTGGATTGAGGTCGCAACAATGATTAACTGGTGCCCCAAAACAAACACACATCAAGTAAGGTGAATGTTTTCAGCTGTTCACAAATGAGATTAGCTAAAAAAAATATTGAGCAATAAATCAGCCGTTCAATGAGGTGGGGAGATCAAAAGTGAACAGCTAACTAAAATGAATGGCTGATATAAGTAAGCAGTGATTTAGCATTTAAATAATATGTTTAAAAGAGTTGAGAAGAGAAAGAATTAATTATTGCTAAGCACCCGTGATTCCTTTAATTAACAAAATCAATTGTGTCCGAACAATCTACGATATTAGTTATTAATTTATTATAGTGAATTATAGTATCTTGAGACTTTTAAAATATTGTTACTAGTAAATTAGTCGATTTTAATATACTTTTGGAAATCCAATCAGTAAATTTTCACATAAATAACTCTTACTTTCTGACTTTTGAATTTAGTTATAAAATAGATTTGCATAACATCATTTGAGAACAATTTGTGAAAATTAATTTATATAGAAAATGTTTCAAGCAATCTCAAAAATTGTATAAATCTCTTTTTTTACAGCATTTTGATTTCATTTACAAATAACAAACTCTTACTGTACTTTCTTTATCAACTAAGAATTTACTTTTCGTTTGTTATACCCTGAACCTATTAAAAATGGGTAAAAAGTGTATAATGTTTTTGTGCAAAAGTATGTAACAGGCAGAAGGAAGCGTATATATATTCTTGATCAGCATTACAGTCGAGTCGATATAGCCATGTCCGTCTGTCCGTCTGTCCGTCTGTCCGTATGTATGAACGCGTCGATCTCAGAGACTATAAGAGCTATAGACTCCAGATTTTGAACTTAAGCTCGCCTAGTCCCTAGGCAGTACACGTTTGTTTTCGATTTTCGATAACTCATCCCGTTTCCGATATACACATGGAACTTGGAAAACTTTGAGATGGTATTTGAATTAATATACATAACAATGACAATCTTGTCTAAATTTTATTAAAATCGGATGAGAAACACCGGAGATATGGAACGTTGAAGTTGTGTATGCAGTATGCAGTATGCGCGGTATGCAGTAGACACACACACACACTTGCAAGCAATGACTATACGCGTTAAGTATAGGGTTCAGGGTATCGTCTAGTCGGGATTTCTCGACTAGAGCCTTCTTACTTGTTTTTTATTTATCAATTTTATTTAGAGATAATAAGCAACACTTATCTCAAATCAATGTTGTCTTCTTTTTACGCTGATTGATGAGCAGCTCCATACAGCTAACTGGTCAAAAAAGCGACTACCTCTCTCTTTTGTTATCTACATGAAAAGTTTTGTAACAGTTATCCTTATCTATTACAAGCTACATTATAATATTAAATCATTCGACAGCATTTGTATATATATATATATTTAACAATTGTAGATAGCAACGGCACGGCACAACTTGTAAGTTAACTTTAAAGTCGTTTGTTTGATAGTCTCCCATTTTGACCTCAATCGTTGAATAAAAAAGTTTCAAAGCATTAATTGAAATTTATTGTCTCAATTTATAATGCTGCAAATTGAGCGTTAGGTCCCGAAAAATAAATAAGATAAAACGTTGTCAGTTGCCAGTTGCGCATAGTTCAATGTATCTTTCAGATTCTAATTCTTTCCCATTCCACCCTGCCATTAGCATTCGCATTCTCATTGAACTTGAACTTGAAGCAGCTTTGCCCAATTGTTTGCCAAAGTCAAAGTTTTTTTTATACTATGCGCCCGGCTTTGAAACAAACTTATACAATAGTTATTACAAACTTTGCCGTCGTCATATAAGTTTAAAGTTTTGCCCATTTTCATTTGCTTTATTCTTTTTATTTATTTGTTGCTGTTGTTGTTGTTAAGTTGTGCCTTTTAACTCGTTAGATTTGGACTCACAAACTCGGCCTTTGGATTCGCAGCCGGGCAAATTGAGTGCACACAGTTTGTCGGTTTGGGGGAGTGGGAGAGGGTAGGAGTTTGCGGGGTACAGACGTTTGTCATTTGTCTGCTGTCATGTCAGTTGTCAGTTTGATTTTTGTTAACTTTTTCTCCCACTTTTTGTTTTTTTTTTTTTAAATTGTAACAACAGCTATGACGACAACAACAAAAACGCCGAACGGCGATGACGCTTGACGCTGGACTTCGACAAAAAAAAAATATATATATATATATATATGTATGTATAAGAATAAATTGTATATATACAACATGTAATATAAAATGCTATACGAAAAAAAAAACAAAAGACAAATTGTGCGCGTGTTGAAAATTTTTAAAAAAGTTTTGCTCTGCACAATAATGTGCAATTTGTGAGAGGGGTATATTAGCTGATTGATAAAGTATGTTTCACATAATTTATTTTGTATTTTTTCATATTTAATGCATATTGTTTGCAATTCGCATGTACTTCCGTTTAATACTTTAAAACATTTATACAAATTTCTTCATTTTATGTCATTTATTTTATTGTTTTGGTTCTTTTTACATCTTAAAAGTTAAAATTAGCTTTATTAGCTTAACACTCTGAAATTATTATTAGTTTATATAACTTAGCTGAAATAAGTACTTAAATGTGTAGTTTAACTATTTTAAAATTTCAGTTGAATCGATATTTGTATAGTTTCCTAAACCCTTTTTTATTTAATTGCCCAGCAACTTAAGTTACAAAATATTATGATAATAATTCTGACCTTTTCAATAATCTCTTATAATTTCCATTTGTATGCTTGAAGGGTAACTCTTAAGTGCATAATTCTTTCTCTAACAATATGATTGGTTTCGTATAGATTTTGTGTTTGACACACGAGCTGTGTGCTACATTTTAACAGCAGTTGACGTCTGAGCACTTTATCTTAATGTCAATTCTTTATTTTGTAGCCAATGGCATCAGACTTCAGTTATTTTGGGTGCTGCTCGGAGGGTTCTTTTTCCGTTACGTTCCGTTCTAAGCTTCGTGTGCGTGAAGCAGTTAAAAACGTTCAAGCAAATGAACAATAAAAAAGCCATTTGTTAGTCGCAGTTTGGGCCACGTTTTTAGCTCATTTGGAGTTGTCAAAATCACGAAGTCGCCGTCGTTAATGGCGCCTAGAGTTTAGCCAGAAGATAAACTGGCGCTAGGACTTAACATTTCTACATTTACATTTATATTAGGCGGCTTTTAGGCTTTCAACAGTGACTCATCTTACTGTAATCGTAGCTGGGCTTTATATCGTGCAACTGCATTTAAAATTTATTATTCTTCTTTTTTATTTAGAAGTGATTGCTTACACTAAAATAAACACAACTTTCTGCAGTATTTATTGTGATTTATTAAGTTTTATTTCAACCTGACTCACAATTTTTCCCAACTTTTTTGATTTACTATTTCTTTGCAGTACGACAACGTCAATTCGTGTCTGCACGTGCTGCGGACTCAATCGGTTGGCGGTTTGGACAACATCACAACAAATGACATCTGTGCCGGTCGCCTGAAAGCTGTTCTCGCCCTTTTCTTCGCTTTGAGTCGCTACAAGCAGCACGCGAAGCAAACCAAATCCATTGGTGTGGGTTGTGGTGGTGTTGGTGCGGCAAGTACTGTTGGTGCAACTGCGACTTCTATTGGCAGTGGCTCTGTGCTGGGCATTGGACTTGGTGGCAGTTTAAGAGCTTCTGCTGCAAGCAATTTGCTGCTTGACAAAAATCAGCAAGAACAAAACCAGCAGCAGCAACAACAAACGCCACAGCAATTGGCTCAGTCGCTAGAGAACGGCAACGAGATGGTGAATCGGTAAGTAGGTTTTGCCTATAATATAAGAGTTTAAAAGTCAAACGAAAATTTGAAAGTAACAGCGCAGCGAGGTTTTGATTGGTTGCTCAATGTTCTTGTCTTTGCTATGAGCTGTGTCAAAGCTAACCAGCTTGACGAAACAAGCTCTTTCAAAAGGCAGATATGGCGTGTGTCTCAGCTAAATACGAGCATACTTAACGACTCTTTACAGAGCGCTGTTAAGTCTACGATAATGTACAAAGATTATTTAAAGAAAGATAGGAAACAAGCAACCCCTCTTTTTTAACAGAAACGATAAAACCTGAAATAAGCTCCTGGGGAAATGAATATCGATTTTGCTTTTCAACTCCAATGAGAATCTTAGTGTACACGGATTCTCATTAGATCGAAGCGTGTGATGCGTCAGACGAAGATTAAACGTTGTCGTACTTCATTTTGCCGTTGTGTGGTGGCCGAAGTTGAGATTTTAAATATTCGACTTTTGTTTCTGTCTTCTTGCTATGCCTCAAATGGGAGGGTAGTATAGACTTTATATGATTTATGTGCAATTGTATGGCTAATCGTGAGATACTTAACTATGACTTCTATCATACATATACGTGTGAATATATTGGGAGTTAGGTAGATCATTAATGACTTAATGAACAGAATTAAATTGACTAAATACTAAATTAGCACTAACCATAAAATAAATACATTTTGCATTCAAATACTTGTCCCTGTATTAAAAATATATATTAATAATTTCATTGACTTTAATTGAACATTGTAATAAAGGGTACTTAAACACATTGAGCAGCTTGTACGTTTCAGCAACGTCAACCGTCACGTGTTGTTGTTGCTATTATTTTTGCGTTCTGCCTAGTCCCGTTAGACGCAGACACATGCATACACAAAAAGACGGCACAAGTCCACATTCAGCAGGCTAGCTGCAGACGATTTGCCTTCGACACCAATGAGCATACAAACACAAACATACATATGGATATGTACATACTCATTTGTCGCCAACAACAAAATTTTAAAATACAAGTAAGGCTTTAGTCGAGAAATTGCAACTAGAGGATACCCTGAACCCTTTACTTCCTTCTGCCTGTTACATACTTTTGCACACAAACAATATACCCTTTTTCCCTTTTTTTTAGTGGGTTTTAGTCTGTAACAAGCAAATTTACTCTATTTGAAAGCAAAATAACCAGCAGCTCACCAATTTGATATGATAAACTTGAGAAAATGTTCAATTTGTTTGCTAATTCTTTCTAAGGCACTCTTAGCTTACAAGAGTAAGGGAATGGATACATTGATATGTGTTCATGCTGCGAAATATGAATTAGGCTTTCAGCATAAACAGACAGTGCCAAAAGTACATGAGACAAAGCATGTGCAGTCGATATACAAAGCAAAATCAAATTCAAACATAGCGGTAGTCCGACAAAAGATAACCGAAAAGATATATCGAATTGTCGTGAAAAGGAGGAGGGAGGGGTGCTAAAAAGCTTGAAAAATGTGAAAAGTTAACAGAAATAAGAAACTCTCGTTTCCTCTCTTACTTTACATTCTCATTGATGTAGTCAACGAATATGTAATAGCAAGAGAAGAAAACAAAGCGCTTTTTTCTATGTCAACTTATTCTGACTACTCGTTGGGATTCAGCTGGTGGCTTAAAAAAATGCTCGGCCATAATTGTTAGGGTTTTTGTTTTGATTGCAAAGTGTGCGATGCGTAAGACAAAAATTAGTTGTTGCCATTCTTCATTGCTCTGGTTGTTGTGACAGAACTTTAGATTGTATATGTTTGACTTTTGGTTCAATCTACTTGCTTATGGTTAGCATGGGAGGGTCGTACAGACTTTATAAGAACTTCGTGCAATTGAATAGCATCATATATTATTTATATATATAACTATATATTGCAAATTTGGCAGCGCATTAATGATTTATTCAACAGGTCTAAAATGACATAATACCAAATTGACCCTATTTTATATTTAAATACTTAACATTAATTGTGCTTGCATTAAAAATATTTATATTAATAATTTCATTGATCTCAATTGAATATTGTAATAAAGGGTATTAGAACATTGTGCGGCTTGTGCGTCAGAGCAACGACAACAATCACGTTTGTCTTGTTTTTGCGTTTTGTTTATTCTCGTTGGGCGCACTCACCTGCTTACACACAAAGACGGGCCTGCTCCCGTTTTGCCGTCGCCAAATCAACAACATTCTGATAATAAAAAAAAAATTATTTTTATTAAAAAATGAAATAAATGTATAACTAATACATCGGCAAATCATAATTTTTTATTTTTACTACAAACTTTTCTTTTTAAGACAGTCAAGTTACAAGAGTCAGGAAAATACATCAGTATTAGTTTAAGCTTGGAAATAAAAATGAGGTTTTCAGCAAAACAAGATGGTGCCAAATACATACGACAAAACATAAGCAGTCCCATAATCAAAGCAAAATCTAATTTATTTGTGGCGGTCTGCATCGAAAAATAATCAATGTGTACAAATGAAAACGAACGAGTTAACAGATGGAGAGCGCTATGTTTTCTTCTCTTGCATGCGGTTGGTTTGTAAAGTTTTTTAAACCTTAATTGTGGATGCAATAAATAAAGAAATTGCATAGAAGTCAAAAAAACTCACAATATTTTGAAATACCTTGCTCTTTCTTGTATATCTTACAATCGCATTTTAACACTGCATACCATATATATATATCCCAAGTCCTTGCCCCCAAGAGGTTCAAATAAATTCCATCAACTGTTTATTGCTAGCTAACCCTGCCCCATAACTATCTGAGCCCCCAAAACAGAGCTCATATCAATGCGTCTGTCGTTGATTTCCTTTGGATTTCGCTTACACCGTCATAAGACTTCCGGAACGCAGCTTTTATTCGTATTTTTCGTCGTTTTTGCTTGTACTCTAAAATTCCAAGCAAGTTTAATATGATTTATTGGTTTGTTTGCCGGAAATTACAGGCGATTCACTCGAGGGGGGAATATGGTATCTCTCACCCTCCGCCTGAGGACATCTGTTCTCGCTCCCCAAGTTGTCATAAAAAAAGGCGAGTTAACTTCTTCCATCCTCTACACAAAAATAAAGCCAAGACGCTAAGCAAACAAAATTGGCATACTACAAGAAAGCTGAAAGAGAAGAAAATCTGTTTTCTTATTGAAGAGCTCTTGAAAAGTCAGCTGAAAAATTCAAAACATGAAAATGGAAAATTAGAAAACTTTATTTACCCGAAAATGTCGAAAGCCAAAAGCGTTTGTCGTTCACATTGAGAGTTTGAGGTTTTCTTCTTCTTGTGTGTGTGTTTTGCAACCCTCGGGGAAATCCCAGCAGTAGACAGGAAACGGAAGCTTTTGTGTTGCGCTTACCCAACCAAAACACGATGGGGGCAGTTGAGAGGAAAATAGAGCGAGTGAGGGATGCCGAATAGTCACCGTTTAACTTTGCTCCCGCCCTCACATTTGTTGGCAATGTGTTGATGACTTTCACTGACTATGAAATTTAAATGCGTAACGGAAATGTTTGCATATTTTTTGTGGCTAGCTCTGTGCTGTTCTGTTTGTTTGGTGGGGCGAGCTTAGTGTGTTGACTGGCAGACGAATAAATTACATTGGATTTTTATGGTCGTCCTTGCGCCTAGTTTGTGGTAGGCAACAGAAAACAGACGCCAACAGACAGGCATACAGAGGGCAACAACAGCAAGAACACGATGACAACAATGCGGCAAGTTCATTTAAAGTTGCAACGCCATAAAACTTTCACTAAAACGGTCCCTCTGTGTGTGTCATAATACCCTGTACTTTACTTGAATGTATGGAGGGACATTATGATAAATTAAGAAAGAAGGAGACTTTGTTTACATTCTAACATAAGCTGGAAAAACCCAGCTATGAAAATGTATCAATAGCTTTCTACATTAAATCCATAAGCATAAGATGTCTATGAAAACCTTTTAAAAGACATCCTCAAAGTATAAGTAATGGACAAGCTTAGTTATACTTATCTTTGCCACCTACACACCTTATTTGCACTGCAGTATTGTTTTCTGTTAGGGTATCTGTTAGTCAGATTGTGCCCAACAAAGGATTCTTGCTGGTTGGTAATATTTTTGGGGACTTTATTCCGTGCGTTGTTTATAATGTCTGCGGTCTGGCGACCTAGACACTGAAACTGAGAGCTGTCCAGCCTTGCTTCCCTGTTCGGGGAGCGTCTGCATGGAAAAGCAACCCCCAAAAAGTATAGAATGCGTACCATTAGCGAAATTCGCGTATGCCGGTTAGTGGGAGAGGGCTGGGAAAGGTTGGAGGTGTTCCGTTTTTTTTTTTGTACATGTTAAATTCAAAAGCATTTTAACGACAGCAGCTGGTGCTGTTTTCAAGTTGAAGTTGAAGCAAATTCTTGGGACAATTCACAAGTTTTTAGTACCTGACACTGATTTAGCATCGGCTGTTGCCACTTGCCAATAGCTGTTGCCAACATGTTGCACGCGTTTGCCCTCATGCATATAATTAAAAACTCAGTTTGAAGCCAGTTCCTGGTTTAAGCAGCAGCAGCTGATGACATTTGCCACCCTTGAAGGCTCAGGCAAATTCAAGCTGAAGCACATTTATAACTGCAAAATTGCTCAGCAGATATTGCAACAATATGTGCTCCCAAATGTATTTAAGAACATTTGAAATGGAGCTGCGTCTAGGGGTTGTGTGTTGAAGTTTAATGGCTGCTGCGTAACCCCCAAGATGTTCACATAATTGACATCTGCTGCTGCTGCTGCTGATGGTCACAAATTCCAATGCATATGCGTGCAAAGACGAACAGACGCTAAGCCAAATCTGAGGTGGTTTGAGTGGGTGGTAGGTAAAGCATTCACGTGTGTGTCCTCACTTAATTCGCATGCATTTATGCGTGACCAGGCACAGGACAATGCCCAGCCAAGGAAATAGAGAGAGAGAGGGGGGGGGGAGATATGCAATGCAGTCGTCCTGGCGACAGGAACCTCATCCCATGATTTCTGTATTTAGAAAAGGGGACCACAATTGACAACTTGTCCGCCCAGCTTGTTGTCTGGCTTAACTTTTGTTTTGCTGCGGGCAACTCTGTGTGTTTTGTTCTGTTTTTTCCGCCAGAGAGAGTTTTCTCCTCTGTGTGTGTTGAATTTATAATTCCATTTGTGGTTTTAATATTGTAAATGTGAAATTAATTTTATTCAATTTGTGCGTCAATCGAGGGTTGCATGGATTTCTAGCCAACTGGTTCTGGGTTTGCGGTTAACGCTTCATTGGCGCTCAATTGTGAGGACTTAAAAGGGAAAATTGGCTTAGAACAAAGTGTTAAAGAGGTAATTGAGACAGGGCGATTAACTCAACTGAAAGGAGTACAAAAATACCAAACAGGACCTTTAACTGACGGAAGAATGCTTCGGGGAAAAACTAGAATCCCTTCGTGCTGCCATCGAGCTTTGTCTTGATTCATCCAGCATTTTTTCCACCAGCAACTCATCCTGTGAATTCAAGGCAGACACATATATGTCGCGAGTGGCACGAAAATTACCACAATTGTACAAATGTTCATTTTCTAGGCGCAGAAAGTTCCAAATGAATCTTCGTATAATCTCGCAAAAGCCATACAGTGTCTTGCAATTGAAGGGTAACATTAACTCATAATATATCACGTAGAGCTCCACAGCCCACAAAAAACGTATCAAAAGATCCGCAACAATGGCAAAGTAATAGAATCTCTAAAAAAAAGATTAATGCAGTAGGCGGAAGATTGTCTTGAGAAGTTCTGTGAGGCCTTACCTTGGGATAGATAAAACGTTCCCGCAGAAAGATTTTTTGACCTTTCCAGATTCTAAACAATCCATAGTCCTGCAGCAAATCCCAAGCAGTGCAATAAATTGTTGATACAAAAGAGCTTATAAGATAGCACCAAGTCCAAGGATTTTCAAATAAGGTGTTATAACGAGCTATATGTAAGAGAAATGATAGAGAAGTCTCTTGTTAAATTAGAATTTATCTTACAACTCGTTTCCATTTGAACGGTTGATATGGTTACAACAACCAGCGTAGAACCATAAGCAGCTGCATTCACCAGATAAGATTTCGGCCTGGACTTAGTGTTCCAATATCGTCTGAGGCATTGAGCTAGACGAAACCAAGATGGTAAGCCGCGCAGAACAAAATTCGCATAATCAGGCTCAAAATCGAAAGCATTATCGCTCTTCGTGAAAAAGCGAAAATAGAAACGTGATAGCTGATAGAAATCCACAAAGCACTGAACCAGTGAAATCATTTGATCTGCCAGCCAAAAGTCAACAAATGTCACATAGAAAAAAGGCGCAGCAAAAATTCGTCCGAGACTTCGCAACACCCACATTCTAGCCGAAAAGTTTACTATCCTTATAGGGTTAACTAACAGAGCCAGCGGTAGCAAAAATGCGGCTAGCGGAAAGTACAAAGGATCTTTGACGCTAAACTCAGTATGATGTAGGAACAAGAGCATGAATATGGTACAAATATAACCAAAGAAACTTGCTGTGCTCAAAAGTTTGATAGGAACTGTGTGATTACGTGGATTCAACTCAAAAATCAGCACATGATTAATGCCCACTCTCTGCCAGACATACACATTGATAGCCATGCAAAAACCATAAACCATTAACAAGAACATAGCTCGATAAAGTCGCATGAATGTAGAAATCAATTCCGCATTGCTTAACAAGCAAATGACTAAGAGAGAAATTAAATGATAAAATTAAATAAATGATACAGAATTTTATTTTATAGTTTTTAGTTTACTCACATGAAATCAAGCACACCACAGCTGATACAAGAAACAATCCCAGTAAAACACCTGCAGAGAATATGTGAGTTGGCGAAGTGGGTTGACCCAAGGGAGGAACTCGTAGATTTTGCATTGCTTTGGCACGATCTCCCTGTGCTATATACTGTGTATAGATATTCTCCACTTCTACCATCATGGCGCTCAGCTCCGCACCAACCCAACCGATTTCTCTCATCTCAAGATACTCTTTAACCCATTTACTTCCACTGTCCGAGTACATATATCGGTCAAACTTTTCGCATAGCTTGGCAAAACCCCTATAATTCAACTGCTGATAGTTGTTCAAGAGTACCAGGCTGAAGTAGAACTCACAGTATGCTCTTTCCAGTTGTCTGGCATTCCGCGGCTGATCAGCCAAAGGGGGCAGACTGGGAATACTCCCGAGTTGCCCACCCACATGTGGCATATACATGAATTTGACTTTAAATGTAGCGTGTTTGCGACGCGCCTCGGCCATTTTATACTCAAAGAAATCGTTTACACGATTCAATTCGTTAGTTAACGTTGTAAAGAACTCGTCTGCAAATTCCATACAGTACAAAGCATACTGTTCTTTGTTTCGCGGATCTGGTGAGATCTCCACAGCTTGACGGATCTTTGATTTCAGTGCCTAAAGTTAAATTCCTTTTTTAATTCCACTACCTTTAATTACAAATGGGATTTACTTACCGCATAGTTGATATATTGCTGGCGCCATTCATTTGTTAAATGACTCTCAAAATTTTTGCCAAATTTCATTTTGAAAACTTCTGCAACATATCTTTTAACACAGAAAGCTACAGAATGAGTGAAAACACAATTCTAATGTGGTGACAAATTATTTCAAAATACAAATAATGAATTTTATTCGATAAATATCCCATTTAAGTAAACCCATTTAATTTTGCATAGGAAAAGTTTACAAATAACCCAACTAATAGCAGAAACTTCTGCCAATTCTATGCTTTCTTCTTAGAAATTTTAAGCTGCGTACCAAGGCTTCTCATTTCCATTTCCTCATCCCTTATTTCCATTGTCGTAAGGAATATATCACGAGTAGCTCTAAAACTGCCGCAGTTGAACAAATGCTCGTTTTCCAAGCGTAGGAAGTTCCAGATAAATCTACGCGTTGTTTCCAACAAGCCGCCAATTGTCTTGCAATTGTAGGGCAACAAAATATCATAGTGTAACAAGCACACCTCCAATATCCAAAAGCAACGTATCAAGATATTTGTTACAATGGCAAAATAATAAAACCACTAAGGACAATAAAGATTAAATACAGTAAGCTATTGAATTTTCACTACTGACCTTGGGATAAATAAGATTTTCGCGTAGAAAACGATTTTCCCCCTTCCACACTTGAAACAAGCCAAAATCCCAAGCCAAGTCCCAAGTTGTCGAATATATGGTTGATATTATTGAAAAAACTAGATAGCACCACATATAAGGGTTGTCAAACATGCTATCGTACTTAACTGCGAATTAAGCAAATTGTTAAGTTAAGTACAGATATAAATATATATAAAATAAAATACCAATCGTTTCCATTACAATTGTTGAAAAAATGACGACAACAATACTAGTTGCATACTTGAGAGCATTCAAGGGATAGGAAATGGGTCTATCGCTGCTATCCCAATATCGTCTTAAGCACTGTGCAAAACGGAACCAAGCTGGCAGGCAGAGAAGCACAGGAACCGCATAATCAGGCTCAAAGTCAAAGGTTCTATTGCTATGCCCGTAGTAACGTATATAGAAGCGAACCAAATTGTAATTATCCACCAGACAGAGCGATAAGGAATTTAATTGATCTGCCAGCCAAAAATCCACAAAGTGCACCTGGAAAAAGGGAGCTGATAGAACTCTTCCCAAACAGCGTAGCATCCACATTCTAGCCGTAAAGTTCATAATCCGAATAGGATTAATGAGCATAGCAATGAATAGCAAAAAGCAGACCAGTGGGAATGGATAAGGATCCTTAACACCAAACTCATTGTGATGCAGGAACAGTATCATGGTTAGGGCACAAATGTAGCCTACTCCGCCAGCTACCTCTAGGAAGGAGGCGGGTGGAACGTGCCTGCGCAGATCCACATTAAAGATCAGGTTGTGATTAATGCCCACATTCGCCCAGACATAAACATTAATGGCTAGAAAGAAGCAGCATAGAACCAAACTGAATAATCCGCGATAAAGACGCGAAAAAACAGAAAGTTCATTTGATTGATTGCTAACAAAATAAACTTCAAAGGAGAGAGAAAAGAAACAAACAAGTAAATAGTCGAGATAACGTATCGATAAAAATCATTCAACTTACTTGATATCATAACCGTAACAGCACTGACAATAAACAGGCCCAAAAGGACGCCAGCAATAAAAACCGTTAAAGGCGGAGAGGGCTTCCGCAGGGGTGGAACTCTCAATTTGGCCATGGCCTTGGCACGATCCCCATTTGCCAGATAGTTTGTGGAGAGCAACTCAACCTCATCAATCATCTGAAGCAGCTCATACTTGTTTGCAAAGAGCGCTTCATCCACATTGTTAAGGAACCAGAGATTGCCTCTTTCGGATCGTATGTACTTATCATACTTCTTGCAGATCTTACGAAATGCCGTATAGTTGAGGCTCTGAAAGTTCTGCAGCATTATTAGACTCAGATAGAACTCGCTGCAAACCAAACCCAATTGTCGAATAGTCTTTCCTCGTTGCTGAAGATTCCCAGATGGACCAAGCTGCACAATAAGCTGGATTCGTATCTCAACCAGCTTGCGTTGTGCCTCAGCTTGTTTCTGGTTGAAAAAGTTTACAACGCGACTTAGTTCCTGGTCACATACTGCAAAGAAATTGCGCTCAAAATTCTGATAATACAATACAGTTTCCAAATTTGCAGTTTTATCGCGCTCTCGTATATATCGAAAATCTCGGGGAACATTTGCATCTGGCGCCTTTTCAACAGCCTTAAGAATCATTGCTTTGAGTGCCTAGGGATTGTGAGTTGTTAGGGATGTACTTATTAATTCAGTATAGTAGCTTACCGCATAGTTCATATATTGTTGACGCCACTCGGTTGTCAAAATACTCTCAAAGGTCTTGCCGAATTTCATATTGATTTATTTTCCCCTCTTTAGTTGACTATTACTGCAATTTATATTTTAACAGTTATTCTGTTTTATTAGTTTTGGTAAACCTACTTTGTTATTTGTTAGTCTGCTTTAAAAGTGAAATAAAAACGCTTTCAAGAATTTCTTTCTTAATTTGTCAAATTATTTAGAATTTTCTGACCACACCTATTGATCTCATTATTAAGTAAAATTAACTTATTAATGATTGTACTTATTTATGTTTTTCTATACCCTGATCCCATTAAAAATGGGGAAAAAGGGTATGATGGTTTTGTGCAAAAGTATGTAACAGGCAGAAGGAAGCATCTCCGACCCAATAAGGTATATATATTCTTGATCAGCATCAACAGCCGAGTCGATATAGCCATGTCCGTATGTATGAACACGTCGATCTCAGAGACTATAAGAGCTTCAGATTTGGAACTTAGGCTCGCCTAATTCCTAGGCAGTACAAGTTTATTTTAGATTTTCGATAACTCATCTCGTTTTCGATATACTCATGGGATCGATAACAAATAAATCTTGAATTTGAAAAAATTTTAGATGTCATTTGAATTATTAATCAAAATAATAGCAATCTGTGAAAGTTTTATTAAAATCGGTTGAGAAACACCGGAAACACCACACATACTTGCAAGCACTGACACAGGGTATCGTCTAGTCGGGATTCCTCGACTAGAGCCTTTTAACTTGTTTTTTATGAAAATGCAAACGCATTTAATCTGTGTGTTTTGTTTTTAAATTATTTATGATTTAAATGTAATCCCTAAACACAACCTCATCAAAATCTTACCACCTTAATTCTGGCCCTTACCAGTTCTGTTCAACATCATCTCCACTGTCAAACAGCCCACGCAATGTTGCAACAATTTTAACGTGCCGCCTTTTGTTAAATCATTCATTTGCTGTCACTTTTTGTCATTTTTGCCTTTGTTTTTTTTCGTGGACACTCGCTCATTTCCTGGACTTTGTGGCTTTCATCCTGCTGAAAAATAACAGTCTGGAATCGAGCTTTAAGAGTATTCTCTTATTTTGTGCTGCCAGTTTTTCAAGTGCGGTGCGTGTCGCTTGTTGTTGAAGTATCTGCATTTTGTGTCTATTATTACGAAATTTGCAAAGGAGAGTACTGCCTTAAGGGTGGATTCTTTGCAACTCTTTAAATAGGCGGTAAAAAACATATACCAAAAGAATTTATGAACGTACAATCAACACTGCTTCAGCATTCGATTTCATTTTTCAGATTCAGGCACAGTTCAGTTAGTCATCGTCCTAGTGGCAAACAAAAAAAATAGCGTTTTAGTTGAGAGCATTTCTTTGGGGAGGAGGAACAGCTGTAGAAAAATGTCGTCTACAGGCATTCCTCCAAGCAGGGTAGATCAGCTAACCTAACGACACACCTCACACTAGCAACATCATCAAAGCGACCATTCATCTCGGGCAACTTGAAAAATGTGAAACAATTGCAACGATGATTACTTTTTCCCTAGTTTGTTGTTGTTGCTGCTGTTGCTGGAAATGGTCGTAAAAGGAAAATTGAATTGACAGTGGGTGGTTAGCACAAGTTTGTTGCTTGGCCCTGGGGAGCATTTAGCTTAGGCACAAAATGAAAAGAGAGAGAGAGAGAGAGACGGGAAAATAGCGAACCAAGAACAGGTGAACCAAATTCATAATTATATGCTAAATACTCTAGTAATTAACTCCCCAGGGAGTTGGGAAGCTGGAAGATTATGCTGAGTTCACTGGATCTTATAAAATAAAAGCCATTTAATCATTCAAGAGGGTGGCAACACTAAACCTTATTATGTTTGTGACAAAATTGGCAACATGTGCAAAATATACACACAATACTATTAGACTTCATTTAATTTCCACTCGGATGAAAACTGTTGCTGTTGTCAGCAAATGTTGGATGCCAAATATAGATGCCCTGTTTTTAAGGAGTGTTAATGGGTATGGTAAAGTTACCAAAAAAAATAAATAGACACTGGTAGCAGGTAAAAATATTTAAAAAAATTTGGTATGACAGTTGCAGATACAGATAAAAAAAAAATATTTGTAAAAATCAGTTGATATTGTGGTGGTCTCAAAAACCTACAATCCACATTAGGTTTAGGAGGTATCTCCTAGTCGCAAAGCTTCCAAGATAAAAAGCATTTTCTCTTTGTTTTACTACCATAACGACAGAGGCAAATAAAAATATTTGCATAGACAAACCGTTGGACAATTGGACGCTAGACAAACGGCCAAGTGAACAGTCCGGGTGTAGATTGAGCTTATTTATGCACGCAGGAGGAAAGGAATGAAAAGTAAACATTGCAACATTCGCTGCCATTGAAATGATAAAGTGCGCCATTTCTCTCCCCCACAGTACAACAAAAGGCAATAAAATGCATGCTTAGTGTTTGGCCAAGAGAGTTCGAGCAAGAACTAAACTTGTGGGAGACAAGTTTGGAGTTGGGTCTTAATGGCATTAGTAGTGGTTGTTGGAAGTAGTTGGTAGCAGTTGGAAACGATTTGGTCCATTCGCAAACTCTCTCTCTCAAAGCTGGAATTACATGTGTGTGTCCGTCTAGCATTTGTTTTCTTTCTTTTGTCTTTAGTTTGGTTTTTTTTCCTCTTTATGCGTCTGTGGCATGTGAATTGCTATAGAGCTGGGAAAGGCTTTCATGCTTTTTGGATTTGTATAAACAATGATTTATTGCCTCTAGTTTTACGGGAGTGTCCCGTTTAAAGTCTCCAAGCAGTTTCGTTTAGCATGAAAATAATTGAATCTAAAACAATTCGAAAAATTCTTTATGAAAATGTCAATTTTATATTAATGTCTTTCTCAAAATTTCATGCAGTTGGAGACATGTGCATCTAGTGTTGTAATGATATTTTTAGAGGGATTAATTGGTTTGTTGGAAGATTATTGCACTAACCATTTAGTGTGTGGCTATTATCTAGCTAAAGTATTTATAAACTTTAATTAGTATTTGCAGCATACCTAAAGAGTCCGAATGAATGATTTTGTATGAGAAATCAATCATAACATTTAATATAAGAAAAACGGTAGAAAAAACCGGTTATAACCTTACTTTGATGTAAGCAAACAGCAAACTCTTCTTACCACCCACTAAAAATGACCACGCCTTCCATTTAAAAAACCAAACACTCTGAAGTTAATAACTTAACAGCAACAACAGCTACGAGCTCGTAGTTCCATCTAATACCGATTGCCATATAACGCAAATTGCACTCGTATTTTCGACAGGCAGGCAATAAACTTCGAAAAACAAAAAAAAACAACAACAACGAAAAAGAAATAGAGCTGCGCCATAAACTTGAAAATCAGACTAAAACAAATCGCCAAGAGTGCTCACCTCAAGCAAAGCGGCTTAAAAATGTTAGAAAATTAAACGAGTTTTGTGGCAATCGTTGGTTAGGTGAAGTTGCTCCATTTGAAACTAGTAAAGCTGCAATGATTAAACAATTTTCTCGCCATCGCTGTTTTTGGCGCTGTTAGAAACTTGACGACATTTTATTTGACAAGCGAAGCAAGTGAAAGAGAAGCATATAATGAAAACAATTTGCGATAATTGCTTAGTTTGTTAAATTGCAGCGATTTGTTCGCCAATAACTTTGGATAACTTAATTGCACTTGTTGTTTGACCCCTTCTGAGCATTGAACTTCGAAGTGCAACTGCAACTATTTATAGCCGGCGTGCAGGCAAAGCGATTGCAACCACCCCCAATATGCTCCAGCCAGCTGTGCGCTTCGAACATGTTCGAACAGACGCAAGCAAGCAGTTGCGTTATGTTTCGTTCAACGTTCGTTTAGTTTGCAACCGCATCGCGTCGTGTTCAGATCGTTGAAACGGGTGTGCGCGCAAAGACTTGCCGGCATATTTTTGTGTTGATTTTGTTTATGTTTTTATCGGGCATGAAAAAAGGCGGCGAAATTCGCGAAAGTGTGCACATTTCTAGTTCTTATAATGCGGCAAAGTAGTAAATAAATGTGAATAAAAAGAATATATAAAACTAAGCTGATGAATACAATCAAGTGGTTTTTGTATATAGACTGTTGCATATTTTATGGCGTTGCAGCTTATCTATCATCCCTTTAACATCCATTAAAAGTTTCCTTTGGCTGCCAGCATAATTAACGCCTTATCGCATTGCACACAAATTAAAGGCTTAAGCCCAGACAAAAAAAAACCGTTTACAGCAGACGTCCTCAATGGACCACAAACCAACCAACCAACCAACCAATCCAGGCAGACAAATTCCCATTTTAGATAAGCGCGTGTTTTATTTATTCATATGTTGACTCAACTGCTGAAAACAGTAAAGTTATATGCTACTGTGGGATTTTAACTTTGAATGAAAACAATTCTTGGACGAAAAGTTACAAAATGTATACAATTTTATTGAGCTTAAAATAGTTGCTAGTGGTTAAGAGTTTTTAACAAACTTTGATCGATTAAATTCATCGAATATTCTTATTTAAAAGCCTTATTTAAAAAAAGTATTTCTAACTATACTCCTATAAAATTTTTTTAAATAATTTAAAAATATTAATTGAAACATAAAAATTCTTGAAAATCAGGCGTAATCTTGAAATGGGTTGTTGTTTAGTTTAATCTTCAAACTTTTTGTTTATATATTATTTATATATTTTATTTTATTGTGTGTGAAACCTTGATAAATTATCTTTGCACTTTTAATACATTTCATAGTGTGGCTATTATATTCTCATTAGTCTCCCATTTAAACTTTCCGTTTGACTGCTTCCTAACTTTGGCCCATTGTTGATTCTAGTTCACAGTTCAGTACTTGGAACTTTAATACGACAAGCCACAAGTTAATTAAGCTGAGTAAGAAAACATATACAACATACATAGACATTGGCAATTACAACTCCCAGCTTATCAGGCCAGAACCCATTTGATGTCTATTCGCTAATCTTCAGTGTCATCAGCTCATCATTCGCATCACCATCGTCATCGGCTGGTTATTTTTCCACCTCTCTCAGATCGGGTTGACAGATAGCTAACCGGTTTCTCTTTGGGGCATTAGACACGAGCTTGTGTCTTCAATTAATCTATTGCTTTGACTGTGACTCGTGCCAAACATTTTACAGCTGGGTTTGAGAAAATTTTAATTACTTTCAAGTGGCAGCTATAAGCTCTTACAAGCAAAAAGGATTGAGGATTTGAAGATTTGCCATCCCTGAGAGTTCTCTCTGCTAATTAAGGATCTATCTCGAGTTGAAATGCTTCCACATTTCAGATTTCAGTTTAAAGCCTGCCAAAGACAACTGACAAGCTGTCAGATTCGGGTACCAATAATTCTACTTCTACTCTTCTTCTGCTTCTTCTTTTTCTATATCTGGGGGTGCATTGAACTGCCTGACAGCAACAACAACAAAAAACAACAATAACAACCCCGTCGCAATCACCGGCAGCAAATCAAAGTACCGTCTGAAATTTGAGATATCAAAAAGCGAGCTGTCAAAATAACCAAATGAAAAGTCAATTGCGGCTACTGTTCACAAGAGGAGGAATCAGTCGGGGCAAAGGGGGAGGGGCAGTGAGTTATTGAGTACTAACTGTAGGTAACAGCCGAAACGCACTTTGACTAATGATATTTATAGGGGCCCTCTCCTCTACTCCTCCTCTACAGGGCCAGCGTGTGAAGCGGATTATGATTACAGCAGCGTTACCCTAATGATTTAATTATGATAATGATAATAGCCATACGGCGATGCAACTATAGAAACACATATCTGAAGTTGAGTGAAGTTTGCCATAAAGTGTCTCGTTTTAATTATTAGATTCAGCTATGCTTATGGCTTTTTCATGTTAATATGTCAAACTGTTCGCATGGGAGTTGAGTTGAGGTTTATATGAATATTAGTTCGGAATAGTTGTAGGGGTTGATTTGTTGTTGAATGGAATGTAATTCCAAGCAATCTTAAAAGAACTAGTTCGTACAGCAGTGCACATTTTTATTGAGTAGTACCAAAAGAAGATTAACTCCCATTAAAAATGGGAAAAAGGGTATAATGGTTTCGTGCGAAAGTATGGAACAGGCAGAAGGAAGCATCTCCGACCCCATAAAGTGTATATATTCTTGATCAGCATCAACAGCCGAGTCGATATAACCATGTCCGTTCGTTCGTCTGTCTGTCCGTCCGTCTGTCCATCCGTCTGTCTATCCGTCTGTCTGTCAGCCCGTATGTATGAACGCGTTGATCTCAGATACTATAAGATCTAGATTTGGAACTTAAGCTCGCCTAATCCCTAGGCAGTACACGTTTATTTTCAATTTTCGATAACTCATCCCGTTTTTGATATACACATGGGATCGATAACAACAAAATATTGAATTGGGAAAACTTTGACACGGCGTTTGATACATTTAATGAAATAATGACAGTCTGTGAAATTTTTATTAAAATCGGTTAAGAAACACCGGAGATATGGGACATTGAATACACATACTTGCAAGCACTGACTGTACACGTAAAGTATCGTCTAGTCGGGTTTTCTCGACTAAAGCCTTCTTACTCGTTTAATTATGAATTTTTCTCAACTATAAATTGGACAAGCTAGTTCTTTGGAATGTTCTTTCTTGATTCTCGACTCATTTTAAATTGGTTCATGAAAGCAATAACAGCTTTATCCTATTGTATTACTGTCTGTTATTTATTTTCTGCCTATAAGACAGCATCTGCTGCTACTTTAATATTATTTTGAAGGTGTAACCATAATTTCCCATTCGCTTGCCCCGCTCTGCAACCCTCTTTAGCCCCTTAACTAATTGTTTAATTCAGAGAATACCACGTAGGTCGATTGAGCACATACACACACACGCACACACAACTTTTTGACACAGTTAACAGCCGCTGGCTCTTTAGCATAAAGTTCAGTTCAGTTCAGCTCGGTTCGGCTAAGAGTTGAATGCTTATCAGAATGTTGCACTTTTTATCGGAGCTCTTATCTATGGCGTCGCACGAGCCCCAAAGGCACTTTGAAAAATTATTAAAATTGCTTCGAGAATGCATTTTGCATAGTCGAAGAGAGCGAACAATGGTACGAAAAGAAGAGTGAGTGAGAGAGGGTAGAGAGTCGGTGGTATCTTGAAAATTAACGTTTAGTCACGTACGATGGCCGAAAGGAAAATTATTTAATATGCAGGCCGCTGAGGCACAAAAGTGGCAAAAAGTTGTTTAAAACCCAAAGAAGAGAATTTTGCTGATAAAAGCCGAAGCAAGTAACCAAACACAAACAAGGCGGGAAAGGGAAGGGAAGGGGAAGTGGCCGGGTTTATACTATGTAACGACATAAACCGCAAAGTGGTGCGTGGAGTATGAAAAAGTTTGTGGTGGTATATGTGTGTATTATGGTGGTTGGCTTTTTAACATGTTCCCAGACAGCCAAGATAGCTCTCTTCTCTCTTCATCCAAAAGGATGTCAGAATTGCAATTTTTGACAGGAAGTTCACATAAAATTAATGGGCCTGACTTCAACTCAAACTTCTTTTGTTAATATTGTTGGGGTCAGCTTAGGTATTGTATATTAACGTTTGCTTTTGTCTCGAGGTTCGACTGGTGCATAAATCTAACAATGCAGCCGTTCAATCACAACACTCCAACAGCTCCACACCCCAAAATCCATTCGATTCGACTCGACTGCTGCCCTCCACTTTTGGCGCCTCGACGCATGCAATGCATATCAAATGCCTTGGCAAATTCAAAAAGACAACGACAACGACAACAACAATAACAACAACAGCAACAGCCACAACTTCAACTTCGACTTGAAGTTTAACAAATAAATTTTGACGAGATTTATGTATCAGGTCTGTGCATAGTCCGTTTTATTCTGTCTGAAAGCAACACGTAACGCCTTCTCTTCTGTGTGTAAGCCATACTTTCAACCAAGTTTCAAGTTGGCTTTTAGTGCGCCGTAAAGCTGACATGAAGAAAATACTTCCATTTAAATATATGTATAAACAAATGACAGACAGGCATAAAATAAATACAACAAACAGGCGAGAGACCTAGAAAAAGAAAATAAGAACATTTGTGCAAATTGTCGGAGATTGAATACTCTTAAATTTACGCTTGGCCGAATCAATTATGATACTTGTATGATTTTATGGTGTTTTATTGTTAATAAATAAATAAAATCAAGTTAAAAGGATCTATTTGAGTAAGCCCAAAGACGGTCATGGCTATATCGACTCGAGAGTTGACGCTGATCAAGGGCCAGAAAATGCTTCCTTCACAAAACCATTATACCCTTTTTAACCATTTTCAACTGGTTCCGAATATTAAAAGAAAAAAAATGTATAAAGAAGCTTGACCTCCATAAATTTGTACAGGTTTTATTGCTAAACTGTTTTCTAAAGAATCTTTTCAAAGGCAGTAATATTATTTATTTATTTAATCTGAGCCTTCCAATACATTCCGATACATTCCATATACTGCACCAACAAAACAAAGTGGTATATGTCTCCCAACCGTTACACATTTTATCAGTAAATAAAAGTACTCTCCACAAGAGTATAAGCCCAAAACAATGTTGAAACGTGCAAATGCACGTGCTGCTCCAAATTTTGAAAGCATTTGAGTGCAGAGCAGATGAGCTCAGTCCAAGAGGGGGAGGTGGGCTGTCTTTAGCGGGTCCGGACACCGATGCGCTCCAGTGAGCACCGCAGTATTAGCAACGGCTGTAACAGCAGCGGGGAGTACACATACACGCACACAATACAAAAATAGACAAGTTTATGGAGCAGAAATCAACTTGAAAGACTCTTTTAGCTTCCGCTTAAAAGCAAAGCAGGAAGAACAGCCAAACAGAAAGACAGAAAACACACAAAAATAAGCAGCGCGACAAACTTTAGACAAAAGTCTTTTATTTTTATTTTGTATGTCAAAGCAAATCAGCAATTTGTCACGCCGTTTTAGTAAAAGATACAATATCTCAAGCCCAACATAAACGAAAAGCTGACATTTTGTTGTGTGCCCTTTCAAGTTTTACAGTTGTTTTCGTGCTTTTTCCGAAGCGGCCAATGAACTGCGCGAAAGGGTTGCATAATGGAAAATTAAATGTCTATAAATGATATTTATTATTATTATGATAGGTGCGCCCAAGTCACGCAAACTTCATAACTATGACATAAATCTTATTTTGTAATCGTTTGACAGCTTTCAAGTAGCGACAATCTTCTCATTTTAGTCGCAAATGCATTATGATTATTAATATTTAAAATAATACAAGTACACATATGCTTGAGCATTATTTTTCTGCCACTTGTGTGGTCTGCAAATATTCGTTTTAATATGTAAGCAAATGACGTTTGTCTTTGGGGAACTGCAAAACTTGCCAAACTTGCGTATACGTGTAAGTATTCCCACACACAAAACAACAAAAAGCGACGACAATTTAGCAGCAATTTCTGTCAAGCAGCAATTTGCATACGATTTGAATACATTTCGCAAAAGCCACTCAACAACAATTACAATGTGCAATGTCATTTTGGGCTTGATCTAAAGCTGAATCACATATTTGGGCAAAGCTGTAATAAAGCAAAAACAAACTCATTTTATTTGAAATAATTGAATAATTCAGTAGAAATATGTTTGGAAAAAAGTATGTCTTTCAATTTATGAGATATTTAATAAAAAAACATTCTTACGTATATTTGAAATCATAAAGAAACTTCAAGCTTGTGTTGTGCATTACTTTTCTATGTCATGTATTTATGTAAACGGAAAAGCGTGAAAGAAATTTACGTATGTTTTAAAATCATGCTCTTAAATGAATGAACTATTAACAAAGATATTGCTCTACAGCTCTTTAATCTTCCATTATTTCCATTTGCTTCCTGATTCATTAACCGCAATTATTCAATGTGTTTTGTGCGCTTTAGTCACACTTGGTCTATCGGCTTGGAAAAGTGTTTAACTTGTGCTTAGCAAATGTTTGCAGCTCCACAAACTGTCAAGCAATTCAATTTGAGGGCTTTTGTTGTCGATTTGCCGAGGCCTTCACGTTTGCAAGCTCTATCTATACCAGATCTGTGACAAACGATTCGAACAACAAGCAATTTGCAACAATTTATGAAAATGATGCTGTCAGGCGAGACGAAGTCAGAATCGAGTCAGTCGAGTTAAAAGTCAAAGTTGGAGCACAAGTTGCGCTCGCTTGATTGTGGTAATTGTTGCTGTGACAGTTTGATTACGCAAGCAACTCACAAAAGGAGAAGCATAACAAATATTCAATAAATCAGACAAACTCACGCATAAGTCAAAAGTGGAATTCAGCTTTGTATATGTGTGTGGTGTGTGTGTGTGTGTGTGTACGTCGTGACACGTGTCGAATTTGGTTTGGAAAAATCCTTACCGAAATTGCAACATTAATCGCAATTGCAGCAGAAGCAGCAGCAACAGCAACAGCGGGCGTAAACAACTAAAACATCCCTCACCAAATACAAGGCATTAGTTTTTACGACAAATTGATTAAGCATAAATTTTGCACCCTTAACACCCCAAAACCAAAAAAAAAAAAAGAAAACAGTAGCATTTAGAGAGAGAGAGAGTTGGTTTCGTGTTCTAAAATATGACCACTTTGGAGCATTTAACAGGCACTTCAAATGTATATACATGTTCTTTCACTTTCCCCCAACCCTTCTATAAGTCCCAGTCCCACTCACGTGTCACACGCACGTGCGTATTATTTACACGCCATTTTTTTTCCTAATTTTGCTGCATTTTTTTTCTTGTTTTCGGGAGCTTTGCATCTGTGTAATTGAAGTTATTGATTTTCAGCTCAAAAGCACATTCTTCAACATTCTGTCAAACACAGCGATCCCCTTTTTGCAGTGTTCTTTGCCTGAGTCACCCTGTTATAGATTAGCCGCATCAACAGTCATACATCAAAAAGTCTGCTCTCTGTTTCTATTTCTAGATTATTTCGGCACGGAAGTTGCAAATATGTTCATTTAATTGCATTAAGTTTTCTTCTGTAACAAACTCCCCCCAAAACGGTTTTTTGGCTTTAGATCAAAGTGCTGTGCAAACATTTCGGTCATCCCCAAAGCAAACAAATTTTGCTTGTCTTTTTCTATGGGTTCGCCCTTTATTGCTGTGGGCGTACATATTTTTGGTGGGGATGTACCAGACATTTTTGTTTGATTAGCAGCAATTTTTACTTGTGTCACGGCAAATGTCCCTTGCAGGTCCAGCACATTTGTAATTACAAATTAATGACATAGAGCTAACATTTTAGTTTGTGGGGTGTTCTGCTTCTTGGACACGCTTTAAACCGATAATGAGTGTGTGAAAAGAGCATGGCTTATGTAATTAAATCACAATCGAATTGAAGGGAAATCTAAGAGGAGTGCCTTCGTAATTCTTGAATTATGGGGAAGCTTAAGAACCTTAAAGAGAAAAAAATTATGCCACGCTTTAAGCTATGCAACAGTTTGTGTTAAAATAGAACAATAAATAAAATAATAAAAGACATTATAAGCATTACATAATTAAACATTTTCAATAAAATAAACAATGATGTTCAAATAAAACATATCAAAATTTTCCAGTTACGTTCCACTTTTAAAATTATAAAATGTAATTTAACAATTGCAAACAAAAAAATTAAATTCAAAATCACTTAAATGTGTGTTTACTAAACAAAAAACATAATAAAAAAAAATAAAAAAATGAATTAAATAACATTCACAAAAAAACCTCAGCTAAAATGTGCCAAAGTTGCATCTAAATGCCAAATTAAGTTTAGTTCTATAATCATTATTTTCATCAACATCATCAACAACTCTCTAACTACAAAACAATATTAAAATGGGCAACGCTTCTTCATCACATGGAAATGGTGGCAGCAAAAACGCTCGCAAATGTCGCAGTCTGCCCAACTCACCGGATGTCCGAAGGTAACAACACATACATAGATACTACATACATAAGAATATGTAAGCCCAAACAGTTGAGTGGCTTTTGTGTTTGAGAAAAAATGTCAAAGCATTTAATGAGACTCATTATACATATTTTACACAAAGCTAATGTCTGAATCAAAACCAAATGTTAGCACAATAAATCAGTGCACCCCCCACCCCACCCCTCAAAACCAAAAAAAAAAAAAAAAACTTTGCCTTCAAATTAACAATATATTTTCCCAAGAACCTTAAGATCTATTTATAGCAGAGTGGAGAAATGGAGATGAAGTCCCACTCCATTAGATTTTGAGTTATTTTTAAACACGCCAACAAGTTGGAGGCTAATGGAAATGAAATTTTGTGGTTGCGTTTTTTGTTTTTTGTAAGTAAATAAGATGTATGCCAGCAAGTGCAAATTTCCTGGTCTTTTTCTCACAAGCTTAGCACTGTGGAAAGCGAATAATAATTAATGTGACTCTAGTCCAGGGAGGTGCCGAAAGCGACACATTCAGAAGACACGCAACTGGCGTCTTCTGTTCATTGACTTCCGTCTTTCTGCTTCTGCTTTTAGAGTTCTCTTAGTTTTTAAAAGATCAACAATTGGCTGCTAGCCAGACTGTGGACAAAGTTAAATATACTGGATCTGTCAACCAGTTGAGAGATTGTTGCCCTCCTCCCCATTTATTCATTGCATAATCGCAGCGATCAACTTTCAGCTGCCTTCAACGCGAAGTTCAAAGTGCATTTTGGATATGAATAAATATACATGCATAGCATATGTGATAGCTGTAGCAACCCCTGGAAAAGCAACCACCATATATAAAGACATTTTTCAGTTATGATGGAAACGCGCACCCAGAGTCAATAAATAACACATTTGCCAAGTTGCATAATTGAAAATCCATTTCAAGCTGAGAATCTTCGAAACAGGAACAGCCCATTTACCGACCACTACTTATCTGACAACCCTCGACTTGTATTTATTCAGTGTGGAAGGCTACCAAAATATGCAGCCTGGTTTACTTATTTACGAGACATTTGTCCAACCCCCGCGGAACCCACACACACAAACACAAAATGCTGTCAGCTGCATTTGTTTGGGTGTGAAAATATAAAGGAAAAAGTATGTGTACATAGATGTATGTGTGTGTGTGGAAGTGTGTTCAGAAATGTGTTTAGATGTGTGTGCTTGTGATCTAAGCTATTCTAAGCTATACTGTCGTATCTAGGGTAAATTAGAGATGACACTGTGAGAGAACTATAACAATTTTTTATTAAGTTCTTAATCCTTGGACGAAGAAGATAATAATAATATAAGAACAGATTTTAAACAAAATGTGGAAATAGCTTAAATCAACATATTTAAGGAAACATAGAAAAAATGTTTTAAGTATTTTATTCTGATAAACATTTGGTGGTATCTTAACAACAACTTTTGAAGTAACTGCAATCAACAAATAAAGTTCCATATATCTCTGATAACTCCATTAGAAGATTTTATATTGCTTTAATGTTCTCAAAGATACCCTCTTTGAACATTTTTTTAATCTTTTTAAGACTGCACACCTAACTTTGTCATTCTCATTATCAACGATTCTTTTGCACATTTCTAATCGCTTTCCAAGCTGGAATTGAAGCTGGATAAAAGCGAAAAGTGCTAAAGTGGAAGTTGCACTCGAAAAGTTGCCAATGTTGCCAGAGTTGTCCACTTGATGTTGCTGCTGTTGTTGTCGTTGTTTTGCTTTGCAACTTTGTTTGTTTTTGTTTAGCTACTCTCCATTTGCGGGCAGCGGCTTGTTTACAAATTGTGGCCCAAGCTTCTATAAAGTAACCTGCTGCATATTTAAAGATGTCGTCGACATGTCTCCCTTGACGTCACTTTCCTCTCTCCGGCCACAGTTTCAATTTCAGTCAACAAAGGTGGCGATGAAGCCAACAACCATTAGCAGAAAACCAAGCCAAGGAATAATATCTTTTACTCTTGTTGTCGTCTGTTCAACGCACGTGTGTATGTTTTCTACGGGAGTGAGAGGGTTGGAGGATGGGTGGGGGATTGTATGTTAGCAGACGCTATTAATTGTTTGTTGCAGCAGCTGAGAAAATGCGTCCCAAAAGTCAGACATATAACAACTGTTCTGAAGCTAAAGAGCTGAAGTGCTGAAGCTGCAGATGAAGTTGAGGCGCAAGTTTTTTGCCATCTAATAACTGAAAATCGTGACTTTATGTGCGCACTTGAAAGCCAGCCAACTAGCTTACCAGCCAGCTAGCTGGGGATAAGAAAGAAGTACTCGTACGAGGCGAATACAATACCCAAAGCTGGTAGTAGTAGTAAAGTATCTCAAACTCATATTGTGTATCTTTCAACTGAGTGCGCTCCTCTTTGGCAGAGCAGAGGTGGGGTGATGTTTTTGAGAACGGGGCATTAAGAGGGGTTATATGTACACGACTTTTAAGATGAACACGTTTTTCAACGTGTCGCATTACAATTTCTAATGTATGCCATTTGACATGGAATGGCAAGGTAGTTAGGAGCTGGAAACAAAGCTGTCAAAGCTGTTTGCAGCCAAAAGCCAAAAGATTTTCATTGAATGTGTCTGCAAAACGTGATTTAAACTATCAGAATGTGTGGGAATTTGCTTTAAATTATCAAAATCTATTAAAAAGCTGAACTTAAGGATATAATTAAATTTCGTAAAAGGATATTTAAAGTGAAAAATACGATACGAGATACAAAAATAAATAAGTTTTAGCTAAAATGGAATTGAACATGAAAGTCGAAATATTAATATTCAAACGTAATTAAACCATGTCAAATATCTAGCCTTAACCCAATTGAGCTTCCGTTTAACTTCTTCCTGCTTTCTCTCTTATTTTTATAACACTATCCAGTTATATAAGCTCAACAGGTTTTTTTTTGGTTTCTCTTCCTGCCTCTTTGGCACAAATATCTCTTCTGATTGCACTCATACTTTTAAGCTTGACTAAAATTGATATTTACTTGTCTGGCTTTGGAGTTAGATCTCCAACAAGTTTGTGCCACTCCTTGGAGGCATATCAATGGCACATAATTACGCTTATTATCAACCATTCAACACCTACTCAAAGTGCTTACAGCCAGCACGAACCATGAAGCCGACCTCTAAAAAAGAGCGTCCAGCCCAACTACTTTTTCATCTGCTTCTTGTCGAGTGGCTTCTTTGGCAGACAGGCGCACATAAATTTTGCGCTCCACCTCTTGTCTAACCTTTTTACCGCTTATTGTTCTTGTTGTGGCTGATGTCGAACGAGCCATTCGCGGTAGCCTGCCAAATTGCTGTGGCAAATTTCTGAAAACCTAGCTGCGCTTAACTGCATAAACTTGCAACTCAACAGCAAAAAGAGAAGCAACAACAAGATCAGCTGTTGACCAGGTTCAAAAGGTTTGTGGGTTAAAGCTAAATTGAAAATTGCTTTGGCCGGTAGCTGGAGGTGCCAGTTAGTTTAATATCTTATGTACTCCAGGACAGCTTATCTAAGCTCTGTGCCAGCTATAAAAATACAAATCGGGTGAAAGTCAGTTGAGTTTCAATAACGATTACTTTCCCCAAAAAAAAATAAAATAGATGTGCCATAAATTTGAATACAAGGAGAACTTTTTATGGAGTACGCCGATTACCAAAAACTATAAAAGTAATAGAAATTGCAGTAAAATGAAATGTATGTTTATGCTTAAAGAGAACGAAAGAAAGGCATTCTGGAATGCTCAAATTGTTATAGTCAATAAAATTAGAGTGCTTGATTTGGTCCATAAAAATATATATAAATTCAAAACTATTTTAAAGGAGATCTCAATTCGCAACTTTTTTAAAGCACTTTAAAAATATAAAAAGACTATTTTAAGAGTTCAATAAACAGATAATTTATACAACAAATATTTATACTCATCGTAATTCACCGTTGCCTTAGAGCTTCTTGCTTAGAGTTGTTTTCTTTGGCAATTCCGATCGCTTGTCAATCTTCTACAGCGTAAACAAACAAACATACTTAAAGATATCTTGGGCATCCCAAAAGGGCCAAGGAACAAGCCAAAAATAAGCATGAAAGGAAAGGGAGAAAGACACATTTAACCATAAACGGTGACGGCAACAAATCGTAAGCCATAACAAGAGCGAAAGAGTTGTTGCTTGCAACTCTGCTCGTTGCACGTGCGTGCAACGTGCAACGTTGCAACTCCACAAGATCGTTCGTATAAGGAAAACTGGCAATATCCCAAAATGGTCAGGCCAGAGCCAGGCGGCGTCTTTTGCCTCCCGCGATCCTTCCCAACAAGTCAGCACTCGAGTCTGGCTCTTTAGAGGAGCTGCTGCTGGTGCTGTTGCCATGACAAATGCAACTCAAGTGACACATTGTGCGGCAACAAAAGCAACAACAAACATGCAACGCAAATGCAACTAATGGGCAGCGGGGCAAAAGAAAGAAAAAATAACTTTTCATATTTATACGTACAAACAACAAAAGCCTTGCAATGTCGCGCTTTATAGTTGGCTACCAACCTGTCAACCTTCCACCGCCTCCTCTTTGCTCTCCGGAAATGTTCAGTGTGTGTACAATTGGAACTGCAACTGCGTGGGCTGTGTGTGTGCTGCCAGCACACAGGTGAATGCCACCAGCAGCCAGGAACATGCATTCAGCTATTATGAGTCCCGTACACACACACACACACACACACACACACACACACACTTACACACACATATGTGGATAACTAAGGTCAAAGACACTTTGGCTGGCGCTGAATGTAGAAAATCTGTGTACTTGCTCAACGTGCCACAAATCAAAAATGCGTAATAAAGACGCAAAATTCAATTTGCGCACATAAGCAAACAGAAGTTGCAAACTGTTTGGCTTGGCGCCCAGCGCGAGACATCTTTCAACTGCAACTGCGACATGCGACACCTGAAACTGAGAGATGCAAAGCTACAGATTCTCTGCATACAATACTCAGTTAACCAGCTTGCCCGTTGTAAACGTGGGTTGCTATTCAAGTTATCAACAAAGTTTGCAGAATACAAAAGAATTTAGTTTCAATTTCAGACAGGCTCTTAGAGTGTATATATAAATAATTCAGCTTAAGCTTTGAGATCAATTTCATATTTACTTTGATAGTTTTCATGTTTACTTTAAGAATTATTTGTAAGAAATCAAAAAAATTACAATATATTTCGTAAGATAATATTAAAGAGTTTACTCATAAGAAAATAATAAAATATAATTTATTAAATTATAAATATCATTTGCTGCTAGTCTTAAATTAGGGCGATTTGTAGGGAATATAAAAATTTGACTACTTTTTATTTTTAATACTTTGAATATTTTAAGTTATTTTGAAATAACAGTAAATATGCAACGCTGCTTACAGCCCTCGCACATGTGATGTCTGCCATTGTCATATCGTAAATACATTGTGAGGAGCTTGTTTCATTTTTAGCATAGGCAAACAATCGACATCCTTGCCGAAGCAAATAAAACTCGGCAGACAGCTTTGGCTTTTCTTGACTTGATGATTGGGCATACCGAGCTGTGGAACTGGAGACCTGTCTTGCGGAGCACCCAAACATGGCCAAAAGATATTCGGCGTAAAAGCAAATCGCTAACAATAAAATGCAAATATAATTATACACAAAAGTAATTTGAAAATTCTCTTTTTGGCGCCTTTTTTTTGTGTCTGCGCAGTGGCAAAGAAAAATAGCGTGACAGACGCTTGATGACAGCCGCTAAAAGCAGCAGGAGATTCTGGCATTTAAGCTAGAGCGTATTTAATTTGCAGTAGCCGGAAAGCAAAAGGACCAAAAAGAAAGAGGAGCAAAGTCAAAGTCGACGACTCCAACGCCAACGCCAACGCAGCTGCCAACTTCATTTGTCTGCATGTTGTCTGCGTCGAGTTGTTTTCTCTGTTTTTTATGAGCTGTTTTTTCTTCATTTAATACAATTGTTTCGTACTTTCTTGTATAAACTTATGTTGTTGTGGTTGTTGTTGTTGTCAGACTTATTAATAGCCAACAACAATGCAAAAGAGATACAAATGTATCTCCTGACTTTGTCTGCTTGCTGTTTGTTGGCAAGGAACACCCTCTGCTAAGGTTTATGAGCGCGACTTATTAAAAGTTTTACGTGCCAGTCTCTTTCTCTTATTTTTTATTATTATGCGTTTTTTAATCAGCGTCTTAAGTAATTGCAAAGCGAAATAAAATGAAATGCCAAAGTAGCTAGGAAAATGAAAAAGGCATTTCCTCTTAGCGCCTTGGTAAGCAGCTCAGTTGGATTTTAATAATTTGCATATTTAATTACAAGACTTAATCGCATAATAAATTTTTTTCATTAAAATTATAAAACTTGCATTGCAAAAGTTTACACGTAATTGATGTTTAAATAGATTACCTCCTTACATACGTTACAAAAAAAAGAGATTTCTTATAAATGTTTTTGCGTAATAAATGTATAACTATAATTGATTTTGAATTCTTTGAGCTGAACTAAAATTAATTAAAGAATTATTTATCTATAACTAATTGACTTTAACTGTCGTTTCCACACATAATTGTTGTTCAATTAGTTGATATTTATTTATTAGTTGCTTTAGGCAACTAATTGCCTGGCAAATACCGACTAGTCAAATTTAATTGACTCAATCAAAATAAAATTGTTTGTGTGCACAATTTTTGCAATTGAATCGTGACAACCATGGCTAATGAACAAATGTAGTTGAAGCTACTTAGCTACGCTGTTTATGGTTTACGAGTTGCAAGATACGAAAGTATCTTTGGCAATGATATGCATATTTATGAGCACGCTTGTCTTTTTTATTCCATTTCATTTCGTGAAATCGCATCGTTAAAAAATGCTGTAAAATGTTTACTGCATTTGCCAAGTTGTTTTTTTTTTTTAACTTCTTTGGCGTGCAGACAAAAGTATATAAAAAAAGGGTTTGGCGGCAACTTCATTAATTTATCAACGTTGCAAGCAGTGTAAAATTATATTTATCGTCGCTTGTTTGTATAAATTGTCGAGATAATTTTAAGGCAAGCAAGCGAGAGCTAGTGCATTAAAAATGTATCTGACAGATAATGTTACCGCAACTCATGCAAATCACGCCTCAGACACAAGCTGTAAATGTGCCGCGGCCGCGTGGGCGGCTGCCATAAAATAAAACCATAAAGATATATTTATAAGTATAGTAGAGGTTTCACTGGTTTCGTGGCATATTGTTTTTTAATGCTTTCTTGTTTTTTTTTTTAAAGACTAACTTTTATTCCTTTCTGCTCATTACAGACAAATAGCGCCCGCGTATGGGAAGGTCAATGGCGGTACAGCAATTCCCCTGCCCGCCACCGTTATGGTCCAGCGTCGATGTCCTCCGGACAAGGTGCGCCCTCTGCCACCCACACCGAATCATACGCCATGTA
Organism: Scaptomyza cyrtandrae; assembly: GCA_035044605.1. Taxonomy (NCBI): domain Eukaryota; kingdom Metazoa; phylum Arthropoda; class Insecta; order Diptera; family Drosophilidae; genus Scaptomyza; species Scaptomyza cyrtandrae. The sequence goes on from JAWNNS010000637.1 coordinate 910,067, forward strand.
AGTGAAAATTTGTATTGCGAGTGTGGGAAATTTATTATTAAAAAATGCTTTTTAAAGCCAACCCTTTTTATATTTGGCTTCAGCCCCTTTTATTGTTTACTGGGAACAAACAAATTTTGAGTAAACAACCCCCAGCGGGAGGATGCCAATGCACTTAGCCGAGGTCCGAGATTTGTCCTCAAAAGGGGTGTGTTCCACGAAAAAAAACATCATCAAAGCACTCCTGGGAATCCATAATGTGGGGCTCGAGTCCAATTCTGAATGGGGCGCATGGCATACATATATATATATCGTTGCACTTGATTTGTTGGAAGGTAGAACAATTTGTAATTAAGGCCTGTGGCTGTGATTTGAGGTCTTAAATGGGACTCCAAGTGGAGTGTCAGTTGGGAATAGATGTTAGAGGAAATGAAACTGGGTTTTGTTCTCCAAATAAATAAATTTGACTTTATTCAATACCAAATTGTAGGATCAACTCTCTTTCCTACTTTAAGTATATACAGTTGAAGAAACTACTTTAAGAAGAAACATTAAAAACCTTGCAACAGTAGACTAATAAGCTTATGTTATATCATTTATATAATTACTTGTCTTTGTTAGGAACTACAGAAAAACTAACCAATTGCTTGGAAACTTAAGGATTCTCTCTTTAAAAATAAATGACGTATGTCAATCTGAAATACTCTCTCAATCATATTCGACTGCTCCATTTGACTTTTTTTTTATCCAGATTTATGTGACAGGGCGTGAGACCTTCATATATAAATCTGCCCGTCTTTTAGTCAGTTAGTCTGCCCCTCCCTGCACACACAAGCAAACACATGTGCAGCAATTAATTAAGTTTAATGTCCGCTTGGCCTTTAGCACTGATTTATTGATTGCGCCTCCTCCTCCCGTTGGACAGATGTGATAGCTGCATCAGTTGACAGCCAGCAGACATCTTCAAGTGGGCACACAATTAATTAGCTTCTCTCTCTTTTTTCTCTCTCTCTTTCTATCTTTCTCTCTCTCTCTCTGCCATCTCCAGCCATACCTGGTCTGGGCAAAAGCGGCAGTGATTTTAATACGAGCCGTCCAAATAGTCCGCCCACCAGCAATCACACCATACAAAGTCTGAAGAGCGGCAACAATAACAGGTAATAATAATGAGCAGTTCCCTTAACTGGATACACCGTGACTAACTAGATCTTATTCTTCCTCAGTCTGCGTCCTCCCAGTGTGAAGAGTAATCATCAAAGTGGTATTCCCTCGCCGAGTAGCTTAAATGCGCCCACGCTGGCTGCCCCACAGAAACACTCAATGCTGGACAAGCTGAAGCTCTTCAACAAGGAGAAGCAACAAAATGCAGCTAATGCAGCAGCTGTAGCCTCAAACAAAACACAAATTCAATCCAAGCGGACATCCTCTTCCTCGGGTTTTAGTTCGGCACGCTCGGAGAGATCGGACTCCAGTCTAAGTCTGAATGATGGCCACAACTCACAGTTAAAGCCACCTAGCATTAGTGTCAGCTCACAGCAAAAGAGTCAACAGAAGCACAATACAAAACAATCCAAATTGCTGGCTGCCCAGCATAAGAAGGATCAATCCAAAGCAGCTGGCAATGCTGCTAAGAAGGAGAAGAGTCCTGCAAGATCGTTGCAAAAGGAGGAACTGCAGCAGCAATCGGGCAACGACTCACGCAGCTCTACCATGGGCAGAGCGGGCAAGAGCTCACTAACACGCAACTCTGCTGAGAAGACGTCTTCCAAATCATCGCTGCACTCCAAAACGGACTCACTCAAGAGTCAAACTCACAGTCAGAGTCAACAGCAACTGCTCCATAGTCCAAGTGGCACAGCGCTGCCCAAACCCATTGCTGCCATCAAGGGCACCAGCAAACTGCCTCAATTGGGCGCCAGTTCCAGCTCAGAGCTGTTTAAACGTGAAACAACAGACATATCCAACAACCAGGCAAACATATCCCAACAACAACAACAACTACAACAACAGCAGCAGCAGCAGCAACAACAACTGCCAACTGCCACAACTCATATCCTCAAGGCATTGCCTTCGACACCACCACCTCCATATTATGCCAATGCACCACCGCCACCAGCTCCTGCTCCCACTTCTCTTACATCAGCAGCCACTTATGCCAATGGTGCCTCGGGTTACCTTAGTGAACCCAGCACGCCACAGCATTGTGGCATATATGGCAGTCGTCTGCCCCCACCGAAATCAGCTGCACCACGCAAACTGGAGTACAATGCAGGTCCACACATACTAGCAGGTCCTCCACGTTCACCTCTGCAGCGACCCATGCAACATAACTCGGCTCCGAATACGCCCACCGCCTCGCCCATCAAATTTCACACGATACCCTCAAAGATCGTCGGCACCATTTACGAATCCAAGGAGGAACAGTTACCATCTACCGCTTCCACTTCCTCATCCGCCTCCTCTGTTATGCCAATGCGTCCACTGTTGCGTGGTTACAACTCGCATGTAACGTTGCCCACGCGTGGTGCTCGCGGTGGACATCATCCACATCCACATCCGCATCCTCATCAATCGTATCTCGATTTTTGTGAATCGGATATCGGGCAAGGCTACTGCAGCGATGGAGATGCACTTCGAGTGGGCAGCTCGACTTCGGGCAATCGCTATCATCATCACGACATCGACAATGGATATCTATCGGAGGGCAGCAGTGGTTTAAGCACCGCAGGTGGATCAGCGGGTGGTGTTGCTCATGGTAAACATTTTCTTAGCATGATGAGAGCCAGAACGCAACTGCCAACAACAATTGAAGAGCGGTAAGTGATAAACCTCTTTTTTTAATTTATTTATATGTTTTGTATATAAGCAGTTCGCATATATTAAAAAACATTTTTTAATAATTTTATATTGATAACAAATAAATTCTTTTCATTGGATGGTATGACGTCTATTTATATATATTAAAATTATTAATTCATACTATTACCCATAATATTAAGTGTAACCTTTACAAAGTTAGGCAACAGTAGATTCAAATATGCAAAAGCTTTACTTCTATTTTGTTAACAGTATTCATTTTCTTATATTCATATTTGATTGCTTTTCTTTCCCGTTATCCCTGTCAACCAATGAGTCATTTGTTATTCCGCTCTTCTCCTCCTCTCTCTCTCACACAGCTGGCATCAATGAGTCAACGGGCAATTGCCATTTGTATCGTTTCGATTGAGTTCCAAGAAGAAGTTGTTGCTGTTATACCCAGCGTGTGCTGAGGCGTCTTCAAAAGTTGCATGTTTTTGTTGTTGTTGTATGTTGGTGCCGGCTATAAAACGGCACTTAAACAAAAGAAACGACGTCGGCTAAGGCCTTCCACTTTCAAGTTCGACTTTGTGTTTAGGCCTGAGTGCATTTTGGTTGACACGCACAATTTGGCCACACTTTTGGTGTCAGGTCTTCAAAGCACGGGCACTCACTCATCATTGTGAAGCAGTTAATTGTCATGGCAGCCACTTGATGCACCTCAACAACTTCCGTCCATATGTGAGACTGTGACTGACATGCTCTTCAGAGCCCAAAACCAGCGCTCAAATTGCCAATTTGCATAAAATCCACTTGATGTTGACTCCAGAACCAGAGATCAGGTTTTCACTCTGTGTGTGTCCTATTCTCTTCCCTTCTCTCTGCAGTGCCTTGTCAAACAACATTTGCAAATTGTCAGCAGCAGCAGCAAAACAGTCGACAAGGACGACGATGACAACTTGACAATTGACAATTGACAATGCTCACCTGTCAAAGTGGAAGCCTCCTTTACCGATCCCTCCTGCTTCGTGGATATTGAGATAGATTCACATAGCAACACGGGAATACAAAGCACGGACATTCGGGACAAACGCACTTTGCCATTTGGCACTTCAGTTAACAAAGGTAGCCATGCAAAGTTGTTGCTGTTAACAAGCAAATTTTGATGTTGTGTGGGTGCACAGCAGCATACAAAAAAACCTCTGACCCATCGTTGGACTTTTTGAATTATGAGTAGGTGCTTGAAAAAAGAAAATATCTCGATTCCAGATAACTGTTTGGCTATCACCATAGCGATAAGTTGAATTTTGAACAGCTCAAAGGTACCGTCGACCAATTTAAAGCAGCTTTAACAAAATAAAATAGAAAAATCAGCCAAAGGATCAAATTTAAAAAAATATTAAATGCTTAAGGTCATTGCTGACATAAATCGTACAATCTTAAAATACAAGACAAAACGCAAAATGTAGTTAACGTTACCCTTAAGTTTTTTTTATGGCTTAAACCAAAATGGAATAAATTATAAAAATACTTCAATTAATCAAATCTAAATACTTTTTGGGCTATAGAGCATTTTACAATTTTTAATTTAAATTATGGATTGAAGTACAAATTGCAAGCTTAGAGCCATAATATAGAGTCAAAAGGTATAAATCTAATATAATAATTTTCATTTGTTGTACCCATCATATATATAGGAATATCCAACACCACAGTTAAAAATGATTTTCTGTTCGTTACTAAAAAAAATTCAGATTCATAACAAGAAATAGTACACAAGCATTCCCTCTTAGTTTGAACACTCGTAAATAATATTCTAAGGCCTATTTTACGTTAACTCAAATTAGGGTGTTTTGAAAGTCTAATTAAGTTCTTTTACTTGACGCTCTAATTGTTTAGCATTTGTTTAGCGTTAAGAGTCGAAAACCATGGCAAAACATAATATTTCCTGTTTTTATTAAACACTTGTCTGACAACAGACCGCACCAACAAAGAACTCATTCCAAGTGGTTTTTCACATTTCACCACGCATTTCATTAAAAAGCGCTTATGGCAGTGTAAGCTTTTGGAGGGTGCGGGTGCTAGTGGAGGCTTTTCCACATTTTCATTAGCTTCGGTCCATCAACGCGTTTGATCTGTGAAATTAATGCAATGCCATGCCAGCCCCTGAAAATGGGAGCTAAGCCCCACCCCCCCCCACACACACTCTGTCGCTTTTTGTGTCTCGATAACTCTATAAATAGCAACAGCTGTCGTCGCGGCAGGGCTGGCTAGAATAAGTGGATACGTGGAGTTGGGGGCAACTTTAACAAGTTCAGGCTCATGGTGCAAGCTGCTCGCTGACCCTCTGCCGACTTTTGAACCCCACTCATGGTCACGTAATGCAGCTGCACATAGAAAAATAAAAAATGTTGTGCTTCTTAATTTAATTTTAATGCACGTCGCATGACAAGCCGCAAAACCTCACCCTATCTCCCTGCTTCACCCTTTCCCTGTCGCATTACTGTCAAGCTAATCAGTTGCGGCGTCGACACCTGCAGGACATAATTTTGAAGCCCAACAAGTGCCACACACTCACACAGTATCCTTTTCAGAGCATGCCAACAGGCAATCTCTGTCTTGGGTTAGAAGAGGAGAATAGTGGAGAGGAAAAGGTTCACCCATTGTCTAGCCATAAAAGTAAATCAAAATGCAGCACGGCGCAGACAGTCAAGTTGTTGTTGTTGCAACTTGTAGGGGTTTGCACACCAACTGGACTAGAAGCACACACACACACACACACAAACATATGGCTAACTATCTGGAGGGTCTGTCTGTTATTTCTCTATGTCTGCTTGCCTGCTGCCTGCTGCCTGTTTCCTGCATCCTTTGCGTTCGTTTTATTTAATATCGCATTTTTCAATTCATTTGATTTATGGCTCAGGCGTGAGACGCTGCCATTTTTATTCAATTTTCCAGATTGCCACTGCAAACGCAACAATAACACATTTTTGTGTTAAAGCACACTTTAAACTTGCCGTTGTATCATCTATAATTTGGGGTGTTTTGTATTTTCGAATTTTCGTGAAATTCGCTGACCACATTGGCTGTCGGCAGCAAATTGAAAATAAATTTCGCACCCAACAGCGCCGATATAATAAATACAAATTGTTTTTATTAATTTAATCAGAAACTCACTGAACCCGCTAGGCCCTTCTTAAATATACACAGACATTCGTACATACGTAGTAGATGTATGTCCGGTCTGTCCACCTGACTCTAATACCTTTTCCTTGCTCCAAAAATGTAAGCTGTTCGCTCGAGTGTTCAATGACGTGACCCTTGTGCCAAACACACATTTTGAGTTGATTCTTTTTACGTCCTCTATTTTTTTTTGGGAGCTACATATACTCTTTTTTTTAGTTAAGCGCCAAGTAGCGTTTAATGAAGCGGCAATATTGTTGTTGTTTTGTGTGCTGTGTTGTCGATTTGAGTTTTGGGATATATTGATTACATTGCCTTCATTGCGTTTGTCACATTAAAATCATATTCTTTATTTAGGTTGGCAGACGCTATTAGCATTGTTGCCTTTTAATGACATTGAACGATTAAGTGGGATACTTATTGTGTAGATGGAATAAAAGCATTTGTAAAAGGGATTAGATTTATATGTAGGTAAAGCTAAAAGGGAAAAAGTGTGAAATTGCGCATAGAAAGCTTTTTACACAGAAAGTTAAATACCAGAAATCGCGCCTATAGAATTTTAGGCAGAAATTTTATACAGCTGCATACGTAGATTTTAACAAAAAAAAAAATCTCAACATAAAAGGCTTGATGAAAAAAATTATAATTTGTTATTCTTTATTTTTATGGCAATAAATAAAATACTTCTCAAGTTTTTGAATATTTTCCGTTAACTCTTCTTTGCTCAAAAGCTTTCATATCGCTTACGATTTTCTAAAGCTTTTGTTGCACACAGAAAACGCAGCAAGCGCTGCACAATTTTATAGCATAGTCAAGACACATTAAGCGAGGACACACAACCGCTTTGCTTCAAACTTTTTATAGCACAACTTTTACAAACTTAAATTTTAAGTTATACTTAATTTCTCGATATATATTAATTGAAAATATAATTATTTTGTTTTTTTTAACATCTGCTGCAATTATTCAAACGTTTACTTAATGTGAAATTAATTTTGTACAAAAATGCATTAGGCAAATAATAAAATAGCAAAAAATCGCAACAGTTGTTCAATTGCAGCTCAATTACAATCGAGAACCAGTTGCTATCTATAGAATAATCTCAATAGAGACACGAGTGCCTGCAACTAAGATAAATGCAGCAACTCCCGTAGTGTTTCCTAGTTGCGCACCCACGCTGCAAGTTCAATTAAAAGGGGCTCAAAGCATGTGACGGGCATACGTAAGCCTTTAAGCTAAAGCTGACCTTTCCTCATGGTTGCCACACGTTCAACTAACTGACATTCCGCAACGCCTACTACTTCACAGAAATACACATACGAACACGAACTGTTGCTGCAATCATTGTTGTGTGACATGTACATGACAAAAGTCTTTGGCTGGACTAATGCTTAATCGTTTTCCAATAGCTTTGCCATTGCCGGCAGATATTTTTTTGTGTAATTATTGTTAAGGCGCACGTTAGATTGTGATTAATATACACTGTTAAGTCGTGGGTACTTTAGTTTAAGGTATAAGCTTACAAATGTGAAAAATAATACGTTAAACTGCAAGTATATTGTAAAATATGTAAAATATATATATATCCAAAATTTTAGACTACTAAATTAAGCCCTAATCTTTCAGAATTACTCTTAAAAAACTGCCTAACTTTGACAAAAAAGGCGTTAAAAATTTGACGCAGATTTTTTTGCATTTCGGTCCACAACATATATAATGTGTTAATGCAATTCAATTGCTTGTTGACTGAGTGCTGCCGCCTCAAAGATTAGTGGGAACTTGCGTAGTTGGCTAGCCAAACTCTCGGCACTTTAGTGTATTGCTTGCTAGCTGAACTGATGGCAAGTGGCTCCAATTAGTTGAGTTTGCCACACAAAGGCTTGCCCGTTTTTTTTGTGTGCCACAACAGCCAATCAACAACTACATTGAGAGGAACTTGTTATCGGTAAGTTTCGCTTTTCATTGCAGCGGCCTCGTTGAATTTTCTTGCATGCAGTTTGTGATTTTTGTTTCTCTTTTTTTTTTTTTTTGATTTGAAAATTGCAGCACAGACCGGGCAAGAACAAGCCCGCCCTTGGCTCAATTTTTTTATTTGGCTGGTTGCTGTCGAACATGAAACAAGTTTGAGCAAAAGCTGACAGCACGACAAGCAACTTGGTTTACAAAAGAGAAGAAGAAAGAGAGAGAGAGAGAGAGAGAGATTTGCAAATACTATTCGAAACTGATTCCTTCAGTCTCTTAAATGAACAGCTGTCGCTGTTTCGAAAAAGCCATTTGTTGCTTTATGTCAAGAGAGAAACACAACCACCAAAACCAACAAGAGACGTGTGGGTGGGGCATGTTTGACAATTGCAAGAATAATAATAATAAACCTTGTCTGCTAACGGAAGTTTTTAGTGGAAGGCAGAAATCAAATGAACTACTTTATGAGTTCACCAAATGAGCAAATAAAAAGGCAAATGTATTTAACCGAAATGAAGCTTAACTATCTGAATATAGTTTATAAAAAAAAAACATGTCAAATGAAATGCTATGAATTTTACAAATAATTACACCTGAAAGTATACAAAAATTGTATAGTATTTAAATATTATTAAAAAAAGAGTTTTATATAAATATTAGCATTTCAAACAATTTAATTAAAAACAAATATATATAAATATTGCACAAAGAAGGATTCAAAAATATTTCAGCAAATTAATTAAATTTATTTTAAGCAATTTAAAAAATTTCTTTTGGGGTCTTTGTGACTAAAACATATAATATAAAAATAAAAATTCAAAATATAAGAATCTTAGTATCCTTTAAATGTTTTGAAAATAATTTGAAAGGACCTTTAATCTAAGACATTAAGAATTGTTCTTAAGCGATCATTTACATTGCATGGATCATTAGCGAACTAATTTATTTTTCATTTCTTATCGGTGTAAACTTCAAACACAGCTCCTCTTTAAGTTCCCTTTCATAGCTTTGACTACAGGCAACCTTAAGTGCACTTATATGTTACGAACTCTATATAATTTTGTCATGTTTTTGGCAACAAGGTAGACAACTTTATAAGTAGGTAGAGACAACTGGCTGCCTTACCAATTGCGTGGCCATTTCGCCTTAGGTCTTGTGAAAAAAGCTGACACAGCCTATCAACTAGTTTTGTTCATAAACACACACAGGTGGGCAGGTGTCTCTATGTCTGTGCTTCCGCTGTTTGATGCACCTCTTCCCAACCCGATTCCCTTCCGACAAATCGGCCTTTTACTTTCAGCACACAACTTTGCCATGTGCTTCAGTCAAAGTCTTTTTCTCTTTTTTCTTGTGCTCTCTTTAAACGCTTTTCGAACACTCTTTCGATTTAATGCGCGCGCTCTCTTAAAACATTTTCGAACTTGGCATTTTCCTATAGTCGTAGCGACAATGTGAAGCAACCCCAGAAACGCATTTGAACGCTCGGGCTTTGCGGTTGCTCTAAGAAAATGTTTTCTCGCTTGCCGTAAATTCGTAAAAACGAATATTAAATATAAATGATAGAAAATCAAACGTAAAGTGGTGCAATAAATAGCTTTAAGTAAATGCTATGAATAAATAAGTATACGTCAAGTGAAGTGAAATGCAGATTTAGTTAAATGACACGATAAGTGAGAAAGTTGACGTTTTGAGTGTACTGTTGCATACTTTAAGGCGAATTATGGAGTACTTCATCATCAACAACAACAACAACATGTTTTAGCATTTGCAAAGGTAATCAATTAAAACCAGATTTCTTTCTTTTGTGCGAATGTTTTGGCATGTGTCTCCCTATGCAATAATCAACTTTTAGCCCTGCTGCATCAAATGGAGCCGTGTCAATGACTGGCTGCAGGCCATTAAACTTCTGGGCCGGCTTTTGTTTACATCGCAAACAGTTTGTCCAGCACCAACAAGTTCTATTTACAAAGGCTCAGGATTGACTACAAAAAGGGTTGGGACTGTATACACAAACACTTACATATATCACAGTTATGTGAGACCCACACATTCATGTTCTCAAATGTATTTGATGATAAGTCGTATGAGTCAATAGCTGAGAAAAAATCAATTTTTTACTATTTATTCACAACGTTTCGTTTCTATCACATTTGTCTCTCCATTTCGGCAATTACTTCAGTATGTCGGACATTTGTGACCATAAATCTTTCTACCTGCTCTGACTATACACACATATATACATATACGAACACTTGGGTGTCAGCCTGTCAAGTCCTGTGGCCAAAAGGCAACAGCGCACAAAAAATAAAATAAATAAAAAATACGGAAACGAAACAACTTTTCTAAAAAGGGCAACATTTTGGCCATAAAACAGCAACAGGCGACAGGTTGAAAAGGGTTGGGGGCAGCATTGTGTGCATATTTTAGAGCGGTTTATAGACCAAGCTGACTCATACATATACACACCAGGTTAATCTTACCCCCCATACTCCCATACCACCAATCTGCTGCTTCCGGAAGGTTTAGCTAAATTGTTTCTCTGTTCAGCTTTAGTCTGAATTTGCAATGAGCTAAGCGGCTTCAAGCGCACGAGAGGGAAAGTGGGAGGCAGATTGCGGATTAAGCATGTTACATAGGCTCAGCGGGTTAAGCCTGTGCGGCATGACAAAAACCCAACCCACCCACTAAGCACAGGCAACATGTGGTGTCGTTGCCTTATGAAGTATCCAGAGATTTAAGTTTATGATTCTAAGCTAGATAATTAACTGTTCTGTATATGATTTGTGCTTGAAGTGAAACAAAAATGGTTGGGAATGTACTTGAAATGCAAAAGACCCTAAATCTTAAAGATAATAATAAGAACGTCTTTATTATATTTTTCTTTTTCTTATCCTTATTACTTTAAAGGCATTTAAATAAAGTATTTGTCATGACTAGTTAAATGATTTTCCTTTAATATTTTTTTCTAACTCCATCTATATATCGATCGAACCTTAACAATTGTTTCCTATTTTCATTAATTTTTCGCTCATTTGAGTATTATTTCAAATCGTTGCATGTCACTTAATTTACTTTAGCTTTAACACAATCTTACCCGTTTTTGTGTTATTTCAAAAATCCTTACATATAAACTTAACTTTTCTAAATCTTGCACACACACACCCACACATAGTGTTATAATTATGCATATATAATTAACATGTCCTTAGTATACACTTCCAACTAAACTAAGTAGTATCAACGTAAGTCTTTCATTTGACAGACACAAGCAACGCCTCCTTGTCCATTAATTTCACCTTGCCAAGCTTCTGCTTTGGCTGCAGGAAGCAAAACTGTTTACGTTGCTCATTAATAAACTCATTTGTTAAGTTTCTTAGCTTGTCGTCTACATTAGACAGGCAATCGCCTTTTTGTAGGTGGCACGCAACAGACTGTGTAGCTGCCACAAAGTCTGTCTACCTCTCAGACTTTCTGTCCGTCTGTCTGCCTTGCTTTTGGGCAACAGTTTTGCCAAGCTAATCACATTTTGTGCATCGATTTTCTGCATGTCCTGAGTGTTTGATATCGGACCGCACCTCTCGCGTCGTAGTTTTAAAATATGTGAGTCATCCAAAAGTATTTCCAGACTCGTATATACTCTGTTAGCTGCCATTTGTACGCTATATATCCTAGATATGGCTCTAAATCATGCAAAGTGCTTATGTTGCGGTTTCTTCTGCGGCAAACTTGAACGTTTTTAGGCCAACTCAGTTAACCCATTTTCAACACAGCCTTTTTTGTACTGTTGGCGACGACCGTGTCTTTTGTGTTCTGTAACAGTGTGAATCTTTTTGCCATTTGATATGATAAAGTTTTTATGTGCCAGGCGTTTTTATTAGCTCTGAACTGTCCAGACATAAATTTAACATTAAATTAAGTGCCATTTACCTGGCAGATACCACTGGCCCGAGGGTTGTTCCACTGCAAACAGCCGACTGACCCCAAAATAGTAGCTCCTTCCGCTGCCTTCGTGCCCTTCCATTGTTTTGTTTTATATTTGTTTGGCTTTGGCACGTTACGCAGTTCATTGCTCTTTAATGAACTCTTTAACGAAATACGATATGCAATCGCTTGACAAATTTATGACTTTGCCTGGCGACCTTTGCTAACTGCTAATAAGAGGAGGCTTTAAAGACTAAGAGAGTATTGTTTTAATAAAAGCGATGATAAATTTAATTAAAGAACTTTTTCACTTTCAATGAGTTTTAATACAAATACAATTATAACAAGAAGGCTCTAGTCGAGAAATCCCAACTAGACGATACCCTGATCCCTATACTTTACGCGTACAGTCAGTGTTTGCAAGTATGTGTGTTTGTATGTCCCATATCTCCGGTGTTTCTTAACCGATTTTAATAAAAATTTCACAGATTGTCATTATTTTGTTTAATATTTTAAATGTCATCTCAAAGTTTTCAAAATTCAAGATTTTGTTATTATCGATCCCATGTGTATATCGGAAACGGGATGAGTTATCGAAAATCGGAAACAAATTTGTACTGCCTAGGGATTAGGCGAGCTTAAGTTTCAAGTCTTGAGTCTCTAGCTCTTATAGTCTCTGAGATCGACGCGCTCATACATACAGACAGACTGACGGACAGACGGACATTTTGCACAAAACCATTATACCCTTTTTACCCATTTTTAATGGGTTCAGGGTTTAAAAAGAATTCTTACTCCTCGACTAACTGCAACATAAATAAAGTTCCATACAAACAGTCAGTTAACTTTTTATGGACTGGCTTAAGCCTTTAAGGTTTGAAAAGCGCATTTCATCGGATTTCGTCAATTTTTACTTGATAAAAAAAACTTCACATTCATGTTCTAATTTGTACCTTCTTTTAATTAAATGTTCTAACAGAAACTTTGCTCCTTTGGTGTTTTTTATGCTGTATGCTATGGGTTGCTTAAAAGTTTCGCCCTAGCATATTGGCAAAGTTTCGGGTGTTTAATTTAATTTGCATTTGTTTTTCGCTTAACGCTCTCAAAAAAGTGGCAGACACGATGCGTCGTCTGCCTCTAGGAATTTTCATTGGATAAAACTTGTGAAGAAAACTTTGACAGAGAGCGAAATAGCGTCAAGGACGGAAAGAGCAGAAGTGGATTAGCAGCGGCTTCAGTTGCCTCTTTTTTTTTTGGGGGCTTTCTTTTTTGAGTGGCATTTGCTTAATGTGCTCAAGAAGCATTTCATGGCCGTCCGTTTTATGGCCACTTTACTCACACGATGCCCCGAAAAGAGGAAACGGATAGAAGAACGCCGGAAGAAAACAAAATGCAGTATTATTGTTGTTTAATATTTATTGTGCCATTGTGCGATTGTGCGATTGTGCGGGGGAAGTCGTAAAATGCTCAAAAAATTGTGCTACAATGGAAGACAACCGTGTCCTGTTACGTCTGTTGCTACCATTTCTATAATTGATGTGTGACTGCTGCTGCTTCTCTTCTTCTTCTTGCTTCCTCTTTTTTGTTGTTGTTCTACAATTAGGAGGCTGTCATCTTATTCGACACACACCGCAGAGTCCTTGACACATTCAGCCTGGCAAATGTGGCACATGGCTGTTTGTTTACTCTACTCGACTTGTTTTTGTTGTTGTTGTTGTTGCTGATGATGAGTGTTGCATGCTTTTAGGCGCCACTTGCAAGGCCAAAGCCAAAAGCCTCATATGAAGGTTGCGTGCGTGGGAATTTGCCTTTGTTAAACCCGCTGCCTATCCGCAACCTTCCCCCCCCCCTCCCCCTCACCACTTTGCCTTGCGATTTCACATGTTCGACACTTTTATTAATGTGTACGCTTGTTCAAAATTGCAACACCTCGCAAAGCGCCTAGCATCGTGTCGGAATTCCATTCATAACATTTTATCTGACAGCGGTGAGGAGGAAAGAAGTAGAAAAACAAGGTAAGGTATTTGCATTTGTATGTGTGCGTGCTTCCTGTGCTTGTTTAGTGCTGCGTCGCCGATAAGCCAACCTACTTTAACGCCTGCTTGTTGACAGTTTTTAATAAATGAAATGGCAAGCAACACAAAGGCAGCGTCGGAGGCTCTTGTGTGTGCGTGTGTGCGGCAAAGGATTGCAACATCCTAAAATGAGAAACTAGGCTTTTGTAAAATACAGGAAAAGGAAAACAAGAGCTTTTTGTTCAAGCTACAAATTCATTCTGATTACAAAGTACATCATTCTGTACAATAATAAATGAATAGGATTATTTAACATTTCATTGAACTAAATGCATCTGCAATCTAAATCGCGTTAACAAGCCGGTGCTTGGTATCGTTGGGCCACTTGAATGTACTGTCCGTTAGTACATCTACGTCCAAATAGAACAAATTAAGAAAAACGTATTAATTTTTAGAAAATCATTATTTATAAAGAAAATTTGTAAAATGTTGTACAAATTGAAATATAGTATTCTGCTAAAGGTCAGATCATTCCCAATAATATTTGGCTTTGTTGCTGTAGTAACAAAATTGAAGTCCAACTTATTTCATCTATATTAAGTATGTTAAGAATTTCAAATTTATTTCCTGTATTTTTATACCCTGATCCCATTAAAAATGGGAAGAAAGAGTATAATGGTTTTGTGCAAAAGTATGTAACAGGCAGAAGGAAGCATCTCCGACCCCATAAAGTATATATATTCTTGATCAGCATCAACAGTTGAGTCGATATAGCCATGTCCGTCTGTCCGTATGTATGAGCAAGCCGATCTCAGAGACTATAAGAGCTAGAGACTCCAGATTTGGAACTTAATTTAAGCTCGATTAATCCCTAGGCAAGTTTGTTTTCGATTTTCAATAACTTATCCCGTTTCCGATATACACATGGGATCGATAACAACAAAATCATAAATTTTGAAAACTTTGAGATGTCATTTAAAATAATGAAAAAAATATTGACAATCTGTGAGATTTTTATTAAAATCGGTTAAGAAACACCGGAGATGTGGGACTTTGAAGTTTTCTATGCAGTGTGCAGTAGGCGCGTACACACATACACACATACTTGCAAGCACTGACTGTACGCGTAAAGTAGAGGGATCAGGGTATCGTCTGGTCGGGATGTCTCGACTGGAGCCTTCTTACTTGTTACTATTAATATTAGCAAATAATTCTATGAACATAAATGATAAATTGTGTTATTCCATAAAATTATGTATGTTATTATTACCAGTATAAAACCCAAAAAGTATAAATGGTAAAGCTGAAATCAATTTTACTTAACTAACTTTTAACTAACTAAACTATCAATTAGCCAGGTCGCTTCTATTTAAATAGACAAAAAAAAAAGCTTCTATTATTTCTTTTAATTTTACGTTTTTTTGCATTGTCCTTAGCAGTTGTTTTCACTAGGGTAACGCCTGCGTAAATTGAGGTCACAGTTTATTCAAAAGTACCCTACATAAACTACAAGCCTAATTGTCTAGCTAAAAGCTGACCTCAGTGCAAGCCCAAATATCCATAGAAGGCTGGAAAGACCCAAGTGCCGACTGTCAATTAAAAGCGGCAATTACACAAATGTATATGTTAAACACGTCCGACAAACAGTGGGGGTATTCCCCACTCACTCACCCATCTACATATAAATAGAACACGTGCTGCATAAATTAGTCGACTAAATTAAAAATTACACAACAGGACAGAACGGAACTGAGCAAATTTAAACAGCTCGACACGAAGCGGACGAAATACATTAAAAGCGCACCTCGGCCAGTTTTGCTGTTGCTGATTCTGTTTCTGCTGTTGTTGTTGCTGTTGTTGTTGCTGTTGTTGTTTCTGGCCAATGCAATTTACGTTTGGTGCATGAAATTAGTTTGCCACTGCTGGGTCCTGCGTCCAACGTCCTGCGCCCTGCGAAATTGTAAAGGCTAAAGCGAAAAAACCGGTTTCGAAGCAGACATGCATGGAATTTGTTTTGCACAGTCCACTAAATATATTTCAAATGCGTTTGTGGTCCACCATGTGTACTCTGCCCTGGATAAAACAGCAAAATGCCAAAAGGGGCCAAGCTGAAAGAGCAAAGAAGAAATGGTTATTCCGCTGAATGCGAAATTTACAGTTTAAGTCAGCGACAGCGACAATACAGCGAAAAGTGAGAATACAAAATATTGAGAATAAAAACGGATTTTTAAATTTAATACGAAATAAGTTGTTGTTAAATCTCTGTGAAATTTTGAATTTATCTATTTGTCTCTCAAATTTATAAAAAAAACCTACAAATTTAATATTCACAACATGATTTAAGGAGCTATCCAAAATTCATTTAGTTATGTACTTATATATTTTTTTCTCATCGCAAGTTCTTCGTAAGAAAAAGAGAACATTGAAACGAGCTGAAGTTAAATGGCATTTAAAGAATATTTATAGCATTTGTTTACCACCCCCTCACTCTCTATATATGTATTCACTACGCTCGTGCTCATGACGTTTGCTTTTGCTGCTTTAGCTTTTTTCGACAACTTTGTCGAAATTTATGCGCCATTTTTTGCACACGCTTCATTTCCTCAACTGCAGCTTGTCGAGCCGTGGAAAGGGGTCGGTGTTCGCGGCATTTTTCATTGCCTTTTCAAATGGATTGCAATATACAATACTTGTATAGTTGGATGTTGCATGTTGCACAAGTATGTGGTATACTGTTTCTGCTCTGTCATCGATTTTAGGCCTACTTGGTTCACGTGGGCGATGGATTTTATTCTAGTGCCCATCAGCAAGCATGGCAATCGTTATTGATTTTACTAACTTACATCCCAACTTGCCCCACCATCCCGTTCTACCTTAGTCTTCCTCTTCCCTTCATGCATATATTGAGTGTAAGACAATTTATGAGCTTTATGTGTCACTTCTGACGCTCACTTTCACTTTAGCACCCACCCACACACACATACAAAAACAGACCACCGCCACCCTCATGCAACCACATTCTACATACATAAAGACAGACTGTCATGCATATTTCTAAAGGCTGCTCCTCACCTCCCGCGCTTCTTGGGCCAACTGGACGTCTCAGTTACAGTTCAGCTCTTAGTTTCTTTTTTTTGTCTTATTGTTATTGTTGTTCTTGTGTAGCCCCCGCCTCAATGTAGTATGTATGTACGTCGTATATATGGCTTGGGCATATCTAAACGGTAATTGCTTGCTAGGGTGTAGTTGAGTTTTATGACCCAGACAGCTGTTTTTTCATTTTCTTTGCTGCCCTCTATCTCTCTTTAATCATAGCACACTTTTCAGCATGTCTCTCTCTCTCTCTGTCTTTAAAGGCAACGAACCACAATTATTTAAGTTATTCGACTGCCTTTAAGCACGATTAAATCAAAAGCTCATAGATCTAATCTGAATGCAAACAACACAACAGTCTGCTTTAAATTGCTATTATTAAATTTTATGCGCGAAAAAAAAGAGCAAGAAAACACAAACAATTGGCTGTTGGCCATTTCATGTTGGCTTTTCTGACGCGTTTTGGAAAATGAAAATTACATTTTATCACCCAGTTGAGAATGTGAAAGCAATTTTAAGGGCATTGGCAAATAATGTAAGCTGCCAAAGAAAATTAAATAGACAACAAATACGATTTAATAATTGAGGAACACGAGCAAGCTGATAAATATTGAAGAAAAGTGATGGAAAATATAAGTTTTATAAACAAATCTTAATACTGAGATATTATTCTCTATGGTCGTAACTAATCCAAGCCCAAAGTCCAATCACGCTACCCGTTAAGAACATAAATTGAAGAGAATCTATAGTTATGCGTTGCATGTCAGTTGGAAACTTATGCTTTAGATAATTTGACGCGCCTGTTTTTCTTTTCTTTTCATAATTTATACGGCAGTTAAGCATTTAGCTTTCCACCTACATTTTTACCGCGCGATAGTTGCGGCTCATTCAAATAAATGGCATTATTTATTATGCTCCTTAATAGCCCAGGAGTGTGAATGACACGCCCAATTAGTTTTGATATATGCCCAAAAATACTTTGGCGTAAGCTGCTTAGACATACAATTTAATTGTTGACTTTCAACGAACGTCTCTGCACAATTGCCAAAAAGGATTGTTGAGTCCTTTTGAGGCACTCTCAAGTTTCTTATTTACGTTTTGTGCTCAACCCTTTTGTCATTTTAATTGAAAATGTTGGCCACTGCACGCTCGCATTGCCGCCCTGTTTCTTTGTGAGTGCCAAAGTTGCAATTGTTGTCGCACTTTGCCGAACGTTATTTGCCCATCGTCTAAGCTTACTTACGTACGTCCATTCATTGTGCTTTTCGATTCTCTCTCAGCCCGTCAGCAGCCATTCGCTGGAAATCTGTCTAACTGTCTGTTAAGCTTCTACTCTCATTTCTCAATTGCATGCCTGTTTGCACGCTGATTTAACAATTGTTTGGCAAGCTGCATTCAAAGTCCAACGCTTTGCTTTTTACACTTGACTGGCTTTTTGTCTGTGTCTGTATTAGTGTGTGTGTGTGTGTGTGGCACCTTGAATATTCGCAAATTACATAATAAGGTCATCAGCAGCAGCAACAGCAACATTAATGTTAAATATTTAAAATAATATGTATTTTGGCTACACTGAGCGTATGCGCAATATTGTTCTTAATTTTTGCTGTTGCTGACGGTGACACAATCGTCATAAAGAAATGTACCATTATTATTATTATTCGTCGCTTTTGTGTATGCAATCATTTCATTCATAAAAGCTACTGATATTTTAACATAGGGAAAAACATTGGAGTCTTCTTCCAGGAACAAGCTAGTTTTATAAGGAGTATTAAGTATGTATTAAATAAAAATATTTGCTTTAGGGCTATAGCTACGAAACAAAGTCGCAATAGATTAGTTTTTTAATATTATATATTGTAATTTACACTTTTTATCTGCCTCTTTCTCCATGTTTTGCAGTATTCGCAGCAGTCGCGGATCGCTTGACAGCATTGGCACCGCTGCTAACGGCAGCTCGGCGGCCAGCCAGGCCAGCTCCAGCGGCGGCTCGACCAGCAACAGTAATAGCAACAGCAATAGCAACGGCAACAACATCAACAACAATAATAACAACAATAACGTTAATAAAATGGATGGAAGTCCCCATCATCGACCTGGCTCACGAAATGGCCGCGATAATTGGGGCAAAATGCCGGAGCCTCTCAATGGCCACAAGGCTGACAAGTCGGAGAAGTCATCGCCATCGCGTCGCAGCATGGGCGGTGGGAGTGGCAACTCCTCCAAGCAGGGCTCACCTTCATCCTCATCCCGCACTAAGGGAGTGCCACCCAGCTTTGGTTATGTGAAGCGTGCGAATGGTAGCATTGCCTCCACAGCAGAGCAACAGAACATTGCAATGCTAATGGCAGCCGGTGGTGCAACGGGATTTGTCAATGGTCTGCCCTGCGGTCGCACCGCTCACGTCTCCGCTGTGCCGCGAACGGCCAGCGGTCGCAAGGTCACCGGCGGAACACAAACGCTGCCCAACGATATGAATAGTAAGTTCAAAAGTTGTTTGTTATATCTACCTTTTTTCCACCTTATAAGTTTCTTTAACAACATACTTCATTACTTTTCTTTTTCCCTATAGAATTGCCACCAAATACACAGCATCGCAGTTTCTCGTTAACTGGTCCCACAGCGACGCAGCTGAGTCAATCAATAAGGGAACGCTTGGCCACCGGCTCACACAGTTTGCCCAAGCCAGGCAGCGATTTGCACGTGTTCCAGCACAGGTAAGACAGACAGACGCTTATCTTTAGTTCTGAATGTACTCACATGCCTCTCTTGCCTCCTGCCACCCACAGAATCTCGACGCGTGGAGGCGTCACACGTCACGATGGATCCTTATCGGATACACAAACCTATGCGGAGGTGAAACCCGAATACAGCTCATATGCAATGTGGCTGAAGCACAGTAATACTGCGGGTAGTCGTCTCTCCGATGGCGATGCCATAGATCAGATGCAGATTGGTTCACCGGCGATGACTCGACATGGTCACAAGATGCTACACAATCGCTCCACAGGATCAGCGGGTCAGGGACAGATGTCAATGCAGGGCAATGAGTCACCCTATGTGCAAAGTCCACGCATGAATCGCAGCAACAGCATCAGGTACGTATGAGAAAAGCATACAAGCATTATAAGCATGGATTGGAGCTCCCTACTTTATCAATCTCTCTCTATCTTTCCCTATCATTCTCTTACTTTCTTCTAACTACCTTACTTTTTAACGTCTTGTAAAGCTACCTGAAAGAAAGGACATATCCAAGGTGACTTTGCCGCACAGAACCGTCACTCACTCACATATGATTTTGCCACTTTCAAGTTTTGCATGCCACATCTATTACGCCCCACTCGAAAACAATCAGCTTCAGTCGCGTTGGCTAAAAGTGTTTGCCGCATGCAATTTACATTTTACATTCTACATGTTGCACACTTTACAGCGTCGCCAAAAATGCAGATGCCTCAAGTTAAGCAGAGAGAGTGTGTGTAAATTCTTGTGTGTGTTTTATGCAGACATGTTGATTATGTTCTCATGTACCATTCCAAGAGATAGAGTGTACAACAATGGGATATTGTTGATCTTCTTGATATGCTTTAAAAAGCTAGTATCATAGATTTAAAAAGAATTTATCTTTTAAAAGCTTCAAAAACTAATTATTTGTGGAACATAACTAACATTTCTGTGCTGTGCAATTTTTATATATTTGCCACTTATTCAACTCTTAGACATATCTCAACCATAAATATTCCTTTTCTTTTTGCATTTATCTTGCTTTGCAAAGCACATTGCACTTCACTGTAAAAGTGTAGAAAAATATCATCAGCTCTTTGATCAAATTACCACATTATTCTATCACACAGGCATACATACTTAAGTATATATGCTTCTATAATGAGCTTGTTTTCACATACGCGCCTGCAAGTATGCAAGCAATTTGTAACAGTTTTGTTTCGTATGGGAGGAGATGAAAGAAGTCAGCATACGTTTGCCGTAGTCTCCATGTCTCGTGCATATTTTAGAGCTGCAGTGAAAATCCCCTTTAAATAGCGAAAACTGAGTAAGGCACACCCAAACAAATAGTTAAAGGGGGATGAAGATGGTTATAACAAACAGACAATGTGTAAGTTGTGTAAAACAGCAAAGTGTGCAAAATGACAGCAAAGCGTACAAAACAAGAAAAATGTACACCAAATGGGATACGAAAAAAATAAAAGAAATGTGAGTTGAAGTGGGCGAAGTGAGCTTTCGGCTCGACATATAAGTGTAAATAACAGCACTGTGAGAGCACCCTCTGCAAAAAAAGGTTTTGTCAAGAGAGGGTGGCGGTGTGGCCAGATTATTATTTGACATGTCAATAGGTTTCGTGAACCTTTGACTTGGCCATGGCACAGCGTAGCACAGCTGAAATGAAGTTTTTGCCTCCGAGCTTGCATTTTGGTGTTCGTGTTGTTGTTGTTGCTGGTATTTTCGTTTTTATTCTGGCAACGTCAGCAGTTTGGCAGTTGCAGCCGAGTGTTGACTCTCAAGTGCTTCATTAAAAATTGTTTACTAGAAATGGCTTGGTAAAAAATAAAGCGAACAAAAATATGTTCAGAGTAGAGCAAAGAGCTTAACAATAATGTTTGTGAGACGGTTAACATTGTTATAGCTCTAAAATTTAATTTAATGATTTAAAGCATAAATGAATCTGTTGAGTAAATGAAAATAAAGTTAAATACCTTCAAAGTGAATACAATACAAACAAATACGAAGGCTCTAGTCGAGAAATCCCGACTAGACGAAACCCTGATCCCTAAACTACAGTCGCGTACAGTCAGTGCTTGCAAGTATGTGTGTATGTGTGTACGCGAATACTGCACACTGCATAGAAAACTTCAATGCCCCATATCTCCGGTGTTTCTAAGCCGATTTTAATAAAAATTTCACAGATTGTCATTATTTTTTTTAATATTTCAAATGCTATCTCAAAGTTCTCAAAGTGTCGGAAACGGAATGAGTTATCGAAAATCAAAAACAAACTCGTACTGCCTAGGGATTGGGCGAGCTTAAGTTTCAAATCTGGGATCTATAGCTCTTATAGTTTCTGAGATCGACGCGTTCATACATATCGACTCGGCTGTTGATGCTGATCAAGAATATATATACTTTATGGGGTCGGAGATGCTTCCTTCTGCCTGTTACATACTTTTGCACAAAACCATTACACTTTTTTTCCCATTTTTAATGGGATCAGGGTATAAAAAGTTGGAAAGCACCTTTTGAAAGATAAACAATTTTATATTATAAGATTCATTAAATAAATTATCTGAGCATAACTATTAAATTCGTTGTTTCCCAAATTAAGTCTTAAATTCAAATCAAACAATTACAACTCACTGCATCTGAGTGCCTTTCACTAGCAACTATCTCAGCTAACACTTGAATTAAAACTGTTTGCCAGTCGAGTAATATGATTTTCAACAGTTTCGGCTCGAACTCTTGCTTTCAATTCATCAATTATGCACGAAGGGAATAGCAAGTGCCAAGGGCAGAGGAAAAACTAGAACAACAGCAAATGGGTAAAAACTGAAAACCAGTTTCAGTGGCTTGTTATCAAATTCTACACCACAGCAGACAAGATTGGGGCGTGTTGGATGCAAGGGCGTAACACTCACATACAGTAGAGTTGTTGAACAAACGCTTCAGAGCGTTAAGTAAACGCCCTGAAGCGTAACAAAAATCCCTGCACACACATAGCACTCACACCACACAGCAAAGCAAACAGTGAAAACATGAGCAGAAAGAACGGAAGAAAGGATGAGTCTATCTGGACACACATGACTTATGCGTAATATTAGATTTGCATGCGAAATGACATTAATGCCAGTTATCATCAGCAAGACAAGAAGGGTAGGGACCACAACCCGAAACTTGAACAGCACAAATTTGTCCAGCTTCCGCCCCCCCCCCCCCCCTCACTCTTGCTCTCGCTCTCAGGGTGTCATGCCCTCTACCCTTCTTTGGAAGTTTGTGTGTGATCATTTTCCGAGCGTTATTTTATGACAATTTGTCGAGTGAGATTTGCATTGGACATCAGCTCACCACACCAAGCCTTACCATATACTTGCAAACACCCATTCATACATACATACGCTCATCAATTGACATGTCAAATTGCTGTTGACGAGAATTAAACGGAAATTTGCACAACGTATGAAAGTAAGGAACGCTTCTATGTGTGCGTTCTGTGTAAAGAGAGGGATTGGCCTAATAAACTGTCACAACCACAAACGGAAATTTGCAAGTGTCTGGCAAACACACATCACACTCACATACACTATCAATCCTTGTGGCTGCCAAACTGTATTGGCCAAAAATATGCTATTGCCATGATTCAATGGCAACTAGCTACACAACCAAAAGGCCAATTGGGCCAATTTGCGGTCCTTGCTTCAGCATAATTGCATTACATGCATTAAGGCTTAATTGCATCTACAAAAATTTAAATGATTGTTGTTACTCTATCATAATTTAAATCAGAGGCAGTAGAGCTTTACTTTAATAGTGTTTTCCCATATTGAAAATGTATAGGAATTTTCATTTAATGGCTTATTTATTTGTCAATATCTGCTGAAAGCTTTTTATGTATTTAACAACATTACATTTATCTGTTGAAATGATTTATCAATGTGAGGCAAACAACGTTATTAACACGCTTTAAGCTTTTTAATATTTTATTGCTTAATGCATTTAGTAAGTATTCGAGGGCTTAAATTGTTGACCAGTTTGTCTTTAAATGTTAAATTACTAACAAAAAATGATTAAAGACATTTGGTTTTTTGCAATTATATCCACTCATCAAATCATACAAATACAACATCACTTTTGCGCACAATACTCATAATTAAGTTAACTTTCCACTCACACACATTGCAATAAAAGCAACCCTAACTAATTACATATTCAACTCTTTCGCACTTGTTCAACCCACTCACAGATCCACCAAGTCAGAGAAAATGTATCCCTCGATGCTGAGTCGTGCCGGGGATGTGGAAATTGAACCCTACTATTGCCTACCCGTTGGCACCAATGGGGTGCTCAGTGCACAAATGGCAGCTGCTGTTGCCCAGGCTCAAGCTCAGGTCCAGGCCCAATCGCAGGCGACAGGCAATGTAGCAGCAGCAGCTGTAGCTTGGAGCCAGCCCACATCACCTACTCCTTTGAATCGTGGACCCTTCACTGGTGCTGCTTCTGCCTTATCACCCACACACGGCACGGCGGCAGCAGCATTGGCAGCTGTGGCAGCTGCAGCTGGTAGCGGACACAATGTCAATGCATCGCATCGTCTAACATATCCCAAGAAGAATGATGAAGGTAAGAGGCTAGACAGTTGAAATGGTATTCAAACACAGATAAATATGAAAACTTCTTTTCTCATTCGAATATAGTTCATGGCAGCGCTGCTTCACTGTTGTCGGGTGGCAGCTCACTGTACGGTTCGGCGGAGGAGCGACAAGCACATGAGATACGACGACTAAAGCGCGAGTTGCAGGATGCACGGGAACAGGTGCTAAGTTTGAGCAGCCAGCTGTCAACCAATGTGAGTAACGCATGCAAAATCCAGTTGAGTGCATTCTAAATGCATTTACTTCCAAATCTGTTTAAGTATGAAAAGCTTTCTCAGGTGAAGTAGATTGAGTTGGTAAAAGTCTTAAAAGCTTAAAGGTATGCGCTATTTGAAATAGCATTTAAATGTATTCTTTATTCAGGGATAAGTTATTTAAATTTTGTATTTAAATTAAAAGAGGTATTAAAGATTCGAATTCTCCTTAAATTTATATCATCTTTTTGGTAACAGATTTTGTAACCAACTCCAACTGCAATTTGATGCAATTAAAGACTTGCTTTCCTTTATTTTAACATTATCTTATCTCAACATCTTTTGCAAAAGTGTCGCAAACTTGGCCAACTGCCATGGGACTCATTCATCTGCTGAAACTGCTGTGGCTGCTTCTGCTTCAGCTGCTTGTGGCAGCTGTAAAAAGGCTGCAACACTTGGTGGTAGATGTCGCAGAATTTTGCGCATTTACATTGCCTACTTTCATTGCTCGCATTCTACAAGCTGAAAATAACGTAACAATGTTGCGGCAGGCTGCTTCACAAATCGCTGCTGCTCCTGAATTTTACTTTAAATTGCTGCAGCATAGCTCCAGGTATTCCATTATTCCTTCAAAACTTCCCCGCCTTCACATTATCCTCGGATGCGCACTTCAGAATTCATTCGGTTCGCTTATCGGCGCCACAAGTCGAGTCGCATTTTTGTCAGCAGCAAGTTTTACGCTAAGTTGCCTCCACAAGAGAAGATGTCGACCTCCTCTCTCTATCTTGTTCTTCATACCATTTGTGTGTGGCTCAAGTTGTCAACAAAAGTCACGCAAAAGTCTGATAAACTTTCGAGGCAGTCAGACAAATGTACTCCTAGATTAAGTATGTGGCAGGGCTGTAAAACTTTTTACTTACTTTTAGGACAAGGGGGGCACTAAAATTGTCTGCATATGAGCCCAAGTTGATTTTATTGTTGTATTTCGGATGCGCTCATATCTGAACATAACCCGTCAACAATTTTTAGTTGGCAGTCACAGATGAAATAAACTTTTAAATTGCATTTCAACACAAGGCGCACAAAGCTGATTGTGGTTTGGTGGTGGTGGTGGAAGTTGGGTAAAGGGATAAGTAATTTCTTTTTGTCTTGTAAATGCAATAAAATATTTTATGGCCACACCTTTTAAACAACCACTGAGCCATCAAAATTTATAGAGGCCAGCCAGCACAGTCAGCCAGACATACTATTAGACATTACTCCAGACAACATAAATCTGTCCCGACTTTAGCTGTGTGTGTGTGTGTGTGGGTGGTTGGGGTCTTGTCTCAAGGTCAAGGCGTACGTGTAAATTGCAAACTAGTCGGCATTTGATGGATTCACTGCTGGAAACACATTTTTAGTGGTAGGAAAGTTGCTTGCTTGAAAGAAGGTTGCAGATGCGGTGAGACTGTTTTACGATGCGGTGATTTATTGATAGCGGGATTAGTCAGCGGCTTAGACATTGATAAAGGTCAACCTGAGATTATTTCTAGGTGATAGCTTAAGGTGTTGCCAGTTGGCGTCAAGAGAATATCGTTAGGTTTTTGTTAAGATCGGAGAATTAATCAGTAAATTATTTAATATTACTTCAAAGTAAATATTCAATGAATGCGAAGAATTTGTGGCACGCGCTCCAACAATCAATAGACTAGAGTTCTATGACCATTCAGACACATCGACGTGGAAGATTTTGAAAGCAGCTTAAAGTGCTGGCAAAGAAGAAGAATAAGTGACATAAGAAAGGCGAAAAAAATGCAATTTGACGTTTTGTGACTTAGACAAAAGTCCGGAATATAAGAATAATTGCAACGAAGGTATGTCTCGACAGCATTTGCGCTTGTTATGGCATCTACACAGCAGTAGTAGTAGTAGTACTAGTAGTAGAGAGACTGAGTGACAGTTGAGGAGCTGGGAAACTAGAAGAACTTTCCAGTTATATGTAGCTTTAGGAATTTATGTGGGTACACTCGAAAGTGGGTCGACTGTTGGTGTGGTGGCATGCAATACAGTTGAACTTCATGCCACACACAGAAGAGTACACACAAGCAATTTATAAGAAAATGCTATACGCGAAGAGTTCTAGGAAATAGATTTACAGTAAATACACAGAACATAATATCAGAAATTGCTAGAAAATAGTTTCGCTAAAACTGAGAGCTTAGGTATACAAGAATTTACCAAAGAAATTGGTCACTAAACTAGCTTTTAAACGAAAAGAAAATCAAAAACTCATTAAATTAACTAGCATTCATTAAAGTGCTTATGAAACTTCATTTAAGTTTTGCTTTTCATAAAGCTCATCTCAAAACAGTTTTGCTTATCGTGCATTATTAGTTAACCTTGCATTTTCTGTAAATATTTATTTTATCGGAGCAACAAAAGTTCAAAAAGAAAATTTTACAATTTTCACTTCATCTTCTTTCAAAACTAAAACTACGACATTTTAGTGTCAATTTAATTAAGCCGTCAAATAGCAGCGATTGGAACGTGGCAGCTGTAAACTTTTTGTTAACTTTTTATCCAACTTGCAACATTAAAAACTTCAAATGTTGCACAATTTGAACTTTCTTAACTCTGCGATTGTTGCTAAGGGGTAGGGGACTTAATGCCAAAAGTTGATTGTTTTAAATCCACGCCCAATCTAAGCACTTGAAACTATTTGAAAAACTTTTTAATTGCCTTAACATTCGATGCTTTCGCTTGCTTCCTTGCAGATTTCGATGATGCGTCGCTTAATTAATTTTTCTGCTATGAGCAATAACCTCATAAATGGCACATCCATTTTTCCACAAATCAACTACTTTAGTTAGCAGTCAGCAGTATACGCGGCATATTATTTGCCATTGGCCTTTTTTTATTGACAGACGTTCATCGTCATCGTCGTCGTTCAGTTTCGCTTTGCGGTCGCACAAAGCGGCAAAATCCTTCTTTAATTGGCAAACTACCAGCTTAGTTGGTTGAAGTAAGCGCTTTGTTAGTTAAATTCATTTATATTCTTCTTTTTTTTGTGTAATATTTTGTGGTCCTTTTTGACAGCAGATGTAGCTTTTTAAATACGTTAGATACGCTTGTTAAGAAAAGATTATTAGTTTGAAATAAAAAGGCAAAGAACAACTTGCTTAAAGTTAAGTAAAAAACAAGTAAGAAGGCTCTAGTCGAGAAATCCCGACTAGACGATACCCTGATCCCTATACTTTACGCGTACAGTCAGTGTTTGCAAGTATGTCTGTTTGTAAGTACGCACATACTGCATACACAACTTCAATGTCCCATATCTCCGGTGTTTCTTAACCGATTTTAATAAAAAAAATTTTTATCTGGAGTCTCTAGCTCTTATAGTCTCTGAGATCGGTTGGCTCATACACACGGACAGACGGACGGACAGACGGACGGACGGACGGACAGACGGACATGGCTATATCGACTTGGCTGTTGATGCTGATCAAGAGTATATATACTTTATGGGGTCGGAGATGCTTCCTTCTGCCTGTTACATACTTTTGCACAAACTCATTATACCCTTTTTTCCCATTTTTAATGAGATCAGGGTATAATGACTGCATAAAGAGAGGAGATAAGTTGAAAAGATATTAACATTAACAATTGGGATAAAAAAAAATCAGTTATGATGATAGGATAAAACGAACGCATTTGAATGCAAAAAAATAGTTCATTAAAGTTAGTTCTCAAGCTCCCCAACATTAAATGTTATTGAAAATCTCAGCACATGCGTTATTCTACTTGGTACCAACATTTAAGTCAACAGTCTGGCAAGCGCTTAACTTTGATGAATTATGAAAAAAAATTCTTTTATATTTTACTTAAGGTTTCAGTTTTTCCCTAATCTCAGCTTACATTAACTTAGCAATGTGTAAGCAATCCCACCAAAAACTCACTCACTAATCCTTGAAAACTTTGGAAATGCCTCTCACACTTCAAACCCTTCTCTCTCTTTCTTGGGGTGGCCATTCTCTCAAGCTTTTATCAGGCTAAGCTTAATGGCAGCTCATATTGCACACTCGTCAAAAGCCACACCAGCAAAAGATAGCAGTAAATCTTTTACTCTCTTTCTCGGGCAGCATTAAGCTTATGAAACTTCCAACCTACATCAACTTTAAAAAGCTTTGGCAACAACAGCAGCAGTAACAAACAGAAACCTCAATTGAGCAATCTTATCACTGACCATAAATATTAAAGCACAGCTATAATAACACACACACAACAACCACACCACAATTCAAGACAAACTTACACTCAAATCCAACAACCGAATCAAGTCTCGAGCCACGCAACGCGCCCATTTATCACGCACTCCAAATTGACCCAAGCGACCGCTGGCACAGACATAAATACACAATATTTGATGATAGAGAAACCGCATCACTTTCCTTGCGTCTCTTGTCCAAAACTCCCTTGCACGACTAAAAGAGATAAGACATAGAAGCGTAACTATAAATGACGATCGCCACAAGCGCTCCAACAATATGAAAAAAATTTTCATCTGATTATTCGCAAACAAAGCAAGAGGGGAGGATGGAGTTTATTTCTGCTTGCTGTTCGTTGATTTAAATTGATTTGGCATTATACACATAATGCCATCTTGTCAATATTTGCTGGCACTCAAACAACAACAACAACAAAGGGTAAACAACAAATTTCGGCAAGTTAATAGAAAGATGAACTTGAAGTAATTTTAAATTATACTCGGCATGCGCCACGAATATAAATATTATTTAATTTAATGGTCTACAAATGTTTGAAAATTGAGCAAATTTTTCTTGCTGTCTAAACTATCATAAATCATAAAATTAGTTTAACTCTTGTCTATTTGATTAACTAACGAAAACTATGTTTTGTTGCTTTTTTCATTTTAGGTAAGTGATTCTATCATGCTGACTTTTTAGTTGTAAGGACTGGTATGTACTATAATAGTTTGTAAATTGTTTTGAATTTGTG
This sequence comes from Scaptomyza cyrtandrae, assembly GCA_035044605.1. NCBI lineage: Eukaryota > Metazoa > Arthropoda > Insecta > Diptera > Drosophilidae > Scaptomyza > Scaptomyza cyrtandrae. Next base: position 939,581 of record JAWNNS010000637.1, read on the forward strand.
GAAATGGAAATTGTTGAAATTTGTGCTTGTAAGCTTACATAATATTTCAATTTGTGAAAACAAGGTTTAATCAAATTTAATTAAAGTGTGTATTCTATTCTCCAAATTCTTCAACGTTCTTATTAGGTTTTTTTCCCCCTTCGAAGTAAACATATTAATGCGCATACATGCGCACAATCAAAGCTCATCATCTATCTCACTTAAGTTCCACCAATTCACATACCAAATCCTTAATCCCTGTAAGCTTTTGCCTTCCCCCAGCAACATCCGAAAAAATCAATTGATATGCCAGTTGCCAGTTGCCTTTTTGGCTAATAACCCATATCGTTTATCGTATGCTATGTATTTGGCAATAAGTCGACTAAAACGCTCAACTTATGCCAGTCAATGACTCCATCTCCTTGCTCTCCATCTCCACCCTCCCTTCCCCTATTTTGAAGCAACGTATTTTGTATGAGTCGACAGAAAAGAAGAAAAAACAGTTCCATAAGTCAGTCAAAAGCACACAAGCAAAATTAAATGGAAAATAAAATTTTTTGTTTTCTTATGTTGGGTTGTCAGATTGTTGCCTTGGCAAATGTTAAGGCCAAGTTGGGTTACACTCCCACTCTGTCCCATTCCCCTCTTTCTCTACCGTTCATTGGACAACTGCGTCTCAATTTGAAATAATCAATCATTTTTTAGTTTCTCTCCTCTCCTCTCCTCTCTCTATCTCTTCTCTTTCTCAGTCATGCTCTTTTGCTCTGTCTGAAGACTCGTTAAGCAAACCCCGAAAAGTTTTTTAACAACTTTATTATGGTGATGTTCACAATCTCTCGCAACGTTCAACACCCCCCCGCCGCGGCCTCTCCCCTGCCCTCAACTCCTTTGCTTTTTTGGCATTTGTCGCTGACTTTGGCGCCGCAGCGTCTCGCGGCTAAAAATAAATGACGCTAGGACATAAAGCTGCTGCTGCAGAGTGTCTCCCTCTCTGCCGCCCCCTTGTCGACCCTCGACTAACTACAAAACACAAATTTGCAATTTTTTCGCTCCTTTACTGCGCACAACTTCATTGCCGTTCTTCGTTCCTACCCTCCTCCTCATCCTTTCCACACACACACAGGAAGCTGTGTCTGTTATATTTTTTTCCTTGCTATAGTTTTTCGCCAACGTCGTCTAAATAAAATCGAGACGGCGGCGACGCCGCTTTGGCGCCAACTACCCCGCCAGGCTTGCCGCTCCCTGGCCCTACCCTTGCCCAGGTCCTGTTCCAACAACAACAACAGTGTGCGTAAACTCTTCGGTTATGCTTCCCTTTGTGATGCCCTGTAAAGCATTGGGTAATGCTATGAAATTTGAGAGATCAAAACTGTGAAAACAGATAAATGACATAATAAAAGAAAATTCCATGACTTTTATAACATGAATCCAGTTGTAATCTTAAAGAAAGTTTGCGTGTTTGAAATAATTCTAGATAACTAAAACGATTCGCTTATGGTGAATATTATAGTTTTGGAAATAATATAGAAACAATTAAGCAAAAGTAATTTTAAAATTTAATATTAGCTTAACAAATATTTTAAAATGTTTATAATCTTAAATATTCTAGTTTGAGCTGAGTGATAATAATAAAAGATTGTTACAAAATTTCGTAAGAGATAAAATATTGTAAAATACATAAAAAAAAATCTCAAAAACGCAAATTTCTTAAAGTCCTTTCATATTTAAATACATTCGGCTGTTCTACAAAGAAAGAAAGACTCCCAATTGATATTATAATTCACACTTTCCTGACACAACACACACATATACACGAACAATAGCGCATCCTTGTTGCCATATGACCCTGCACACTTTGTCTCAATGTTATTTTTACCCCCTCTGCCTGTTTTTGTCCATTTTGATGCTGTTATTTGTTTTGTCACCGCCGCCGCCAAGCCGCCGACGCTGACGTCGCGTCGTCGGCACAGCAGCTGCTGCTGCGCCGCAGCAGGCCGCTTGACTACTGCTGCTGGTTGGCTGCCAAAGGATTTGGTTTCGAGTATGTCATGTTCAGTTCCGCATTCGATGCGGTAGACGTCGGAACATAAGCACAGAGAGAAAGAGAGTCACGACAACATGTTGCCAACGCACTTTACAATGTGGCTGATCGCCTAGCAACATTTGAGCGCACATTTACGCTCATTGCCGCTCTCAATCCACAGTTCGCTCTCACAACTGATCTTGCTCAACATACTCGTTTGTTGTTAGTACTGCGTCAACTTCTTAACGAAGCGGGTGCGCACGTCGCTTTGTATTTGTATCTTTTTGTCGTGAGAATCTAAACGGCTACGTGATCATGTTGATTATTTATTTATTTAACTGATTACTCAAGTGTGTGTGTGTTTGTGTTTATGTTCAAGTGTTGCGCCCAAATGTAATTTAAAGAAAAGGTTCATTGAGCATATTTTTCTAGAGCTTAAGTCTATAAATAAAACGTAAGCATTTGGGGGTTAAACGTTAAACGTGTTTTGTGTGCTGTGCAAAAATAAAAGCAATATAAATATTTAATGCCAAACCGGTCGCTGAAAGTTCTGTGGGTTCTCCACCATCGCACATACCGTATAAAATTCAGCTGGTCAGTTAACAAAGCAGCCACGAAAAATCTACAAATTATCTTTTGTGACGCTGACACAAAAAGATAACAAAAAAGTTGCCTAAACTAAGATAACCTAAACCTCAAACGCAAATAAACAAACATGTTGCCGCAACATTAACGACGCGGAAGCTGTAGTTAACAAATAATATGAAAAACTGTGCCAAGTGATCCAATAAAAGGCTTGCACATGTGTTAACAGTGTTTGACAACGCCAAAAGTCCCATGTGTCTGTGTACTAACCACTGCTGGGGTTTATTCAATATCCCGTGTACCCTGCTCTGCAGTAATTGTAAATATTTGTAGTGACTCGACTAACGTTACAGAGTTACAAAAGACAACGAACAAATGTTGTTACACAATAAGCAGTAGGAAAACGGGACCAAAAAGGGTATGGGAAGATCTGCAACATCAGCATGGACAATGACTGACAAAAGAGACCTAGACTGAGCTTGGGTGGGGTTTGACGCAGTGTCATAATGAAACGCAGTTATTGTTTTCCATCAAACAGCCACAAATTAAAGAGACATACAGAGAAGTTGCCAAAAAGAGGGCAAACCAAAACTGATTGCGAATGGTAGAAGAAACAAAAAAAAATGAAAAAAAGTGCAACAATGGCAAATTATTTAATGGAGCATGTCGAAATGAGCAGGGCAAATTGTTCATATGTACACTATGTGTATTTACTCTTGTAGCCGAAAGGGTGCATCCAAAAACAAGCAAGCGAGTGCTTCAACCAGTGGCGTGGGCATCGAAAGGGGGCGATCTACAGGCTTATGTTGTTGTTGAGAAGAAAGTAAAAACTTATAACTTATGTTTAATTAAGTTAAAGCCTCTAGCAAACATAAATGTTTTTTAAAACAGTAAAGATATATTATCATAGAACTACGATGGCAATGCCGAAATTATGACCCAGTCTTATAAATTCAACAAACTTTTTGAATAGTACCACGTTTGTTTCATGAATTCCTAAATTAAAAATGATCACGTAATAAAGGTTGTATCTTTTAATTTTTTTGCTATCTATATGGTAGCTACCTATGAGTCTGGTACATTTTTCTAGAGCTTGTATTTGAGAACTTTTTTATATTAGTCAGCTGCCCATAACACTTTTAAGCCTATCACTTTTATAACCTTCCGTTTTATGTGACTCTTTATCATGATTCAACAACCCTACAATGTTGTCCCCAATGACCGAAAACACAACTACGTCTCTGGACGAGTAACACACTCTACACACACAAAACATTGCAATATGTAGGGTAACAAAATAAAGAAGGAAATTGTCTGGTCGCGTTCCTCATTGTGTGCTCGGTTTTGTTAAGTTTTTATTTGAGTACGGCTGGATCAATGGAAAGTTCGTATTTCTCGTTGTTCAGTTCTGTTTAGCTCAGTTTATTTTACTCTTCGATGATACTAGCTACCAGATATTTTTCATAGCACTTCCCCATCAAAATCATGTCGATTAGCTGCATTTTTGTTGGTACTAGCTTGGCATTTATTTGCTTATGGCAAGTCAAAGCGAATGACAGCCAAATATATCACACAGAGACCACAGAGAACAAAAATCCAAAAAAAAAAAGGAAATAATCAAATTGGTTGTCTGACTGTACGAACGATGGGAACAGCAGCAAGCAGCAGCATTCAATTCAATCTGGGTAAAAATTCTTAGCACCCTCACACTCACACACACACACATACACAAAGTGCGACCCACAGAACAGACAGCTGTGAGAGAGAGGGATTGTGTGTTCCTGTGCCCAATGGAGGTGTTTGCCTCTGTCACCCTCCCCGAACCATGCTCACCCTCCTTATTCTCTCTCCCTCGCATTGCTTGTCTGTGTGTGTGTTAGCGTATGTGTGACTGTCGTGCGGATCAATTAAGTAAAAAAAAAAATTGAAAGTCCTCAGTGTCAATTTTATGTATGCGTATCTTTCTCAACCCCCGCACCGCTCGCATCCTCCCTCTTCGCATCCTGTTCGGAAAAAATACTTTTGTAATAAATTCTTGTAAGAATTTGGCGCCTCAGCGACTGTCAGGAATTTGAACGTTGGGGGGGGGGGGGGATTAGTTTAAGGAGGAAGATTTATGAGCTAAATATTTGTGCTGCTGGCTTTATAAGATAATATTTAAGTTAAGCAAAGAAATTTCAACTCAAGCATTTTAATTAAAAGAATATTGCAATTAATTCCGTTCAGCTCAGCTCTTTTTCCAATTCAGCGTTACACTCGCGTTGATGAAGATTGATTTTCCACTTGCGTCAAAAAAGAAGTTTTGCAGGCGCTGCTAATCGAAATATAAATTGTCGTTTGCACCTTTTTAGTGTAAATTTGTCTAGGCGTGTACTATATACTTTGATGTTGGCAACTTTCGTATAATTTTTGTGCTTTGAACTAACCGCACTGTAAGAAACAAAAAAGTGACAATTTTGACATGCAATTTCCTTCCATGCATCGCTGACAAAAATAATCGTTAAAAATTGAAAAGGCGTGCATGCTTAAAGAGACAACTTCCTTATAGCCCCAAAATAACATAGTGCCTATACTGTATTTAATATGTTCACACAAAACAACAACAACAGCAAAAGCAACAACAGAAAGCACGACATTTAAATCAATTGCTCTTAAAGTTTGCTGGCAACAATTTCCCATTGATTGACTGCTTCACTGTCAATTTCACTGTTTGCTGTCAGCGGAGCTCTATCAACATTCCTTTCAAAGAGCGAAAGAGAGACAGATGACAACAACAACTTGCTTGTTGGGTTGTCTACATCTTGCTCTCTCTTTCCCCCTCAATCATTTTAAAAGCGTAGCCAAATTGTCTGCCTTGGCAGCTGTGTGTAAAAAGTTTGTTTTCTATAGTTTGCATTTCTATGTGCTTTGCCTCCCGCCATGTAAATGCCATGTAAATATTTAGCCAGTTCGAACACCCAGCAACTAAGACTCAAACTTTTGAATTAAAAGAAACCCAAATTCAAACAGAACCTCGAGTCGGCGTCGCCGCATTTAATTAATAGGCAAAACTCTTTATGAGCCTCAATTGCTGTCCCAAAAACGACGAAACAAATCGAACACAAAACCCACACTATACCAACTCCGCCCCTAAGTTTGTCGTGATGGCTAGCTGCTACTGTTCAAGAAAGGTTCCCGAATAAGGCTAATGACCCGTAAGCAGCGACAAATCCTAGGCGCATGGCTGGCAATGCTTGAAGATTGAGTTAATTCTACCTGTAAAGGGTTTTTGTTTAACCAGGAAGCTGGGAAAATTGTTTTGCTGTTCTGTGCTGTGTGTGGCGTCGTCGTCGGCGTCGGCGTCTTGGACAGTGTTTAATTGACGGAAAAGCGGCGACAACAACAATACTTCAATATGGCAAAGAAAAGGAAAGGGGAGTATTTAACAGCAGCACGAAAACAAAAAAGGAAAACAAAAGAAATTATCATGGAAAGAAGCAATTTTGATGTGAGAAAAAAGTGTACTTTGAAATTAGTTAAATTTGTAGGGCATGGTAATGAGTAAAGAATCGTATTAATAAAGTAATTATAGGAATAAAATAGAATTCATAAGAAAACAAGTAGGAAGGCTCTAGTCGAGAAATCCCGACTAGACGATACCCTGAACCCTATATTCTACGCGTACAGTCAATGCTTGCAAGTATGTGTGTTTGTATGCACGCACATACTGCATACTCAACTTCAATTTTCCATATCTCCGGTGTTTCTCAACCGATTTCAAAACATATTGTTATTATTTCGTTTGATGAATCAAAAGCCGTCTCAAAGTTTTCCATATTCGAGATTTTTTTTGTTATCGATCTCATGTGTATATCGGAAACGGGATGGATTAGGCGAGCTTAAGTTCCAAATCTGGAGTCTCTGGCTCTTATAGTCTCTGAGATCGACGGACGGACGGTAAGACGGACGGACATGGCTATATCGACTCGGCTGATGATACTGATTAAGAATATATACACTTTATGGGGTCGGAGAAGCTTCCTTCTGCCTGTTACATACTTTTGCACAAAACCATTATACCCTTTTTACCCATTTTTAATGGGTTCAGGGTATACAAATAAAATGTGAAATTCAGAGAAAAAATGTTAAGATAAAAGAATAAAAAATGTATAACTATATACAGAAAAATATTTTTAATATATCAAAATAAAATCAATAGAGCTTAGAGTAAAATAAATATAGCTTTAACCTTCGACGAAAAAGTCTTTAAATGAACAAAGCTTTCTAAACATTTAACTTCAATGATTGTAAAATTAAACGCAACATATAACAAGATGGGAAAATTAATAGAATTATATCACGCAAAATATTTAAACAATCTACTATTGCTTTCAATATGAAAAACAAAAGAAAGAATATTAACGTTGATCTTCTTAATTTGCTCAAAAACAAAAGACAGGAACTGGCTTATTAACATAATGCATAACATGATTATTAAACCATCTATGGGGAATATCATAAACTAACAGCTGCCATAATAAATTCTTAGGTATTATGTTAATGGGTGTAATCCCCAAAGTGACAGAGAGAGAAAGAGAGGTAGAAAAGGGGTTTAATTGACAAGCGTGCACTTGAAAGAGAGAGAGAGAGAGAGAACTAACAGATATAATATCATAATCACATTAAAGTTGAAACCAGTTTGAGTGTCTTCTTCTCTGGCATCCTTTCTTTGTCCTTCGTTTCTTGTCTCCTGTTTGCATTACACTAATTACCCTTTATGGAACAACAAGACAACAACAACAACAAACTCAAGGTTGCCATTTTACCTGCAATGCAGCTTATGAGGTTGACTAATTGGTGCCTCAATGTCTGTCTGGCTTGCTATATCTATATCTTGCTAGTTGGCAACATGTTGCGGCTGCCACAGCAGCTGTCACACAAACTAAACGCATGTTGCAGCCGTCGCAACGCATTGCATTGCTTCGCCTCACACTCGATAAGCAGCATTAATCCGCGGTTTTGTCGACTCTTTCGTATAGAATAATATGCAGGGTGTTGCACCTTTTATTTCTTGTTGCTGTCGTGGTTGTAAGAAAGGCCAAAGTACAAAATGAGACGCAGCTGATTGCGTACGTGCCACAAACGATGTGCCTTTCCCCCCCCCCCCCCCCCACTGCGACAAGTCATTAATCAGCTGCAACTAATATTGTGACTTTTATAGTTGTTGTTGTTTTTGCTGTTACAATTACGCCAACTGGTTGCACTTCAAAGCGCAGCTGCTTTCCCCTTCTTCCCTTCCCCCTACCAGCCTGTCCCCATTTTCATTCTAATGACTATTCTTGTAACTGCAAGGGAAATCATCTCAATGCTCCATTTCATGCTCAGCAGCCAGTTCTGAGAAAACAAAACGTCAACAGTCCATTGCTCTCTTATCTACTCTAAAGACGTGAATTTCCCATTTAGTGTCTTCGTGTCTTTCTCGAGAAGACAATTCGTTTATTTTTTGGTTTTGCCTTCGAAAATTTAATTATCGTTATGCCACATTATCTATCTATCTCCTTAAGTTTCTGATTCTACTTCAGCTTCTGCTTCTTGGCGTTGATTAATTTACGACATTAAATAGGCCTATGCAATGAGCTTGATTGTTAAAGTATGATCCGCTTATGTTGATAGTTTATTTAAAAACTTACTCAAAAACATATTGTGGCAGTTTTAAGTTTGAGATATAATATTTGATAACAGGTGAGCTCAGTGAGCAATTTTAAGTCATTTTTTTATAAAAGTTTATTTGCGATTCCTAATGAAACATTTGAGTCCTAAATTTACAAAATATACAATGTGACTAAGCCTTTCATTAGGTTTGTGATCGAGTCAAACTAGCTTATTATTAGATAGAAAATTGGAATATACTGCGTCTTAAACCAAATGTCTCTTTCAATTTATCGATACTTTTCCGTTGTCCGACTTTACAAAATACTTATAATAAAGACTAAGAATCTGAAAAAAAAATATTCAATTTTTTCAAGTATTTTTGAAATTTCTCATAAATAAACTTCTTTGTTTTTTTTATTAAGGGCGCTTATATTCATTTTAATTTTCGATTCGTCTCTTAACTAAATACAACGCAATTTAAAACACCTTTATCACAAAACACCAGCTGCCTTTAAACTGGTTGCAATTGTTTCTGTTCTTATTGTTGGCTGTCTATGCTCAGTGTCTAGTGTCCAGAGGCAAAGCGCATGTTAGAGAAACATAAACACACTATGACCCCTTAGCCCCATGCCAGGCTTAAGCACTTACCAAAAAAATATAAAAAAAAGAATTCACAGCCAAAAACACTTATAATACGAAAAAGGAAAAGTAAAGAGAGAGAGAGAGGCTAAAAATTTTTCATTATTATTATTGCTCACGTTGCAAGATGGGGCTCAGCTGATATGGCAACGACCCAAAAAAACTCATCAGCATAATCAACGAAAAGCGTAAAGCAATGATGGGGGGGAGTGGAGGGGAAGACATTGAGGCAATGTTGCATGCAACATGCACAAAGATTCGAGTTATTGTTGCCTGACAGCTCGTTGAGACGACGACGACGACGACTCTCTTGCATTTGTATAGAATACCATATAATAATAATAATAGCTTTTGTTGTTGTTGTCCGTCAAGTGGACTCTAAAATGGCAGATGCGCCTTGAACTAGGTGTATACATGTTTCAGTAGGGTGTAGTAGGGACCAGTACTCATTATTTTAAGTTAAGCATTTCTTCTCCCTTCGGCTTCGGCCCCCACTTGATTTATCATATGTGACTGAATCAAAAAGGTGGAGGGCGGAGCAATCTTATCAACATGCAGAGCCATCAATTCTCAAGTTGCATTCATTATCTTAGGCATTCAGCAGACGCACTGTGATAAATTGGCTGCTGACGTGATTTGTGTACAGACCAAAGATTTTGTATTCGATGCGATTTAAAACAATTCGATACAATTTTCGATCAAGTTTCTACACTTTTTAATACGATTTTACTGTTGTCTAGTATGCAAATTAATGTTGCTTTTCTGCCAGACAAATGAAAGCAAAGTTGCTTACATTGATTTTCTATTTTCACACTACACAGATGCTTTCTATGCGATTAACACTGTCCGACAGATTGATGTATAGTTTGTATAGTATGTAGTATGTATGCTGATGTCTCGCATCTCGTTCGCATTTCCGCAGTAAATCAAAAATATGTTGATGCCTTGGCCAAGCTAATAAGCTGATCCTGCAAAATTGTCAAAAGACCAGTTTTTGCCTCATGTTGGCTTTTAGAGCTGCTCTGTTGTGCAACATCATTATTTTAAGTCTCTCCCTGTCTCGCTTTTTGAACAAATTGCATCTAATATTTCAGCATCTTTTATTGTTTTATTACCCACTTTGTGCGACTGCAATCTTTAAGATACATTTCCAGCGCGCATTTCAATTGCATCTGCCTGGCCTGGGCCTGGGCCTGGCCTTTAATTAAATGCATTAAAGCTGCATGATATATAAACACTGTATACGTAATGTCCCAGCCTATCTCTCTCTCTCTCTCTCTCTGTCTGAATATATTTATGTATTTGATTCCATTCCATTCACTCTGCAACCAGCTCTCAAGTTACATAAATGCATACAGCTAATGTTGTTACAGAAAGCTTTAAACTTAAATTAGACTCAATTGTTTATAATTTTCAATGGTAGTCGTTCTCGTTGTTTTCAAGTCTTTGCAAAACTGTCAAGTGCGTCAACTCGTCGACCACTTGAGGAAGTGACCGACCAGCCTTCATTCAGTACAGATCTCGATCTCAATCTCTAACTTGAGCTGCCTTCGGGGGTTTTTTTTTCTTTAGAAACTGGTTAAGCATCCACCCGCCTTAAATTCTCTGGAAACAAATGTCTGTAGTTGTGTGGAGCAGCACCTTGCAGCAGGTTTCGTACCTAATTAATGCAACGCCATTAAAAAAAATTTATAAGAAATCAATAAATATTTTTTGGGCCGCTAAAATTTTTACTTTGTGGTTCATTTCATTCATTTTGCATAAATACATAAAATATACATACAATAATATATGAATTCGGCGATAAACGCCAACTTATAAGCTTGCAAAGAGCTAAAGTCTTATTTGATCTCAAACATTTTTGAAATTTTATAATATATATTTATAAAATATTTTTGTTACGTGCATGAAATGTTTATTGTTTTGCACAATGATGTCATGTTTCTTTGCATATATTTCCTTAAGAAATATATATATTTATATGGCTCTTAGATTTCCAACACACCTCGAAATAATTATTCAAGCATTAGCTTTGCCACTTCTTCAGCAACAACAAACTGTCCGCTTCTAAATTGAAATAACAACTCGACCCAATTAAATGTCTTCAAGAGCGACACCTAAAAACCAGACACACACACAATATGTTGTGTTTTGCTTTGGCATTTACAAGTGGTTTCTTTTTTTTTTTGTTCATTAATTTTTAGCTGTCGAATTATGGGTACCAATGACTTCATAAGAGTCAAGTTTAATCAAGCCAATGCGAAAAGTTTATGTCTGTTGGAAAATATATAAATTGCAACAAAATAATATTCAGCGGGAAAAACATCAAGCAGTTTTTTCTTAAGTTCTTTAGAGTATCAAACTTTGAGATGACATTTTGTCTTTCTTCTTTTTTTACCACACCTACAATTCTACATGCGAAACTTCAGCTTCCTAGTGAACCATGGTTCTTAGAAATAGGGTTATTGTTGTACATCATTAATTCATTTTTAAACCATTTTCAAGATTTTTAGTGGAATAACATTAAAAACAAGTAAGAAGGCTCTAGTCGAGAAATCCCGACTAGACGATACCCTGATCCCTATACTTTACGCGTACAGTCAGTGCTTGCAAGTATGTGTGTATGTGTGTACGCGCATACTGCACACTGCATAGAAAACTTCAATGTCCCATATCTCTGGTGTTTCTTAACCGATTTTAATAAAAATTTCCCAGTTTGTCATAATTTTGTTCATTATTTCAAATGCCATCTTTTTTTTTTTCAAAATTCAAGATTTTGTTGTTATCGATCCCATGTGTATATCAAAAACGGGATGAGTTATCGAAAATCGAAAACAAACTTGTACTGCCTAGGGATTAGGCGAGCTTAAGTTCGAAATCTGTAGTCTCTTGCTCTTATAGTCTCTGAGATCGGTTGGCTCATACATACGGACAGACGGACGGACAGACGGACATGGCTATATCGACTCGGCTGTTGATGCTGATCAAGAATATATATACTTTATGGGGTCGGAGATGCTTCCTTCTGCCTGTTACATACTTTTGCACAAAACTATTATACCCTTTTTCCCATTTTTAATGGGATTTGCACAAAACTATTATACCCTTTTTTCCCATTTTTAATGGAATCAGGGTATAAAAAATATACCCATAAATAACAAATTTTCGATTCCCAAGTTGTTTTCTAACCAAACACAATTCAAACATCAGCTGCTACTTTTAGCACTTTGGAGGCAACCTTGAGGGTTGATGTCACAACCCAATCCCCCCCCCCCCCCCCACCAACCGAGCTACACGCGCTTCCTCTCTTTAAGCCACCCATGCCAAGTTTGACACGACAGCTACTTAGCAATGCAGTTGACAGCCTCACTTTTGATTATTTTTGCGTATTTCTGCCTTAATTCTCAACTCGTTTTTGACATTGAATATTTTAAAATTTCATTCTTGTTTTTTTGTTATTGTGCTTTTCTGTTTATTTGAACGCTGACACAGTTGCCAGAGCAATAAATTCTTGCGTTTTTTTTGCTGTTGTTTGTCAACAGTTTGGACAGCCTGAGGTTAAGCGCCAGAGCCAAAGCTATGTGATCTTAAGCTGAACACTTGATGTGTTTTCTTAATGATGTCTTAAGTCTTTAAGTCTTAAGAGTTTACGCTTTAATCTTCTACCACAATCCATAATTCATTTCACTTCCTGAAAACGTTCATCAAATAGAGCCTCAGCTTCTCACTACCCCTCTAAACGATTGTACAGCCAATTTATGCGTTGGCAGATTTTATTTTCTTTTTTTTTTCAGTTTATATTTCTTTTATTTTGTTTCCGTTGCTTTTGTTTTTTTTTTACTAAAAAATTATGGCAATTTCCTATTGAGATTTTCCTCTGTTGATAAGGCAGCCACGTCGTCTAGACTTGGGACCCTCTGCAGCAGCAGCCCACAGGAAAAAAAAAATATAGTGCACAGAAATGCTCGACAGACGTCTGCGATAAGGCTGCAGGCCCTGCTCCCTGTTTGCACATCAAAGTCCAGTGACTGTCAAACTGCAACTCGTTAGCGAAAGTTTCGCCACAGGAAATTAAAATAAGTCAAACTTGCCTGACATTTGCCACACACACACACACACAGACTTACACACAATAGCTGAAGTATTGAAATGCCAATGCATTTTTTTATACAATCAACAATCAACAAAAAAAAGGCATAAACAATGAGCATGAATGCAAAATGCAAAAATTCATAACAATTAGACGCCTACGTGCCTCCAACACAAAACATTAGAAACTAGCTTTGAAATGTCGAATTGAACAATTTATTTTGGCAGACCTTGAGTTTGGGACTTTGGTTTTTTTTTTATCATTATTATTGAAAGGCAGGCGTTGCAGTCAAGAATTAATTTGATTTATGCATTTATGAGTTATTGAATCAATGCGCTGTTTTAAATGTAGTGCAACTTTAAATTGTAAATGCGCGTCAAACTGTGGCTTAAGGTTTTGCAGTTCCCTTTTGTGTCTGAACGCTTTTGGTTGCATTTTTTTTTTTTTCATTTTGTTAATTTAGCATAAGCCATTAATTTTAGAAGCTACCGCATGGCCATAGCTCAACTGTTTGTGTCGCCGCTGCTGCTGCTAAATAATGCGGCACGCTGCTTTCCAAACTGTAGGGCTGCTACTGTGATTCATTGATTTTATAATCGCATTGTCTTTTAGTCCTGACAGACCCTGTTCGAATTTTGATTGATGGCTTTCAAGGTTTGGCTTAAAATAAATTTAAAAATTTGCCAATATAAAATACTTTAACTAATTTAAAAATATTCGGAATTAGTTCAGCTTGCTACTTGTCTTCATATATTGGCGCTATTTTTTTTATCTGCTTAAACAATGATGTCAAGTGTTTAAGTCTCTAAATCTCCTTAGATTTCTCTTATAAAATACTTCTTTTCCGACCTACTTCAAGGTCGGTATACAAACTTTGCTCAACTTTCCCTTCCTAAAGCTTGGCTTACCAACCAACATTAAATCGTTTCGTGGTTGCCCCCAACTCCAGTTTCCCCCTTGTAAGGCCCGCATATTCATTTTTTCTAGGCTGTTAACTTTATGAGTTTTAGTTTTATCAACTGTTTGACACTTGGACTGGCAGAACAGGCACTTAAAACACATACATGTTGTATGTCTTATAGTATCTATAAGTACGAAATGTTGTTGCTGTAGCTGTTGATGCCATGTGTCGGCTGAGACTGCAACATTTTTATGCCACATGCCAGCCACTTGTTGTAGTTGTTATTGCTGGTCATGCCGCCTGTCAATTGGTTTGTTAGTTTCACTGCAGTCGTTGACACTTGAAAGGGAGCTTCGTGTTTGGGTTTGGGTTGTAGCTCCGGTTCGAGTTTAAGTTCTGGTTCTTGTTCTGGATACTCGATTCTTGTTGGTAAATTTTGCAACTTGCTGACTTTGCTGACGGTCTGACTCGGCTCGACTCATGCTCTTGCTGTTGTTGTGCTATTGTGCAACAACAACCAAAACTGACAATTGCAATAAATAACAATCTTCTAATGTCATCAGCAAAAGCACGCTGTTGTGACGAGACATTTAAGCTGCTGTTTCACCATTTTAGCCCCCTACCCCTTGTTATTGTTGCTGTTGTAGTTTTATAGCGATGCGTGAATTGGCTGTAATTGTTTTGATTGCAGTTCATGGCGTCGACTTTACACATCTATCCCCTTCATACCGCTTCTCTATCTCTCACACTTCTCCCTCATAGCAGCTGCAACTCTGTTTGAGTTATAATATCCAGCGATTTTAATTGTTTCTTCTGTTGAAATTTCAACTTTGCCAATGCTGCAATTGTTCATTTACTGATGGAGTTATTAAAATATTACGAATTACGGTGCTCAAGTTTAAGCTATGATGTCAACAAATGTCGAAACTTGAGAACTATTTCATAATTTACTTATTCAATGTTTGTTTATTAGATTACTTTTTATTATAACATGATGATTTCTAATCGTTGAAGATTACTGAATTGATATATTTAAAGTATCCACAGATTAGATGTTGATTTTCTTGTTGATGTTCTCTTTGTAAAGGTATAAAATCTTTATATTAAGAAATTCAAGCTAGCTAAATATCTTATTATAGTTTGATTAAAGCCAAGTTTGAGTATAACTGAGTATCACGTTAACCTTACAAACTAATTTGTACGCTTTCCCAATATCTTTGGCAACAGTTTACTGCCACTTTGAGTTCCCTATAAAACAGTTAACACTGCCTTTACACAACCTTGGAACTTTTTTTGGCCTTTTTTGTACGCTTTTAACATGGCATTCAAAAATCTAACAAGTCGACAAATTCATTAGGCACGCTCTATTGTTGAACAGTTCGATTGAAACTTAGTTTTATGTATTTTTGGGGGTCGTCAATCAAAACTAAAAGCGAGTCACGTGGAACGGATGCTAATTTGGCGTTAATGAGAAGCTTAACCTGAGACAGTAGTTGGAGAACAGATGTTTATGTAGAGTTCCAAAAGGGGAATCTCAGCTTGTAAGTGGGCGTGTTGCATGTAGCAAGTTCAATGTACGCCGCAGCTGCAACGAGCTTCAATTAATCATGATTGATGCTATTTTAGAGTCCCAAGCAATGAGTACAACAGCGCAGACCTCCAGTGTTGATTATAAATGATAAACCTTAATTCCAAATGCAGAGCAGCAATTAATCAATGCACAAACAAAAAGTGAAAAACAAGAAAGACACAAACCAATATGAAAATCCAATGAGAAACCAAAGTTACCAATCGAAGTGAAGTCAAATTAAAGAGGGAAAAACTCCCTTGCTGGTAACGATGTCTGCTGCAAGCGCCAGTAATCGACCCTCTCCACAATCGCCGCTATCAGCGCCTCTTTTTGATGGATATGCAACGATACGAGCTCGTGGCTTAACCCGATCTCGTTCGATCAGAGCTGCAGAGGTAACTGAGGCAGCTGCAGCAGCCAAGCCGCATGAACTGAAAGCAGCGACTGCAGCGGCTGTGGCAGCAGCGGGCTTGCGTGCCTCTCAACGCAAGCGAACCGTTTCTCTTCGAAGCAATTACAGTCAGAACTCCGAAGAGATCTATGCGAGAGCTAAGCCTGTGAGAACACCCATCATTGGGGATTTGGAGCCCATTTATGCCAGTGCCACAACAACGGCAACAGGAACAACAGGAACGATAGGATTTCGTCCCCTATCAGATGCATCGAGCTCTTCGGGAGGCGGTTCAATGCCATGTGACTATCAAAGCGTCAAGAAGAACTCCCGATTCTCCCTGGACTCGCTGCAGAGTAGTGCAACGCCCAAGACGCCTGATTACAACACAGCTGGGGAGGAGGACCAAATTTTTCTCTATACGGCGCCGGATAGTCCAAAGAGGCGGTTGGATAGCGGATTGCGAAGCTCTTATGATAGCTCCGAGAGGGTCTGCTACTCTCCTGTGCCTAGGTTGAGCTTTGATATGCAAGAGAGGGAAATTCGTCGAAGTGGGGCGACTCTCCGACACAATTCTGTTAGTTCTAATGGCTCCTCAAAGCGACCCATGACCCTTCCACTTTCACTATCCATCACGGATTCGCCGCACTCACCCACAGGACTACCGCCTCCTGCTCCGGTACGCCGCGAAAGTCTCTACGCCAAACCAAAGATCTATGCAACACCAACGCGTCCTCCAACAACGAGGAGGCTTAATCTCTATGAGCTTCCCATTGTGACACAACGTAGCAATAGCACTGAACTCCTGGAACGATCCTACACGAGTCAGAGCCTGGCTACCATCGATCAAGATGAAATGCTAGTTGTGCCCACTGCAATGCCAATGTTGCCGAACGCAGTAGATCGGCGATATCACACCTTGGGTCACATGCGTGTGAAGAGCATGGGTGCTGGTTTGCATCGGAGTTTGGATGTACCAATGGGTTCCATGCTAGACATGAGTGCCCGCCACAACTGGACTCATCATCAGCACCCCCATGGAAATCATAAGTCAGCTGGGAATATTTATGCATCCGCCGAAGCGGCAGTCAGCGATTTGAATCGCATGGCGCCGGAGTATATGGATCCGTTGGACTTTAAGATCGGTTGCCAGACAACGTTAAGGAGCAAACCGTTGATTCCCTGGTACGAGTTGGCCATACGCAGGGATTTTAAGCGGCAATCGTGTCCACCCATGAGCAATGGGGCTTTGACGTTACCAACATCACCGCAGTTTAATGATCAGGTATTATATTATTATATATTATCGATTTGATCACTTTTCGATAGAAAATTTTTTAGAATAAATGTGACTGGAATAAGTTATTAAGATATAAGTTATTCTTATGCATTCGAACATATTTCATATCGATATTACAAGCAAATAGATACCTGAAATATCTTTAGTCTTGAGCTGTGATTTTGAAATTACAAATGCAATTCAAACATTTTCAACTATTTAGGTCTCTGACTATCAATACTTGCAGCGCATGGAAGCCAAGTCAAGATATGCGGCATGAAAAGAAATGCTGTAGCTAAGCTTACAGTTATGCCATGTGGCATGTTCCTTGTTCCTTGTCTTAAGTGCTTTTGTCTTTGTGTATTTGTGCAGGTAGCAAGTAGTTAGCTGTTAGTCCAAGCTGACATTCCTCATCCGGCTTTGGCCATTACAGATGCAAGCCGGCGCATAAGGTAAAGCTATGCGAGTACTGGCCATCATCGTCCACACTTTTACAGTTGTTGAGTTGTCCAGTTGCCGTTAGACTTGCGTTGCCCACTGATTGATTTAATAAAACTTGCATGAGCCTTACCTCTTGCTGGCTTATTAAATAAATGAGCAAACGTCTTGGCCATTACTTCTCAGCACTTGGTGCTGCTCATAGCTCACGTATGTTTACGCCAGATTACAGTTTGGGCAGCGCTGGTTGCTGTTGTTGCTTCTGCTGCTGTGGCTGCTGATTTTAATCCTGCATCCGATATTAGTCGTGGCTCTCTACGTGTGCGAACAACAACATCTGTTGGCCATGTCCAAAACTGATGACCTGATTTGCAGAACATGTAATTGATATGTTGTCCACGAAGAAATCAGCTCGATTTGAGCCAGCCTCAAACTGCAGCTGTGCAAATGCCCTACAAACGGATGGAAGTTGCTCTCTGCCTGTGTCTCCATATTTTGCAACTAGAAATTCCTTTTTGCTTTAATGTGTTATCATGCGCTTGTTACCTTTACCTTTATCTTTATATTTATAACACTTACTTATCGATTAATCATGTTTTAAAGTGTGCTCAATAGCTTTTACCTAATATTTTCTAAGACAGCGTACATTATCTTTCTAATACCCCCTAGTAAACTAAAGTAGTCTCAGTAATTGCACGACATCAACTACAACGACTTTAACTAGCAGAGGCTATCGCCAATTGCGGGTCCAATCAATGTCAACTTTCAAAACAAATGAAGTTGCCATTAATGCTGCTTGCCGCTTGTTTGACTTTATTTAATATTATTTTTTAGCCTTTTTTCGGCCTTGCTGTTTATAGTTTGGTGTAG
Source organism: Scaptomyza cyrtandrae (assembly GCA_035044605.1). NCBI lineage: Eukaryota > Metazoa > Arthropoda > Insecta > Diptera > Drosophilidae > Scaptomyza > Scaptomyza cyrtandrae. The sequence goes on from JAWNNS010000637.1 coordinate 957,977, forward strand.
TTTTTAAAGTCGTGTTTTTTTTAGGCCTAGCAAGTTTTAAAGCGTTTTTTTATGTTTATTTATGAGGCTCTCATGGAGCTGCTCAACAGCTGCCAATTTAGTTGGTGTAACGTGAGACGAGGCGACGCATTAAATGAAAAGTGAAATTGGCAGTTGGATAGGCGGGCGTGTGAAGCAAACACATAAAATATGAAGATCATGTTAACAGTTTGAGTAGCACTAGGGCATACTGAGGTGATTTCATATCACAAGTTTATTAGATCAACAGATCAAGTTAAATGTCAAATGTTGATTGCTTTTAATTGATTATATTTTTCTGTTCACGAAAATTTACATATTTGGCAATTAGCAACAACAAATGCCACAAAGAAATTTTTTTGCAACTGATTGATGTGATTTTGATATGTCATTGTAATTAATAGGGCAATTTATTTAATTTAATGCTTCACAATTGAATGTTAAGTTTTAAGTATTTTAATGCTAGCCAATTGTACTATTTGAAAATAGTTTAAATGTTTACTGTTAGTTAAAATAATTAACAGGTTCACCTTGACGCCAAGACTTGAACTCCAACACTTCGTTGCAGCCTAGTTAATCTTAGAGCTTAAGTTGTTTTTCAGTCTATTTCAAACAGAACTCATCTTCTTTTTTTATAAATTCTATGTGCAAGGACAGTTCATCAAAAGTTGTTGCTCTAGTTTACTAAGCAAACAGATACTCGTTTATATTTTCTTAGCTTCTTCGTAGCTTTTAAGTAGCGTCATGCATAATTAATAAACACATAGGAAAGAAAAAAAAAAATCAGACTGCAAAGAGCGACAGAGAGCCGACAAAATGCCAACAAATTGGCAAGTTGGCAAGCTCTGAACTGGACTGAACTGAGCTTAAGTAACTCGTTAGTTTATTTTTTATCTTCTGGCATCGCTCATTAAAAACAATTTCTGTATACGATAAACGAGATGTGGCGATTGTGGACAGGCGACAAGCAGCTTTTAGTTGCCTGATTGCTTGACTGACTGCCTGCACATGCAATATAGATGTTTTATTTGTATCTCATATATACCTCGTTATAATTGTAGCCCACTGCGAGCCCAATGAGTGAATGAATGAATGAATGACTGAATCACCTCTCTCTCTCTCTCTCTGTCTCTATACTTCTCGGCACTTTTGGCGGCTTGTTTTTATTTTGTCAAAGACAAAAAACATGACAGCAACACCTGATCTATGTGTTGTTATTTTGGTATTCAGTATTCATTACTTTTAATTTTTTTTTTTTTTGGTATATTTTTCGTTAACATGTTTTTTGAATTCTTTGTCGCAGCGGGGCGCATAGTTTTTTGTTATTAATTTATGACAAATGCAATTTGTATCTACTTAATTCATAAATATTAATGCGATGCAGGCAAACGGGGGCACGTGAGCTCTTTCAGTTTACAAAGTCTACAGGTGTCTCAGCCAAAAAAGACAAAAAGAACCACACAACCAAAAACAAAACCCGTTTGCAATGCACCTCAAACTCGTTTCGTTGCCACTTTTAATAGAAAGACAAAGACTTGGAATATTGGCTGATGATGAAGCTGTTCAGGGGCACAACCATCTTGTGTACTCCACACACACACACACACACATAACCGTGCACAGGACGAGGACTGTTTGATAGTCTCCCCAAGGAAATCAAAGCAAACGAAAACAAAACTTAAGCAAACAAAAACCAGAATCAAAACAAACAACAAAGGAAATCAAAAAAAAAGAAGCAACTCGAGAAAAGAAGAAACTGAAAACCCTGCCGCACTTCTTCCTTTTTGTTTTTGTATTCTGCTTTGTTGATTTAAAAATTTAAAGTAAAAACCATTGCATTCAAAACTGGTTGTTGCTACACGAAAGTCTGGAGTCTCCAGTCTTTTCTTGCAACCTCATTGTGCATCAACGTCTTCATGAGTTTTGTTTTTAAAGCACAGACACATTTACAGATTACATTCGGTTGTTATCCTGAACGTGTGTCATTTTTTTGTTGTGGCTTCCGGTCTTGAAATCGAATAATCAATAAAAATAAAAATAAGAAACTGAACACACAGCGCAACAGATATTGATCGTGTCACTGGTTTGGGGAAAAAACGAGAAGTCATTGTTTGGAGTATGGGGAGAAGGGAGACCGACTGAAGTGAGAGTTTTGTAAGTGGAAATGTAAATGTTGTTTTGTTGGAGGGGAAACAGTAATACGTTCTTAAAAGATGGTAAATTAATGAGTGTAGTGCATTGTTCAAGTGGAAAGTGGTTTTTTGGGATTAAATTGAGAAAATAGAAACGTTAATGTTTTCCAAAGAAAACTCAATTTGATATGAATGAGAACTTGAAAATTAAAGAGCATAAACTTATAAAGCACTTGAGAATGTTTCTAATATATAGGACGTTTCACAGATTCTACACGATTACCTTTGTGGGAGGCTGTCTGCAATTTTAAATATAAAATGTTATGTCAATTATCATTTAAAGCTTAAATTATTTTCCTAACTTCCAATTAGCCTAACTTTATTGTACAAACCCAGTCCTTTAAAGCCGTCTGTATTTTATGTCTAGATAATAGTAACTGCAGTTTAAAACTAATCTCTTTTTTACATTTTTATCGTTGCAGGTAAGTTTACGAATTCACATCAATTTCATCCACACTTGAGGGTATCGTAAGTTGGTTGTTGCTTTTTGTTGTTCTGGCCACAAATTTGTTCAATGCCAAGCGACCCACAAATTTGCCAGCATCATGAAAGTTGCATAGCTCTACAGAAAAAAGAAGAGAACTGTGGAGCTAGAGAGTTGTTGTGTAAATTATGGAAACTGCAATCTTTGTCTTTCACCAGCCACTGTCCAGAATCCACTGTAGACTTAAAAGATGCGGCTCAAGATCAAAGAAACACTGTTTCTGCCTCTTACTGACTGTGTGGTTTCCGTGTGGGTCCAGTCTTTTTGTCTGCCTTTCTGTTCTGTCTTTGGTGGATTGGCTGTGGTGCCGTTTCTCTCACTTCGAGCATAATCCAACCTCATCTCTATCCTCCACTCTCCCCACACATAAGATCTTAATGATGATTTGCTATTCTTGCGCCTGCCCGCAGCTTTAGCCTCAGTCCGAACTCATCCAACTGGAAACGATGCGCATGTCGCATCTTTGGATATAGTCATTCCGCTCAGTCGTAAACAATCGCATTGGATTAGTTTGTTAATCAGTTTATTATGAGTCGGCAGAGCTCTGTTTGTTGTATTTTGATCGGTTTTTTGCAAAAAAGTTGCTGCGGACAGCTTTTGGGGGGCGTTGTCGAAAAGATTACGATAAGAAATAATAATAAAATAAAATAATAATAATAATAAAATAAACTTAGCGGCAATTGCAAGGGAAATCAATAAGCAAAAAAAGTAAAAAGTAGGAACTTTGAAATAAAATGACAAAGAAATTAAAAAAAAAAAATTATCAATTTATAATTCATTTTGAATAGCATTCAATGGGTAGAGAGTTTTTAACAGTTTTCATTTGCTTTCAAATAAAATATTTGTAAAAGTAAGTTAATGATTATAAAGAAATAGATAAAAATTAAAAAAACTTAACGATAGCCCTTAGTTTTATAAAATCTTTTAATTATAGTGTTGTTATGCGATAAGATCATAAAGAAATTGCCAGAGCTAATGTCCGCAAAATAATATCTTATCTTATCTTATCTAATGCAGTTGCTAGTTGCGATTAAGCAATATATTTTTAGAATAATCGCATGTAGGAACACATTTAACTTAAAGTTTCCCATTTCGATTTTAAAAAGTCTTTTCACATCCTCATTCATTAGATTCCATCGAGTTTATAATCAAGCATCAATCATAAAAAGTATAAAGATGTCTCCATCTTTGTCATCAGGTCAAAGTCATCAAACCTCTGCATATTTTCCGACCTTAAGCAGCCAAAAATCGGAAGAAAAATTTAAATTTGCAACTAGCTTGAACTCGACGACCTTCATTAATCATTAATTATACACATCGCCCCCACTTGAAGACTTTACCTGCAAGTCAGTGGCTGTCAAACTTTCACTGGCCTTGGACAAATGCTTAGCAAACATTAAATGCCACGCCCCGAACGCCCCCTTCCCAGCATAATAAATCGCAGTTGGATACAGCGACAACTGTTACAGTTTACAGGGCAAACAAATGTCAAGTGTTGTTGTTTTTGCAGATGCAGTTGCAGTTACAGTTTCAACAATTGTTACATGCATAAATCATTTAAAAAGGTCAAAGTGCACACGCCTACGTTGTGGCATGTTGCTGCCTGCCTGCTACCAGTTTGCCTGCCAAAGGCAGTGGAAACACACATATGGCCGCCCGATGTCTGTTGCAATTGTCAAGTGTGTGCAACATGATTTATGCACGCTAGCAACATGTTGCAGTTGCTGTCGCTGCTGCTGTCGACCTAATTAAGCGTTGTTAAACTATGAAACTAATCGAAGGACGCAGTCTTATCAATAAATCGTTTTTATCAAAAGCTGATATGACAGCGACAATAATTAACAGTAGGTTTCTTCATAGTAGCTGACCAAAAAAATGTTGCTTTTGCTTCTGCTGCCATTGAACTTGAACTTTGGAATTGTTACGGTCTGCGAATTGCAAGCAATAAATCCAACGAAACAGTAAAACAGCAAAAAGCAAACTCTGACAGTCAAATAAAAGTTGGCAAAACTTTATTGTGGCTGTTGCTGTTGCAGTTGCTGCTTTTGCTGTTGGTAGAGTTATTTAGCATATGGAGACCCTGCAAAAGCTAACTTTCCATATACCATTCACTCTCTTTTTTCCCTATAATTTTCTCTCTCGCTCTCTAACGCTGTCTTCCAATCTCCTTCTCTCACCCTCTCCCTTCATTTATGTTGCTGCTAATATTGTCCGTCGAGGCGTATCGCGTCTCTTAACGCTTCGTTGCCATCGAGCTGTACTAATGAAGTGCAACAACAACAACTCCAACATTAGCAACAATTGCAGTCAGTTAGCCAAAAGCAAACTCACGCAGTTTGAGAGCTGTTTTATAGTTGTTGCTGGCTCGAAGTGCAACTGCAACTGTTGCTGTGCCACAGGCAAAAAATAGCTCTCTCTCTTTTGTTGTTTTAGTTTTAGCTACTGTTACTCGTTTAACGTTGAACACTTTTGTGTTAATTGGTTAGCTTTGCACTGTTGCTAGTTGAATATTGGCAATGAAAAGCAATTTTTTGGGGTTTTAGATTTTGTTCAGTTCCAGAGTTGTGAATAGGTTTGACAAGTACCGTATAGCTCTAGTTGATATTCCGGCAAGTTGATATTAAAGCAACTTTAAAGCTCTTTAAATTAATCTTAAGGCTTCAACCCTCTGTTTCAACTCTGTTTACATTAATATTGTCTTAAAATAACGCAGCAGGCGTTGCCAGACTAATTAAATTACATTTTACAAGCTTAGCGAAACGTGCTCCAAACATGCGTCAAAAAACACCTTCGCCCCTGCTTACTCTGCCCCCTTTTATGCACCCCTCTTCTTTTCTAACCACACATAACAATCAACATCTTTGAATTAAGAAACACGTACGCTTAACAGTTCTTGGTTTACAGTGACAGGATTCTAGGTAACCCTTTTTAGAGGGAGCCTCAAAATCTTGCCAACTTCTTACATTACATTTTGTGGCTTTATTTGTGCACCCGTCTCACGTACCAGCTCCAAACATTAAAATTGATTACGGTACGTATGAATAACGTGACGATTCAACAACAACGGCCACACAAAGAGGTGCTTCAGTTAAGCAGGATATATGTATATAAATTCGGTTTAATCTCTCAACACTTGAATAGAATTTTATCGAAATTTTGACAGAACAATTCGTCCCACTTTTCTGTGCGCCAAACTTGGGCAGAGCAATTAAACGGAATTATCAGGCAATTTATATAAATGGACTTTTTTTGGACAACAAATAGTAAAAAGTCGCATTTAAAAGTGAGCTCAGCCTCAGAGCTCAGTTCAGCGGGCAATTTAAGCGCCGTCCTTGAACTCTGTAAACAAGTTGAGTTCTAGAACTGGGCAGCAGTTTTGTTTTTTGTTTTTGTTTTCGCTTTTGTTAAGTTATTTTTCCATTTAATAAGCGGCAAGTTGTTATTGTTGTTGAGCGTGTCGAGTTGACTTAATTTGCATAAGCGGCACGCAAATTAAAATGTGAAACGTGTTAGATGCTTATCAATAAACGAAACATAGGCACGTAATAATCTCTAGAATCTATACTCTGAAGTCTAGACGGTAGTTTAATAAGTAACAGCGATTGCATTAACTCAGCTTTACTTCAGCTAACGTTGGATGCAAGCAATATATCCTATTTGTATTTTCAATTATAAGAATGACAAAAAAGAGGCGTAACTTTTGCATCAATTAGCTAACTAACTGCGGTGATATCATCAATTGATCATTAGATCATTTTATTCATAGATGTTTAATAAATTTCCTATAAACTAACCGCATGCCAATGCTAATGTTATTTAGCTAAGAGCCAGATGAGTTTGTAAGAAACGTAGTTTATGTTCTCGGAACATTTGAAACATTTCTTCAGAATTTTATTAAGTTGTATTTATGTTTATAAAAAGTTTTCTAAGTGGATGTTTGTATAAAATATATTTAAAGCAGTAAAATAGACAAAATTTTTTTTCAAAAATATTTATAAAAGTTTTAGCATGGCTAGCTTTAATATAAAATGAATAAAAAATACTCAACGATATTTTCTTTTTATAAAATAACCATCAAACAATTATTTCTTTAAATCTAATTAACTGTTTAAAATTTGTAATCTTGTCTTAATCGACTATTAAAGCTTTCACAAAGAAAATCTCTTCAGGCACTGAGTTTAACGTTTGTTTGGTTTTGTACACTTCTGTCTTTTTATCCAAGTTCAAGCAGCAATTGAAGTTAATGAATGAAGGCATTCAATCCAACGAGTTGAGTCAATTACTCAAATAAGTTCAACTGCAAATGCAACCCACTGCGATTAGTTGACTTCATAGCGCGTTTTTTCTTTCCTCAAGATGTAGCCCTCGTATTTGCTTGGCTATTGATGCCACTTGCTTCTTCCATCTGCTTCCGCAACAGTTTGAATGCCCTCACGTTTGGACAGAAAAATTGCAATTACAACTTCCGCGCTGAGTCATTTCTTGTAAACCACACATCTATATTTATATGTATATTTTATGTTCAACTCTAATAGTGCTCATTAGCTTGATGTGTAGTTAGCCAGCTGCTTCACTTTTTCTATCTATCTCTCTTTCGAAGTTAACGCGCATAAAAACGCTGACAAAACGACCCATCAGGAAAAATTAAACCTCAGGCACAAAAGCTCACGTCCGTCACGTTGCCTTATAAAAAACAATTCCCTGAACTTGTGGAACCTGACAACCAAAACAACAATTGAGCAGTTGAGAAGGTACATCCACAGCTGCCTGGAGCTAGGCACAGGTTCTAATGCTTGTTTATGACACAGGTGTCTGGACACACAGTTGAGAGACTGACTGACGGACCGACAAAATGACAGACAAGCATTTTGCGGGGGCGCTGCATTGAAGCACGTTCTGAAGCAAAGTTTCTTAAAGCTGCGCTTAGAGGCTCAGACAGAAAGAGCAGTCATGAGTCATCTTCAATGTTCCTCCCGGCCAGACGGTTATTGCAGCAACAGTTCGTGGTTTTTATACCCTGAGCCCATTGAAAATGGGTAAAAAGGGTTTAATGGTTTTGTGCAAAAGTATGTAACAGGCAGAATAACGCAGCTACGACCCCACAAAGTATATATAATCCTAATTAGGATCAAAAGCCGAGTCAATATATTCCATTCGTCTGTCCGTCTGTAAATATGCAAGCAAGTTGCATGATAGGGCTGCAAAAACAATCGATGCACTATCGGTTTAATCGATGGCTTAAGAGGTTTATAAGTAATCAATTTTTTTGTTATAAATGAAGGAATAATAAAACAAAGATAAAGGTTTTTTCAAGGCATCAAGGTATCTGCTAGTCGATTACTTCCACTTAGAGCCTGCTGTTTATTGCTGTTGGTTGATATTGTGGTTAGCGGCGAGGCAACTTGCATATCAAACTGAACTTTAAATGCAATGCACGATTGCGACAAGAAGTTGGGCCAAAGAAGAGTAGAATAGAAAGAAGCCACTCAATTGTGATGATAAATTATTGATGCAGAAACTTCACTAACCACTCTCTCTCTCTCTCTCTCTCCATCTCTCTCTCTATAACAGGCCCATGTGGTATCTGCTTTCGAGCAGTCGCTGTCAAATATGACGAATCGTTTGCAGCAGCTGACAGCGACAGCCGAGCGTAAGGATGGTGAACTGACGGACATGCGACAGACAATTGAGCTGCTGCGCAAACAGTCCATCCAGGCAGGCCTAACCACTGCTCACATGCAGAGCATGGGCGTCCAGACGCAGGGTCAAACGCAGAATGAGCTAATGCTGATGCAACAGAAGCCGCCAACGGGTCACTCCCGATCCAATATCAATCTGAATGCAAATCCCAATGGAAATGGAGCAGGCTTGGGTATGGGTGTGGGTATGCAGCGACAGCATAGCACTGATTCAATGTGTTCCCTGAACTCCATTAGTTCGGGTTGCTCGGCTGCGCAGGATAAGAACAAGGCGAACCAAAAGAAGAAAGGTTGGTTGAGAAGCAGCTTTACCAAGGCCTTTTCACGCAATGCCAAGATCTCCAAAACAAGCCGTCATGCGGGACAGCATCACCAGCATAATGCAGAGCATAAGCAATCCTCGCTAACCAATGGACATGGAGAGCATTTGGGTTTGGCTTCCTTGGCCACACAACCGGCACCCCCCATGCCCGTGGCACATGCGAGCAGCAAGCAGAGCAGTCCAGCTAAAACGGTCACACTGATTGATAATGCTAAACCCATCGATGCCATTGAGCAAGAAGATCATCAAAAAGTCGATGAACTGAAAAAGCAATTAAGGGAAAAGGATTTGGTTTTGACGGATATACGCCTAGAGGCTTTGAGTTCCGCTTCGCAGCTGGAGAGCTTGAAGGATATGATGAACAAAATGCGTGCCGAGATGATATCCTTGAAGCAAAACAATGAACGTCTTCAAAAACTCGTCACCACACGCTCCTTGGCCGGTTCGGAAGCGAGTTTGGGTCAAACCATTAGTCCGAATGGCTCGCTGAGTGGTGGAGGTGGTGGAGGCTCCGCATCAGATGCTTCACGACGCTACTCCCTAGCAGATGGCAATGCCCGCCCACCCATGGAGCTACCACCACGACTTACCGAGGAGCTAGAGGAGGAAGGAGTGACGGGAGCGACGGAACCGCCACCACCACCAGCACCAAGTGCAGCTAAGGTTGCCCCACTCAGTCCCAATACCCATATAGATCTGACACCACCACCGCCAGCGTTGGAGACATCCCAGCTAAGCAGTCCGGTGCACATGAGCAATGCCGGCATTGTTGAAGATCTGCCAGATGTGTGTGACGGCAAAAAGATTGCCATTGCCTGTTATCTCGGTCAGCCCGAATCCTTTGCCAAATACTGCGAGGAGCTGCTCGAACTGGATGACTTCTACGCCAACGGTGCAATCATAGCTAGCCATGAGGCTGAGCAGGATCAGGCACAATCACAACCTCAACTGACTCCTCCCTTTAGTGCGGGTAACGGCAATGAGTTTATTATTGCCTGCACATATATCTCCGGGAAGACCACTTGGCAGAACCTTGACTATATTGTGAGGAAGACCTTTAAGGATTATGTGGCACGCATTGATCCGGGCACCAATTTGGGACTAAACACCGACTCCATTACATCGTATCATTTGGGTGAGGCGAAACGTGGTCCGGAGATGGGTTTCCCGGAACTGTTGCCCTGTGGTTACATTGTGGGTAATGTAAAGACGCTGTATATATGCCTCCAGGGCGTGGGTAGCCTCGCGTTCGATAGCCTTATTCCGAGAAGCATTGTGCATCGTTACATCAGTCTGCTTACCGAGCACCGACGTCTGATCCTTTGCGGTCCCAGCGGCACAGGCAAATCCTATTTGGCGCGACGACTCGCTGAGTTTTTAGTTGCACGTGCCGGACGCGGCAATCCCTCCGAGGCCATAGCCACGTTCAAGTAAGTTCTTTGCGATCTTTCTTTATAATCCTTTTAAAATGTTTACGCATTTTTCCGTGCAGCGTGGATCACAAGACATCAAAGGATTTGCGGCAATATTTGGGCCACATTGCTGAGCAAGCAGCCATTGCGAATGGCGTTTCGGAGCTACCATCTGTGATCATTTTGGATAATTTGCATCATGCCTCCGCCTTGGGTGATGTCTTCTCCTGTCTGCTCAGCGCCGGTCCAGCCACAAAGCTGCCGTGCATCATTGGCACCATGTCGCAAGCCACCTGCAACACAACCAATCTGCAGCTGCATCACAATTTCCGCTGGGTAAGTAAATCTTATTTACGAACCGTTCCAATTGGATGTAACTTTAAACATATTTCACAGGTACTCACCGCTAATCATATGGAGCCAGTGAAAGGATTTCTAGGTCGCTTTCTGCGTCGCCGGCAGTTTCAGTTGGAGTTGCAAACACAGCATCCACAGCCAGAGCTTGCTGCAGTGTTGGCCTGGTTGCCTTCCGTGTGGCAGCATATCAATCGCTTCTTGGAAGTGCACAGCTCCAGTGATGTGACAATTGGACCGCGATTGTTTCTTTCTTGTCCGCTGGATCTGAAGGATTCGCAGGTGTGGTTCACAGACATCTGGAACTATCATTTGTCGCCCTATCTGATTGAAGCGGTGCGCGAGGGCGTTCAGCTTTATGGCAGACGTGGTGGTGCTTGGAACGATCCTTCAGCTTTTATACGCAACTCTTATCCATGGCCTTATGGACCAGACTCTGTGCCACCGCTGCGGCAGATCAATGCCGAGGATGTGGGTTTAGAGGGAGTGGCTCTCAGCAATGGTGAACAGCAGGATCCACTGGTAAGTGCTGCAAGTCAAGATTTTTTAAGATTCGTTAGCTTAACTTTCAATTCCTACAGCTTAACATGCTGATGCGACTGCAAGAGGCCGCCAACTATTCGGAGACACAGGATCAGGAATCGGATTGTGCTAGCCTCGACTCCAATGTGACGCCAGATAGCTCAGCGGGCGCTGAGTAAACCAAAGCGCGTTCATTCCTAGTTCTTGTTTACTTCTTACATGCCAAATTTTATATATTTTTTGTTGTTATTGGTTTTCGAATTTACTATGTTGCGTTGTTATCGACCGATTTTGGGAACTGCCACTCACAAAAAGTCATTCACACATACTATTCACAAATGATATTTCTTGCACTACTTTCGCGCTATTGTTCAAAAGCAGTTTCAAGAAGTGTTCCATTTGCACCAAAAACTATCTAACTATTATCATCTTCCTAATCTTGTATTCTCTGCAAATGTAGATTTGCACTTTTTAGCGCACTTGTTAAAAATGCAAATTGCCCAAAATCTGAACATCAAAATAATTTAATACTTATATTAAATCATTCATCTATTCGCTAATACTTGGTAACCCTTTGCGTAAATTCAACGCAACAAAATATTCGATATGGAGGAAAAGCAACATTAAATGTTTAAAAAAAAAGATTTTCTATGACTCTTTTTGTACATAAAACCCGAAAACAAAAATCCCAAAATCCAAATTATATTTCTAAGTAAGCAAACTATACACGGCGGTATGAGCATTTTATACCATGGCTTGGAAACAAAATTAATATTGAAAAAAGAAAATTAAGAAAACTCTATTGTAAATGTAGCCCTAAGATTTTGCTACTACCAATTTACAAGGTGTACATTTAAAGGAAAAAGCTTTCACTTTAGTTTAATTATTTGCATAATTATCATTAAATATTGTTACAAACATATTGCATATTTATAAATATTAATATTTATATTAAAATAATATTTTATTATGCCATACAACGCTAAGCACAATAGCAAACACCAGCATAACTTAATTAATGTCAGAAATCATATACGTAATTCCCAAATCAAAATAAGAAACAAATAGCAAAATTAACAAGCACAATTCCTAGACCACAAACAAGCGTAAAATCAATAAAAAAAATATTTACAGCAGCAACATCAACATTTAAACTAACACCTTAATATATATTAAATACAATAATGAAATTATATGTCCTGTCTCTGTCTAATTTAAATGTACATTTATGAAATCGAAACAAATCAAAATAAAATCATGAAAAAATTATAAAAATTTGTAACAAATTCTATTTTTACATTGGGTGACCACATTTTGCAAGTGCTAAAAAGCGATGGTTGCATCGGTGTATTTCAACAAAATATCGATGTTTTCTAAAAACATATGACCACGTGCGTGATCCAAACGAACGATAGCTCAGTGAACGAAAAACGTATGTTCCCTTCAACAGCTCATTCATTCGAACTAGCTCCAAACGATTCGATAACAACTCTATCCAGAACTACCGTGGCCTACATCAGAATTGGTAATTGTGATATAGTTGATAAATTAAAAAAAGGTTAATAGTTTTGCACTCTCTTTAAAAGTATGAATAAAAACTGTTAAAATATGTGAACAGTTTTGAGCTGACCTCAGTGAAAGCTTTTTGTTATCCGCTGAGCCCATCGGCAAATCGTGTGAAAAAAGTTTTTCGATTACACAACAGATGCCACAAGGCTCACGTTAGCAGTGAAAAATGGCAAAATTATGCGAGCTGGGGGCGGGGCATGTCAATAATAATATAACTACAAAATAGCTGTAACTACAAAAGATGCCATATTATTATTACACTGCCAATTGAACGATGCACGTACGCCGCTCTGTTGTTACATAACCTTTTTCTGCGTCACCTTTTCACCCGCCTGCCCCCTATTAAGCTATAAGAGTGCATATCGTAAGATTGATACTAACTGAAGTATGTTTTTTCATTTGCACAGCTCTGAAACTATGGCATTGAGACTAATAAACAACGCTTTGCGCCGTCAGCTGGCCGCTCAGCTGCCTCGCAATGCCCAGGTTGGCAGCGTTGCCTCCATTCACACGCTGGACAAGATTGGCAAGCGTGAGATTGTTGGCTTCGGCTGGAACGGCACAGCGTGCTACGCTGACCGTACCGATTACCCCATGCCCGCTGTCCGCTTCCGCGAGCCCAACAACGAGATAAACGCACTGCGCGCTAAGGAGCAAGGCGACTGGAAGAAGCTGAGTCCGCAGGAGATTAAGGCTCTGTATCGTGCCAGCTTTTGTCAGACTATTGCCGAGGTGCAGGCACCCAGTGGTGAGTGGAAGATGCACATGGGCGTTTCCCTAATTTTCACCGCCGCCGCCATTTGGATTGCCGTGCTGATGAATCTGTTTGGTAAGCGATTGTGAATTTTAATAATCTTTCTGCATAGCTCACAAATTTCACAATTTGCAGTGTATGATGAGCTGCCCATTACCTTTGATGAAGAGCACCAGAAGGCACAGCTGAAGCGTATTATCGATCTGGAGATCAATCCAGTTACCGGCCTCACCTCCCACTGGGACTACGAGAACAAGAAGTGGAAGAACTAAATGTTATTCGTATGCAGAGTGTCTAAGCAGTAACTAAGCGAAAAGTGAGGCGACATCTATGTTGAAGTGGCGATATATGTACATCCAGAAAAGAGTAGTTGAAATTAAAGTTATGGCCACAGCCAAACCCACACGATTTATATTTCTTGCAATAATAAAAGGAGTAATATATAGTTGGCCTTTGTAATTTGTATGCCGTATTTATTAGCTTGCAGATAACTTAGCCAATACAGCAACCAAAGTTGTATTTTTAGTGCGTGGTAATGATACCCAAAACATCAACTTGCCAAGGGCTGCACAGCTACAAATGGAATTCAGCGCCACCTGTCAAAATTATGTAAACAATTTAAGTCGGCAATTTAATCTCAATGAATAAAATAAAACAATTCTATGATTAATGTATGTGAGAAGCCATTGTATTAAAAACTGTTAATTAATTTTGTTTATTTTTAAGCAGACGATGCACATTCTACACGCCGTTAACCTTGTTAATTATTAAATTTCATTCACTTTTTTTACGATGCTTCTCCTTATGCAGCGTTTGGCGGGCTTTCCAGTTTCTATATCGCGGCTCTCGCTCTATATTATGAAAGCCATCGTGAGCTTGTGCATGATGATGAGCCATTCCCTCAGGTCTGCTCCTTGCCAGCGTCAGCAGGCACAGTAGCGTAAGAAGCAGCAATTGAAACATAGAACTCATCAACACAATTTCCGATTCTTAATTCTTTCCTACAAACTGTCTATGACTATGAATAATAATAATACCCAACAGCATTGCGTTGATTCACTAATTGCATTTGTTTTGGCACCAAAGTATCTAATCAAAAAGTTCACGCTGCACTTGCCATATACAGGGTGTCGTTTTTTTTAATCATAGATTTCCGTTGTGGTAAACTTATCATTCCAGTTCATCCATTTCTTCTCACGTTTTATATTATGAAAACCATCGTGCGCTTTCACATGCTGGAAGCCTGGCTTGTGGTCACCTGGCTTAACAAACGGATAGCCCCCATTCTCCGTTGCCTTTTCCGCCACAGAAGCGACCTCATCCAATGCTTTATTGGTGGTGAGGTCTTGTATTTCGGTGGTGCTGTTGTTAAGCTGATCGGGTTTTTGGGTTATTGCCACATCCTTTGCTGCAACAAGTGCGACCAGTAACAGTAGCAACACTAACTAAAACGAAATAGAACAAGTTCATTAAGATCCTTTGATTGTTATTAACAGTTTTATAACTTACAAACTTTCCACCAGACATATCAACACTTTTAGGAAAAGAACCAAATGCCGACGGGTTTTGCCACTTTTATAGCTTGTTGGTTGGTTGGACTTGGAAATTGATTGGCAACAAACTGGCAAACATTTTTTATGAGCAGAGCAAATGTTGAATAGTGTTATGGAACCTTTTCTGATTTGACATAGTTCTGAACGCAGCTTGGGAATTCCCAGATAACGTCTTTCCCAATCTGACACATAAGCGATCTGGTCGGGTTTTACGTGAAAGTTAAACAGCTGCATAAGTACACATCGATTATTAATTGCAAATATTTAATCTTTAATTGTAGGTTTTATACCTGTTGGGGCAAAGGCAACTATAAAAGCTGAGGCTTACTCATTTCTTGCTAACAGTTTGCATACAGCTCTTAACCAGTTGGCAGTTGGTGTTAAGAACGTTAAATGTACTACATCAAGGTATTGTTGATCAGCCAGGTGAGAGATTTAAAGACATTTGTTGATCGCAGTTCTTAATATGTTTAAATTTTCATTCATAGCTTTTGGTGCTTAGTTGTACTTGGAGCTGGGCTCATTCGCACGATGCCATCAATAGCGATGAGGAGTCATTGGAGGATGTGGAAATGTCGTATGCAACGACAACAACTCTGCCAGATATTGCGCAAGAGGAGACAGCAACAGCACAACCTGACCCCGGTCTTCAGCAGCTTGATGATGGATTAGCTTTAGTACAAAAAGCAACTTCTTTGCCAGAAACAACAAATCAACCAGTTGAGACAACATCACATACAACAACAACAACAACAGATGGAAAGCCACAAAAGCTTCCTCCACCACGCACACCACATGGCTATCCTTATCCACAATCAAACACGTATCCAGGTCCATATCCAGCTCCATATCCAGGTTCATATTCAGGTCCATATCCAGGTGCATATCCAGGTGTATATCCAGGTGCATATTCAGGTCCATATAGCGGTTCCAATGCTGGTCTTTATCCCGGTCCACATCCTGGTCCATATCCCTATCCTCGTTCGGGTCCTGCTGCACCCAAAGGTACACTTGAGAGTTCCAGTGAAGCTAGCTTTCCAGGCAACTCTTATCCATCTCATCCTACGACCCTGCGTTCACCCTATTTTCCCTATGGTCAACCCGCCTTTCATTCTCATGTATATCCACCCCAGTACCCAGGCTTTGCACCTGGCCCACCTGAAAGCTCGGAGAAGCCAAACCCTAAGCCAGATATCACCGATGATGCGACATTGACTGACAAGAGCATGATGAAACCCACTGATGAGCAGCCGGAACAACCCAAGCAGCCAGAGGAACTCAACTTTGGTTATCAGCCATACTATATGATTCAAAGGCGTCCGCAACTGTTGCCCAGTTACCCATATGGGGCTCCTGGTCGTGGTTACGCCATCCGCTATGGCCATTACTAAGAACCGTTGCTGTTCACTTGTGAATACACAACTCTTTGTACATTTAATTATAATCTCTGCTAATTTTTAATATTAAATAAAACTAAAAATTATTCAAAACGAGGAACTACTGTATTCCTATTAAATCTTATTGTATTAAAAAAGATTACACGTGTTAAATATAAAGAACAAGTAAGAAAGCTCTAGTCGAGAAATCCCGACTAGACGATACCCTGAACTTTATACTTTACCCGTAAAGTCAGTGCTTGCAAGTATGTGTGTGTGTGTAAAATTTCAAAGATTGTCATTATTTTGTTAGATGTATCAAACGCCGTCTCACAGTTTTCCAAATTCAATATTTTGTTGTTATCGATCCCATGGGTGTATCGAAAACGGGAAGAGTTATCGAAAATTGAAAACACACTTGTACTGCCAAGGAACTAGGCGAGCTTAATTTCCAAATCTGGAGTCTCTAGCTCTTATAGTCTCTGAGATCGCCGCGTTCGTACATACGGAAAGACAGACGGACGGACAGACAGACATGGCTATATCGACTCGGCTGTTAATGCTGATCTAGAATATATATACTTTATGGGGACGGAGATGCTTCCTTCTGCCTGTTACATGCTTTTGCACAAAACCATTACACCCTTTTTCCCATTTTTAACGGGATCAGTGTATAACAATGTAATGAAAATATTAAAAAGGTATGCGTTCATACTCAACACTTAGTTTGAACGTAATTTATTGATTTCCAAGTCGTGGCTGGTGTTGTGATTGTATTTTCCCGCTGATAACCCCGAGCTCTGATTCTCATACCTTGCGCATTTAATTTTCCAGTCAAACGAGTAACTCGTCGTCACTTTTGCAATAGTATATGTAAGTAGTGTCAGTAAATGCTGTTTGCCTAGAGCTCAACGCTTGCCATACTGCTGGAAGCTGCCAAACAGATCGGGAGAAATGTCGCCTCATTTGTGCTTCGCAAATATTATTTTAAGTCTGAGCCTGCTGCTCATCGGATTGGAGGTAAGTACTGTATAGATAGATCCATGAAAAATATGCTAAATTGAATAATAACATATTTAATATATATAATTTTATATAAGCAGGTTTTTAATTTTTACTATAATATTTACAGCTCTGCCAAAGTGCTTCGTTGCAGCGGGTAAGTGGATAGAGTATACATTATTAATTGACGGTATTTCCAAACATTCGATTCTATTTTTACGTGTATTTTCAGTTACGCATTCAGCGGGATACACGCAATATTCCCTCGAATATGTTTCAGCCTTTGGGAAATCCAAGTGAAAATAATGAACAAACATCAAAAACGGATTCAAACGTTTTGGTTTTCTCTGAGGTGTGTATATACTATATCTATATACAAATTAATACTTAATTATTATTTTTAACAGAGTTCTTACGCAGAACCACAATATGTGGAAGCTGAAACCGTGATGAATAAATCGGTTGCGATATATAGTGTTAGCGATGGAAATAGTGGCGGTGCATGGCAAGACATTGGAGACATACCCAGCCGGATTCAAAATCCAGCACCCATCGGATTTCTTACAGTACGTAAAATGTAAATAAGTAAAGATAGTAATTTAAGTTATTTTTTAATATATTACAGAAACAATTTACCTCAGGGTGGGACTATAATTTACCACCACCACAAATGCATAGAAATGTTTTCGATTCTCGTTTGGGACATGGAATTAATACGCATAGCTTTTAGAATCTTTAAGAAGCTTTAAAAATTGATTTTTGTGTTGTACGATTGATTAGCTTATAACCTCAATTGTTATTGTTACCTTGCACATTTTTATTTGCATTTCCGCAAATTAACTGCTTGGACATATGTTAATAGATTAAATATAAATAGTTGAAATGTTCTTAACACATTTATTTTCTTACCAATAAATTCTAATCATCGGTATTTGTTTTACTGCATCTGACAATCTAATTTGTCGAAGACTTCGTCAAACAAAAATAATTTCGCTTCGATATCGTTTTCGTTCTGGAATTCAATAAACCACGTTGGTAATTTAGATTGTTCAAACAGCTTCACCCTCATCAGATAGGCTTCAATATGGGATTCAGTTCTCTTCATAAATAGGGCCAGCTTTTTCTCCAGATTTTTCTCAAACGTATCGTAGCCAAGCTGTCGCAACAGCTTTCGAATAAGATCATCTTCAACATCAACTAACTCCTTGCTAGCTTCGTCCAGGTCCAAAAGCTCCTCCAGCTCACCTATGAACATCATAATGTCTTCAAATTCATCGGCATGCTTGGCATTTTCAATGAATTTGGATAACCTATCCATTGTAACTCGGTCTGTATGGCTTGGTGCCAATACTTCGGCTTCCTTCAATACTTGCTGGAGAAGTTCAATGCCGTCGCGAATTGCATCGCGGGAAAATGTTGTGAACTCTTGAACCATTGCGGCTTCAAGCTTATCGCACGCCGAGAGAGGATTAGCGAACTGAAAGTTAAAATTAAACAAAAACAATTATGATATATAGACAACATTTCGTATTCCTTAATTAGTTTTGCAAAGACTCTAAACATGGAGTTGAAATGTAATAAAATTGTATATTCTGTGTAGTGTATTTATCCCTGGTGACTTACCGTTGAGCTCAGTGCAGCAAGGAAAAGAAACACTAGGCGCCACATAGTTGCAAACTGTTGAGAGAGCTTTGGAAGACTGTATTACTCAATTCAAGTTGCGTTTGCTTCTTATACGCTGTTCATGTGGGACATAGAAACAATGTGAGATCGGTGGGAACTGGTTGCTTGGTTCGTTGAGTCTATAGTCTATAATCAGTGCATCGAGTTGCCTTGGCGTGATAAGAACGTTCAATTTAAATGTTTAAAGCGAGACTACATATTGTACTAGTGCTGCTACTGCTTTTGGGCGTATGTTGCATGAAGTATGATTATAAGATCGTCTAGCAATAACTCAGCTTTATAACAGATGACAGGTGCGGTACTTGGCGCTGGTGAGAGTTTGAGAGAATTGCGTAAGCTACTGAGGCAACAACAACAGCTGGATGAACAGCAGCAGCATTTCAAAGAACAGCAATTCAATGAGGATATCAATTTGTGGGCCCGATCCTTGGAGCAAATGGGTCTCGATTTTATGGCATTCGTTGAGCAATGTCGACCACTTGGCTCGCGTTGCAATCAACGTAAAGTGCAGCGGTATCTGCGAGCATTGAGACGCAACTGTAGCGATCTCCACGCTCAGCTAGAGACCCTGGAGATCGGCTATGTGGGCAAGATAAGCGAGGAGGAGTTGTTGACGCCCACAATGCGAGCGGTGAAGGTTGTGCTGCAGCAATACGATCGCATGTTGAGGCAAATAAATGCAGAAGCATATAAATTAGTTGAGCAATAGAGCTACAATTTCTTGATAAACTAAAAATATTTGTTTTGTAAAGATAAATTAATTCAAAAAGCAAAGGAAAAATGAGAACTATATTGAATATATCTATATATATATTAAAACAAAAACACACACGCATTTTTATTGAATCAAATGTACACTAATTTGTTATATGTTAAAACACTCCCCTTTTGAGTTACACAAGACAAAACATTCAAATGATTTAATTTATAGCATCAGCATTCATATGAGTGTGCTTTGAAGTGCCTGTCCAATGCCGTCGACTAGACTCTTGGCCTGCCTCATGTAGTCCATTAATTTCAGTTCGGGCACCTGTTCTTTAAGTTTCTGTGGAAACTCCAAAAAGGACAGCACAAGACTGTTCTCGGTTTCAGTTTGCCAACGTGTCACATTTTTCATTAGCTCCAATTTGGTTTGCTGAGTACTAGCAAAGTACTTCAACAATTCTATCTTGACTTTGGTGAAAAAGTTGCATATTAAGTACTTCTCACTCGGAAGCACTTCCTGTAGTAGTTTGTCACTTTCGTCTTGATTAAATAAGGAACTATGGGCAAGGGAAAAGATAAAGTATGCAGTGCTGTAATAGTTCTCAGTTCTGTCAACGATTGCGTCTAGTTCAATAAAGTATTGCTTATCGATGGCATTGCTATCATTTAATTGACTTAAACGCTCTCGAGCATTTTGCAAACATGAATCCAACACCTGATTATACAGCTGCTCAATGTCCTTTGCCGTCTGTCCGGCATCTCCTTGGCTCTACAAATAATTGGAACGTGAATAACGAACATATTTCGATTAGTTAGGGTTAAGCACTTGCATTGTGTCTCATCTCACCAGATAGATAAGACAACTACAGATAAGCAGAGTAAACCAGCGAGAAATTGACATTGCTGCTGTTCACAAACGCCGTTGATTAGGAACTGTGTTCAGCTGTGAATTTGACAAAGAATCATACTCAAATACTGTGAGAGTGTGTGTTTGTTTGTTTTAGTTAAGTTTAGCTTTTTATTAAGCATTTCAGGAAAAAGCCAGAAATCAAAAGTATACATATAAATATTTTACATAGTAATTCAAATTTTGTTTGTAAAATGAGCAAAAATTTCAAAAGTATTTGCTATCAATTTTACTTATTATGCATAGTTATATAAGCTAACTAGAAAATGAATTAACCGCAGCTATTAAATGTTATTTTGCCTATTATACAATTAGTACGAATATATATATATTTTGGATATTTACCCATATTATTAGTAAAATTAAAAAATCGATTAATTAGCAATGTTTATGTTTTTATTTGTTAGCACAATAGTGGAGAATATTTCAATATTTGTTTAACATTTTTGGTAGCTTAAATTTCAGCAATTTTTGAAATAAGGTGAGTTAAAAAAACCTTAAAGTAAAGTTTCAAGTAATCTCGATTCATATGCCCCATAAAAACTTATTCGAATTCTTTGGCATATAAATAGCTGAAGTCATTTCAAAATACGAAACTTATGCTGTCACTTAAACACCTAATTATATATTTAATTAGTTACATATGCACATACATATTTGATTAAACATATACATACAATACAATATGTTAACACTTAGTTTATTTTCAGAATAACACGCTTTACATCTGAGTACATTTGAAATACATTTTAAATGCATTTCGTACTCATATTGACAAACTTATTTGCAACTCATGTACTGAATTGACAAAGGAGTTGATTTAATTTCAGATTGGCTTAATTCAATTTGTAACTGACATTGACAATTACGCATTTTATATCTTTGTATATTACTACGTACGTTAACCTAGTTAGGTGAAAATGAAACGGTTTTGTGGTTTACTACAAGTGGGTCTATCTTAGGTACAACAACAATGTTTAGGTACTTGGATACTTTTTGAAACTTTTTGGGTGATTGTATATCTTTTGTATTTTGTATTTTGTATAGAAATAGATTTGTCTTTTATATATTGACATCGTTTGAGCATTGTACTTTGAGTTGATTTAGTGAAAATTTGATGCAGCCATTCTTTTTTTTTAGATGTACGTATATTTTTTATAAACTTAACATATACAAATACACATGTACGTATATAATACTTAAATACTCTTAAAATCTGCAAGGTACACATGACATTTTCGCTTTTTAAAGCGCAAGGCTTCAAAGCTTATAACAATTTCAAAAATAATTTACAATAAATAAAACATAATTCTCACTTATTAACCGAATAAATTTCGTTACAGCTAATCAACATTATTTATATGGTTAAGTTGTTATTTAATTATTTTTATATTTTGTTTCTTTTGTTGTAAAAATAGTTGGCTGCAAATTGAAGTAAGAAAATATATATTTATATATATTTTTATTCAGTTAGTTATACGTACAGCTTTCTTGCATTTAAATTCTGTTATCTAGAAGACAGTCCATGGAGTAGAGCTTAAAATTAAGTAAATTTCAAGTTTAAGTTAAATGAAAAGCGATAGCTATGCCAAAAGATACTACTGAAACTAAAGGTTGTTAAGAATTTAAGAAACTTCTAACAAAATTTATTCCGATATTGACTAAACTGTATACAAAGCTTAAGAAGTTGTACATTTTAGCATTCTAGCCTACAAACCTAAAATTCTATAATTAATTTTCACCCAGATAGCCTTACTTTTTGTATATATTTAAATACCCACCTCTTTGAAGCTAACAGCTTCTCATATTGTCCCATTTCGATTTGTAGTTTGACGTTTATCTGAAATTTTCCATACGCTTGTCTTGAATATATATATAAATTGCAGTGTATTTATGTTGTGTAATGTATTTATTCAAGTGAAATTATATTATAGTTAAAGTTAAATAATAAAATGCAGTTCATATTTTGTTTTTAATATAATTATAGTGTAAATGTAACTATGAACATAATGCTAAATTAAAACTATATAGGAAAATCAGCAAAGGAAACAAAGTGTTACAAAAGATCGATAGAAAGAAAGAAAAAGCGAGAGCGTTTGTGTGTGAGCGAGAGAAAACAATTTTAGTTTTTATCACAATTGCGTATGAAAAATTTCTTTAATTGCTAGAAACCACCACGGCCCGTGCCGCTGGCGCCACTGCCATCGCTGCTACTTGCCCCACCACCACCGCCAAGCACCGATTGTGGAACCAGGATGCGAGGCAGGGTCAACGAACGCTTGGGTGCACTATGCCTCTGAGGCGGCATCTGCAGCGTTTGCCCCGCGGCAGAACTGCCTGGAGCTGGAGCTAAAGCAGCCTTAGCACCAGCCGCCTGGTGATCCATTTGTCACGCATACGATTGAGCGGTTTGTGGCATCATGCCAGCATTGTACCCAGGATCGAGTCCAGGACGCTCCACTAGATTCTTGAGGCGACCACGCAACTCCTCCAGGCTCTTAGACTTGGCCTTGTTGATGCGCTTGTACTTGACATCTTTTGGCTTCGTCACGGAGCGATGATTGGACATGACCCGATTGTAGGTGGTCACCTGTGACTTTCCATTGTTCGGCTCCAGCTGTGGCACCTTCACACTCAACGTGGTGCATGGTGAATCATGGCTTGGGGAGCGCTTTAGTGAACCTAGTTGGCGGCGTGGCACAGGCATTGCCATAACAGGAGATATAGATGATGAATCTTTGGCTTCGGGAGCTGCTGTCGTTGCGGCTGCTCCATCGATCTGTCCCTCTGTGGAACTGGAGCTTAGAGCCTTTTCGGAGCGATTCTTGAACTTGTCACGCTTCTCAGCTACATCCGGTGTGGGTTCCGGATCCTCCTCAACCGAGTAGACCGTCTCTAAGATGTCGGGACGTCTAAGGTAACAATTGTTGCGCCTTGCAGCACCGTACTTATTAAGATTCGTTTCAATTGCATCTGATATGGAACGCACAATGGTTATTCCATCGCTGCCCAGAACACCACCACCACCGCTGCTCTTGCGACGCGACCCTAATGTCATCAAATTCGAGTCAGAGTCTATGTCCTCCAGCACCACAGCCGAATCGGAATCATTTAGCGAGTCCAGTTCATTGGCATAACTTGCCTCAATGCTCTCCAACCCATGATCCACCAGACGTGTGGACAGAGTATCAATGATCTTCTGTTGTCGCTGTATTGTTATCTCTCGATGTCCCAACAGACTTGAAATTTGTTTCTGTTTACGTTTTAGACGAGACTCCAGCAGCAGCAGCTGCGATGTCAGCGAGTTCATTTGATCCGATTTCTCTTTTTGATAGCGATAGTGTTGCTGCACCTGGTGAGAAAAAGGTTATACAGTAGTTACTCGAAAAAATAAACAAATGACTAAATAGTTTTTTAAAACTAAGAAACGATTTAAAAATGTAAATCGAATAGAATTTATTTACTTAAATAATCTATCGATTTGTTTATAATAAAATGGTTTTCTTTGTCTTTAAATAAAAACTTTTCATAGGACTTTTAAATATCGTTTAAACAAACTTGATTTCCAATTTTCAACACTATATATTTAGGACTGAACTCTTAAAGTCACGATAAAATAACTTCTCGGTTTTGTGTATTAAAACATACCAAAATAATTAAATCATTTTTCGAAGGAATTTATTTTATTTTATGTGTTCACAAATTTCAGCTTCTAAGGTCGTGCGTCTTTCTACTTTGCCGGTTCAGTTACTGACTTACTGACTAACTTATTCCATATTTTCATTTGTCAGCTTGTTCTATTTGAACTATCGATAGCTATCGATATAAGCTGCTAGAACTGCCAATCCTACATATGTATATATTAAATTAAGGATTTCGTTCAATTTCTCGACTTACCTGCATGGCATAGGCTTTACGCCATTTCATAATGTGCTCGGTTTGGAATCGAACTTTGGAGCGTAGCTCCTCAATAATGGCGCGTGCCGTGTGCAAATCCTTTGGGTCCTGGTTCATCATATTCAGTCTCAAATTGCTGGTGTGACTGGATACGGGCAAAGGCGGCGGCCATTGGAATTCCAGCGGCGGCTGATGCACATTCGTGGGTAGCGAGCCTCTTGGCTGGGCCGACTTGTTGCCCTTGGGTGTGGAGGGCACAGTGCCAGCACCACTAGCACCACCACTACCACTGGCACCGCTGACTCCGATGCCTGTTGCAGCCATTGTCATGGCTGCTGTCGTAGTTGGTGTTGGTTGCGAGGGTTGCTTCTGTATGCTGCATGCCATGCTGCTGATGCCTTTGGCAAATTGTGTGGAACGACTCGCATACATTAGAGTGGGATGTTGTGTTGAATATCGGAGGGGGTGCCAGTGGGGGGAATCAGTGGGGGCGTTATGCTATCCGCTAGACGGCAAGCATCCGCGCCACCCGCTGCACCTTGATGGATATACCTTGTCCTCCTGCCTTCGCTGTGTGTGTGTTGGTGTGTAGTGAAAAGCTGCTAAAATGCACAAAAAAGTCACGAATCTTTTATTAATGGCAAATATTTGTTGCGGACGTATTCAATTATGGCTTACAGTGCTGTATGCCACGCTAAAGGTTAGTGTTAGGTTAGGGTTGGAGATTTTGATTGATGCGCATTGCAGCCATGTTAATAAAAAAAACAAGTAAGAGGGCTCTAGTCGATTGGTCCCGAATATGTAGTATGTGTGTTTGTATTTACGCATGTATGTGGTATTTGTGTTTGTATTTACGCACATACTGCATAGTCAACTTCAATGTTCCATATCTCCGGTGTTTCTTAACCGATTTCAATAAATTTCACAGATTGTCATTATTTTGCTAATTGTTTCAAATCTCGTCTCAAAGTTTTCCGAATTCAAGATTTTTTTGTTATCCATCCCATGTGTATATCGAAAACGGGAAGAGTTATCGAAAATCGAAAATAAACGGCTGTTGATGCTGATTAAGAATATATATTCTTTATGGGGTCGGAGAAGCCTCCTTCTGCCTATTACGGTTTTTTGCACAAAACCATTATACCCTTTTTACCCATATTCAATGGGTAAAGGGTATAAAAAATTACTGTACTTTGAAGAACAGTTCAGAAAAGGTATGCGAAAAATTGTTTTTGGGTTTAAAAATGTTTATGCAGCAGTATATTGTTGGCTACATAATTCGAGCTATAATCAATAACCAGACATATTAAAGATTGGTGAATGAACAACAATGGACCTTAAAGCTTTGACTTTTTGAACCACTAACTTTTGAATTTAATTTATAATGTTTAAATTTGGAACTTTGAATTTATAAGGTTTTAATTTGTCGTTACGGAAGAGTATTAATCTTTAAGGGCTATAAAATAAAAGAACCTAGTTCGATGTTTCCTTAAATCTCTAAAATGTAAAGCAGTTATTTTGGAGTTCCTCTAAATTTTACACTTTCCAACCCATTATCAACATTTTCATAGTTTTTAAAATCATAGTCACATGATCTCATGCCGCTTGCCTTTGAAAGGCTAGTGTGAATGGCAAGGGCTAAGTGGATTGTCTGAGCTCGCATGTTTGCACATGTGCTGTGAGGATGGGCCTGCACATTTGTCAAACAGCCGCAAACACGAGCACACCTCCGTTGGCAAGAGCCACACCTTAAGCGTGGTTCGTGGAGCTCGGGGACTAATGAATGGGGTGAGTAAAAACCGTTGCCTAATGTAACGAGCCGTAATTATTTGTGTAACTCGCATTACAATTTTCGGCTAAAGAACAGAAATAATGTAAAACATACGCCACAGTGCCAGTGCTAGCCAGATCAAATGTAAATTACATTTCAAAAGCAGGCGTCAGCAGAAGCAAAATGAATATTATGCAAATCAGGAGCGCAACGGCAGCAGCAGCGAGCAAGAATTAATGAATAGTATACAATACATAAATTAAATTCGCATTAAAATGTCATTCAGCGCATTTAATGCATGCCATTGCTTTTCAGTTTGCCGCTTTAAACAAGCATAATTATAATTATAGTTATTAATTTATGTGCATTTTGATTTAATTAGTTTTGTCACCGCTCAGCGCATGGCAGCATTTTTACCACCCGTCTCTGCACACCTTATGTAATTGGTAACACAAAACTGAGTTGGCTTGCAAAATCTGCTAAAGTTTTGGCCTTGCAGCAAACTAGTATTGTTTTGGACCCGATAAGAAGCTTCATTATTATTTTATGGCACTACACATTGCGCTCATTTATGAGCTCAATATAACTTTTGTGCCTGCCGATTAACAGATTAGTAAAGCTGTGTGCCTCTTCCTTATGAAAATACCATTTTAATAATTCGAGGAATTAATGCGACTTTACTTTGGAATGTCATAAAGAAAATAGGAAAAGAAATACATAATAATCCTAACAAATATTTGATTCAAGTTGAAAGCGCCATTGAAATAAACTTATAAATGAATACTTGGTTTAAGCTTGTTTTAAAAATAATTTAAATTTACATATCATAAAATAATATTAATAAATATATTATTTTGAAGAAACATTATATAAAATCTCATTGCAGAGTATTTTAGACTGCTTTTTCATCATTAATTGGTGTAAAATTAACCCAGGTTTTGAGAGTCAAAGAATATTATTGACCACTTGACAATTTTTTTCAATAGCTGGCAAAGGTTTTGTTTTTCAAGTTTAACGAATCATGTTTGGCATAGTTGAGTTCAAATTTGACAAGATTAAATTTCATGCTTATTAATTTTGGGCTTGAATGAGAAACAGTATCTCACACCAAAAAAATTTCATGCAAAGTTCTTGTAGGTGGGCAAGCAAACGAATTTGGCTCAATGCCAATCGTGGGCAACTCAATTAAGGCAATGGTTATTGGGCGTCAAACAACCTGTTGTTGAGCAGGCAATAAATCCAACTAGCCAATTCGACGAAACGGCTGCCATAAAAGACATTGCACTGGCCCAGGCCAAGGCCCTAAGGTTAGTCTGTTAGGCTATAAGCAATGCCATTAACAGCTAATAGGCACGTGAATGGCATTATTTTCTCAAGCTTTTCCTTCGTGCAGGTACTTCCCATCATGCTCAATGGCTGGGAGCAGGCAATTGTCATAATTAAAAATGATGAATGAGTTGCCAATTGTGGCAAAAAGCGAAGAAGCTGTCAAATGGGATTGGCCGCTGATCGGAGCTCAGGCAGAGCAAAGTTAGCAATTTTCATTTGATGTGACAGCTAGACAGACAGCAGCAGAGAAGTCAATTGCAATTACAATCCCTTGCGAAGCCAAGCCAAAGTCGAGCGTGTTTTCCTGGCCATTGCCAGAACCGAACTAAACTGAAGAGAACTAAACCAAACATATTCGTTAATTGTTTTCAATTGCATGTTCTCCAACCACTTTAGCTGTATTTCAAGTTTGTTTCACTCTCGCATTTTTTGCTGTCATTATTTATTGTTGAACGTCAGCCAGTGGAAACGGAAGTTCTTTTTCTCATTCTGCCTCTGATCTCTCTCGGTCTCGGTTCTCAGTCTCGGTTCTTCGTCGTTCTGCTTTCTTTTCTTTGATGAATTGCACACATTAGGGCGCAAAGTTATTTTAAATGAAAATATTAAAAATGTTGCGTGCTCCTCGTTTCTTCCTCGTTTGTTATCGTTTTAAATTATACGTGACGTTTGTTTGTTGGTTTTGTCTTTTATGCTTGAGTTGCTTTCGCAGTTTTGTCTTAACATATTTCGCATTGCAACTGCAATTCTGGCTACCAAACAAAATAACGAGATGCGGTTAAATAATTGTATTTGATTAAAAGCATCAGAAAGTGGCTGAGAAATTAAGTGTTTAAGTGTGTCTTCAAGGAGTATTATGCTGTATGCTTATACGTGTGTTATAATATTGTACAAGTATGAAATTAAACTTTAAAGAAGATTTTCATTTAATAAATGTTTTTTGATTAATTTCTTGTTACTCGTTATTATACCCTGAACCCATTGAAAATAATGTTTTTGTGCAAGATTATGTAACAGGCAGAAGGAAGCATCTCCGACCCCAAAAATTGTATATATTCTTGAACAGCATCAAAAGCCGTTGAACACTAAATTAACCTGTGAAATTTTTATTGAAGTCGTTTGAGAAACACCGGAGATATGGAACATTAAAGTTAAGAAAAGTATGCAGTATATACGGTACATACACATATACACATACTTGCAACTCGGCTCAATGCTGAGTACTAGGCTCTGCTTGCGCGAGCACCTTGAGGAGATATCCAGAAAGGCAGCCAGAACAGGAAGAGCTCTTGCGCGAATGAGATATCTTAGGCACAAGCACCGACTGCTCTTGAACAGCGTACAAAGGTCGACGATAGGGTATAGTGCATAATCGATTTGGTACAGCGCCATGCAATACTGAAGCTATATGCGAGACATTGAGGCCACGTTTCGCCTATGAGCTATCCGCGCCTGCAGATCGTTCAGAACGGAGTCAGATGTCGCAGACCTGGTCCTCTCCGGAATGATACCGATCGACAAACTTCCTCGTGAGGCATCGGAGCGGGACAAGGTCCAGACTCTTTTTTCAGGACGAAACCCAGGAAGAGAAGCATCGATCGATTGCAAGATCGATGGCGTGAATCGGTGAAGGATCGGTGGACGTACCGACTTATATCGACGCCAGAAGTGTGGCTGGGGCGAAAGCATGGCGAGGTAAATTTCCACCTCACGCAGCTGCTTATTGGGCATGGATGCTGTTACTGTAGCGGTTTACAGATTAATATAAAATAAGTCATATTGTAAGTTGGCTAGTATAATCATAGATTTTTAATTGATATAGTATGTCCTTTGATCACTAAAAACAGGCTTTAGTGTATAAAACTACTTAATTGTTCTACTTTGATTATATTAACTCGTTGTCTCAAAACATCTTTTTATGTTTTTGCTTAAGTAAACATTTCTTACTCTAAGCCGATTGAAAATACTTCATGCTTTCTTCTGTTTTCTCCTTGCTTTATTTACTCGTTGTCTTCTGCTCGCTAAATATGTTTTTGTTTTAAATATTATATCCTTCTTAAGATCAATTGAAAATACTTTAAAGTTACTTTTACTCGCTCCTACTCTACTCTACTCTACTCGTTGTTTTTCACTCGTAAGTATTAAGTTGTGTTCACTTCTATATCCTTATATATATACTTCCAAGACTGAAACAAACCACTTTAATCTCTTGGTGGGCACTTAAATAAAGGCGTACATTAGTAACACACAGAGTTAGGCGAGTGCCTAAGTAACAAGTAAGTAAAAAGAAGTACTAAGTAAAAAGTTATCTTTAAGTGGGAAAGTTAAATGTAATCACATAAAACCAAGTTACCTGAACAGGTATGAACACAGCTAAACTGCAACTGTACTTGTAACCTGTAATGCTTGACATTAATTAAACTGTTCTGGACTTACGGAATGCTATAAATGTTGGTTGCATTTTGAAGAATGAACGAGTATAATGCGGATGTGCATTTAATGAAGCTCAAGGATGTCAAAGCTAAATGACTGCGCATTCGCGTTGTCATCCCCAAATTAATGAATGAGTATATAGAATCGTTGCCAATCGGCCAAGCTGCCAAGTGGCCAAGGCAATCAATTTGGCGTTAACAGTTTGCGGCCAGACTGTGTGGCGGGTCCAAGCTGTTGCTTGTTGTTGCTGTTGATAGCGTTTTAATTAAATTTTAATAACAATGCTAACATACACACACACACACACACACACACACAGAACGACAACAGCAACAACAAAAACAAATGGAGGAACACGCAAGAGGCAACAAAAGCAAGCCGCTGGCCATTTTAATTAAATTATGCGCAGTGAGCCTCCTAATGATATAATTTAACACCTTGCTGGACTCCGTTGCACAACAACGTCCCCAATATGACAACAAAACAAGAACAAGAACAACCACTAACAGCAATAACAACTTGTGTCCGTCTTAAGTGTTGTCCACTCAATGAGCATAAAATGAACAGCTCTTGTGTCAGTTTCTGGTCTGTGTCTTTTTATCCCTTTTCTACTGTCATTCTTTCTTTGCTTTACCCCCTGCACTTGGTTGCGGTTCATAATGATCATTGTTCTCTTCTTCCCATTGGGGTTTCTCTCGTTTTCTCTGTCGCACCAGACCAATGGAACCAATGTTGTCTAATAGAAATAAATGACATGAGTGTGACAAAATCAAGAATGTATATTGCACCACCTGTTTCTAGAATTTATTTTCCTGTTGGTAATACAATACCTTAAGCTATTTGAATTTAGGTTACAAGTACTTAAAAAAGTTATTAAATATACATGATTCTACAGCTTTGTATTCATTCAATTATTTAATAACCACTTGAACTATGTTTTCTTCTAACGACAGAAAATAATACGACAACGATAATGAAAAATTCACACAATTATATCCGATATTAACCTTTGTTTAACATACGTTAACTTCAAGTACTGTTTAAAAGATAGGATACAATTTAGTAATACACATTATTTAACAAAAGGTTTTTGAATCACCTAATGAAAGTATTGAATGTATTATTATTTAAACATTTATTTATTGAATTTTTTCAATAGACTTATTTTTTTTTAATAAAAAATTTTTTTTTGTTTAATATATTATTTGCTTAAAGCAATCAAACAAACATAACAAATCTCGCATGACTTAATTTTATAAAAAGGATTCTATAAATTGCGTCTGATTGAAAAGTTTATAGAAGATTTACAAGCAATACAGAAATAGATTTATTTTTAAATCTAATCTAAAACGCTTGCAGCCTATGAATTTTAGCTGTTTTATTTTTTATCAAGTGCTACTAATTGAATTCGACAATTTAAATTGAAACAACTTACAAATCATACCAACAAAACCACTTGAGGCACAATTCGTTTACATTTGATTGGTTGAAGACTTAAGTATGCCCAGTTTATGGCTTTAAGAGACTCAGCTAAGCCAAGACTTAATTTTCAAAAAGGCAACATTTCTTGTTGACACCGCAGGCGCATCGACTGTTGTACGCGGCAAGTGGGTGGTGGTGGCATCAAATCAAATTTTGCTACTCACGCATTATTTCAGTAAACAGACAAACAAACAGACAAATGAGATGAGTTGAGATGCGATATGCGAAAAATCCTTGCCAGATATCTAATAAATTATTCAATATTCCACAACCAAACAAATTTTTTAAGGAGCCTTCGGTTTCATACAGAATCTGTTGCCTTCTATACAAAATGTAGAAAGTAAACAAGAATAAGGTATAGGTTGAAAATTGTAATCAGAGAATGGGTTTGGTAACGCGAGTCGTTGGTAATTGAAACATGCCCCAAACAAACCAAACTTCAAACTCATGCCACACACACAAAAATATGTGTTATTGATTGAGTAAATATTTAATGCACTTTTGTATTGCCTCACGCACATTACTTTATTTATACTTAGTATACTTATAGTTTGTTTTGCGTGTGAAGCGGCTTATTACGGTCACGTTCCGCCAATCAAAGTTAAGAATATGCTTGGCGCTTTGCATACGGCTGTCCCTAACACAACCTATCCCTCCCATAGTAGAGGATTTATGTGGAACTGAAGCACCTGGCCAAGTAATAATAGAAAAGGAACACAACACAAGAAAAACAACGAGCACTCAGTAACGCTATTGTATTTCCAGCGGACAATAATGCCGGGAAAATTTATGTAAGCTCCGCTTAAGCGTCCAAAAGAATGGCAAAAAGGAAAATTTCATTTAGTTGCTGCCACGCTGCTGTTGACTTTTGTATAGAATTACAAAGCAGGAATATCTCTATTGCCTGGCATAACGTAGCATCGTAATTCAAAAGCTACTAGGAAAAAGCTTGCGAACTTTTGAATAAACAAACAAAAGTACTTAAAACTCTGCACTTAATAAGGATTTGGAATTGAAAAGCTGTTCCAAAATACATTAATAGCTTTTTCAGTTCTTAAAACCCTTTGTTAACGAATGCTATTTTCATGTTGTATTCGTATAGCATTTTAATAATCAATATGATAAACAATATGTTAATTATTAATAGGAACTTTTGCCATCCATATATTTAAAAAGGGATTCAAATTGCTGATGGTAGTTTTTTACGGTATTCCAATAAAAAATAAATAAAAAAACACACACAATACAATGCGAAAAATCTGTATATTGGTTTTTTTTTGATTTTCAATATTTGCGTATTTATAAAAGATAAGCTGTTTAAAAAAAATAAAAAATTCAACTAGTAAAAAAACATTTCTTTAATGCTAGCACATGTAACACATGTATGCAAAGAGAAAAGCTTAAATTTCTATAACCCTCTCATATATGATTCATGAGTCTTTACCAACAACATTTTAAGCATGATGTATGTTCAACGGCAGGGTTAGTGCTCCCTCCATCCACACCAATAAACAAAAAACTCAACGTTGAACAGCATTTAAACGTGTCCTTTCATGCTTTTTGGTGGGGGTCAAGGTAAACAAACGAAGAAGGCAGTGCCACAAATGTCCCTGGGGCAGTGCCAAGCACACGTGTTTTATTTCACCATGGCCAACAAACGGGTTAAGCAGCAGTTAGGAGGAGCAAGTAACTGTGACTGCTGTAACTGCTGTTTGTCGTTTCCTCTGTCGACGGTTTCGTATTTTACTCGTATTTCTGTCTACTGTTTGCCAAGTAAAAACTGTGTAAAAATCACGTTTAACGCATAAATCTCAAATGCGTTGGCTCTCCACCTAAATTGCACTAAAAATGCAGACGCCAAACAGACAGGAAAATGGGAGGAAAAGAAACTTGCAAATACTTCAGAATTAGCTAAAAATCCCAACGGAATTGAACACAAAAGTTTGAATTTTGTTTGACCTGTTGTCTGGCATTTGTAATATCTAAAAATATCTCTACATTCACTGTGCTTAGCATTTGCTTTCAGTACATTTATTAAACGCATAAGGGACCACAGCCAGAAATGGCTTTCCCGGTTGGTTTATATACCAAAAACATGCATGCAACAAATTTATTTATGAGTCCAAAATTGCTGTAAGTAACACTTAAATGTGCCAACAACATCAAGGGCAGGTCACGGCCCTAATTAGTAACTACTTAAATATTACTATAGTTAATGTTGGTTGGGGAATATACTAATATAAAATTATACTGTTGTGTGGTCTTGTTGTGTTATTTAACTGTTTCTTGGCCGAATATTATGAAGAAATAATTGATATAAATAAAAAATATTTGAACAAGAAAAATGTATGCTTTATTAAGATTTTGTAATTGTTTTAATGTTATAAGCACTAACTAATTAAAATTGTTATACCCTGAACCCATTAAAAATGTGTAAAAAGGGTATAATGGTTTTGTGCAAAAGTATGTAACAGGCAGAAAAAAGCATCTCCGACCCCATTAAGTATATATATTCTTGATCAGCATCAACAACAACAACGCGTCGATCTCAGAGACTATAAGAGCTAAGGACTTGGAACATAAGCTCACCTACATTTTCGATAACTCTTTCCGTTTTCGATATACACATGGGATCGATAAAAACAAAATCTTAAAAATAAAAAATGGAAATGCGTTGGAAACTTTAAGCGAAATAATGACAATCTGTGAAATTTTTATTGAAATCCCTTGAGAAACACCGGAGATATGGAACATTGAAGTTGAGTATGCAGTATGCGCGTGCACACTCACACATACTTGCAAGCACTGACTGTACGCGTTCGGAATATCGTCTAGTCAAGACTTCTCGACTAGAGCCTTCTTACCTCACCTGTGGTTAAATAAATTGAGGTAAATAAAATTCTTTTAGCTATTGCAAATTATACGCTTATCGCATATAATTTTTACCTTTTATGAAATAATTGTTTTTCGATTTGTGTTAAATAATATTTAGTAAAATCTTTTTGTGTAAACAATTTGCTCTGCTCTCAAGAGAGACTTATATTGAACAGCTCTTTGGTTCTCGAAGTGCCAAATCACAAATAATTCATGTATGAAAATTCCTACTCGTGTTACACATACATATATCTTAATAGTACACCTATGTTTACCAATGAAACTCTTATTACTTACTCTCTTCGCAATCCAACTAATGGAGTCCTTTTTATAGGCTGCGCTTAACAACAGCTTCCTTGAACACACAAATACCCTTCCTGTTCGCTGCCACCTTAAGCGCCAAGAAAAAAATCAACAACTATCAACACACAAAAACACACACGCACAACAAATGGCAAACAACAAACGAAGCACAGCAAAACAAATTGAAAGGAAACCCAAACATATCCTTGCGATAGCTAGTTGCACGTGCAACAGCAAACAGCAGCAGAAAATGATTTGGCCCATGCCAAAGTTGTTGTGCAATCCACCTGCCATTGATGTTGTTGTTGTTGTCGTTGCTGACATGCGAACTGCGCATTACGTGAGAAGCAGACTTAATCTGCAGAGACTCAATGTTGGCCAAATTGGTGTCGGCCTTGGCTTAAGTGTGTCTGCGTGTTGCCTCAAAGTAGACCATATAAAATTAGAGCCGTCAAAGAGCGTCAGATAATGCCACAAGTGTCACTTTAACTTCAATATGTTTCTTGTTCTTTTGCTCCTGTCTGTAACTGTGAAGAACATTCGTTTATTGCTGCTACATAGAAATGGGTCTTCTGGTCTACTGACCAGAATCCAAATTCCTTTTTGTTAGTCTGAGCCACGAATCAATTGCATAGATTGGCCGGCATGTGGCTTAAAATAGCAATACTAGCCAATTATGATGCAATTGAATGTCAGTTAATAACATCAGAACAATGGCAATGGTCATTGTACAAAAGGGGGATGGAGAACTGCAAATTGGCCCTGGGCATTGCATACTTAATAGACAATCACACTCCAATAAGCTACCTGCCAACCAAACCGACTGACGGTCGACAGTTATTGAAGCTGAATTCGCAGTTCAGAGGACAACAGCAAAAAATAAATAAGTAAGAACGCTCTAGTCGAGAAATCCAGACTAGACGATACCCTGAACCCTATACTTTACGCGTACAGTACTTTTTACCCATTTTCAATGGGTTCAGGGTATAATAGTGGATATATAGGACAATCCTACGTTTACTAGTCAAAGTGTAAGCTATGATTTTTCTTGGAGCAGTTTTCGAATGTTTGCTTAAAATTCAAAGAAATAATATAGTCCCAATAAAAAAAATAATAGCCAGTAATATTTTTTACTTTTATGTTTACAGCATTTTAAGCGTACACCTTTTAACAGGGTATTTACATTTCGTTTCAGTTTAATTTTTATAAATACCATAAAAAGTAATGAAACATTTCCAAAAACAAACTTATTATGCTTTTGTGTATATTGTTACAAATTTGTCGTAGCTTTGTTGGATTGTGTTTTTGTGTTTAGGGTCAAATTGAGCATAAATATTTGATGGCTGCGCCTATAACGAAGCAATTACAAAAAGTGATCAAAGTATTTACGTGAGTGCCCTACACAAACTGAAATACCTGACTTACGTGGCATAAGAGTAACATGTGTATGCTCTATATATATAATAGCAGGTGGGGGGGGAGGTGAAACTATTTAGCCAGCAGCAGCTAATAGTAGTTATCAAAATGTCAATCGATTCAATGTCAAATCCAAGTTAAATCAATAAACCAAAAGAGGGAAAAAGGGAAGTAGGATTAACAGAAATATAGATGTAGTTTAAAGAGCAAAAAGTAATGGAACACAGCGTGACAGCAATGTGCCTCGAAATATATATATTGCCCAGTTGGCTAGGTAGCACAGCATGGCTTGACTTTGGGGCCACTCCTTTGGCCAGGTCACACCCACACACATGCTCTTAAGTTTAAAACGCCAGCGTTTCCCGCTAAATTGCAACAAATTTCAAGCGTCCGACAAAAACCAAAAAGTTGGGTGATAAACGACCAAACTTAGCCAGATACCAGATTTTAGCTTTCGGCTAGCTGTGTTAACTGCATTTCTATTGTTTCACATTGCACAAAACAATCGTTGCAGAGTAAAAGCAAACATTTCGGCAGGAAAAACTAAAGTGAATGAAAAATCAAAAAAAGGAGCAAAAAGGTTTTTTTTTCTGTTACAGTACATTTGAATGTAGTTTGCGGCTTTCAACTTTTAACGCCAAATAAAGTCGCCAAATAAACTGGAACAGAAAAGCTCTTTCTAGTGGCAGTGATGGTGGTGGTGGTGCTGCTGCTGTTGGTGGTTGTTCAGCGTCTCATTTAACCAAAATATGCTTCAGCTGCGATAATGTTTCGTCTTACCAGCTCTTATTCTTGAGTTTAATATTTGCCTTCTCATTGATATGTGTTGCTTTTTCTTTTTGTTGAGTTCAAAGCTTAATACAGTTATAACCTGCTGCCTAATGCAACCTTTTTAACAGCTGCTTCAAGGTCTTTCCACTTATTGCAGCATCAGTCTAACTTTTTTTTAACATTATCATCCTCAGATGACTTGCAGCACACAGTTTTCTTACTTAACACACCAAAAAATTGTTTTATTTGATTTGTTACAATTTTTCAATAGTTCGAGATATCTTGCTGTTCGTCTGATTTGAAATCCCTTTTGGCATCCTTGAGCTGCAGTTGATTACACCCAAATGCTTTTGAAAATGGCTTCCAATATTTCAGTTAGCTAGCATTTCACAGTTGTTACTTCTGCCCTTAAGGCACATTGCAAATCAATTCTGCCCAGTCATACCGGGCGTATACGTGATCTGGGCAAAAACTTTGCTACGCTTTCAGCTGATTAAGTACAAGCAGCAGACAAATGTAAGTGGAGAAAACAACTTGGCACAATTTTGGCGCTTTTGTTGCGGTCAATTATTTTCAAGAATTCTTACCAAACAAACATTTGAAAGAGAAAAAATAAAGAAAGAAACATAAACAAGTGAAATGTAATGAAAGAAAAAGCGACTTTGGTTGACTTGAAAACGAATTCTTTGGCGCGTCTCTAAGCCGATTATTTAAAGAGAGAGAGAGAGAGATAGAGAGAGAGAGAGAGAGAGCGAGAGTGGTGAGAAAAAGAACCACAAAGTACACTTAATAATTTTCAAGAAGTTAATTTCGAAAGGCGGAGAAAGTAAATAAGTACAGTCTCAAGCGCTGCAAAAATTGCCACTTTGATTAACTAACAATGATGTTGATAATAATGTTTCTTGTTGTTGCCTGGAGCTGTTGCTTTCTCGAATGCAGTTTTAGCTGCCAGATTAAGTGTGTTGCCGACAAGTAAGTTGGCTAAGAGCCAGCATTTGGACTGGCTTAAAGTCAATGCAAATATTTAACTCAGTCCATTTGGCTTTAAAGTCTTTATGCAGCCACTCAATCTACTAATGAAGACAACTTTAGTTTAAGCTTTTCATGTATGTGAATAGTATTTAAGTTCGGTTAAATTTTGTATTTTTCAGTCGTATATTTGATTAATTGATTGACACTCTTGTTCAAAACTAACACCGATTATTAAGTAAACCTCACAGTTCAAGCACAAAACTCAAATCCCTGTCCACTACTTTTACTAACTTTTCAAGTTCAAATACCATAATCCTTGAAGGACTGCAAGCGCACTTATACTTTATAAGTTTCAGTTTAGTCTGCATCACTGGCTGTGCGATAGAACATGAATAAATCAATCAGCATTTAAAAGTTGTAGTTGCCTTATTGAGTGATTGACTAAATGATTGATTGGGTGATCAGCGTGCGCGTTTCACACGCCTCTATTAAACGCTGTTCGTGTGGCTGACCACAGTCTCGGCAATAACCCCCCTCCCTTCCCACCCTTACCATACGATTGCCACCCCTTTAGCCCACACACACATACACACACACCTACAACAAAAACAATTCCCACGCTTCTGTTAGTTGCAAGTGGAGCTCAAAACATTTGCTTTGAGCTGTGTTTTGGCTCAGGGTATTTGGGTTTTATTGAGCCATCGCTTACAATTGTTTAGTGCCAGATTAAAAGAAGGGAAGAATTTAATTTAATTATCGTGACTAACTCTGTGTGTGATGTGCTCCACTTTTTTACGACTAACTGAAATTAAAATTGTTGACACATTTATTTATTTTAATTTATTTACTTATTTTTTGCGTATTGTTTAAACCCGACCTTGAGTAACGTAACAAGCTGAATGCTGGTGTCATCCTAGATTGAATTTGTGTTTAGTTATTTTTTTCGCTTGCCATGATTTGCACTGTTTGGCTATTCAAATGTTCAGGGCACAAAGAGCTGCCAATATCTCATTTGCGACTGGAAATTGTTGACCAAAATAAGAACGCGATTTGCTTGGCAAAATGCCCACAGAGCTAACAATTTACTATATTTAAGAAATATTTAAAAATTTAATAACAATTACTCGTATAAGTTAGAAAGTGCATTAAGTCTTAATAAACTAAAAATATATAAAATATTAAAATATTTGAAATTTTTA
The DNA here is from genome assembly GCA_035044605.1 of Scaptomyza cyrtandrae. Taxonomy (NCBI): domain Eukaryota; kingdom Metazoa; phylum Arthropoda; class Insecta; order Diptera; family Drosophilidae; genus Scaptomyza; species Scaptomyza cyrtandrae. The sequence continues at coordinate 996,973 of JAWNNS010000637.1, forward strand.
AGAATTTAAGTTAATGGAATTTAGATAATGACTATAGAAATTGTTCGAAGAGTTGTTTTGGTTTAACAAAGTGTCAGAAAATGTATTTGAATACACTTAACCTTCTTTCGAATTGACTGACTGACTGATATCAATGCACAGTCTAAGCGGTAAGACAGCGATCTAAAATTTTCTCAAAATGATACTTTATGAATCGTAGATGAACACTTAAATAACTATTTTACAAAATTCATCTGCAAGTGAACCATTTTATGGTAACTTCTCAGGACTGAGTTTTAACTTGTCGTGTAGTCTTTTATATGTAATTGAATGTTTGGGTAAACGATATACCGTTAAGTGCTGGCTGATTAAGTAATAACACACATACTATCCATATGAATGACCTTCGGCCAAAATTAGGCCTGTGTGAGTGTGTTTGCGTGTGTAAATGTCAACCATGTTTTAGTTTCTTTCTCTTTATCTCTTTTTCCCTTGTATGAACATGGTTAGCAGCTGTGGAATGTTGTATTTATGTTGTATAAGGAAAGCGTGCGAATGCCCAGAATTATTGGCAATGGAACAAAACATATACATACGTTGCATATAGAGTAATCAGCCAGCTACCTAAACGACCTTCACAGCTGATGATGCACAGAGGAGGAATTCAAGGGTGAATGTCGAACGGTAGGTGGGCGTGTGATATGCTGCTGTTTTGCCAACAAAGAGCATGCAAAATCATCAGACAGATAAAATGACAAGCTATAAAAAAAATAGTTTAACATGTAGCATAATAGGCAGTGGTAGCAGCAGCGACAACACGGAAACAAATAAAAATCAACAGGATTAAATATGCAGGCGTGACTCTCTGTTTTTGCCTCTCCATCTCTATCGCTCTCTCTCTCTCTCTCTCTCTCTCTCTCTCTCTCTCTCTTTCTCTCTCTCTCTCTCTCTCTCATTGTCTACAGTCTGTCTCTCTGTCCCTTTCTCTATTCAACACGCAAATCCACCATCACACTCACACAGTTAATATCACACTCTTGTTATTTTGCTTCATTCTCTCTGCTGTATTGTGAGCTTTGCCCGGGGCTCGTGTAACAGCCTTGCCCGGCTCTAGCTCGGCTCCAGCTAAGGCTCTGGCTACGCCTACGGCCCCGGCTACAGCTCGGCTCTTGTGCTATTGCTACTGCTGGCCGCTTTGGCGTCGGCCAATCTGTAACATTTTGTCATGTATTTTTGTGCAGTATTCTCGTCGTCGTTGTTGTTGGTCTGCGTCCCTGTCCGTGCCCTTGGAATGTGTTTCACATTGAGCGCAACACAGGCAAATTCAACAAGTAATATAAATGCAAAATGGCAATGATTAACTTAGAAATGCCCTGCTTGGGACTTAACTTAAAAATCTTCACGAAACTTAAAATTAAATCCTCTACTTTATTTTTTACAAAATACCTTAAAATTAAGAATTTTTCAAAATTTCAGACAAATTTTTAATAATCCTTGTTGCAAGTTAGGTCAATTGTTGTTAACAGGTATGATTTATTGACACACCAAAAACTATAAAAAAAAAAAACAAATTAATAAAAAATAATGTTTACTTTTTTACCTTACCTTTTTACCTTGTCTAGAAAATAAGACTTTTTTAAATTAATTTCTGAGTGCAACTTATTTTAATGACTTTTAATAACATTTCTTGAAGAGACCCAGAGACAGACAGTGTGCACTTAAAATCTCCTAAATTACTTTCAAATCGGTTTTATTCCAATATTGAAAACCGCTGTCATCACCATAATCTTCTAAATTAAACTGTTTTATTGTTTTATTTGTTGTGCTCACAACTTTCCTGTCATACGCATCTAATTGCAGGGTATTTAACACGTACTCTTACTGCAGTAGTAGTAGTAGTTCCATGTGCCAGGCCTCTGGCTCTGCATTGAAAATATATAACAATTTTTCTTACGTTTCGCTCGCTGGCTACGCGTAGTACGGCTAAAAAGACATTTGCATTTGGAAATGGGCCCACGTTTTGCGCGGTCGGGCGTCAAATGAGTTGGCACGGCAGCCATTTTATCAAGCCGTGGCCAAAAGAAGCTCTATATTAAATATTTAAACCGCCAACGGCAACAAAATTTAGATATATAGAGGAGGAGATAGGGAAAGAACTCTCACAGCTGTAGAAGTTAAAAGTAAAAAAAAAACATACTCAGCATAAATTGATTTCGTAGATTCGTAGATTCGTTTTCTTGTCGCTTTGACACACACAATTGAATCGTTTCCTGTGCACAAATTCTATTTAATGCCACATGCCACGAAGCATAGACGCATATTCCACGCAACATTTTCGATTGCCTCGCTGCAAGTTGCATAACTCACCCGCTTACCAATAGAACTCCCACACACACGCACACACATTCTTGAACCCATTTGGTTGGCATAGTATGGCTGTGTGTGTTTTGGCTGCTGTTTGGCTTATTCAAGTATTTGTTGCACGTGTTCTCAAAATTCTTTCCCCTTCCTTCTAGCCGCAGCTGCTCTCTCATTTCGTCTCTCTTTCTCACTTAACTAAGGCGCAACATAACCAAATTAAAATTTTGCTTGCGCCAACTGGGCGTATGAATGATATGTGCTGCATGCCAATTTCAAACATTCCCTCTCAGTCCCCTTTCACCTACTCTCGGCACATTTTTGGCAATGAAACTTGTTTGAAAATTCGCAAAACTCAAAATTTTGATTAGGTTTTTTTAAATAACAGGGTATTTAACACAGGTCGTTTTAAATAGCACAGCGTTTGTTATTGTTATTATTTATTGTTAAGCTAAAACAGCCAAAGGCTGTTCTTAGTAAAGCTAGAAATAAACAACTAAGGTTTAGGAAAAGCTTTATGCGGCTGTTATATACACATTTTTTATTAAACAGTAAATATGTAAATTTAGTATTTCTTTTTATACCCTGAACCCATTAAAAATAAGTAAGGGTATAATAGTTTTGTGCAAAATAGCCGTGTCCGTCTGTCTGTCTGTCCGTACGTGTGAACGCGTCGATATCAAAGTCTATAAATTTACGTATGAACGAAATATCTCGTCGTTCAAAATAAGCGTCTCAGGTCAAGATTTCGACACTATATGTTGTAAGGAATTTTGGCCTAAACATATAACAGTGAAGAAATATACCGCAAAAAAGAAAAATCGGCCTCCGATTTCATCAGCGCCCCAGCTTGATTTAACTTGCATTCCTCCTCTGTCTTCTGTTAGTTCAAAAAACTAACAACCCATTTTTTACTGGGCTATCAGAATGTAAGGGGTCTTGGTAGCAAACTTAGTAGTTTATACATTAACAGCCATACTTTTAACTGTCAAGCCGTTGCCTTCACGGAGACATGGTTAAGGAAAGACATCCTTAACTCTGAAATTCTGTCCAGCAAATATTGCATTCAATGCTTATCGCTGTTGATGCTGACTTTTCCTCAGAGACAGTAATATCTGATCTTTCGTCCGATATAGAATTTATTGCTGTGAAGCTGTATTTTCAAGGAGCAAAAATTTTTTTAACCTGCTCATACATACCACCTTCCTCAGACAACTCTGTCTCCGAAATGCTCTCTGATCGTGACCTCTTAATTGTCCTTGGTGATTTCAACATTTCTGAAACCACTTGGATCGCCAATCCTGAGTCGTGTGATTTAACTCCCACGGCTCACAATGATTTTATTATAAACTTATTTGGACTGTCATTAAGTCAAATCAATGCAGTCTCAAACTCATTAAATAAAATGCTTGACCTACACAGGTGAAATACCGTGAAGTGAATCCATCAAGTTATGTCCGTCAATTTCGCAAAACAAATTTTGAAAAACTAACTTGGCTTTTATCCCAGACTGACTGGTCTTGCCTCTGGGGGTCTGATGACTTGGATGTGGCAATCAGTATATTTTACAATAAGCCTATCAGGTCTAGCAAGCCTGCATGGTTTACCCGCGAGTTGACAACTTTAAAAAATAAAACATCAAAACTATACAAGAGTTTCAAGAAAACTAACTCTACAGCAGCTTATTCGCTATACATGATTGCCAGATCAAATTTTTCAGTCCCTAATAACAACTGTTATAGGAATTACCTGTCTCGGTGCAAACTTCAGTTTCAGCGGGATCCTAAGCAGTTTTTTTATTTTGTTAATGCAAAGCGAAGGTCATTCAAGTTACCATCCAATGTATTCTTTGATGACTTAACCGCCAGCTCGGATGAGGCGATTGCTCATCTCTTTGCAAACTTTTTTCAAACGACATATACTTCATGTCACCAGCAAACTGTTTTGCCATACCCTTATACAGTAACTGGAACAAATTGAATTTTTGGACCAGAAATTACAGAAAGCGCTTTACTTAGCGACCTACAAGTCCTTAAGCCCATTTTCTACCCGGGTCCGGACGGAGTACCAAGCTGTGTGCTGCGATACTGCACTCAGGGACTCCTAAAGCCTTTGCATAAATTATCCCTAAAGTTATGCTCTTTTCCGAAAATTTGGAAAGAATCGTTCAATATTCCTTTTCATAAAAAAGGGAATAAATCGAATGTAAAAAACTATAGAGGGATATCAAAATTGTCCGCTATTCCGAAAATTTTTGAAAAATTAATTACTTCCCATCTTCAGCATCTTTGCAAATCCATCGTTTCACCGTATCAACACGGATTTATGAAACAAAGATCCACTACCACTAGCTTGTTAGAACTTACCTCGTTTGTACTTAGTGGTTTCCAGAATAAAATGCAAACTGATGTTATTTATACAGACTTCAGTAAGGCTTTTGATTCCGTCAATCACAATCTTTTGATCCATAAATTATACCTCTTGGGATTTCCAAAAAACCACCTTATTTGGATCAAAGATTACTTAACTTTAAGGACACAAAGGGTACATTTTAAGGGTCTGGTTTCCAAGTCGGTTCAGGTTACCTCTGGTGTGCCTCAGGGAAGTCACCATGAACCATTACTTTTTACACTTTTCTCCCTTCATTTATATCCCACTCACGGGTGTTCATGTTCGCCGATGGTAGTAAATGTTAAGTAATGTCTTTTTATAGACGTACTCCCTTCTTAAATACTTAATCGAATTGAATGGGTGGTAGACTTAGGAATCCTCTTGGATTCAAAACTTAAATTTGATAAGCACATCACCTCCATTGCCATCCGAGCATCTGGTGTCCTGGGATTCATTAAGCGCTGGTCGAAGGAATTCGACGATCCCTATATTACTAAAACCCTTGATACTTCTCTGGTACGTCCGATCCTAGAATATGGATCCTGTATTTGGTACCCCAAATACAGAATTTATCAAGAAAGATCAGAATCGATGCAAATGCAATTTCTGCTTTTTGCTCTCAGGTGTCTCCCCTGGGATACTAACATTAATTTACCCTCTTACAGTAGTAGACTCCTACTAATAAATTTGCCATCCCTATTTGATCGCAGAAAAATGCTTAGTGTTGTCTTTTTACACAAACTTATTAATGGTGAAATAGATTCTTCAGAACTAGTTTTGCAGCTCTCTAGCTTTTTTAATTGTTCCACTTCTAGTGTTTCGCTTAAAATAATAGTTTTGCCCCTCGGTCGGTTGGGTGGGAGGTGGTTTGCGTAATGCTTAGGTCCGCGCGTTAACAAGCCGGTGCTTGGTATCGTTGGGCCACTTGTATGTACTGTCTCGTTTAGTACATCTACGACCAATATATATACATAAGAGCTAGAGACTCCAGGTTTGGAACTTAAGCTCGCCTAATCCCTAGGCAGTACAAGTTTGTTTTCGATAACTCATCCCGTTTCCGATATACAAATGGGATCGATAACAACAAAATAATGAATTTAAAAAAACTTTGAAACGCTGTTTTAAACATTAAGCAAAATAATGGCAATCTGTGAAATTTTTATTGATATGAAACATTGAAGTTGCAGTATGCGCGTACACACACACACACACTCATACTTGCAAGCAACACGTCTAGTCGGGATTTCTCGACTAGAGCCTTCTTACTTGTTCCCTACTATAAATGCCTTATTATACCCTGATCCCATTAAAAATGGGAAAAAAGGGTATAATGAAGTTGTGCAAAAGTATGTAACGGGCAGAAGGAAGCACCTCCGACCCCATAAAGTATATATATTCTTGATCAGGATCAACAGCCGAGTCGATATAGCCATGTCCGTCTGTCCGTCCGTCTGTCCGTCTGTCTGTCCGTCTGTCCGTCTGTCCGTATGTATGAGCCAACCGATCTCAGAGACTATAAGAGCTAGAGACTCCAGATTTGGAACTTAAGCTCGCCTAATCCCTAGGCAGTACAAGTTTGTTTTCGATTTTCGATAACTCATCCCGTTTTTGATATACACATGGGATCGATAACAACAAAATCTTGAATTTGAAAAATCTTTAGATGGCATTTAAATTAATAATCAAAATAATAACAATCTGTGAAATTTTTATTAAAATCGGTTAAGAAACACCGGAGATATGGGACATTGAAGTTGTGTATGCAGTATGCAGTATGTGCGTACATACAAACACACATACTTACAATTACTGACTGTACGCGTAAAGTATAGGGATCAGGGTATCGTCTAGTCGGGATTTCTCGACTAGAGCCTTCTTACTTGTTTTTATGGAAATTTTGTTCAGCAAACATGCTTTAAACTGTCTATAGACTTATTGAGTAGTTGTTAAAAATATTCAACATATTCTTTTACCTGTTCATTATTGCTTAAATATATTCAAGTAACTGCTGAATATATAAATTTTCAGCATGTCAAAAAGCAATAGAATCGATCTCCTTTTTCTCTAAGCCCCAATTAAGAAAGAGATTATATTCAATAATTAAGCCATATCTCAAAAAAGCCATATAAAAAGTTTCCATATCACATATAATTTTTTTTAAATGAATAAAATGCCTTTCAATTACGATGGCCTAATTGCTGTTTCAGGTTCTGCTTCTGCTACTGATTTCAAATCCCAAAACACTCACAGACCCTCTAACTTTGTCGAGTGCATTTTTTGAATAGTTACCCCTAAGCTCAGCCACAAATACTATACTGACCATTCTGTCTGTCCATCACTTTCATCATCTCCCCCTCTTTCTCTCTCTATCTTTCTCGCAATCTGACAATTTCATTAGTCTTATCAATATCAATAGACGCAGAGATTAACTCTGTGTGTCATTGTGCGTTTTGGTTCACCTTAGAATTTTTGTTTTGGGTATTGCAATTGTGTCTGTAGGCGTTCTAATTAAGCCAAAACGCTCTCAGCTCTGCCTGACTGCATGTACTTCAAATGCAGCACCGCACACTGGACACTGGACACAATGAAGAGAGCCGAACAGAACATAGAGCACAAAAATTAATTACATTTCAGACAATGGCCAAGAACTCAATCTGTCACTCAACACAATCGTGTGTTTGTGTGTGAGTTGTGGGTCTATGAAGAGATTTCATGGAAATGTCATATAAACCAAAATTTTTAACTAGTGCCGTTGTTTCATGTGCGTTGCAAGTGGGCGTCGCAAGTGGGCGTTGCAAGTAAGCATGGATGCACTTTACGGCCTGGAACCCCCAATTCAACGGTATAGTTGCGAATTTAATTCACAAAACCGCAACTTTTTGGGCACAATTACCTATGCGCATATCAATCATACGCAACGTTGGTCGTCTCTGGCTCGTGAGTTTTGAATTTATTTTTTGTTATTGTTTGCTGTTGACACCGCTGACAGCACAATTTACGGTAGATTTATCAAATGGCTTCACTTACAATTTCAATTTCCTTGACTTTGATTCCTATTTTCTGTTGATTCGGGCAAATAAAGTTGGTCTGCAAATAAAAAGAGAGAGAGACAAAATATTTACATACAATTTATCGACAATATTAAATGTTTCTTGAAGTTATTTTGCTCAAATATGAAATATTAATCGGAAATTCATGTATTTCAATAATATAATTTTCTCAATAAACACAAACAAAGTTTAAATGTTATTTTAATTTTTTTTTTTAATACGCCTGCAAGGGTTTTGTAATTATTATATTTATAGCTCAAAGAGTGGCTGCCGGCAGTTATTTTGAATATTTTAGCAGAGTTTAAATCCGCTACGTTTGTCACGTTGAAAGACTGAACAAATAAAATGGCGAACTTTTCATTTTTCTATTCTTTTTTGCAGTCTTTTCTATTTTTACATGTGAAGTGAACGAACTAAAGAGTAAACAAGTAAGGCTCTAATAGGCTCAATGTTAACAAGATGAAAAGCTAATGAACAAACGAACAATGGCAATTTGGTTGAAACTCGTATTTAAATTGGCTGAAAAGCTGCTGAAAAGCACTTATATGAAGAGAATGTATTATAAATAAGAACTTTTTTTCAAACTACTTCAACTTATCTTTAAAAAAAATTCTTAAGTCATTTAAAAAAATTCCCTAACATGGGATTCTAAGGATTGATTTTTAGGAAAAGCGTTTATTCAAAGTTTACATATATCATTTGATAATATCAGATCAATTAATTTAACCAATGTCACAGACTAGTACATGCGATTCTCTGTTCATTTGAAAGGAGGAAATACTTTTGCTACAATACCAAAAAACTGCCACCAGTTTCCAAATGACGAAACGAAAGAAGTTTACCCTAAAGCTAAGGCAAATTAAATGGCTCCTTTGATGTAGATCTTAAATCGACCAAAGGAATACATTTTTGCTAAACAAGTCCATCCTAAAACCGATATGGACTTATGGGATCCAGCCTTAACATCTAAAAATGAGATTCTGCAGATATTTCTAAGCATAGCTCTTCGAAGACTGATTGATGCGCCCGACTACTTTAAAAATCTGGTGATCCACAGGGACCTTCGAATTACCACTGTCTCCAAAGAGGTGACCCGATTCAGCCAAAAACATAAGACAGACTCGATCCACACTGCATAAGCTACCTCTCAATCAATTGGATAATCTCACTTAGAATCGCCGACTTAAAAGGCACAACTCTTTAGATTTGCCCTTTGGGCCGCCCTAAGAGTGGTATTTTTACGTAAAGACTGCAAATTATTGTGCATAAATGAAAATTTCGCTGTAATTATAAGATTTTTATAAAATTTACATATTAAACAAGTAAGAAGGCTCTAGTCGAGAAATCCCGACTAGACGATACCCTGAACCCTATACTCTATGCCAGCGGTCGGGGAACTTTTTGAATCATTACCCCAAATTTATTTGTCAAACTTGACTTTACCCCAAAATGTTGTTGTGGAAGTTGCCATTACCCTTTTAATGCATTACGCCATGGCGAAGAGCAAAAAATAGGTCAATAGAATAGAAAATTAAAAATATATATTTCTGAATCATGACCATTACCCCCAGAAATTTCACTTGTACCCCATTTGGGGTAATTTACGCCGGTTCCCCGACCACTGCTCTATGCGTACAGTCAGTGCTTGCAAGTATATGTGTGTGCCTGTATGTACGCACATACTGCATACACAACTTCAATGTTCCATATCACCAGTGGTTCTCAACTGCTTTCAATAATAATGTCACAGATTGTCACTATTTTGTCTAATGTCTCAAATGTTTCAAAGTTTTCCAAATTCAAGATTTTGTTTTTATCGATCCAATGTGTATATCGGAAACGGGAATAGTTATTGAAAATCGAAAACAAACTTTTACTGCCTAGAGATTAGGCGAGCTTAAGTTTCAAAACTGGAGTCTTTAGCTCTTATAGTCTCTGAGATCGAGAGTGAGAGACGTAGAAGTAGATCGAACGCAAGAAGGAGCGAGAGAGCAAGCGAATTGTTGCTGTTAATCAATGTGTTGGCTTGTGCGCTTATGTATAAGAACAGAATATACACATGTACATAGAATATTAACACACATACATCCAATCTATGTGCATGCACATTCACATACATACTTACTTATATATGGCAATAAATTATATTTGTTTGCATGGCCGGCTAAATAATATGTACACTTTTGGTTTACACTGTACACTGCAGATTTATTAAAAGCGAGTTTTGTGCTTTTTGCTTTGAAGGCGAACCCACTCAGCGGTAGCAACGGCGAAATGCGCGCGTCGTTTGCGGCGAATTGGAATTCACACCAAGGAAGTCTTGAGTAGCTGATGCAGAGATCGCGCTCGTACGACAACAAGCGGGCGTCGCTGTTGCCGTTTTCGTCCATGTCACGTGTTGCGTAGGCCATTCCTATCGCCATTCCCTTTATAACCGATTACGTGCCTTAAGTCGACCGCTTGTTTAATACCTTGTAAACAAGGCAGTCTTCGACATTTATGTACGTGAGATTTATCTAGTTTTCTAAACCTGTAAATCTTTTTATTTAGAAAATAAAATCATTTGGCATACTCGTACATACAAACAAACACCTACATGTCGTTTACAGGAAATACATAAAATATAAATAGAAGGGAACAAAATATGTCTGAACTAATACTTTAACTGTTCTTTGAGTATCGCGACGAACATCTTAAGTTATAATATAAGTACAAGGAATAGTAAAACATGCTTCTATAACTATTTTGTCAACCTTGGCGGAGCTAAGTATTGTATCAGCTCCAAAGTATAGAACGTACTAATCCAGTGCTACGTACCCAGAATAACCAAGCAGTCTTCACAGTTTTTTCGATACTCGTGTACCGAATCTTAGAACAATACTGGAAGGTAAGAAATAACAATATAATTGGATGGGCTAGACACAATACACTGTGGCCAAGAACAAGTCCCTAAGCATAGGACCAAAGGTTGAGACCAATGACTGAAAAAATCTTCTTAGGAACTACAAGGTGTCTTGGTCTTGGTTGCCTTATTTCTTGTCCTTATAATCGTAACACCTTTGTGCAGTGCACCCTTGCAGTCTAAAGTTATTTGTCGTTCCACAGCGTATGCTATTTTTGCTTCAGTTACTGTCGATGTAAGAAAAGTCGATGTCCACCCTGTGACAATTAAATGAACAAGCGCAAACGAAGGTGCTTGGGTTATGTTCTTGTGTTGCTAATTATTACCCTACTGTAGCGTGAATCTAAGCCATTCATAGTTAACTTTCTTATTATATTTATCGCAGATTTGGGGTCATTATATCTTTTTCAAGCAATCAATCGTTGGAACACACCGTTAGTCAGACATCCACCAAACTGCAATTTGCTTTCAAGAATGCCTGCACATATCTAAATGATGTATCAGAGCACATTCATCATTTGCTTGTAAAGAAGAAGAATTATGTAGAAATATAGAATGTGACTTAAAAAGTAAGTTGCTTAAGCTTTATGTTTACCATATCCGACAAGTGATCACCATTTTTCTTAACAGATATAAAAGAAACAATGCCAAGAAATTGTTTGCTCAAAGCTGGATGTGACTACACGATAAAAAGTGGAAGGGCAAAAGTACCTAGATATGGCTCTGCCACTTATGAATGACGTGACCAGATTGATTAACGATTTACGGTTTTATGGAGCACAATTACTGGATGGTAGATAATTTCTGTTCTTATAAGGACTTAAAATGATTTTTAATGCTTTTTAAGGTTACGGCAGATTGGGTCTATTGATAAATCAACATGTTCTCACTTTAACTAGGTAAGTGTTGGGAATGTTTATTCAACTCTCGTTTGGTTTCTTGTAATCTAAAGGCCGCGTATATCCTTTCGGACAAGGTTTTTGTATGAAAAAAAAAAATCAAGTCGAGAAGGCTCGCTTAATCTTACGCGTATGGTCATGCCTGCACTACTGGGCTAATGCAAGAAGACTAAACTTTAATTGCACAAAATCTTTAAGCCCTGGGTAAAAAGGGAATAATGGCTTTGTGCAAAAGTATAAATTATACCCTGATCCCATTAAAAATGGGTAAAAAGGGTATAATGGTCTTGTGCAAAAGTATGTAACAGGCAATAGCAAACATCTCCGGCTCCATAATGTATATATATTCTTGATCAGCATTAACACCAGAGTCGAAATAGCCATGTTCATCTATCCATCCGTCCATCCACCAATCCATCCATCCATCCATCCATTCGTCCATCCATCCATCCAGGCATCAATCCATCCATCAATCCATCCATCCATCCATCCATCCATCTATCCATCCATCCATCCGTCCATCCAGGCATCCGTTCGTCCGTCCGTCTGTCCATCTTTATATATGAACGCGTCGATATCAGAGACTATAAGAGCAAGAGACTTCACTTTTGAAACATAAGCTTGCCTAATCCCTAGGCAGAATTTGGAAAACTTTAAGGTGGTTTAAATTATTAAACTAAATAATGAAAATCTATTAAATTTTTATTAAAATTGGTTAAGAAACACCGGAGATATGGAACATTGCCTAATCCCTAGACAGAATTTGGAAAACTTTAAGGTGGTTTGAATTATTAAACTAAATAATGAAAATCTATTAAATTTTTATTAAAATTGGTTAAGAAACACCGGAGATATGGAACATTAAAGTTAAGCGAACTATATGTATACGCGAACACACACACGACTAGTCGGTACTTCTCGACTGGAGCCTTCTTAGTTGTTTTTCATATTGTTTCTGTGTGATTTTAGAATATGTTCCAGATGAGCGTACTTTTAAGTAGTCTAGCCTTGATTCCCGTTCTTTTTGTGGCCCACCAATTGATGTCCCTTTACAGGTAAGTGTATTTTGTTAATCCTTTCTTTATTGTCTTACTTCAGTCAGCGCAAAACTATTCTGCCCATAGCCTCCCAGTTGGCGAAGGAGAACCAGTTATGGTTCCATTAAATGCTGATTCGGTTGTGCAGGATTTAGAGAACTGTTTCTGTAATAGGTTCAACGACAATCGGTATGTTGCTGGTGAAGCAGATACAACCGTTCAATAGACAATAAGTACAGATCTCATGTATTCAAGCAGCAGCAACAAATACAAAATTGCATAACAATGTTGTATCAGGTGTAAGATATACTAGTGTATGCTCTCCACTTGCAGCTCATTGACATCAAAATAAAAATGACTTGAATTGCTCGTAACAACGTAATGTTGAAATGTTGCCAGAAAAAATGGGAGGCGTACATATATCGTATAAGATTGTAGTATCATATTGGAGACATATAAATAAAGTAATTTTTGTAGCTTCTAAGACCTGCGATTCCAAGTTTCTTTCTCATTACGCAGTATTCTTATGTGCGACAAACTTAAAAATCCTGAAATATATCTGAAAAATTTGCATACCTGTAAGAGGCAATTTTAATTATTCTGGATAACAAAGATCCGGAAATTTACTACAAAATGTTTTTTGATGCCATTTTAATTAAACCTACACTATTAAAAGTTCATTAAATATGCCGTTGACAAAATTTAAATAAATAATTTGAGCAAATGCATTTGCTGGCGTCTTTCTTCTCTAGTATTATCTTGCTTTGTCGTATTCGTGACACGTGCCTGTCCAAAAAACAAAGGAAAGAAGAAACAACAAAATCCAAATAGCAACAAAAGCAGCTGTTTGAAAATTTGTTAAGAAAACAAGAATAAAAAATATAAAAGGAAAAAGCCAAAAAGAAGCTACGAAAATTAAAATAAAACAACAAGCGTGCAAAACAAAAGTAAAGTTTAAAGTTTTATTAAAACGCAGAAACCCATTTAATGACTGTCATAACAAACAATGAACAAATTCAAGATTATTTTTCAATCGATCACATGTTTATATCGGAAACGGAAAGAGTTATCGAAAATTTTGAAATAAACTTGTACTAGGAGTTAGGCGAGCTTATGTTCCAAATCTGGAGTCTCTAGCTCTTATAGTCTCTACGATCGACGCGTTCATATATACAGACGGACAGATAGACTGACAGACGGACATGGCTATACCGACTCGGCTGTTGATGCTGATCAAGAATATATATACTTTATGCCTTGTACATACTTTTGCATAAAATCATTATACCCTTTTTACCCATTTTTAATGCGTTCAAGGTATAAAAAAATAAAGAGATCTGAGCATAACAAACTCTGCTGTAAAAATAAAAATGATATAATAAAGCGTCGAGGTTTGCACAATAAAAGAAATATGTGCCAGGCCATTGCATTTTGGACAAAAGGCTCAACATAATTTGCAAAGGACGTTGGCCACAAGCACAAACCAGCAGCAACAGCAACAACAACCAGTTGGTAGTAAAATGAAAAACCAACAAACACAAATCTCCAAACAACAACAAAAGCAACAGCAACAAACAGGCTGCGACAATTTTCGTGATTTATTGCGAGTAAGCTCTTTGTTGCTTATGTTGTGCACAGTCTGGAGGCTGTTGTTGGCTTTTGGGGCTTGACTCTGGTTCTGTAACTTGGTTAAAACGTGTATTTCCTCCTGACCAGAAAAAGAACCGAATACCCAAACCAAGCTCCAAAACCCAAAACAGCAACATCAGCAACACACTGAAACTGAAAGTAATTTATGAGCTTGGTTCGAGTATGGTAACTAACAACAACAATGCAGCCAGTAGCCAGCGTTATCAGTCAAATTGAATGAACTTAATGCCATTCATATGGTATGCTCAAAAAACCAGCTTTTAGTCCTTTGTAGTTACTGTTCACTTGTCTGCTGCCTGACTATTGATGACGCTGCATATCCTGCAGAACGAAAGGAGTTTCCTTATTTTGTTTTTGGTTTTCTTTGGTGCATTGTTTGACACTTCCATTATGGGGATTGAATTATGTAAAAGTTGATGGCAGCAGGGTTTTTATGGTTTGTAAAGGAAAGTAGGAGAATGTAAGTTTATTAGTAGTTTAAGATGATGTAGGGGCATGCAGCAACATCAAACATTAGAAGTAGTGTTGCATTAAAAATAGTAGTAGCGATAGCAGTGTCCGCATAAATAGTAGGAGCAATAGCACAAATAGTAGCAGAAAGTATAAGCAATGAAAGGAATATAATAAATCGTAGAGCTTATAGAAATATTATAGGTAATAGCACTTGTGGAACAAGTACAAGTTAAGTTATGTAAATAAAGGTCGTAGAAAGAAGTTGTGGTGTTTTAATAGGATTACAAATAGTCTAAAATGTACAAATAGTAGCGTCATTATTTGTAGAAATACTATTATAAGTATAAATAGTAGTATTAAAGTTAATAAAAGTATTAGCACCAGCATCAAGTACTGAAATAATTGTTGAAGGCTTGATACGACTTGTAGCAGTAACAAAAAAAAAGCACTTTTCTAACTGAACCTTCTACATTATAAGAAACAAAAAGACTACTTCTGCTATGTTATAAGTTCTACTGATATAAGTTTTAGTACTTTAAGCACCAATCATAGTTTAAATTAAAGTAGTTGTGAGTAACTGTGGAGTTGAATCAATAAGCTTTTAAAATATTTTAATAGATCGAAAGTTTTAAAATTTTTGCACTTAACATTTACGCTATCAATATCAACGTGTGGTTTTACGCAAGTACGCAGAACTTCTAAGACCCATTCGCATGATTTTATAGTATTAAGCATTTACGTAACAGTTATGACTCGAGTAACTGTTGCGCCGTTAAATGTTATGCTGATGATGTCAATCATGCTGTTTATATAACGCAACGTTTGCTAAGGAAAACCACCGTAAGCAGTTATGCTGAGAGGGAGGGATGCTCAGAAAACAAAAACCTTAAGACCATAGTCATAGTACGATAACAAGAACATGGCTTGACGATGTTGTTATTCAATAGTTTTTGGGGGGCAAGCTTTACGGCCAACCAATTGCTGTCTGCTTCGATTGGGTTTTGCACTTTCTAAAGGTCATATGCGCTATCCCTTTGATGTCAGGAAAGGTGATCGAATGGGGAGGGAGGGTGGTGTTGCGAAAGTTATTGGATGTCCCCTCACGGCTAAAGCAATCAGCATGCAAATGCATTAAGAACAAAGCGATAAGGGCCAACAATATATAGTTTTAATCTATTGAGGGAGACTGTGCAACAATGCAATGACTTTTCAATAACATTTGCCAGCCGCACTCAATGCCAAAAACAAAAGACTCTCCTCGGTCCAACAAGGACATTGCCAGACTGCATAGAGAATGTTCTGGTTTGCGAACGTCACACACAAGTGCGATGCACCATTGAGGCCAATCAGCTCAGCTCAGCTCATGCTTATGATGGAAATGAGCAGATATGTGTGTGTGTGTGTGTGGCAAGGTCAGAAGGTTGCGGTCACGCAAAAAAAAGAAACCTAAGAGTTTTGGAAATTTTAAAGGCAAGTAATGTCCTAATATTAATAGTATTTATAGCAATAATAATAATAACAAAACAAAACTTAATGCGACATACACAAATTCTGTACAAATTGAAAGCAAACAAAAGTCAACTCAAAAAGTCGCATATTAAGTATATTCCCCAGGTAGCCGATACCAAATAAAAAAAACTTTACTCGAACGAGCACGTTTCGTATACTTTGGTGGTCCCTTTGGCAGCCAATTATTGCCAAGGTGTAACAAGTAATAGTAGAAGGGTGTGTGATTCTAGATGACTGCTAGAAGATGGAACAAACACAGAAAGTGTACAACTATTTAACGGAGCCCAAACTTAAATAGTGTTGTTTGTTGAACGGTGTGTGAACTGTGTGATTGTTGAATAAATACAAACCATATATATACCTTTATTATTTGGTTAAATTCTCAGGCCGAATTACTTTACTTGCTGCAAATATTACCCAATCGTCGTGGGATTGTCTGAGAAGTTTTGTTTGTATTATAAGGTGTTGCTTAAGAAACTGTTAAGCATTGCAAAAGAATTCGAGTTAAAAGTTTCTGAAAATAGTTACCTAACTAAACCACCAATCATTCAAAAATTCCTTAGCTTAGCTTTACTAAGAACACATCGTAACAGTAATATCGTATTTCAATTTTCTGTACCCAGGACAGACACATGTACTTAGCATGTAATGGGAGTATGGAAATTGAAAAGTATTATTATTTTTCTGTACAAGTATATAACAAAATCTTTATGCCATCTACAACAGCATATAAACTATATGTATAAACTATATATAAGAATGTCAAAATTTAATATGAACATTTTAAGGAAAATACAACTTGAACAAGTAAGAAGGCTCTAGTCGAGAAATCCCGACTAGACGATACCCTGATCCCTATACTTTACGCGTACAGTCAGTGTTTGCAAGTATGTGTGTTTGTATGTACGCACATACTGCATACTGCATACACAACTTCAATGTCCCATATCTCCGGTGTTTCTTAACCGATTTTAATAAAAATTTCACAGATTGTTGTTATTTTGATTAATAATTCAAATGTCATCTAAAGTTTTTTCAAATTCAAGATTTTATTGTTATCGATCCCATGTGTATATCGGAAACGGGATGAGTTATCGAAAATCGAAAACAAACTTGTACTGCCTAGGGATTAGGCGAGCTTAAGTTCCAAATCTGGAGTCTCTAGCTTTTATAGTCTCTGAGATCGGTTGGCTCATACATACGGACAGACAGACGGACAGACGGACGGACAGACGGACGGACAGACGGACATGGCTATATCGACTCGGCTGTTGATGCTGATCAATAATATATATACTTTATGGGGTCGGAGAAGCTTCCTTCTGCCCGTTACATACTTTTGCACAACTTCATTATACCCTTTTTTCCCATTTTTAATAGGATCAGGGTATAAAAATATAAGATTCTTCCAATCAAAGCAAACATTACTTTAAAGTGAAGCTATCTAAGATTTTCATACATAGTAACACTAAGCTTTAAGTGAGCTTTAAGCACAACATCATTATTTATCTGACAGCAGCTTAAATAGAGAACATTAATTCTGATTAGAAACATTTATTTTCACAAATGCTATTTTAGCTATTTTATTTTGTAGATATATCTTTATCGTAACAGCAGTACAAAAAACAATCTGCCAACTGATATGCGAAGGTTACCTGGCACTTCCTACCAGTTTTGCCAATTTCACATCTCCCAACCCTGCCGCAATAGAATCATCATCATCATCTTTATTATGTTCATCACGCCGTTGATTCGGACATTTCACGCAATGTGGGCTCTTCATTAATGGGGCCAAAGCTAACAAGTTAAGTTTGTGAAATGGTGCAAGGACTCTTCTCTTCTTTTCTCTCTCTCTCTCTCTCTCTCTCTCTCTCTCTCTCTCTCTCTCTCTCTTTCTGTCGCTCTTTTTCTGACGCTCTCGCTTTATCTCTATCTCGAAGCAAGGACGAAGGAATTCCTGTGTAGCAATCAGGTTGGGACTGTGACAGTTTTCTATGTTTTTTGTTGCTTTTCATTTCCTTATTTGTTCAACAAGTTCCGCTGTGACACAGACCAAAACAAAAAATAAAAAAATAAAATGCCCAGCTAGGACTTTGGAGACACGCACAAAACGGACCGAAAAACTTTGGCACGCCAACAGGGGGGAGATGAAATGGTAGGAAAATGCCAGAAATATTTAAGGGGGGTTCCAGTGGCAGTTTTATGCGCTTATAATCATCACACATACACAATATTGGTACAAACACATATTTCTTTTTTTTTTGTATTTAGGTATTTATCGTGTTTGTTTGGCTCCGCATCGATTTGTTTGGCATTTGTTGCATGCTGTAAGGACACGCAAAGGAACTCGTTTCTGCCCCTCTACACGGTTTTGTTTGTGTGACTTGTTCACTTTGACTTGAGTTGAGTTGAGTTGAGCCCCTTCACTTTGGTCACATGTTATTTATGTCGTAATGTGTTGTCTAGGCGGTGCGGGTGCGGGTGCGGAAGGGAACGGGGTAGTTGCGAAGGGCGGTGTGCTAAAACAAGACTAAGAAGTTTGTAAGCCTGTAAGTGCGTGTTTATTGGCTCTGTCGTTTGTGAGTGGTTTTTCGGGGAAAGGGTAGGCCAGCAGCCTGGCCAAAAAAAAAAGTCTTAAGAATCCTGTAATTGGTACTTGAGTTTACTCAGCTCATTCTCTATCTCTCACTCACTCTTTTTTCTCTTCTCCCTTTTGGTGTGTTTGTGTGGTGTGTGTGTGTTGTGTATGTGTGGTGTTGTTGGTGTGTGTCTGTGTGTGTGCTTATGACAAACTCATTTAATATTTATTAACTTATTTGGTAGGCTCTCGGGCTTTATTTTCATTTGGCACGTACCAAAACAAACATTTAGTGTTGCTTTCTTATGCGAATGCTCTACTTATTTCAAGAGTTTTATAAGCTAAGTCACCTATTTTGTGTCGAGTGCTTAATAATCTACACTTGAGTTTGAGTAAAGTAATAAACACTTAGAGAAGTTTTGCGCTCAAAATTAATGACAACTTGAGTATATTTCTTAAATTTATAATCAAATAACATCAAATGTTAATCATCATAAGCTTAAGATTCTGCAGATTTAAATTTTTTTAAAACTACAAAATAGGATCTTATTTTGTCTCTCTGTTATTATTTTTAAAATTTATAACTTACTTAGATCTATGTTTAAAATAAAGATTTATATATTAAAGATTTTAAAACACTGAACAATATATTTTCTTGGTTTTATAATAAAAAAAGTTTTTTACATAAAATTTTTATGAAAATGTAAATTAAATTTCTCATACAGCTTAAAGCATTATATGCCTGCTTTTATGTAAAATAAGCCATTAAATAGTTACTTTAATTATTAAAAAAAAATATTTTTTACTCCGAAATCTCTTTCAAATAATAGTAATTTGAAAGTGTATCTTTTACATCCCTACATTCTGCGATATATATATATTGTTCCCTTTTTATACCCTGATCCCATTAAAAATGGGAAAAAAGGGTATCATGAAGTTGTGCAAAAGTATGTAACAGGCAGAAGGAAGCATCTCCGACCCCATAAAATATATATATTCTTTATCAGCATCAACAGTCGAGTCGATATAGACATGTCCGTCTGTCCGTCTGTCCGTCCGTCCGTCTGTCCGTCTGTATGTATGAACGCGTCGATCTCAGAGACTATAAGAGCTAGAGACTCCAGATTTGGAACTTAAGCTCGCCTAATCCCTAGGCAGTACAAGTTTGTTTTCGATTTTCGATAACTCATCCCGTTTCCGATACACACATGGGATCGATAACAACAAAATCTTGAAATTGAAAATTTTAGATGGCATTTGAATTATTAATCAAAATAATAACAATCTGTGAAATTTTTATTAAAATCGGTTAAGAAACACTGGAGATATGGAACCTTGAAGTTGAGTATGCAGTATGCCGTATGGTCGTACACACACGCACACATACTTGCAAGCACTGACTGTACGCGTAAGGTATAGGGATCAGGGTATCGTCTAGTCGGGATTTCTCGACTAGAGCCTTCTTACTTGTTTTTTTGTACTGTTTACCAACATAAGTGAATTCTGTTATAATTTCAACCAAACTCCCTCTTTTCCTTTAAACACCGTGCCCTGGTTCGCTTTTGTTAAACTGTAGCAATGCAATTAAAAAGTTGTGTCGAAGCGGTTTTATATATCTTTTAATATCGTTCGCATTTTTGTTTTCACATATTTAAGGGTTTAAAAACAATTATTAAAAGCAAACTGGTGGCAAACAACACACACGCAGTTATTTGGTATATTTTCAGCAAATATTTTACCGCAAATAACGCGAAAAGAAAATTTATAAAAAAACAAGTAAAAAGGCTCTAGTCGAGAAATTCCGACTAGACGATACCCTGAACCTCATACTTTACGCGTACAGTCAGTGCTTGCAAGTATGTGTGTATGTGAGTACGCGCATGCTGCGTACTGCGTACACAACTTCAATGTCCCATATCTCCGGTGTTTCTCAGCCGATTTCAATAAAAATTTCACAGATTGTCATTATTTTGTTCATTATTTCAAATGCTATCTCAAAGTTTTCAAAATTCAATATTTTGTTGTTATCGATCCCATGTGTATATCGAAAACGGGGAGAGTTTTCGAAAATCGAAAACAAATTCCAAATCTGGAGTCCCTAGCTCTTATAGTCTCTGAGATCGAAGCGTTCATACATACAGACAGACGGACAGACCGACATGGCTATATCGACTCGACTGTTGATGCTGATAAAGAATATATATACTTTATAATGCTGGAGATGCTTCCTTCTGCCTGTTACATACTTTTGCACAACTTCATGATACCCTTTTTCCCATTTTTAATGGGATCAGGGTATAAAAACGGCAGCAGCTATAAAATGCAAAGCATGACGCTGTAAATTTGTTTGCATCGATTCGATTAAAGAATGGCAATAAACAAATTACCACAAAGCAAATAAAGAGCGTGTACAACAGCCATGAATGAATATGAATACATATGTGAACATGACTGTGAAGAGCATTTAATGAATGTTGTGCGTGCTGAACAACTGATGAATGTTACAGTTATTGTTGTTGCTGCTGCTGCTTCTGCTTCTGAGAAGTTTCCCAGGCTGATCAGATCGCATTTCGGACATTTTGTGGTTGGTAGGTAACTTGGACTTTTATGCTTTTGGTACTTTTTGTCTCTCTCTCTATCTTGGTCTGCGTTTGCTGTGAACTTTGCGACTGCGAGCAGGGCAGCTGTGTTATTGTTTTTAGTTGCTAAGCTTTTTTTGGTACATAAGAGTTCATTCAACTTGCAATTGTTGCTGGACGAGATTTCGTTGATGAAACTGAGCACTTGAGAATATAACACTGAGATAATAATGAGTTGTACGTAAGTTTGTGGGAAGTGGGTAAAGATATAATTAAAAGGGCATGTTAACTGAAACTTTTTCTTTAATTATGTGTGTTAATTATGCTAATGTCGGCGTTCTAAGAATATCAAAGATCTATCATGTACAGTGGTCTAAAAACACTTAATTTTGCGTTAGAAAAAAAACTTTTAATTTTACGAAGCTTTTGTTGTTTATTTGAGTCATTAAATAGCTAATTTAAAATAAATTTTTCTTATTAACCATTCTAGTTACCAAAAGTTCATATACCACTGTGCAGAGTTTCTGTTTGCCTATTCTATTCGCACTTAGTACTTGCTTATACATATGTAAATTTTGTATTTAACTCCTCTCATATATATATTGAGGCAACATAATGTGCATTTAAATAAACAATAAACAGACATTGCAAAACCAGCTAAGCTGAACCAAGCTCCAAAAGCAATAGCAAACCCAAAACTCATTCAACGAACCAGAACGAGAACAAGTGCAACAGGCAGTCGGCTCGGCTCGTAAAGGCAAACAAAAATACAAAAAACCGGCCAACAACAAACTAACAACAACAAAAACAAACAGCTGCTGCTGCTGCAAAGAAAACAAACCCAACAAATAAAATGAAATGAAGTAAAATAAACTTGTTGCAAGTGCGACCAAGTGCCAGAGTCTTCAATTCCCGATGTTAACTTTGTCTTTTTACCCATTTGATTTAGCTGCTGTCGTTTGAGCTCGACATCCCTATCGCTGTCGCTCTCTCTCTCTCTCTCTCGCTGTTCGTTACTGTTGACTGTTGCGCAACAAGTTGGTTTTTAAGGCCAAGACCAAAAAGTCAAACAACATGCGAGCAACGGTTTTACCAGCTTCTGCTTCTGCTGCTGCTTCTTCTGCTTCGTTATGTTTCTGCTGTTTATTCACTTGACTTCAAATGCACTCGAAGGAAATGGGGCTAGCAGTGGCAACCGGCATTGGCAACAGATAATAACAAAAACAACAACAACAGCTAACTGAAAACACAGTTAACACACATTGACAACGGCCATAACGATAACACCGGCAGCAAAGTATTAAACAACAACAACAACAACGGAAGCTATAAGATTCTGCCTGATTCTTTAATATGTGGAGCAGCAGACGAGTTAAGTCAAAAGTGCACTGGGATTATGTTTGTCGTCAAAGGGAGGTGTGCGAGCAGTAAAGCCAATGGGCTTGTTATGTCTATAACGGATGTGCGTACATCTCCCTCTCCTTCTCTTTCTCTCTCTCTCTCTCTCTCTCTCTCTCTCTCACTCTTTCGTTGTAAATTTCCCAGTCTGGGACTTCAAGTCGAAGTTTAGCTGCTTGAAGTGCGCGAAAAAAGGTATCAAGCGCCTCTTTATTTTTTGCTCTCTCAAGTGAGTGTGTGTGTCTGTGTGTGTCGTTATAAAGTGTAGCAGCACATTGATAGGGATTGCGTCAGCCAATTGTCTGTAAATTGGCAAAAACAGAACTAAGTGCTAGTAGTTTTAAATATTTTTAGTTATTTATTTTAGTGGATAAATAAGCACACTTTTACTTAAAATTTTTGCTTTGAAAAACAGCTTTATAAAAGCTTTGCTTAAAATAATCATTTGTTTTTTGTGCTTGCACTCTCTTCTTCTCTGTCTTGCCCTCTCAAACACATGGGCGCTAAAAGTGTCAAACGCACAAGAAAAAGTTGAACGTGACGCGCTTTGTTAAGCTCTTTCCGCGTACCCCTTCCATTTCCATTTCCACTTCGCATCGTCTAATAAATGAGCAAACGAAAGACCTGGCTGTAAGAGCAGTAGAAACAAACAGTTAAGTAGGCGCAGCTCAAAGCTCAAAAGGCAAAGTAAAGCTGCTTAGTATTTGTCTTGCTCCTCTTTCTCTTTCTGTATCAGATTCTGTTTTGGTTTTGCTTGCCGAAATGTGTGTGTGTGAGTTGTTGTTGAGTTTCTGTTGTTGTTTTGCGGTTTTTCTAGTCGTTTGCCTAACATGTCAACAAATTTGTTTGCTGATTAGAGTATAGCAACCAGATTGACTACTTGTGTGTGTGTGTGTGTGATTTTCTGATTTGTTTCGTGTGTTTGTGTGTGGGAGAGGGGAGTGAGAATTGCACTGCAAAAAGCACAAAGCGCAGCAGCTGATTTGGTTGATTTTATTTGGCCTCTTGCACAATATTTCTTATTTTATTTGTATTATATTAAGTATTTTTTGGAACTGCAGAGACACGATACATTGCATAATCGAGACAAACGTTGAGACAACAATAAATCCGACTCCGACACCAACAACAACAAGAAACAATAACAATAAGTCCATTTATACACCCACAAAAACAGTGACAGCCAGCAACCGGTTTTCCGTTTATGTGTTTGGTTGCTTTTGTTGTTGTTGCTATTGCTTTCAGCTCGCTTTGCAAATAAAAGTAATAATGGTTAGAGCTGAACCCAAAAACTTGAAATGCGCATAAAACTTCAAATGCAAGAGAAAGACTATGACGCCAGGGGGCGCAACGCACGTTAACCCAGTGCCCTCGGTTTGCTTCCAAACTGACTGCGCGCAATAATTATGACACTCTTTTGGCGACAAAAGGAAAGGGTATATTGCTTGCTTGTTTAAGTTTGCCGCAAAGCTTTACAAACAAGTTTTAAATAGTAGATGTAAATTTCTCAAGTAGTATTAGTTTTTTTTTTCAACATGAGTATGTCAAAATTAGCTTGTGGCGAAATTTAACATCTTAAACGTTTAATTCATGGTGATCTGCTTCGATCAATCGATTTATGATAGGGTATATAAAGTAAGTTTCCATCTCTCACTCTCTCTCCCGCTGATCACAGCCTCGCTTAGAGTCTCTGTTAAACTCTAGTTTCATGCACCGTAATTTGTACAGCACGTAACACTTAACTTTGCCTAAAAGCAAGAAACAACAAACAGCAAAAGAAGTAAAACAAAAAACTCGTTAGGCACTGCAACTTTTTTGTGTTTGTAGTAGTTGTTGCGTGCTTGCCACAGCGTGTGGCGAGTGCGTGCGTCCGCAATCAGCGGTGGCATCAGCCGGTCTCTCAAGTCGCACAAACCCCCGGGCCGTGTTCTGACTCTTAGCCAGTTGCGGTTTTTTATCTTTTAATTTGCTCAACTGTGCAATGAGGCTGAGACAGAATTTTCTAGGGCTGCTGCTTCTGCTGTTGCTGTCTTTTTGTACCATCAACTTTTGCAACTTTCACAATTTGTGCTAAGTGCGATTTCTGATTTATATGACACTGGTAAAAGAAAAAAAAAAGTGCCAGGAGGGTAGAAGAAGAGGTACGAAAATGTCAGCTGGCAAAATAGAAGTTTGCTAATGCACAAACCACCCTCAATTTATATCCCTGTGGATGGTTGATGTACCCGCTAAACGGCAAAATTACTCGAGTTACGTACAATTAAACAAAAATGTATATGCAAATCTTTTAAGCTATTTTCTGCATTTAAATTGTGCACTCAGTCGAATAGTGACAAATAACTGGAGCAATAAAAAACTTGAAACTTCTTAGACAATATAAAATTAGAATATAGCTGTGCATTTAAAATCAGCCAAGCAGAAAATATATATATTTCCTGAAACGTTCAAGAACTTTGAAGAGTGCCCACAAAAACTTTCACTGCTACGAGTTGCCTTTAAATACCTATGAAACATTTTCATTTTGCCCAGTCACTCTGAGCAATCATCAGCTTCTAATTACATCTTTAACGACGAGAGAGAGAGAGAGAGAGAGAGAGAGAGAGAGAGAGAGAGAGAGAGATAGAGGAAAGGAGAGCAAATTAGAGAGAACTAAAATAAATCTTCATTTCATGCTGGCAATGCAAATAACTCAAAATGCTCTTAATTATGACAAAGGTTCTTACCAAAAAAAAAAAAAGACTAACAAAAATATTATTTATCACGTTGATACCGAAATAAATGGTAATCGTTAACTTTTTTTTAAGCCTGTCAAAATTTTTGGTGACTTTAACTTGGTGACTTTTCCATATTAAAAGTCATGTGTTTTCGCTTATTAAACAAACAACGAACACACAACTTTGCAGATCATAATAAAAATACAAACAAAAAAAAAAACATCTGCTTCGGGTACAATAACTTTCAACACTTTCTTGAGCACGCAACAAAGACAACAACAGCATTTATTTATTTTGCGACTCATTAAAACCAAACAAAAGTGAATGAAAAAAACCATATATTTCCTTACCTGCCAGCAGTTATAACAAAAATAAAATATATATATATTACTATATGTACATATATATTTTTAGTGGGTGGCCCTTTTTGTTAACTGAAGGTTTTTGTTGTTGTTTGCTATAAGCCGCTTAACTGCAATTAGGTAACAGACACAAGTGGGCTATAAAAAAATATTGGGCAAACACAAATTGAGCATAGTGTAAGTAAGCATTTTTTGTATTGTTGTTTTTGTTGTTATGTGCCATCCTCTGCGAAATTGCAATTAGCAAATAATTGATAAAAAAAAAGTTTCCTCTTTTAAAAGTTTTTTTTTGTCGTAGTGTTTGCCAATGCCAACTGGCAATGCATTTTACGTAAGCCTTTGTCTTTGTTTTTGTTGTTGATGCGTGGGTGCTGCTCAAGTACTTGCCATGCTCATTTGCAACGCTTTGATGCTTGCCCCAGAGACGCGTAGTTCCGTTTCGCGGCATCATCACCATCAGCAGCAGCAGCAACAATCTCATCTACATCATCATTAAATTCATCATCATTAACAATTACATTGACGCCTGTGCCAGTTGGTATTCATATGTTTTAGAAAACCAAGATATGTCCACTCGATAAAGCAGCTTGTTAATTATAACTATGCGGCTGAAGCTTACATACAGCTGCCTGCTTGAAGTTACACTTGGCCAAGTTTTAGTCTTCAAAATAGTTTACTTTTATGCAGATTAAAAGATTAAAAGTATAAGCAATTAAATCTTATGAAAATTTTGAAAAAGTACCATATAAATAGTTTGTAGTTAAGCTCTTGACACTTATCCTACTACTTGAATTGCCCTTTGCTATAAATCTTTTGACTGGCTTTAATTTAGCATCCTATGTTGCCTTCCGGTTGCTTGTGCACGTGCCTTTGTTGCGTAACCTGTCAAACAGTATGCAAAATGCAGAAAAGAAAAGCTTTGTAACTGTCCGAGAATAAACACTCTTAGAGCTATCAAAAAAGGACAACGATATATGCCATTCAAAGGATGATAGAAAATTTTAAACAGATAAGCTCTTCAGTAAACAATAATATAGTATTCAGCTGCCTAAACATTTTAATACATAAAATTATTTTCCTAAAGTTTTTCCTAAGTTTGTTACATTTTCTTCCAACACTTTTCTCACAAATTGTTGTTCAAAATGTATTTTTAATTAACAATTAGATAATCTTTCTTTATTTAATTAAAGCTGATGGGATCTTGCATAAATTAAACTTGTTAAATGCAGAGAGTAAAAATTTTTCTTGATTCAATTATTTAAAACTATTATAACTTTAACATTTTCTGACAAACAACAACAAGTATGAAGTAAAATGAATCACTTGCCTTTTCCAAGCATATGCATATATATACATATATATCAAAGCAGATGTCGTCTCTGGGCAGCTGGACACTGTCGGCAGTGCGAGTTGAGGGAGAATAAAATTAATTATGTAAATAAGTACAGTGAAAAAGATGCAAGGCTGAAAGCTCAAGTCTCAAATAATACATTTCCAAAAAGGTCGTCCGATTTATGAAACGGGTTCGCGTCAAAAGTTTTTCTCTTTCTTGGTATCTTCGTCATTTTTGTGCTTGGCCGGGCGGCCAATTAATTAAATCTTGGCGAGTTGCATTACGCAAGAGAAGTTCTTGTCCGGCCAGTTGTTTTTGTTTGTTTTTGTTTTTATTACCTTTAACGGTCGCAACACAACGATTTACATAATATTTCTATATAATTTCATTATAATGATTATGATTATTATTATTTGCGCCTTGTTTGGCAGGCACGTCACATTTTTGACGGTGACCTCGTCGCCTCCGAAACGTCAAAAAGAAGCCGAAAACCGGCTGCGACTCTTGCGTCTGTTGGCATTAGCTTTGGAGTCTTGGCCATGCGCCAGAAACGTTGCCAAAAGCTTTGTTGCTGCTAAACTGGCTCAAAGCCGGCCCTGGTTTTGTTATATCTGACTGTTCTTCTTCTACATGCATCGCTTTTTTAATTCTAATTTTATAACGCGCAAATCTTCAAGATATTTTATTTGTTTTTATACCCTGATCCCATTAAAAATGGGAAAAAGGGTATCATGAAGTTGTGCAAAAGTATGTAACAGGCAGAAGGAAGCATCTCCGACCCCATAAAATATATATATTCTTTATCAGCATCAACAGTCGAGTCGATATAGACATGTCCGTCTGTCCGTCTGTCCGTC
Organism: Scaptomyza cyrtandrae; assembly: GCA_035044605.1. NCBI lineage: Eukaryota > Metazoa > Arthropoda > Insecta > Diptera > Drosophilidae > Scaptomyza > Scaptomyza cyrtandrae. The sequence continues at coordinate 1,025,022 of JAWNNS010000637.1, forward strand.
CGTCCGTCTGTCCGTCTGTATGTATGAACGCGTCGATCTCAGAGACTATAAGAGCTAGAGACTCCAGATTTCGAGCTTAAGCTCGCCTAATCCCTAGGCAGTACAAGTTTGTTTTCGATTTTCGATAACTCATCCCGTTTCCGATATACACATGGGATCGATAACAACAAAATCTTGAATTTTGAAAACTTTGAGATGTCATTTGAAATAATGAACAAAATAATGACAATCTGTGAAATTTTTATTGAAATCGGTTAAAAAACACCGGAGATATGGGACATTGAAGTTGTGTATGCAGTATGCAGTATGTGCGTACATACAAACACACATACTTGCAAACACTGATTGTACGCGTAAAGTATAGGGATCAGGGTATCGTCTAGTCGGGATTTCTCGACTAGAGCCTTCTTACTTGTTTTTTTTTCGTTTTATTTATGATTCTTGTCGCAATGTTTTAACAAAAAATCGCCTTTTTGTGTTGATTTCGAATTATTGTTTTGGCCAGGCTCATTATCCATTGCTAATTCATTACAATAGTTCCATAATTTTTTGGTAATTTGGTTATGTTCCTGTTGCCAAGGCTTGTTAATTATTGCTTAATTGCTTGCATAGCAATAGTTCTAAAATAAATATGCCTTTTAGGTCAGATTAGTGAGCAACCTTAAAAATTAAACTTAACATTAAGAGGTTAAATAATTTCTCTCTCATGCTATTTTAAGGTCTTTTTAAAGAATTTTCGTTCAATAAGCTATAAATTAAAGAAAAGTGTTTAACAAGTTGGTGTGTAGCTATATAAAATGTATTTTATAGAGAATTTTCAGTTCAAAGCTTAGCTTGAAAATATGTCAATAAACTTAATTTTTTAGTTGATAGTATATTATTGTTCGAAATTCATATATATATATATTTTTTTGTATTAAGAATAAAATAATTATGTTAATTTAATATTGTTGTTATATTTGGTATTTGTTAAGTTTCCCTTTAAGTCAGTTTTTAAATCAACAAATTAAGCCTTAAACAAATGGTTCACATTATTTTATAATATATGTAGCTTATTATTCATAATCTGGTGCACGCTGCATGTGGCAATGAAATTTATTTTAAATATATTTTGCCAGCCAAATACAATGGCGGCCAAACAAAACGAGAACACATTATGTATACGCAACGTTGAACAAGGCGAAGCTTGGCCAGCTCGCTTTTCGTGTGCTAATTTGCAGTTGAATGGCGCTTTAACAGCAGCAACATCAAGCAACAAGCAAAGAGCAGCAGATGCCAAAGCTGCATTGCAACAACCTCAACCTCAAACGCCCTCCTTCTCCCCGCTCTCACTTTCTCTCTGCCAACATCAACAACATTATGACGGTACGCGACATGACAGTAATTAACATAATAATCCATTTTGCTGGCTGCAAGCCATTGAAAGAAAGAAGCTGCCAGGCTCGGAAAAAGAAAGAGGGGCAGCAACTGTTGCATTTAAAATGGAGCCCCATTCTCTTTGGCTGCCTGTGGATCTGGTTACTCTATTGGGTTAACTAGATGGGCGTCAGCGGGGTTAAGCCGCCACATCACGACCGCGTCGTTCGATTCTTTTCGGGCGCTGGCACGTTCAATTTAACCGAATATTAGATGAGGCTGCTGCGTTTGCTGGTGCTCCAAACCCAATAAATTGGAATCAAAACACGCCTATCCCTTCCCCTTTGTCTCCTCTCTTAATAGAAAATTCTGACAGCATTTTTGAAAAAGCACTTGACTTGAAAAACTGACATTGCCAGCGAACCAGAACGTGCTTGTTCTCAGTTCAAAACCAACTTTAAATTTACGCTTAGCAGGGCGTGACCAACGACACACCGAAAATGCTTTTGTACTACGATTCGTGTGCTGCCTTAATATATTTATTCCCAGAATGAAGATGAACACTGAAAACGCTTTGGAGGTTTAATCAAATTGTTTGGGGGAAAAAAAGTGTAAAAAATATGCATCACAAAATCAATATGTCAAAAATCAAAACATATATTTAAATGTAAATGTATGAAAACAAAACTATATAATTTTAAAGACATGTTAAAAGTCACTTTAAATCACTTTGCAAAAAGGGAATTAAATAATAATCAAAGTCGCGTCAATTAATTGTTCTTCACTAAATATAAATCATTTTCTGCGCTTCCTGGAACTAAGTTAGTTAAGTTAAGCAAAAAGAACAGTCTTGAACCTTTCGCTTAAGTTATTAAAAAATAATTGCTAGCCGCTTTTAATATCCTATTATTTATGCTTTTAACGAATTAGTGCTGCAAAAACAACAACGAACACAAATCAAAAAACACACTGGTTTAATCAATAATTTAATTACCAAGCACAAAATTTTTCGCACATAATTTTCGCGCGAAGCTTAGCTTTAACTTAATTATGCCAATAAAAAGCTCATAATAAAATAATACCAAAAACAGCAACAACAATAATAAAAAGAGTCGAGCCTTATAGAGCCCAATTTGCATTTTAGCGTGAGCCGAAAACATAGACAAAAGAACATTAAAATTAAACAAAAATAAATCTGTGACCGCCGTTTGGCCAATAAAAAATACCTCCCAACAACAACGTGTATAACTCTTTGAGGCCCGTTGGTCTCTGATGGCTTCCTGTCTTGAAAATTTTGGCCCTGGTCGTAAACAATTTTGTAGATAATCTGGCAACACACACGCATACAGAGAGAGCAACTGCAACAATTGACTGTGCCACAGACACAGAAGAAAATGAAGTCTATGTAAATAGACTGTGGGAAAAGGCGTCATTGTGTCTGCTTCGTGCGTCTCGGGCGTCTGTGGCTTCTGTGGGTGCGTATAGTTGTGGGAGTCTGTGGGAAACATCTCTCCAATCTGTTCGATACGCCAAGCAACACAAACAGAAACACACCCGACCACACACACACGCACGCACGCACAAACTTTAAATGAAATTAATTTTTGGCATTCGCCATTTAATGCCATTACGCTTCCGCCCGTGCCAAATTGACCAAATTAATAAAGAGCACGGCCAAGGGCAGTTAACGGTCGCTTTCCCAAAATAAGATACGCTACCAAAACGCAACCTTGTTAGTTGCTGGACTCACCATCAATAAAAATAAAAGAGGTAAAACAATGAAAACACGCGACAAAAACAAACGGAAACAAGTCCGATGATTTCAAATTCTTACAACAGAAAGATAAAAGTCATAAAATTTCCAGATATTTAATATATAATATTATGTTTTTCGACATAAAAGTATTGCTTTCTATCTTTGAAAATATTGCCATAATATTTTAAATCATTTTTCTGATTTGCTTTTAGATTTCGAATTAATCATTAAATATTTCATTTTAAGAACTTAAAATAAACATATGTTTGTTAGAATATTGTTACAATTACTAAAATAGCAAACAAAAAAAACTTTAATTATTTGTCACAATATATGCTGCAACTTGTTGCATTTATTTAAAATTGTACTAAAATACAAGCCATTAAATGCAAAACTATAATCCTTTAAGCATGTTCTTTGTCTACGCTTACAAAAATATGTTATTCATGCTTGTAAAACTTTTAATTAAACTCTCACTCTGGATTCAAATAACAGCAGTCAAACTTTTACGATAAACAAAAAAAAGAAAAAACAGATAAGCTAAGCCAAGTTAAATGGAGCTACAGTTTGCTGATTTAAGTAGAAAGCACTTTTACCCTCGTTTCTTGCTTGGATTCCGCTTCTGGCATAAATTTAAAGTCCTTTAAAAAGTTAGCTTTTTGTTTCTTTTTCCGAACTGTTGTCGTTTTTATAGCCTAACCTAACCTATTAAAAATGGTTTTGTGCAAAAGTTTGTAACATACAGAAGAAAACTTCTTCGACCACATAAAGTATATATATTATAAATCAGCCGTTTCGAAATAGCCATGTCCGTCTGTCCATCTGGAAGTATTAACGCGTCGATCTAAGAGGCTATGAGAACTAGAGATCGATTACTTATCCCGATCGAAAACAATAAAATGTTGATACATAGTAGTGATACATAGAGTTCAGGGTATCTTCAGTCGCGATTTCTCGACTAGAGCCTTCTTACTTGTTTATAACCAAAGTTAGCTAAAAAAAAAATACACTTGAAAGAGGCAAAGGCAGACCGAAAGCAACAGCAGAAAAAAGAAGCCTTTAAGCCGGCTGACACTAGCAGTAGCAAACAGCGAAGTAAAGAAAAGCAATGCAGACAGAATTGCAGAAAAAGCATTTGGCCCAAGGCCAGGACTAGAGGATAGCAACCAGTGCCCTCAAGCAGCTGTCGATCTGCATAATAGAATATCAGCATATCATCATGAACAGTTACTTTTTTTGCTAACAAAAAATTGCAGTTGGCTTTTACTTTGGCTGCCTGCCAGCTAAAAAAAAAGAGAGTTGCAATAAACCTAACAACAATAACAACAACAGCAATGGCAGCTGCAGGGCAATAGGCCGCCATAAAAGTAGAACTTGAGAAAGAAAGAACCAGAGTCGAAAATTGTCTGTTGTTGTTGTTTGAGTCTCTCGACACAGTGACGAGACAAACTTCCGCTGATTGACGACTTGCTGACTGACAAACAATCACACACACACACAAACACACACAGACACAAGAGAATGAAATCAAGAGAGTCTTGCCACATTGACGACTGGCCTGACTAGCTGATTGGGTTAGCAGTAGCTTAGCGGGTAGGTTAGTGGGTGGCAGGTGGGTAAGAAGGGGCACATAATTGATTCGATTGTGCCACACTTTCAGCCAGCGTGTATGCAAATCTGTGGTGCCTCTTGTGTGGCAGTCACTTTATAGCAATTTTCCGCTAATTTTCGCACATTTGGCCAACAGCTGCTTTCACATTTGCAACAGCAACTATACCCTTCTACTCCGGCTCTTTGCCATTCCACAATTACGTCAGTTAAGTCGGAGAAACACCCAATTAACTGGGCGATTGCTGAAGCTCGTTGGCTATTTTAAAATGCCATGTTGAAGCCACTCTAATTAATTTTAATTAAAGCTCTCTGTGCTTGATGGTGAAGTAACCTAAAAATATATAAATATCTTACATGGGCTCACATTCAGTTTGCCTTACATAAACATTTTTAACAATCAACCAAATATATAAATGAGGTATTTTTAAAACGGAAAGGCAAACTGAGCTCTGTCTAATTTGTTTTACTATAATATTTATTTTAAAAGATTTTTAATTGTTTGTGGTGGAAATGTTATTGAATATTTGATCAATTCTTGGGTGTGTGCTTAAATGTCAATATAAATAATTGAAATATAAATACTAATGTATTCGTTGCTTGCCTTAATTTATTTATTAACATTATGTTTACTATTTAAAATAATTAAAAGGAAATTTTAAATATTTTAATTTACCAAAAGTATTAACTTTAATTAATTATTAATTCGAACGATAAATAATAGTTTATTAACATTTAAAGTTAAATATTTAAACTTAATAAATATTAATAATGGATTAAGAAATGAAAAAATAAACAGTTAACATAACATTTTAAAAAAGATTTTATAAAAAAAAAACAAAGTGATATTTCATTTATTACAAAACCAATCAGAATTTTGAAATCTTGTTCCTTTATCAAAGTTATTTATGCTGTTGTAAGCTTAAGGAATGTATTAAGAAAATAACATCAGGTGCCCCAGCACATTTCTTTTATGCCCTTTCATGTCTTTTATTATTTATTTAAATCTTTAAAAGTCCGAGACTTGAAAAACTGGCAAATGAACAGAACAGAATGGGGTCTTATCAAATGTATCAAGTCAGCATTTCATTGTTCAGCCATAAAAATAAAACCCTTTTTTCGTGTTGTTGTTGCCTGTCTGTTCAGCAAGTTAAAAGGTAATACAAGAGGCGCAAAAAGCACCTTTACCTTTATTGCACTTTTATGGCTGCCTAGATTTATATATTCAGTGCCCGTGTGGCTTTTGTTTCATGACCCTAGCAACAACAAAAGAAGTCAGCTGCTGATTCACAATACACACTTGTCTCTTGCTGTTGTTGTTTTTGCTTGTGGTTCTTTGCTGTTTGTTTCGTGCCTGCAATTAATCAAAATACTGTTTTGCACCTTGCTGGCTTGCATTTGGATATGTATATCGTTATTTGAACAAAAGCTAAAAACCGCAACTGCGGACACGTATGGCATTACGCACTTCCGTTTCCGCTCTGTCTGCCCGCTCGCCGGTTAGCTTGGCCTTTCCAAAGCTGTTACACTTCTCTCTGCTCTTCTCTCTCCTCTCCTATCGTGTCTCGCGTGGTCGTCAGCTCGTCTGGCTTTTGTAATTTTGTTTGCTCACCCGCGCGAACACAAATAAAAAGATTCAAAATCAAAAAGTTTTTATTGCGCTTAGCTTTTCTGCTTGGAATTCTTTTTCTCTCTCTCTCTCTCTCTCTCTCTGTCGCTCTCTCTATGTCGCTCTCTCTCCTTCTCTCTTGTTCTTTTTATTAATTTTGAACGCGCAAAATGTTTGTGATTTATGAGCCGCAAAACCAACAACAGCCACAAACCCAACAGCAGCTATAACAAACAAGGCGACAAACTCACATTGTGCAGACACGTTCACGACACACGTTGCTGCCCCCATCCCACTTGCCTCACCTCTTCCCCCTGTTCACCTCTTAATCGCCTATCTGGAATATGTGTTAACTAAGTTGAGCAGCGCTTGTTGTTGACTAGTTGCTTGAGCAAACTTTTAAAGATTAGTTTTGCTTAGTTTATTCTAATGATTCAATAAATCGAATAAACAATGTTTTGTTTGTGGAAAGTAGCTTATTCGGGTACCGAAATAAAACAAATTCACCATAATAAAATAGTTTTATATTTGTTATTTTCACTAGCCAATTTTTTATAGCAATTTGTTCTTATCACTGAGTATTTTAACAAGTACGTGATGTGTTTCAATATTATTGATAACCTATGTATATTATTTTAAATTGTTTACTTAGATTTAGTGCTAAAAACATTAAGCTGCATCTCTGAATTTATATATCTTACCAATTTTAACAACCAAAATTGTTCTTTATAAGCCTTAAATTTAGTATGTTTTTTATATAATATATACCCTCTCTCTCTTTTTTGAATTTATTGTTTAATATGTTAAGCAAGAGCTTCTGCATTTAAAGCTTTTAGAAATAGCTTTATTTAGCTTTCACAAGCTAAATTTTCAACATAAAAACAAAAAAATGAAGAAAAATGCCTGCGAGCTGCCATTTACCTTTATCAAATATCAATAAGCGTACATGTCAGCCAATTTTTGCTTGCTCTAATGGAGTGTCATTCCTCATAAAACGAGTGTCATTCCAACCATATAGCAGCCCACTTTTAACCAAAATTTCTGGCCACGTTTTACTGGCTAACTTGTGGCCACTTAATTAATAAAGCAATTCGTACGGAATTGGCTGTCTTTTATTTTATATGCTTTATGCATAAATTCAGATGCGTGTCAACTGCAATTGCGTAAATGCCAATTTCCCGCGCCCACCACCCACCACACTCTTATTTGCGACGCGTTTCTTGTTGACAATGTGTTAAAAGTGATCCGGGCTCGTAATTAATTTCAGCAATGGATTATTGTATTTCATTTTGTACCCTGAACTCATTGAAAATGGAAAAAGGGTATAATGGTTTTGTGAAGGAAGCATCTCCGAATCCATAAAGCATATATATTCTTGATCAGCATCAAGAGCCGAGTCGATATATGTCCGTCTGTGCGTCCGTCCGTCCGTATGTATGAACGCGTCGATCTCAGAGACTATAAGAGCTAGAGAATCCAGATTTGGAACATAAGATCGCCTAATTCTTAGGCAGTACAAGTTTGTTTCCGATTTTCGATAACTCTTCCCTTTTTCGATATACACATGGGATCAATAAATAAATCAATAAACTTTGAGAAAGAGTTTAAGACATAAGATGAAATAACGACAATCTGTGCATTTTTATTGAAATCGGCTGAGAAACACCGGAGATATGGAACATTGAAATTCAGTCAAGTATGCAGAATAGGCTTACACACACACATACTTGCAAGCACTAACTATACGCGTTAAGTATAGGGTTCAGGGTATCGTCTAGTCGGGATTTCTCGACTAGAGCCTACTTACTTGTTATTGTTCATATGTTGATGATTTATTTTTTGGGCTTTCCCTTTATTCGTGCATGGGCCATTTTTAATGGGTCTCTAGCGTGTTTAATGTTGTTGTATTTTGTTTTTGTTTGACGTTATTCATTTAAATAACCGTAATTATATTAAGTATATTGAGATTGTGGTCTGTCAGTATGCTAATGTCAAAAATGTGACGGCTAAGACAGCTGATTAGCTTCAGTGTTAAGAGCTGTCGACACCAAAACAAAAACGTTCAACTCACAAAAGAGAAGCATACAAATCAAGTATACGTTTGCGTATACGTATTTATTATAAATGTGAGTTTGTTTGTGTGTTTGCCAGCGAGTGACATCCAATTATTTATGCATTATTTTGGTAGCGTAAATATTGACAAGTGCCTTTGCTGCCAACGCTCAGCGCCAAAGCCGTCAAAAGCCTAAGTAAACAAACACAAACAGTAACAATATAATTTTGGTGGCGTTAGTTGCGTATAGGCATTGTGCAAAAGTCAATTCAGATAATGGGTAAAGAAGCTTTAAAGTTTTGAAATATTAATGCCAAATTGCAATCGACTCAGAGTTGAGTTAAGTTGTCAAATGATTCAATTAAATAGCAGTTGAATATTCATTTGATAATACATTTCAAGTCATAGCCCATAATCTTACTTATCATAATAACATTCACTTGTTCATTTCGCTTTGTTCCATTCAAATCGAATTATATATGCAGTACAATTGCGCTTTATTCAGCGAGTCATTCAACTAACGTAATCGTTTATCTAAGTCAAGGCAATCAAAGTGCGCGCCGTCAAGTATGCAATACTTCAATCTCAAATGCTTTTCGGCCCACACACACACAGACAGAGCTTCCATTCCTTTCACTCTTCACCCCTTAATAGCTGACAGTGGCAGTCAATCAAGCGTTTAATCAGAGGGAGGAGAAAAGGGAAAAGGAAACTGGAACCTCCCCCATCAATAGGCCGTCCAAGCAAATCAACAGCTGCTGATAGGGCTGAAAGCCCTGCCTCTGTTTCTGACATCGCCGATAAGCCGCAGACAGCAATACACAAAAAAGTATATAAAAAACCAGACAAAAAAATGTGAGACCTGCTGTGTACTCAGTATGAAAATTAGGAAAGGGGTATGCGCTAAGAAGCTGCCCTAATCATTTGGCAACTTAAGAATCAGGTTAAAAGCCTAGCTTAGCGATAGTTCAAAGGCAAAAGTTAGGGAATCATAGTATGAATTTTTAATTTTATACAATTAATATTTATTATATATATTGGATTTGTTCTGAATGCTAAATGTATGAAAATTACATTAAACAAGTCTGTTCTTTGAAAAAAAAAAAACAGTAAAAAGGCTCTAGTCGAGAAACCCCGACTAGACGATACCCTGAACCCTATACTTTACGCGTACAGTCAGTGCTTCCAAGTATGTGTGTGTGTGTGTCTACGCGCACTGTATACTGCATACTCGATTTCAATGATCCATATCTCCTGTGTTTCGCAACTGATTTCAAAAATCTATCAAAATCGAAAACAAACAAACTTGTACTGCCTAGGGATTATGCTTATGTTCCAAATCTGGAGTCTTTAGATCTTATAGTCTCTGAGATCGACGCGTTCATACATACGGACAGACAGACAGACAGACAGACGGACGGACGGACGGACATGGATATATCGACTCGGCTGTTGATGCTGATTAAGAATATATATACTTTATAGGGTCAGAGATGCTTCCTTCTGCCTGTTACATACTTTTGCACAAATCCATTATACCCTTTTTACCCATTTTTAATGGGTTCGGGGTATAAAAAAAAAAGTATATCTAATTGCAGTATATTTTAAACGTTAATTCTTGCTTGCTAAATTATAACCCATTCCGATTTCCTGTTGCTTTTTTGGGAATTGCTTTAAGCCAGCTTACTTTGCAATAGCTTGCACCTACTTGTTTTTGATAAGTGTATTTCAACACAAGCACATACACATACACAACCCTATATACACTCACACACACACTTACACACAGAGAGAACAAATGTAAAGGTGTGCGGCATACATTTTAGAGCTCTCTATGTGCCAAAACATTACTACAAATTTATGGCTAAGACCTTCTCTCTGGGGGAGTGACGAAAGGCAGGCAAACACACTTACAAACATTTATATGCTTCACGTTTGGCAGATTTGAAAACCATTTAAATGTTGCCATAAAATCACTTAAGTGTATTTTGCTGTACACTTTTTTATTTTTCTTCTTCGTTCGTTCGGTTATATCCCATGGCATATTTACGAGCCTTTACGCAACGTCAGGCAAGCTAAATTTCTAAATTCTGATGTTGCAAGGTCAGAAAAATAGGAGCGAGAAATGCAGAAAGCAGAAAGCAATGCGTAAACCCAAAATCCCGACACGCCCACATAACACACACTCAAAAACACATACAAGCACACATATTGCAAATTTGCATCGATGAGAAAGAAAGAGAAGGCTCAGAACATATGTGTGGGGGCCCGTTACCAATCTTAGGAGAATTCGTCTACCATTCTGTGGCCCAGAGTTGCGATAAAAACAACCATATTAAATTTGTTATAAATTAAGATTGATACGTTGTGCCCAAGGGAAAACATGTACATGCATGCATACATAGACATAATTGAATGGTGCTTGCTATGTGCGCTGGAACATATGTTTTGGTTTTGGTTTGGGTTTCGGTTTGAGTTTTCTCACTTACCTTTCAATATGGAATAATAGGCTGCAATAGCGTCAGCTGTAAAAGATATAACCGAAAAATTTGTATCATTTGCAATTTGCAGTAAAAGTGTATTATACGTAAAATAATGATTGAAATACGATGATAAAAATTAACAATATTTATATAAATCTACTGTGTAAAGAAATATTTAAGAATTAGAGTCTTTGACATACTTTTAGAGCACTATCTATGGACACAAAATGAATATGTTTTTCAAATTTAGATCGTGGACTCACATTTGATATGGCTTTTAAGCAATAAGCTTAAGGCAAAGTACTTCTAGTTTGTTTCTTTAATTCAAGTATTAAGCAAATTTTTCTGTGCAACCAAAGATTTAATTTTATCTGATCATGATAATGAAATTAAAAATAATATCTTAGATGTTATTTTTCATTAGCTTAAGCTGTTTAACCCAACAGTATTTTATTTTTTACTCTTTTATTTTGATAGTTGTTATATTTTTTTGAAAATAAAAAATCATTAAATAAACGTTTGAATGAAAACTATCATCTGACTGAAGCTGCAGTTGCCAAGTTACTCTCATGCCCGACCAATGTCAAGGTCCTTGTTGTTTTCCTTTCATGTCCATACGGAATCAATTGAACATTTTCTACTTGGCTGAATTGTGTGCATTTATTGCTGACTCTGATTTTTTGGCGACGCTTTGTTGTTCCACAAAAAACAATTGCATTTGTTGTTGTTATTGTTGACGACTTGAACAAAACAGAGAACAACAACAACGACAATTGTCAAGTGACTGCTATAAAAAGCTAAACTCGCACAGCTGCCAACCTCGGAAATTAATTTAAACAAAAAAAAACACCGAAAATAATACTTAATTTGTTCATCAATTGCAGCGACGAACTTGAAACTTGCAATTGGGTCTGTGAAACAACAACAGCGTCAACAACTAAAATACTAACGGGGCCAATATTAAATCAAGTGTGAAATCTTTAATCAAGTCAATCGTCCCCCGTTCCGCATCCCCGAACTGCGAGACCAGCTGCTGCCAGAGGCTCCACAATTCCATTCCATTCAAGTCAATGCAACAAACGCAGCTGTCTGAAAAAGGCCTTTCAGCGTTTTGTTTCTCTCTCTCCTCTGCAGTGTTTTTTCTTTACCTGGCCTGACCTTTTTTTGTTCCCATCGCACATGGTGGAGACCGACCGAGAAAGGGCGATGGGAGGGGGGGGGGGGGGGAGCCAGCCCTCCCACGCTTCAATTGAACTGAACTGAACCCGCACTGCGAGCCTGGCTGTCAATTAAAAAGCCGTCGGCTCAACTGGCCCAAGCCCTGAACAAGCACGATTTGTTGCCAGCAAAGAAAACAAGAAAACGCTTTTCCTTCTGACTGCTTTCCACTGCGAATTAACTGAATTAGCTGTAAATGCTATTGCAATTAACGGGTAAAAAAATATCGCTTAGGGAGGCTGTCAAAAAAAAAAAAATCAAAAGAGAGGACGAGAGAACGTGATAAAGATATGTATTGAACTGTTACTAAGCTGAAACAATTGATGGATGATGAAATTGAATTAAAAAAATTGTGAGGCTTTCTTTTGTAGTAAGAAGTTAAAGGAACAAAACATTGAATATATATACATTATTCTTTTGCAAGGAAATAATTTGTTTTTATTTAAAGACATAGATGCATTTTATATCGCAATTCTAAATCAATTATGACAAGATAGATAAGATTATACCAAATAAGTTGAAGCAGCAATCTAACTTAAAGTTGATTTAAACATTTGTACAGTTTATCTAAACATAAGTTATCATTTTCATTTTCAGCAAATTTAAAGGTTAAGTCCTAAACAACACTGAGCCCCTTAATTAGAATGGTATTTTCTCATGTGTTAGACTCAACTCAACTCTTACTTACTTACTGTCATCTTCTATTCTGCACAAAACAAAATAAAAACTTAACAAGTCTTGTAGCTGGACCCAGACAGATAGCTGAGTGAATGACTTTAAGAAATGTAAGCAAAAAAATACAACAATTTAAATAAATTAACCCTCTGGCCATATTAAAGTCAAAACAAGATATAAAACGTGGAAGAAAAAAATAGTAAAAGCAAAGCCAAAGACAATTAAAAAAGACGCCAAACAGAACAAACCAAATAAAAACAAAAATACAAACATAAAAGCATTAAAGGAACACAGCACAACACAAAAAGCAACAAGAAGAAAGAAAAAAATCGTTGGTGCGACGTTTGGAATCGTGATCTGGGCAATATAACTGGGTCAAATCTGTGCATGATGCCAGGCAATGGAAGAAGAGGGAGGCGAATTGGTATTGAAAGCGCACAAAATGTAACCAAAAGATATTATTGTAATGGGCAGCGAGTCAAAGCAAAAGCTGGCCAGGCAGCAACAGCAACAGTGAAATGCAAATGAAAATGTAACGTGGAAAAATAAGACAAGTTTGCGGCTAACTTTTAGAATATACATATATAGCCCTCAGCATAAGCCCTCAAAGCACCACCAACACGCCCACAACCATGGAATGAACAACTAAAAAAAAGCAGAAGAAAATGTGAGTGCAGTTAAGTGCAAAGTTTTAATCATATGCCAGAAAAACTTCATTAATTTGCCTCCAACTTTCAGCAGCACTTGACTTCAACCCTGCCACGGCGCAAATAAAATCCATTAAAAAAGCCCGGTAAAAAGGGTCAGGGGAAAAAAAATTGTACACAGCTAAAGGAAATCCCGGCGTTAAGTCATGAAACCCGAAAGAGTGCATAACTAGCAACTGAGCATGTTTGAATGCAACGTGAGAGACTAACAGAAAACTCGGTTTCCTAGTTTAGTGACTGACTGCTATCAACGCACAGTCCAAAGTGTTCGACATTGCATTCCGAGTTGTTTGCCAAATCATAATATTTGGACCGTAGGTGACACTAACATGGAAATTTTCAATAAAACACCTTAACTAACTATATTAACATAATTAATTCAATATTATATAAAGTTTTACATGAATATTTATGGAAAGTTTGACTAAGCAAGTTTGAGTACCTAAAGTTTGGTTAACACATACCCAACTTTAAGGAGTACCAAATGCATTTACCCATAGATTTATAGGGTATTTATTCAAAATGGCAAATGGAAAAGAAAAACCACACATTTGAACAGCAGCCGCAGTCCGTTGCACATTTTATGCAAATGGCGAGATCGAGTTCGAGTTCGAGGCAAACAAAGGGGGAGTGGGAGAAACTTGACGCTCAAAGCGTTAATAGAGACATGTAGAAATGGGGGCGTGCCGACCCAAGCACAACCATTCGCCTTCTCCCCATTTCCGCTATACTTCCATACCATACGTATATTGTACGTAGTTGTGTGTAAAGCGCAAACCGACAATAAACTGTTATGTGGCTAGGGTTGCATAGGAATTACAATCTGCAATCGGCAAGTGCCCTGGTTATGCCAACTGCTATGTGCCTGTCCCTCCAACCCCGCTGTCCAGTCACCCTTTCCTGTTCATGATGCTGTGGTTAGATGTGTTATTATTGCAGGGCATCTGAAATTGATTTTTCACATTTAATGCTGAGGCATTACAGGCACGAGTCACAAAAGGGGGCGGGAAAAGATAAAGGGGGAACATAGTTCGTGAGTAAAGTAAAAATTAAACAAAAATGCTTTGAAATGATAAAGTGCGAGGTGGGCAACAACAAAATCGAGTGTGAAGAATAATATAATTATATAAACACATTGCAAAACAAATACATCAAAAGAAAATTAGATTTTAGGTTTTAGTTCTTTATTATCAATATGCGGATTTTTACTTAAAAGCTTTTCTCTTTTCGCTAATTAATCTTTACATAAATGTTTTCCATTTGTTTTTGTATCTGTTGCATCAAAATCTTCATGTCAGTAACAGCATTTATATCTCAATCAGTTTCGCAAGACGCTACGTCAAATTTGTTTGCGTAAGTATTATGTACGCCATACATCTTTCATTCAATATTGTATCAATATCTATATCAATATCCGCATCCATATCAATTGCTGCATGCATTTGATAGCATTGATCAATGCCGTAAAAGTATAATAATAACAGCCGCAAGTACAAATGCCAACAACCTTAAAGTACAATGACACAAAGCGAAAGACAGACGAAAAGACCGATGCTATTTTATGCTTCTGTGCAGACTCATGCATAAATACAAAGGTATACAAAAGTCTCTTTCAGATACACACACACACACAAAGTTAGAGGAGAGAGAGAGAGAGAGAGAGAGAGAGAGATGCATAGCATTTATTTGAATGTTGTGTGTGTTGGCTTTGCTTATGCAAATCGTTTACAAATAGTATATACAAGAGGAGTAAGTAACTCGTCTTGTTTTATGTATTTATGCGGCAAAGTTGTGGCAAAGAGTTACAATGCAGATTATAACCAGAAAGAGCGGTTCAATGCTGTCCGCTTCATACATTTCAACTGTGGCAACTGTGGCAACCTGAACGGGTAGTGGGAACTGAATGCTAAGTTAAGTTAGTCGAACAGTCAATCAAATCAATGGCGAAACATCGAGTGCAGATGTCATGATCAGAATTTACACTCCCTGGAGCGACTACCAACCACATCTGCTGCGGTGTGTGGCTGCTTTTTTATACCCTGATCCCATTAAAAATGGGTAAAAGGGTATAACGGTTTTGTGCAAAAGTATGTAACAGGCAGAAGGAAGCATCTCCAACCCCATAAAGTATATATGTTCTTGATAAGCCGAGTCGATATAGCCATGTCCGTCTGTCTGTCCATCTGTCTGTCCGTCCGTCTGTCCGTATGAATGAACGCGTCGATCTCAGAGACAATAAGAGCTAGAGACTACAGATTTGGAACTAATCCCTAGGCAGTACAAGTTTGTTTTCGATTTCGATAACTCATCCCTTTTTCATGGGATCAATAACAACAAAACCCTGAATTTGAAAAAACTTTAAGACTATTTTTGAAGAATTTGACAAAATAATGACAAACTGTTAAATTTTTATTGAAATCGGCTGAAAAACACCGGAGATTGAAGTTGAGTATTTCTCGACTAGAGCCTTCTTACTTGTTTTTGATGTGATAGGGAACAAGGTAATATGATCAAAGTCGTCGCTAGTGAATTCGTGAAATAAGCGGTCAAGACTAGCAGCAAAGTGAAAACCATTACGCAAACCTCGAAAACCAATTCAATTGTTTGATAGACGCGCTCCAGGCGTTATTATGTGTACTTTGTATGTATTCAAACATATCTGGTTCTGGTTCTTCAATCACGGCTAACCCGAGGATGTTGTCCAATTCCAATTATATTAACATATTAACATTTTAAAAGTGTAAAAATGTTAGATATCGTATACTAAAAATCAGTTTAAGAGAGAAGATATAACAACATTATAGTCTTTTTATAACAAATGCCATACAAATTGTACGCCACTATTACATAATTGCAGTAACTAGCTGTTTAGTTTTATTGCAAGTTCTAATTTAATTTGAATTTAATTAATTTTTTTTGGAATAACTAAAGTATATATATATTCTCAACCTGCAATGCTCATTACAACAAGTTCATTTTTGTTTATTATGAGCTGTTTATGTCGTTAGCCGAATGCGCGTAAATCAATTTTAATTGTTAGTAACTCATAAGACACAACTTTCGTATTTATTTGAGTTTGCTGCCTCGAGGCTTGTTTGCAAACTGTTTTTGTCGCATAAGCCAAGGACGAGGACGAAGACAAGGACGAGGCCGAGGACGGGAACGAACGGACGAACGGACGGAAGCTGTGATGAAAACAAGAACAAGGACGCAGCTCGCAAGTTGATTGTTGCTCAACACTGACGCAGCTTGCAACTCATAACACTGTGCAAAGCTCTTAAAAAGCTCATTAAACAAAACGTTGAATGACGGACAGATAAACAGGCAGATAAACAGAGAAAGACAGACAGAGAGAGAGAGAGAGAGAGAGAGAGAGAGAGAGAGAGAGAGAGAGAGAGAGAGAGAGAGAGAGAGAGGGAGAGAGGCTGATGGGGACAGTCTGCAGGATCGTTATGCAAAAAATATCAACGCAAATCTGGCAAATAAACA
The DNA here is from genome assembly GCA_035044605.1 of Scaptomyza cyrtandrae. NCBI lineage: Eukaryota > Metazoa > Arthropoda > Insecta > Diptera > Drosophilidae > Scaptomyza > Scaptomyza cyrtandrae. The sequence continues at coordinate 1,041,976 of JAWNNS010000637.1, forward strand.
ACTGTATATGCGTGTGTGTGTGTGTCTGTGTGTGTGTGAGTGTTTGCTTGTGTCGCTTTGTTGATTTACAAATGCTGAAACAACAGAAAATGCGCTGTCAAAATAATTACAAAGCTGACATTGCGGCGACATGTAATTAACATAAAATGCGTATCTTACAGATACACAAAACTTATACATACACACAAACAATTGAGTGTACGGTTACAGTTACAGTTACATTTCATGTGCTACACCAAGCTATTCTCCCTATCTCTCTCTCTCTCTCTCTCTCTCTCTCTCTCTCTCTCTCTCTCTCTCTCTCTCTCATAATGAGCATTACGGGCGACACATGTGAATTGTATCCAACAGATAACTACAAGATACAAGACATACATTCACATTCCAGTTACATGGCATGAGCACACAGGTGGCTTAATGACCCACACACTCCCACCCACATATCCCCCCATCATCAAGCATGGACATGACATGAGTTTTATGACGCTAAAGATAACGACCGCCACCGCAGCAATATCAGCAGCAACAGCAGCAGCCAGGCAGAAACTAAGTTTGATTAACCCAAATAGGTTGGCCGCGTTTTAATGCCACAAAAAAAAAAAAAACCCCAGCTGATGTTACTTTTTCATGTTTTCCGTTTTCGTTCATCAATTGATGTTCACTTCTCTCTCTTTCTTTCTTTCTGCCCCATATAGTTTGTTAAGAGCCGCCCAACTTTAATTGAGCGCCTCGTCGTACATTAAATTATTGGTCTTTTTTCTCGAGTTTTCGAGTTTAGTCATCAAGTCAATAAGACGCGTTAAAGCTGTACAAGGTTTGGGAAGGTCTTGCTCACTTTGGATAAAGTCAATATATCTATATATAGATACATCATGTTTTGTTTCTGTGTAGCTCTTAAAACCTTGAACTTGTTGTGTGGCTTTTGGTTGCTGCAATTAATAAATCAAATTTTAGGGATTATTTGTAATCAGCTTTGATTAGGCCTTATTTGGCTATTTAATTGACGAAGGCCAAACCCTGCTCGGCTGAATATAATAGATTTAATGTGTATGTTGTGTTCTATTGTGCTATCGTGTTTTTGTGATTTTCGCTATAAACATACAGTTATCTTATTAAAACTAATTAATTATTTTGAGTAGTTTATTTTTTGTACCCTAATACCATTAAAAATGGGAAAAGGAGAACAATGGTTTTGTGCAAAAGTATGTAACAGGCAGAAGGAAGCATCTCCGACCCCACAAAGTATATACATTCTTGATCAGTATCAACAGCCGAGACGATATAGCCATGTATGAACGCGTCGATCTCAGAGACCATAAAAGCTAGAGACTCCAGATTTGGAACTTAAGTTCCCTAGGCAGCACAAGTTTGTTTCGATTTTCGATAACTCATCCCGTTTTCGATATACACATGGGATCGATAACAAAAAATTCTTGAATTTGCAAAATTTTGAGACATTTGAACTATCAAACAAAATAATGAAAATCTGTGAAATTTTTATTAAAATCGGTTAAGAAACATCAGAGATATGGGACATTGAAGTTGTGTTGAATGCAGTATGCAGTATGTGCGTACATACAAACACACATCCTTGCAAACACTGACTGTACGCGTAAAGTATAGGGATCAGGGTATCGTCTAGTCGGGATTTCTCGACTAGAGCCTTCTTACTTGTTTTATATTGTCAAATGAGCAGTTATCATAATAATTAAATTAGATCTTTCAGCTATTAGAAATAATCACAAATTAGACTAGCTGCATCTAAATTCGTTATTCTTTACCCATACATCATTTGGCATTATTTTGAATATTGACAGAAGATTAATTAAAGAAATTTAAAGTTTACAGTAAAAAATGTATTTATGAATAAGTTATAATTATTATAACTTTGTTTTCGTAATAAGAATCTTAAATTTCGAATTTTTTAATGCGCTTAGCTAATTGCATGCTAATTTATCGTTGATAAGTTGGAATTCAATAGCGGCTAAGCATTAATTGCATTTAAAATATAAAGCCCCAAAAAGATACTGTTGAGAAGTATTTTCAACTATTTCTAAAGCTGCATGTTTTTGTTAAAAATCAATAATATCATGTTTAACAGAACCACAGCTTTTCCACAACTAAAAACTAATACATTTATCCAAGAAACGAGCTGAATACCGAAAATTTGATTTAACCCATCGCTTAACATAACTAAAATCTCATCATAAACTTGTTAACTAATGCTCTATTTGACCTCAACACTTGCTCAGCTTGCTTGGCAAAGTTTGCCAACAAGTTGAATTGGCCAACTTGAAATCATCAACTTTGGAAAAGAGTAGCCCACAATAAAGTTTTATTAGTGTATGTGTTGAGCGTAATATTTGTTGGTTAGCATTAAGCCTAACTTAATCAGCGTTGATTTTGTGGCATCAGTTTTGCTGCAACTTTTTAATAGCATCAATATCAACTTGTGCTCAAGTTTTGAAGAGCACATGAAAATATCAGCATCAAAACATCTGAAACACTGCTTTGCTGAATAATCCACTTAATATAGTCAATTATTTGAGAGTGGGTGGTGGGTTAGAGGGTTGAGTGAGGCAAATTTGGCAGCAATTTATATGTGTGTTTATAAAATATGAAACATGTTAAAAAGCCAATTTAGACATATCCATTGTTAATAAAAAGTCAGGCAATGTGACAATCGCCAAATGCAAGTAATTCAAAAAACCTGCAACAATAAGGGGTTAGACGCTAGGGTTTTGCTGCGGGGGGGTGTAGCTGCCGATAGGGGTAGTTGTTGCAGCTTCAGCCAAGCGTAACAAAAAAAAATAAACATAATTATAGCCATTGCCATGTAGAACATTTGAGCATTAAGCCTCTGGCCCGCTGCACAATTGCAGATACTTTTGTATCTATGCATACAACAGCAACAACAACACCATAAAGAACAAAACGTAGTTGGAACGTAGCAATTGTTGGTACAACATGTGTAGCCACGACAACGACAACGAAACACGGCTTAATGCGACAAAAAGTTCCGCTGGAGTGCCCACTACTACAAAAAAAAACAAGTAAGAAGGCTCTAGTCGAGAAATCCCGACTAGACGATACCCTGATCCCTATACTTTACGCGTACAGTCAGTGCTTGCAAGTATGTGTGCGTGTGTGTACGACCATACTGCATACTGCATACTCAACTTCAAGGTTCCATATCTCCGGTGTTTCTCAACCGATTTTAATAAAAATTTCCCAGATTGTTATTGTTTTGATTAATAATTCAAATGTCATCTAAAGTTTTTTTCAAATTCAAGATTTTATTGTTATCGAACACATGTGTATATCGGAAACGGGATGAGTTATCGAAAATCGAAAACAAACTTGTTCTGCCTATACTTTATGGGGTCGGAGATGCTTCCTTCTGCCTGTTACATACTTTTGCACAAAACCATTATACCCTTTTTCCCATTTTTAATGGGATCAGGGTATAAAAACCAGGCCCAAACCCAGACCCATTGCCAGATAGCAGTTGCCAGTTTGGCAGTTGCTGCTTACCAGTTACAATTTTACCATTTACAAAACTCTGGGCCCAGGGCACGACTGCACTTTTATCTCTTTCCAAGGCACAGTCAGAATGGGCTGCGGGAGAAAGGTTCTCTTTTGGCCAACAAACACAAAACAGACAAACGGCAATGTTTTTTTTTTATTTTTGATTTTTTTGTTGTTGTTGTTTGAGTTTTGACTGTTGTTGTTGGTGTTGCTGCTGCTGTCGCTGTTTCTTCGACTGTTGCTGGGTAATTGTTTGGACGTTTTTGCCAACAAGCAGCAACAGCAACAACATCAACAGCAGCAATCGGAACTTTTGGCCAAATGAACTGCAAGTGCAAGCACTCAACTTTGTTAGAGCTGTCTCACGAGTTTTTTCCAATACACCCTACAAATAACGATTGACTCCTAACAGAGTTCATGAGCTTTATTGATAAGCTGAAAACATGACAGCAAATGCATAAGTTATTTATTCATATTTATTTATCAACGATATAAATACTAATTTTTAAAACTAGTTTTCAAGTCTTGATGTATTGAAAATGATGCAATTGTAAATCAAATATTATTTCTATGATTAATGATATTAATATTAAAATAAAGTTTATTATTATTGTTGTTGACACTAAAAATAAAAGCAAAAAACTTGAACTTCTTACTTATAAATTGGATTCAAGTTGATAAGTAATGAAATATATTCTAGACAGCTAAATTAAAGAAAATACATTTTGATAAAATTTATCTAAAAATAAAAATGAACAAAAAAACTCTGAGAACCACAAAATGCTAAGAACAATTTCCGATTTCAATAAGATATTGAAAGTTAATATTTGACCATTATGACCATAGAGAGTCTGGCAGTCACATATTGAATTCAGCTTTCAGTCTTCAGGTGGCAGGGCTAAGTTTTTTGTTCTTTTGTGGAAAATTGATAGATCGTTTGAGACTCAACATCTTCAATGTGCACCGAGGCAGTCACAAATAGTCAAGCAGTCATTCAGTCAGTCAGTCAGGTAGGAAAGTCAGGGGTGGGTAACTGGCTGGCTGGGAGGCTGGCAATCAAAGCGTGACTTCTGCTCTTGCCATGAGAACTTTGCCTGACCTCACGGCCCTATGCCAATAAAACATCATCGTAGAACAGAAATAATAAGTTACACGTACACAATAGCTGTCTGTTTGTTTGTGTATGTATGTGTGTTAGAGTATTCAAATACCCTTTTCACTGGCGCACACATTTCTTTTTGATAAATTGTTAAAGGAGCATAACATAGCGTGGGCAATGTTTGCTTTTTTGACAACCTCGATGTTTAACCTGACACATTTCATTCATTTTGCAGTCTACCGCAATGGAGTGTCGTTAGCGTCAGTCAGGCGATGTTTGGGAGCATACAAGGAAGTAACAGTATTACAGAGAGCTTTCATGAAACATGGATTTCTTAAAAAAAGATGATGGCGAACAATATTTCATTTCTTTATATCATTATTTTAAAACTGTACGAGTTTACATACATGTACAAATGTAAGCGCTTAACTTACACATAGTTAAATTTTCAAAGAAATTATTTATTTACTTTGTTTATCTTTGTAAAAAATATGTTTGACATTTCAATAGCTGTTTAAAAATACAGTTGCGAGATTTTATTGAAACCCATATATATATATATTTTTATACCCCGAACTTATTAAAAATGGGTAAAAAGGTTATAACAGTTTTGTGCAAAAGAATGTAAAAGGCAGAAGGAAGCATCTCCGACCCCATAAAGTATATATATTCTTGATCAGTATCAACAGCTGAGTCGATATAGTCATGTGCGTCTGTCCGTCCGTCTGTCTGTCTGTCCGTCTGTCCGTATGTATGATCGCGTCGATCTCAGAGACTATAAGAGCAAGAGACTCCAGATTTGGAACTTAAGCTCACCTTATCCCTATGCAGTACAAGTTTGTTTTCGATTTTCGATAACTATTCCCGTTTTCGATATACAGATGGGATCGATAACAAAAAATATTAAATTTGGAAAATTTTGGAAATTTTTATTGAAATCGGTTAAGAATCACCGGAGATATGGAACATTGAAGTCGAGTATGCAGTATGCGCGTGCATACACACACACACACATACTTAAAAGCACAGACTGCACGCGTAAAGTATAGGGTTCAGGGTATCGTCTAGTCGGGATTTTCCGGGATTTTCTCTTCAATACTAACATAGAGATTCAATATTTTTTTTTTTTTTCAACTGCATATATACATATACTATGTATATAAGCATTTCAAAGCTCTAAACATTCATATACCGTATACCTTTCAAATGCTGCCAAACATTACACAAACGATTGTAAATCTCTTAAAGCCCCAACCTACTCGAAAGAAAAAAAAAAAAAAAAACTGTCGAGAATTATGGAAACTGCATTCGTTGCCTTGGATTAGCATAAGCGTGTTCACAACAATTCTTTTGTTTGCCAAAGAACACAAACGAATCGGAAAAAAGCGCTCAAATGGAAACCAAATTAAATTAATGAAGCATAACAAGCATAAGGAATTGCACAAGCGTACAACATTTTGGCTACTTTGTTTGAGTTGCGATTGAGCCGCACACATACAGACAAAGAGAGAGTGAAAAGAAGAAGAAGAAGATGTGGGTCCTGGCCAAAAACCACAGCCATGGACCAGCCCTTTTATGTGGCTTGAAGCCGCACAACTGTTGCTCTTCTGGCCATAACGAATATTTATGGCTTATCAATTTCGTGGGACACGTGCAAAAAAGGGCCCAAATAAAAGGGTTGGCGATGTCATCAACAGAGAGCTGAGAGCAAGAAAAAGAAGTGGCAGCTTTTCCTTTGAGGGCATGAAGCGTAGCAGATTCAAGCTGCTAAAAAAGCCTTTGCATCTAAATGCAAGCAAACAAAGGCTAACCGTTGCCTGTCTATACCATCCAAATTGAGCATACGCAGCATATGCTGAGAAGATGCGCTTTAATGCTGATCGAATCGACTTAATAACAGTTTAGTCAGTGCTATCAGTAATGTGTTCAAACTTTAATTAAATTCCATCACCAGGCTTTTAAATTAAAACAATTTTGTTATATTTTGTTGCTGATGCTGCTGCTGTCAACCCTAGTTACATTTTCATCTCGTTGTTGTTTTTATTTGATTCTTTGCTGTCCAGCAGGGCGGCAGTGTGGAAATATATATATAAATATAAGATTGTAGAGCCAGAGGGGGGTTAATTTCAGAGAGGAATGCTCAGCTGTTTGCTTTGCTAATTAAAGTTGCGTTAAAAGCTGTTTTGCTTTTGTATTTGTATCTGGCAAGTGCTGTGTCCAAATCAAAGTGACACCTGCCCCTTATCACACACCACACCAAAAACCCCCGCTCACCTCGGCAGGTGAACAACAGATAGTCAAATATTAGAGAGAATGGGAAGGGTGCGGGGCTGTGAAAGAGACAATTTGTTGTGGTTTAATAATGTTAATTGCCATTCTCTTTGGGCCTGGCAAAGTTTATTCTTGTAGCTTTGTGCCACTAATTGGACCAACTAATTGATGTACGTATCTTTTTCCACTTTTTCCCCCTCCCTATCGCTGACCCATGCAGCCTAATTAGTGAGTGCTGGCAATCTACTAGTTTTCCACATGTATACTATTTCAGCAGGTAAACGGAGTGTTGTCTTATTTTAGCTGTTTGGAATCAACTTCTTGGCTCTTTGCTTTTGCACGCTGGATTAGTTTTTATTAGTGTTGTAGATGGATATATGTTTTCGTTATAATTGGGGTGTGCATAATTAAAGATAACATAACAACTTCATACAATTAGAGTACAATTTTCTTTCTCCTCGTAAATTATTCAATTTGAGCTTCTAAGAGAAACATATTTAATGCATCACAAAAAAATTCGGTACAGCATTTGTTAGTCAAACTTTTTTAATATTTAATTTTAAATCTATTGATTCCAAAGACATTTTTTCAGCATCACTTAAAGAAACTTTTGTTTTGTGTTTAAAATTTAAAAAATACTTGGCCACGAACAATAATTAAAAACTTGACAGCCAGCACAATTTGTATTTAACAAGTAAGAAGGCTCTAGTCGAGAAATCCCGACTAGACGATACCCTGATCCCTATACTTTACGCGTACAGTCAGTTTTTGCAAGTATGTGTGTTTGTATGTACGCACATACTGCATACTGCACACACAACTTCAATGTCCCATATCTCCGGTGTTTCTTAACCGATTTCAATAAAAATTTCACAGATTATCATTATTTTGTTTATTATTTCAAATGCCATCTCAAAGTTTTCAAAATTCAAGATTTTGTTGTTATCGATCCCATGTGTATATCAAAAACGGGATGAGTTATCGAAAACCGAAAACAAATTTGTACTGCCTAGGGATTAGGCGAGCTTAAGTTTCAAATCTGGAGTCTGTAGCTCTTATAGTCTCTGAGATCGACGCGATCATACATACGGACAGACGGACAGACAGACAGACGGACGGACAGACAGACGGACATGACTATATCGACTCGGCTGTTGATACTGATCAAGAATATATATACTTTATGGGGTCGGAGATGCTTCCTTCTGCTTGTTACATACTTTTGCACAAAACCGTTATACCCTTTTTTCCCATTTTTAATGGGATCAGGGTATACAAATATATCATGAGAAAACGATTTAATATTTCACATCATTCAGATAAAATTCAACAAACCAATCTTCTATTCACAATCTTTTATCAATAACCAATAATCTCACTTGAGCAACTCTGATAAGATAAATAATCAACAGGTTATTTGCTTGATGGCTAGTTAAGCTGACAAGTGAAGCGAACATTTGGTATTGAGCTAACAATTTCAAAAGCTTGTTGATACTCGAATTATCTGCGGATTTAATTAATTAATCAACTTGTAGTCAAGACGGCAGCCAAAGTCAATATTGAAAATGTACAATAAAGGGGAAAGAGAGAGAGAGAGAGAGAGAGCAGAAAGAATAAAGAGAAGCTGAAGTAACTTAAGCTTTATCTTGTCTGCTTATCGCCTGTTTGCGTGCACTTATGTAATTGAAATTGTCACCGAGCATGAAAACAAATGAAAATGAAATGACGTTTGAAGTTGCAACCAGCATCATCAGCATCATCAGCATCAGCATCATCAGCAGCAGCAACAGCAGTGACTGTGGCAGCCATACAGCTGACACGCCGTGGCTGTTGAAAGTTATTGAAAACTGAATGAGCTCTGAACGCGAAATCGAAGACAACAATTGAGCGACAGACAGCAAACGATGCGGAAGCGAAAGCAACAAAAGCAAAAGCAAATCGAACTTTCTTGGCTCTTGGCTAATATCAATGAACATCACATGTTGCGTATACGTAATATTTTGGCTGTCGCCAGCACGTTGACAATTGTCTGTCATTTGTTTCCTGTGTATGTTTGATGTTTGTATGTACAATGTTGTATATTTATAGCCCATTATTGAGTTGAGTCTGTCTCGATATTTAGTTTATAATACATACAAATAAATATATAAATGTTTCACTCAGCTTAGGAATTGTCTCCCGCTTGCCACAACACAACTGCGCGTGGGCGTGTACTGTTTTGTTGTCGTCTTTTTCGTTTATGTTCTATTCTGTCCGCCAAGCTAACACAAGCGGTTTGCCTAAGGGTTAAGCTGAACTCTACTCTAGCTTGTCCAATGCAAATTCAGACGCTGTCTTCTCTGTTTTATCTGCTGCGCCCATCGACTCGCCTGCCAACTTGTCTCCGTGTCTGAGTCGGAGTTAAAGTTGGAGTTGGAGTCGAAGTCAGAGTCTGTGCTCCTTAAGTCTCTCTCCCAGTGCGTGTCTGTAACTTTGTCTTAACAAGTGATAAACTTGTCGCTTGTCGTCATCCGTCGTCGTCTCCAACTCCAAGGTTCTAGCCCCGTCTGCATTTGCGTGTTGTGGGCTTAAGTCGTTGTCCACTTTTTGTTATTAGACCCCAGACATGGAGACAGACAGACAGACACACAGACATAGAAAGACGCCTCTGCAGTGCCAGACTCTCGCTAAATGCAACTGCAACTGTTGCTAATGCTGCAGCTAAGCTGTGCAACTGTTGCAACTGTTCGTAAATAGTTAAGTACAAATTGCATGGCTAATTTGAGCTGTTGCACTCTGTTGACAAGCTGACCGCAGAGCAATAGGCTTGCAGAGGTGTGAAATGCGCGTCACTGTTGCATGAATAATGTACAAGCCACTTCCACTTTGCACCTTCAGCCAACCCTCTCACCACACCATAAAATGCCCAATTTTATGGTCAAAAACTTTTCTTTTTTTTTTTACTAAAGCTGGCGCAGAGAACAGAGCACACAAATTATGGATGTTATTTGCACTTTTGGCACAGCTGCTGCCTACGTGAAAAGTTGAAGTAAATAAATATTAAATTCTAGCGAATCTGGGCCAAATCATGCAAACACAGCCTTTTGTAGCAATAACAGAACTCTATAACCGAGTAGAGAATAAAAGGAAATGAGTGAAAATAAAGAAGTGAATTACTTACACAAACAACATAAACACAGAGCAAGAAGCAATTAAATGTTTTTAATTAAAAACCTTTGTACTAGTAAAACAAGTAATCAAAAATTAGATCTTATAATTTTATTTTTTTCTGAGAACTATGCATTAAACATTATTTTTAACAAATCAAACACAAGGTATGAAATTTCGCTACAGACTGTTTTCTTCACTAAAAGAAGAAGAAAACTTAAGTACCCCATGCAAATGTAAGTGTGTATCAAGTGCTTATCGAATATACCCAAATAAAACACCTCTAAATTGCATGATTCAAAATGCAAAACGTAATGAAGTATCTTAACATTGCAGTACAATCAGGTGTGGGAAAGCAAACATAAAAAGAAAAAGTTAGTTGGGAAATGATCACTATAAAAAAGTAATAGCTTTTGGTCAAATCTTGGCTGCAACCGCAGATTTAGTTAAGTTACTTGGTGACCCAGTTGGGCTAGATTTAATGGCTCATGCTTGAGTATTTAATCGATTGATAAGCATCCATGAGTGAATATTGATTGAAGTAATGAATTTAAAATGCACTCAAGTGTACAGCTACAAGAATTGACAGCTTTTGACTACCATAAGTGAAATCGAAGTTAGACTAAACTTACTTTAAGTAGAATTTTTCCTGTTACCACTCCATTAGCATGCTAAACAGCGGCAACAACATGTTGTACGTTGTGCATTTATTTTGTGCGCCCGATGCCAGTTAATTTAACTGTAACTGTTAACGTTTCGCACGTTCTATAAACGATTTAGAGCGCACCACATCTCCACCACCTTGCTCTTTTCTTTCTCTCTCTCTCAAGCTCTCTCTCTCTCTCTCTCTCTCTCTCTATGTTTCCCTCTTCACTGCACTTCTCAGCACTTCACTTCACAGCACAGAACTCTATACTTTATTTATGCATAAGCCAATCATTTATCAATTAATTTTAAATACTGCAATAAGTGGTTTTATTCACAAATACTTTTATTGATGTTGCAGTTGATTGTTGTTGCCACTAAATAACATTTGCTTTATTTTTGCATAATATCTTAAAAAAAACTGTTTACGAATCATTAAATTCAAATCCAAATAGCCACTAAACTGTGTGTTCTTTCAGCTGCACTAAACTCAATGTTATTGGCGCGAGCGATGCGTGGACCGCGCGCGACGAGACTCGTTTGTTGACTGTTGGCTGACGCTCGCTGCAAACTTGTTCGAAGTCAGCTGGGAATGGCCGGGCTGCCTGACGTGACTGGGCAGCCCACCAAAATGTTCGATACGAAAAACGAGTTAACAACAGACCATAGCAGCTGCTTTTGCTCTCATGTATGAGAGGCGGCTGTGAGCGGGGGTGGCTTCCGCACGAAGCGTTGAAAGTAAATTCAAATTGTGCTGAGCACTCGAGATAAGCTGTGGACTCTTAAGCAGGCTATTTGTTGAACTTGTAAATGAAATAAAATTGAATTTTAGTTAACAGCACATTAACTGAACTTATATTATCATTTAAATAATACAAAACTTAATAATTTTGAAGGCATCTAAATTAAATTATTATAAGTTATATTTCAGCATAAGTACTTGTTTTTAATACTATTTAAGATAAACTGAATATTTAACTTTGTACTTAACATTAAAAAATAAAATTGTAAAACATATAAAAACAATTTGAAAATAGGTATTTAGATAATAAGAATACAATAAATAGAAACGTTAAAATAATATTATTATGTCCCATCAAAACATATACAAAAATCTAAAAATAGCACAAAATCAAAGGAACACGAATCTTTAGAGCTTATCAACTTAAAAAACATTATTTCGCCTTACCCAATATGTTTCAGATCTTACATTTTTTACTGTTAAAATCAAAAAGTATTCACTTTGAATACTTTTTGACTTTTTGCAACCAATGAGAATGTATAATGTATATGTATATGTATTACATTCTTATTGGGCGCAACAGGCGCTGTTAACCATCAAACATGTTGCATTGGTGTATTGTTGAGTTTGGCAGTTGTAATACGTATTGTAATTTTAAAAGAATTGTTTTATTATAATTGAATCCCTTTATTTAACTCGAAATTGGCCAATGAGCCTAAGCTTATACCATTGCTAATTAAAAAGATCAAGATATAAATAGTTTTTGTGCTTAGAAGAATCACAACATGTTTTAAGCTGTTGCCGTGCCGTGTGGGTGGTGGCAGCGACAAGCTGTTGCTGCTGCTTGTGTTGCATGTGCCTCATATTAATTGCAGTGCTTACGAGAGAAGTGGCCCACGCAGCAAATAAAACAAACAGCACTAAGTTGCATCAGTTGTCGACCCACTTGCCACTAGCCACACAGATATACATATGAAGCGAAAAGTTAGCACCACGAAACGGGGATAGCGGGGAAAGAGATGAAGAACGCCTACCTGGCGAACCCCACACGAATGTGTGTCCAGTTGTGAACAAGCCCTGAACCTGGGGGACCACTCAAAACTCTTCCCCTCCTAGCTAGTGTGATGGCGAATTTGCATTTATTTTCATTTGCAAGGCGCATGATTAAGCAATAAATTCACACGATCTGGCTAAAAGCGGTTGCTTGTGGGTGTTTGCTTTTGCTGTTGTCGCAACTGTTAACGGTGCTCTCTACCCTATAGTGGTAATGATACTACTATTATTATTGCTATTATTAATACATTTATTACATTTATTAACTATTCCTTGCAAATTGATTGTATTTTTAATTCATTTGAGTTTGATTTATGTTTGTTGTCCCTTTCGATAAACGGAAACCATTAGAAAATAGTGCGACAAGTTTTAGGCAGAGGTAAGATCAAGTAAATATACTGAGGGCTTATGTATTTGCTGGGTCATTGAACTATGACCAGTTGTTTTCTGCTTCTGTGACAAACAGGTGTGCACGGAAAATGCAGTGTCATTGCTTGGATTTAGTTGTAATGAGAAATGTGATAGTTATAACCTATCTCTGTAGCTTAAATATGTATATGCTAAATAACTTGGACCTACCTGGCGTACAGTCGGTGCTTGCAAGTATGTGTGTGTGTATGTACGCACTTACTGCACATACTGCATACTTAACTTCAATGTTCCATATCTCCGGTGTTTTTAATGCTTTTTTCTGAATGTTTCAAACGCCGTCTCAAAGTTTTCCCAATTCAAGATTTTGTCGATTAATGGGGACTATAATGGGTTCAGGCTATAACAAGTAAGAAGGCTCTAGTCGAGAAATCCCGACTAGACGATACCCTGATCCCTATACTTTACGCGTATAGTCAGTTTTTGCAAGTATGTGTGTTTGTATGTACGCAAATACTGCATACACAACTTCAATGTCCAATATCTCCGTTGTTTCTCAACCGATTCTAATAATAACTTCACAGATTGTCATTATTTTGTTCACTATTTTAAATGCCATCTCAAAGTTTTCAAAATTCAAGATTTTGTTGTTTTCGATCGCTTGTGTACATCGGAAACGGGATGAGTTATCGAAAATCGAAAACAAACTTGTATTGCCTAGGGATTAGGCGAGATTAAGTTCCAACTCTGGAGTCTCTAGCTCTTATAGTCTCTGAGATCGGTTGGCTCATACATACGGACGGACGGACGGACATGAAAATATCGACTCGGCTGTTGATGCTGATCAATAATATATAAACTTTGTGGGGTCGGAGAAGCTTCCTTCTGCCGGTTACATACTTTTGCACAAAATTATTATACCCTTTTTCCCATTTTTAATGGGATCACGGTATAAAAGTAATAATCAAACTTGGAATGTCGAAAACATTAAACATTTTTATAGGTTTTAGCTTAAAAGTTCTTATAAAAAATATTTAACAAAGAAATATTAAACCAATAAAACACCTCCTGCCTAGTTTTCCACTTTAATTTAAACAGTATAGTTATTTTGTTGTAGGAATTTAAAATAAAGTGTAAAAACCACCGTACCCAAAATCCCAACAAACACTTTACACTTTACGTTGTTAGTGCTATACATTTAAAAAAAAAACCAAAAACATAAATTGGAGGTTTGGTATTTAAATAATACCTGCATTTTGTTGTTAATGTGATCTAATACCTTCAAAGAGAAACAAATTTTTAAGAATTTTGGTGAATTTTGAGGTCATTCTAAGCTGTTGAAATTCTGAAAAAAAAAAATTGTATTTTATGTCCAGCCTTCCTTTTGTTTCTGGAAATAGTAATAACGATTTCCAGGACCAGGTAGATGTAAATGCTCTTTGAACTGTTGCAAATCAAAGTCATTTGGAGTGTAAGTGAATGTTTTAGCGCTTAGATGGGAACCGGACCCATTCGATGCTCGAAAGGACTCTTCCTTAGTCACTGATCTTCTAACACCTAGGGTTGTCCAGATGTCAAACTCCTGGTTCTCCTCCTGTTCTTCGACGACCTCTTCCTCGACGCTCGTCTCAGTCGATACCTCTGGTACGCGATTTCTTATGCACTCCTCTCTCTTCGCCATATTGTAGTCTATTTTGGCAAGTATAGGATGTTTGAGGCTACCCAAATACTGTAAGAGGCTTTCTTCAGTTTGTGTCTCATCGCCCAAATACGGATGCTGGAGTTCGTAGTTATTCCGACGCACAATCAGATCTGCTTCAAACTCCTCATCCGAATCTAAGCCACAGGCACGACAGTCAAAGTGTGTGACCTTATGATTGGTTTGCAAACCACAAATCAGCTTCTTACCCACAATGGGATTCAGTCGAACTGCAGCCATATCCAATCGAAGCAACGGAGTGTGATTACGCAACAGATATCCAATAATGAATGCCATTTGGGCACTATCAGCTATGGCACCATTGATGTTCAACTCATGCACATGGTTTGTTCCTACAATATCCATGACAAACAGATGCAGTCCGCGCTCGCCCATTGGATTGTGAGACAGTCCCAGATACTCCAAGGGTGGACCCTCTGGCTCCTGGTAGCTATGATACTTGAGCGCATGTCCAATGGCCTCCAAGGCACCCCGTTCCAGCATATTATATTCCAGTTCCAAAGCTTTTAGCATAGTCTTTCGCTCCAGCAGCATCTCCAGGGCCACCGCACAGTTGTCGTTCAACTGATCGTAGCCAAAATCAACAACCTCTAAGGAGTCCAGCTGCTTGAGGACGCGTACCAGGATCAACATCTTCATTTGGTCCATGCGACTGTTGCGCAATCGAAAGACCTTTAGCATCTCCAGAGTACGCAATCCTTGGGCCAGATGCACCATATCATCGTAGGAGAAGTTCAAGTGTCGCTTGTGATAGTCCAGCTCCATTTTGGGTCCCAGGAACTCGATGGTTAGTGAGACCAACTGATCAAAATACCGCACGAAGCTCAGATCGATGTGATGGCAATGCTTTGGAGGATAATCGTATTGTTTGATCCGATTCAGCAATTTTTCCTTGTTGCGACCATCAGCTATTTTATCTACACCATCGTCCGGTTCGGGCTCCACATCCAAATCGAAGACACCTTCGATGGGCTTAGCCCCTTTCTTCTTTTTTTTTTTCTTAGGCGGTTCCGGTAACCGGCGTAGTAAAGAACGTCTCCGTTTGCGCCTCAAATGCTCCTCTTGCTTCTCCTTGTGCAGATTTCTCAACTGCTGGCGGGCAGAATTGCGAGCAGCTCTTGCCTCACGGCGTTTAAATTGCAGATCATCTGCAAAGGATTTCTGTAGTCCAAGCTCAGGCCTGTCGGAATCCTCATCCGAATAGCTTAAACTGTGCTTTGATTGAAACTCAACTAATTGGATCGTCTTGCTCACAATGCGTGTAAGGGATTTCTTTTTGAAAGTTGATGCTGTTGGAGCTGGTGCTGGTGCTGGATCCTCCTCCTCCTCGCCTTCCTCCTCTTCTTTGTCATTTGTATCCCTTTGTAGGAAAATTAATACATTTCTTTCCCCCGTAACAACCAAAACTCAATTGAACCTACCTTTCATCACTGGATATTTCCGAAATTATCGATTCATCGGAAGTTACATCTAGTTCCGATTCACTTCCAACGTAATGGCTAAACGCATTCTCTGAAAGCGATTGCAAATGTCGAATATGCATCGTTTTTACATATTGACGCACCTGGTAACCTAACTCTGCCATCTGTTTCTCGGGCCAATAGGCAGCTGGACAGGATTCAACAAGTTCTACATATTTCAAGCTAATACCCTTGCCCTTCCAATCGTACTCATCGATTTTCTTTAGCGGCAGTGACTTGTCCGAGCTCTTCGCAAGCACCAGTCGACGCCAAAAACGCACATCGTCCACAAAATAACAATCCTTCAAGGGTAAATTCACGTCCAGGGCATCGTAGTAGATGCGCAACCTCAATGGATCCTGTTTCACTGTGTCAATGTATCTTGTGCCCATTTTGGCAAGGGCACGCACACATAGGTCCGCCAAGGTACCCAAACGCTCATTCTCAATGAATGCCTCCGTATAGACCTCACGAGAACGTTCGCTATGAAGTCGCCTTGTTCCCATGGAGGGACGATAGAGCTCATATTCCACAAGGAGATCCGGTTCATTGGGTATGCCAAAGGTATTTGTGTTTGCCGGTGGCAAAAAGTCTCCATCATCCTCATCATCCATTGTAATCGAATATGATTCAACTGTTTTTTACTTACGGTAAGTTTCCTTTCTCAATAATTTTGTTGTGTAAAAGAATTTTGTTTGACAGTGGAAAATTGTGTATTGCTTTTAAAATCTTTTTGTTATCAGTCTAGAGTTGTGTAAAAAAACAAGTAGGCTTTGCTGATGTATACAATATTCGGCTTCCTTACTATTTAATAAAAACTCTTCAAGTTAATTGAAAACAAGTAAGAAGGATCTAGTCGAGAAATCCCGACTAGACGATACCCTGATCCCTATACTTTACGCGTACAGCCAGTGCTTGCAAGTATGTGTGTATGTGTGTACGCGCATACACATCCTATGTGTATATCGGGAACGGGATGAGTTATCGAAAATCGAAAACAAACTTGTATTGCCTAGGGATTAGGCGAGCTTAGTTCCAAATCTGGAGTCTATAGCTCTTATAGTTTTTGAGATCGACGCGTTCATACATACAGACAGACGGACGGACGGACGGACGGACGGACAGACGGACATGGCAATATCGACTCGGCTGTTGATGCTGATCAAGAATATATATACTTTATGGGGTTCCGAGATGCTTCCTTCTGCCCGTTACATACTTTTGCACAAAACCATTATACCCTTTTTCTCATTTTAAATGGGATCAGGGTATACAAATTTGTGTAACAAAATATAAATTTAAATAGACATTAATATTAGTTTTCGATTTTGACTTTAATAACTAAAATTCTGTGCCTTCTTCCGTTACTCCTTAGTTTTCGTCTAAAACTAGCTAAGTCTCATCTGGTTTATTTTATGAAATCTTACGTTCTAAATGGCTTAATGAGCTGCCCCTGCGGCGCTAGATGCTTAACGCTGGCGCTTGCGTCCTAGCCCGACAAAACGAGACCCAAAATCCCAGAGCCCAACTCAAACGTTAACTCGAACCCTGGCCTGACCTCGAGGCAGCTTTTTGGGTAAGCCAGCATCAGTAACATCAACAACATCATCAACGACAACGACGCATTGTTTCCACCACTGGCTCGTGGATAAGTTTGTCTTCTTCTCTTTTGCTTGCCTGCTGTCTTTCTCTCGCTGTGTTTCAGTCTCGAGCTGCAGTTGATGATGATGACTTAATCGTTGATCTGAGTTCGCATAGGTGGGCGTTATTGTGATTTATTATTCCGCTTGGACACGCACTATAAAAAACAAAACACGGGCTAGCTCAACCACAAAACAAGAAATCATAAACGCTTTTTACTGTAACGAATTGCCAATACACTTTGTAAATGAAAAGAGTGTAACATCTTCAAGTTCATGTTTAAACTCTTGTTCATATTCATATTTATATTCATATTCACTTTCATATTCATATTCATGTTTATAATCAAGTTCATATTCATATTCAATTTCATGTTAATTTTCATTTTTATATTCATAATCATATTCGTACTTCTTCTCAGATTCATACCCATCTTCTACCTTGATCAACATTAACATCCGAGTCGATATAGCCATATCCGTCTGTCCGTCCGTTCGTCCGTATGTATGAACGTCGATCTCAGAGACTAATAGGGCTAGAGACTCCTGATTTGAACAACAAAATCCTGAATTTGGAAAACGGAATTTGAAACATTAAGTGAAATTATGTCAAGCTGTGAAATTTTTATTGAAATCGGTTGAGAAAAACCTGAGATATGGATCATTGAAGTTAAGTCAAGTATGCACACAAACATACTTACAAGCACTGACGTAAAGTATAGGGTTCAGGGTATCGTCTACTCGGGATTTCTCGACTAGAGCCTTCTTACTTGTTTTATAATGTGTTCTTTGCTTTACTTTTAGTTTGCCCTACTGCTTTAATTTCCCGCTCAGTTTGCGGCCTCTTGATTGCTACCGGGTGGGCGACAAAGACAACCTCACCCTTTTCTCCTTTTCTCACCTCTCAGTCTCTATCTCTGGGTCCTTGCTGTGGCCCAGAGCCGAGCCTTTAAAATGATATACATATATCACAGATGGCGGGCGCAGCTGTGCGCCAGCTTTCATTTTTCAGCCGCTTAACGCTGCAGTGCCATAATCATCATCATCTTTCTCATAAAAGCCAAGAGACTGGGGACAGAGAATATTTATTTATGCACTTGACTTGCGTTCCGTGCCCCCCGCCCTCCCCCCTACCCCCCTCCGCTTCAGGCCAATTGGGGCTAGATGGATGGGAAGCGAGCGGTGTGTGGAAAAGGGCGGGATCATGTGCAAAAAAGGCCACCCTTAATGAGCGTATCATATTTCACACATGTCTGCGCCGCTGCTGAAGCAGTCAACACCTCTTGGCTCCTCTTCTTCTGCTGTGTTAAGTGCAACTTCAAAATTGTTTTCCAACTGCACAGAGCAGCAATTGTGAATCATGAGAATAAAGAATCCGAGACTGCAAATGGCCCAAGATTTAACTGAACTTCACTTTCGCTTACAGTAAATAAATAAATAAAGCTTAACTGTCTTATCGCAAGGCTTCTTCATTCGCAGAGCATTCAAAGTTCATCGAAAGTTTTACAGTTTGTTTAAGTGTAGGTGGCAAGGATATTGTATTTATTAAAGTTACACTTTATCTGCTCAGCCTCTTCAATTATGCAAATAATCCAATAATAATGCAAAGTAGGAGAAAGTGAGGAAGTTAACTAAATGCAGAAAGTTATAGTTTGTAGTTTTAAAAGTACTTGCGATTTATTGGTTGGAATACCCTGCAGTTTATTTGCCTAAAAGTAAAAGTAAATACTATTATTGGTGGTATTTAATAAGTTTACATCAAATCCAATAAGTGAATGATATAATAAAAATCGTTGAGTAAAAAATAATACAAATTTTAGTATCAAATTAAAAATAAACTTAACGCATAAGCTGTGTAAGCACCATTAGTTTAATTTAAAAGTGGATGTAGTTACTAGAATTCCATTATTTAGTTGGTTTCTCAGGCTTTCGTTAACTGGCCATACTGGATGGATACAAAATAGTCAAACGGAATCTTAGTACCCGCTGTTAATCCATAAGCGACTACCTTAAGTTCTTAAATTATGGAAAATAGTATGAACATAAAGTTTTTAATTGTGTGCCAAATATTAAATATAGCCTCGAAATGAGTTACGCAACAGTTGTGTCATATGCTGCTATCCGGTAACAACAACTGCCGACTAACAAGTACCAACTACAACAACTTGGCCTTGAAATGAAGTCATAAGCAAAATAATTGCTTTAAATGGAGCGATTTCAAGAACACAAAGGCAGAAACGATTCCAACTCGAGTGCTGTAATCATTAGGCACGGTCGCAATTAGACTTAATGTTAAATGAGCTGCAGCAGCAAGATGAAGAATTATCCTATTACCAGCTGCAAACGGTATAAAGAAGTGTCTAAAACTATGAAAAGTCATGAGATCAGTTAATAGACCATAAAGTGGAACTGAAGACCTAAACTAAGCAGCTCAAATTGTTACGTTAAATAGTCCACGCGTCATAAGGAAAAAGACGAACAAAGAAGCGAACAACGGCTGGCAACGGCAGCATCATCAAAAGTGCTCTTCACTTGAGAGAGACGAACATTAATTATGTTAATTGAACTGTAGCACATTTTAAGAGGGCATAAGAGAGAGAGAAAGAGAGGGGAAGACACGCAGAGTGAGAGACAGCGCGAAAGCGAAAGCCACATTCATATAACTCATAATGCCATTTCCGCTTAAAGTCTGCATTTGGGATGTCTAAAGTCTTTGCCAGACATAACTCAACACTCGAACTTTAAGCAAGACTTCATTAAAACTTGTGCAGCGTTTTGTCTTCTTACTTCTTACTCCTAGACAGTCATCTGCGCAGACAAACAGACAGACACTCAGCCTGACTAAAGGAATCAGGACAACGTCCCTGTAGCAATCCCCAAGCCAAAAACAAAAACAAGAGAGCCAACAACAGACAAACTAACAGACAAACTGCAGCCGTGCCTAATGACCACAAAAATAGCCAAATGCAGTTTAATTTATGACCCAACGCCAACAACTGACCAACCATGTGAGAACGCAACATTCACATATTGCAACGAGTGTTGCTCGAAAAGTTAACTGAAATATTATATTATTATGTGTGTGTCTATAAGCTTTATTATTACATTTAAAAAAAATTCGATTCAAAATAGCCAAGTCCGTCTGTCCGTCCGTCCGTCTGTATGTATGAGCGTTTTACATAACTCTTCCCGTTTTCGATACACACATGGGATCGATAACAACAAAATCTTGAACTTGAAAATCTTGAGACGCCGTTTGAAAAAATAAACGAAATAATGACAATCTTTGAAATTATTATTAAAACCGGTTGAGAAACGCCGTAGATATGGAACATTGAAGTATAGGGTTCAGGGTATCGTCTAGTCGGGATATCTCGACTAGAGCCTTCTTACTTGTTTTTAAATCAATTTTGGAACATTTTTGGTATATATATATATGTATATATATAATAACATATATATATTAATGAGTTAGTTGTGCTTGATTTTAAAAAGAATATTTAAAAATGTTCAGTTTTTATTCAGAGACCATCATTGACCAAAATAAAATTAATTAAAAGGTTTCGTTTGTCATAATATGTCAGAATATAAAAAAATAATTGTATGTTCAGATAAATGATTTAGTTTCCAAAATAAATTCTTTAGAGTGGTTTAATTTTCCATTTTATTTATTTTGAATCCAGATCGTTAGTTTAACAAATAATTTTTTTCATAACTTATTATGTACCATATGTATTACATTATTAAGTAAGCATTTTGTTGAAGCTCTAACTTTATTTCATCCCGAATTATTTAACGCATTGTTATCCTATTTGCAACTTATGCATCATATGCCGAAGATACTAGCTTTCCATTCACTTTTGCATGTATTAAATTACATGGATTTCCATATCAATTTAACTTGGAATTGAAAATTTAATACAAAACTGTCTTGTTTCAGCGATAAAACTATAATAAAATGCCTTCAGCGATTGCTTTACTCTAGTTGCAACCGTTGCCTGCCCTGCCCTGCTCTGCCTCATCGAACTATGGCTTGTACTCTTGTTTATTAATGCATCTATAAAAGTTGCAACGTGGCAGCAATTGAGTGATTTATGCTCGTGCAACTTGCTGCTTGATTTGCCTTGACTCTAAGCTGCGTTTTTGTTATCAGTTAATGTTAAAGTTAATGTGTAAAATTGCTTGGTATTGCAAGCTTAAGCAAACATTTTAATTGCGCAAATTGATTGCACAATAAAGAAAGAATGAGAAGTTGTGTGAAAGAATCTTGAATTCAGCTTTTATGAACTTAAATTGAAACTTTGTGGAATCATGATTTATTCGCTCTTTGACCACTGTTAAATCGCAGGTGTTTTACTTGAAGACAAGAAAGAAGATGTGTACCAAAACATTCTATTAATAGCGTACTTAAAAGCGAGGGCAGTTTAAGGCCAAATGCAATCAGGCAATCAATCAAAAAACAGAAAGCAAAACAAAAAACGGAAAGGAAACAGACAAGGATTGCCTCAACGGGCGAAGCGAAGGCGAAAGCTTAAAACTCAACCCTCATCCAATTTGCCATCCTGCGAACAATGCATAATTACTGATAGTGATTTTGTGCATTGTTAACGTTGCAATAGGCCATTCTATTGTTCGGTTTGGGCCCAAGCAACAGCTCAACTGCAATCCACAATGAGAATGAGAATCAAAAACAGAATGCGAATGCGAATATGAATCAGGAACCGAAATGGGGGCTAGTTGGCAAACTCCTGCGCATCACTGATGTGGGATGGGGGAGGAGTAGAAAGGGGAGGGGAGGCTTAGTTATGAGATAGATTCTTGACCATGTTTAGTCTACACTTTTCTTTGATGCAGCTATCAGCAGGCGTCGACGATAAAATAATAAAAATTGATTTTCTCTTTGAAGGTTTGGGGCGATAAAATTTAACAATCGAGCGCGTCATGTGAAATTATCATTAAACATGAGAGCACCTTCTCCCCCTTAACTCCCTAACTGAACCACCACCACCACCACACACCCCCCCCCCCCCCACCCCACACAAAATCCAATGGCAGAAGCTTAGCCTGTTGCACAGATTACAAATCATTGTTAACGACTTGTTGTTAAGCTCACGACTCCCCGATGAAGATTAAGATGAAGAAGAAGATGAAGATGCCAAATCACAGATGAGACAAGAGACGAGTGAGTGGAAGGGGTAATGGACAGCTGTTGTTGTTGATGGGGCAGATACGAATTTCAATTAAACTCTTTCCATGCAACATTTCACACCTTGCACCAACTAATTGAGCAGTCAAGCTGCAATTATTCATTGGGTGTGGGGGGCAAGAAGGAAACAATTACAAGAATATTGAGAGAAATTACAACTTTGCTTTCGAAAATATGAGTAGAAGATGTGGCAGGTGCAAGTTGAATGGTTTCAGTTTTAATAAAGAAAATTGAATTCTAGATATCAGAAAAAAAAATATATTGTCCTTAATACATTGTCATTAATTACTCTTAGTAAGATTAAACTTGCAGCGATTAGTTTATACAAAGTGTTCGTAGAAGCGCCCTCTGCCGGAGAAGTACACAACTTAAGTTAAGCAAAATGTCAATCAAGCAGGAAAGAAGCAAAACCGGCACCACAATTGTGCGCTTGTTTATTTCAGCTTTAACTTTGGTTCCCTTGTGATGCTAGCATGGCTTCAAACCAAAAGCACCATGCAGCATTGCAAGCAGCTTTGAGTTGGGCACGACATGTACAAGCAAGAGCTGAGCGTCAAAAGAAGCGACACCTTTGGGCATTTGAGTGGCGTTTCTCCAAATGCGCCACCTTAATTGTAAAGATAATAATCACGTCAAAAAAGAGTATCTGCTTTTGATTTTAATACAGTGCGTTTTTGA
Source organism: Scaptomyza cyrtandrae (assembly GCA_035044605.1). Classification (NCBI taxonomy): domain Eukaryota; kingdom Metazoa; phylum Arthropoda; class Insecta; order Diptera; family Drosophilidae; genus Scaptomyza; species Scaptomyza cyrtandrae. Next base: position 1,065,534 of record JAWNNS010000637.1, read on the forward strand.
TTTATTTGTTCTTTTATATATATATATATATAATAATATATATTTTAAATATAGTTAAATATATGCAGCTACAATAGTTATTTAAAATTTGAATACTAAAATGTTTTTTTTATTTTTTTCTTATTTTTTCTTTGATTTTTTTAAACTGAAAAATAACCATTAAGCTACGTTTTTTTTTTGTGTTTGACCTGCTTCTCTTCTTCTCTCTTTCCACTCCTTTCATCTCATATATTTATTTTTTAAGCCGTTCTATTGATTGCTACTCTAATGTGCTAGATACGTGTATTTATGTATTTGCATAAAGTTATTTATATATTAGTTAGTCATTAATTTACAATACATTAATTAATATATATATGTGTGTATAATATTATAAACGATTTCATATTTTTGTTGCTGCTTGCGAAGAGTTTTTTGCTAATGCTTTTTTGTTTTGTTGTTATTGTTGTTGCGATTCAATTTTAAAACTATATAATACAATTAAAGTCTTGACATTAAAATATAAAGTTTTCATTAACAAAATAATTAAATTATTTTGCGCTGGTTTACAGTTTTGTCTCACACACATGCACACGCACACGCTCGCACACACACACACAGACACACAGACACACAAATACACATAAATAAGTTAAAGTTTTTAGTTTTTTTCTTTCTTTTGTACTCAAAACTGTCCACAAAAACGCGCGCAAAACGCTGGCGATTCCGCAGCGTCTTAAAACGCGATAAGCCTTTCATAAGAAGCCCATATCGAGGGCCGTATAAAGCGCACGTATATCGCTATGTGCCGAGATGCGCCAGAACGGAAAGTTCATCGCTTTGGCCGCCGACTCCTCCTCCGCACCATCTCCAATCACGACATAGGTGCTCTTGCGTCCAAAACGCGTCACAATCCGCTCATAACAAGTCTCCTGACCTGTAAAACCGAACTGTTATGAAATCGATTTGTGATTGTTAGGCGATCGAGATAACTTACCAATCTTATGGGCACTGTAGATGTTCTCGATGTTGAATATGCTGCCCAATCCAAAGAGCATCACTTTGGCCAGCGCCGGCGCCAGCTGCGTTGAAGTGACGAGCACATTGATGCAATTCTCGCGCTGGGCAATCATGCTGAGACACTTGAGCGCCAAGGTAGCCCAATTATCGGTGGCCACTTCGATTTCTGAACGTATCTGCAGCCAGGCATCACGTTTACCCGGACCCAACAAGGTGCCAACACTAGACATGGAGAGAGAGAGAGAAAACGGGTAAGTAAGGAAATCATTTGATGATGTATATGCTATCCTAAGGGTTACTTACTTTCCCCTGTAGCTATTGTAGATATCCTTGATCTTGCGATAGCGGAACGCCAGCTTACGCATCCAATCGACGCCACCGCGCACACCCGTCGGCAGGCAGAGATTGGGTGGCGCACCTGGCGGAGTGCCCGTGTGAAAGCCATCAGTGGCAAAGTTATAGGTGCTCAGGTCCTGGCCATTGTCATCGGAGCTGACGTCATCGATGTGCACCTGGTCACACTCCTCGATCTCATTGAAAAAGAAATGCGTATCGGCCATGTTGAAGACCATCTCCTCCATGCGGAAGGCGATTGTCATCAGTGTGCTGTGGTCTTTAGTATAACGATTCGCATAGCTGCCCGAGAGCAACGTATGGAAGATGATCAACGTCTCATCCAGATCCCAGACAAAGACTCGCTCCGGTGGCTTCACTGCCTCCCCATTGCCCGTATCGGAGGCGGTGCTGCGAGTTGGACTTGGCTGCTGATGTCGGCGTCCTCTTGCCCGGCCCGTCTTACCCGTTGGTGTTGTCTTTGAGGACGTGGCTGAACCAGGTCCACCGCCGCCACCGCTGCTGCCGCCACTGGAGTTGAGTGCTGCCGATGAGGATATGGCTGTGGCCGCATTGACAACGCCCGGAACACCAGCATTCGGTGACATTGAGATGGGCAGCGGGGGTGATTGCGGCGAATGTGTGGCCGGATGAACAGGTGTCGTTGAATGCGTATCCGTTGGACTCTCTGAGAGATTGGATGATGCGGTGGCCACATGAAATCCATGACTGGCACTCGAGCTAGGCGAACTCACAGCATACGGCGAATAGTTGGCTGGACTATAATAATTCCCATACTGTTCATTATAGTAACCACCATAATCCTGCTGTCCAAAGTTGTTGTAGCCCGCATAGGGATTGCTATACAGCTGGGAGTTATTGTTGCCGCCACTCGCATAGCTGGAGGATAGATATGCCGCTGCAGCTGCACCCGGTTCCATTTTGGCGCCACGTGCCGCACTTGCAGCCGCATACGGTGTCCCATAGCCCGAGTAGAATGGCGGCGGCGTATACTGTTGCATACTGTTGTAGTAGTAGTAATCATGTTTACTATCGTAGACAGCGGCAGCTGCAGCTGCCACAGCCGAGGAGTTGACTGTGGCCGATGTGCCATCCACCACACCACAGCCATAGACGGCAGCAGCAGCCGCCGCAGCCGATGATGCATTGTCCAATGGATGCGGATGTGGATGTGAATGTGAATGTGAATGCACCTGTGCCTGGCCAACGGGACTACGGGATTCAGATTTGACTGCAGGAGCAAGGCTGCTGGTGCTGCTGCTGCCGTTGTTACTGCTGCTGTTCGTCTCGTGCGCTGTCCAATGTGACATTACAGCTGGATGTGCTACGCCCACACCAACACCAACCTCATCACTCGTCTGCTGCTGTTGCTGTTGATATGTGGAGAAGCTGCTGGCGGAGGATTGTCCAAAGCTTGAGGCAGCAGCAGCAGCCAAACTACAACTGCTAGGATTTGGGTTCGAATTCGAATTCGAATTTGGATTATTATTGTTGTTGTTGTTAATGTTGCTGGCGGCATAGTGGTTGCTCAGTGCACCAAGTGTCGGTTGCAGCGGTTGAATTTGTGGCGGCAATCCAAGTGGACTACATTGCCCGGCCACGCCCACGCCCACTCCCACGCCAATGCCAACGCCCACACTGGCGCCGGCACTGCTGGGCCCATTGCTGGTGGCCAACACGGTGTTTGAATGTGTTTGCTGTGGATGTTGTTGTTGCTGTTGTTGCTGTTGATGTTGTTGATGTTGATGCTGCTGTTGTAGTTGCTGCTGTTGTTGGCTTTGGCAGAGACTGCAAGTAAAAGAAAGAGATAAAGTTTGAGTGAGAATGTTAAAATGAATGGTTATTATAAATAATAATATAAATAATTCTTATTCTATTTATTAATATTCCAAAAACCTATTCCTTCCTATAAGAACACAGAACACGCACACACACATAGTTAACCCATACCATTACTAGCTCAACCATCGACAACAAAACAAAGTGGCCGAACGCCGAGAGGTCAAGAGCGAGAGAGAAAAACCAAAACGTTTTGCTCGTTAAGTTAACTCATAAAATGATTTCCAATAATCTTTAAACAACCATAAAATTAACGGCACGTTGTCGTTGTTATTGTAGTCGTCGTCGTCGTCGTCGTCTTCGTCGTTTTCGTCATCGTCATCATCGTTTTGCTTGGAATTGAACCGAAAAGTCAAGTGTGTCACAGTTGCAGTCGAAGTCGCTCTCAAAATCTTGTCAAGTGTTATAAATATTTTCTCTACGCTCTCTCGCTCTCACAAACATAAAAAAGAGGGAAATCATTTGAAATGCCCATTCAAAAGGCACTTGAGTGGACCGTTCGCCCCCACCCACCCCTCTCTTTTCCTTGGCGGCATGTGTGCATAAGTCCCGTATCACTCCAATAAAGAAGCATGTGTGCAGCAAATGTTTGACTGACTTAAAGGCAGCGACAAATTCTTGTTGTTGTTATTTTACTTCTGCCTTTTTTAGTTGTTTTTTAACTAGCTTGAATTGCCAAACAAATTAAGTAGACTAATTTCCAAGTGCCCTATTAAAACCCGAAAACTCCAATTGGAACTCAAATAAATCAATGCAATGAAAAATCAAAGCTAAATAAAAATGTTCAGTCAATTAAAATATTCTTTGGAGCTGTTCTTGGTAACTTAATCCTTCTTGACTGCCATTATATGAAGTTGTTTTATTCATATTTATCCATAAAGAGCGCTTTAACTTTACAGACTTATTTTTGTGGAAAAGGAAGATTGGCTTAAATTCAGGTGAGAAGAGAAAAAGGATTTTAATTTTATGTGTTAAATGTTTTTTTAGCTAAATTTATGTTACCTGCTTTTTTGATTTTTATTGAATAACTTGCTTTATCTTTACTGAAAATTTCGATAATTTTAAGTGTCAGATCTTTTAAAAACCATCAGCTTTTAATATTTCATAATATTTGTATCATATTTTTAAGCCCATTAAAATGTTCCTTAAGTATTAGGTTTCACTTTACTTACGGTATTTGGATATTATTAAAACCTCAACCTTAAGCATAACAAAAAATTATTCGTTTCTCTATATTTGGTTGTCCCTCGCCCCCTTTTTTTTTTTTTGTTAATGTCTTCCAAACCAATTTGTCGTAATTTTTCATATTTTCTTTTCAAAACAATGCAATAGACTAGGAAGAGGTAAATAAAGTGCCCAATTTCCTTGGGAATTTGACACCAACAGACTTGGGACATTTCTCTTGTCCAAAAAAAAAACAAAAACAAAAAGAAGAGAGAAACAATGAGGGATCCAAAACAAAGCAAAGGGGGGAGAAAATAGTATGTGTGAAAAATGAAGCGTGTGCTGGCTGAATTTATGTTTAAGTGGGGAAAGAGATGATGTCAATTTTGATGGCAAACCAAATATCAAATTTATATGTATTTTAAAGATTTTTTCGATTTTTACAAAAAGTGAGCAAATGTGGTTTTAAAATACCCCTTACATACATAGACACACATACATACACACACACACACACACACACACACACATGCATTTTAAACGAAAAAAAGAAGCTGCTCTGCATTTAATAGGCCCAAGTCTGGCTTAATAACCGTTAAGCGGGCCTAAGCCCCTTAAGTAGTTGGGCATGGCTCTTCCTTTTTTAAATGCCAAGTGTTAAGTGCCCTAACACTCTGTTGAGTTTCTTCTCTCTTTTTTTCATTTATTTTTATATACTCTTTGTTTTCAACCCAAGCAAGCGAGAAATTCTTTGAATTCTTCTTTCAGTTTTTCAAAATGTGGCATGTGTTGTTGTATGCCGAAAAATGGGAAGGTTTCACATGCAAAATGCAATTGAAAATTGTCAAAAACAAAACTATTTATGAGTATGAACACTTGTTGCTCTTGCTGTTGTTGTTGTTGTTGTTGCTGTTGTTGTTGTTATTGTTGTTGTTGAGCGGCAAAGTGTGAAGTGAGTTTATTTGAATGGATCGTTATAAATTGTCTATGCTTACAGCTGCAACATGTGCATAAATTTCGTTTATTTTAGAGAAGGTTGCTAAGTGAAAAGATTTATAATAAGTGTAGTTAAGAGTATAGTAAGTAGATCTAATAGACATTTGGCGCATGAAAATGATTTGCTTTAAACAATTTGGTACCGAATGATATTATTTTTGTACCTTATCACTACCTTATCACTACCTTATCACAATAGTCTCACACAAGCCTATGTGTTATTCTTATGTAAAAGCTTTGTGTTTGATTTCATTGAAATCCATTCAATAGATTTTGCGTGAAAGAGTAACAAACAAAAGTTTTAAATTTACATTTATAACATTAGTAGGATAAGGCGATCGTTTCTGTATATAGTGCACTCATATTGTCTTTCGCAATTAATAACTATATCAAGATTGGATTCGGTTTTATAATATTAGAATTGTATTTACTTACCGATTGCGTTCATGTGTATCCCCTGTATGCTCTGTTTTGGGACGTTTAACCTGCAAAAGGGAAATGCAAACACAGTTAACATAAATATACAAAACGGCCAACACAATTGGGCATTATATTAAAAAACAAAATATGTCTTGAGCATTATTATTTATATGCGGTTTTTTATAAACAATGCTGGCGTTGTCCCAACACCTAAGCGAGTTATTCTCAGTCTCTTTGGGCTTCGCTGAGGTAGGCGCTTTATATTTATTACATTTTGTTTTCCTGGGTTTTTTTGGCCCGAAATAATGCTTGACACTCTTTTTCTTTGGCTTTTATGCGACGCAATGCATGGCAGTAACAACAATAAATAAAATATATATAGATAAATAAAAATAAGAACAGCACATTTTACATAATTTGCTTAATGCCATTTGCTTGGCCAGCAAATTGAACATGCGTGGGAAAAAGTTTTACTGGGTTGATGGGTTGGTAGCTCAACTTTTTGATAGCGGCGCCATTTGCCATTTGCCATCTGCCAATTGCCAATTGGGGGCCATGTGACGTGACGAATGGCCAACAAATTACTGCTAAGATGGTGCAAACAGCAGGTGGCCTTAAATCGTGGCTGAGTTTTTGGGAGTGCCTCCATCAAAAAAGGAGCTAACGATAGAGAAGTGGCAGCAGCAGAAGTCAAGCTAAGCTGATGAAGGAAACTCAACGTAATTGAGACAGGCCCGGCCAACACATTAGGCAAGATGTTAATTGAAAGTGATCAAAAAGACATATACCAAGACGATGACAAAAGCGGAAAATAAAGAAGAGGAATATATATATATATATATATATATATTTAGATATTATATAAAGTCTTAAGGAAATTGAAAAACATAAGAAAATAAACGAAGTTGTGTTAAAACAAGTCTCTTAGGTATTTCATCAGAAGATATGAAAAATCTTTAGCTTGAAAAAAAGCTTTTCCTAAGAAGTGCACCAAGGATTCTTCTTAAATGAAAAGTTTTTTTACTTCAAGCTTAAATGTTGCATGCGAAAGTAACCATAAACAAGACCTTTGTAAACCGGAGAAGAGGGTTTTCTTAATGGGATAATTAAAGAAAGGATGGAGGCGAAATAAAGATTGGATATTCGAAGAAATTCTTAAAACAAGACCAAAGTTGAGTTTATGCAAATAAGAATCTATAAATAAAAGTAGTCAAGAAGATAGGACTTAAATTAATACAAAGATAAGGTCAAATAGACAAACGGATTCTTAAGGATTTGAATAATTGATAATGTAAATAGTTTGTTAAAAAAAACACAACACTGCTTTAATTACTAGCTAGCCAAAGAAGTGCCCACAAAATGTCCCAAAGCAAATTTCCCAACAGGCAGTGCAAAGGAAGTGATTATAAGAAGACAAACGGAAGCCAGATAAGAGACAGGAGATGGGTAAAACCTACAGCAGGGCGTACAAAGCTGCTGGAATTTATATGCCACAAATTTGGCATTGTTGCATGCGTGAGCAGCTTTTTTGGGAGCAGCCCACACACACGCAATGTGTATCCATCATAATTTTGGTACGTTTGTTTTTTTGTTGTTTCTTTGTTGGCCTTCATTCTTTAATTTTGTTTCTTTTTTTGCAAATTTGTGCTCAACGGTAGCGTTTAATGACGCGATGCTGCTAAAGCTGAGCTTGCGTGTTGCACGGACTTTTGTTTTTGATTTTTTTGTTTTTGAGCTGTTAACCGAAACACGAATGCAAAACGAAATGCAACGCAACCTTTTTACTAAACTAATTTATGGCACAAGCTGACAACGTAAACATTAACACAGACAAACAGACAGACAGACAAACAGATAGAGAGATAGAGAGAGAAGGAGGCGATGCTGGGTAGCTCATCATCACAAGCGAAGAAATGCTATATGAATGTATATATATATATATAAAGACCTGTTTTGAGCATCTTTAACGAAATTCCTGTGATCGTAATCTTTTGTCTCTCTGTGCTGGCTTTAAGGCAGCATCAGCAGCCGCAGATTAAAACAGACAACACACAGAGAGAGAGAAAAAGGCTAACACACACACAACACACACACATACACACACTACCACCGAGTAGTTTGGGCGACAAATTTTTTATTAACTTGGGACTTGAGTCTTAAGACTGGATGGACCCTCTGCTAAGCCCCTCTACCCAGATAAACATCGAAATAAACAACAAAAATTTGTAGCTCCCTTGCGTTTTGTGTTGTCATTTGTATTTGTGTTTGACTGCCTTTCAGATGTTGTTGTTGTTGTTGTTGTTGTTGCTGTTCGATTGTTGTTATTGTTTCTTTTGTTGTTTTTATTGTGGTCGGGGGCCACGACCTATGCGCCTTAACACTTTGGCACGTTAATTACGTGGGACAATCGCGACAATCGCCAAGTGTCAATCGCTGTGGCCATAATCAATATTTTGACTGCTTGCTCAGAGCTCAGTGCAGCAGCACACGAGGAGGGGTCTTAAGTAAGAGTAAAGGGGATGGGAGGAAAAGGTGGAAAAGGTGGAAAGGGGGCATGATCATTGATTATTTTCTTCATTTCTTATCCATTTGCCTTGCCGATTGCCACATAAATTACATGGAGCGCATTGTCGCCGTTGAATTATGGCGTGTTAATTTTTACGATTACGGCTTAAACTTAATTAAAATGTGATTAATGTCGCCAGTTGAACGTTTGTGGGCCCAGGCTCCTCAAATTGTCATAAACCAGACTCAACAAAAACAAAAAATAAAATATATAAAAAGGGACCTGCTCCAGCTGAACCGACTGCCATCAACTGGTCGTCACACTCCCTCGTATGCCATAATTTATGCTCTATTAATATTTCGCCTTAAAACCCACACACACACACACACACACACACACAACCTTCAATCATTGGTTTTTTGTGTAGCCTTTTTACAATATTCCTCATCCGACTCTCTCTGGCAACACGCTTCAAACCCGACTTTGTTTTAGCCAAGTGCAGAGCGGCCATTAAATTAAAATTGATGTTTGTTCTTGACTGCAGCTCCATTAAATTAAAACATAAATGCACGAATACATATTGAGGTATTAAGTGTGAGAAGTCTAAGGTCTGAAGGAAAACCCATCAAACGAACTTCATGCCAAGCTTTTTATGTAGACAAAAGAAAGTGCTTAATTCCAAGTTGATGGGTCTGACAAAAAAATTACTCTTAAAGTCAAACATGATAATTAATGTTAAAAAGTAATTGCAGTTGTTGGGTATGACAGTTTGAAAATAGTTAATGGGTTAATCTTTTGATTATTACACAATAAATAAAAAAAAAAAATGCAATTGTCTCGATTTACTGACAATAATTTAACATTGTTTTGCAGGTGTTCAAGTTAATATATATAACCTTTAGAGGTAAGAAATAAGTCTTTTATATTTAGTGTAATGTTTATTTGACGTACAGCAAAGGTGGGGTTTACTTTATGAATGTAATTTGACTTTAACTTTTATTTATTTATTTTTTATTACGAAATAAAATATTTTATATTATGATACATTTGTGTAGTAATGTTGAACTCTTATTCAGAACTTTTTAACACACATTTGACTAACAGGAAATATATAAATAATTTGATCATTGAGTGTTTTGATAGTTATTTTCATGATAATGATCTCTTCGTTTAAATTATGTATTTTCCACACAATACGCGCATCTCAACAGCGCACCCTACACCCCACCCCAACAAAATCAAAATCTAGTAAATAGGTGTTAAAGTGTCTCCAACTATTGCGAAGCCACACAAATAAACCACAAAAAATAAACAAACACAACAACAACAACAACTGTAAAGCGACGGCAAAAGCCGCAGAAAAGGTTAAAAGATTTGTAGAGCGAGCCAATGCGTAACCGCGTCACTTTTAAAGCTTCGATATATGTGGCGACAATTGGACTTTTACTATGGATGTATGTTTTACCTTCGGTTCGATCATTTTATCAATTAATCCGCAACGCGGCGCTGCATAGTTGTATGGCATTAGAGTGACCATTTTTGCTATGATTATAGTCGAAGTTTGTTAAGATGTTTTGATATTTAATGCGTTGTCATTTGATGCATACAAAATACGCTCGCACACACACACACACACACACACACACACACACACTGAGATACACGTACAAAACGCGAAAGTTTTGTATAAGAAATAAAATATTTCTTATCTTGCACTGTTAAGCGAGTTTCGTTAACGCTGTAGCGTACGCTTTGAGTAGCTCGAGTGAACTGAACTGAACTGAAGTAAAGTCTCCCCGACTGAACTGTGTTCGGTTTTTGATTCTGAGTGAAAATCTCGGCATTGGGCGAGAGTGCCACCACCTAACAAAAAGAAAAACACTCAAAACCAGTTTGAGAGTTTCGGAAGCGAGCGAGAGAGTGCGAGAGAGCGCAAATGTCTGTTAGCTGCTATCTCGCTCTTGCACAGCAATGGTGCTTGACTTGGCCCCGCCCCATTTCACCAGAGGGTGGGTTGCCCTGTCACGTTTCTCTATTCTCTATCGTATATTATTTGTTTTAATTCATATTAAGTATTTTTTTTTTTCGATTCTTTCATGTTTGTTTGGCATGCGGGCGAAAAACCAAACTCCAAATGTCAATCAAACATTTTTGGCTAAATTAAATACGTTTTATATCTATGTGCATAAATGAATTAATAATTTAAATTTATTACCAGCTCATTATACAAATGAATGAAATTCAATCACCTGCATTTTAATTAGTTCAACCATTGTGAGCCTTCAAAGAGAGCAACTTTAATTTCAAACCAACAAACGGTGAAACTGAATTAAATATATATATATATATATATTTTTTTTTTATTTTTTTAATTTTATTGCCATATAAACAAGATAATAACCGTAGCTGAGACCAACCAATTTGTTTCTGTATAACTTAGCAGATATATAACAATAGAAATATGCCTCAAAAATACTTTGTTAATTTGATAAATCAGCTTTAAAAAAAAACTTGGTTTGCGGGTATTTAAGTATTCAACAATAAATTTTGTGTATAAAATTAAGTTAATTTGCAATTAAGCAAATGCAAATTTATGAAAGCATTATTGAGCTGACTTAAAAATAGTTCACAGCTAATTTAAGATAAATAGAAAAATCTGTCAGGTGCTGTAAGTATATCTAACTATTTTACCCTTAAAAAAAGTAATTTCCTATATTCAAATATATTTACTTTTAAGCAATCAAAAGATATATACACATATATATATTTTTTAAACAAATCAAATCTCATAACTCATTTTGTAAACCAATTTTATTTATTTAAAGCTTAAACAAACATAAAACGTCTAAATCAACTTTTCAAAGTCTTTTCTGTGCCTTATCGTTCATATGGAATTACACGTAAACAAAGCAGGCTCACAATTGCAGCAACAACAACGCTAGACAATACATATAACAAGAGAACTAACATACACACACACACACACACACACACACACACACACACATAGACAAAAGCGAAGTAACAGTTAGCAATCGATTCATACTGTAGAGTGGAATTCTAACTAATAAACATTATCCCATCCCAAGCAACTGCACATTCAGACGCCAGTCGTCTGCCACCTGATAAAACAAGAGAAAGACATAACGTATATAATAAAGATTTCTTTGTGGGTGTGTGGGTGTGGGTGTGTATAAATATTAAATATATATAAATATATTTGTTAATTTAATTAGTACAGAATTACACCCAAACAGCAACTTACTAATTGTTTCATACGTAGTACTTATTGATTTAATATTTAAAGTACATTCAATACATAATATAAAGGAATTTAATATTTGAACGCTTGTTTTTGAACAAATTTATTTTAATACCATATTGAATAACCTTAATTTTGGATACACAATTTTTCATTATTTTTATTTTATTTTTATGTTATTATTTATGTTATTTTATTAGTTTTGTTATTTTAGTTGATTTCTATTTAAAAAAATAGGAATATTATATTCATCATTTTATTTTCATTCAACTATGATGAAAATTAACATGTTCTTGTAATTTTTCATCGTCCGTACTATGAATTCATTATGAATATTATAAATAATATATTATGTTTATAGTTAATATAAAATAAAATAAATAAAATAATATATATTTGAGTAATATAGTAAATCAAGAAATCAGAACAAATAGAATACAAATTTCGCCAATTTTTTCTTAATAGCATGAATTATAATTATACCCTGATCCCATTATAACAGGCAGAATGAAGCATCTCCGACCTTATAAAGTATATATATTCTTTATCAGCATCAACAGTCGAGTCGATATATATCTGTCCGTCTGTCCGTCCGTCCGTCTGTATGTATGAGCGCGTCGATCTTAGAGACTATAAGAGCTAGAGACTCCAGATTTGGAACTTAAGCTCGCCTAATCCCTAGGCAGTACAAGTTTGTTTTCGATTTTCGATAACTCTTCCCGTTTTCGATATACACACTACAAACTTGAACTTTTAATATCCAACAAATGCACAAAATAAATTGACATAAAATTGATCACAATGGGTTAAGAAACTTAGAAGTTATACCAATTTCTATATTTGTCCAACAGGCATCGGCTCGACCGTTGCTGAAGCAAAAGTAAATACAGCTGCGCCACGGTCTGATGCTGAATGAATTATGATGCTTTAAGTAAGGATATTAAATAGCTGGGTTCAGGGTATCTTCACCCGACTAGAGCCTTCTTACTTGTTTTTAATTATTTTAATATTTTGCATTCTTATGCAAATAGGTGAGAATATGGTTTTCTCTTTCAGATCGTATAGCTCATTTGTTAAAAAAGTTTATTTTTATTTTATCATTAAAACTTTATTTTGTTTTTTTTTTTAACTCGAAAAAAAGATTGTTATATGAATTGAAATTTATAACAAACATTATTTTTCTATTTACTTATTCTTTATAATACTTAAATATTAACAATATAAGCTACTGCCTTTAATGAAATAATTTACAAATATACTTCAATATAAATATTTGTATAAACGTAGAAAATATATTTTCGTTTTGCCAAACAAATAAGTTTACAATTGCCATTACACAATTGCTATTTGCCATCATTTGCTATTAACAAATGCCATTTACATATGAAATTGTGCAAAACAATTTCGCAATTCGTTTGTTTTTATTTTTTTTCGAGCGGAAGTGCATCATGACACACTTAGTTAAGTAAGTTAAGTAGAAGCGCACACTACTTAACCCAGCAATGAACTCAAAGAGAAGTTTCTGATTGCTGACAAGGTTCTTGGTTTTTTTGTTTTTGTTTTTGGTGGCACATTAATCGGTTTAGCACGATCGTGAGACAACATGTCGTCAATTATATCTAAGCGCGATCATCAACAGCCTGCCAGCTAGCCAGCTAGCCAGATAGCCAAGGGAAGTTCACTGATCAGTTGCCCGTTGCCCAGTTTTCCCTTCACATATCCCTCCTACATCATCGTCTTTTGCGTTTTGAGTGTGTGTGTGTGTGTTTTGCCATTCCAAGTCTGTAAACAAATCTGTGCACAATTTGCTGCATTTGCAGATATATTTTCTGTTGTTGTTGTTGATGAAGCCGGTTGCTTCTCTTAGCATGTTATGCTGAGTCTCGCACATTTGTCGTGTTGGGAAGCTGGAAAGATGGGAAGCTGGGGAGGAGTTGGAACTGCAGTCGTTTGGGGACCGGTCGTCTGTCGTCCGCATTGAACGTGCTGATCGTGCTGCTCGCCAAAGGCAGGCCAAGCCAGGCCAGGCCAGGCACAAAAACAACAACAGCAAAAAGTGTTTAAGATTTACGTTCAGTTTTGATCGGACTGGACCTCCCCGGTGTTGTAGTATAGTAGATGTTTGTATGTAAGCTTTGTATAAGTGCCACAGAATATAAAATACACATAGCAGCTATTCAGGAACGGGCGCCATTTTGCTGCCCCCGGGTTCAACACCTGAGCTCCCTCCCTTTCCAACTCTTTGGCTTTTATCTCTTTTTCTCATGCGTGTTGAACGATAATCGCGCACATTTTTACAACTTGATCTGAGACTGGACTGGACTTCGGTTTAGCATCTAGATAAGGTCTTCGTCTCATCGTCAGAGAACAACAACAACCAATTGCTGCTGTCGTTGTTGTTGTTTGTTTGTTATTGTTGATGTTGGTTGTTGCTTGTCTTGTTCGCTCGACACTCAGGAAGCAACGCCGAATTAAACATATACAAGAAACATGCAACAACTGCAAAAGTATGATACAAAAAATAAAAACCTTGCGATGCGTCATTTGCATTGCTTCAAACTTGGCCTACAATTGGGTCAAGTCTTATTTAGCTGATACTTGATTTTTTTTTTATTAAGTTTTCAACGTTGTCAGCGCATGCCAAAGTTCTGATTCGCAGTCATTTCAAACTGATATCCAGCGAGCCACACGAGCCACAATCAACTACAACATTACTCAGATATTCCTTTGTGTTCTATGCTAATTTCAGAGAAATATGCGCTGAGGCATGCACTTTGCAACAAATGGCATTAACCACAAGATACATTAAATAGAATTGCTGCAGAAGCTTAAGAATTCAACATGTCTGCAGCTAGTGTAAAGTTTTGATGGTATATTTTATCGCTGCATGAATTACGAAATGTGCTAGGCAAAGCAATAACAATTCATTCAAAAACAAGTAAGACGGCTCTTTTCGAGAAATTCCGACTAGACGATACCTTAGTTTTCGATCACATTTTCCGGAAACGGAAAGAGTTATCGAAAATCGAAAACAAACTTGTACTGCCTAGGGATTAGGCGAGCTTATGTTCCGAACCTGGAGTCCTAGTCCTCTTATAGTTTCTGAGATCGACGCGTTTATACATACGGACGGACAGATAGACGGACGAACGGACGGACAGCCGGACATGGCTATATCGACATAGGAGATACTTTCCTCTGCTTGTTACACACTTTTGCACAAAGCCATTATACCCTTTTTACCCATTTTTAATGGGTTCAGGGTATAATAACTGAAAGTCTTAAATAAAGCTACCAAATATATTTGCGAGATAATAACAAACTTCACTATCTAATACTAAGTTGCTATGACAAAATATAAAATAAAATCATTTGAATTAATTTTAAGACACGAATCATAAATATGAAGACAATTCGTTCAGGAATATTGTTTTTTTTTTTTAAATAAATGTATCTTTCATATTTTCAAAGAAAATAAAGCCTCAAGATATATAACAGTGATATTTTTATGACACTTTTAATTCAGAATATACTTTGCGTAAAAGTAATCAAAAGATTTAATTGGATAATCACTTTTAGACAAAGAAAAATTTAATATAGAAAACCAATTAAAAGCAATATACAAAATTTTTGACTTGAGGTATAAACAAGAAAGAAGGCTCTAGTCGAGAAATCCCGACTAAACGATATCCTGAACCCTGTACTTAACGCGTACAGTCAGTGCTTGCAAGTATGTGTGTGTGTGTATGTACGCACATACGGCATACTGCATACACAACTTCAATGTTACATATCTCCGGTGTTTCTCAACCGATTGCAATAAAAATTTCACAGATTCGCATTGTTTCGCTTAATGTTTTTAACGCCGTCTCAAAGTTTTGAGATGCTTCCTTCTGTTTGTTACATACTTTTGCACAAAACCATTATACCCTTATTTACCCATTTTTAATGAGTTCAAAATTTTACTTTATTTTCCTGACATAAGCTATAAAATTTCATTCAAAAAATTAATTAATTAATTTTGTAAGTTTTTTTTGTTAAGTTTTTTGGTACACTAACACACAGATTTATACTAACAAATTTAAAAAATATAAGAACTGAGTTTTCGTCGTAAAATGCGTGAACAAATTTATTGTACATTCAAGTTTTAACGATTATTAATTCAAATGAAAATATTTTATGTCATAACTTACTGTGGCAATTCAAATAGAAATATATTAACATTAAAAAATATTATGGAGCCGCTCCTGCAGCATTTTTGAAAGAGTTACGAAAACTTTGTTGACTTTGTTTTTGAAAAATTATAAAGCATAAGCTCGTATAACTTAATATGCTATAAAAACTAAATGCTGAAATCCACTACTGTGTAGCTAAGAAAAAATATTAATCGCTGCTGGACTGGGCGCAATAAAAAAATCATTTGGCTGTCGTTGTTGTTCTTGTTTCTTTGTATAAACGTTTTAAGTGCCACACACAGAAAATCAAAAATAATTTTTATGAATCAAACAAATACATATACAATGTGAAACAATGACTTGAACTATGTGCGTTCATAGCGGCCCCTTCACAGAGAGAGGGAAAAGAATCAAAAATAAACCGAGCAACAAATTGCATACAAATGCACTCTATAAGAGAGAGAGAGAGAGAGAGCGAGATAGAGAGAGGGGAAGATAGAGAGAGAGAGAGAGAGAGAGAGGAGCTCGGAGCTCGGAGCACTTGCTGAGTCGCTGTTGTGATGTTGGCCACCGGGGTTGCCTTTTGGAACGCCTCGTTTATGCTTTCATTCCGCTGAAAATAATGCGGAACCCGTGTTTAAGTTTGAGGCACGCGCCAATGCCACTGCAACACACAGCTGTACAGAGGAGGAGGCGGAGGTGGAGGTGGAGGGAGTGTGGCAAGTCGATAAGTGGCTGCAGCTTTCTTTGCTGTTGCTGCTGCAATACCATGGTGACCTCAGCAAAAACAAACATTGGTCAGGAATTTTTATTAAATGCCGGCTATGACGATGAGACCTCCTGCAGAGAGATACCACAGCCATCCAATCCGCCCAGAGCACCCATTGCCTGGGCAACCTGTCGCCACCCACGTTGCCGCAGCCGGGCAGCGAAGTGTGTCAGCTGTCACTTGGCATAGGCATCAAAACCGATGAACATGCCCGCTCATAAAACCCATACGACACGGAATAAAAGATGGGTGAAAATAGAGAGCCCAAAAAGCAGGTTGATATACTCGAATGCCACCCAAAATAGAGCACACAGCAAAGCGGGTATAATACCTAAGTGTCATAAATATATAATTATAATAATAACTCACATAGACAGACTTAGTATTTTACATAGAAGAAAATATAGTAGTAGGTATAAGTAGCTTAGACTTATCTAAATGCAGCTAAAAAACAAAATATTCACAGATAAGATTTTATGGAATATCTTCTTTACTACGAGATTATAAAAAACAAAACAACATATATAGTTATTATGGTAAAATATGTGTAATATGTTTTAAAAACCTGACCTGACTTGACCTTTTTATGTATTGTAAATTTAGTCCATGGTCAAAATTTAAGAATCCAAATATTATAGCTTATAATATACGAACAATAATTTAAAATGAGCGTATTTATTTGTTAGATAATGGCTTAAAAACTTAAGCTTAAAGATCTCAAACAGATTTATTGAAATTTTAGATTTAAAACATAGAATATCTGAAAGTTTTTATTAATAACTTCTAGCTTTTGGTGATATATTATTTACTGTGCAATGGAGATACTTATCTTGTTGCCGATTTTAAGTATATTTTAACATATTATCATTTATCAATACTAACCTTACAGCTTGTGCGTAGAAATTAAACAAATACACTTTTTTATTCAAAATATATTGTTCAAAACAAATTTGTGTCTCTAAATTTGTTACTCCAAAATACACATGCGTTTACAGGGTATTTCATTCGTCTAATATAGGTGTTATTTTAGCAATGGCATTAGCAGCGGGAGTGGGAGTGGGGCATTGTTGCTGGTTTTACCTGTGGGAACGACTCTCTAATTAATTTAATTATGCGCTCTCGACTTGCGCGTGTCAAAAGTTCGCCAGCAAAAAACAACAAATTAAATGGTCACGCCTGGGCGAGCTCTAATCAAATGCATAGCCCTGGTACACTGTACAGTAAACACCACCATGACGAACCGCCCTCAAGTATGCAGCATATGTTTTCGTTAGTCGTTGCCAAGCCTATGAAATTTAATTTGCCAGTGGTACAAAAAATAAAGTGAAAAGAAGGAGCAAAAATTCCAACCCTCGACTCTAAGCGAGCATCGATGACAAATTGAATTTGTAAAGTTGCGCAGTTACAACACCAACAACAATATTAACTAACAACAATAACAAATCATTGGGGAAAATGCTGATGCGGATGCTGTGTAGTAATACTATACTGGACCACGTCACCATGCCATGTTACGCTCGTCTGGCTTGGTTTGAGCCTTTCCAAACTTGGCTGACTTTCGCGAAAGTGAAGTGAAATTTTAGACCAAGGGCTGGGTGGTTGGTCGTTGGGGCGTGACAGTTGAAAAGCAGGCTCACACAATTATTAACACTTATTAATGTTGAGGTTTTTATAGATGGCACCCAAGGGCTTCAATTAAAGCCCAAAGTGCCAAACAGCAGCAGCAGCAGCTGCCTCAAGTGCCACTGTCGCACTTCAGCTCTGTTTGAGGGTCTGTTTGGGGGGCGTTAGGGTAGCTTTAAGTAGTCATTGAGATTTGAGTGCGATATGATTTTTATTTAGGATAGCGATAAGTTATAAAACACACAGCTGACAGTCGATCGGAAATTTCTGTAAGCCAATTTTGAGTGCAACCTCCCTTCGGAGTTTTGTCCTTGCAATTAGCGGAAAACCTTTGACATGCTGCCAGTTTTTAAAGGTCTAGCACTTTAGGCAAGCTATTGACAGCTATTGTCTTCTAATTAAACAACAATGTTGACCTATTCTCAAGATGTTACAGTTCAAAGTTCAATGCTAACACTTAAATTAATCTAATTTTTTTTTGGTAAAAAAAATATGTCACAAATTATTGCAAGAAATCTGAGTCTTTGTTTGCTAATTAAAAATGTAATTGGCAAGACAAAAAGCAACCCTCGGTAAAACGTCTTAGACCTTTTCTTTATGTAACTTCTTAGATCTTACAACGTAACCCCTTTCGGTTAATCAACTGCGTCAAGTTATAGTAGATGTTGGGAAACTTTTTGTACAAAATTGCAAAAATTATTTTTACTTATCATTCCATTAGTTGAATGACTTCCAGTCCGCTAACGAGACTGCATAAGAAATCACCGCACTAGCAAACCCCAATTCAACCCTTTAAAAGTACTTGATGGGCAGCCGTGGGCTTTAGGAGATAAACTTAATGTAGGGAAAATGGATGCAACTTTGTGATATAATACTTAACATGAGCTAAGAACACTTTTGAAGATTTTTATACCCTGAACCCATTAAAAATGGGTAAAAAGGGTATAATGGCTTTGTGCAAAAGTATGTAACATGCAGAAGGAAGCATCACCGACCCCATAAAGTATATATATTCTTGATCAGTACCAACAGTTGAGTCGATATAGCCATGTCCGTCTGTCCGTCTGTCTGTCTGTCTGTCCGTATGTATGAAAGCGTCGATCTCAGAGACTTTAAGATTTAGAGACTCCAGATTTAAAACATTAGCTTGCCTAATCCCTAGGAAGTACAAGTTTGTTTTCGATTTTCGATAACTCTTCCCGTTTCCGATATACACATAAATAATAAAATCTTGAATTTGGAAAACTTGGAGATGACAATTTTTATTAAAATCGATTGAGAAACACCGGAGATATGAAACATTGAAGTTAATAAGTATGCAGTATGCAGTATGCGCGTAAACACATAGTACTTACAAGCACTGACTGTACGCGTTAGGTATAGGGTTCTGGGTATAGTCTATCCGGGATTTCTCGACTAGAGCCTTCTTACTTGTTGTACACACAAATATTGTATGCAATTCTTAATAAAATTGAGAAGAATTTACTGTTAACTGATAGTAGCCCAAGCGGTGAGCATTATCTATCTAATTTTTTCTCGAAATTATATCATATGTATTGTAAGTCAACACTAGGATTCAATTTTTAAAAATACAAATGCAGGTTGTTGATGGTTGATGATTTACATCAGACATACGAAAAAATATTATGAAATATTTATTTGACCAACTACTAGTAAATTTTTGAAGAAAAAGTAAAATGAACAGTTTGTTATAAAAAACAAGTAAGAAAGCTCTAGTCGAGAAATTCCGACTAAAAGATACCCTGAACCCTATACTTAACACGTAGTGTCAGTGCTTGCAAGTGTGTGTGTGTTTATCTTATCTAATGTCTTAAGCTCCGTCTCAAAGTTCTGCAAATTTGAGAATTTGCTATTATCGATATCGAAAAGGGAATGAGTTAACGAAAATTTGAATTTAGGCGAGCTTATTTTCCAAATCTGGAGTCTCTAGCTCTTATAGTATCTGAGATCGACGCGTTCATACATACGGACGGACGGACAGATGGACATGGCTATCTCGACTTGGCTGGCTTTTGATGCTGATGAAGAATATATATACTTTATGGGGTCGGAGAAGCTTTCTTCTGCCTGTTACATACTTTTGCACAAAACCATTATATTTTTACTTTTTCACCCACTTTCAATAGGTTAAGGGTATAATAAACTAAAAAGTAAAAGGAAATATCATAAGTTAATTTATTAAAATTTAAACTGCTTTTTATTAATGATAATCGAATATTAACACTGAGTATTAAATGTTGCTTTAAACCTTCTTACTACGTTAAATACCTAAGGGAGAATTGTAACATATATTGCGAATTAGACAAGGACAGCTCCTTAGATGGATCAATGTTTAATAACTGATTTATGTAGTTAGAACATAAAGTGAAGCACACCAAAACTGTGCCAACTGCTGACAACTACTGGGCAACTCAATACTATACCACAATGGTCGGTCGCTATCAATTACTCAACTGTCGAGGCGACCCTAGAGCTCAGATGGATCAGTTTCAGCACAGACCTTGGCCACATTAAGCTCCACACACACACAACAAGAATAGAAATATATATAGAACAAAAAAAATAAAAACATGTATATGAAAATAGAAATAGTTGATTATTTCCGTTAGACTTAATTACTTAAATCGCAAGGCCATTGTAAAAGATATCCCATTACAAATAAAAACCAATGAGCCAACTATTGATGTTTAAGTACAAGTTTTCCTCAAAGGGAAAAGAGAGAAAGGCTAAGTTTTGTTAAACAGGTGCTACAAATATAGTGATTTTTTTCTTTTTTTTACATAGGTATAGTGCAAACGATCGAAGGACTATCAAATTTCGCCAATCAATGTTAAAAAAAAGAGAGTACGGTGAATGTGAATTGTGATTTGCTGTTTGGCATTTTGGCTGCCAATTGTACAGCTTTGCGCAAATGCAGTTTTCCCAGGGAGTGAAAAATGTGCAGCCGAGAAATTTGATATTTTATGCTGAGTGTCCGGAAAACGCAGTTGTTGCCGTTGTAAGGGGAAGCGAGGCATTCAAGGACTGGCGGCCATTTCGTGGTAAAAATTATGAAAAAGGAAAAAATACAACAAAATAAAAATAAAAATGAAAATAAGAAGCAAAAAAAAACTGTCACGACTGCTAACGAGCAATGCGATCGCTTCAAGTCAAAGGTCGCACGCTGATTGCCGACAAATTTGTCTACGGAAAAGAAAAACTTTGCGAGCCGCTTAATTGCAAGGTAGGGAGTAGGAGCGGAGACTGGAGCAAGAGAGAGGCCTGCCATACAGCTGGGCTGCCTGTCCGCGCTCTTTTGACTGACAACAGCCACATCTAAGTAAACCCAAGAACAGAGAGATAACAAGGCAACAGTTTCTCTGTTTTGCCACTTGATTGAACCGGAAATGAGGCACATCCCCGAACGTCGATCTACGCGTTTTGTTTTAACAGGCTGTGTGCTCCCCCACTTGACCCTGCGCGCAACCCGCTCTAGCTAAATCAAAGTGCCGAAACCATTATCTGGTTATACCCCTTAGCTCTGCCACATGCGGGGGCATGCTCTTGTCAAGCATTCCTGTCGCACAACAAAATGTTTTACATCAATTTTCAAACGCTTCCCAGAACAAACTGGATTTATCCTCAATTCCAGACATGATCATCAATATCATTATGATCATCATAATGATCTGAAAGTGTCAAATAATTATGACAAGTTCATTTCGTCGTACTTTCGCTCATTTGTTTAGTTCCCATTTTTCAATTCTGTTTCTGTTTCTACTCTGTACTGTTTCGCTTTAACGAGAATTGCTGTAAGCAGAGCGGCAGCCCCTCCAGTATCTCCTCGCCACTTTCCCCAGCCACAACACCAATTATCGGGGCGTTGTAAATGTGCGCGCTTTTTGATGTGACAGTTTGCCGGTTTGCCACTTGAGGTTGCGTATCGGCGCTGTGGCGTATGTCTCTTAAACAAAAAAACGCTATAGATGATGCTGATGCACTTCATAAGATATCTTTGCTATAGTATGTATATCTAAACATTTTCAGATATAGCTGAAAGAAACATTTTCAGATTGAAATATTGGCTAAAAAGTATGCTATGATGTTAAAGTTCACAGGACATTTTGGAAACTCGCTTGAAATTTACGGACTAAAATATATTTTTAACCTACTGTATAAGAATTCATACTAAACTCTGTACCGTTTTTCGGTAAAAAATGAACTTCAATAATTTAAAATGTTTTAGAACTACAAATATTTTATAACATGCCATTATAAAAGTCTCAAAAGAGGGTTTTCAATTACGCAGAATAAATATCGATTGGTTTTTATCCGAGCTCTAAATAAGAATAAGAACTTCACTAAAACTTGCAATTCTGTCATCAAAGCAAGCATATTAACACACAATCACTTCTTCGATACTATTCCTAGACAAGACTCTAAAACACCTCTAACAAACTACCTTATGAATGAGTTGACCATTAGTGCTGTGTCCAGACAGTTCTTGCGTCAACTGGCACCTGATAAACTATTTTAGACAAATTGAATTTGAGGCAATATAAATATAGCTGACTGGCAAGCTATCTATATCTATTGATGTATCTTTGTATAGCCTAGACGTAGCTCAAAATATGATGTCGAATGTGACAATTGATTTGGTGCAGGCCTTCCACATCGACCTGTCTAATGCCTAAGACCATAGCCATCTATTTATGGCTGTTGCTGCTCTTTAAATATAGACCCGATAAAAATGATGATGGTGAGTCAGAGCTATGCAAAGCCTGCAAAAATGGCCACCAGAGCTAAACAAATATTTGTAGTCATTAGTTGGTACAAGAAGCTAAATCCAAACGAAAACAAATTACGACCAAGTGCAGCAAGACAATCACCAGGACAATCCAGAGCATCAGTGGCATCAAGTGCATTCTATTCAAGGCAGGTTGCTCTAATTTTCACTAAGCCGAACTGACAGGCGACATAAAATGAGGATAAAAGAGCTAAGCGGCATGCTGCAGACGCCGTTGTCGACAGTTGAGCGGATTATGTGCCTGCCACAAGCGACACAGCAACAGAAACTGGCACAGGAACAATGCAAATGTAAGGACTCAACTCCCTCCCTTCTTAAGTGACATTTGAGTGGCTGCCACGTTGCATATTATGTAATCCAAGTGAGTCTAACATGCAAATTTCTTATATACGTTTTGTGGTTTCAAGAATGACGTCAGCCAAAGTCTGATAAGCGGCATTGTGGTAAAGATTAAAAAAATACTTGTAGAAAAATTTACATAAAATCACAATATACGCAAAGTTATAATTTTAGGTAATATGTACTATGTTACTTCTTATTAGGAGAAATATCAAAATAATTTTTATTTATGTTACTTTAAAAATTATAGATATCAGGAAATTAAATTTGTTTCAAATCATTGTTAAGCAATTTGATTGAACTTAAAGTCGACTTCTCAAAATTGCGTCTTAACTCAAAATGTTCACTTTAAAATGGGTATTATGGGTATATTTTGGTAGTGACGACATAACTCGATGTTTTTTAAACATTTACGAAGTTAGTTAGACGGCACTAATCGAGAAATCCCGTCGCAGTGTGTGTGTGTGTGTGTGTACGCGTATTCTGCATACTTTACTTAACTTCACTGTTTCATACCTCCGGTGTTTCTCAACCGATTACAATAGAAACTGCACAGATTATCATTATTTCATCACATGTTTCAAACGCCGTCTCAAAGTTTTCAAACTTTAACCTTTTTTTGTTATCGAAAATCGAAAACAAACTTTTACTGCTCAGGCATTGGGCGAGCATATGTTCCAAATCTGGAGTATTTAGCTTTTATAATCTCTAAGATCGACGCGTTCATACATACAGACGGACAAACGAGCAGACGGACAGGCTATATATATCGGAGATGCTTCCATCTGCCTGTTACATATTCTTGCACTAAGCCATTATACCCTTTTTACCCATTTTCAAATGGGTTCAGGGTGTAAAAATCAAGCCGTTAACTCAAATAGTAGAATAAATAATGATTTTAAACATACAATTTGAAATAATTAAGTTAAAAGATAAAACAGCAGTATTAAGCAGCTAAGAATACCGAACTTTCAATCTTTTTGCTTATTTTGATAATGAAATCGTAAAGTAACGCAATAATGGCACCTAAACTTTCAAAAATGCAAAGTTCTTTTCGCTGTCCGTCAATTGACATTGATATATAAAAAAGAACCTGATCCTCGGTTCCAGCCCGTGCCTATTGCTATGTGCTTGTTCAAGTTGACTGCCCTTGGCTAATTGTTTATGATTATTTGTTTATAAGCAAAAGATATTGTTATTGCTACTGTGAAATTTCAGTTCAGTTTCAATACACAAACAACTTTTCGAGACGTGTAAACAAACAAACAAGTTTATTTCGCAATTGTCCTTAAGCTCTTTCCCCCTCTAATCTTCTCTTCCTTGCTGTTTCAAACAGGTAGCTTAAGTGCAGATGGGATCTACTTTACTCTGGCTGCACTTCCTGTGCCACGCCCACAAAAACAAATACCATTTGCTATTTAAGCCTGCTGTTGACCCTTGAACAAAAAACCAGCCGGATTAGCAGCGCAAAAGATTTACAGATTATGCTGTAAAAATGTCGCAGGACATTAAGCCGACATTCAAATGCTTTTTGTGGGCGTGGCTTGATGTAATGGAGAATGCGGCTCAAAAAGGAAAATAAAATAAAATAAAACACACACACTGAAATTAGCAAACAACCGCATATAAAATTAAAAATAAAAACCCGCAGCTCTCAAATGCTGCGGGGGCAACGTAGTTAATGCTCCCTGCTCCCCGCTCCCTACACCCTGCTTCTTGCTGTATTGCCTGTTGTTATAATGGCTCGCCCGTAGCGCACAGCAACCAACAACAAACAACAAATAACAAAAAGAGCAAGGCATCTGCTCGGCGTCCTTTTGTACATTTTTTCTGCTGTTGCTGCTCCTTTCGACGACTCAAATTTCAATGAAATTATCCTGACGGCATTTGCCTGTGTGTATGTGTGTATCTGTGTGTGTGTGTGTGTGTGTGTGTGAGATTGTGTGTACAGTGAGCACAACAATGCTAAATACAAATTTCGCTGAAATTATTTGCTAATGGCTTCAACTGCAGCAACAACAACTCAGAAGACCCAGCTAAAGTACTCTCAGGCCCGCACCTCGAAGCATTTGCATTTATGAGATTGACAAATAGAAAAACAAAATGGCGGCCTCCCCAATATATATATATATATATATATAAGTTTTGGTTGTTGCTCCACAAGCACACAATGTTTGCCTAGCAACAGCAGAAGCGCAAATTGCTTTGCTCCCAAAAACTCCACTCAAGTTACGCCAAAACGGCAAACAGAAAATGGCCAAAACGTAACGGTAATGAGTCTCTGGGCTGCCAAGGCAACGACCAAGGAGAGAGAGAGAGAGAGAGAGAGAGAGGGAGGGAGAGCAAAGGAGCGTACACACATAATAACTGTCAATCAAAAGCAGAAATCATCAAACTCAATAGATTTCTAAAGAGATCCTACACCTATACGCATCTTAATATGTTTGACCTACTGCCTTTTATTTTCTGGCATTTTAGGCTTACAAAATTCGCTTTTGTGGTTTTATTTTCTGGTCAAATGATTTGCTTCTCGATCAACAGGATAAAATGCATTTCTTTGCCCTTTTTAACTGAAAATTTTGACTGTCTTTGCCTGTCTCCGGCCATTGTCTGCTGCCTGAAAGCATTTAAAGGTTTATTCTTCTTTTCCTTTCTTTTTTTCTTCGGGTCTTTGGCAAAATGCGCAGTAGCCAAAAACGGTTTGGATTTTTTTGATTTCTTACAGCTCACTGAAAGAGATCATTCATAATACTATCTATGTAGATCTAGACTTCGCATTAAAGGCTTGTAATAAGGCGCAGTTGATGCGGAAAGTATATATATTATAGTTTTCCATTTGTTTTTGTTTGAAGAAGAGTCAAATTTACGGATTAAAGCGATGCCAAAGTTGAAAAGTTGCGATCTTAAGAGCTGATGAGTTGAACACAAAACTAGGCTTGAGACTTTCAGCATTCTGCGATATGTGTGTGTGGTCAAAAGAAAATTCAAGACAAGGCTCGAGGTTAGAAATAATATTTAAAACATTAACGTATTTGAAAATAAATGTTAGGTGTTGTCAATATTAACACAGGAATATTTTGTATAGAAAAATATAAACACATTTTTTTAACAATCAGTTGGTAAATGCCATTCACTTCTTGAATCAAAACGCTATATTTGAGGACGTATATCTATTACACGGTTTTATATTATTAGGTAACAGAACTTTTTTTTTGAAATCTTACAAGATTTGACGATAAAAGTAAATGCAAACAATTGCAAATAAGCAAACATTTCAATTTTAATCAACTTTCAAAATATTTTGATATTAGACATGAAATTTCCAGGAACTATTTTGATGATGAAAGCGCAATAAAGCTAACGCTCACCTTGTAGTAATCCAGCGTTGAAAAGTTTTGATAGCATGGCACATTATACAACATATTCCAGGCGTTGTTGTTGTTGTTGTTTATTGCTGCTTTTTTGCCGTTTGCTTATCAAATAGCCTGCGACTGCGCCATCATTATACATATATCAGTTAATCGGAGTCACAGCAATCAATTAACACAACATTAACTTGAACATATATACTATTGTTATTATATCGTATATCGTATAAAATTCACTTTAGATAGGAGAAGAAGTATTGACAAGAGAATTAAATTGTATTAAATATTTGTGTTGTTATTTTTATAAAATACAATTTTATTGCACAACGCGTTGTGTAAATTGCAATTGGTGTTAACATTTAAATTTGTAATTATGTTTTTGTTGTGTGCTAATTGAGCAGTTCCGTTACGCAAATTAATTTGTGCTAAATTATTATTTAACGATGCGAGCTTGTGTGTGGTTTTTTATCTTTTATTATTTTGCATCATTTGATTTCCGTTTAGTCGAGCCGACGGCGCAAAGCTTTTTTCGGTTTTTTTTTTTGTTTCTGCTGGCTTTATTTGTTGTTTAGCTATCGTCCGCTCTCCCGACGAATGTCACATAAAGCTGAGTGTCAACTGAATTTGCCCATTTGCTTATTTGAAAGCGTTGGCGTCGGCAACTGCGAAGAACGAGAAGAAAACTACAACACCAACAACAACAACGACGTAAACGACGACGATGTGAAGCTTCATTCCACTCAAAGCGCATGCCATCCTGCTTTGGCTGCCCTTTGATGCGCGCGTTCTCTCTCTCCATCGCTCTCTCCATCTCACTCTGTCATGCACCCGAACCGTCGAGCGCTTGAGTGAGTTCGTAAGTTGTGTATTGTGAGGGTGTGTGTGTGTGTTGGTAAGTTGAGTGCGTTTATTGTTGGGTTTTTAGGGCGGCGCCAGGACAGCTGCTTTGCTGGGCATTAACGGTATTTGCAATTGTTCAGCAAGTGGGCAGCTCTCAATGCTGCCTGGAAGCGCTTTCGGTTCCACGAAGGGGGCTTGCAGTTCGACTGTTGTCATTGGTATTGTTCGGTCCTTGTGGTACAGTGATCGCTCACAAACAAGAACAAATAAAAAAGACATGATGATTAGACAAATTAAATTGAAAGATTAACTTTCCTTTATATTATACCTCAAAACGCGTTAAAAAATAATTTTATCGTTGTACATTTTATGCTTTATATTAAATGACCCCATATTCTATCCGTTGATTTTATAAAACTTCAACTAATATTAAACTAATTTTTACTCCATTTTCGTACACTTTTTCAGCTTGTTCACATACTTGGGGTGTCCACTGTTTCCGCTTAACCCAATTTGAAAACACTTGATTGGGCGCCAGGCCAAAAATGTCCACTCACATTAGACAAGCGATGTTGCAACATAGTAGGGATAGTCGTACAATATGGACAGCTACCAAGCCGCTGGTCTTTAGCCAAAAAGACAAAGAGCAAGAAAACAAAATCAGAGACCCAAATAATTGAATTTCGAATCGGTATCGGAACCAGGGCAACAGACTGTGCAATATCTTTTGTTGTTGTGGAGACTGGCGTCTGGCGTCTGTTGTCTGGTGGCTGGTGGTTAACTGGCGACGATCCCCGACGACAGCAAGTTATCCCTGCACGCTTCATTGCATCGCGACAGTTGTTAACGTGTTTAATTAGCCCTGCAAATTCAATGAATTGCGACAGTAACAGTTAGGCTTAACAACAACAACATGCGTTTGTCCCCCAGACTAAA
Organism: Scaptomyza cyrtandrae; assembly: GCA_035044605.1. Taxonomy (NCBI): domain Eukaryota; kingdom Metazoa; phylum Arthropoda; class Insecta; order Diptera; family Drosophilidae; genus Scaptomyza; species Scaptomyza cyrtandrae. The sequence goes on from JAWNNS010000637.1 coordinate 1,093,931, forward strand.
AATCAAATATTTGCGCAGCCATTTTGAAAAACTCGCGGCTCTAAAACTCCTTGACTCCTTTATCTTCCTGCCTGCCTGCGTGCCTGCCTGCCTGCCTGAAACCACTGCTATTATTCCCGGCGCATGCGTGGGCACCAAAAACTTTGAGTTATTCTCATTGTGTGGTGAGGGGTGGTGGGGCGTTTGGGGGCGTGCCCAACTCAGTTTTGTGCCTTTGACAAGTGAATTGTATTTTAAAGGAAATTAAAAGCAGCTTAAATTTGCCTTAGAATTTGGAGTTAAATTAAATGCGATTATGCGGCAAAACAATAAGAAACATTTTCCAGAAACAAAATTTCAATTATTTAGATGGAATTTTACCCAGGTTTTGGTGCAGGAAACTGAAATTTCAAAAATAGATTGTGGACTTGAGTTGCATTTTCGTGAGTAAATAAAGTAGCTGTAGTTTCAAGTAAACACTCATATGATTGTTTCTTTTAATTTAATTTAAAAACCATTTTCTTTGAAGCATTTTGAGGTAAACTTATAAGTGACGAAGTTTTTCTTGAGGCGAGTGAAGACAAAGATGCTCAAAATGTAAAAACGTCTTGAGGTTGCCTCAAAGAGGCAGGAGAAAGGTATTGAAATTGTGGAAAATGGTTAATAACAAGTAAGAAGGCTCTAGTCGAGAAATCCCGACTAGACGATACCCTGAACCCTATACTTTACGTAAGTGAGTACGCGCATACTGCATACTGCGTAATCAACTTCAATGTTCCATATCTCCGGTGTTTCTTAACCGATTTTAATAAAAATTTCACAGATTTTCATTATTTTAATAAATGTTTAAAACGCCGTCTCAAAGTTTTCCAAATTCAAGATTTTGTTGCTATCGATCCCATGTGTATATCGAAAACAGGAAGAGTTATCGAAAATCGAAAACAAAATTGTACTGCCTAGGGATAAGGCCATTATGTTTTAAATCTGGAGTCTCTAGCTCTCAGTCTCTGAGATCGACGCGCTAATACATACGGACGGAAGGACAGACGGACTTTTGCACAAAATCATTATACCCTTTTTAGGGTATCAAAATAACAGATCGCTTGAAAATGTCAACTAAATACATCCGAGAGATTTCGAGTCGACAACAACTTATTTTCACTTTTTTTAAAACTACCAAATTAGCATATTTATACATTTGTATTTGTATTTTAATGTATTTTAACCTTTATTTTATGCAATATTCTTCTTGACATTTTTGTTTGTTTGTTTTACAAGTTATTAAAACGCAACTTTTCCATTAAACATTTCCGCACACTTATATAATATGATACTATTTAAGTTAGATATCATTTTATTGTTAGAAACTTTAAAGTGTTTTTAATTTCTGGTAGGGGAATTGCAGGTTTTCTATAATATTCAGTTTGTTAAAGGTATGTTTAACCAGGAATTAAAACTTAAAAGCTCTGTACTTTATTTTGATTCCGATGCCTCGTTTTAACAACTATAAGTTGAATTTGGATGATATTTACTTGCCCAATCGAGCAACTGCCAAACTCGATATCAATTACAAGTTTGCATAAACTTATACTATATGGTTTGTATGTATTTGAGCTGACAGAAAATGTTCATTCATAAAAAAATATTGAGAGAATCGACAATCAAGAACAAGTAACAAGAAAACTTCTCTTGCCGGTAATAGGATTATGAGGCACACGTGCTCAAATGCTCACAGCTCCGTTCTCCAATGCCAATGCAACTGGCATTTGGTATAGCAGGTTGGTAAGAGGGGGAGGGAAGGAGGTATGTCAAGAGTGGAGAGTCAACTTCAGTGCTGACGTCTCAAATGCCTTGCTCGGCTCTTTTTATAGCCTTGGCTTTTATTATTAGTGACGGATTTCCGAGTCATTAGACAAAGTTATGCTTTGGACCACCGCGTATGTTTAAGCTACTTAAACGCGCCGACCGCCCACACGTCGTCCCGTCCGGTGAGAAGGGAGGGAAAGGGGGATTTGGAGCGAACCTGAATATGGTACGTGACTTGCTCGTGTCGCAATTGACAGGCGTCAGCTTAAAAGACCTTAAACTGCTCAGCATTAAATTAAGAACCCAATTCGAACTGATAAATGCCCGTAGAGAGAGAATGCCACCAAATGTGGCATATTCATTTGTAATTGTTGCTGTAAGGGACCCACAGCATTGCTGGCCAAAGACATTTCACCCACGCCACTTAAAACACAAATCAATAACTTTATTAACCAAAAACAAAAACTAAAAAATAAAAAAATAATTTTTTTTGTGAGGCATGTTTTACGAGCTGAAAAGCGTCTTGTTTAACTGCCTGGGACAATGAGCACCCGCTGTGCGCGTTAAAAATCGCTTTCGAGTTAAAGTTGCAGATGGAGCCAAACATTCAAAGGGAGCTGAAGAAGGGTCCTACTCCGTTTACATTGGCCGAGCCCCGTGCATATGGACATACTCGTATGTATAATTTATGCCAACGGCTTTCTGTAGCGCCAGCTGACAGTTAGTCAGACAAAAGGGAAACTCAGCTGGCGATTTGAACTTCTCTCCTCACCCCATACACACATACACACACACACACACACACACACACTCACACACATACAGTAAATATTTGAAATGAATGAGTCAGTGGTGTAAGTGGTGAAGGTAAAGGTTAGAATATAATATATCTGCATATAGGAGAAGGAGAGACAGAAAGGAGCGGATTTATTGGGAGAAAGAATAACTTATCAAAGTCTTTTCACAGCAGTTAAATCTCAGTTAATCAATTCATTTAATGCCTCCTGCAACCCTTTTACAAAACAAACAAAATTTTCAGCTGGCAGACACAAAGCGCTGTAGGTCAAGAAACAAGTTGTTGTTTTGGGTTGAAAGCGATTTTCTATGGATCTTTAAGCTCTTTGAAAGTGGTAAATAAAAATAAATTAATAAATTTAATATATATTAACCTTAAAGATATTCAGAAAAAAAATTAGTTTTAGTATAGGTACTTTGTAAGACCTAAAAAAAAAACATAAAAAGCATTAAGTTATACTCAGCTATGTTTGGACTTTATTGGAGTCACAGTTTATTATATATATTTGAGCTAAACAAAATCACATTTTATATTCATAAGAGTGATATATTTTATCAATATTTTCTTATACGTGTACATATAAATTATAATTAAGGATAGCTACTCAAGTTTCACAACACTTTCTCTATCTATAAGGATGTCATCAGAATAAATATCGCCGCAATAATATTTAACTCAATTATCCTTTAACATCTAGATTTCTCTTCAGCCAACAAAACGTGCAAAGGCAAACCCCTTTCTCCATAATAAATCGCCTTTTATCTATCACCCGCTGTCATCTTATCACATTCAAGTTTATTGACATTTGTATATATGTATATATATATATACTGCATTTGGCTGATGTTACATTTTATTTGTATTTTCTTGTGTTATTTTTTTAGCCGCTGGCATTGCAAACGGCGCCAGATTTCGAGACAGTCACCAACAAAATCAGCCAGTGTCCAGTCCAGTCCAGTCCAGTCCAGTCCAGTCCAGTCTAGTCATGTACACAAGTCATTATTATTTGTTAGGGTCAAGTGTCGTCGGGCTGTAAAGAAAGAAAGCAAAAGAACAACACCGTCAACAAAATCAACGATAAAATAGCAAATTACATACACATGCATATATAAATAAACGTCTGGAGGAAATCACAATGACAAATTGCGGGGTCAAAATTTTTAGTGAACAGAGAGGAGAAGAATCTTTTTAATTTATAGCATAAGTGGGATATGAGTGTGTAGAAAATGCAGAAAGAAATAAGAACAGAATGAGAAAAGTTTAGATGTTAAATGGACTAATTAACAAAAATTATTTAGAAAGTATTTAGACTTAAGAAGAGTAACAACCTATTAAAATAAAAGGAATAGTTTAACGCACTTTCACATATTTGGGGACATACATTTAAAGCGTTTAACAAATACTAGACGATACCCTAAACCCTATACCTTACACGTACAGTTAGTGCTTGCAAGTATATATGTGTGTGTGTGTGTGTACGCGCATACTGCATACTGCATACTCAACTTCAATGTTCCATATCTCCGGTGTTTTTCAACCGATTTTAATACAAATTTCGCAGATAATCACTATTTTGCATAATGTTTCAAACGCCATCTCAAACAATGCTTTAGATTTTATTGTTATCGATTCCATGTGTATATCGGAAACAGGAAGAGTTATCGAAAATCGAAAACAAACTTGTACTGCCTAAGAATTAGGCGAGCTGATGGTCCAAATCTGGTTCTCTATCTCTTTTAGTCTCTGAGATCGACGCGTTCATACATACGAACGGACAGACAGACAGACAGACGGACAGACAGATGGACGGACAGACAGACGGACATGGCTATATCGACTCGGCTGTTGATACTGATCAAAATATAAATACTTTATGGGGTCGGAAATGCTTCTTTATGCCTTTTACATACTTTTGTACAAAACCATTATACCCTTTTTACCCATTTTTGATGGGTTCAGGGAATAAAAATGTCATATTTCAAATGTTTGCATAGAATTAAAGAGCTTAAAACAACAATGTTTTTAAAAATCTAACTATTTTAAAATTTAGTTGAACAGCTAGGGAAAAATATTTGATTCTTTACATTCTCAAATGAAAATCAATATTTTGGTCAAATAAAATTATAAATGAAAATGAATTAGCTAAATATTCAGACACTATTGTATTGTATTGTGGAATGCGTAGGAGAGAAAGTACTAACTCATCATTTTAAAATTCTTTACCTTTAAGTCATAAGAAGAAAGAAGTGTGACAAACTTACAACTTTCGAATTCCATCAAGAGCTTGACCAAAAAAAAACGCCACTGCGTTACTACAAATCTTCAAACTCGCATTCCCAATTGGAATTCCACAACCGTACAGCGCCATTGCATACCAAGTTTTCGTTTAGATTTAGCGATTACAGTTTGGTTGATGAGGGAAGAGAGATCAAACTTGAAACTCTTCAAGATGAGTTTGGCATCATCAGTGTCTTCCTCGGGATGGTCGCTTCTTCTTCTTCTTCTTCTTGTTTTTCTTTTTGGTGTTTGTGGCACGTGTAAGCGACACCCAAATTAGGAGGTCGATTATTTTATTATATGCCATGTGTCTACTCGTATCTCTGATGACTGCGCCTTCCAAGAAATGAGTTAAACTCTTCGTATGCAGTTTCAGCAGCTACCTTTTGCTTAGCTGACTAAATGACTGTCGCAATGAATGAGTGACTGACGAACTGACGGACTGACGGACAGGCGGACTGGTTGACTGGTTGACTGGTCATTTGATAAGCAGACACAATGCGCTCTTATCAGAGCCAAATCATTGGCCAATTGGCTGCCAGCTTATAGACATTGGTAGAGGCATTGTCATGTAAATGTCGCCCCAAGCTGCAGCTAATATCAATTTAGAGTCTTGGCGCCAGTTTAATGAGACACACAGCATGCGCCCCCAGACGTTAAAGCTGTGGCTGTGAGTTAATTGAGTTATAAACATTATACTATATTATTTTATACATGTTGTGTCTGCATACGATTTGCATTTTTATTAGCGTCAAACGTGCAACAACGTGTGCCGGTCGGTGGGTTGGGGGCATTGATTTATGACAACTGCATTCGACACATTCTCAAACTGTGGGCGTTTGTTCATTATATTTTGTTTTTGTGTTTGGTAACACCATCTGACAAATGATCAGGTGTGACTTATGACATTATGAATGTTGAGCGATTAGGGTTAAAAGTTTTTTACATTTTTTTTTTTTTTTTGAGATCTGCAACTAGGAAATATATAACTCTCTCACACATCTTCGATTTCAATAGTTGTTTCGAAACTAAAACACACTCAGATTCACAACAATTCCTCTTTTCTTATTTCTACTTTTTGAGGTGTTTCGTTTGCTGCTGCTGCTACTACAAAAAAAACCATATAAACCGCAAGATCAGCAACGTATCAATCTGGCTAACAACAACTAAAAAGCCAACAACCAAACCTTTTACGATGAACAGAAAAACTATTGCAAAAAAAAATAAAGGCAATTTGGGTAAATAAAAGACTTAAGTAGATGCTCTTTTAAAATATATTAAGATATTGTTAAAGAAAATTAGTTTACGACCATAGAAGAATCTAAAACAATAGATAACAATATAAATTAAATATCGTTGTAGTAGAGTAAAAAATGTAATTAAAAATTATAAAAGTACAATAATGAAACATAAAACATTAACAATACAAAGAAGGTTTCCTTTATTAAAGGAAAGAAGAAAAATATTCACAACGTGAGTTTTACTCAAAAATGGTTATTTAGAAATTTTTAATTTTAAAATACATTATCCATTGAAGAAAGTGCAATGCATAAAAAGCTTAAAAACATTTTATTTACTTACTCAAGCTATATTTGCTCGTTTCCTTAATAGTGTATATAGTTTTTCGACTACTTGACTGAAGTATTTTCTTTGAAAGCGTCACAATTATATTTTTTTTTATATACATATATAAGTTTAATATGTATTTTTATATAAATTTTTGTTGCTATTGTCTCTTATTAGATTTCTTTATAATTCTTTTTTGATATTTGTAGCATGTTTTGACATTTTTATAGCTTCAGCTTCAAGCAGCGAGCTGTTGACGACATTGCGCATTTCTGCTTTAATGCTTTGCTGCACACAGTGTGACAAAGATGCAGCATACAGTTTGTAAGTTCGAGAGAGAGAGAGAGAGATGGGTGATCCCTTTCAAAATGGCGTCTTTGTGGCTGTAAAAGCTTTGACATGCATATGTCAAAATTGATGGAACGACGAGAGTAGCAACAACAACCACAACAACAACAACAGACACTGCATGCTGCTTTCTGATTGCTGTTTGTTGTTGGCTCCTTTCGCGTGCTTATCGGGCCTCCAACACGTTTTGTATTTAAACGTTTCGCAGCTACCCATTTTGGGGGCCTCCTTGGATGCGGCATGGATGCTGCTTGGATGCTGCTTGGATGCTGTTTGGGTGCCTGCTGACTTGCAGGCTGGAACACCCATTTAACAAGTCAACTCGAACGGCCAAAACCATAAATATTGGCAATTTAACAGAGTCAACAGTATGGCACTCGAATCGACCAGACTGGAGTGGAGTGGAGTGGAGTGGAGTCGAGTGGACTCGGCGAGCAAACGTATCGGAGAACCTGGGTCCATAATACACCTTGTCGTACACGATGCTTATCTCTTGGAATTTCTCGTGCGTGTCGCCGTGCCAAAAAACAAAAGCAACATCTGCAAACGCTGACTATCCAACAGCAAAATAACGAACTTATAAATACACTATGATAATATTAGGTTATTAAATATGGTGACACTTTTATCAATTTCAAGATACAAACTCAATGAAAAATAGGGCAAGCTTTTAGCAGAAAGGATTTGAACTTATAAGCTATAGTTGTTCAATAAAAAATACAACCACATTAACATTATATAAGAAACGGATATAATATTAATACTTTTTTTATATAATTCTTTTAATTTTATTAAATTTCTAAAAAAAAAAACTACTAGGAGAATATTAGTTGGATTTCTGAGATTTTTAAATGGTTAATAAAGTTTTTCATTTATAGAAAATATGAAATAGTGTGGAAATAACTAAAAACTGGCTTTAAATACCTTTATAAAGACTAATCAGCTTAATGATATTGAAATTATTGATATTTAAGAAGAGCTTTACAAGTTTACCTAATAATTGGTTAATAAAATAAAATGTTTGCAAAAAAAAAATTCAATCAAATTGTTATGAATATAATTTTAACGCATAAATCGAAAAAATTACTTTAAAATTTATTTTTAAGTTACTTTTTCTTCAAAAATCAAAGTGTGTCCCATTTGGAACATGTGCAAGAGTATTCACAGGCCTTGGGCTGGCCAGGAGCTGTCGCTCGCTGTCGTTGTTGGCATTGTAACGGCGGGGAGTAGTATAGGGGAGTAGTGGGTAACGGGCATTTGGAACGTGCGTGAAAAATTAGCCGTGGAAATGCATGTCGTGCTTGTTTGTTGTTATTGTTGTTGTTGCTGTTTGTTTGTTTGTTTGTTTTGTATTTATTTGTTGCTGTTGTGGCGGCCTGTCGCCATTTCTCGTAGTGCAGCTAATAAGCGCAACATGCTCATAAAATTTCGAAAGCTGCCACAGTCTGATTTTATTTCCTTTTAAATTGTACACGCGCTTTTAAATATTTTTTACCACTTCGAGATTTGCTTGCCTTTAACTTTAACGTGTGCTTGCTTCAGCTGTGAGCTTGTCATTTGTTTTGCATTTACAAGCATCATTAGAGTGCCTAGATAACAAATTAATAACAATGAACAATAGCACATAAAAAACAAGCTTTCTATTTAAATAATAATGGTTTGCCTGAATGTTCCCATAACCATTCGCAAGACAACTTTAAATGACAACAACAGCAACAGAGTTTAAAACGAAGCGTGCCAAGAAAGAGTTTGGGACAAAGGTTTAATGTTAACCCTTATGTTTGTTGTTATTTACTTTGGGGTTAGCTGTGTATTGGAAAAAGAATTTTATAGTTGAAAGTTAATAATGTGTGGACAATGTGATTTTAAATAAACTAAATATTTTAAGGTACTGACAGCGTTTAAGTTCTTTAATTTAAACAAATCGTTTGTGATTTGTAATAAATAATAAAAACATTTTTTCTCGTGTGTTTCTCCTTGCATATCTCATACATGTTAACGAACATGAAAAGCAATTAACTATCTTAGAAACACTAAAAATTTTATTTAAATGTATTATACAATTATTATATATATGATGATATATACATAAAAAGTAATTTAGTTTTTAAAAACTCACCATAATATATTGAAAATAAATTTGTTTATGTTTTTTCGTACCCAATATCAAGTTTGTAAGTTGTGTGCTTAAGTACCCATAGTTTACACCTAAGGGTTAAATGAAATAGTTAAGCCGCATCCAGCTTCAAGTCTCAGTCGCTTACCTGCTAATTGATTGTTACATTCTTTTCATGTGTGTTTCTGCTCGTGTGTGTGTTTGCTTGTATCTTTGTCTAACTCGCTTCCTCTTCCAATTGACTCGATTTTATTGTTGTTGTTGACTATAAGATGCAGACGTGTTGTTTCTTACGATGTCCGATTATTGACAATGAAAATTATTGTGATGTCGCACGTTTTGGTGGTGTAATTTAATTAAAAACCGATGTCGCCAACGAAAGACCCGCATCAGGCGGGCTCCAAACGACCACTGACAAGGCACGCTTTTCATACGGGGCTTTCCCGGAATTTCCCAGCACACACAGGTGACAAATGAGCGACACAACTATAAAATTTATAGGTTAAATCGAGGAGTCAGAGGAGGAGGAGGTAATCGAGATGAATGGGGAGAGAAAGGAATCACAGCTGCTAAAAGGATGCCACTAAAAGTCAAACAAACAAAAACAAACTCTTGACTCCAGATGATATTTGCACACGGCGAGAGTGGTCTCAGGACTAAGGAAAAGGCAAAGAGCGGAAGTGCAAAGGCAACAACAAACACAGCTGTTGTTGGTTTTATGTGGGCGAATGTACTCTCTCTCTCTCTCTCTCTCTCTCGCTCTCATTCTGTCTCTCTCTTTGACATGAGCAAATGAAGTTGCATTTCGATTTTCTGTTATTTGCTGTTTACTACAAAAAAGAGACGAAGCAGCCGCAGAAAGTAGAAGTGTAGTGTAGCGAAGGAGAGTGAGCAGGAGGTGAAGGATGAGGTGAAGTAGTACGGTAAAACTTATGCGGCTTCTGTTGAGCCTGTGAACCTGTTTGTCTCCGACCGAAGAAGAAACCATGAATGAACGACAAACGTTAACTTGCACAGCATTGTCACTGTCAATATGTCTGTCTGTCTGTCTGTCTATATGTGTAGTATGTAGAAATGCACTCAAGGTAACTTCCTACTTGGCCCAGATCGTATTTCAAACATAACCTCTTTTACATTTTTACTTTGCAGATTATTGCCCTCACACCCGAACACACTCTGTCTGCACCTCCCACCTTCGTCATTGTTTAGCGGTCAACCCGGCAAAACAAAATGGCGATTGTGGAGAAAGAAGAGAAAAGAAGCCAACAACGCTTGTGGGAATTTTCAATATTGATTGATTGACCACCCGGACGAGTTGCAGCAGTTGGCTGGTGGCAATGGCGGTGGCAGTGGCAGTGACAGTTGGTAGCTGTGGCTCGATGATGAGAGCGGTTTTACAGCATGAAATTTTTAGTACAAACTTAAATTGGATTTTACATTTCTATGAATTTATTTTTGACTGGCTTAGTTATTTATGAGCAAAATAACAAAATAAACGAAATGTAAAAAATTTTTAACACTGTTTTAAAATTTGAAACCCAATTTACGAAATGTTATGTTTCTAATCGAGCAAACGGTCTTGTTTTCAAATTTAAAATAAGAGTTTAAGGTGAAGGCCAGGCCTATCCGGACTTGAAATTCGGAACCTAAGGAGAGTAAATTATAGTTTTTGGTTAAAAAATTGCCTTGATTTCTGTTGGTCTTTGCTATTAGAGAACAATGAATGCTCAATTTAAGTTAGTAGAAAATTGAAAGAATGAAATTTTTTATAGTTTTTAAAACTTATAATTTGAGTTTACATATTTATAAAAAAATTAAATATTTCATAATAAACCGATTGTAAAATTAGTATTCTAGGTGAAATCGCTTACGTATATACACGTAATTTCCAAGGCATTTTCAACTGCAGCTGCTTCTAAGCTCCAGAGAATTCTCTCGTTAGGAGTTTCTTAACGATAAAAAGTACAAATTTACTACCGTCAGTTGTCGGATCGTTTTTTGTTCTTTCACTTTTTTTTTCTTTGAACAGGACACTCTCAGTATTTGTGTCACAGTTCCCCCAAGAGAGTGCGTTACATAGAGAGAGAGAGAGAGAGAAAGAAGGAGAGAAAGAGATTGATGACAGCATTTGTTGTGACAAGCACTAACTAGCGGTTTCACACACACACACACACACACACATCGCACCCCATACCTCAGTCTCTCCCCTAACTCGACGACCCCACAATAAAATTAGCAGCCTGCATGCGGCCCCTTAAAATACAAACAAATTGTCGACACCTAAAAACAACTATGTGTAGCTTGTCCCTAGGGATGGTATCACTACACAACAGGCACCCACACAAATACACATAAGTATATATAATAATAAAAATAATTAATTGTGTGAAACGCATTATTGGTTATAATATTTGGTAAAAGCTAATATAACTTTACTTCCCACAGGTTTTGTGTTGCGAACAAAATGAAATGCACCTTCTGCGTAATTGAAGTGAAGTTTGAACATTGTTTTAAGTCCGGAATCGAGGGTAGGGTGTAGGGAATCGGGAGAATGCCGGCCATGTTTGAATACGAGTCGCCAACATGTTTACATAAAACGGACTTGGTTTACATATTTGGTAAAAAAAAAAGAAAAAAAGAAACAAAAAACAGTACAACAACCGTCAAACAAAAATTCAAAATTCGCTGATTAAGTCAATAAATAAAAAAAATCTTTGGGTCGACAATGGTTAAATACCCTTCCAAAGATGTTCCAATTTCGTTACAATATTTATATATAGAATCTAAGAAACATGATATTGTAGGATTATGATAAAAAAAGTAAACTTTAAATCGTTTTAATGTTGATAATGTTAAAGATTAAGATTAAGATTAAAGATTTTTAAACAGTTTTATTTGATTCGTTTTTGAACAGACAGTTTATGAAAAAGGCACAACAAAAGTTTGATTTAAATTCAAATGCTGCCAACGCTTAAAAATAATGCGTTTTTAAGATAAATGTATATAAGAATCAGATATTAAAAAATAAATGATTTCTACAAGTACATAATCTCATATATATGCATTTACAGCAAAGATCTCATTCAATAGGTTTACAATTCAACACAAAACCATAACACCCACAGTAAGGGCATGCACATACATAGAATGAAAAGTGCAAAACAAAAGCTTGTACGGAATGCGCAACGTTGGCTGGTCTGGTAATTGGAGGCTGGATCTGATATTGTGTCTAGTCCTCGGCATAGGGTGCATAGCTGATTATCTGACGCGCTACAATATTGAGTATTTCGCGAGCAGGCATATCTTGAAGTTCCCGGATAATGGCCGTTATGCGTCCACACTCCTTAACATAGTTTTCTAACTCGCGTTGATTGAGTGAACGACGCGATGGATCCTTGGACTGCAATGCCTGCAGGCATTGGCCAGTTATGTGGGCCAGCTGCGAACGTGCCGGACTGAAAGTCTCGTCCAAATCAAAAAGCTCCAATGGCGGTGCTGGAGGTTCACTGAAGATGGGTGGGAATGTGGCCAATTGCAATGGAGGCAACGGTATCTCAAATTGCGGCTTTATTATGCGCAACGGCTCGTAATTAACATGCAACTGTTCGTAGGTAGCAATGACATCCTTAAGCAAACGATTGCTTAGCGAACATAAGGTCATGTCAAACATTTGCTTAAAGTCCGTTGGCATCTCAGTTCCAATGGAGTCGATTAAACAAGCCTTGGGCATGTCGGCTAAAAAGGCCAAATCCGTAAAGTGCTTATTTTCGTTGATCTGTAGAAGAAGAAACAATTAGCAAGATCTTATACTCTTTGCACCTTCCAACATTACCTCGACATCATTGAAATCCAAATGTGTATAAGTAATCTCGTTAGTGCCCAAGAGCTGCAGCAGATACTCTAACAATGCATCATTAGTCTTATCCTGCACATACTTATCATGCCACATATAACCAGAGCCGATAGCCAAGATTTTGCCTCTCTTGGCATTGGTATAGTAGCCCGCTAGAGGTCGATTAAAAGGATAGACAACGGGCCCGGTTGTCAGCAGCACATTTGCTGGCTCCGACACATTCAACGTTGCTCCATATGGATACTGAAAGTGTATCTTGTATTTTTCGTCACTGAAATCATAATCCACTTTCTCAATGTCCCGTTTGAGGAGATGACGCCACATGGACTCGCAGACAACGCCGCCACCTACAATGCACTCTTTGGGATGGAAATTCTTGTAGTAATGCGGTCGCACTACATTATCGTTGTTTATATAGATGCCATATTGTTCCAGAAAGAAATTAACATTCGTATTGAACTCTTGTTCGCCACCCTCCCCAAGCAGAACCAATAAACTGCCGCCCGACTCTTCCACATACTCTTTAAGCACCTCAAACTCATCCTCGGTGAAACGATCCTGAGGTCCGGCCAGTACAAAGATTTTAGTGCGAGACAAGAACTCCTTATTTAATTCCACATCGCTTCTATAAATTGCAAAGTTATTAAGTACAAGATTTTGTACAGTAACATCCTTTTATGCTTACTGCTCCACATTCCAATTAGCTTTGAGCTTGCGATGCAGCATCTTGTAATTATCCGTAATTTGAAATCGTTCATTTTTGGATATATCAAAGCAAATTGTCGGCTTATTGGTCATGTTACTTCTTTTGCTTCGGACGGTTTTCATTAATTTGTGTTTACACTTTTCATGTTGCCCTGGCAACCGAATCCAAAACAGTTCAAAACTAGCTCTACAAGATGTCGTAGTTTAACTCTATTAAGCAAATGATTATAATTACGTTTGACATAACATTCGTAGATATTTTGTAATTTAAATAAATTAAATAAGTAATTCGTTATCCTTATTTTGGCGCTTCTGGTTATTTTCAAAACGTAAGGCAATGCAACGCAGCCGACTTCATGTGCGATCCAAAAATGCGCAGTTCCAGCAGTGAACTTGACAAATTACTTAGGCTAGTTCGATAATATGTAACAAGGGGCTATGCTATTGAACCAGTTCCGAACTGGAACACACAACTCATGAACACACACCTGCCCTGAGTCTCGCTGTGAAAATTACGAAAGAATTCGGCTGTTCATCACTTCCAAGACCAACAAATTTTTGCAAAGGAACAATGGCATCAATCTGTGGACGCATGGCGCTTCGTGCCGCCGCACGCCAAAATGTTACATACCAATCCGTGCGTACCTGCAAAAGTAAGTTACTAGAAAAACAAACGAACCTATTGGTCACGTCCGCCCTTTCCCAGTGCTTGTGGCAACAAAGCCGCTACCCAAAGAACCTTCATAATCCGGATTGCATAATGGGCCCAAAAGCGTTACTAGCCAGCCGTTTGCAGAATGTGTTTACTAAAGCTGCTATCAAAATTGTGCCAGTTTTAAGATGTGCAAGTGTGAAGGGGAGGTTATGTAATAGTTGCGCGCAGTGCAAATTGTGTTTTTATGCGTTTTTTATGCGATAGAAATAGCAGACAGCTAATGAAAGATAGTTGGAACCTTTTTATGATGCAAGAAGCCTACTAATGCAACGATAATAAGTGACCTTAATAGGTCTAAGATTTCAACATTTTATATAACCAGAGTGCACAAAGCTGATTCATTAGCTAAGGGGAATGGTGAGGGAACGAGTTGTTTTATGACAACATAAATTATCAAGTATTCCGAAGCATTTTGCCAATCAATACATATTAATCGTTATCGATTGATTATTACAGTGATGAACGATCCTATGGAGCACGCCACGGGTATTGAGAAACGCGAGCTGCTGCTCAAAGCGGCCGGCAACGATAATCCCTTCGACATGAAGGTGTTTAAGCGCGGTGCAGGCACCAAGGAGAATCCCAACCTGATTCCATCGGCCTTCGATGCGCGCATTGTAGGCTGCATCTGTAAGAAAGAAAGCAAAACCATGTATGCAAAAAATGAATTAACTTTATTTAAATCACAGGCGAAGAGGATCAAACCTACGTGCAATGGATGTGGCTGCAGAAGGGCAACCAGAAGCGTTGTGAGTGCGGACACTGGTTTAAACTGGTCGAGAAGGCCGCTGTTTAAAGTTTATATTATTAATTAATTAATTAAAATAATTAATAACAAAAAAACAAAACAAAAACCAACAATACACAAACACAAACAACTATTAAGCTAAAAGTCAACAAAAATAGCTGTCCAAATAAACAAACATCAATCCAAAAAAAAAGTTTATAACAATACCAAATGCAATATGCAAATATCTTTTGAGCTGTTAGCTGAGATTTGTTTATGCAAAACGAGAAAAGCACGTGTTAAACGTTTTAAGAATAAATTAAATTAAAACAAATCAAAGATTGTAAATAATGTCAAATTGTAGAAAACTTAAGCTAGCACCAAGTTTCTCGCAGTAGGCATTGATCTCTAAACATTATCATTGGAATATTTGTATTCCTAGTCATTTGCACAAGGAAAACGAACTCACAAGATTTTTTTTAAAATAGCACAAAAAAAAATATAAAGCTCTAGGAGATGTCGTCGTTTATATCGCGACTACTTAAATCTCCCTTTGCACCCAAGCGTCTCGTTTCACAGCTGACGCAACGTGGTGAGGGGAAACTAAATTCCATGATAAGTAAGCTGGGTCTTCGGCGGATGTTGGGCGCCTTAGGGCGCAAGGATGGATTAGAGCAACGTGCCATATCCACAACACCGGTGCGCAACAAAGGTAAGTAAGGAAGGCAACCTTTGCTGGCACACATATGTATGTTTATAGACTGTCACTAGAAATGACTGATGACATGGAACTGGCCACGGGCATATTTAAGCGTGAGTTAAAGCTGCGCCAGGCAGGCTGCGCCGATCCTTGGTCCATGAAGCAACCGATGAAACGGGGTGCAGGCAAAGAGAAGGATCCAACAGTGATTCCATCAGCATTTGATGGTCGCATCGTGGGTTGCTTGTGCCATGAAGATCGTGGTCCCAAGTGGATGTGGCTGGAAAAGGGTGAACCCAAGCGTTGCGAATGCGGTCATTATTTTGTGCTCAAACATGTGCCAGCTGTTTAAATAATGAAATGGAGTGCTGTATCTACACTAAACACACAATTTGAACTGATCTTAAAACAATCCAACTTATAGGTTATAAAACATTGCATGATATTATCGAAACATGTTATTTTAATCAATCAATGCACCCAGATTTGGTTAACTATCTACATAATAAGTATTATATATTAAGTTAGGTGCAAGAAAGTCTAACAATCACTCTGCGGATTTTAATGTGTAGCCCGTTAGGATATATCCACTGTTCCCACTCATGTTCACTTCGGGATGTGTGCGATTTGGCAGTATTTGATAAGTGCGCAACCAGTTGGAGGTCACGTGCAGATTGGTCACTTTTCCCGTCGTCTTCAGTTCCATAAACGTCTCGTGCAGCAGTTCCTTGCACGTGCTAAAGATGACCACGGGTCGCGAAGGTTTAAGCAGTGGCAACAATGCCTGCAATATATTCGATGGATGCTCCTTGGCAGCCATTACCAAGCAATCAAATTTCGCATTCATTAAGGGAACTGCTCGCTTGTTTTCCAGCTGCCAGCGCAAGGGAGCTAATTTGTTGTTAGCTGAAGCAAAAAATAGAATAATATATTAAATAAATCAATGTATTATATTCGTAATAGAAATTGCTTACTATTTGGCGTCTCATCCAATTTTTGTTTCTTGCTGTTGGGCTCAATGCTGTCGCTTTGCTCCTCGGCGGTGCCATTTTTGTCTTCCGTTGAAGTGTCTGTCGTTGATTCTATTTCAGCTCTTGCCGCCGTCTTCGCTATATCACCCTGATAATACTCACGCAGCACAGAGTATAAATTAACCGAGATGCATCGCTGCTGTTGTTCGAATGGCAATTTGAGTGCAAGAAGGGCTTGCTTTTGTGGCACATTACCGGGATGCATGTGCACTAGCGTCGCCTTGGTGTCAGCACCAATGGAGTTCAGCATTGCTGCCGGCAGTAGACCATTTGTGCCGCTCTCGTAGAGCAAATAGCTGCCAAATCCAGATACACCTGAATAGGAAATTATTTGGGATAGTGTGTCCACACGAATGCCCATTACCTTCTCTGCATCTTGGCGATGGAATATGTCAGCCATCAGACGTATGCTCGGACGTCGGATTTGTACAAACTCAAAGTACTTTTTCTCCTTTTTCAGCAGATATTTATCCTGTGAATATTCGGTTCGTGTGTGAAACGTTTTTGAGTTCTCCACCAGCTTCTCAATAATTTTGCTGGACTCGTTGCATGCCTCGCGCAGCTGCTCAATATCCTGTGAAGAAAAGTATTTAATTATAAAGGAAATATACCAATACTCACGAACTTACCTCTGATTTAAGTGCCTGCGCTTCGCCATTATCACTTATATCGCGATTGTCGGCTCCGCTGCTGGAAATATTTAGGACTTCTCGTATGCTGCGCAACTCATTTTCACTGCACAGTTCGAGTGTGTGCTGCCGCTGGGCGCCACGTTTGCCTGCCCTTGTCTCCTTGACGCACATCTTAAAAGTTGAGCCATAGGGTTGATCCAACAGCGACTTTAGTTCCAAATGTTCCTTGCCCAACGTGGCGGTAGCATCTAAAGTGCTGAACTTTTGCAGCTTTGTATACTTTTGGCGCTGTATGACAATGTAATCGCCTAATTCAATATTCTGGGTGCTGCCCATTGCGGTAAAATTAACATAAACAAATGCAATACAGCAGGTAAACACGTTGCTTACATCGATAAGGTGCCAAAAAACTTATCGTTATCGATTAAACCACTGTTCATAACATAATCATCGCAGAGCTTTGTAAATTTAATTTAAACCAAATTTATGATTTCTTGCTCTAAATGTGTTTAGGCAGCAAATTGAATAACTAAATGAAATCAATCGATTAGTCAACGAGTATATTGTATTTCAAGATATCGATACTTTCCCCTTCGCAAATAAAAGAACTAGCTGCATTGTGAACGCCATGACAACGATGGTGAATGACCACCAGCTGATAAGGAAAAAATATCGAGTAAACCACGCGCTGTCAACTCGTCGAACCTAAACTCTGCACATTGAATCTCTTTTATAACTATCATTAAATTTGATTTGTGTTATCAGAAGTGCCTTGTCGTGCCAAACGACGGAAAGCGGACCCTTGCTCTCAACTAAAGACGATTAAGGAGACCCGGTTTTTCGCCCAAGCAAGTAACTAGTGGAACTGGTGGAACCTGTTGCTAATTGACTGTTAATTGAAGCCGCGCCTGCAGATCTCAAGCATCGCCGTTGCTTTAGAAATCACTCAACCGAAAAAAAAGTAAAAAAAAAAACAATGGCTGACCAAAGAAAGAAAGAGGAGTTGCCTTTCATTGAAACAAATAAACAAGCGGTGATATTGCATCCATCATGGGAGTCGCAAATGAAAGGCGACACCAATGGCAAGGGCTCAAGTTCTATGATGTCGAAAATAGTGGCGTCCCTACAGCCGCCCCCCGACAAATATAAACTCGTGTTCTTCATTTTCGTACTGCACGGTTTGGGCACCCTAATGCCATGGAATATGTTTATCACAGCGAAATCGTACTTTGAAGACTTCAAGTTGGGTGAAAACTACACTGTGAATACTGGAGAGAATTATCGCGGCAATTTTATGCAAAATATGGGCTTTGCTTCACAAATTCCTAATGTTCTATTCAATTGGATCAATATTTTCATTAATTTGGGCGGTGATCTGACCAGTCGCATAGTATATACAATTTTATTGGAGATTGTGATTCTCATAGTGACTGTTGTGCTCGCTATGCTGGATTCATCCGAGGTAAACTTATCTTCAAATATAAATACAAATACATTTTACTAATTTTTTTTTATTATTATCATTAAAAGTGGCCGGGCATATTCTTTTGGACAACCATGAGCTCTATTGTGCTTATAAATATGGTGAGTACTTTTGAGATTATTGAGATTAAATACACGAATTAATCTTTATTTATATGTATATATGTTTATTTTTTGCAGTGTAATGGCATATATCAAAGCACAATTTATGGGCTCGTTGCGGCCCTACCACCCAAGTACACGGGTGCGGTTGTTTTGGGATCAAACGTAAGCGGTTGCTTTGCAACCATAATGTCAATACTTTGTTCAACGTTTTTCACCTCGATGAGAACATCAGCCATATATTATTTTGTAACAGCTATTTTGGTATTGCTCTTCTGTTTCGATACGTATTTCGCGCTTCCCCTGAACAAATTCTTCAGGCATTATGAGATGTTGAACAAGCATAATGAAAGAAAATCCGAATCGAAGACTCAACTAAATGTACCCTATTGGCAGATCTTTAAGAAGGCATCGCCACAACTATTTAATGTGTTCTTCACGTTCTTTGTCACATTGTCCGTATTTCCCGCTGTGCACTCGGATATCAAGCGTTCCGATAATTTTATAATTGGAGAGAAATACTTTACACTGATTACCTGCTTTTTAACCTTCAATGTATTTGCAATGTTGGGCAGCTTGACAACCTCCTGGATCCAATGGCCTAAGCCAAGATTCTTAGTTATACCCGTCGTCTTACGTGTTGTCTTTATTCCCTTATTACTCTTCTGCAATTATGCACCTAAAGATATTGTACGCACTCTGCCTGTGTTCATTACAAACGAATGGCTGTATTGGATCATTGCCATCATTATGTCATATAGCTCTGGCTACTTAAGTTCCTTGGGCATGATGTACGCACCGCAGACTGTTAATGCCAAGTATCAAATAACTGCTGGAATGTTTGCTGCTGCCGTTCTCGTAACAGGCATTTTCTCGGGAGTTATGTTCTCGTATCTTAGTCCCGTCATTGTACAACTTTGAAACTTTCTCTCTTACTTCATCATTTTCAACTTGCGCACATTGTTCTATTTTATGCTCTGTTTCCCCAACCGAAAGAGTATATACATTGGATTTATGTCATGTCTATCCGTGTGCCGCCCTTATGAGCATGAATTTAAACAAGTAACTTGATATTTATAATACCATGTAAATACTTGCTAATATCAGACAAGTTGTTACCTTAATATCTTACTGTTTTAAAGTAAAGGATCACCCACATAAAATTTAAAAAGTTCCTAATCAAGCAACTCACACTTGAAACAGAGTATCGCGCAGTCGGTAGCTATCGGTTGGAATGTTCTTACTTGTTAACATTACGTAAATAACACAACTAAAACAAAATAAGATATTTATAAATGAATTTATTCTTTTGAACTTTTCGGCCCGACAAATTAAGTTATATATATATTTATTAGTATTTTGTACTTTCGGCCATACAATCTAAATTATACTACAAATACTTATGAACTAAAGAAAGAAAGAAAAAACAACAAACAAACTGTAAACCTGTTTAAATAAAGTTTTTAACCTTTTATAGAAAATATTTAACTTGTGTATTTACAGGATATTTCAAGATATATAAAAATTACTTTCAGTATGGAATAAGGTCAGAAAACGTTTATGAAAATGTCTTTTTAAAAGGTCAAAAACGTTTCGTTTTCATAAAATTTGTGTTTTTTGGTATGCAAAGACTAGATCAGAATAGTTGAGTTTGATTTTGATGCTGAGCATGAATATATATATATATATATATATACATATGCATATGTATTTATGTATGTTCTTTATGTCCGAAATGAAATCCCAATTGCCACGACATCAAAGTGGCAACATTTCATATGATACTATTTACATTTGTAAATAATTTTCAAAAGCTCACAGAACTTTGGCGCTTCGCGTGGACTTCGCGTCTCCAAGCCGGTTATCTGCTCCAGAGCCACCTCCACATCTACCACATTGCACATAATGGATTGCAAGCGCTTGGGAAATTTGACATTTGTCGTTTCCACTAGCTCTCGCGTTGCACATAGCATATCATTCAAATCCTCGGCCTTAACGCCAATGTAACTGACCACCAGTTCCTTGATCTCTGGCAACTGCTCAGCGATGCGGAAGCCACAATGCTGAGCATCCGAGATGCCCAGTCGCTGCAGACGTTGCAAGCCAACTGCAGGCGCAAGCAGTATGGTCTCCTCCACATTGTGTTTGTTTGCGGTGACGTCCAGTGTGGTCAGTTGCAGCCGCTCCAGCAGCTCAGCCAAGTAGACCGCCTCGATGGAGCATTCACGTGCCACAAGCGTCTGTAGGTTATACAGTCCGACCATAAATTTGCCCGTTATATATGCACTCGAGACACTCAAACTGCGCAGATGCGGACAGCTTTTGGTTATCGTCAGTATCATGCTGTTATTCATGTAATCATCCGTCACACATAGCTCGCGCAGATTTATGAGTTCGAGGCGCAGATAGAAGGCTAGCTCGGGCCGTAGAAGGTGTCGTCCCAAATACGAATCAAAGGCCTTCTCGTGCACATTCCATATATATAGTTTTTCCATATGTGCGCTGGTCAGCTCAAAGAAGTACATGTAATCCTCTTTGCCTAGCGGCGACAGCATTGTATCCGAAACGGAAACTTCTCGATATTGCGGCTTACGCCAAACAATTTGGCATAGAAGCTGCTCGTAGCGCAACGAGTTTCGTGCCATTGATATTTGATCGGGCAGCGGCAGGTACTCTAATATAATGCACAAGCAATCGTCATTTAGGTCATCGATTTCCATTCTCATTGATGAGATACTACTAATATTGAAGTGCAGAAAACACCTGAAGCGAAGAACAGCAACAATGCGCTAACAGCTGTTTGCAGATAAGATAATAGTGTCAGTAGTCAGTATGACCGCATAAAGCAAGTAAGAAAATGACAAAAAATACTATAACGAAATAACATCGAACGTTGCGTAATCAATTGAATTTTTCATTCTCTTCTTAATTTAGAATTGTTGAATACAAGCTTCTTACGGCACATATTTGTATATAATAAGCCTCCCTTGGTAAAAAATTAAAAGTATCTAGTCATTTGTTATACCCTGATCCCATTAAAAATGGGAAAAAAAGGTATAATGGTTTTGTGCAAACGTATGTAACATGCAGAAGGAAGCATCTCCGACTTCATAAAGTATATATATTCTTGATCAGTATCAACAGCCGAGTCGATATAGCCATGTCCGTCTGTCCGTCCGTCCGTCTGTCTGTCCGTCTGTCCGTATGTATGAGCCAACCGATCTCAGAGATTATAAGAGCTAGAGACTCCAGATTTGAAACTTAAGCTCGCCTAATCCCTAAGCAGTACAAATTTATTTTAAATATTCAATGACTTTTCCTGTTTCCGATATACACATGGAATCGATAACAACAAAATATTGAATTTGGAAAACTTTGAGACGCCGTTTGAAACATTAAGCAAAATAATTACAATCTGTGAAATTTTTATTGAAATCTGTTTAGAAACACCGGAGATATGGGACATTGAAGTTGTGTATGCAGTATGCAGTATGGTCGTATACACGCACACATACTTGCAAGCACTGTTTGTACGCGTAAAGTACAGGGTTTAGTGTACCGTTTAGTCGGGATTTCTCGACTAGAGCCTTCTTACTTGTTATTACTGTTTTTTCTGCCGCTTGTCATAATTTTTGTTTATTTTACTTGTTGTGTTTGTGCTTCTTCAGAAAATACAGTATTGTATTGTTAGTATACTTGTACATGGGAGCATATGATATTTCTTAGAGCTTGTTTTCATTTCCATAGCTGTTTGCTTAAAATCTATACACAGCTGTCGCATATTCTGCCCCATTCTTGTTTTATTTGTTATACTACACTAACTATCTGGTTTAATAAAATTGATACATTTTTTCTGGAACATCCCCTTTAAATACACTTTAAATCTTGGAATCCCAATGCTGAAATCGAGTCCATTTTACTTTCAAGTTTCCAAATCGCAACATTCTGGCATTGGCACAAATGCCGCCAGGGTTACCTTTTCGCTAATCCCAGAAGTCCATGATGGCAACTGTGGTATTCCCCATGCCCGTAAAATTGATTGC
This sequence comes from Scaptomyza cyrtandrae, assembly GCA_035044605.1. Taxonomy (NCBI): domain Eukaryota; kingdom Metazoa; phylum Arthropoda; class Insecta; order Diptera; family Drosophilidae; genus Scaptomyza; species Scaptomyza cyrtandrae. The sequence continues at coordinate 1,116,809 of JAWNNS010000637.1, forward strand.
AATTGTTTTCTCAATCGCATGATCATCTAGGATGCCACAGCACCATTAATAAGCAAATAAATTTTTTCAAATTTCTTAATCACTTTCCCCATCGATACCCATTTCGTCCAACGATACTGTTACATCATAGGGGTAATATTTTATTTTTGTTTCCGGATTAAACTTAAATTTTTTTCCATCTCCACCATCTTTACTAGCTTTACCATATTTTCCATTTTTTCCATCTTCACCATTTTTCCCTCCCTTACCAGCGGCATCTCCGCATTTAGCTCTTACTTCTGATTTCTTATAGCAGCGGTCGGGAAACTTTTTTAATCATTACCCCAAATATTGTTGTGTAAGTTGACATTACCCCATGGCGAAAGGCAAAAAAAAAAGGTTGTGAAATATCATATCAATAATATATACATTTTACTTACAAAAGTTTAATTTTTACCCCCAGAAATTTTATTTTTACCCAATTAAAAGTTCCCCGACCGCTGCCATAAGGGTTAATTTACCCCGGTTCCCAACCGCTGTCTTATAGGTCATGAACGAGGAGATCGCCGCATGCAGGCGAGAAAAAAGTCGAAACGACAACCGGAAAAATTAAGTCCGTGTTGCTTAAAAATTTGTGCGAACATATTCTAATTTCGAAAAATCTTTTTAAATTTTTTCAGAAAAATAATGTTTTCCTAAAATTAATTTAGTTTTTGCGTACTTTGATTGGATACAAGTATACAAATAAAACAAATCAGAGTGCCGATGTGATTTAATTGTGTGTTGAGCAAACAGTTCCAATACATAATCTCCCATGACTGAAAGTGTGTTTAAAATTGGCGCGCACAAAAATACCCGCACCATGACGCGTGAAGATGGTGGCGCAACTCACGTTTGAATGTAAAATATAGACACACAACCACATGGGAAATTTAGCCGAGACACACACTATACAATTGTGAATGTAGAAAATTAAAGACATTTGTTAAGAAATAAATATAATAATAAACTATTTTAACTAACTATGTACCATGTATGTGTACCATTGTGAATACAAAACACGTACTGCAGTTTATTTACGGAATACAATTATCAATTTGAAATAATTAACACGCGTACACAATCCAATTGAAGCAGTTGCAACTTAAACGTAAAAAAACTTTTACAGTTTATGCAAATCAGTACTATTTAGCTAATTAGGCCGGTCAAACAATCAGAATCGAAATAAGAGCTCATCATCCCCTTAACACATTAATAAATTGCAACAAACACTTTGCATTTTTAGCCAACCAACTTGGCTAACAACTTCTGCTGAACGATCCACTAAGTGCCGTTAAATGTAGACACAGCGAGAAGTGCGCCAACTTCAACTTAAATTTTAAGCTTCAACTTCATCTGCAAGTGCGGAACGGGCTCTGCCGCGTTTGCTGCGTTTGCTGCGACTGCTGTTGCTGCGTCCTCAAAGATGCTTCCTGTTTGATAAATTCAATAATCAATTGAAAATGCCCGAAAGGCCGACGCGCCATGCAGTCAAATAGACAGATTCTTGGAAAAGCAGCTGGAAGCAGGCTAAAAAAAGTTTGTTTTTTGTATGTGTGTTGATGTTGGCCAAGTTTGCCAGCGATGGCCAAAAAATCAACAAGTTGTTGAGTCACGAGTTGTTAAGCTACTTAACTGTGATTAAGTAAGTTATATTGGTGACTATGTTGCTTAAACGGTTATTATTCATATACACCAGGGACACATTTGTTTGTACAAAATTTGGGATTTAATCCGCCAGAGGGAATTTCTCGTACTTTCATTTAAAGAGAGCCACATTAAAATAAATAGGTAACAGTTGAACACTTTTCGCTCATCTCTAACAACTTTGGTATAGTCTAGAATAATATTTTGCAAAGCTATTTTTTTTTTTTTGAGGCAGGTCCGTCCGTACTCTGTCCCCCCCTCTCTTTCTCTCTCTCTCTCACTCTCTCTCTCTGTCTGTTTTGGCTTTTCTGCCTCTTTTCGCTGTGGCATCCAATGGCCATGCAAATAAATCACTGTAGAAAATGCATTCGATGAAAAAAGCGACGCATAAGTGCTGCCAAATAAATTTTGCAATTTATTTATTGCACAGCCGAACGGGCTGCTGTTCAGATTCAGAATCTTCTCTCTCTCTCTCTCTCTCTCTCTCTACCGCTCTCTTCTACCCCTCTCTCTCTCTATCTCGCTTTTTCTTGTAGCTTGACGTCCGCTGTGCACAGGCCTCGGATCAGGTTGAGGTTGGTTAAAGCTTCATATCGGCAAAGTGCGCATACAAAGTATTTTATTTCATTGGCAGCAAATTGGCAATAAGTGAAATTTGTTGGCCTTAGCTCAACAGGTGTTTGTTCGATTCGCACGCCTCTTTTTGACCAAATGCGGCGGCATGTGCAAAACTGGGTTAGCAATGATTGCCACAAATAGAGGCGTGGTGGGCTCCTCCACTGAAAGAAACCATACATATATATATATATGATTTAATCTTTAGATAGGCAAACTAACTTTGGCAAAAACAAAAGAAGAAATTATAGTTTTCACCTTAAACAATAAAAATTCTTTCCTTTAATACTATCACATTATCTTCATTATTCTAAAGATATGTAAGTTTATTACAAAAAAAAATAAGTTTTAAGAATTTTCTTATTGAATATTAATTAAATCTTATTTTCAGTATATAAATTTGAATCTTGCTTACATTTTCTTAAAGATTTTTGCTTTTAAATAGAAACTTTCACAACTTTAAGTTGAAGACTTTCTTTATGAATGTTTTTGAATTAAAAAATTTTAAATTTAACAATGAGAAAATTATTTCATTAAAACTGTTCATCCTTGACTTACAGTACAAATTCCTTGTTTAAGATTCTCCATTCTAGAAATAAAAGTTATTGCATTATTTTTTTTCAAGTGCAGCACAACAAAAGTTATTTAATACATCTATAGTATGATATGTCGGCACCTGCATTATGGGATTGAAACTGCAGTGGAATTGATGACCCAAGCGGCCAGATCCGACAAATCGTTGACCCATATATTTTTCTGTTCTTTTTGTCTTTTTGTCTTTTGGGCCATTGTTCACATTCACTTTTGTGCAAATCTCCTTCGTTCATTATTTATTGTAATGCCCTCATCGGTAATGTTTCCGTATTAATAAATCAGTCTTGTCGCGAGCCAAAGTGCAAATGAATTAGCATTTTTACTCAACGCATCCCTCCCCCACTACTCTTACTGTTGCCCACAGTTTGTGTCTGTTGTGTGCTTGTTGCATACGCATCATTAGCCCAAAAGGCAGCGTCAAGTGTAATTTAACCGTTAACAAAAGCCTATTGTGAGCCAAGAAAGCAGAAAGGTAACCAGCCAACCAGACAAGCAAAGGCTGGCTCATTCTTTGTTGAAAGAGAGTCTTTGGAAAGGTTAAGCTAAAGAAAAATGCTTGTGTCGTATAACAGACGCAAATTGATTGAGCCTGAAGTGTCCCCAGTGTTAACTCGAAGTTTCCTTCCAACTTCAACTTTCCTGCCAAGCACAACTAAGTAAAAGAACTTGGCTAATGACCGCAAATTAACACCGCAACGAAGCAGCTGGAGACGAGTGTCATTAAGCCAAAGTGTTTGCAAGTTTAAAAACTACAAAAAACGAATGATTGGCAATGTGGTGTTTGGGGGGGGCTTTAAGACTTCAAGTGTTCGTTGGGCTTTTAGCATATCTTCTAATAGATCGCACAACCTGGCAACTTGCCAACTTGGCATACTTAACTTACGAGCACGATCAGCAACAACAACAACAACAAGCAGTTAAAGAAACTTGGCTAAAACTGACCAACAACATTCTATGGTCATTTGCTTAGCCACATTCACACACACAAACACACACACACTTAGACGCATTTGCAACAAACTGACAGCCAGTTAAAATTCACTGATTGAGGAAATAGCTCGTAAAGGGAAAACGCCAAGAACATTTTAATTTTATCACGCTTTCCAAAGGCGGTTTTTAAATTGTTTTTATTGACATTTTTGTTGCACAACTAGCTAAGAATTAAACATAATTATCTTATACTTGTGGTTTAAAAAGAAAGTTTCAAAGCTTAACAAACTATTGAAAATATAACAATTAACAATTTATATATATAATATATATATACATTTAAAATATGACAAAATTGCTAAGGATATTATTTACACATGGCGTTTTTATATATTAAAAAAATGTGTATTTATTTATTTTAAATGTCAAAAATACTCTTAATAAGCTTGTATCCAAATCGATGAGACATTTTTATCCTAATACCAAATAAATTATATAAATTAAAAGTCCATACAAAACGTATATAAGCATGTATACAAATTTATTAAAAACATCCTTGTATATCTTCATTATTTATTGCCTTACTTGATATTTTCAAGCAATTTAAAAAAGAGAAAGAAAAAATATTATGAATTTGCAAATGTTGTAAAATTAATTTCCTTTTATTTTGTTAATTTTCTTACTTTAGTTGGATTTAAAATTACAATGATAAGTTGATTAAGTTATATATATTAAATATCCCAATATCCCCCTATCCGCGCCTGATCAAATTCCGGAATCAGTACAGGATATAATAAACAAATTTGTCGCTGTTCCACCGAAAAAACAAACTTTTATTTCAAGGCTTCCCCCTTAATTTAACATCTGAAGATTTCAAGGTCTACATCAAGGCCAAATCAAAAGCCAACATTACGGTGGAGAAATTTAAATTCACGTATGAACGAAATATCTCGTCGTTCAAAATAAACGTCTCAGGTCAAGATTTCGACACTATATGTTGTAAGGAATTTTGGGCTAAACATATAATAGTGAAGAAATGTACCGCAAAAAAGAAAAAAATTTTTTAACCTGCTCATACATACCACCTTCCTCAGACAACTCTGTCTCCGAAATGCTCTCTGATCGTGACCTCCTAATTGTCCTTGGTGATTTCAACATTTCTAAAACCACTTAGATCGCCAGTCCTGAGTCGTGTGCTTTAACACCCACGGCTCACAATGATTTTATTTTAAACTTATTTGGACTTTCATTAAGTCAAATCAATGCAGTCCCAAACTCAGTAAATAAAATGCTTGATCTGATTTTTGCCTTGGATCCAGCATCCTTATCCGATTCAAGGTCTAATCCTTTGTCGTATCCCGAAGATGTATACCATCCTACATTAGAACTGATGCTCACTATACCTACACAGGTGAAATACCGTGAAGTGAATCCATCAAGTTATGTCCGTCAATTTCGCAAAACAAATTTTGAAAAACTAACTTGGCTTTTATCCCAGACTGACTGGTCTTGCCTCTGCGGGTCTGATGACTTGGATGTGGCAATCAGTATATCTTACAATACTTTATACTCTTTATACTTTATACATGGTTTACCCGCGAGTTGACAACTTTAAAAAATAAAAAATCAAAACTATACAAGAGTCTTAAGAAAACTAACTCTAACGCAGCTTATTCGCTATACAAGAGTTTTAAGAAAACTAACTCTAACGCAGCTTATTCGCTATACATGATTGCCAGATCAAGTTTTTCAGTCCCTAATAACAACTGTTATAGGAATTACCTGTCTCGGTGCAAACTTCAGTTTCAGCGGGATCCTAAGCAGTTTTTTGATTTTGTTAATGCAAAGCGAAGGTCATCCAAGTTACCATCCAATGTATTCTTTGATGACTTAACCGCCAACTCAAATGAGGCGATTGCTCATCTCTTTGCAAACTTTTTTCAAACGACATATACTTCATGTCACCAGCAAACTGTTTTGCCATACCCTTATTCAGTAACTGGAACAAATTGCATTTTCGGACCAGAAATTACAGAAAGCGCTTTACTTAGCGACCTACAAGTCCTTAAGCCCATTTTCTACCCGGGTCCGGACGGAGTACCAAGCTGTGTGCTGCGATACTGCACTCAGGGACTCCTAAAGCCTTTGCATAAATTGTTCTGCATATCCCTAAAGTTATGCTCTTTTCCGAAAATTTGGAAAGAATCGTTCAATATTCCTTTACATAAAAAAGGGAATAAATCGAATGTAAACAAGTAAGAAGGCTCTTGTCGAGAAATCCCGACTAGACGATACCCTGATCCCTATACTTTAAGCGTACAGTCAGTGTTTGCAAGTATGTGTGTTTGTATGTACGCACATACTGCATACTGCATACCCAACTTCAATGTCCCATATCTCCGGTGTTTCTTAACCGATTTTAATAAAAATTTCACAGATTGTCATTATTTTGTTCATTATTTCAAATGCCATCTCAAAGTTTCCAAAATTCAAGATTTTGTTGTTATCGATCCCATGTGTATATCGAAAACGGGATGAGTTATCGAAAATCGAAAACAAACTTGTACTGCCTAGGGATTAGACGAGCTTAAGTTCGAAATCTGGAGTCTCTAGCTCTTATAGTCTCTGAGATCGGTTGGCTCATACATACGGACAGACAGACAGACAGACGGACAGACGGACAGACGGACAGACGGACGGACAGACGGACATGGCTATATCGACTCGGCTATTGATGCTGATGAATAATATATATAATTTATGGGGTCGGAGAAGCTTCCTTCTGCCCGTTACATACTTTTGCACAACTTCATGATACCCTTTTTTCCCATTTTTAATGGGATCAGGGTATAAAAACTGTAGAGGGATATCAAATTTGTCCGCTATTCCGAAAATTTTTGAAAAATTAATTACTTCCCATCTTCAGCATCTTTGCAAATCCATCGTTTCACCGTATCAACACGGATTTATGACACAAAGATCCACTACCACTAGCTTGTTAGAACTTACCTCGTTTGCACTTAGTGGTTTCCAGAATAAAATGCAAACTGATGTTGTTTATACAGACTTCAGTAAGGCTTTTGATTCCGTCAATCACAATCTTTTGATCCATAAATTATACCTCTTGGGCTTTCCAAAAAACCTCCTTCTTTGGATCAAAGATTACTTAACTTTAAGGACACAAAGGGTACATTTTAAGGGTCTGGTTTCCAAGTCGGTTCAGGTTACCTCTGGTGTGCCTCAGGGAAGTCACCATGGACCATTACTTTTTACACTTTTCTCTTTTCATTTATATCCCACTCACGGGTGTTCATGTTCGCCGATGTTGTAAAGCTTTGTATCTCGGCAAAATCTTCTCAGTCAGCTCAACAATTACAATTAGATCTGAATAATTTTCAAACGTGGTGTAATTTCAATTTACTATATCTCAATGGTAGTAAATGTAAAGTAATGTCTTTTTATAGACGTACTCCCTTCTTAAATACTTATATCTTAAATAATAAACCACTTAATCGAATTGAATGGGTGGTAGACTTAGGAATCCTCTTGGATTCAAAACTTAAATTTGATAAGCACATCACCTCCATTGCCACCCGAGCATCTGGTGTCCTGGGATTCATTAGGCGCTGGTCGAAGGAATTCGACGATCCCTATATTACTAAAACCCTTGATACTTCTCTGGTACGTCCGATCCTAGAATATGGATCCTGTATTTGGTACCCCAAATACAGAATTTATCAAGAAAGATCAGAATCGATGCAAATGCAATTTCTGCTTTTTGCTCTCAGGGGTCTCCCCTGGGATACTAACATTAATTTACCCTCTTACAGTAGTAGACTCCTACTAATAAATTTGCCATCCCTATCTGATCGCAGAAAAATGCTTAGTGTTGTCTTTTTACACAAACTTATTAATGGTGAAATAGATTCTTCTGAACTAGTTTTGCAGTTCCGATTAGACCTACTAGAAATTTTCTACCTAATTCCCTTCAAACTTGCAATACTAACTACGCTTTACGTAACCCCTTCCGAATCCTATGCTCAATTTATAATGAGCTCTCCAGCTTATTTAATTGTTCCACTTCTAGTGTTTCGCTTAAAATAATAGTTTTGTATCATTTGTCTATATGTTCGCGATCTTCGTAGTCGTACGCTAAGCGATGTGCCCCTCGGTCGGTTGGGCGGGAGGTGGTTTTGCGTAATGCTTGGGTCCGCGCGCTAACAAGCCGGTGCTTGGTTTTGTTGGGCCATTTGTATGTACTGTCTCGTTTAGTACATCTACGTCCAATATAAAAAAAAATAAATAAAAAAATAAAAATACATTGGGATAAGCGATTAACTCCAATGTTTAATTCGTGCTAACCTAAGTTTCATATTTATTATTATTATTACAATGTTAGTCATATAAGAAAAAATCTTAATATTAAACCCAAGCTAACAACAAACTTTTATCATTGTAGCACCCATTGAACACATTGAAGAAATTTAAAATCAGCCAAACAATTTGTTGTTGTTGCTGTTGTTGGCCATTTAGCTTACTGGTTAACAAATATGCAAATTGCATGGTCAAATGATCAAATGGCTCTCTGTGCCAGGCACAAAAAAAAATGAGAAAAAAATGTTTTGGGTTCTTGTGCGCGCAATTGCTTGGACTAAAAAGTTGTACATCGACTGAGGGTGCTCCGGTTTTGTACTTCTTTCGCTAGCAAATATTTGTGTGTGTTGGGAGAATGTTATTGTAGTAGTAGTAGTAGTTTTTGTTGTTGTTGTTGCGCACGCATCCAGCAAACGAATTGATGAACCCACTGATCCGGTCATGCAAATCGTCGCCGTTGCGCCTCTTGACTGGGCTCCTTGGGTTGATCCACAGATCCGCCCAAGCGTGATCTGTGCTACGCTTGATGGCATTTGGAGTGGCCAACGTAGGCGCCACCACCGACTCCAAAGCGAATCTTGGGCAACTTTCGCAGCCCATTCCCAGGCACCGAGTGCATTCGAAAATGCAATGAACAGTCAGCAGTCAGCAGCAGCTGACCCTAATCGATTGTCACTTGCTACTTGCCACTTGCCAGTTGCCAGTTGCCAGTTGCTTGGCTACCGTTATGTGAGATTTGTTGAATGTGGGTTCATCAGACCTGAGCTGAGGCAAAAAAAAAACCTTTGAAATGCAGTTTAACTTTTACTTACAAAAGTAAAAAAAGTAAAAAAAGAAACAAACCTGCAAAGTCATTTCTAATTGACCCACATACTATATATATAACTCTGTATGCAATGATGATTGATGTTCTTTTTCTCACAGTTATTGCCCTTTTTATCGATGCGGCTGCAGCTGCTGCATTCTGCTGTTAATTGGGTCATCTATTGGAATCTGCTGCAAATAGTTGCCAATCAAAAGAATAACAAGTAAGAAGGCTCTAGTCGAGAAATCCCGACTAGACGATACCCTGATCCCTATACTTAACGCGTACAGTCAGTGTTTGCAATAATGACCAAAATAATGACAATCTGTGAAATTTTTATTAAAATCGGTTACGATGCGTATGCAGTATGTGTGTTTGTATGTTTCAAATGCCATCTCAAAGTTTTCAAAATTCAAGATTTTGTTGTTATCGATCCCATGTGTATATCGAAAACGGGATGAGTTATCGAAAATCGAAAACAAACTTGTACTGCCTAGGGATTAGGCGAGCTTAAGTTTCAAATCTGGAGTCTCTAGCTCTTATAGTCTCTGAGATCGGTTGGCTCATACATACGGACAGACGGACAGACAGACGGACGGACGGACAGACGGACATGGCTATACCGACTCGGCTGTTGATACTGATCAAGAATATATATACTTTATGGGGTCGAAGATGCTTCCTTCTGTCCGTTACAACTTTTGCACAAAACCATTATACCCTTTTTTCCCATTTTTAATGGGATCAGGGTATAAAAATAAAAATAAAGCCTTTTTTCGCCTTGGGAAATGTGTCAAGTGCCTTTTACGCCTGCGGTTTATGCATTTTTCCATTTTTCCATTTTTTATATTTATTTTTTTCATTTCTTTTCTTTTTGCGAATGCAAATTACGAGTACGTTTTAGCTAAGGCAACCAGTTTTGTAGTTTTGTAGAATCTCTTTAACTGATTGCTGAACGCACACTGCTTTGGATAGAATTGAGATAACTACGCCATTGACCGTGCAACAACCACGACATTTTAAATGCCGCTTATCATTTACACTTGTTAACAATTGGTGCTTATTATTTCATCATGCTATTTGGATTTGCGTATTCAAAACGCTTTTTTTATCAGCCTACAAATCGACTTTATATTGTTTCTAGCAGTTCCAGTTAAATTTAGATTAATCTAAAATTAAATCAAAAGCTCCTACAACTAAATACGGTTATATTAATTGAATTTAAATATCTCTCCAGTTTTTCCTTCTATGATTTAAATGTTTTAAATTTCTATAGTCTTAAATATCTTAAAGGTGCTAACATAAAACTTAACTTACAAAAAAAAAAAGATTTGGTTTACTTAAAATAGAAACAATCACATCTGCAGATATGAAATTTAGATTCCTTGCCCTAAGCTAGTTTAAAATGTTTTTTTTATATCATATTGAAATTATTTGTGTAATATTATTCACTTTAAAATCAATATACCTTTATTGTGGTTTTTCCAACGGACATTCTAAATTTTATCTCGAGTTTTACTTTAAAACGTGGCTGATCTAGTGTAAATGATTTTGATTTGCTATCTTGGGAACTGCAGCAGCCTTTGTGCACTGTGATTAGACTAGTTTTTAATTTCCATGTTGTGTTTAAATTTTTTTGTGCCACACCTGTGCCACAACAAGGAGAAACACTGCCACCACAATAACAACAACAGCAACAAAACAAGAAAATGAACAAGAACAAGAGCAGTAAGCAAGTCAAGTAGTAAAACCAGCTGGAAACCAAACTTAACGATGACATAAATACTACATATAACGAGCAGTTAAGCGGTCTTTCAAGACCCACCCAAGTGCAGGACACGTTCTAGGAACAATCTTAGAGAAGTGTAACTATAATTTAGGGATTTGACAGGCATACACTTGATTTGAAAATGCTTGTTTTTATCTGTCCGATATTTTATGGCGAGCGACAATATAATTATATTGAAATTTAGAACGCTTTTTGCACATAAGGCTAAGTTTTTTTTTATTGGCTTAAAATTATGTAGCTTGATTAATTTTGAACTTAAATCAATAAGATAATCTTGTAAAAAGCTAACTAACCTTATTTAGCTTTTAAGTAAAAATCTCAGCAAATATTTTTCTTCTTCTTTTTATCGTGCAATAAGCAAACTTCCTTACTGATCTGCTGTATAAAGAAGTATTTATCATTTGTAGCTGTTGTTGTTCAACATATTAGACATTGGCCTCTGGTCTTAGAAGTTGCTCATGTTGTTGTTGTTGTTGTTGTCAGTGTTGTCGCTGCTAACTGGAGCAATAATCATGCAAACCACAGTTAAATGAACTCGCTCGTGAAGACTATAAGAACTGTGTACATACATAGATATACTAAAGAACGATTAGGAGATACCCTGTACTAAGGTAAAATACTTAACAAATTGTGTTAAGTATTTTTAATTAGCTTTCAATAGCTTTCATTATTGAAGATGAAGAAAATATTTAATTTTAAACTAACAAATAATTTTTATTTTATATTTTTAACTATATTTATGTCTTACATTTTCAGTTTGTGTAGTAAACATTGTTTTTATTATTATATATTAATTTTTTGTTGCTATTTTAACATTTTGCCAGGAAAAAGCTAATTTTTTATATAATAATAATATTAAATATTGTGTAGAATGTGAATGAAAAATAAATCTTTTTACCCCGATTTAACCGTTCACAGCATGTTCCTAAGTTTATTAATTAGTTTTAATAGATACAGAGCATACATAAATAATACAAAAAAAAAAAAATTTTTAATAACAAGAGAAACGTAGTTGTAGTTGCAACTCGGAAGATGAAGATGAAGAATTTCTTTGGAAATAATATGATTTTTTACAATTCAGTGAAAATGGCTTAGAATTAAGTTTGGTGGAGCGAGCGTTTTAATCATTGGGTGCATGCAACCAAACAGCAAACAAACAGCAACAACGGTAACTTGGTTGCACTTGTTGCAAGTTGCTGCTGCTGCTGTTGTTGTTGTTGTTGTTGTTGTTGTTGATGCTACACACACGAGTGGGCAACCACATGCAACCACTACAACAATCCACTGGGTGGTTTTGGGTGTTGCTGGTCATTACCTCGTTCGACAGCATTAACTAGCGAAGGAAGAGAGAAAGCAACTAGCTGTGAGAGAAAGAAGTAAAAAGAGTGGGAGACAGATTCGGAGACGGAGACGGTGACGGAGAGGGATAGAAGCTGATTGCCAAACAGAGCGCAAAATTTATTGATGCTCAAAGTTTTCTATTCACTTCCCGCTCCATTCTCGAACACAAACCCAAACCCAATAGCAATAATTACAATTTGAATATGCTTTTGGTGTATTTCATATATATATATATATATATATATATATTTAATTCAGTTACGATTTCTGTCAGCAAGCTTTTTTTGTAGTTTTATTTTAGTTTCTTTGACTCTTAATCTTAGGCGAAACTTGAACGTCGCGTGCAGTTAACGAGATTTTGATTTATTGCATTTCGATAATTCAAAAAAGAACAAGAAAAAAGAATACGAAATAAGAAATATAATGAAAATTTACACTGGCACTCGCTAGTGAACTGTTCTATGAAGATTTATGACTGCCAATTGACACCCGCCTCCATCTTTGCCAATATGCCTGCCTGTCAATTATTGTCGAGGGGCACAACCGGGTTTGGGGCAACTTAAAAGCAAATTGAAATTGAGTTCCCTGAGAGAGTGTTGTGTGAAATAAAAAATATGAAGGAATTTCACACAAACTGGGAATTGGTTTATTTGATGAATTGTTATTAAAATCATTTGCTAACTAGCCTCAAGGCACGTGGAGCACATATATCAAAAAACAAAAAACAAAAAAAACTGAAACGCCTGAACTTTGAAACTGCATTGACAGTGGGATTGGCACATATATGCATATATATATTTTCGTTTTGGATCGGAATTTGATTTTAACATGAATATTTTGTTCGATTGGAAGTTTATCTAGGCGTTTTTCATCAAACGTTTAGAGTCTTATAAAATTCGATGAACCCATTAAAAATGGGTAAAAAGGGTATAAGGGTTTTGTGCAAAAGTATGTACCAGGCAGAAGGAAGCATCTCCGACCCCATAAAGTAAATATATTCTTCATCAGTATCAACAGCCAAGTCGATATAGCCACACACACACATACGTCTAGTCGGGATTTTTCGACTAGAGCCCTCTTAAATATATTAAGCAACCTAATCAAAAAGTATAATATATATATTTTAAGCCAAAAATATTTAATATATATATTTATCTGTTTATTTTGTTTAAGTACAAACATATATATAGATATATTTATTATGCATTTCTTACTTTAATTATTTTGCTGCTTCTACCAAGCTGTTATTGGTTTATTGGATTTGTAGGATTTGATATGTTGCAAGCTTCTTCTCGCTGTAATCTCTGAATTTTTGGAATATATCCTGTTCATGTTTGATAATGATGCATACAAACAAATATATATATTTCACATAACTTTTGCTGACTCACTGATCACGTTAATTTCTTTATGCACCACTTTTAATTGGCAGGCGTTTTTTTTTATTTTTATGCAGTTTTTTTTCACGGTAATAGCGAGAAAAAAGAGAGAAAAAAAATTGTTTTTGTAATAGCAGTAACAGTAAAATGCGCATTGTGAAAATGAAAGTAATTGTTGGCAATTTGGCCAGCTAGACCGACAGACAACGTTTATGGCCAAGCGATTTTCAACAAGTTTTTTTTTTGTTCACAGTACCAAACGAAGATTGCATTTCCACACTTCATTTTCACAACAGAAAGACGAAAATTAATTTAGCACATAAATAACACGAAAGCGGCTTTCAAGCAACAGACCCCTACCCCTATTACAACCACCCCACCCCCCTTGTGGCATACTCCAAGCCGATCAACTGTGACGCATCGCACCAAGTGAAAAATTGTTAACTGTTTTGTGTTGTCAACAAATTGGAGTGGGGCCTGGTACCAGCGGGGCCGCCCAGACCAAGCCCACAACAACCACTAAAAATGCAATTAAAAAGAAAAAACAGAGAAAAAATAAAGATCGAAATGGAAAAACAATAAAAACTTCGAGACACAACAACAACAACAACATCACAGAAAATGTGCAACTTGCAACACGAGCACAAATGTGACTAAAAGCTGTGCTCTGACAAAATGTGAACCACAAAACCAAACAAATTATTGTTGAACAAATATTTTACAACACTTTCGCTCGTTAGAAGCGGGCCAAAGAAACATACACACACACTTACACACACTTAAAATAACATACTCACATTTGTATGACGAACGTTCAGTGTGCCTGCCTGCCTCATAGTGCTGCAGTAAAGTCTTCATGCTGTCTGTCTGTCCGTCCGTCTGTCTGCACCCATGGTCACCCCATAATTGCCTTGAAAATCCGCTTGGCGTTTGTACGTTTGTTCGTCTCTGGCTATGGCGGCGGCGGCGAATGCGACGGCAATGTTTACTCTAATTATCCCCATAATAAGTCGACGTCGATCTCGCTCAGAAAACCCTTTGATTTCCAGCGATCTACTCATCGCATCACATCACATCACAAAAGTGAAATTCAAGTGAAATGGATAACACATACTGCATGAGTTTAAGTTTGGTTGGTTGGTTCGAGTTTGGTGAGGGGAGTACTTTACACTATAGAGGCTTACTCCACATTGCAGGTGCTTGCACACTTAATACGACAGTGGGAAATTTTAAGTTTATAAATTTTGTACTTGCTGCGGTTTCCAATTAAGTTGTTACTTTATACAATGAAAAGAAATTTAAGACTCTAGATTTGATTAGAAATTTCTTTGTAGCCAATTGAATGCATATTGCGATTATTAGACTCAATGTGTAGCATATTAAAAGGAAACATTTTTGATTTTATGAAAATAAGCAAGTAAAAAACAAGTAAGCACCCTGAACCCTATACCTTACCCGTACAGTCAGTGCTTGCAAGTATGTGTGCGTTTGTGTACGCACATACTGCATACTGCATACTCTACTTCAAGGTTCCATATCTCCGGTGTTTCTTAACTGATTTTAATAAAAATTTCACAGATTGTCATTATTTTGCTTAATGTTTTAAAGGCCGTTTCAATGTTTTCCAAATTCAAGATTTTGTTGTTATCGATCCCATGTGTATATCGGAAACGGGATGAGTTATCGAAAATCGGAAACAAACTTGTACTGCCTAGGAATTAGGCGAGCATAATTTCCAAATCTGGAGTCTCTAGCTTTTATAGTCTCTGAGATCGACGCGTTCATACTCATCAGAAAAAAAATCAATTGAAAAGTTGCTTAAAGTATTTATTTAGTCAGCTTTGATATTGAAACTTCAACATCTGCACTATTAATAATGTTTAAAATATAAATTGAATTTTTGGAACCTCTACTTATAATTTTAGGTGTGTTAAAACATCATTTTGATATACATATATATAAACCAATCCATTTATCAACTTTGACTAACATTACGAAAAAATTCTGTGCCATTTGAAGATCTGAGACAAACAAACAAAAACCAATTGGCAATTCACAGCACGAACCTTTTTTACATGACGATGAGTACCGATCCAAAGAGCCAAAGACCTCTCTTGCACCACTAACAACAACAACAATGGCAATTTGTGCGCCATTACAGAAGCATTAAAGCCAGGCTAACAACACTACGAACTGAATGTGGTTCGAAGCAAAGGAGCGGGAGGGAGAGGAAAAGTAAACTGCGCCCACGGGCTTGAGGCGCGGCTTTGCAAGCGCCCGAACCCATTTCCATTTTCAATACCCCCTCCCCCCCCCCCCCCCTCCTTAACCGACCTAACCCCTCTCACCCGCACACACACACACGATCATACGCACAGGCATGTGGCCAATAGTTGCTTCTCGCAGTCTCTCAATCTTTTTCTGTTTCTGTATCTGTTTTCTGCGGCACGCACCGTCGTCGGCAACATTGAAAATTGGGTGCGTTTATGCAAAATGGAAGAAGAAAAAAGTGACAACGAAACATATTCAGCGGGGCCCCCTGCATTTACTCCCCCTCCCTCCGCTGAAACCCCATCCTGCCTGTGACTTGGTTGGGTGAAATCGCTTGGCGCACGCCTCGGGCATATTTTCATGCGTTTATTATTGCTGCGTTACTTTTTTTCTCTTTAATTTTTTTTTGGACGGCAATCTGTCCGGCTCCCCGGCTTCTCGCTGCCCTGGCTGCATTTGAAACATGTTTTAAATTTATGATCAAGACACGTGCATTGGCATTTTGAATATTGGGTCTTGAATTCTGTGTGTGTTTGTTTTTTTTTTTTTTTTTGGCTGTGGCTACGACTGGAGCTGACTGTGATTTCTATTTGTTTATGTGAATAATTTTGATTTGAATATTTGTTGTATTTATAGTTCTTAATGGACTCATGCGGACAGCGACGAATGGGCTTTCGAAACGTTAAAGTTGTGTGACATTATTTGATAGTGATTAATTTATTTACGCTTATTATTTGTAAAACGAAATAAAGGTTTCAATTATTAAATGTTTTAAAAAGTCGACAGAAATTTTATTTATTTAATTTTTTTTTCTTAATTTTTAGTTTGCAATACTTAATTTTAAACAAGTAAAAAGGCTCTAGTCGAGAAATCCCGACTAGATGATACTGCATACTGCTTCAACTTCAATGCTCCATATCTCCGGTGTTTCTTAACCGATTTCAATAAAAATTTCACAGATTGTCATTATTTTGTTTATTATTTCAAATGCCATCTCAAAGTTTTCCAAATTCAAGATTTTGTTGTTATCGATCCCATGTGTATATCAAAAACGGGAAGAGTTATCGAAAACCAGAAACAAACTTGTACTGCCTAGGGATTAGGCGAGCTTAAGTTCCAAATCTGGAGTCTCTAGCTCTTATAGTCTCTGAGATCGGTTGGCTCATACATACGGACAGACAGACGGACGGACGGACAGACGGACATGGCTATATCGACTCGGCTGTTAATGCTGATCAAGAATATATATACTTTATGGGGTCGGAGATGCTTCCTTCTGCCTGTTACATACTTTTGCACAATTTCATGATACCCTTTTTCCCCATTTTTAATGGGACCAGGGTATAAAAATGATTTACTTGACGGAATGCTTAAAGTTTGAGAGAGTAATTAAACTGCAACAATAATTTAATCTTTTTATCTATTGCTCTTAAATTTTTTAAGACTTTTGACGATAGCCAAATAAGTTTTGCAGTTCCGATTAGACCTACTAGAAATTTCCTACCTATTTCCCTTCAAACTTGTAATACTAACTACGCCATACATAACCCCTTTCGAATCTTATGCTCAATCTATAATGAGCTCTCCAACTTATTTTATAATTCCACTTCTTGTGCCTCTCCTAAAATAATAGTTTTGTATCATTTGTCTATATGTTCGCGATCTTCGTAGTCGTACGCTAAGCGATGTGCCCCTCGGTCGGTTGGGCGGGAGGTGGTTTTGCGTAATGCTTGGGTCCGCGCGCTAACAAGCCGGTGCTTGGTATCGTTGGGCCACTTGAATGTACTGTCTCGTTTAGTACATCTACGTCCAAATATTATTATTAAAAAATATTTACTATACTATTAAATCTGCAAAATAGTATTTACATTTATTTCCTACATACTTTTCCCAGCTACATTTTCATACCTAATAACTTTGCTTTTCACTTTGACTCTTAAGCTGTTTTAATCAACCATATTTTATTAAAATAAGAATACATAAATATATAAGAAGGCACACGCTTTTGCCTATACATATATTTATTTTTAGTCATGAATTCCATAGTGATATTCGCTGTTTAATTTTCAATAGCTCATAAATATTTCAATTTATGAATGCTATCTAACTCTGAATATCTATCTAGTCAAACATAAAAACAGATAACTTCACAAAGTCACATTTTGAATGCAGTTTACACAGGTTTATGCCCAGTTTGTGTCCCGTGTTAACTTGTTTGTGTTGTGAATGAATAATTTTATTGCGAATCGGGGTGTGGCACTTATGAGTTTTGATTCTCAACTAACGCGGCTGACAAGTGTCGAAAGCAGAAACCAAAACGCTTAGTTTTTTTTTTTTATTCTACTTGTATCAGATCGTTAGTAAGTTTCAGCTGCTGAAACCTTTTTCCCATATCTATCAGTTGACGGTCTTGATTTTGGTGCTATTAATGTGTAAAATGTAAATGAGCTAAAGGCGAGGCAAAGTTAATTAAAGAGCGCTCAAAACTGAGGCACACCCCACGTAGCCAACCTGCCTGCCTGTCTGCCTGTCTGCCTGCCGCCAAAAGTCACATTTCAAAATCTCACACGTCAACGTCATCCAATGCAATTTCATCTCCAAATCATCTCTCTCTCTCTCTTTCATCCCACACACACACACACTCAAACACACATCATAAATGTGAGAAGGTGTTATGACAACTCACGGCCGTTCCACTGTCAAAATCCAAATGCAAAGCAATGCGAAAAACTCTTCAACTTCAAACTCTTCCATCGAGCACCAGCAGCAAGCAGTACTATTGTGGTCGACTCCTCACATTTGTGGCAACATATTATTGCCAGCAACCATTGCAATTTGGCTTAAATTATAGCTAACATTTTTCTGTGCCGTTGTGTCGGCGTTGTCGGCATTTTTTGGCCTATGACAGCCCCCAACAGGCAAATGGTTAGCCAGCTACTGTTACTCATAACTACTTCACTAGTCTCGAGTTTCTTACAGTGGTATTAAAACAATTGCTTTATGTTGTACTGTAAATATATTTTGGATAATAAAAAATAGCAACTTTTAAATGGATTTTCATATAAAGAAAATACGTCTGGATCTTTCTACACAAAAAAAGTATTAGTCCTTAAATTCCTTTTAAAAATGTAAATATTCTGTTTATTTTTGGAAATTAATTACATCAAATAAACATCAATCAATCAATCAATCAGTCATTCAATAACCTTAAACTGTTTTATTTATTGGACGACATTCAAGTGGCCCAACGATACCAAGCACCGGCTTGTTAGCGCGCGGACCCAAGCATTACGCAAAACCACCTCCCGCCCAACCGACCGAGGGGCACATCGCTTAACGTACGACTACGATGATCGCGAACATATAGACAAATGATACAAAATTTTTTAATCTATTATCTTAAAAGATACACTAGAAGTGGAACCATGAAATAAGTTGGAGAGCTTATTGTAGATTGAGCATAAGATTCGAAAGGAGTTATGTATAGCGTAGTTAGTATTACAAGTTTGAAGGGAAATATGTAGGAAATTTCTAGTAGGTCTAATCGGAACTGCAAAACTAATTTGGCTTACTAGTTCAGGGGAATCAATTTCACCATTAATAAGTTTGTGTAAAAAAACTACACCAAGCATTGTTCTGCGGTCAGATAGAGATGGCAGATTTATTAGTAGGAGTCTACTACTGTAAGAAGGTAAATTAATAAGCAAAAAGCAGAAATTGTTTTTGCACCGATTCTAATCTCTCCTGATGAATTCTGTATTTGGGGTACCAAATACATTTAGAGTACACATTTACCGTTTGACATTAAAAAAAACTATTTGTGACACTGTGCATCCGTTGCTACCGTTTTTGTCTTCCTTTTCTTATACTGGACGGCTTAATGTTTAATGTTGTTCCACCTCATTCCGTCATTCATTCATTCATTCATTCAAATTCAAAATCAATTCGCACGTCTTCTTCGTACGACCTGTCGCTTAAGGAACACGAAGCACTAGCTCCAATGCAATGCATTCAATCATTATTTGAACACCGTATTCATAATCATGTGGTGCTCTTTTGTTGTTGTTGTTGTGTTTGTTGTTATTGTTATTATCGTTGACGTGTGAAATTGGCCTCGTATCTGTTCGAAAAGTGGACAAGTGAAATGGCCACGGATTCTACAATCGTTGCTGATATTACTACTATATATATATATTTTCACTTTGCCTTTGCTCACTTTGTGACGTTTGACCATGACGATCGGTTTTTTTTTGTTTTTTCTGGCACATAAGCGAACCAAGTTTAAGATACAAATTTGAATTCATCAATCAATGCCAAAGTTTGTTATATGGATAAATGAAGTCCAAGTCCAAGTCAAGCTTGAAAACTGCAAAATAATTAGAATAATTAAGAATTGAATCGTGTTTTGTCGCAGCTCTCCAAACACTTCAATGTCTCCAGGTCCCAAGACTGTGTTGATCCATTTGGACAAGGTCAATGCTGGCGTCAAGCACTTTACATTTTTAAACCAACATCGCAAGTCTTAGGTATTTTTGTAGTACTTATTTACAGCTTCGTGTTAATTAAGTCTAGAGAAAAAAAAATCAAATAAGTAGAAGTAAGAAAAACATTTGCCATTGTTACAGCTAGTACAAGACAAGCAAAGACAGCAGTAGACTGACAGACTTACAGACTTACAGACTGACAGACTGAATGACTGAAAGACTGTGAGATTGAACGAGTGTAGACTGGAAAGAATTTCAATGCCTCCAGAAAGCCGTAGACAGTTTCCAAGTTTGTTTTACGCTGTGGCTTACTTTGAACTTGAAGCTGACGTCGCAACTTATTCTGTCTTGTCTTTCTGTTTGTTATTGTTGTTGTTGTTGTTGATATTGTGGCAGTTGTTGTTGTTGTTGTTGTAGGGTTCAAACAGCACGCGATTAAGTCGTAATTTGTAAACGTTTTTAAGTGAGGTGTTTGGGTCAAGTTGACGTCTTGTCGCTTGACGCCGCTTGATGGTCGCCTCTGTTGTTGTTTTTGTTGTTGTTAGGAAAGAGCCAAAGTGTTGTTGGTTGAAAACAATTTTCTATCGCTTCAAATAGTGTGATACAACAATTTGTATTGCATTTATGTCATTTCAGCTACAACGATAGGCAAAGCAACAACACTCCAACAATCAATAAGTATTGGAGAAAGTTATGAGTATGATTTTGTTTTTGTTTTGAATGATTGAACTTATATTCTGGTGAAGGTTATTCAAATAGTCATTAAAGTGTGCAAACTTGTTTCTCTTACCCAACCGAATATCTTCCATCCGTTTATCCCTTAGCTATATTAAGTAAAGAATTTTATAAATAATTTTTTCACTGAGCTCTGATACTAATCTTATAAGTTGGAAGTGATATAATGCTTCTGTCCAAAAATAACTAATCAGATTCACACGCAAGCTGAATAAGAATATTCGTTCTAGCCTTTCTAGAGAATTAAATCGAAAGACTTAAATTTTTTCAAATAACTTATCTATTTCCGCCAATAAATCATTGCCAATTAAGTTAACGCAAATGGTTTCTATATTTATAATAGTATAAACTATATAATAAAACAATTATCTTATCCCTTTTCCTTTTGGATGCCTTAACTAGTTGTAGCATTTTCCCACGTGAGTTTAACTCCCTCAACTAACCTAAACTGAGCAAATTTAGTTTCCATGTGCAATTATTATTTTATTGCATTGCATTAAGCTATAAAAACAATATAACATGGCATAGAACACACTTTGGTCTTGAGCATTTTGGCATTACACTATTTTTGGGGTTAGTTACCTGGTAGTTGGAACACAATTATATATAATTGTATATTACACGGCTCGAATGACCATGTGGTTCATTTGATTCAAGAATTGCTTTTAACAAATTAATTTGAAGATTTTCTTTGTTACTTTCATCATTAATATTATTTATTATTGGAAGATTTTCAAGATTACCTTCGATTTTGAATTATAATATTTGACGGCACGTCCATTCGCTCTTAGATCTAAATTCAAGCTAAAAGAGTGACTTTCCAGCTATCGATAACATGACAAAGTATCGATAGTAACATTTGGAATTATTCAATACATCGAGCTAATTGGTTAGTAATACATTCTTTTGATTATCGATTACACATATATAGATATATAACAAAAACTTTAATTTATTTAAATCTTTTGCAACAATTATCATACACCATACACTATATGAATACAATTATGTGTATTATTTTTTGGTTGGTTGAACTAATTGAAGAAGAAGAAAAAATAAAATTATAATAAAACAACAATGTTTAACCCCCAAATAAAAACTATTAAATCACTCAAAAAACTAGTAAAAAAAAATAAATATAATAATATCAATTAAAAACTGAAAAATCCACAAATAAATCTGAAAAAATTCCTTGCATTTATTTATTAATTGAATTTTTTTTATAAATATTGGTAAGCCAAATATACATATGTTCAAAATATAGATATATTGCTAAGCCCTTGCAAGGATCACTTTATTTCTGGATCACGCTTACTGTCTTAATGAAGTCTAACTACATATCCAAAGAAACAATAACACATCATTCACTAGCTCATATATCAAATCTTGCAAATGCATTCAAATTATGATTTTTGTATTAATTTTTTTTTGTATTTTGGCTTTGGGCGATTGGGCACCTTTGGCGTTTGGTTGTTGCAACTGGCATAACAATCATTTTTGGGCATTCAATTTGGGTGCTTGCCCTTTTTGTTTTTGTTTTTGTTTTATTTTTTTTGGTTTTTCTACACAACATGTGCAACATGTTGTTGTTGCCGTTTTGCAATCGAAAATGATTCGAGTTGAGTTGATCGCTGTTGCTAGTATTATTGTTGTTGCCTTTATGAAATTACCATGCCCAAGCATGTCCAACCGACATCCCAGGCAATCATCCCAGACAGAGATGGAGTTGGACACACGTGTCCATTTTGGCCATTGCAGCCATGCCATGAGTTTGGGACTAGTATTGTTGCAACAATGGTAAATTGCTGGCTGCACAAAGGCAAAAAAAAACAACAACAAAAAAAGAAACAAAAAGTGAAAATCATAACTGCTAATTGTATTCAAATGCAGCAGCCGCTTGGTGTGTTCGTTGCCACATGTTGCACTTTGTGCTTATGTAAAAACACAATCAGAAGGAAATCCAACTATGGATCGGTAATAGCATGAGGCAAGTGGGTTTTTATGTTGTTGCTCTTGCTGCTTTTGTTGTTGCTGTTGGTGTTTGCTGCTGTTGTTGTTGCTGTTGTTTGTCACTTTCCCAAATTCGAAACGCAATAAAAACTCAATTAAATACGCATACCAAAATGTTTTGCAGTCTTAAAACCCCCAAGAGACACACTTCCAGACTTTTACTTTGCATTTCCATATCGCTAACGTTGTTAAATTTAATTTTTTGCTTAAGAGCTTTTGTCATTTATTGCCGACTTCTTAGCAGTTGGGTGTTTTTTTTGGTTCGCCACTTTTATGGAGGCTTTCAATTTTTGAAATTAATCCGTGACTCAGCCCAGTCTCTAGGCTCACCGGATCTGAATCTTCAGTTGCAAGTCTGGTTCTGTTTCTGTTTCTGTTTGTGGCTCAGAGGCGGCGTTTAGTTTAGTCAGCCTGTTTTCGGCTGAAAAAAAAAAATCAAAATATATATATATATATATCCCGCTGTGTTTTTTTTTTATTATATGATTTATCTTGCTCTCTCTCTCTCTCTCTCTTTATTTCTGATACTAGTCGCAGTTGTTTTGTTGCGACGCACTCGCAATTCGCCTCAAGTTAAAAAGAGAGTGGGTCAAGTGCAACCAAAAGTGAAATTAATATTTGAATTCCCTTTCCATAAATTGGGTAAATTGAATTTATTATTGCGATTGTAATACGCTTATTGGCAATGTAATCAAATCTAATCCTTTATAAGAGAGTTGAACACAGATTGGATAAGTTAGTAATAGCTGTGAGCCAGTTGTCTGGCTCTGTGAAGCTGTTGTATTATTAATATACCAATAGTTTTATTAGATTTAATTACAGGGTATATCTAATACAAATCAATAACAATACAAATGAAGGTATTTATTATGCTTAAAATAACCATATATAAAAATATTTATATATTTTCACATGTCTAGAAGTTATTCAGTTGATTTAGATACAGATATAAAGCCTTACTTTGAGCCTATAAGTTTTTTTTACATTTCTCAAATACATTTATTATAACATATTTAAGCTAGCTTTAAGTTAAAGTTTATTCGCTTAAAATATTATTATATTTAAAATAATTGAACGAAAATTTCAAATTTCAAATTATTGGTAATAACTTATGTTGTTTTCCTCCTTAGATGAGTACAGCAAAAGATTCTAATAGATATTGCAATTAGAAAATTTATTTACAGGGCATATCGTAGTCGTACAATCCCCAACCTAGAGCAAACTAACTTGTTCTGTTGCGTTTTCATGTACGTCTGTCTGGGTTGCATTTTGATTTGAAATTGCTCGAACGATTTATAATTTATTTCTGCTTTTTGCCAGCAGGTGCACAAATTGGAGCTACACTATTGCAACCCACATATAACCACATATAACTATGTGTGTGTGTGTGTGTGTGTGTGTGTGTGTAGTGTGTGTGTAGTGTATTTGTTAATAAAAACCACATGCAACATTGAACATTGAACTGGCTATTGAATACTGGGTGTATGCATGTCCATATGTACTATATATACGTGTATATATATATATTATATGTATAAAGTAGTAGGAACTGGGCGGCAATTGCGTGTCTCTCTATCCCCTGTCTGTCTCAATCTACTTTCTGTCTGTCTGTCTTTCTTTCGGGCTGGCTGGCTGACTGGTTGGTTTGTTCAATTTGAAATGGCCCGCGAACTGAACAGAAAATCATTAAAAATGCAGCATTGAAAAATAAATCTCTGTTCATTTGACTGTCATGTCAAATAAATCATAAGACACGCCAAATGGCCAAAAAAAAAGTAAGTAGAAGTATAAGCAAAACAAGCACACCAAAAAATAAAATAAAATAAAATCGGCTAAATAGGAAAAGCCAACGATTTTGGATTCGCATTTGCGTGCTGCGTTTTTTTCGGATTTGTTTTTTTTTGATTTTTTCTGAGCCTGTTTACTCTTTTCATCAGTGTGTGATGAAGAGTTAACGGTAAATTATGCTGTTGTCGCCTTGGCCGAATAAGTAAAATTAAGTCTGTCTTTCTGATTCGTTGCACTTTCCCAAAAAAAAGTCAGCCAAAATGAAACTGGCCGACCGGTAATGTCAATTGGCAAAACGATAAGCCTCAAACTCTGAAAGCTCCTACTCTCAGCCTTTCAGTCTCTCAGTATCTCTCGCAATACGTATACGCAATGTTAAATAGCCAAATAAAAACAAGAAGACGAAGAAGAAGAAAAACTCAAAGTTGCTTAAGTTGCCAAAGTAGCCTGCCGCCAAACTGCACGTCACATGTCAGGCGCCTTTTTTTATACATATATGTGTATATATATATATATATATATATTGCTGTTGCGATTTTACATTTTTTTTCTTTTCTCATTTGCCATTTACCATTTTCTATTTTCAATTTTCGTTTGCCATGTTAATGAAACGCGATTTCCTAACTGCGCGTTGTTTGTTATTATTCACGCGCTCCAAGTCAATTATCAACGTTGCACTTTTGACAACAATTTTCTATGGAAAAAAACGACTTTTTTGGATGCTCTTTGATATTAAGAAAAAGAGTTCGTATCATTTTGTATCATATTAGTATTAAATTCAATAACATTCAAAGCCTTATGTTAAATAATTTTTTTAATTTATTTCTTTTATAAAATCCCTGTTCAATAAAATAAAAGTTTCGATTAAATATGAAAGGGTAAACGTTACCTGTTTAAGGCGTACCCGAAATTTTGAAGTTGATTAAGGTTAAGATTTGATAAGTTTTTATTAAAACCTTAATTTCAAACCCTAACAGATTTTAGTATCCTATTTTTGATCGGACATTATTGTACTCTAGATTATTAATTGTGTAATATTGTGTATGATTTTTAAAAATGTTTGTAAATATTGGAGATGTTTTCAAAAAACCATTTGAACTGCGTAAGTTACTTATATTTGTATTATTTATTTATTTTTTTAATTTTTTCAAATTACAAAAGTGACTTTGCGTTAAATTAGGTTTCTTCGTGTATTTTATTTTATTTTTTTCATTCAACATCTTCTAAGGTATTAATATTATTATATAAGGGTATTCAAAATGTTTTTCGACAGCTTAAAAGCAGCAGGATAGGGGAAACAAAGTAGCAATCGCTGCTGCAGTTGCAGTTGCGCATTCACACACACACACACACACACACACAGAGGAGAGAGACACTTTGCTGGAAAAATTTTCACTTTCACAAAAGGTCTATGGACGCCTCCCCGGCTTGCCGCTCAATGCAAGTACCCCTTCATCATATACACACACACACACACACACACACACACCAATACTCCTCTCTCCCCGTCATCGCTCCTCATGCTGCAATGCACTGTTAACCTGGCGTGAGTCGCGAATCGACGGCAAATTGGTACCAGCCATAGACTGTCAGTTGTCGATTTGCGGCGTTTTTCACGAGTTTTTTTTTGTTTTTGTATGGGAAATTGTTTGCAGGTGGCTGCCGTCAGACAGGCAAATGGTCAGAGATCGGTCGCTTGGTTAGTTTTAGCTACACACAAACACATACACGCACCTATATAGATGGATTGTTTTGCCTGCTCAGCTTATAGGCCTGTTTGAGTTGGTTGAGTTTTGGTTGAGTTGACGCCCATGTCTGGTTTTTTTTTTTTTGTGTGCTGCTTCCTCAACGAGGAAGTGTTGCTGCCAATGAGTTTTTGATGAGCCAGTTTTGTACGAGGTTTGGATATATTTTATTTTTACAACAAATTGACTACCGCATCGAACGGTGGCTCAAAAATAATAATATCGCGACTGCAAAACTATTCAAATATACAATTAGTATTTCGTACGCGCGGCTTTTTGTGCCCAATTGATTTATTATGGTATATCATCATTTATTTACGCTCATTTTCATCAAATTAATTTATTTTTGTGTAAGGAAGAAAATAAAAAAATAAATAAATTAATTAATTAAAAAAATGTTTAAATTTAATAAACAATAAGACATAAATAATATACAAAGTAAAAACCAATAAGCGATGCTATTTTTGAAACAATCTTAAAAAAGAATTCTTTTGAAGTTTGACAATTTTTTACTCCAAAGAAAAAAATGATGTTTAAAAGCAAATAAATCTTTATTGTATAAATAAATAATTAAAAGCTTTATTAAAAGCATTATGATGATCAGAACATGATTAAAAGTGTACTTGTTAATAAAATCAAATATTTTTAATTAATTTTAATTTTAACATTTTTAAAAATCTTTTATTTTGTTATAACAGTTTAATATTTTCTGATTCATTTTAATTAAATAACACAAATAGACATTATTATTTAAGGATTTTTTATTAGCTGCTTTCAATTTTAAAGTCATCTTAAAACTCTTTTTTCCAAGTTAAACTACAGCTATAAGCCAAAAAGCTTAATGGGAAGTTAAACGGCAACTTAATAGAAAAATATCGAAAAATACCGACTAGACGATACCTCGAAACCTTACTTTACGCACACAGTCAGTGCTTGTAAGTATGTGTGGGTGTGTGTGTGTTAGAACGCATATACTGCATAATTTACATAACTTCATTGTTTCATATCTCAGCTGTTTCTTAACCGATTTTAATAAAAATTTCACAGATTGTCATTATTTTGTTAAATGTATCAAATGCCGTCTCAATGTTTTCCAAATTCAAGATTTTGTTGTTATCGATCCCATGTGTATATCGGAAACGGGATGAGTTATCGAAAATCGGAAACAAACTTGTACTGCCTAGGGATTAGGCGAGCTTAATTTTCTAATCTGGAGTCTCTAGCTCTTATAGTCTGTGAGATCGACGCTTTCATACATACTCGACTCGGCTGTTGATGCTGATCAAGAATATATATACTTAATGGGATTGGAGATGCTTCCTTCTGCCTGTTACATACTTTTGCACAAAACAATGGCTTGAGGGTATACAAAAATCGATTAAGTTTAAAAATATGAAGATGATTTCATAATCAGTCCAAGCATAAGACTTTTTCAAATATGCTAATTTCGCAAATTACAAATCATACAATAAATTAACAATTAAAAAAATGTTCTCAGAACATTTTCGTGTATTTAAAGTGTGATTGTGCGAGAATATTATAAACTCATCCTGAATAGGCGTATAATTTTTTTTAAATATAACTCGCAGCTATTTTCGAATTTCATTTGGTGGGTTTTTTTTTTTTTTTTTGTTATTTTTGGTTTTTTTTGGTTTTTGGGGATTTATTGCTGCCGTTTAATAAACATAAGTCGCAATTTCAACATAAATCATCGAATTGTTCGTGCTTGCAGTTGGAGTATTTTGAAATTCTCGATGCCTACGCGTGTAAGAAACAACAACAACAGCAACTAGCCAACAACAACAACATCTAACAAAACAAAATAAAACAAAATAAAAGTTAAAGATGCCGACGCTTTGAGCTATTTTCCGAAGCGAAGACAAATATTTTGATTGGATACTCCAAAGGCGGCATTAAAATTAAAAATAAATTAATCAAGCGGCCCTAACGTGACTAAAAACCAACCTAACAATAACAACAACAAACAACAAACACCAAACACCAACACCAACAATAAGCGGCAAACTACAACTATAAACAAAAAATAAATGAAAATTCCAAAGGCGGATTTTTCGAAAGTGGAAGCCATAAAAATTATATGGTAATTCATAAATCTGCTAAAGTCAATGCACCCAACAACAACAACAACAACAACAACAAAACCATAAAAGGACAATTTCGAAAACACAAAATGCTCCTTATAAAAATTGCATTTTTGTTTTTGTTGTTGTTTTGTGTTGTGTTATTTTTCTTAAGCACTTTATTTTTTTGTTTCGTTTCCCGAAATTAGCATAGAAAAGTGAAAGTGTGATTCAGGTCGGTGTTTTGTGGCTGTTGGCTGTTGGCTGTCTGCAGCTGCAATGCATTTAATATGTAGCAAACGACAACAACAACGATCGAACGTTCGATCTGCTGTGCAACATGTGCAACAATTGTTAGCCTCGCCCGTTTCACCTTGATATCAGAGTCACCGAGTAGTAAAAAGCTATCAAAAGGGCTGCAAATTGTTGCTAATTTTTGTTTTTTGACGTGCCCAAATCAAAAGTTTTAGGTTGTTTCTTGCCAGAGATACAGATAGATACAAATAAAGAGGTACATATACATATACATATACATATAAGAAATAATCGGTTGCTGACGTAGGTTGAAATGCTGATATGAAGATGGAGATAAAACAGTTGAAGGATGCAGATTGTGAGGCACAAGTTAAGATAAAGATACAAACATATAAAGCAGGTATAGATGCTACAGATACAGACCCACACAAAAAGATACTACAGATACACAGTCAAGGTCAGCTATAAAGCTATTAATAACAAAATTCTATAAAACTACACAATACAGTTGAATGAAGTCAAAGATATGCATACACACTTAGTACATACTTAAGTACACGGAAAGCTTATGCTTTCTTATGCATTTTTACAAAAGGCGTTAAACCCTATCAAGACCTGAGCTTAAACACTTATACATTGTTGTGCACTTAGTACTACATTAAAGTCCCTCACATTTCGTAACAATTAAAGAGAAAAATGCCCACCTGAATGGGATTTCTTGCATTAGTAGTAGTATAGTATGTGGGGAATTGGGTTTTCATGCTACTACTACAACTATTACTTCTACTACTACTACTACTACTACTACTATTGTCTAGTACTTCACCATATAGTGTGGTGCAAGAAAAGGAGACGCGCGTGACTCGATTGACATTTGAATGAGAGTGCAAAATGTGCAACAACAACAAAAAAAAAAATAAATAAAAACACCGATCGCCAACAGAAGGAAAAAAAATCAATATGCGGTAATGCAATTTCCACAAATACCAAAGCAATGCAGTCAGTGGCCAAAAACAGCAACATGAAGAAAAAAAAATGGGGAAAAAACGGAATTCATTATCGTGCAATATGCTTTGTACACTTTAGACTGGAAGGCAAAAACAAAAAACCAAAAATCTACCTTCCTGGGAATTTACTTAAAGTCAAAGCGGAATTCGACACGAACACGTGTCAGCTGAGAGAATTTCCCAACTAAATGCCCAGGTGGCAAACTTTTAATGTTTTGATAATTAATTAATATGTAAAATCGGCGACAGCAACAAGCTGCATTTGATAGCGTAATAGGCAATTACGAGCATAGATAGATATGTTTGTAAATAAAATACCGAAAACTGTTAAAGCAACGTTAAGTGAACGTTTTGGTACACTCGTACCAAATTATGCAATTGTACCTGTTGGGCTATAAGAGTGGCTTAGAATGTACATTGTGTGTACGTAGTAATCATATAAAAAAAGTGTGCATTAATAAATTATATTAATTACCTTATCTAAGCGCCAAGATACCCAAAGGCGTCAGTCAAAATATGTGATCGAGTGTTTTGCTGCCCTTGCAACTGGCACGTTGCTTCCCCCCCTTCCCCCCCTCAACTGCTTAGTCCCACTCAATTCAATCATTCCCTACCTTTGAATCTTTCCAGGCCCTCAACAAACTGAGCAACGCAATTAATCAGTTTTTGTGTTCTACTCTCATTGCTATTGTTGTTCTCTTTACGCATTAAGCGCCGCTGCCGCTGCCGCTGCCGCAGCACACGTTGCTTGAGAAGGGTTCGTTTCGGTTGTCTTTTATCTCACTCTTGCTCCCTATCTTGCTCTCCCGTTGTGGCGCACTAGAAAATTTGTTGTCCGAGTCTGCCAATGAAGCGTGCAGTTAATTGCTGTTATTGTTATTGTTATTGCTTGCTGTTGCTGGTGCTGTTGTTGTTGTTGTTTTTGTGTTGTATGTGGTTTCCGTAAACGAATCGTTTTGGGATATACAACAAGTCGCATGAGAGAAAGGGAGAGAAAGAGCTACATATGTACCTACTAATGCTGGCATTAATTTTCCTTAACATTTTTGATTTGATCCATGAAAGAGAGAGAGGGGCGGGGCGGGTCAAAAAACTCATTAGCTGATGCGGTGCAACAAAAATGTTTTCTGCATAAGATTCCAAAAGAAAAAAGAAAAATTCTTTTAATAAATGTTATACACTTAATTAAGGTCAAGTTTAACAAATTAAACCAAAAATCTTATTTTTATTAATTTTAATAAATTCATGTTAGCTTTTTATTTTGTTAAAAATCTGCTTACGTAGTTACATACATGCGTTTTTATTTATTTACAAACTTTTAGAACCACATACAATTGTTTAAAGCTGAAGCATGTATTATTTAGCGTTTTTTATGAAGAAAAAAAAACCGCTAAACAGTCAGCAGTTTTGCTATCAAACCAAGTTTGAAACCAGCTGTTTGAACGGTGAAGCAACTGCGACAACGTATAAGAGAGCATACTCTTAAACGTATAAGTGTTAGTATAAGTATAACTAGTTAGCGTATTAGAAATGACTTTTTTTTAAGCGTTATCAATGAATTTCAAAAGTATCTATTGGATGGATTAAAATCACACAAATAAAATGAATAAAAACACAAGATTAGTTATTGAACATATACAAACTTGGTTTTTAAAGATATTCTGTAACATCTGTTAATACATAAGCTGCTTAATTCATTTCTTTAAACTAAAAAAGCAAAGAGATCAAGAGAGCCAAAATGTTGTACTGAAAGTAACGTTACCTGCATCTCTCGACACTTTGGATTTAACACAACCGCTCTCTCAGCTATCGTCCGAGAGAGTAGCGCTCTTTGTTTCTTTCTCTCTATCTCTGTGTGATGTCTGTTTTTAGCGCTCGACTGGTTGCGGCTCGACTTGTTGGAGCTAAACATTCAGTGCCGTGTATGCATTCGAGCCGATTCGTTGTGCCAAGAGCAGCAAGATTTGATAAAGCTAGCGTTCTACGTCTATCGAAACTTTAGTCGTGTTGTGTTTTGCTTTGTTATTTAGCTGGTGTCCAATGAAGAAGTGCAAAACAAAATTGAATAATTTTTTAGTGCAAACGCGTGTGTGTGAGTGAGTTGGTGTGTCAGTGTGTGTGCTGCTGCTGGAGTGTTATTGTTTGTGTACATATTTGCTTGCGTTGCCAAAAAAAAATTAAGTTCGCTATCAAAATTCACAGAGGCAAAGCGAAATCGTGCATAACAAACAGTTAGCGCAGAAGAAGAGAAACGAGTGAATTGAAACGACAAACAGAGGGAGCTATTTTCGGAGCAATTAGCTAAGAAAAAAAACAACAACAAAAGCAAAAGCAAGAATAACAACAACAGAGCATCGCCGGCTCGACAACAACAACAACAGCAACTGTCTCGTCGTCGTTGTCGTTGTTCGCCGCATTTGCATAAATATGTGAGGCTGACCGGCACCTGGCTCCTCTCTCTCTCTCTTTCTCTCTGATTGCACTCAACCTTTTATCAAGTGTCGAAAAATAAATACACATATATATATATATGTACATAAATATATTCACAAGCAGAAGCAAAAAGCGCAAATTGTGCAAAATTATACAAATTTATCGGTATATACGTGTGCTGTGTTATCTGTGTGTGTGTGTGTGTGTGTGTGTGTGTGTGTGTGTGAACGCAATGGCGCTTAATGCCGAGCATCAACGCTGAGAGAGCTCAATGCGAGCTCGTACAACAGATTAAAACAAAAAGAAACAAAATAAACCAAAGCAAAATATTGTAAAACGTGAAAAGCAGCTGAGCAAAACCAACCACAACAGGTACAAACAACAAAAATACCTTCAGATACAACACCTGTAATATCTATGTTTTATAGATAAAACAACTATTATTATAACGTGATATTAAAGTTGAAGGAAATCACTTAAATGTACTTTTGTCCTATACAGTGTGCTTTACGAGCTAGTTCAACTATATTTTACTCTGACTTCATGAAATAAGTTCTGATGCTTTTCATTAACAAGTCAGTATCAGTCTAATCGTTAAAAATCGTGTATGATCCCATCAAAAATGGGGAAAAAGGGTATAATGGTTTTGTGCAAAAGTATGTAACAGGCAGAAGAAAGCATCTCCGACCCCATAAAGTATATATATTCTTGATCAGTATCAACAGCCGAGTCGATATAGCATTGCCCGTCTGTCCGTCCGTTCGTCTGTCCGTCCTTATGAATGAGCGCGTCGATCTCAGAGACAATAAGAGCTAGATACTCCAGATTTGTAACATAAGCTCGCCTAATCCCAAAGTAGTACAAGTTTGTTTTCGATTTTCGATAACTCTTCCCTTTTTCGATATACACATGGGATCGATAACAACAAAATCTTGAATTTGGATAGCTTTGATACGGCGTTTGAAACATTAGACAAATTAATGATAATCTGTGAAACTATTATTGAAATCGGTTGAGAAAGACCGGAGATATGGAACATTGAAGTTGTGTATGCAATATGCCGTATGTGCGTACATACACACACACATACTTGCGAGCACTGACTGTGTGCGTAAAGTATAGGGTTCAGAGTATCTATCGTCTAGTCGGGATTTCCCGACTCGAGCGCTCTTACTTATTATAGCTGGATTTAGTTATTAAATTTCGATATTTCTTATTTGTCTTTTCAGCTTTTTACATCAACATTTCGTACGTCTGGATTTTTTTTAGTCATGTACTAGACTCTGCATGGTGCGAATGATCTAACAATGTGGGTCGTCTAGCATCCTTGTGTTTTACCGATTGAAAAAACAACAACCTCAACAACAAAATAACAACATACGCTGCAGCTCTGCCCAAAAATGTCAACTTCAACGATAACAGCAACAACAACAGCAGCATCAGCAGCTGCGGCGTCAACTTCAACCGCGACGTCCCTGCCGAGTAGTGTGAGTGGCGGACGCAGCAGCGGCAGTGCCGACTGTCGTAAATTCTCACCAAATATATTCAACAAGAGCAAATGCAGCCATTGTTTTCGCCAGCGAGAGGAGCACAGCGCCGCCGCCTTGGAATGCAATAGGGTGAGTAAATGATCCGCCGTCTCAAGGTGTGTGTGTGTGTGTGTGTGTGTGTAGGTGTGTGGGAAGAAAAGTGTGGGGAATAATATGTGTGTGTGTGTGTGTGTGTGTGTGTGTGTGTTTGTGGGGTGTGAAGAGAAAAAGAGTTCGGCTAGTGTCACCGAAGACTAAAATATGCATATAAAATTTTGGGGAAGCTGCATACAAAACATATATGTATGTATATGGTATATATTTGAGTGCGTATTTCTCTATCTCTCTCGCTCGCAATCTTTCTTTTTGTCTATGTTGCTGATTGTACAAAATTTATTGTTGGATATCTTGTGGATTGTTATTTTTATAGACCTGTAGCGTGGGCCCCATAATGGTTTTCTTATGTTGTTCCAAAATTGGAATACTTCCACAGCGGTACAATTTGGAATTTACTTTATGTGAAACATAAATACATGTTTACATATGTTTACACGTATGCTGTTGTTGTAATGATTTTCAAAAAAAATTTTTGGCTTAAGATACAAAATATGTATTTTTTATTTTTACATTAAGATCCTATTTTTACTCCAACTTGAAAACATTAAAATCTTACATAGCACGGACAAACAAAAAAAAAAATTAAGTTTTGGTTCATCACATGACTTACTTACCGTTTAAATTCAGATAACTGTGCCCGAGATAATGGTTTATCTCGATGTTTTTAAGCTGATTTTGTTGCTCTCAGAGATTAAAATAACTTTTCCAAAATGCTTTGTCCCCAATTGGATTGGATTGGATTGGATTGGATTGGATTGGTTGATGATGGCATTTGCATAGTTCGTTCTGTTCGGAACTTTCACAAAAGAGTTTTTGAAAAAATTTTCCAAAAGCCCACGTGTAAATCATTTTTCGTTTTACATGGGTAGATAGTTTTTTCGTTGTTGTTTGGTGTTATTAAATACGACACTTTTTATGTTTATTAAATACAAATTCCAGCATCAAAATAATAATAGCCGGTTTAGAGTCGCTTGACTTTTTGTGTGTGCGTCGTAAATTTTTTTCTTCTTTTCTTATATTTTTGTAAAAAAAGGGCGACAGACAAACAATTTTCACTTTTTTCAAATCTACAAAAAGTTTTTTTTACGGTTTTGTGAGGGTTTTTTTTATGTTTTTATGCTTTGATTGGTTTTTGTTATTTTAATTAGTTTCCAGTGGCATATTTCAAATGCTACCAAAACTAGCAGGTCATTCTAAACAGCTTCCAAGAAACTATTATTTGGAGAAATGAGAAAAAAGGGAGAGTTTTTCTTTTGTTGTTGCCGCTCATATAGATATTGTTTGAATGTGTGTGTGTGTATGGCTTAAGCACTGATCGATTAATCTTTGCATATCTGATAGATTGAGCGTTGTCTTTCAGGTCATTTAAAAACTATAAATATATTCATAAAAGAATCTATAGAAATAAAAGACAAGATGACTGCAATGTTAATATACTATAATATGTAAATTTACATCTTTTATTTTTGCAAACTGTTTTGGGTTGTGATTAAGCAAGCTTGTTCTTAAGATACCTCAACAACATTAGGTAAGAGCTTAAATTAAAGCATATTTATTAAAAGTGTATAGAATTTGTGCAAAAGTATGTAACAGGCAGAAGGAAGCATCTCCGACCCCATAAAGTATATATATTCTTGATCAGCATCAACAGCCGAGTTGATATAGCCATGTCCGTCTGTCCGTCCGTATGTATGAACGCGTCGATCTCAGAGACTATAAGAGCTAGAGAGTCCAGATTTGAAACTTAAGCTCGCCTAATTCCTAGGCATTACAAGTTCGATTTTCGATAACTCATCCCGTTTTCGACAAACACATGGGATAGATAACAGCAAAATCTTGAATATGGAAAACTTTGAGACGGCGTTTGAAACATTTTCAAAATAATGACAACCTGTGAAATTTTTATTGAAATCGGTTAAGAAACAGCGGAGATATGGAACATTGAAGTTGAGCATGCAGAATGCAGTATGTGCGTACACACACGTACACATACTTGCAAGCACTGACTGTACGCGTAAAGTATAGGGATCAGGGTATCGTCTAGTCGGGATTTCTCGACTAGAGCCTTCTAACTTGTTTTAACTGTTCTCTTAAAAAATTACTTTTAACAAAGACTTCAAACCACAAATATGCAAGTTTTTAGTTTTGAATCACTTGAATATTGTGTTAATTGCGAATCATAGAACAGTAGTTGTTCAATTAGCAATCTTTTTGAAATGTAGTTTCAAATGAGACTTTAAATTATCTGTATAGTTTTAAAATATTGTCATAGATTACAAAATCTTTATCCTATCAAACTTTTAAATAGATTCCAGTCGATTAAAATAACTTATAACAAATTTTACAACTAATCGAGAAATTAGATTAAAAGATTTTCAACAGATTTGTAATACAATCTATAACCTCCAAAAAGATACTTTGGCTTAAAGCTAGCCATCGACATATACTCAGTAAATAAAATACATAATGTTAAGGAAGCTCTATCTAGCACAAAGTACATGAATTGATTGTGTTCTCTTCTGTTCTGTTCTGTTCTAAAACAAATACAAATTCTAAAGTCCATCGATCATTTATTTCTTAACTGTTTTCACAGCTTTTTATATTGAAACAGTTGTTTCCACAAAGCAGACTTTTTCCAATGAATCGTGACTTACTCCACACGAATTTAAATAAATATGTATTTGTATATATATATCTGACTAACAAGCGAACAGCTATAACTTCTACAACTATTTTAATAAGAAGAAGACAAAAAATGCTCTGCCATTTTATTGAGAGCTTCATATCGTATCGGATTCCACACAGGTTGCAATAGGTTTTTCACGGCTGTCAAAATAACAATATAATGGCCTCGGGGTCTATGACTTCCTCAATAGAGAGGTTTTTGGCCCAAAAAAAATGGTTGTCGCTGTTGCTTGTTGCTTTTGTTTTTGTTGGTGTGCTAATTTCTTGGGGGTCATCCGCTGATTCTCAAAGAGTTAAAAGTCGAAATAGCTACACTCTTCCTCTTCGGCTGTGAAGTGTTCTACTCATGGACACGTTTTAAGCATTTGGTTAACAGCTTTTTTGTTGTTGTTGTTGTTGTTTGCTTGTTGTTGGTTGGTCAGCGTCCGAAATTGATTTCTACACTTAGCCCACAAAAAGCATTTCGTCTCGCCAAATTCGTTGATGCCTCGAGGCTATTAAAAACTGTAATTCACATCAATTAAAATTATGCCAATTGCCGCAAAAAAAAAAAAAACCAACAACCAACTGACAAGCAGACAAATAAACAGCTTTTCAGCTTTTTGACACACGAAATAAATTGCGGACCAAAAAAAAAAAAAAGCAACAACAAAATTTTAAAAAAATTGTTCAAACGGCTGCTTGTAAACTGTCAATGAATTTTTAAAAATATCTCTCCACTTGTTCTCAAAAAAAAGACGAAAAACAACAAAGAACTGTGAAAAGTGCAAAGCAGAACTGAGAATCGAGAGATAAACAGAATAATTCGGGTCAGTTGTTAAAAATACATTTTTGGTTGGTTCAACAAGAAACTAGAGAGAATATTAATAAATGACCTGATGCATTGAGACAAATTAATGCCAAAAATATGAAGAACATAAATGTTTCATGCTATCGGATACCCTGTACAGTTGTGTTTAAAATATGATAACAATAATAATAATAATAATAATAATCAATAAGGAACTTTACTTATGTAATGTAAATGAAATATTTTAAGGAATCATTTTAGTTTTCATAACCGTAAATGTCAAAGTCTAGCTATATAACCAAGTAATTACATCACATTTTTATATCTATGATTAGGTTGAAAACAGTTTAATGATTAAAAATAGTGTTATTAAATAAATATTCGTAAAAATGATTTTCTAATCAGATAACATACTTACTGTAAAAGCAATCAAAGGACTTAATCAAATAATTGTTCACATTCAAATTCAATATAAAAACATTTAGTATACATAAATAATAAAGATGATAGTTTTTGTGAAAACTTGACGTTTTTTTCTAAAGTGTTTATTTTTCTAGAGCCCCGTAAAATGTCAACTCTGTGACTGTTTTTCATTGTTTCTTATCACTCCTTAGTGTGATTTGCCAACTTTAAGTATTTAATAATATTTTTAACCATTTGATTTAACATCCTATCGACGTTTGTAATTCTTTGTATAATCCTTACGAAATGCCATTTAAATTGAAACTAACTCTAACCGGTTTTTCGTCTTTTTCTGTCATTCCTAAAAGTATTTAAAATATTGTTACCTTTTCAATAAAACGTCCTATTGACGTTTGTAATACTTTGTAAGAACGTCACACAATGTCATTAAGATTGATACTAACTCTAACCTGTTTTTTTTCCCCGCTCTCTAACTCTGTTAGAGTCTTATGAGTCTGAGTCAGAGTTAATATGTCATCTAGTGAATTATATACTCTTTTTGTAAACTTCCCGGGCAATCGGGCATACATAAAAATAGATGTCGCTTCGCCATCCGCTCTCTGATCACTGGGCTAGCAATTAGAAGGCGTCCGCAGCTGCATTCTCGCTCACTCAAAGAGAGAGAGAGAGAGAGAGAGAGAGAAAGAAAACTACAAACAGACTAGGGGCCTTGTGCGGTTAATCACCTAGAAGACCAAAGACTAAAGATGCAAGATGGAAGACGAAGACGAAGACGAAGACCCCAGGCACTTGGTACCCCAGTCAGTTAGCTCACCGGCGTGAGGCTTCCCCTCTAGGTTTTTCTTCTAAATTTAGAAGCACTTTACATTTGTTATTCGTTTTTTTTTTTTTTGTTGTTCCCTCCATATCTTGGCGTTGTTGTTCTTGTGTTGATGTCTTTGCTGTGCATAATGTGAGCATAATTGTTGCATTGCATCTGCATCTAAATCTTGAAGGCTCCCTTTTGTAGCTCTCGGGTTACGAGACCACCTACAGCTGACTAAGCTGGCGGCTTTTGAGCGGAGCCACTTTGAAAGACCTCACCCTAAGTGCGAAAATCCTAAACAAGGCATAGTGTGAAATTTTCAACAAACTTCTTAAGACTCGACAATTCTATTTCCCTCTTCGTATTATATTGAATTGCACTTCCATTTTCAATTTATGACATTTCATTACATTTTCATAATAATGGCGATCATCATTTGTGGGATTGCGGCATGATGAGAGTTCTATCGGGTTGACAGACAGGTCAAAAGGCTTTTCACAATGAAACGAGGAAAAGTTTTTCGTCGTGACTGGGCAGTGGAACTAACAACCACCAGGTCATAATCTAACCCACTATTTGTCTGGCTCAACCAAACCATTTTAGGGCACAGTGGTTAAGTGAGTAACTTATTCGGGTGCAATAAATGAGTATAATTAAATTTAAGTAAGCACGAAAAAATATTGCTCATATACCATACTTTTCATTAATATTAAAACAGTACAGGAAAAGTGTACACAGCTGCGAAAATAATTATAGCACCACCAAGCTACATTTTTTCCATACATGTCCAAAATCAAAAATTAATTTGTATAATTCTTCTTTAAGTTTAGAGTTGCCATACTGGTAATGATTTGTTTGCTAGTTTTTTCCATAAAATGCGTTTTTATTTTTTTTTGTATATATGCACAAAGTTTTTATACATTTTACTCGACCAAGTGCAAAAGTTATGTTTTGTGTTAGTTTGGTTCCACTGTTTCGGGTTGTCATTGCTTGTGGTATTTTTGTTTGTTTGTTTGTTTTTTTTTTTTGTCGGTTGGGCGTCCATCGTTGCTGTGCCTATCGCCAAAAAAAGATCTCAATTGATCCCCGGGG
Source organism: Scaptomyza cyrtandrae (assembly GCA_035044605.1). Classification (NCBI taxonomy): domain Eukaryota; kingdom Metazoa; phylum Arthropoda; class Insecta; order Diptera; family Drosophilidae; genus Scaptomyza; species Scaptomyza cyrtandrae. The sequence goes on from JAWNNS010000637.1 coordinate 1,156,551, forward strand.
TGTTATTGAGCTATTGGCAGCATGCCAGTATCAGCTGCAGTTTTGTTCTATTCTCAATCCTCGCACCACGTTCCTCTTTGCTCTTCGTTACACGGTCCTCGTTCCTTGCGCCATGTTCCTCAATCCTCATTCCTCGTTTCTCTAATGCCCTTTGTGTTTCGTTGTGGGCTGTTCTAATCTGCTTTCGTTGTTGCTGTTGTTCGTCAGCCACATATACACATTTAAATACATACATATATACATATAATAAATATTACCTTTCCACACCTTCCAGGCGACATGGCAGTCATCCTAGCTGTAAACACAAACACACACAAGCATGCATACAAACTTACGTTTAATACGTGTAAACATAAGCGCGAAAGTATGTGATACACTTAAGAAAAAAATGCTGTTAAGAAATAACAATCTCCTTAGAACTAACTGTTAATATTCTTAATCCTAATTCTTTGCGTGGGAGTTTTAGTAAATACTCCTTATAAGGGGAGAATTTTAAGAAGATTCAGCAAATTATTTATTTCACTCACTCAAGCTTTCAAATAGCTTAAATAAGGTAACGAATTCCCAATAATTTTTCAATACATTGAATAAGCATTTTAAAACAAAAATGTTCCTAAAAATGATATTACTATTTGAACCGATAACTTCTTACTTATCATAAAAATTGTAATAATTTTGAAAACATTTTTAAACGACATTAATAGGTCTAAGCAAATTAATTTCTAGTAACTAATGTACTATACTAATTCTTCTAATATGGTATTTCTTACCGTGCATTGTTTTGTTTTGCTGTTTGTGTTTGCCTTAAAGTTTACTTTGGCCTTTCTGCGCGACGTGCTCAAGTGAACTTTAGTTGTTGTTCTTGCTGCAACGTTGATTGATTGTTTGGCTTAGAAGTTGTTGTTGTTGTTGTTGCTGTTGCTGTTGCTGTTGTTGGCTCTTGAAGTGGGCGTGTGTTGTATAGTGCTGTTGTGTGCGGATATTTGCATTTTCTAGGTTAATTAGTTGGCCAGGTGCATTGAACTTTAACAGGTGGCCCAACTAAAAACACATTGTCAGCTCTTTTGAGGTCATCCCTCTTTTTCTATTCGTATCTTTTTGAGAACTTAAATCAACAGATATAGAGAGAGAGAGAGAGACAGAGAGAGAGATAAAAACCATGATTCCAGTTGTGTAAGCTCAACTAACAAAAGAAAAACAGATACTTGTGATAAGAACGAACTAAATATCAGACGTCAGATACTTTCAGGCATTTCTAAACATTCTAAACGCTGTCTTTCAGATAAGATACAGATACAACATTCGTTGTCTGCTTATCAGCAGTTATATTATGTTGCAATACACTCAACTTGCTGTTTCGTACCTGATGCTTATATATATTTGGCTGCAGCAATTAGCTGAAGATCGCAAAGCTCTAACTCTGATTTCATCTTCTCGATCTTAGCTTAGCTTTACTTTGGCATGTTTCTCTTGCTGTGTTTTGATATTGTGTGTTGTTGTTGTTATTGTTTTTATGCATGCAGCAATTATCAGCACGAACCTTTCTGTCACTCAAAATGAGCAAGGTTGCCCCAGACAATGGGCCAGAGTTGCCAACAACATTGTTGCCAACTGACAGTCATCGCTTTGGGCAGCAACCAACAAGCGGCAAGTTGCTCTTATCGCAGGCAACAACACCAACAACACCAACAACAGCAGCAATCATCAATCAAAGCAGCAGCCAGCTACAACAACTCTGCCAAACAACAACAACAACTCTAGCACAACAATGTTAAAATAAAACAAGTAACAAGGCTCTAGTCGAGAAATCCCGACTAGATGATACCCTGAACCCTACAATTTACGTGTACAGTCAGTGGTTGCAAGTATGTATGTGTGTACGTACGCGCATATTGCAACTGCATACTCAGCTTCAATTTTAATAAAATCACAGATTGTCTTTATTTTGTCTAATGTTTCAAATGCCGTCTCAAAGTTTTCAAAATTCAAGATTTTGTTGTTATCGATCCCATGTGTATGTCGAAAACGGGATGAGTTATCGAAAATCGAAAACAAACTTGTACTGCCTAGGGATTAGGCGAACTTAAGTTCCAAATCAGGGGTCTCTAGCTCTTATAGTTTCTGAGATCGACGTGTTCATACATACGGACAGACGAACGGACGGATGGACAGACGGACGGACGGTCAGACGGACATGGCTATGTCGACTCGGCTGTTGATACTGGTCAAGAATATATATACTTTATGGGGTCGGAGATGCTTTCTTCTGCCTGTTACATACTTTTGCACAAAACCATTATACCCTTTTTACCCATTTCCTATGAACCCATAATGGGTTCAGGGTATAAAAACCAAGTTAAATCAGCTTCTTAACGCCAACAGCTTCATCTTCTTCTGCGTCTTTTTTTATGTGCATCTCTTTCTCTCGCTCTCTCGATTATTAGATTTCTTTATAAGCAGCCGGCAACTGGCAAAAGCCAAAGCTTGAGATAAATTTTCATCATTATAATTTTTCCTTTTTATAAGCTTGAATTCCTTGTTTGAGTGTTTTAGGTTTCGTATTATTATTGTAATAAAAATATAAAGATAAAGACATTGCATTTCCTTGTAGCAATCGGGTCAGTTCTATATTTTAATAAAACTTAAATAAATTGAGACAAGTTGAGCAATAATGCAAAAATTTGTCAACAAGCTTATAAAAATATTAATCAATTTCTATTTAAATGTGAATACAATTTTATTCAAAAATTAATTCTAAATTTCATGAAAAAAATATAATTTTTAGATGATTTCTTCACTGATTATACATAAAAAACTTTTGTTAGTTTTTCTTCAACTCTCAAATTATAAAACGTTTTAGTTTAATGTTGAATAAGTTTTCCGCGTTTTTTTGCTATAGATATGCGATAGTCTTCATCCGCATCCATAACCCTACAATGATTTTGCCACTTCATAGATCAAAAGATCATCAGAGACTAAGGAAAAAAAAAAAAACACTTAAACCGCTTTTGAAACCACAATTTCTTTGTCATACTTGTTTTTCCGTATGTTATTTTGCTATTGGCAACTTTTCTGCAGACCCGACTCGGTGACATTTTGCTGCATAATTGAATTCTTATTCTCATTCGTATTTTGCATCGCGTCGTTGTGGGTTTTTTGTGCAGTGCCCCAAGGCGAGTAGTCGTTGCACTTGCAACTTTTCAAATGCCGCACTGAGTTATGGGCACACCATCTAAGCTTGCACCTGGCTGAAGTGAGTGGTAGCAACTGCAACTGCAACTGCAACAACCGATGCGAGTTGCAAGTGCTGGAAAATTGTTGCTGGCGGCATTAGATTGCCGCAGATTGTGAGGAGACTGCATTCTCTTGAAATAATGACGTGTTGAGAAGGGCATCTTGATGTGCCTCTGTGTTGTGTTGATTAGATAATAATTATATGATACGGCCGGTTGCTTCAACATATTTCCGTGGTGCAAGAAACTAATTACGTGGTCATTGAAACTCAAATAACCGTTTAATTGATACGCAATTAACGCCATTCGATCGAATGGCCGACACGGCCTAGATCTAGATATTTAGCTTTGATTAGCTGCTGCTAATATTGTGATTAAATATAAAATGACGAGAATTCTCTCGGCAATACGATATACGATACACATTTCTTTATTGAACAAACTCATACAAAGCCGTTATAAACTATATTCAGTTCTAGTTGAAGAAATCCTTATGTATATTCCTTTAAGTTGTTGAAGTTAACAGTTTTAATGGAAAATTGTTTATTCCTTTAAGTTGTTGAAGTTAACAGTTTTAATGGAAAATTGTTTAAAATATTTTTAAAAACTTCCAAACATTTTTTTTTTCTTAACAATATTAAAAACTATATTAACATATAAAAACAAATACCAAATTATTTTTTTCATAAAATTTTATTTCAAACGATATTTATTATATTTTTTTTTTACTGTTTTTGTTCTTTTTCATCATGTCTACATCAACTAGTCAAAAATTGTTTAAATTCGTCAAAACATATTTTTGTTGTTGTTGTTTATTTCTGTCGAACGACAAAAATTCACTTTGCCAATTTGTTTGTGCAAACGAAACAAACGATCAAACGATAAGGTCTCAGGTAAATCTCAGCTGTGCTTCGTTCGAGACGATATGTAAATTTATATGCTGCTTGCTGTTGTTGTTGTTGTTCGGTCAAGGTGAGTGAGCTGGAAGAGCAAGCAATAGAGAGAGAGAGAGAGAGAGAGAGAGAGAGAGAGAGAAAGAGAGTGATCGAGACTTAAGACGAAGAGGCAGGTGACAGACAAAAGCTTTGCACATGGACTTAACACTTCCAGGAAGAAGTCTCGTTTCTTGTTTGCTGTTGTTGTTGCTGTTGTTGCTGCTTAGTATGCACAGACAAAACAGATAAATCATCTGAAAAGCACCGCTTATTTGGCAGCCTAGAATTTGATTATGTTTGCTTTTTTGTTTTTGTTTTTGTTGTGTTGTGTTTTTGTTGTTTTGGTTTTTTCCCCCGCGTTATTTTGTGCTTTGAAATGCGTAAAATGTTTTGCGTCAAGGGGCTTTATACACATACACACACATACATATATTATTGTGTAGATACAATATATTTTTTTGGCTTGTAAGTTCTTAGAAATCATTTGGCATATCTATCGAATGAATGAAGCTTAAGATTTGTTTAATCTGATTGTGACAGCAACCGAAAGAACAGAGAGAAAGAGAATAGACATTGTTACGACGACATTCCAGTTCTCAATGTGGAAACACACCGACATTTATTAGCTCTTATATGTACAAATGTGTACATGCTATTAAATAGCTTGCCAATTACCGTCTCAACATAGACAAAATACAACAAAAGACCACAGCGAAGGCAATGCCTTTTATTATTTTGGTTTTTTCGTATATTTACAACCAATAATTTAGGCAGCCACAACAACCACAACAACAACACATGCTATATTATGTAGGTGGACATAATAATTTTCGTTTAACTGCAGACACAACACTCAAAAAAAAAAGCCAGCCAGCCAACCAGCCAGGGAGCCCCTCAAGGTTTTCCCCACAACACCGAACCAGACGAATCAAAAACAGATTTCCAAGTCGCGCCCAAAAATAGCAGCTAGCAAAACGTCAACGTTCCAGCCACACACACCCCTTCCCCCCACAAATCTCTACCAACCACCTTTGTCGCTGCCCTCAGGCGAATTTTATTTAAATAAAATAAATTTGTTGTCTGCTGCCTAAAAAGGAAAAAAAAGCGCAAGCTGCAATTACTGTAAATTTGCACAGACAAATAAACGGAGTAGAGACCTCTAGCGTCAATTTTAGAAACTATAAAAGTATGTGTTTGTGTGTGTGTGTGTGTGTGTGTGTGTTCGAGAACAAAATTCTTAGTTTATGAGAATACTTTAATAAAAAATATTCCTTGTAAATTATTTTTGCTATTTTTTATGAGCTTTGCCTACATTTTAATGAGTGCTTTTGCCTAGAAGAATTTTAGCTATTTTCAGCATGTCAAAAGATGTTGTAAATCTCGATTTAATTGTTAATTAAAAAAGTTAATAGATGATGCCTATATTTGCGATATTATATAAAAGCCAGAGCTTAGCAAATTTATGAAAATATTTCGTGCATTATTAATTCTAGACTTTGATTAAAACATGGTGAAATATTGATTTGCATTATATTCGATAGTATGTATGCGATAATATTATCGATCTGGCAACACCGTTCGAGAATAATGAATTCTCTCTCTCTCTCTCTGTCTGTCTGTCTGTATGTTACAGAACAGACACTTATTGAAATAAGTGCTTCCTTTCGATTGCGATTTTAAACTCCAACAAAACAACATAAAAATAAACAATTACCACCGTATTAAATTAAATTTTGGAAACAAAAAATTACTTGATTTTTTAAAAATATATTCTCGATGAAAAATAAAAGTATTGTTAATAAAGAAAAAAAAGCTTAAAAATAATTAAAAATAAAATAAAAATGAAGATTCTTGCTGGCAAACATTAATAATTAATTAATCATATTTAATGTAAAGTATCACAAAAGTTTCGGCTGCACTGCAATTTGGCATTTTGATAGTTATTTTTGTATGTGCGGGTGGGTTGTGTCTCCACCCTCCCCCTCTCCATTGTCATGTGCAGTTGCTGGTTTTTGCAGTTGTATCCACCTCCAAACAGTGTTTAAAGTTTGTCTTCGATTTGTTTGGCTCTGGTACGTGGGTCGCCAGTCAAATGTGGCAAACGAAGGCTGCCTTGTTTTGCCGTTTGCTGGCGACAAAAAAAAAACAGCAAAACAGAAAAAACAACGAAGACAGAAAAAAAAATACCGCCATAAACAAATAACTATGCCACTGCCGATGGCAAATAGCTCTCTGACTACGATTTGAGCGAGCTCAATGCAAGCTGATCATGCACAGCAATTGTTATGTGGCTCAGACTCAAGACACTCAGTCTTAGACTATGTGGCACGCTAGACACACCCGAACCGAACCGAACCGAACCAAACCAAACCGAACGGAACCTCTATAAGTGTGTGTGTGAGTGGAATTTAGCTCATGAAATATTTAGGTGTTTGCCGTATTTGTGCACGTCTTGCATAATTTGTACGTTTCTTCATATATTTAAAGATATCTTTCAGATACCCTGAACATACACACACACACACACACACACATACATATACATATACATATATATATATATATGTGTACTTAGTTCTTGCCGGGCCATGTTTGGCTAGGAAACGCAGCTTGGCACCTGATCTTTATTTGGTTTGGTTTTGAAGCTAAGCCAAATGATTATTGCCTCAGGGTCAAACAGGGTTCAATAACTGCCAAAATATCTATCTGTACATAATTAACTTTTGTCATAGCTAAAAAAAAGGAATTTTGCGCATGCCCAAAATTGTTAAAGCAAACATTTAACATATTGTCCAATTAAAAACCATTTGTGATTTACGACCAAAAAAATTAAGAAGAGATAATGGAAAATAATTAGTTAAAATTGGCTTTCATATTTTTAATTGTTAAACTAAATTCTAATACATTTTTAAATGTTTCCTAATGTATTTTTATTCATTTTTTTCTTTCATTCTTGTTTTTCAGGTATGTACCATTAAATAAGTTAACTGAATATTTATTCCGGACGTCGAATACTTTTAGGCAGGTGAAACGAATCATAAATCTTAAACCATTTGCAAACCATTTATAAAATACGTCAAAAGAAATTAAGACTTATCCTTTCACTATACTAGTATATTCGTATATAACGTTTTGTTCAGAATAACGCATTGCCCTTACACTTAAATCTGGCGACTAAGTCTTAGTCCTTAAAATATTGAACTAAAATACATTGGGGTTTTTCTTAAAATATGTTTATGGTTCGGGTTTCGAATATTTAAAGTTTTAACCATTTTTAACGAATCTTAAAACTATATATATAAAAGTAATTAACTTTATAATTTGTTTATCAACAAAAACTGTTATTTAATTATGTTCAGTGACCAAAAAAAGAACGGTTTGACAAACGTGCGTCGAAGATTAAATCCACGCCCACGTTCACACACACGCACACACAAAAACACACAGAGATAAATTTAATGATGATGATTTTCAATTGTTGTTTGTTGTTTTTGTTGTTGTTTTCTGCTTGACCATAAACAAACAGTCAGTTTAGTTGGCTTGAAACGAACGTTTCGTTTTGCCAAAAACAAAACAAAGTTTAATGTTAGAGGAGGAAAAACTGTGTCAAAGTTGTTTGGATTCTCGCCAGCTTATAAGGTAGTGTATTCAGTTCTCTTTTACAGGTTTTGTTGTTGTTGGTGTTGTTGTGTTCTTCAAACAGTTTGGACATTTAACTGTTTCTATGTTTATTTTTTGCAGCGAATTTCACGTTCGTTCTGTTGGGCATGTTTACATTTTTGCCACGTTATCACTTATTAACCCACTTCCGGCTGAGGCAGCGTAGATAAATTAATTTGCAATGACAAACAATAAAATAGAAGCAGAAGAAAAAGAAAAAAACCGTAAAAACAATTTACAGAACCTAGAAAAAATCATAAATCATGATGGCAAATTGGGCTAATGTCTGTCTCTTCGTGTGAAAGTTTATCTCTTTCTTTCTCGAATTAAGTCATTTTCCATTTAATTAATCAAATTGTTATATTGCATTTAACATACATTTCATGCCGCCTCCGATCACCACGAATGGGCGTGGCCTCAAATGGGGCACCTTCCATTTCGATTACGATTATTCGCTGCTCAATCGATTGTTAATTGAATGTTGTGGCACGCCACACACGCTGCTTTGCCACAAGCATTTCAATGCGTTTCATTCAGTTTTTCCTTTCAGTTGACAAATGCAACAACACCAACAAAAACAACATTTGCTTGATCAATGTAAGTTTTTGTACATGTGTTTGTTTGTTTGTTTGTTTGTTTGTTTGTATGTATGTATGTATGTATGTATGTATGTATGTATGTATGTATGTATCTGGCCTACTTTATTTCCATGCCATTCGTTTAGCTTGTGGTACGGAGGCAATAAGAAGAAAATATCAACAACGCTTAACGCTGATTGAGAATTGAAAAATACCCTAACCAAACCGAACCAAATTTGCTTTTACGACAGGAAACACTTTCCATAGACCACGTACTAAGATTGATAAATTATTCAAACCTTCTATATTAATATTCTTTTCTTTTTTTTTGATTAAATACTAATGTTAAAACTATAAATTTACGCTTCATATATATATATATATATATATATATATATAATTAATTATAACAAAGAATTTATCCCAATATTCTTATTTTAAACGTTTAACTTGAGTTATTTGATGAGTATTTTGTATCTTTTAAAAATGTATATACTTAAATATAATATGTAATTTTGATTAATATATTCATACTTATTTTTTGCCAACACAAAAACCAAGTCTTTATTAAAATATTCATTTATTCATTTTTTTTTTTTAATTGACTTCGAAGCTTTTTCCTGCTCCCATCATCAATTATAGAATACTAAGCTGAAATGAAATATTCTCTGTTTGAAATTCCAAATTTTTAATGCAAACTTCAACTTACTTTTGAGATATTCCACATATTTGATAGGGTATACAAGAAATGTGTTGTGGTAATTGTAACGTTTTTTTTTTTGTGTTTTTTTTTTTGTTAATAAAAAGTCAATTCTCATTGTTTTTCTGTGTTCATTAGAGTCGCATTTGAAGTCGCTTTTGACTATTGACAAGGTCTAGGTGCAGCCTCTTGGACAAACAGACAGATCGTATCGGATCGGATCGGACAGACAGCTCTCTGGAGCGTTAGACAATTGATTGCTTAACAGATTTCAATATGAATTTGTATTTACTTTTCGAGCTGGCTGTCATTCAGATTTCTTTTACCAGGGCTCACACGCGCAACCAACGTCATTGGAATACATTCATTCAATATGAACATGACTATGAGTGTGAAGTGTGGTAAGTGTGAATGTGAGTGTATTTGTGAGTCTACGCACGTACAGTTAGTTCATGGTAGTTCACACAAAGCAAAGTTAGTTTTGTACATGTTGCTAAACCTAATATAACTTTAAATAGAATAGAAAGTGCAGTAGGCAGCTGAATCTGTTTTTATCTAGTATTTCTATTTTTTGGGTATACCAAAGAAAGACTTATTTCTTCCCAGCGCGCGGTCAGAGAACTTCCGTTGCATGGGGTACTCCTCTCCTCTCTTCAGTTCCAATTTTGGTTTTTTGTTTGCTCCTTACAATCAAATAATTATCTCTTGGATGCTACTGTGGGGCAGCACTACAAGATACAAGATACAAGTTTAACTGCTTAAGACATGATCAATCTGCAAAGTATCAAGTTGCATGAGCATAGAAGTCAATTTTTTTATGTTTTTGCGTCGGGTAAATTACTTTGATTCGATTTATGAAGTTTGCCGGGACTAAGACCGAGACCAAAACTTGAACTGGGAATAACACTGAGACTGAGACTGAGAATGAGAACTATACTTGAATCATATCTCTTTTATGTACCGTTGGCGCCCTTTGCCAGGCAATTCTCGCGCCTCGTCTTCCATCGTGATCATCGAAATCGACATCATCGACAGACTCTTTGTGTTGAAGCTGTTTGCTAACTTGCGTGTGTTGCTCTCCTATGTGTGTGTGTGTGTGTGTGTGTGTGTAAAGTAATCGGTAGTTGCGGCTCAAGCAGCCTCAGAGCTGCTCTGTTGTCTCTGTCCTCAAATGTTGTTGTTGCTGTTGTTGTTGTAAGTATTCTTCTTCGTTTTTCCCGTTTCTCTCGGCTCTGCGAAAAGGTTGTTGAACTTTTTGCTGTACAACCAACAACAAACTTGGTTTCAATTTTGTTCCCTCAATCAGTTGCCTGTGTTCTTTGGTCTTTTGTGCGCTCGCGCTCGCGTTCGGTTCGCCCGTTTGCCCGTTCGCCCGCTTGTCCGTGTCCGGCGTTCCTCCCCCCTTCGGGCACCATCATCATCTCATAGGCCGTACATTGAGTTCTATTATAGAAAATTATATTATTATAATGTACTCCACACAGTTGGCGCTCTTCCGTTCTTTGTTAACGTACACATTTTTTTTCTTTTACTGTTATTCTACGCGGAGCTCGTGTTCTCTTTCTCTTTCGGTTTCTATGCAAATTCTTATCTTCGAACATGAATAACCTTAAAGCAGTGTGCAGCCTATTTAACATTCAAATAGTTAAATAGTAATAATAGTGGTATTTTTAGTATTTGTAGCTTGCAGCTTCTTGTTGTCCGTGGTTTTCAAAGAGCTGGTAAATAATAAAAAAAAAAACAAATACAAATAATTGTTTTGTGTCACTCATTCACAGCTGCAATTCTTCAAAATCTTCTTTTTCGAAAGCCATTATCAATAACGGTTGTTCTTTATGTATTGCATGATGTTTCTTTTCTTTTCTTTTTTTGTATAATCAATTTTTAGCATTCCATCCTGCAGCAAAATAAGTTTCGATAAAGATTCTTTTTTTTGGCTTATAATTTGATGTTGAACGTGATTGTTGTGCGTGAATTCAGATCGATCCTATGTACAAAAAAAATCGTTTTCAACATTTACTTTAAAAAAATCTCATTCCTTTGATTGTAGCTACACTTTTGAAAACTTTAAATGTAACGAAAAAAAAAACGTATCTATTCCATTGTTCATTTCCTTAACTTAATTAGCATCTGTCGTAACCTTAAGTAAATGAAACAAAGCAATTAATTATTATCAGCTAACCTCTCGGGCATTATCAGAGTTTTGTGGTATCATCGTAATGATTGTTGCGAAGGCAAAGTACAAATATTTAATGTCGCCGGCGTCATTTGTTTTTATAGAGTCAACTAAAAACGTGACGATATTTGACCTTTCCGATTTATGTGAGTTTGTTTTCGTTTAATAGGCGCCCTTTTAAGATAGTGAGAAAAAAGGGTTCAAGAACATAAGACCTTAGAATTGAACACTCCAATAGATAAGCTTAATTAAATTCACATTTTGTAGTAGACAAAGTTCTATAATGAGAAAGTATACTGTTCACTTTTGGGCATACTTTTTTGAAAAGAAATAAAAATTTTATAGTTGAGTAAACTCGACAAGGAGATACTCTGATCCTTAGACCTTACACGTACGGCCATGGTTGGCTTCACCAATGCTTGATGACTTATTTTCAATCTTCTAATCTCTGGTGTTTCTCAGCAAATTTCTATAAAAGTTTCGAGACTTGCACTATTCCGAATATAGTTTCAAATGCCATTTTAAATTTTTCCAAATTCAAGATTTTATTGTTATCGATCACATGTGTCTATCGGAAACGGAAAGAGTTATCGAAAATCGAAAACAAACTTGTACTGCCTAGGGATTAGGCAAGCTTAAGTTCGAAATCTGGAGTCTCTAGCTCTTATAGTCTCTGAGACGGACGGACGGACGGACGGACGGACGGACGGACAGACGGACGGACAGACGGACATGGCTACATCGACTCGACTGTTGATGCTGATCAAGAATATATATACTTTATAAGGTCGGAGATGCTTCCTTTTGCCTGTTACATACTTTTGCACAACTTCATTATACCCTTTTTTCCCATTTTTAATGGGAGCAGGGTATAAAAAGTAAAGATAAACTATGTTACATAATTAATGTACTAGTAAGTTGTAGTTAAGTTTATTACTTTGTATGTTAATTATAAGTTTGTTTCTTTTCCATGCGGACGTGTCGATTTAGTTGCGCCACGTGTGTGCCGCTTTCGGACATTCTTAGTCGACACATTTAGCAGAGATCGTATCAATAAATCATCTGTGTGTGTGCGGACTCAGCCTTTTCCAGCTGGAGTTCAGGTTCTTTTTTTTAGCGGTAATAAATCAAATTGTATTGAGCCCGTCAATGTGTATTAATTTTATTGGCGTTGCGCAAAGAATTGTCTATACAATATATATATATATATATATATATATATAGAAATATTATCAATAGAAATAAATAAAGTATACGAAAACGTGCATAAATTATTTATTGCTAAAAAGCAAATGTCATAAGAGTCTTGTCTGCCATGTGGCACTGTGGGAATAATTGCAAACTTATCAATATATCTGTTGCTGGCTCACTCAATTGTGTGTTGAAATGTTGCAATATGTATGCGAGTGTGTGTGAGTGTGTGTGTGTGTGTGTGCAGTCGTGTCAATTGCCGTTATATTCGTTGACCAGCTGACCACTCAACCAGTTGGCAGTGTCTTAGTCACGGCTTATTAGGCTGGCATAACAAAACATAGTTGTAGCATTGATGTTTCGATTAAGCCTACTTTACTTCTTTGGCTATAGTTATATAGCTATATAGTTTAGAATTCATTGTAAGTCTTAACTAATTTAACAAGTTACACGAAGAAAACTGAAATAGTATGACTAGAGGAAACAGGACAAAAGACTAAGCCCAAAGAACACTGTTCCCAAAACAAATGAAAATAGTTGAATTTAACAATTAGTGGCGTAAAAAGGAGAAAAAAAGAGTAAACATATATAAATAGCTCATTATAACTAATGTGGCATTAAATTAAAAAAAAAACCTGAAAAAATTAAATATTAATAAATATATTACAAATACGATTAAAAAATTAGTAACAAAATAAAATAGGGATTTAAATATATTTATAAATAAACAAGTAAGAAGGCTCTAGTCGAGATATCCCGACTAGACGATACCCTGATCCCTATACTTTACGCGTACAGTCATTGTTTGCAAGTATGTGTGTTTGTATGTACGCACATACTGCATTCTGCATACACAACTTCAATGTCCCATATCTCCGGTGTTTCTTAACCGATTTTAATAAAACTTGTACTGCCTAAGGATTAGGCGAGCTTAAGTTCCAAATTTGGAGTCTCTAGCTCTTATAGTCTCTGAGATCGGTTGGCTCATACATACGGACAGACAGACGGACAGACAGACGGACATACGGACATGGCTATATCGATTCGGCTGTTGATGCTGATATAGAATGAATAGAATAGAATAGAATATATATATAGATATATAGAATATATATACTTTATGGGGTCGGAGATGCTTCCTTCTGCCCGTTAAATACTTTTGCACAAAACCATTATATTCTTTTTTCCCATTTTTAATGGGATCAGGGTATAAAAATGTAATTAAAGAAAAAAATACGTTTTAATGACAAGTGAGAGCTATGCTTAAAACTTGAAAAGAATTAAAAACCAGAAAAAATTGCTTAAAATAAAACTTCAAAATGTTTTTAAGAATAAAAGCCAAAAAGAATGAAATATGTTTTTCCTTTCAACGAATTTAAAAAAAATTACAAATAGATATAATAATTATAATTTTCTTGAGATTTTCTTAAATTGGTTAAAAAAAAAACAAAAAAATTAGTCAATTAAATGATTAAAAGTGTTGCTACAAGTTAAGGTAAACAGTTACGCCATAATCTTATAACTCTTCGACTGATGACATTCAGCATGCTAGCCAATAAAAGAAAGAGAAAAAATGTTGTTGTTCATTAAATTACAAGGCCAGTTTAGCAATGGGCCAACTTTCTTGTTCAGCAGATCGAAACGAAGCGTTAACAAGTGAAACATTGGCAATTAGTTATACAATTGGCGCTAGAACAACAAGCGTGAAGACAACAACAAAAACAACATCAGTCGACAACCTCCAAAGCCAAACACTAAGGGGCAGTGACCAAAACACACACAGAAACAAAAGTACAAAAGAAGGAAAACTATTTGCGCCCTAATGAGAGCGATATGTTATGCAATGTTGGAAAATTGTCGTTAACTCTTTTGCTTAATTTCATTTTCCGCAACGCTAACGACGACGCCCTGAATACCGGGAAAAACCTACTACATAAAGACATATATACATACCAGATGTATGCGTACCAGGTCTTCGCCTCGCCTCGACTCGATTTAGTTTATTTCCTTTGCCGTACGTAAAAGCTTTGCAAGATTATACGTGAATGATTATGTTTATTTTCCAGTTCATTAAATAGCGAGACGACAAGTCTATTTTGTTCAAGCAACGAGCCCCATATATATATATTTTTTAGATTATGTAATTTTTTTAAAAATTGTAACTATTTTGTGTGCGCGTGTGTGTGTGTGTGTGTTTGTTGTTATTATCGTATTTTTGTATTTTTGTTGATTTGCCTGCGCTTTAAAATGCGTTTGCTCGTTTTTTTTTTTATGTCTTTGTTGTGTTTAGCTATTGCCATTTATTTTGGATTTTTATTATTCAATCAAATTGTGCATTGTGTGCAGTTGCGAAAAGAGACAGCTAGCTGTGAATGAGATGGCGTTAGATCCAAACGGGGAGGGGTATACAATACAATAACAATGATTTTATTTCTTTTTAACGGTGTGTTCATTCACTTTTACTTTATTGCCCCGTCATTATACACTTGAAAATCCATAAAGTATTAAAGACTTTTGATTAAGCCAGCCAGGGAGTGTTTTTCTTTCTTTTTCTTTTTTCCCCTTTTTCAGAAACAGGAAGCGACATGAGTGCACTTTCTTAAGAGTTAAAGTCATCGTGATGGGCAAAGATTTTTTAATGTTTATTATTCTCTAATAGGTCATAGATTTTGTAATTAAATCAAGTTTTTAAGAGCTCCAAAAACTTTTTAGAGTAATTGAATGATTATTTATCTATTGTAATAATGTTGTTTTATCGTTTAGAATCAACTTTAAAATTATATTCCTAAAATTTTCAATATCAAATTAGCTAAGATTTCAAAAACAATTTTTGTTCTAATTTTTAAAAATTATTATTATATTTTTATTTTTAAATGCTTTGTTTAAAAGTTGTTCTTAAACCTTTTTATTTTTGCATTATTATTTTTTCCCCTTCTTTGAGGCCATTAATGTGTTTCATTGTGAAAACCTAGAGCCTTTTGTTTATTTTTCCATTTTTTTGTGGATTAAGTAAGTTATTCCATTTTACCCAACAGTTTGTGGTCCAATTCCAATTCCGATTCTGATTCCAATTCCAATTTCCAGGCCGAGGTCACGATCTCTTGGGGATCGCAGTGCGCAAAGTGTGTCATGGCGGATGAGGTATATATATGTGTGTGTGTGATGAGTGCGTGGTCTTCTCTGTCTCCTCACCCCCCGCCCCCGCCCTTTCGGCAACCCACCACTAACTTTTCAACTACTCCACACCAAGGCACACACACACAATCTGTAGCGAAGCGAATAGCAATTGTTGGAAAAACGTTGCCATGACCCATTTTGGGGGAACACCCACTGATCGATTTCGGCGGCCGCAGAGCTCTTGAAATGAGTTTTATTTTTGTTTTTTTTGGTGAGGTGAGTTGTGGGGGAAGCTTTTACTTTTTTTCTTTTAACTTAACTTTTTTTGTCGGGCCCGATTTGGTTGCAACGTGTACCTGCAGCTAATTAGCTCTAATAAGGCCAGTTACCAATTGATGTTGACGTTGTTGTTAACCAGTTAACTATTTAACCGTTAGCATTTCAGTAACTGTTACTGTGACTGTGACTTTTACTGTTTCTATTACTTTATTACTGTTCTTTGTTTGTTACAGATATAGTACTATGTAGGTAATGCATTGCTAATTAGCTCTTCAGTTCGGAAAACCTTTCGCCACTGCACTTTCACATACAATGAATGAATTATTGAACAAAACACATTTCCTATGTAGGTGCAATAAATAATAGTAGCAGGCAAAAGCAGGCATTCACCATTGTGTGGCATTGTATGTGCTGCTGCTGCTGCTCGGTTTTTTACATTTCCATATTTGTACAGAGACAAGACTTAAATTTGCATGCTTCAACTTTTACCTCAACCTCATGTAATACGTATACGTACATCTGTACGTAATTATCTAATGATCAATGGTTTCTTGCGTGCTTTTTATTGTGTGCTTTTTTGCATTACAAGTGAAGTATATAACATATATCATGATTGTACACAGATTGTTTTGATTAAGCTGCAAATTCGCTTAAAACCTGCTGAATATTTAACGAACTGATTCAAGATTTGATGAGCAGATTGGATTGTTAAAAATATAGTAGAAAAACTATGATTATTTTATTGATCTAACTACTCAATGGTCATAAAATGTTAGTTTGTCTTTGAAGACATTAAGCAGAAATAAGACTTTTTGCCACTAATTCTTTTACGCCTAACACAGATTAATGTTAAATTAAATTATTTATTTACAAGCTATTTCAAACAAATCTGGTTTCAATTACAATTGAAGCCAGTTAACAGTAAATGAGAGGGTACAGAAAAAAAACAATAATTTTCGATTTGATCCAACACGAACATAAAAATAGTATAAAAGAAAAACAATAAAACAGGTAGACAGAGTGCTGATGATTATGATCTCAATTTGAATTGTTGCTATTGTTGTTGTTGTTGTTAGAAGGCTGCACTTGCACTTAACTCTAAATGTAAATGTAAATTTAAACGTAACTGTAACAACTTTTTAATGGCTGCCCACGAAAAGCGAAAATGGTCAATTTGATCAGTTGATGATATTTTTCTTTCGATTTTTACGGAATTACTCAATTTTCAATATCGAGCGCGTGGTTTTTTTTTTGTTGTTTTTGATTAAAATTTTGAAAACAACTTTCACTTAACTTTGCCACAATAGTAATTGACAAAAAGACCAAAGAAAAGCAGCCGCCTTTTGGTCAAAGTCTACGAAATAAAAAACTTACAACTTGAGGGGGAATTAATTAATTACGAATGCATGGAACGAGCGACTAGGTGCTGATAACTAGCCCCATAAAAATCAAATGTAATAAATAAATTGAAATTTTATCTACGCCTAAAGAGTTGAAAAACAAAAAACCAAACCAAAACAAAAAAAAACAAGTAAGAAGGCTCTAGTCGAGAAATCCCGACTAGACGATACCCTGATCCCTATACTTTACGCGTACAGTCAGTGTTTGCAAGTATGTGTGTTTGTATGTACGCACATACTGCATACTGCATACACAACTTCAATGCCCCAAATCTCCGGTGTTTCTTAACCGATTTTAATAAAAATTTTACAGATTGTCATTATTTTGTTCATTATTTTAAATGCTATTTTAAAGTTTTCAAAATTCAAGATTTTGTTGTAATCGATCCCATGTGTATATCAAAAACGGGAAGAGTTATCGAAAATCGAGAACAAACTTGTACTGCCTAAAGATTAGGCGAGCTTAAGTTTCAAATCTGGAGTCTCTAGCTCTTATAGTCTCTGAGATCGGTTGGCTCATACATACGGACAGACGGACAGACAGACGGACAGACGGACATGGCTATATCGACTCGGCTGTTGATGCTGATCAAGAATATATATACTTTATGGGGTCGGAGATGCTTTCTTCTGCCCGTTACATACTTTTGCACAATTTCATTATACCCTTTTTCCCCATTTTTAATGGGATCAGGGTATAAAAAACAACCTGACGGGGTCTATCTCTCTTTCTTAATTATTTGTTTTAAGGTAACCTTTCTCTATCTAGGACTGGTGAAATATTTGAAATAATTTGAAATTATTTAAAAATAGTTTCTTAAGTCCTAAAGCAATGAAGTGAACTTGGTAAAAGGCAAAGTAATAATAGATAAAGAGTATTCTATAGAATTGTATAGAAAAGTTACCTCGTTCATTGACTTTTAAATAGTATTTTTGAAGGTTGAAGGTATATCTTTAATTAATTCGCATGCCAAACAAAAACATGTAATTTATTTTCAAAGACAAGGTGTCTGAAAAATAGCAACACATTAGCTTTAACGAGGGCAAAATGGACATAGACCCATGTTGTAGGTATATCACGTTGCACGGAACGGTAGGGGGGGTAACGAAGAACTTATGTAACAATAGGCAACAATAAAAGATCTTGACATACTAACAAAAAGTTTCTCACATTAGGAAAATTGCACTAAAAAAACAAGTCTATGAGAAAAATCACACATTATCTTTTTGGAAAAATCAATAAATCAGAGCCGCAGCCAGCAAAGGTAAAGTAGGTTTTTTTTTTGTTTCGTATTTTTGTTAAACAAAAGCCGTCGCCAAAACAAAAAAATAAAAAAACACAGAGGTCGTTTAAGAGTACACCAATATCTGGCAGACAAAATCTTAAATATTTCGCCATGAAAAATTGCACAAATATCATTGAAAGATGCACACCCCTCGCACAACCGCCCCTCTGCAACCTCTTACCAATCTTTTCAGCTGCTGCACAAGTAAAATGTCAAATATGCAATAAGAAGCAGCATCATCAGCAGCAGCAATAAAAACAATAAAGAAAACAACTTGCTTTAGTGTCGTTTGCATTTTACATTATTTTTATTTATTTATTTTTTTTTGTTAAGGGAGTTGAATGGTGTTGGTGGGTTAGGGGAGGGGTGGGTAGGTTGGTAAGGCAATTGTATAATAACAACAATTACAAGCTGCAAAAAATAAATGCAGTAACAATTTAAAGTACAAGCAAAAAATCACAGCCACAACATCAGCAACCAACGAACAGCAGCAGCAACAACAACAGCAAAAAAAAACAAAACAATCGACTAAAGGTAGTCGTTACTAGCCCCGACTACACTTTGTTTTGGGCCCCGACCTCACTTGACTCTTTTTCACATCGAAAACTTAAGACAACAACAACAACAAACATGCTGTTAAAAACCTAAAAAAAAAATAACGATACAGAGCTCCACATACACAGAGCAAATATGTTAAAAATGCTCTCTTGATAGCAAAATTGGAATTTGGATTGTGTAACTTTTGGGATGCGCTTGCCAGAGACAAATTATATGTACTACTGTAACAGGCACACTCATTATTTATTGTGTTTCCAATTATCTATATTGCAAAGGAGTTTCTTTGAATGGAGAAATAATCAAAAAAACGCTGTAAAAATAATATGAAAATATAGCGTTAAAATTTTGTATCAATCTTTAAAGTAAATTTAGCTAGCAATTAAAATAAACAAGTAAGAAGGCTCTAGTCGAGAAATCCCGACTAGACGATACAGTCAGTGCTTGCAAATATGTGTGTATATACTATATACTCAACATCAATGTTTCATATATCCGGTGATTCTCAACCGATTCTCAATTAAAATTTCACAGATTGTCAATATTTTGCTTAATGTTTTAAACGGCGTCTCAAAATTTTCCAAAGTCAAGATTGTGTTGTTATCGATCCCATGTGTATATCGGAAACGGGATGAGTTATCGAAAATCGAAAACAAACTTGTACTGCCTAGGGATTAGGCGAGCTTAATTTCCAAATCTGGAGTCTCTAGCTCTTATAGTCTCTGAGACGGACGGACGGACGAACGGACAGACGGACATGGCTATATCGACTCGGCTGTTGATGCTTTACCCATTTTCATATATATATATATATCTATATAATTAGGATGCTTGTAAAGAATTATTGTTGATCTCTTAAGCAAATTAAGCGTTACGAAAACGGGGAGAATTAAAACGAGGCACGTTATAAAGCACAAATCGCAGAGCTTGGGGGGAGAAAATAAATGTTATCTGCAGAAGGGGAGAGCTCCGTTTTGCAGTAGATAGATAAAGAGCTTACGATTTATAAATGACAATAATGATGCAATAAAAGAGTCGAGATGCGGTCACGTCGCATGCGAAAATCAATTAAGCAGCCGAAAGTATCTTACGGATAACGTAACTCATATCAGCTGCGTTTATCTGACCGACCAAATGAAAGCCCCAACAGGTTGAATTTATCGCGATTCTGTTGCTGTTGCTGCAGTTGCAACTTTGCGTTGTGTTGCGTTGCGTCGCGTCGCTTACGGTAAACGTCCAAAGTTATTACCAAAAGCTGACAAATTGCGATTCAGTTTCGCCATTCGATTACGCGACTTTTGCGGAAATAGAAATCAAGATTTATGCGACCCGATAATCTAGCTAGCTAGCAAAGCAGATAAAAAGAGCGCCTACAGCTGGGCGCTAGCCGGTCAACGCCTTGAGAAATAGCCAAAGCTGACCATTTTCAACATTCGTTCAGCAATCAGTTTGTAGCTTCCAAGTCGCCAATCATGTCACTGTCCCAAGCGTAGCGGACCACTGTCAATAGTTGATGATAGTAGTCTTTTCACAAAAAACTGCAACCACCAACAGTTGGATACTAAATTTTGAGACCATGTTCAGTGAATCTTCGGACTAGATGCAATCTGTGAACTGAACCGTTTAGTTTACGGGTATATAAGATAGTTTTGGGCAGGCTCAGTTTACGAGTTGAATGAATTCGATTTAATTTGTACTCAAATAACAAAAAAATAGCAATTTAACGTATTTTTGTTTAAGATAGCTACAAAAAGTATAATTATAATGCAACTGTGGTTTTTTTTGTAGTCAAGCGCAACGTTTAGATAATTTTATCAGATATCTTTATAGCACTTAAGTTTATTTTTTTTGGCATAGGTTTGAGTTGGGTCTTTCTCTTCTTAAGATGGTATCGATGTTCAATCTGTCAGGCTGCCTGTCTCACGGGTTAATTGCGCCTGTCATAAGGGTTAATTAATTAAACAACCAAGCAAAAAGCCAACAACCAACAACAACGAAACAACAGACACAAACCCACAGACACAATGCATTTGTGCCTCACTGGCCGCCAGCTTGCAACGCGAACAAGGCACCTCCACTTCCTTCTGCTCGCTTGCCGGCTCAAAAAGAGTTGGCCAACAGCTTTTGCAGTCTGCACGAACTCAACCTGCATTTGTTTATTTATTTGTTCTTTTCGCTCTTATGCATTGCCAAATTTGGTCATTTTGGTGGCGGCCATAAGAAGCTGACAGTTGTTTGCTGTTATTATTGTTTTTCTCATTTTTATTCTTATTATTTTTGGGGTTTCTTTTGCTTTTTGGTGGCAGTGCCTTGTCTTGTCTTATCATCATGTTGTTGTTCGTCCAGCGGGACTGACGTTTTCATATGCTTTGTGTTTTGTGTTTTGTGCTTATTTTATGAGATGTACATAAATATAAACATTTTGTTTAATGCAGCAGCCGCAGACAGAACATTGGAATCTGCTTCAACGACAAACTGTCTAAATAATTAAAAGCAATGCAATAACATTTTTCGCTGCACCCCACAAGATTTTTTTTTTTAAATATTACACTAACTAAGAGTATAACGAGTTTATTAAAAAATATTGTGAATATATTTTTTTTTCTTAAAAAAAAGTTACAAGTTTAAAATTTGCAGAACAATAAAAGTTATTAAAAATATTAACTTTATCTTATAAACTAATTTGTATGTAGTTTTCAAAAACAAATTCTTTAAGGTCTTAGTAAAAATAAATCTTAACAGGATATTGAGACTTTAGTTATTTAATTTTTACTTTGAATGTTTCTCTTTTTGAACTTTATTTAGATTTAACAAATTTCAGATTAAGTGTATCTCAACTTCGATGCAACGCCTTCCGCTGTTCTTAAATATTTGCTTTCTTTATTAGTATTTTTTTTTTTTTTCGGGCCTGTCATTTTGCATTGTTTTGATTACTTTGTTGGCAGCAGCAGCAGCAGCAGCAGCAGCAGCTTTGTGCTCATCCCGTTGACACAGATTCAGATGTGTAAAATGCGTTATGTTGTTGCTGGCAATTAACCCACATGTGGCATCAGCATCAGCGTTCGAGTCCAAATCGCTTGAACCAAATGTTATAATATACTAAATGATCATATGTGTATATGTCTCATTTCTTTCTGTCTTTCATGCATTGCGAAAGCTGTGATTTCATAAGCATTGCACAGAGACAGCTGCTTGCTGCGACTGCGGCAAAGACAGAAAAAGTGAATTTCTTAATTGATGTGGCAGTTTTTTTCTTCTCATTTTTAGAGCGCCATTTCACAATTATTTTACTTGCTCGATTTTGTAACGTTTTTATTTATTTATGACTGTATTTATACCCTGCAATCGTTGCCAAAAAGAGTGATTAATAGTAAAAACAGCCTGTCAACTGTTTGAAAAGTAGACAAAAAGATACAATTAACTTGTATTGTTCGTAGCTTATTCAAAAATATACCTGAAAGTAGATAAATACCAATATATATCATTTTATTTGAAACAAAGCGTGTCACATTTATGTAAACATTAAGCAAATAATATTTAATTGCAATACCAAAAACTAAATTATCATATTCTAAATAATTATTTATAAATAAAAAAATAATAAATACGAAATATAACTTTTTAATATAGTATATAAAAATTATAGGGGAAACTTTAGACATAGAGATGTTATAATTAATTTTCATTACACCTAAGTTGCTAAGATTATATGATCTTTTGATTTCATCAATCTTAACTGCAATATTTTTTGTCCTTTTTTTTTATTTTTATTTTTTTGAATAAATCTGCCATCTAAGTATTGTAAAAATATTTTATATATATTTTTTTCTTTGTCTATTGTGAGACTTTAGCGCGCCATTGTGTAAAGCAAAGGCTGTGGCGTCGTCGCCACGCCCACTTTTTCGTTAGGCACTCAGACAGTTAGTCAGTTCGTTCGTCAGACAGCTGCATTTGTGAGTTTTTCCATTTTGACGACCGGCAAAAATAGAAAATAAATACAAAAAATATTAAAAAAACCAAATAAAAGAGCAGTCAGCCGTAGACATTGCAGCATTTCTGCGGTCCACAGATAAAACTCTATGCCTAATCCTACACCCTGTCTACCACCGCAACCCCTTTTTCCACTTTACCCCTTCTGGTTCGGTTTGTTTTTGTTTTTTTTATACCCTGAACAGTAACAGGCAGAAGGAAGCATATCCGACCCCATAAAGTATACATATTCTTGATCAGTATCAACAGCCGAGTCGATATAGCCATATTAATTAAAATCAGTTGAGAAACACCGGAGATATGGAACATTGAAGATCAGTGTGCAGTATGCAATATGCGCAATGCACACACACACACATACTTGCCAGCACTGACTGTACGCGTAAAGTATACGGTTCAGGGTATCGTCTAGTCGGGATTTCTCGACTAGTGCCTTCTTACTTGTTTGTTTTGTTTTTGTTTTTGCTGTCATGCCCAAAGACAGTTCGTCTGCAACGGCAAAATATTGCATATTTAATGCAAACGCAGACGATGCGTCATCGAATTTTGCAATTGTTGCATTTGCGACGCTGCGACTTGCGACTGTAGTTTTGTAGTTTTGCTGATCAGACAGTTAACACCCCGAACCGAACAACGAGCAATGAACAACGAACCACTGAATATTGCTTTGGCTGGTGGGTTATAACTTAAGCAGCCACCATGCACTCGGTCATAAATTATTTGATCGTTGCTGCCTTTTTATTTCTGTGTGTTTTTATGTTGCTGCTGCAGCTCGATTTTATAATGTTGACCCCGGTTCAGCGGATCTGGCGACAGGCCATGTGGCTGGCCCATGTGGCCCCGCGTCTGCTTGGGCAAACTTGAAAACTGTATTATTTTTTTTTCTTTTATTGTATTTTATTGTCGTGGAGCGCGACTTTGGTGCGGTTCAGTTTTTAGTATGGTTCGCTCTGCTTCGGTCCGGTCAGGTCCGGTCCCTTCCGTACCGGTCGTTCATCGTTCATCGTACGTCGTCTGATCGTGTGTTAAAGTTCAAATGCGGCATGCCACATGCGTTGCTGCATTGGGGTCTCCACTGTTGGGCTTTATCGTCTTCCTTCTTTCATCCCATTGCTATATAAAGGTATCTCAATCTGTCTTGAGGTCTGAAGTTCGACTCGGGTGCACAAATTTATAGGCTGTATGTGATTTTTGGGAACTCTGGCAATACTTTTACTTTTGTTTGCCTTATTGCCTGACCGTATGTTATAAATTATATATAAACATATATGTACAAGGGGGATTAAATGCATTTTTATTAAAAAATTGACTTGACTCTTATAATTTACGCATGACTTCGCGTCTAAGGGTCAGAAGTAAAAGAGATGTGAATAACAATTAAAAAAAAAACCTAACAAAGATTTAAAGAACCGTTTTCAGTTGTATCATAAATACACGTATATATTCTCTTACATATATATATGTATATATATATATGTACTTATGATACAACTGAAAACGGTTCCTTAAATCTTTATATATATATATACACGTGTATATTCTTTTTATGTATTTTGCCACTGTAATTTTTTAATAAAATCGATTCATCATTGAATTTGATAGGTTTATGGCTGTGATATAATTTTAAAATGTTCCCAACTAATAAAAGTTGTAAAATGTTTTAAATAGATGTGTTGTTACATAACTTTTTTATATATTGATTTGAGTTCTTAGCGTTTTTTTTTTTAATTGAAACTGTTAAGATTATTATTATAATGATTCATTTAAAATGTTCATTTACTTAGCACTTTCTGCATTTAATAATATGTTGTTGAAATTACCGTTTTTGCGCAAAAGCTAAACACATACACACAAGATCGCAACGCACGCCATTCTTCTCCTCTTTGTGTTGAAAACTTAGATACAAATACCAAAAATAGTTTAGCTAGACAACGACGACAACGATGCGAAAATACAACCCTAAGGATCTAAGACTCTTAGACTTTTAGACTCTTAGAGTTAGCGGACTGTGCAGTTGTGATCGGCAGTTATTGTCATTTAAAGTGCTCGGGTACAATATGGTGTGCGGAATTTCCATTTTAACCAAATTAGGCAAAAAGGAATATTTTTTTTTGTTGCCTATAGTAGTTGTAGTTGTTGTTTCGCTTTGGACCAAGAAATGCCAATGCACACAAGCCAATGCCAATGTGGACGGTTTTGTTTTGGGATTGGAGACATGGCGTGGTCCTTGCCTAGTGTATAGTGGACTAAGAGAGAAAGAGGGTATTGAGGAGGGTACTTGGAATCGGGCCTTGCAACTGCGACTTGCAACTTGGGATACTTGAGCAGTCAGCTCAGATATCATCATCGGTCTGCTGCTGAACAACTGCATCGAGATTGTCTTTGGATTTTGTGCAAAAGTCAATCGCTTGATTGACAAGTCGGTTCGTCAACATTGTCGTCGTCTTCGCCGTTGCTGGGATACGCAACAGCAGCAGCAGCAGAAAATTCAGAGGCACCAGCCGTTTACTGTTTTGATAATGCACATACTACTACATACAACACAAAGGAGTACTATTTGATGCTCTTACTAAAAGAAAACAAGTAAAACGGCTCTAGTCGAGAAATCCCGACTAGACGATACCCTGATCCCTTTACTTTACGCGTACAGTCAGTGCTTGCAAGTATGTGTGCGTGTGTGTACGACCATACTGCATACTGCATACTCAACTTCAAGGTTCCATATCTCCGGTGTTTCTCAACCGATTTTAATAAAAATTTCACAGATTGTTATTATTTTGATTAATAATTTAAATGTTATCTAAAATTTTTTCAAATTCAAGATTTTATTTTTATCGATCCCATGTGTATATCGGAAACGGGATGAGTTAACGAAAATCGAAAACAACTTGTACCGCCTAGGGATTAGGCAAGTTTAATTTCCAAATCTGAAGTCTCTAGCTCTTATAGTCTCTAAGATCGACGCGTTCATACATACAGACGGACATGGCTATATCGACTCGACTGTTGATGCTGATCAAGAATATATATACTTTATAAGGTCGGAGATGCTTCCTTCTGCCTGTTACATACTTTTGCACAAATTCATTATACCCTCTTTTCCCATTTTTAATGGGATCGGGCTATAAAAAGCTGATTTTGTCTATGCTTGGGAAGTTGTTTTTAGCTTCCTGGTCCAATGACCGAGGGCTCTGGGCCTGCAAGCACATAAATACTATATATATATATATATACGTATGTATATATCTTGCTTTGTTGTAGTTATTTTATTTTTGGTTTTGGTGTGATTGACCCACTTGGCCTTACATACAAAAAACACATTTGTCCACTCAACCACACGGCTTTTCCCCAATTCCCCATTCCCTGTCCACGTTTCCACGTTTCCCATTCTTTGTTCATTTACAGTCAGTTGAAAGCATTGTTTACAACGAAACAAAACAAAACAAAAAAAAGAAAAAAACAACAAAACAAGGCATTTTGATAAAAAAAAACTCAGTGTTGCAATTGGAAAGGAAAGGCAGAGGAGAGGAAGCACCCACAATTTGTATACAAATTGATCTGTGCCACACTTTTCGTTACAGCAGCAGGTGAAGTAACGATGTTTTCTATTAAGTTCAAGTTTATTTTTGCTTTAAGAAAGTAAAGGCTGGTAAACATAAGCTAATTTTTTATGACTTAAATAATAAAAATAAAATATATATATAAACTCCAAAAATACTTAATAAATATTTTACCTATTTTGAAAAAATTTTCAAGTAATAAAAAAAAAATATTTCAAAAAGTTTTTTATTTTATTTTCATTTTGAGGCTACACTTTCATTTTCTTACCACATTTTCCTGACACAAAAAACGGGCATCAAATTTTTGTTATTGTTAGTGTGTTTTTTTTTTTAAAAATGCATTTATAAAAGTAAAAAAATTAAAAAAAAAAATATATATATTTAGCGCATTGAAAAAGCGACTTCTTTTGATTAATTCCCAAATGTGTGAAACTGGAAAGTGTGAAAGTTGCCAGCTGACCGCTAATTAACGTTGATATATTAGATTTTGTAGTCCAGTTTTGATATTTATTATTATTTTTTATGTTTTTTTTTTTGATTTGTGTAATTTTTTGTGCGTTTTTGTGAGACAAATAGAACTTGAAACCCGTCTAATTAAGCGTTGACGGATTTTCACTTGCTTGTTGAATGTTAGCTGAAAAATCATTGAAAATATTAGTTGATTTATTTTTATGGCTCGGTCCGGGGCTACCGCTATACGCAGCGAGCACAGAGACATATTGCTAGTACCAGCGACAAGTACGAGTACGAGTACGAGTCTAACTCATAAATATTTACGGCCAACACATTGGCCAAGTCGTTGGCCAAACTAGTTTTCCTTCCACCAGCTGTAAATGGACACAGACACAGCACAGACTCTTCACATCTCTCCCAGGTCTGAGTAAAGGCTGTGCTTAAAGTGCAATTAGAATGAACCGCAACACTCAGCAGCAGCAGCAGCAGCAGCAGCAGCAACTTAGAAAAATGGGGGAGGGCGGGGGCGTAGGGCAACAAAAACAACAACAACTACTCACAGTTGCAGCAGTCGCACTTTACCGACACTACGCAATCTTCGTCAGATCAGAGGTTTTTCCACAGAAAAAAACCAGTCGTCACAGCCTGTGGCAGCAACAGCGGCAACAGCAGCGTCAGCAGCCCCCAAAGCCAGTAATTCTAAGCTGCAAGTTGTTTTCCAAATGCCATGCAAGAATATAATATACTTGATGAACGTGCAACTAGAAACTTGCAACCGGTAACCAGCATTGGCATCGGCATCAGCATTTTCTTGCCTTGCAACAGTAATGCCAATAAAATAACAAAAACAAAAAAAAACAAAAAACAAAAACAACAACTAGCAGTTAGAACAACAACTACAGCAACAACTTTTGACCTAAATTTCAACTTAAATGCATTTTAAATTCATTGAATCGATCTAAGGCTCTCTGTGGCAACCACTGAAGCAGCAGCAGCAGCAGCAGCAGCAGCAGCTACAGCAACAAACGGCAAAAAGCAAGAATTTTTTATTCAATTTAAAACTGAAGTAAAATAAAAGAGACTCGAAAAAAATTGATACTCTCAAGCGTCTCACAAAATCCGGCAATTAAATGCTCTTCAAAAGCTTTCTTTAATTAATATTTGGAAGGCTGAGAACTATTTAAGAAAGTAAGAAAATTTATAAAAAAAAAAAAACAAATAAATAAAACAGTTTTATTAGTCAAAACAAATTAGGATAAATATATGAGATAAAAATTCGAAAATTTAAATGAAAAAAAATGTTTGTATAAAGTTTTTAAAGGTCTGCTAAAATTATTTTCGCGTATATTTTAATTTATATGACTATATATTCCTTTGTGTTTTTGGATTAGTTTCAAGAAGTTTATTTTATTTTATTTGCAAAGCGCTAATAAATTGTGTGCCACCCCATTTTGGGCACAAGTGTAGAAATCGTAGAAGACAACAAAACAAAATTAGAATTAACTTTTATACAACTTGCAGCAAAAGTTGTTGCTATGTTATATTATTGCTGCGCAACTTTGTTTGTGTTTTTCTGACTTGTTTTTGTTTTGCTAACTGGCATTGTTGTTGTTGTTGCAATTGTGATTGCACACAGCAGTGCTGATAGTTGCCATCAGCTTTAGCGTCACCAACTTTACTTATCTCCCTCTAACTCGCTCTCTCTCTCTCTCTCTCTCTCTCTCTCTGTCTCTCTCTCTCTCTGTCTCTCTTTCTCTACATCGCTGTCCGCCTTCGTCACCAAACAACGTCAACTCGTCGTCGTTATTTCGTTGCTGTGGCAGTTGCCGTCGTTGTCGTTGTTGCCGTTGTGCCGCACACACAAATTGAGCAATTCCAGTCAACAACTCCTACTTCTAGTTGAAAAGTAGCCAAGTTGTTTTTACTCGGTCTAAGCAAAACTATTTAATAGAATAAACCAACCGGGCCCCGCAACGGCCAAACAACAACACAAACAAAACCCAGCAGCAACAACAGCCATTAGGCGATATCAAATACGGTCATAAGTTTTAGTAGCAGGTTCTTTTTCTTGCTTTGGTAATTTTGGACTTGGAACTTTTCTTCTTAGACTTTTACTTGGGCGTTGTTTGTTTGTTTGTTTGTTGTTGTTGCTGTTGCTGTTTTTTTGCACCCTAACATTAAAGTTAATTTTCAGTTGCGAGCTCGAAATTATTAGCCAGATTAAAAAAAAAAACAAGTAAAAAGGCTCTAGTCGAGAAATCCCGACTAGACGATACCCTGATCCCCATACTTTACGCGTACAGTCAGTGCTTGCAAGTATGTTTGTATGAGTGTACGCGCATACTGCATACTGCTTCAATGTCCCATAACTCCGGTGTTTCTCAACCGATTTCAATAAAAAATTTATAGATTTTCATTATTTTGTTAAATGTATCAAACGCGTCTCAATGTTTTCCAAATTCAATATTTTGTTGTTATCGATCCCATGTGTATATCGGAAACGGGAAGATTTATCGAAAATCGAAAACAAATTTGTACTGCCTAGGGATTAAGCGAGCTTAAGTTCCAAATCTGGACTCTCTAGCTCCTACATACATACATACATACGGACGGACAGATCAAGAATATATATACTTTATGGGGTCGGAGAAGCTTCCTTCTGCCTGTTACATACTTTTGCACAAAACCATCATACCCTTTTTTCCTATTTTTAATAATTTTTTAAAAATTATTGAAAACGTATAAGACAAACATTTGATGTAGTATAACTTGCTTAATATTTGAGATTTTAAGAAATTGCATTCAATAATGGCAGAGAAAGTATAATTTTAAAAACAACATTTTCGAATTATACATTACTTAAAAATGTTTAATAAAAATCTTAGGTAAATAAGACTTTATAAATTGATTAGAATTCACAGGAAAATCTTTTTATAAATATTTCCTAAGTTTATTTGTCCATACAAAATTAATTTATTATGCTTCTCATTCTTTGAAATTATATAAAATTTTGTTACACTTTACTCTCGGTTGGATTTCACCTTAGTTTGTCATTCGGTTAATTGAAATTGGAGCCACACACATTGCACAGCAACTAATATAAAATCACAAACAAAAACACACACACACACTCAACCGGTCGGTCATTAAATAATGATGATCATCCCAGCTTCAGCAACAGCAACAGCATCAGCATATGCATAAAAGCTTATGAGCAAATTCAGCTATTATAACATTTAACGGTTTACCCAGATGATGTTTAGAGCACAAGTTTACAGTGCTTCAAGCAGCAAGAAAGCAATGTTCCTTTAGCTATAAGCTTGAACGTGGAACGACATGCTCTAATCCTGCTAATCTCGCACATTCTGCGTGGTTGCACGTACATGAATACACATACCCACACACACATATACTTGTGTGTTTGCTGTGTGTTAGTGATCTTCAGTGCTGGCCTTCGTTTTGACAGTGGTAAATTCTGTGGCATATCACACTGACAGAAGTCAACTGTCTGTCATGTTGTACTTCATGTATGTAAATGACGGAAGTCATGATGCAAGTTTCTAACGATTGCCTGCCTGCCTGCCTCCTCTCTTACTGCACAACTGTTTAAATACCCTGGCAAAGAACTAATGAACTTTAAACTTTAGGTTTTACTTAAATAAGGAAAGAATATGTGTGTGGAATATATCGATAAATATAAAACTTGCTGCTCCAATCGATTGACTGACTGCTATCAACGAACAGCCCAAACGATAACACTAAGCGATCTCATTTTCCCCCGAAATGACAAAATATGGCATATATCTGAACACTAAGACTTGATTTTTTTCCAAAATGCATCTGCAAATTGCTAAATTTTGTGTTTTCATCCTAACGCACCCACTTTCTAGGGTATCTGTTAGCGTACACATAGGCTAGGTACTCTGTGCATTTGCATTTTTGTGGCGCTTTTTTTTCGTTGTTTTGCTGATTCTTGCAAATAGTTTTGGTGGCTTGTTTGTTGTAACCTGCTGCGGCTGCGTCATGCCTTTCAGGTGCCTGCCTGTTCTGTAATCTTTATATCCACAAGTATTTCAAATTAGTATCCGCTCGTAAGTAAGAGAAAAAGTATGGAGTTGAGAGCGATTGGCATCAGATGTACTGATGTACTAGAAGTACTTTTTTGGGATTATCCATTAAAACTTTGGGGTTTATGTAACAAGGCAGTAAGTTTATTGCATTATTTTTATAGGCTTAAATGCTAGGGAGTGCAGTTACTTCAAATTAAAATCAACATTTTGTTCAACCCACTGACTTACATAATTGACAGTTAAAATGGTTAAATGAAGAAAAAAATATTAAAAAATAATTTTTTTTATTATAATAATAAAAAGAACAATATTGCATCGTTAAATTTCAAAGATTATAAACGAATATCAAATGTAGTTAACTCCAACACTTAGTCGAGTAGCATTTACCTATATCTTTGCTTTTATACTACCAGTTAATGAATAAATTAATAAAAAATCTATCTGTTATCTTTTTTTTCTCACTGTTGATGGGTTATTGTTTGTTCCTGCTTTCAAATGATAAAAGCATTGTAGTATATTGGATGCAACCATAAAAGTATAAATGTATATCTATAGATTATTTAAATTATTTGACAATGACTGAGTAGTTTTTAAGAGTACCACGTGGCGAATGCGCAATTTTGAATTTAAAAATAGAGCATTAAAAGTAACTGACAAAACTGTTGAACAATCAAACTTGAGTTTTGCGTTACATTTTTTTATATATTATGTTTTAATTTTTTACGTGAAAATGGTTTGCATCCCAATTTAAACGTTGATTGGTGTAACGGCTAAAACGAAAAGGAAGTGCTCGACACGAGGCAAGCCAATGTGTTCCACTTTTTCGATTCTCACTAATTGATCAACAATAACTGATGTTGTTTTCTCGTGAATGAATGAAAATGTGAAATCCTATCCAAGCCGATATAGTCATGCCGCCAGCGCCATAAATAGTAAATGCCGGGGCCGCCTCGTATTTGGTTTCATTCATAAAAATCATAAGAATGGCCAGGTGGGTGATGGGGTGGCGCGGTGCGGGGTAATGCAAACAACTTTCAATGCAGACGCTGCAGTCAGACTGTCAGGCAGTAAGCAAAGCAAAGGCAGCCAATTTTGTAATTACAACAAAACTGTGGCTCGGTTGTTCGGTTCGGTTTGGTTTCGGTTCAAGCGGGCCATGTTGGTTGTTTGTTGGCATTAGGCATTAGGCATTAAACGGTCAAAACGAACCTTTTTCGGGCAGTGCTTCAAATAAAGACATTTGTGCTAGTTTTTCAAATGCAGCAAGACAGACAGATAGACAAACGGACGGACGGACGGAAGGTGGGCCACTTGGCCCGTTTAAGCAGCACGCTTGCAGCTTACTCATATACTATATATTATGGCCTCCACCTAATTTGTGTTTACTTTTTTTTTATCTCTTTGCAGGTAAGCACCATTCAACAGCGGAGCGTCTAGCGATAATACCATTCACATATAAAAGCTTATCTATGTCGGCCACAAAAAAATACAAATACAAATACACAACACAATACATACAAACATAGTTAGAAACTTGGCTGCCAACTATATGTTAAAGACAGGTTGTAAGATATGTAGGTAGGTTATTTCCTATTTTATTTAACTTGTGCAACATTGCTAGAAAACAGGTGTAAGTATGAACAGATTAATCTTCCCTTAGCAGTTGTTTAAAAATGATTTAATTCTTATAAAAATTCAGAAGAAATAAATATTCTGTATATTCGTAATTCTTGAAAAGAAATGGTTCAGCCAAATGTAGATATAAGTTTCCATATCTACTTTTAAGATAGATGTTTTTGAACTGAGAATTGAAAGTAAGTACAAATTGAAAATAATTTGAAAAGTTGCTTAAAGAATATAATAACAAATGTGAAAAAAGATAGAAAAATACTAACAAACTAATTTCGACTTTAAATCTTTCCAACACACTACTTACTTCAAGCAATAGATGCCGCTTTGAACTTCACAGGTCTTCCCCCTTGAACAAAAACAGGCGCAGTACATTTTAGACATTTTAGAGCACCCTCCGAGCATTGTAAAGTTTTTTAAATCGATGACGATTGGCGATTGGCAATTGGCGATTGACGATTGACGATTAACGATGAAGACGTCCGTTGACGACGTGGACCCATCAAGTTCACTTTCACTTAGTGTCAACAAGGCAGTTGCAGTTGCAGCAGCTGCTGCAGCTGACGTTGATAATCATTGATCTTCATCGGTTAAGCGTTGCATTTTGTTTCGGCTCGGCTCGATTCGAACTCGGCTTCGACTTTGGTTCGACTTTTGGGTCCGCC
Organism: Scaptomyza cyrtandrae; assembly: GCA_035044605.1. NCBI lineage: Eukaryota > Metazoa > Arthropoda > Insecta > Diptera > Drosophilidae > Scaptomyza > Scaptomyza cyrtandrae. Next base: position 1,190,028 of record JAWNNS010000637.1, read on the forward strand.
CTCTCTTGCCTCTTCCCTGCATCTACAATCTTAAGATCGATCGCTGTGCAATTTATGGGCAAAACTTGACTTTGCCTATCGGAGGGTTCGTTGCCATTTATTATTATGTTTTTTCTCTCACTCTCGCTCTGTGTCTCTGTTTGCTTGTCAGTACGCAGCAGCTTTTTCTTTAGCTTCTCCTTGAACGTCTCTCTCTCTCTCTCTCTCTCTCTCTGTATCTCTTACTTTTTTATAAATTGAAAACGAAAGTAGCTTTGTCTGTCTGTCCAGCGAAAATTTATACAGTCGCGCAATTATTTTTTCTTTCTTTATACATAAATTTGATCATCTCTTTGCACTGCGAGGCACCTTCTTACGTTTGTTTGTGCGCTTGACAGTCAATCTTAACTATTTAATCAAGTTTGCTTACATTTAGCAAAAAGACGTCACAAAGTGGTTTATAGACGATGCATTAAGCATTGCAATCTTTCTTTTCTATGTTAATAGTAAAAGTTTAGAAAGATGTTTGAAATCGAAATAAATTAATTAACTTAATTAACGTTGACAGAGATCTTAGAGGTTAACCAAACACAAAACAAAATATGGAAATGAATAATTTTCAATGACTTAATTGACGTTTGAGTGTTTTTCTCGTCTGTTAAGGTTTTTACAACTATCTTTGCGTTCAAATCTCAAGGCGCCTGGTTAAGTTACTCAATTGGCAACGAGTTGTTGACCTTTATCGATGAACCTAACCGATTTACCGATTTTCCCCGTTTTTCCAAAACCGAAAGCAAACAAAACACAAAAAAAACTCATCCGACTTTCACGTAAAATTTTCCCCGAAGCGTTGACATTTAATGATGAATTTGACACACAAGGGCACGACAGCAATTTTGTTGTTTTTGTTGTTACTGTTGCTGTTGTTGTTGTTGTTGTTGTTGTTATGTACGGGCTGTCTGTTTGTTGACTGCTTTTGACTGTTGGGACAGATGATTAATTTGAACTGGTTCACAACATTTAACCGGGGTGGTCCTTTTACAGATAAACGTTGTGCAACAGCCATAAATAATGCTGATTGTCGATTGCTGTTATTTTTTGTGGCTTTTGCTGATGTTGTTGTTTCTCAAAACGTAACCAGTTGCATCGATGATGATCTGAAAGCTATAATTATTTGCTGATGGGAATGGAAACAAAGTAACGAAACGTTTACCGAATTGAGTAACAGATCTCTAGAAGGACAAAGAGTTGCGTAAAGAAAACAAAAGGCTCATACTTAGTCGATAACTTCTTCATATTATAATAAAATAAACTATCCTTGTGCCAACTGGGCGTATGCGTAGTTTCTTAGCAGTGTGACCAGCTTAACAGCATAACTAAATGCAAAATTTGCATTTCGTTTTTGCATTATTCACGCCTCAATGCTAAAATTATCAATGATCATAGATTTTGTAATTTGACCAAATGGAAAAACCATTTACCACAAGTTGGTCACACTTGCCGACTTGCACAAAACTTTCCATTTTCATTTTGGCATTCTGTTCACTTTCGTTTTTTGATGCTTGTTTTTTGTTTTTTCTTTTATTTTTTATGCACTGCCAAAGTACTATTTTATGTATTTTTAAATGCATTTCTAAATGAATTGTAATATGACTGTGTGTAGGTCGCCCCCTTCTCACCCCCTTCCCCCGCATTCCCTTCTCCATCCACCCCTTGTCTTTACTGGCAGGCACGACCTGTGATGCCTATCTATTGCCCAAGAGGCAAAACGGCAACAGCAACAACAAAAATAAAATAGGAACAGCCATCGCAAAACTTCGACGCCGTCGCCATGCCGCGTACAAGTTGCAAGCTCATGTGCGCGAAGGCAGCTAAAATAAAAATCAAATGCAAACACATGTGGCGCCAAAAAAAAAAACAAAAAACAAAAAAAGTATTAGAGAAACAATTTAAGCAGTTGAGGTGATTTTTTACTTTTACTTGCTTAAAGCTCATGTGCACGATTTTTCCACCAGCCAAGCAGTCAAGCAGCCAAACTGCCAAAAACAAACGTCGATTTCAAATGCCGACTTTCAAATGGCATAAATGAAGAGACAACAACAACAAATACACAGACACACAAACACACACACACACACACTCAGACACTCACAGACAGATAACAAACAAAATTTTACAATAGCTTTACGCATAATGTTTAAAAAAAAAAAAAAGCGCGCGAGCTGATGAAGTTGCTACCTTATACAAAAAAAAACCCCAAGCTTTGAGCTTCTCTCCCGCCCTCTCTATCTCTCTCTTTCTCTCACACTCACTATTTCTTTTCTCTTATTGAGTGTGAAATTGTTGTCGGTGCTTTTATTTTTGTGCCATTGACCATTGTTTTACATTGGGATTTACAATTTTCCATTTTAAAAATCAATTTCTGACAACTTTTCTATTGTAATTTATCTGAAAATGATCACAAACGCAGGTTTTCCATCCAGTGATGTTGATTTCTTTTCAAAAATATTTACTTTTTTATCTCCGTGAAATTTCAATTATTTTTGTTGAATGTTGCCATTGTACCGAGACAACACAAGAAAAAGCTTCGCTTTAATAATTGTGTTTTACATTATTGTTTGTGTTTGTAATTTATTTTTGCGGTTTGTCTTTTGTAACATTTTGAATGGAGAAAAGCTACAATTATGAGGAATTTAATAAAAAACAAGTTAGAAGGCTCTAGTCGAGAAATCCCGACTTAACGATACCCTGAACCCTATACTTTACCCGTACAGTCAGTGCTTGCAAGTATGTGTGTTTGTATGTACGCACATGCTGCATACTGCATGCAAAACCTCAGTGTTCCTTATCTCCGGTGTTTCTCAACCGATTTTAATAACAATTTCACAGATTGTCATTATTTTGTTTATTATTTCAAATGCCATCTCAAAGTTTTCCATATTCAATATTTTGTTGTTATCGATCCCATGTGCATATCAGAAACGGGAAGAGTTATCGAAAATCAAAAACAAACTTGTACTGCCTAGAGATTAGGCGAACTTAGGTTCCAAATCAAGAGTCTCTAGCTCCTCTAGTCTCTGAAATCGACGCGTTCATACATACAAACGGACAGACGGACATGGCTATATCGACTCGACTATTGATGCTGATCAAGAATATATATACTTTATAAGGTCGGAGATGCTTCCTTCTGCCTGTTACATACTTTTGCACAAAACCATTATACCTTTTTTTCCCATTTTTAATGGGATTAGGGTTTAAAAAAATTAACAGCTGTGCTTAGCAACGGCTCCTCGTCTTAAGAGCTTTAAGATGATGACACCATCTGTGTGTGTTGTTGTTGTTTTTTTTTTTTTGCTGGTGAGTTTCCCAATCATCTATATCTGTGTGCAGTTCCCACACATCGCAATCGAAAGTGAAAATATATACACTTAACTCAAATTCCCAGTTTGCTGGTGCCTAAAGTAATTTTCGTGTTGTTGCTGTTAGGTTTTGTATATTACACAATGGGCACGGCCGTTTAGTCAAACCGAACTGCGATGGGATGATGAGACAACGAGATGAAAGACAACCAGCACAAGCCCCGAAAACTGCCAACTGGCAACTGGCAACAACAACGACAAGTGGGATGAGGGTCGACAATATTCTTGGCGTGCATGCAAGAGAACTGGTCATTCGATTTATTGCCCTGCTTGCTCTCGCTTTTGCTCTTGCGCACACATCGATCTCTGAGACAGGCAGACAAAAAGCTCTCTCAGTAGTGCTTGCTTCGCATTACATTTTTAAATGGAGCTTGAACTGTATTGCACCGCGGGGCGACGACCACAATGGAGCGAGCGAGCGATCGCGCGACCGCAAAAGTCACAAAATTGCGACGACATTCGCTTTCATTTCGAACTGCTGCAGCAGCCGTCGCACTTCTTCGTCGTGTGCTGATGGTCACTACTACAACTACTACTCGCGACGACTACTATGCTGTGTCGTGCAGATTGCAGTGCAGAGCTAAGCAGTGCCATGGCGTGCCATTGCCTTGCACACTTCGTTCAACTCCCTTCTCTCTCTCTCTCTCTCTCTCTCTATCTCTCTCTCTTTGTCTCACTCACACACACACACACGTTTCCAAATGGCATCATGCACTTGCTGCGCTCAGTTGGCTCATCGGTTGATTCGTTTTCTTGCACTTGATGCTCGGGCTGTGGCGCGGTGCAGAGCGGCTTTCGAGTTTGAGTTCGCGTTCCGTTCGCTTTCGATTTCTTTTATGCTTTCGATTTTTATACCCTTGAAACTTTAGAAGGGCAACAACGATGGATGATGCAGATCGGCAAAGAGCGAGAAAAAAACGATAATTGTTTTTCTCAAACCTTTTAAAACTTGGAGCTAGAAAAAATATAACAAATTATTTAAAAAAGTCTTTAAATTTGAAAGATAAGCAAACGTTTATTAAATTTAATCATATTTTCTTTACATAATCACATAAAAAATAAAAAACTACCTGCTTATCGTATGTAAAAGTCGTGTAAGTACGTGTATTTAATGAGTTATTATTAGCCACTTTGTGGCTCCATTGGGGGGAGCTGTCGACCTCGAAGTTAAAGTCACTCAACTTAACTGATAACTATCAGTTGGTGTTTTTATTTTGTTTTTTGTTCGAAAGATGTTAAAAATTTGTCCGATACTTTCTACCTACCAATGTGAAGGAGCTTAATAAGTAAGCGTGCGAAACTTATTAATCATATCACATCACATTTCCAGTTTTCAGTTACCCGGTACCCGTTGCCCGTTGCCCGTTGCCCGTTGCCCGTTGCCCGTTACCCGTTACCATGTGTGATACTTATGAATGAGTCCAAGATTAGCCTCAATCATTTAAATCGCGACTAATAAGTGACAGTGGCCCTTGATCAACAACTCTGGTCAACTTAATAACTCTCGTCGGGGCGAACACTTTCATTTTTATTTCAAATCACGGTCAGATTCATACCGGAGATGACGATCACTGACTGCCGGACTGACTGCTGACTGCCTCGTCATTGATCGTTGGAAAGTTGTTCTCGCACATTAATTATATATAAGGCCTGCATCATCTGATGTGACCACACGTGCAGCCAACAAAACACTCATAATCGATTCCCACCAAAAATGTTATGCATGCAACAAACTTCGTTCGTTCACATATGTTGCACTCACTTAGTGGATCGATCGATCAGATGGTTCGCTGGCTTTTATTGCCACACTTTAAGTGCTCCCTGCTGCCCCAAATATTTGGTTTTTTTGTTTCTTTATTGCAAAATTAACTATTTTCCGGTGTGACAATAGTTAACGGCTTTTTTTTTTAAGTCGACAATTATCTCTAGCGATTTGATAGTTTATTAAAAGAATTAATGATGGCAATTAAGATGCAAGGCTATTACTTTTGTAACTGAAGGCTGCGGACTAACATAAATATAGTATTGGTCTTAGCCGAATTTATTTTGTTTCCATACAAATAATTGCTTTAAAAACAAAAGACCAAGAAAACCGCAGAACGAATAAAATGTTAAATAACAAAACAAGTAAAAAGGCTCTAGTCGAGAAATTCCGACTAGACGATACCCTGAACCCTATAATTTACGCGTAAAGTCAGTGCTTGCAAGTGAGTGTGTGTGTATGCACTCGCATACTGCATACTGCATACTCATGGCATGGCTATATCGACTCGGCTGTTGATACTGATGAAGAATATATATACTTTATGGGGTCGGAGATGCTTCCTTCTGCCTGTTACATACTTTTGCACAAAACCATTATACCCTTTTTACCCATTTTTAATGGTTCTAGGATATAAAAAGAAGATTTAATTCATCTGCTTATTTTTATACCTTGTTTTTTTCGATAACTTATCCCGTTTCCGATATACACATGGGGTCGATAACAACAAAATCTTGAATTTTGAAAATTTTTAGACGACGTTTGTAACATTAAATGAAATAATGACAATCTGTGAAATTATTATTAGAATCGGTTAAGACACACCGGAGATATAGAGCATTGAAGTTGAGTATGCAGTATGTAGTATTTGCGTACATACACACACACACATTCTTGGAAGCACTGACTGTACGCGTAAAATATAGGGTTCAGGGTATCGTATAGTCGGGATTTCTCGACTAGAGCCTTTTTACTTGTTTTATTATACTGTCAGTAAGGAAAAACACTAAACAAATTTAAATTTAATCGATTTTTGTTTAATTAATAGGAAGAAATAAAGATAAGCCGATTTCTTATTAATTTTAAATCATTTCTTATTTATTAAAAAAGGCAATGTGAAAATAAAAGAAACAGTTAATGTAATTAACCATTCCAATTTTGTAAAAACTTTGGAGATTTTTCCAAAAAGCATATAAATAGCCGCAACAGATAAGCGACACAAATCTTGTGTGTTTGTTTCGATTAAGTTCAGTTGTTTGTCGTCATTAATAAATTTATAACTAACATTGACCTACAGTCAGTTAGTCTTAAGACATAGTTAATACATTTAAAAGGTCGTTCAAAACTCTTTTAGGGATTTTTTTTTGCATACTATGAACAATAGATTTGTATTATAAGGGATCATATGATGGAGATCGATATATAATAAATAATATACTCATTCAAAACAATGATGCATCAAATGGATTTAAAATTGTAAAGTTACGTGCATAGATTTGATTGAAGATAGTAATAATAATAATCAGATTGTTATAAAATTTGTCTAACTGAGCAAACATTTGCAATCAAATTGCCAATGTATTTTGTTAGATGAGATACAGTCATAAGAGATATATCTTACCATCTGCCTGGGTCTTTCTGCACATTGCGTGCAGGGTACACAACGTAAGCAGTAAAAGAGTATGATTAAACTTGTTGTTGTTATTGTTGTTGTTGTTACTGCTGCGGTATTTGCGGTTAATAATGATTAAGTCTTTGCTGTTGTTGTTAGTGGATGTTGTTGTTGCTTGTTAAGCCACAAGCTAGAAACTTTATAACATTAAAAATACACATGTATAAATAAACAAGCAAGCAAAAGCAAGCAAACAAACGACAAAACCAGCCTCAAATTGAGTTAAAAGCCCAAGAGAGATACAACAGCAACAACAACAACAACAATGCAAACAACTTTCCACCAGCAGTGGCGAGTTTGGATATGGATTTGATTTGGTCTTGGACACGTCCACGTGTGCGTAACTCTCTCTCTCTCTCTCTCTCTCTCTCAATAACTTTTAAGCATATATCTCTGTACACATATGTGTATGTGTGTGTGTGTGTATACCACAAATTGTTTATTTGTCAATCGGTATTAGCCGCTGCAGCAGCCACAGCAGCAGCAGCTGTAGGAAAAAGTGAAATTTTTTAGCAACAACTCGATTTATGAGCAAAGTTTTTAGCTGCTTCTGCAAGCTGTGGAACTAAAGCTATCTAAGACCAAAATGCTGCTTTGTGTTTAATGGCCAAGAGTACGCTTAACGTAAGACAAAAAATATAAAACGTGACTTTTGATTTGACATTTTGTAGTCTTATGACGATGGCTCGTTATCAAATTAAATCGAAAACAAGTTGGCGGCAATTTAAATTTATTTCGCTTTGCTTTTGGTTTTGGTGGGGCAACTACTAGACACAAGAAGACACATAGCGCTCATCTTTTGAGGCTTGCCACACTTTTGAATGTCATGTCTGTAAATGTCATGCATCATTCATCGTTCATCTTTCATCTTCGGCAGCCAATAAGCAAACATACCAAACTTCCCTTCACACAGATACTACAACTATGAATAACACAAATACTACTACTTTATGCATATTCTAATACTTTTTTAATACTAAACTGCACGCTTGCGCAACAGCCAGCAACACTGGCAGAATCAGTAAGTACCAAGAACTAATCGTTGTTATTGTTGTTATTGCTGTTGTGAATTTCTTAAGCTGTTATTTTCAATAGCTTCTCTCATACACATATAAACATATGTACGTAATATAATATTTGCATGACATCATCTATATGGAATTTACGATATTCGTAAAAAACTTGATTGTTTCACACATATATATAATAGTCATGTTTGAAATTTCTAAACTGCAGTATTTAAAACATACTTTAATTAGTTAACTTAAGAGATGACTTTGATTAAAATTAAAAAAAATTTATGAAATTTAAGTTTTGAAAAATTGCAACTATTTCTTATAGGTCCAAATTCTTTTTTTTATACCCTGATCCCATTAAAAATGGGAAAAAAGGGTATCATGAAGTTGTGCAAAAGTATGTAACAGGCAGAAGGAAGCATCTCCGACCCCATAAAGTATATATATTCTTTATCAGCATAAACAGTCGAGTCGATATAGCCATGTCCGTCTGTATGTATGAACGCGTCGATCTCAGAGACTATAAGAGCTAGAGACTCCAGATTTGGAACTTAAGCTCGCCTAATCCCTAGGCAGTACAAGTTTGTTTTCGATTTTCGATAACTCATCCCGTTTCCGATATACACATGTGATCGATAACAACAAAATCTTGAATTTGAAAAAACTTTAGATGGCATTTTAATTATTAATCAAAATAATAACAATCTGTGAAATTTTTATTAAAATCGGTTAAGAAACACCGGAGATATGGAACCTTGAAGTTGAGTATGCAGTATGCAGTATGGTCGTACACACACGCACACATACTTGCAAGCACTGACTGTACGCGTAAAGTATAGGGATCAGGGTATCGTCTAGTCGGGATTTCTCGACTACAGCCTTCTTACTTGTTATAAATATGTTTTTCGTTTACATTTCTGGAAATTGTTCACTTACTTTGCCCAAAATTAAAAATGAAATGGTAAACACCATTTTTTTCGTTAATTTAACGTTAAAGCTTATACCCTGATCCCATTAAAAATGGGAAAAAAGGGTATAATGGTTTTGTGCAAAAGTATGTAACCTTATAAAGTATATATATTCTTTATCAGCATCAACAGTCGAGTCGACACAGACATGTCCGTCTGTCCGTCCGTATGTATGAACGCATCGATCTCAGAAACTATAAGAGCTAGAGACTCCAGATTTGGACCTTAAGCTCGCCTAATCCCTAGGCAGTACAAGTTTGTTTTCGATTTTCGATAACTCATCCCGTTTCCGATATACACATGGGATCGATAACAATAAAATCTTGAATTTGAAAAAACTTTAGATGGCATATGAATTATTAATCAAAATAATAACAATCTGTGAAACACCGGAGATATGGAACCTTGAAGTTGAGTATGCAGTATGGTCGTACACACACTTGCAAGCACTGACTGTACGCGTAAATTATAGGGATCAGGGTATCGTCTAGTCGGGATTTCTCGACTAGAGCCTTCTTACTTGTTTATATTCGCTTCGGCTCAACTATTCATTTGTACTTAAAAGTGTTAAAACAATTACATCCTTAGACACTTAGGCAAAAGAACCAACTGTCAACGTTTTTTTTTATTGTTTTTGACACACTTATACGAATACATTGTAATTAATAAAGCGTCAAGATCTTGAACCTTTCTTTATCTTTTGCTTTTGTGTATTGCTATTTATTGTATCAAAACAGATTTTTCTTCAATCTGTTTTGTAAATTTCGGATAAAGAATCCGAATTTTACACAAAGCTGTTTTTTTTCAGCTAACCGAAATCTGAGATATTTTTCAGTTCAACTTAAATCTTTACAGAAACACTTGACACAATTTCTTGTCTTCTTTGCATAAACACTTTAATTGTTTACACTGCGTTCTGGCTAAATATAAATTCAGCACGTGCGGCTGCGTTAATGGGTCAATGGAACAATTAGTAATCTGATCATTTCTAGACCTAACACAAATATTCCATTCCAAAAACAATTATTACAAGTACAATACAAATGTCTACACAACGAAAACAATAAGTTATTACGTTCAATTAGTAAATGGTTCGTCAGTTGGATAGCCAATTTAATGGTCGTCGTAGTCAAAGTTGAAGTCGAATTTAAAGTCTCACCTCAAGTCATTTTGTATTTTGTAGTGTTGTAGTTTGTAGCACACGTTTCGCTCTTTAATTTGAATGTGACAAAAGTAGATCGAGATAAGTTTCGGAAGGTGTAACGTAAATTGTATTTGCAACCCTCCCTCCTTACCACTACTACCCCCTTGCACGATCCAACGATGTCATTTAGCGGCAGCCCATTGCAAATAATGTGTAAAACGTGTTAAATTTCCAATGCGGTTGCTGTTGCTATTGTTGTTGCTGTTGTTGTTGTTTGCAAAAGTGCAATGAGTTACTTGAAAGTTAAATAGCACCAAACTACAATTGTATATATATTTTGTATATATATATATATATATATATATACCTGGCCCAGACTGCAACTGTTGGCCAACTAGGCAAAACCAACTGGCTACTGTTTTTGTTTTCTTTTTGGGTGTACTTCACTTCCCACTCAGCATTTGAATTTAAACGTGCGAATTTTCACATAAATCAGTGTAAATGGCGCATTTAAGTGAACGCCGCTAAAACAAAAAAAAAGCAACAAAAAAATAATCAAATGCAAACAGTATTGCCAGATAAATAAAACAAGTAAGAAGGCTCTAGTCGAGAAACCCCGACTTGAAGATACCCTGAACCCTATAATAAGCCTTACAACCTCGTATCCAGCATTACTCAAACTACGCATATACTGCATACTTTACTTAATTTCAATGTTCCATATCTCTGGTGTTTCTCATTGTCATTATTTTGTCCAATGTTTTAAACGCCGTTTTAAAGTTATCCAAATTCAAGATTTTTTTGTTATCGATCGCATGTGTATATCGGAAACGGGATGAGTTATCGAAAATCGAAAACAAACTTGTACTGCCTAGGAATTAGGCGAGCTAATGTTTAGAGTCTGGAGTCTCTAGCTCTTATAGTCTCTGAGATCGACGCGTTCATACTGACGGATGTTGATTCTTATCAAGAATATATATAATTTATGGGGTCGGAGATGCTTCTGTCAGCCTGTTACATAGTTTTGCACAAAACCTTTATACCCTTTTTACCACTTTTCAGTAGGTTCAGGGTATAATTAGGCAGCGTAATTGCAGCAAAAAGTGGTGGAAGTCTCGGAAGGCGCCGACAATGGTTCTTTCACTTCTTCTTCTTCTTCTTTTGTATTTGCTACTTATCTGTTGTTGGCATTTTGCAGCACTGAATGTTGATGAGAGCTACCGTATTACTCATGCCGTGCTAGTTCTTGATTTTATCATTTTTGATCATTATTCAGTTAGTCATTTTTTTAAAAGTTAGTTGGGTTGAGTATATAGCTGCTTTTTTGTATTTATATTCATTAATCTTTAAAATATATGTGTTACACTGGCCGTTCCCTATTTTTTTTTTGTTGTTTTTTTTTTGTCTGTCGCTTATCGTGTCAGTTTTATTCAACACCCACATGGAAACTAAACATAAGCTAATGACTGGCGTGACAAGCGATCAATGATAACAAAAAAAACTAACGTTGGGGCAAAACCAATTGTTTGGCTCGACTTGGTTCGTGTAAATGGCCAAAGGGGGTAAAAAAAACAACAACAAAGGCACTGCCCTACACTTCTCCTCCTTTCTGCTTAAACTATGCAAAGTTAAAGTGATGTCGGCAAGTTATAAGACTTTTAATCTATTTATCTATAATTTATGGTATTTGCCAGCGCCCCCAATAATAGCCAAAGAAATGCTTTTGCTGATAGTTAATTTGGCGCATGGTGTTCGCATTAGTCATGCTTGAGGTTGTTTGTTTTGTTTTTTGGGGCTACCAAAGTAAGTACCTTAGTTGTTTTTATCTCTAGTTACGTACGATAAAGATTTGATATTCGTTTTCATATTTACTTTTCGTGACTTCAAGAAACAGAACATATATTTTTGATTTAAGTATAAACATATCAAATTTCATTTATCTGTAACAGAAATATCATAAGGAGAAAGATTCATTTTAAATTCGTTCACATCAGCTTTGTTGCATTGAATCGGATAAGGGACAATATTTAAAATATTTTGCATGACAATTTCATTTTATATTTAAAAACAGTTGCCAAAAATATTTATTTTAAGAATTAAAAGCCATCACTTTCAATTACTAATTATTTATTTACTTCGTTCTCTTTACTTTTATCTAAAAAATCTAAAAAATCTTTAGGCATCTCGGAAAGTCTCCAAATGTGGATATTTATTTGTGGCGCCGGATTGGGATTTTTCGAATCCATTGTATAGGACAAAGGTAAGTTGTCTATTAACAATAATAATACAAAGCATATTTAATATGTTTATAAGATAATTTCGTGTGACTAGCGTTAACAATGTACAAAATGACTATGAATTTTGTTCTTAGCTATGGTTTTGAACTATTCTTTTGACTCCTTTTTGTATAAACTTGATATCTACCATTCAATTAAGCATTTTCCAACGCACATTCCTGACCCACATCCATTCTTTTCTGTTGCCCACTTCTACTGACACGTTTAGTCTCCTTATAAATCAGGGTCTGGCCATGACTAGGTGACTAGAAAGAAATACTCAAAACGAACACTCTTTCCAAAAAAAACAAATAAGAAGGCTCTAGTCGAGAAATCCCGACTAGACGATACCCTGATCCCTATACTTTACGCGTACAGTCAGTGTTTGCAAGTATGTGTGTTTGTATGTACACACATACTGTATACTGCATACACAACTTCAATGTCCCATATCTCCGGTGTTTCCTAACCGATTTTAATAAAAATTTCACAGATTGTCATTCATTATTTCAAATACCATCTCAAAGTTTTCAAAATTCAAGATTTTGTTGTTATCGATCACATGTGTATATCGAAACGGGATGAGTTATCGAAAATCGAAAACAAACTTGTACTGCCTAGGGATTAGGCGAGCTTAAGTTCGAAATCTGGAGTCTCTAGCTCTTATAGTCTCTGAGATCGGTTGGCTCATACATACGGACGGACAGACGGACATGGCTATATCGACTTGGCTGTTGATGCTGATCAAGAATATATATACTTTATGGGGTCGGAGATGCTTCCTTCTGCCCGTTACATACTTTTGCACAAAACCATTATACCCTTTTTTCCCATTTTTAATGGGATCAGGGTATAAAAACAAGAAAGAAGGCTTTAGTCGAGAAATCCCGACTAGACGATACCCTGAACCCTATACTTTAAGCGTACAGTCAGTGCTTGCAAGTATGTGTGTGTGTGTGTGTGTGTGTACGCGCATATTGCAACTGCATACTCAACTTCAATGCTCCATAACTCCGGTGCCTCTTAACCTATTTCAATAAAAATTGCACAGATTGTCATTCGTTAAACCTTTCAAACGCCGCGTTTTCCAAATTCAAGATTTTGTTGTTATCGATCACATGTGTATATCGAAAATGTGAAGAATTATCAAAATTCAAAAAACAAACTTGTACTGCTTAAGGATTAGGCAAGCTTATGTTTCAAATCTGGAGTCTCTAAATCTTATAGTCTTTGAGATCGACGCGTTCATACATACGGACAGACAGACAGACGGACATAGCTATATCGACTCGGCTGTTGATCAAGAACATATATACTTTATAGGGTCGGAGATGCTTTCTTCTGCCTGTTACATACTTTTGCAAAAAACCATTACACCCTTTTTATCCATTTTTAATGGGTTTTTTTCTTTAAAAAGAATCAAAATAAAATTCTGTTTGCATATCGTAAAAATAAATTGCATAAAGCAAATTGCTCGCCTTAGTTGTCTGACGGACGGAAAAGCACAGAACTGCACTTGATAGCCTGGATGGATTTTAAAGAAAGTCTATAATGACAACCAACACACGGTATGATCAATGAGAATGTAAAGTAAAAGAGGAAAACAGAGTCGCTCTCTTCTGTTAACTTAACATTTTTCAAATTAATAGCACCTGGGGAAATAAGTATCACTTCTGCCTTGGCAATTAGGTAGGTCATAATGACTTATTGAAAAGGCTTTAAAATGACTAAGTACCAAATTAACACTAACCATAAAATAAACGCATTTTGCATTCATATACCCAACATTAATTGTCCTTATATAACATTAATATATACTAATAATTGCATTGACATTAATTAAATATTGTAATAAAGGGTATCAAAACAACATTGAGCAGCGTGTGCGTTTCAGCAACGACAACCGTCACGTGTTGTTGTTGTTATTATTTTTGCGTTCTGCCTAGTCCCGTTAGACGCAGAGGCTTGCATACACAAAAAGCCGGCTCAAGGCCACATGCAGCAGGCCGTCCGTAGACGATTTGCCTTCGACTTCAAAGAGCATACAAACACAAACATACATATACATACTCATTGGTCGGCAACAACAAAATTTTAACACACAAGAAAGATGGCTCTAGTCAAGAGATCGCAACTAGACGATACCCTGAACCCTTTACTTCCTTCTGCCTGTTACATACTTGTGCACACAACAATATACCCTTTTTCCCTTTTTTTAGTGGGTTCAGTCTATAACAAGCAAACTTACTCTATTTGAAAGCAAAATAACCAGCAGCTCACCAATTTGATATGATAAACTTGAGAAAATGTTCAATTTGTTTGCTAATTCTTTCTAAGGCACTCTTAGCTTACAAGAGTAAGGGAATGGATACATTGATATGTGTTCATGCTGCGAAATATGAATTAGGCTTTCAGCATAAACAGACAGTGCCAAAAGTACATGAGACAAAGCATGTGCAGTCGATATACATAGCAAAATCAAATTCAAACATAGCGGTAGTCCGAGAAGATAACCGAAAAGATACATTGAATTGAGAGGAAATAGGTGCTAAAAAGCTTGAAAAATGTGAAAAGTTAACAGAAATAAGAAACTCTGGCACCCGGTACTCGGTGTTGTTACTACTGTTGTTATTGTTGTTTGATGCTGGCAACGCCTATGCCTCTCCTTGTCACTCTCTTGTGCCAGATTCGTATCACGACCAATTAGCGAATGACGTAGCGACGTGACGGCAGTCAGCGCATCGTTAAAGCCGCAAGCAGCGTTCGCAAAAATTGTTTTACTTTCGTATATGCAAATGCCACAAGCGCACACGCTGTGAGCGGTGGAAGCGGTTGGTTGGTTGGGTGGAGGGGGTTCCTAGAAATGGACAAGACGAGAGTTTGACGACGCAGCAGCACCAACCACAACAACAGTGAATGATAATAATAAAAGTGTGCACATGCGCATTGCGCATTTCCTTGTTAACAACATAAATTTACGTATGTTTTTTAATGGCTGGACAGGTATTTAATTAACATTTGCTACACACACACACACAGACAGACAGAGAGTGTATTAACCGGATGCTTATGTGTTTGTGTGTGTGTGTGTGTGTCTCTGCCTATTTTCCTCTTTTGCTTGCTGTTTTGTGGTACAAATTACCCAGCCAAACAAGTGATTTTTGGGGAGTGGCAAGATAAGGTATGTCCAAACATATATCGTACATATATGAAGAAACATACTTTCTTTAAAGCATTGCAATTGGTAAGAAATTCACCGGACTTGCTGGCTAATAATACACTAAGAGAAATATATATTTACACAAGAATTTTGTTAGATTTTTTGGCCAGCTTTGTTTGCTATTGTGAGTATTTTTCTTAAAATTGTGGTTTTGATTTTTAACCTACAAGAAAAATGTCCCTAGAGTCAACAGGGGTATGCCAAAGCGAAGATGTTTTCATGTTAGCCATAGCCATGTTCGTCTGTCCGTCTGTCCGTCTGTCTGTACGTATGAACGCGTCGATCTCAGAGACTTTAAGAGCTAGAGACTCCAGATTTGGAACTTAAGCTCGCCTTATCCCTAGGCAGAAAATGTTTGTTTTCGATTTTCAATAACTCTTCCCGTTTTCGACATACACATGGGATCGATAACAACAAAATCTTGAAATTGGAAATCTTTGAGATGGCATTTGAATTAATAAATAAAATAATGACATCCTGTGAAATTTTTATGGAAATCGGTTAAGAAACACCGAAGATATGGAGCATTGAAGTTGAGTAAGCAGTATACAGTATGCGCGTACACACATACACACATACTTGCAAGCACTGACTGTACGCTTAAAGTATAGGGATCAGGGTGTCGTCTAGTCGGGATTTCTCGACTAGAGCCTTCTTACTTGTTTTTGACTATTATTTAGAAAGTACACAGTAAGGTGCACCACACACACGTTTATTATTTCCGATGGCTAGTAGCTCATATATCTAAAAATGGCTCAGAGCTCTGGGTTACCCAGTGAAGTTGTTGGTGTTGTTCTCTTTTTTTTCGTTTGATCTATTCGCCAAACCCTTTAAGCCATATTTTGCCTGGCTGCCGTTGAGCAATTATTGCATTTCACAGTTTACAGCTTCAGGTGCAGTCAATTTGTTGTTCTTGTGGTTTTTTTTTTTTGCCCGCACCTCAAACATAACTGAAACTATCTGCAAAATGCTAGAAGCTATTTATTTGGCTTTAGCTGGCATGCAAATTTTTTTTTTTTTGGTAGTATGCTCAGGGCCTGCCACTAATAAAACTCTAGAGCGTAAGAGGAATATCTTGTATATTATATATAATTGAAAGAATTTTCGAAAGAAGTATATATACATACATATATATATATATATAAGAAGTAAATCAAGAAAAACAAGTAAGAAGGCTCTAGTCGAGAAATCCCGACTAGACGATACCCTGATCCCTTTATTTTGTCATTATTTTGTTTAATATTTCAAATGCTATCTCAAAGTTTTCAAAATTCAAGATTTTGTTGTTATCGATCACATGTGTATATCGGAAACGGGATGAGTTATCGAAATTCGAAAACAAACTTTTTCTGCCTAGCTTAAGTTCCAAATCTAGAGTCTCTAGCTTTTAAAGTCTCTGAGATCGACGCGTTCATACATACAGACGGACAGACGGACATGGCTATATCGACTCGACTGTTGATGCTGATAAAGAATATATATACTTTATAATTTATAAGTTAGTTATAATCAATCAAAAAGTCTGCATGGAAAATATTATTGCAATATTCAACCCTTCAATATAATTTGTTCCTTACTGCATTAAATCAAAATTATTCTCAACCGGGGAACAAGCCCTATAAGCAATGAGATAAATTAGGAGCTGAACGTTAAGAATTGAAAATATAAAAACAACATACAAAAAATTCGCCTGCATAACTTTCGGATAATTTCCTTTGACAACTTAAATGGTGTAATTTGGTGCAGATAATTTATCATATAACTTGATATTGATTACAATTAAGAATGCCTTGAAACCTGTACTCGAACGCTTTCTTAATGCGCACCCCCCCCCCCCCCCGCGTTCTTTTTGTTGCCCTTGCAACAGGTTACAGCACCTTCTTGCCCCGCCACATTGCCACTTCTTTGTCACTCGTTGTGGCATTGCATTTGAGAACGCGCTAGAAAATGGCTATAAAGGCGTACAGCTCAGAATTATGTAGATTTTTATCGGCGCTCCAACTTTTGTGCATACAAAGTGCACAATTTCCATTTCCATTTTATGAGTAGGGGCGAGGGGCAGCGAACAAAACCTGTTTGAGCGAGAAAGAGAGGAAGACAAACAACATAACACGTGGGCAACATAAGCACTGGCTGAGCTGAGCAGCAACCGATAAGCCAACATACTCGTATGTATGCAGATAAGTTGGGGTGGTGTGCGGATAGCATTGCCACCTCGTGTTGCAAGGATAAAACCAAAGGCTTATGCCGCCTCACAAACAAGTTCAACGCCAACAACTTCAACAACGCCGGCAAAACGGAAGTGTTTACTCATTCATGCTCAAAAGTTAAGCAGTTTGCATGATATTTCAAACAATCATCAGATCTTGGGCCACTGTGTGTCCAGCAATGATGTTAATTGACAAGCTCAACAAGCTCTCCTTTCTCGCCTGGTCCACTGCTCTTGGCTTGTGGTCTTCGATCCGCCGGTGTCTGCCTTATTAATTAAACCAGGAAACGTTTTAGCGTCGAGTCGTCTCCACCAAAGACGAGGTTGCAGCTTCAGCTTGCAGCTTAAATCTTCAGGCTGGCTGTAACCATTTCAAGATCTTGAAATATTTATTAAAAATTATGCACGCATTAGTGCAACGTCTTTTCTACCTATCTTCTGCTGCCTCTCTCTTGCTCTCTCTTTCTCTGTGCAGCTGTCTATGTCTCTCTTGGGTTGGGTAATGTCTTGGCTTTATTAAGGAAATGGTTTGCGCTACGAAAATTACACAAAATGTTGCGTATTA
Source organism: Scaptomyza cyrtandrae (assembly GCA_035044605.1). Lineage (NCBI taxonomy): Eukaryota > Metazoa > Arthropoda > Insecta > Diptera > Drosophilidae > Scaptomyza > Scaptomyza cyrtandrae. Next base: position 1,208,261 of record JAWNNS010000637.1, read on the forward strand.
AACGTATTGTTGCTGTTGTTGCAGTTGTTGTGGTGATTGCCGCGTTTAAGGCTGATTGAGTTTATGGCAATTTTGATTCACCATAAAGAAGCTTAACGATTTAACCATTTTTTTCTTTTTCTATGGTACGCCCACAACAAGCTTGTCTTAATTTCCTGTCAAATGATTACAAAAACTAATTACCAGACAGAAAAAGGAAGAGAGAAAGAGAGCGAGAGAGAAAAATACTGAACAAGTCTATAAGCTTCTAGACATAAATGAATTTATATTCGTACCATTAAAGCTAAAAACACGTTTTTGGATAACCAAAATAACGTTAACAAATTCATTAGACGAAATTAGCATTTTGTCCCGTGACAGACGAGGTGAGAGAGAGAAAGAGAGAGGTGCTATAATGGAAGACCACAGATGGAATTGCAAGTGGGCCGTACACAGTGGAACGGAACGAAATCATTTAGAATGTAGGTGGAACATAGGAAATGCAATTAATGCATAACTAAATCGTTAAGACAAAGGAAGTTTTTAGTTCGTTTGTCTGCTCGGCACAATATTGGAAGTGGAATGTAATTAATGCACTCTTAATGAGTTTTGGAAAAGTTTTAATTAATTTTTAATCAAGGCTTTTTTTCTTAATTAAGTCATTAAACTTGTTGGCCTTTCGAAAGGCTGTGGGTATTTTAATATCAATAATGCATAAACACAATCGCAATGTTTGCAAGTAAAAAAAAAAAACAATATAATAAAATAAATTTACACGTGAAATTTATTTAAAACTATAAGAAAAACGATCTTGATTTAAGCGATAACAATTGATATCGAGAACCAAAATCAGGGTAATCCTAAATATTTTTAGAGTTTGTTGTTTATTAAAAAATGAAAACAAGTTTTTATGCGCATGAATCTTTTAAAAGCAACAAAGATGAGCAAATATGTTGAAAATATGCAATGCTCACATTTATATGATGTTTTGAAATATGGACAAATAAAATCAAATGCCATATATGTGTGCATAATGTTTGCCATTTAGCCAAGCCACACAAGTGGGTTAAGCACATGTACTTAATTTGCATATAAAAGCTTTGACCGTATGACGCACACACAAAGCTTGACTGATTGACTATCTGTCTGTCTGCCTGTCTGTCTGTCTGTCTATTTGTCTTTGTTACAATGGCAGTCACTACAAGCCACCGTGCTGCTAATAAATTGCAATTAGAATAACATGCTAATACATCTTTGGCGTGCTAAACTCTTTGCCATAAACTGCAATGCCAAACTGGCTACTACTTAAACAGAACAGAAACGAAACGGAACGGAACGGAACGGAATGAAACACTGAGTAACACTGGGACCAAGATCGAGCACGAACCCAAAGCGACCTTGGCTGCACTGAAAGAGAACAGCAAAGAACTAAAAATAAGTGTAGATAAATTGTAAATGAAAAATAAATAAAAATTAATTTTTGATGTGGCTAAACTGCTTTTGGTAAAATCGACAAATTTGTCGAACAAAATCTTAACAATGTTAATGTTAAAATTTTTCCTGCAAGAATCAATCTAGTTAAGACTTACACTTCTTTTTTTTCAAGTGCATAAAACAAGATTTGCTTAGATGTGTGTAAATTGCAATATTTATGTATGTTCGAGTATTATGTATATATATGTGTATTTAGATGTGCATACATACAAACACTCCACCTTCTCCATCACCTTCTCCTTCTCCGCTGCAGCTTTATTCAGGTTTAATTCATAAATAAGAAAAGTTGTAAATGTAAATTTGTATGCTAATTCTTAACAGCAACAACCAACAATTGGAAATAAGCCCACAGCGCATTCAGAGCGAATTGCCCTATTATGAGCCCAGTGTATTTGTAACTGTCAACAAGGTGAACGTCAAAGGAGGGGAGAAAGAGAGCGGGACAGTGAAAGGTTGGAGTTAACTTGTGGGCGGTTGTTGGATGTGTGTTAATTAATTGCTCGTGGTTAACCGTAACGGTAAACGCTGGTTGATGGACCGCCAACGCTTTAACTTTAAACATTGTTGCATGATCAGCAAAAAACAAAATTCAGAAACCAACAACAACAAAAACAGGCAGACAGACAGACAAACAAGAAACAGTATCCGAGACGACTCCTGGCTGTCAGTCAGTCAGTCAGTACGTCAAAGCGACACACACAACTCTATCTCAAAGTCTGACGCAGATACATCCATCCATCCATCCATCCCCACCTTCATATTGTTTATAGTCATATTTCAAAATGACAACAACGCGTCCGTGCAAGCATCCCAAGATCGCTTCCTCTCAGCATGTCTCAGTGTCTCCCTCGGCTTTTGTTTTAAATTTGTTTTGCCTCTCATTTTCATTTGCATAAACGGAAGGCAGACGTCGTACCCAAAGATATTTGCGCATCTCTAACGGAGATGACGTTGACTTGCAGCTTTGAGACGCATATTCGGTTACTAAGCCGTCATTGTCTTTGGTCAGCCGGGCAAGGCAGCTTAGTCAACTGCATATAGGAGGGGAAGTGAACGGAAAGGAACAGTAACTGAGCACATGTTACAGTTACATTGACGAACTGTCAACGACAAACAAAGACAAAGAGAGAGAGAGAGGAAGAGAGCGTCTAAGATGAAGATCGCACGAGAACGAAGGTTGTGTACTGAGAGGTGTCTAACAGTAACTTTAACATTTGAGCTACACAAAAAAAAACAAGTAAGAAGGCTGTAGTCGAGAAATCCCGACTAGACGATACCCTGATCCCTATACCTTATGCGTACAGTCAGTGTTTGCAAGTATGTGTGTTTGTATGTACGCACATACTGCATACTGCATACACAACTTCAATGTCCCATATCTCCGGTGTTTCTTAACCGATTTTAATATTTTGTTGTTCTCCCCTTGAAGCATAACCCTCACTATGTTGTCGGGATTGATGTCCGTCTCTTTTTCTTGGTTAAGCGTGGACCGCTTCCCACTCCATTTGCTACAGCTAAAAAACGTGTGTTCGGCGTTGTCCTCGCAGCCGGGACAATACACACATTCGGACGATGTTGCCTTTCCCATGCGGTGAAGGAATTTGCGAAAGTAGCCGTGTCCCGAAAGAAACTGTGTCAGGTAGTAATCTACTTGTCCATGCTTTTTTTCGGTCCACAGCATCACGTCTGTTATGAGGCGCGCAGTCCATCTCCCCCTACTTTCCTCCTCCCAAAGGCTCTGCCATGCATTGAAAGTCTTGGCTCTCTCTTCAAGGTATGCGTTTTCCCCTTCACCTGCGTTTCTCCTCAGGAAAACTGCCCGCCGCTCTTTAGCTAGTAGTATTATGGGTGTAACCCCCGCAATCACCAGAGCTGCCGGTTCAGAAACCGTGCGGTATGCGGAAGCCACCCTTAAAGCCCCCCTCCTTTGGACTTGCGCTAGCATCTTCCGGTATTTTTCTACGTTTAGAGATTCGGCCCAAATCTCCGCTGCGTAGAGCAGTACCGACTGAACCGTGCTCTTCAGAAGGCGGCGTCTACTAGGGGATGGGCCTCCGACATTAGCCATAAGTCTGCTGAGCGCAGTCACTCCACCTGCCGCCTTGTCTGCCGCCTGTTTGATCTGTTGAAAAAAACTCAGCTTGGAATCTATCATCATACCCAGGTATCTGACCGCCGGTTTCGACGTCACCATGGTTTCTCCAACTCTCACCGTGATGATTGTTGGTATCCTTTGTATACCCTGATCCCATTAAAAATGGGAAAAAAGGGTATAATGGTTTTGTGCAAAAGTATGTAACAGGCAGAAAGAAGCATCTCCGACCCCATAAAGTATATATATTCTAGATCAGCATCAACAGCCAAGTCGATATAGCCATGTCCGTCTATCCGTCCTTCTGTCTGTCTGTCCGTCCGTATGTATGAGCCAACCGATCTCAGAGACTATAAGAGCTAAGGACTCCAGATTTAAAACTTAAGCTCGCCTAATCCCTAGGCAGTACAAGTTTGTTTTCGATTTTCGATAACTCATCCCATTTTCGATTTACACATGTGATCGATAACAACAAAACCTTGAATTTTGAAAACTTTAAGATGGCATTTGAAATAATGAACAAAATTATGACAATCTGTGAAATTTTTATTAGAATATGCAGTATGCAGTATGTACAAACACACGTACTTGCAAACACTGACTGTACGCGTAAAGTATAGGGATCAGGGTATCGTCTAGTCGGGAGTTCTCGACTAGAGCCTTCTTGCTTGTTTTGGTCTGGATTACCACTTCTGTTTTTTCTAGCGCCAGTGATAGCCCATGTTCCGTCATAGTTGAGCTTGAGCTGTGCCCTTGGTATCGACTCGGCTGTTGATGCTGATCAAGAATATATATACTTTATGGGGTCGGAGATGCTTCCTTCTGCCTGTTACATACTTTTGCACAAAACCATTATACCCTTTTATCCCATTTTTAATGGGATCAGGGTATAAAAATAGATATGTATATATAAGAGAGCGAGAATCCTTTTAGTTTTTCTCAAATATTAAGGAAATTTTTTTTAGCTTGTTCTGTTAATCTAATGTGTATTGTTTATTAATCAAACTCCGAACGTTTTCTGAATTTATTCTTGGTTTTTGTTTTTAAATATATAAGAGTAGAGAAAATCAGCTGTAGAGTTCAGATACTTTTGACTGTAATATATTTAAGATCTTACTGCTCTGATTTGTAATTTATGATTTTTCCTTACAAAAACCTTACCAAATTTCGGGCAATATTTAAATTTTACTTATAATAGCAAAATCATCTGTTTTGTTTACATTAATATCAAAAATTGCACAAATAAATATTATTTATTTATTTCGAATTTGGTAAACTTTTGCTTCTTCACAAAACTTTTAGTTTTGTTTCATATTCAATACCGTATTCAATACCACTTTTACAGTTGCTTTTTATATATATATATATAGCTATTCTTTTTTATACGCACTTAAAATTTAGTTTCCTATTAATTTACTTTTGCAACTTTAATAGGTACAGTTTTTTTTTTTTACCCGTAAGGCCAAACCCACAGGAAGGTATTTGGTAATGAGTTTTTATGTTGTTGTTGTTTGTTTTCCTTGTTTGCTGTACAACCACAATCTTGCCACCTATTTATTATTTAGCAATCTTTGCACTATTCAAATTGTTATTATGTTTTTCACTCTAATGACAATCGTCTACTTTTGTTTTTGGGGCGCGTCGACATGGTGTTGCAATGTTGCAAGCACATTTAGCATAGTATATACATATATATATATACTTCATTGCAAGCAGCGTACTTAATAAGCTCACAACTATTATGGCCGTAAAAAAAGTTGGCAATTTCCGCTTCTGGCGATTTGGCACGTTTAGCAAAAATTGAAAATGATCGACGACTGGGCAAGTTGTCGGTGCTTAGGCTGACATTGTTGTTGTTGTTAGTTGTTAGTGTCGTTTTTGTTGGGCTGTTGCAACTGAAGCTGAAAAGCCCACTGACAAGTTAATAGTCTCGAGTAGAGGAAACTGTTTTGACAGCTGCTCTTTGCCAGACTGCCACCAAATCTAAATGAATATTAATATGCGAAAATCAAGTGATTTATGCTAATGTTGCTTCCGTTGCTTCACATCAGATTATATTATAAGGATTTCGATTTAAATTGCTAAAACTTATAATTGAGATTAATTGAAAGACAAAACAATTTTGCACACTACTTGATGTCATTTAAATTACACATTAATTACTTATTGCTAATTTATTTACTTAACTTGACTGTTGAATAACAAAGCTATATTTAAGCATTTTAATAATAAAGTGCAAACCTATAGTTTATTCCAGCTGAGAATCAAACTGTAGTATTTTCGCTGATTTTAATTGCAATCACTAACAATTAAATAAAACTATTTACTATCAGTTTTCGTACACTCTCTTTCTCCCTTTGCCCACCTAAAGAAAATTACAAATGCTTGCATATTACATTTCCTGTGTTTCCACAAGCCAGACAAAGTTGAAGCCAATAGCACACAGTGCTTTAAGGTTTTTTTTCCGACACAAAATCGATCTATGAAGCTCAAGTTATGGCATTCATCATCATATTGCATTTGTCTGCTGTTTTTTTTTTTTTTTTTTTATGTACTAAAAGGGCGCTGTCGCTTTGTTTTATCGTCATTCAAACACAAATCAATGACCCGCCATAAATAAACTTAACTCAATGAAAACTTTGCGATACCCTAGATCAATTCCAAATGTTAAGCTTTAAGTTAACATGGAGACCTAAGAAATAATACAAGAGTGCAATGTTGAAAAGAATAAAGTATTTCTTTTATTCTTTCTTCAATAAATAAACCTTTACTTTTAAGTAGATAAAGTTGCATATATTCATTCCTATGATCTGCCCAGTACTAATATCTTAGTTCTCTAACTTTATAAGGATAATCACAAACTGGAACGTGTGTTAAGTACAAGGCATATTTAAGTCAGCCTCTCTTTACCTAAATAAGCAACTCCTTAAGTCTTTTTAAGTTTCCTAGTCAAAGTGAAAACTTCAGCTGATACTCAGTTAGATGCCCTGTCTGATGGCAAATTGCTGTCCCGTGTTATAAATGATGGTCTGACATTTGTTCACGAGAGGACTGAGAGCTAAAAGAGAGATTAGTTAGCGCCACATTGCCACGGCAAAAGATCTAAAAACGTATGCCCCTTGGACCATTTCTGTATTCTGTCTAAAAAGTTTTGTGTGCCTGCCCACGCAGTTGACCAGAAACCAACAACAACAGCTAAAAGAGAACGGGCAACAAAAACAACGTAATAAAGGAAACCTGCTGCATCATTTTTTACTCGAAGATTACATAATGATTGACAATTCATTATGCGAGCTAAGAGCTATGAGAAAGGCGTTCTTGTATGCAGTCCAGCCTTAAACTCCAGACCTCAACTCTTCAATGCAAGGGGGGTGGGGGAGAGTTGGGGGTATACTGTGCTTGTGCTTGTTTTTAATGGCTTGTAAGATTTTGCGATGTTCTTGGCAATGAGGAAGTATTCGTTGTTGGCTTTGGCATTTGGGCTGTCCACATCCACAGTCCGTATATACATATGTATTTAAGTTATTAATGGCTGTTTTTCTTACTACCTTATTTTCTGGTGAGTAAATACTTTACTTTAAAGATTCTTCTCCCTTTCTCTCCCTCTCTCGCTACCCTCCGTCTCGGCTTAAACGGCACTCTTGAGTAATTAAGTAAAGTAAACTATACACTCGAGTGGCGAGATTCAAGGTCAAGTCGGTATATACATAGTCTAATTGACATCCCAGGAAGGTGCGACCGCAAATATTGTGAACAGTATGTTTCAATACAATTGTGATCCGATACGATATACGATATACGATATGAATTGACTTCTCTTGCTCTATCTTGACTGATACATTGCGCAACTTGGTTCGAGGTTTGACGTTGTTTTTTTTCTTGTTAATTTGCACACCTGTTGCGGGGCTCAGCGAGTTCGACTTCTACGATTATGACTACAGCTGCTAATTGAAGCAATTAGTGTTCCCTGAAATGCCAATTTTTTTGTTTTGGTTTCTCTTCACTTGTTCTTTTCAATATTATACTGATTATACTGACTCAATTCGATTCGATTGTTGTTATGTTGCAAAAACACAAGTTGCAACGGATTACGGTGAGGGGTAGGGGGTGTTACTTCTAATTTGCGACCAGATGTCTGGCAAAACTTATGCATATATGTATTTAGCTCTATGACAACACCATAAAAAAAACACACAAAAACTAATTGACCTTCGTTAATAAAAAGTTCAATTTCGCAAGCTTGTTGCACACACTGAGAAAAAAATAGAGAGAAAATGGGCCTTAAAGTTCAATGTCTTAAAAGAGTTCTCTGATTTTTTAAAAAGAAACATTTTTTTTAGATCTTTTGTTAGGATCAATGAAGACATATATTATTAATAATTATTTTAGGTCATATACATGTAATCAAATTAAGATAAAAATATTTATTATTTTAGCTTAACTAGTTTCCTTAAAATAATAATAAATTCCCTATTAAATATATGTATGGAAATCCTTAACTTTAATACGTCTTATTTTAATCAAGATATATTTACATACAGAAATATTTACATACATAGTATTTGTCTCAACAAAGTTTATTTCTAGTAACTTTTTTACAGTTAGACACGATTTTTATACCCTGAACCAATTCAAAATGGGTAAAATGGATATAATGGTTTTGTGCAAAAGTATGTAACAGGCAGAAAGAAGCGTCTCCGACCACATAAAGTATATATATTCTTAATCACCATCAACAGCCGATTTGATATAGCCATGTCCTTCTGTATGAACGCGTCGATCTCAGAGACTATAAGTGCTAAGGACTCCAGATGTGGAACATAAGCTCACCTACTCCCTAGGCTGTATAAGATTGTTTTCGATTTTCGATACCTCTTCCCATTTTCGATATACACATGTGATCGATAGCAACAAAATCTTGAATTTGAAAATGAGACGGCGTTTGAAACATTAATCGAAACAATGTGAATCTGTGAAATTTTAATTGAAATCGGTTAAGAAACACCGGAAATACGAGACATTGAAGTTGTGTATGCAAAATGCAGTATGCGCGTACATACACACACACACAGTCAGGATTTCCCGACTAAAGTCTTCTTACTTGTTTTCTCTACTTGTTAATCTTACACCTGCCACAAAAATTTAAGCTCAACAATTGAGTTATTTAATGCTCAAGCTTTTTGTTTTCACAGACAAATATGAGCTGACCAAAAACGAAAATAATAAAAAAAAAAATAAACACAAAGCGTTGAACAGTTTGTTCACCTATCGAAATGCAACGCCATTTGGAAACTCATTTATTTTTTTTATTTATTTATTTTTTTTTGGCTGCCTGAAAAGGCAACCTGCTTGGGTAATATCATATTTTAACATTTTACGCTGCACAAAACTTGTTGAAAATTCCACAACAGCACACACATACTATAAACACATTCACACACACACATACATATAAACACATTGATTTTCCGCAAGGGGGGAGAAGAGACGCATACAATCACCAGGTCTAATAACTAATGGCAAAAGCACAAAAAAAGAGCAAAAGCAACGAGATCGTCGTCGGCTAGTTGGTTTGGTGGCGCAATGTGAGACTCGATTTCTTGCACCTACCTACACTCGCACAAACATACAAACTCATAGCCGGACACATACCTGAACACAGCCGAACAGCATTTTTGTGTCAGTGGCTGCACCAAATGCACACATACATACACAAACACACACACACACACACTGTTTGTGCCAAACGACCTTAAAGCCTTTTGTTTTCCCCCAAAGCTTTGTCTCTCTCTCTCTCTCTCTCTCTCTCTCTCTCTTTTCTTGTGCCAAGGCTCGCGCTCATCATTGGCTCGGCTTTATGGTGTGAGCAAGAGCGACGCTTTGGTCCATGCAAAAATATCACACGCCAAATATCGGCATTTGTATGCTGCGCCTGCACTGTGGGTTAGCTACTTAATTATTAAAAGTAAATCTGGATATTGAAGGTTATGCAATATTAACATCAAAAGATAAATTGTGAACATCTTGTTTAATTTGTTACCATTAAATTTAAATAAATTTCTTAGATATAAGGAAGAAAATAAGTTATTTTGCAAGAATAATCGCATATTTTTCTCTTATGACCACTGTCAGGAGGGAACATTAGTTATGTTTGTGGTGTGTTTTTTTATACTCTATAAAAAGGGTATAATAGTTTTGTGCAAAAGTATGCAACAGGCAGAAGGAAGCATCTCCGACCTTATAAAGTATATATATTCTTGATTAGCATCAACAGTCCAGTCGATATAGCCATGTCCGTCTGTATGTATGAACGCGTCGATCTCAGAGACTATAAGAGCTAGAGACTCCAGGTATGGAACTTAAGTTCGCCTAATCCCTAGGCACTACAAGTTTGTTTTCGATTTTCGATAACTCTTCCCATTTCCGATATACACATGGGATCGCTAACACAAAAGTCTTAAATTTGAAATTTTTTGAAATGGCATTCGAATTATTAATCAAATAATAACAATCTGTGAAACACCGGAGATATGCTGATATGATATATACACACACACATACTTGCAAGCACTGAGTGTACGCGTTAAGTATAGGGTTCAGGGTATCGTCTAGTCGGGATTTCTCGATTAGAGTCTTCTTACTTGTTTCACTATATGTTTGTGTGTTCTATGCATATGCGTTCTTCAATGTAGTAGTGCAATTGCGTACTTCTTAGAGAGCCCCGGTTCTTAGAGCAGCAATGCGTGGTGAAAGGCTCAAACATCGTAGTCGTCGCTGTCGCTGTCGCCGACGTCGTCTTCGTCGTTGTGTTTTCCGAGTTTTGGGTAGTTGTTCTGACATATCCTTGCCTGGGCGACTAGCAGACAGACAGAAAGAGAGAGAAAGAGAGACAGCAAGACAGGCAAAACAGACAGCGAACGTAACAAATCTGGCAGCAATCTCTCCGCCCCCTGGGCACCGCCCTGCCCCCAACAACAGTCAAGACAATGTTTGAGCGCCTCTATTCGAGAAAATTGCTACGGCTGCTGCTGCTGCTATTCTTGTTGCTGTTGCTGTTGTTGTTGTTGTTGTTGTACAGCCTACAACAAAGATGTTCTAAATGTTACGTTATATTATTGCAAGCTCTTCTTGCTGTTGTTGCTTTCTGTTCGGTCTTTGTGTGTGTGTGTGTGTGTGTGTGTTGCTGTCGTAATTCTTGTACAGATGAGCTTGAATTGGGTCTCTCTTAGCTTTGGGCGCTCAGTAGCTTTGTTGGTTGCTTTTGTTTTGGTTTCTGCTGCCGCTATTGCTATTCTTGCTGTTGTTGTTATTGTTGTTATGGTCGCTTTTATTGTGTAATCAGCAGATAACGGCATTTAATGACTGAATGAGTTTTCCTAGCAGAAATATAGAAGAGAAGCGAGCCAGCAACAGAGTCAGCCCAAAAACGGTAGATGCATTTTGCGGTATACGCCATTTCCCAGGTGGTTTTGCCAGCTTCAACATTCTTCACGTTAGGCGTTACGCGTACATATGTAGTATAAATGTCGATTTGTATGTATGTATTCATCTAAAGCACCGATAACTTTATTTTTGGGCTACAGCATTCTGTGGCTACCCATTTATGGGCGTCTGCTTTTGTACATTTTTATATGACATAGATAGTTTTCATGTGTTTTTTGATTTTACATTCGGATAGCTGCATTTTTCTGATTCTCGAATCAATTTTATTTTGCTGCTGCTGCTGGCAATTGTTTCACAATTCGCTTTAAGCAGTTGAATGCAACACACGCAAGATTTGATTGGCGTTGAGCTTCAGTGATTATAGTATATTTTTTGGCTATATTTTTAACTTACGACCTTACATAACTTGCATAAGAAATGATATTAAAAACAAGTAAGAAGGCTGTAGTCGAGAAATCCCGACTAGACGATACCCTGATCCCTATACTTAACGCGTACAGTCAGTGCTTGCAAGTATGTGTGCGTGTGTGTACGACCATACTGCATACTGCATACTCAACTTCAAGGTTCCATATCTCCGGTGTTTCTCAACCGATTTTAATAAGAATTTCACAGATTGTTATTATTTTGATTAATAATTAAAATGCCATCTAAAGTTTTTTCAAATTCAAGATTTTATTGTTATCGATCCCATGTGTATATCGGAAACGGGATGAGTTATCGAAAATCGAAAACAAACTTGTACTGCCTATGGATTAGGCGAGCTTAAGTTCCAAATCTGGAGTCTCTAGCTTTTATAGTATCTGAGATCGACGCGTTCATACATACAGACGGACAGACGGACAGACGGACGGACGGACAGACGGACAGACGGACATGGCTATATCGACTCGACTGTTGATGCTGATAAAGAATATATATACTTTATGGGGTCGGAGATGCTTCCTTCTGCCTGTTACATACTTTTGCACAATTTCATGATACCCTTTTTTCCCATTTTTAATGGGATCAGGGTATAAAAAGTGTAGTTGCATAATTGTTTTTGGATAAATATATTTATTTTTCATTCATGAAAACAATTTTTTTTATTATAATTTTTGTTATATTCTTAACTTTTTATCCTTTTTGATGAAAAAACAAGTAAGAAGGCTCTAGTCCAGAAATCCCGACTAGACGATACCCTGATCCCTATACTTTACGCGTACAGTCAGTGTTTGCAAGTATGTGTGTTTGTATGTACGCACATACTGCATACACAACTTCAATGTCACATATCTCCGGTATTTCTTAACCGATTTTAATAAAAATTTCACAGATTGACATTATTTTGTACATTATTTCAAATGCCATCTCAATTTTCAAAATTCAAGATTTTGTTGTTATCGATCCCATGTGTATATTGGAAACGGGATGAGTTATCGAAAATCGAAAACAAACTTGTACTGCCTAGGGATTAGGCGAGCTTAAGTTTCAAATCTGGAGTCTCTAGCTCTTATAGTCTCTGAGATCGGTTGGCTCATACATACGGACGGACAGACGGACGGACAGACGGACGGACAAACGGACAGACGGATATGGCTTTATCGACTCGGCTGTTGATGCTGATGAAGAATATATATACTTTATGGGGTCGGAGATGTTTCCTTCTGTCTGTTACATACTTTTGCACAAAACCATTATACCCTTTTTTCCCATTTTTAATAGGATCAGGGTATAAAAAACATATGACCCAAAAATGGTTTTACAAGTATAAGCCGTTAGTAATTTACAAAGCGCAAGTTTATTACAACACAAAAATGAAAAATTGCAACAAATCATATTAAAATGCAACTAATAACAGTAAATGTTGAACTACTGGCCAAGATTGATGCAACACGATTGTGTCTTACATCATCAGCAATCTGCAAGAATGGTTGTTGTCTCAGTTTCTCCTTACGTTTTTCACACAATAGACACACAATGCAGCTGCTGCAGCTCTATTGTGTCAGAGAGTGGGGGGTAATGGAGACAAATGGGTGAAGAGGTGGAGGGGTGGAGGGGTGTAAGATAAAGGTAACAGCATCTATGCAATTCCCTTAGCTGCAGCACGCATGCAACAACAAAGCGAAAACACAACGGCAACTGCTTTGGCTTTAGCCCAACCCAACATCAAGCTCAGAATATCATCGTCAGAGTTTGGCCAGATCAATTGCCTTTACGATGTAGAGACGACACATGCTACAAAATACTTCCTGATTGTAAGTGTGTGTATGTGTGTTTGAACCGGTTAAAGATCATACATACAATCTGTACACATGTACATACAAAGTGGCAGCTGTAAAGCTAGCACCCGCTAGGTGGGCCCAGGTGCCTTAACTTGGCTTATGTCCTGTATGATTAGAGGCGTCTCCTTTTGTATACCATCAAAGCGTCAATGTAGATGGAAATGGATGTGTCGTGACATTTATCCTTTACTGTACAGCAACATTAATATTTTTTTGAAATATATTCATTTGGTATTTAATTCAAGTCATCCAATTTCATATGTTATATACTATTACTCTGCTCATACCTTTATTCTTAATATTGTATTCTTAATACCCATATTAAAAAAACCAGCTTAAGAACTTAGAAACATCTGTTTGAAAGTCTAAAACACGTTGGTGCTATGCATAATAGCTGTAATCTGTTGCATATTGCTGGCGTGCATCCGTCAGGTTAATTAGTAAAAAATACATGGTGACCAAGCACGTATTGCAATTTAAACAGCGCTTTTGATTAATCTCCACCTACTGCGCCATCGCTTCTATATATATGGATATATATATATATTTTTTTAACCGGTTGCATGTTTGGGTCTAATCCTCATGTATGAGGTGCAATGCAGATGCCGCAGAAATATGAAATGAAATATAAAACACGTAAGAAGGCTCTTATCGCGAAATCCCGACTAGACGATAACCTGAACCTACTTACTTACACGTACAGTAAATACTTGCAAGTATCTGTGTATGTGTGTGTACGATATACTCTATTTCGGTGTTTCCCAACCGATTTTAATAAACATTAATGTTATTTAATGTCTTAAACTCTGTCTTAGTTTTCCAAATTCAAGAATTTATTGTTATGGATTATACTGACTGTTTATATAAAATATGGAAACTACTGCCTAGGGAACAGGCGAGCTTATGTTCCAAATCTGGAGTCTCTAGCTCTTATAGTCTCTCAGATCGACGCGCTCATACATACAGACGGACAGACGGACATGGCTATATCGGCTCGGCTGTTGATGCTGATCAACTTTATGGGGTCGGAGACATTTTCTGCCTGTTACATACTTTTGCTCAAAACCATCATACCCTTTTTACCCATTTTCAATGTGTTCTGGCTTTAAAAACCTAATAGCTAGCAAGATCAGTTATCACTCTACAAATAAATAAAAATAATAAAAAATAAACTTTAATTTCTAGTACATTTGATTGATTACTAAAAACAACAAATGTCATTAGCTTAACTTAATCTTAATCTTACATTTTTAACTCCCAGCAGCTGCTTCTTCTTTTCAAATTACCTGTTTGCAAATTAATCAAGCATGTACCAAATATGAAAAAAAAACCACTTAAGAATTAAAAAGCATTTTCATATGCTGCTGCACAAAATTGCACGGTTCGCTTACAGTAACTAATCGATTTTTCGATTAGGTTGCCCCAAAAGAAAAGCAACAAAAAAGTGCTGCAAATAAAGTGAAAAAAAGGAAAATAAGAAAAAGGCCATTGACTATTGATTACTTAACAGCTGGGAAGCGTATAAGTAAAAACAGAGAGAGAGAGAGAGAGAAGAGAGAGAGAGAGGGAGAGAGAGAGAGAAAGATGGGACAGTAAAAATAGCAGACTGGAATCGTAAGAATGTCGGAATGAGCAGCACTGTTCTCTGCCACAATCCACACCACCCACCTGCCACGCCTTTTTGACCAGGACCGGGCTTCCAGCAATGTGACAGCCAGATTTGTATTTGCTTTTGCCCGTTTTCTTCGGGGGTCAAGTCCCTTAATGACGTTGCGGCAACTTTTTGACTACATGGTGTTTACTGTTTGACTTGGCTAGTTGGAAATGTGCCAAAGTTCATTGTACTGCCTCTGTGGCAGTTCCAATAGATCCAATTTGCCATCGAATATACTCTAAGAAATGCATCGATATACATTTTATTTGAGTTTAAGAACGGTCTTAAAATAACAAGAACTACTAGAGTTTTGTATACCTTATAACAAGCACCTACATGATTTATCATGTTTGGTTTTTAGACAGATCTTAAAATATATGATTTTCATACTACCTCAGGAGAAATGATAATTGTGCGTCACATTATCTTCACTTTTTTCAAAACTTTTCTTTCTCGATTTTTTAAAATATTTTTTTAAATAGGTAATTGAAATATTAATCTAATACTTTTTTCGGTTGGTATTTATTTTGTTAAGAAAATATTTCTTTGAAAAAAATCTTCATATAGAATTGATATTTGTGCAAATTAACTAATTTAATGAAGTTAATTTTATTAATTAATATGAAATAGCTTCGCCTTTTTGTTTTTTAACCAACTTCAATCGGCGGGGCATCGCAATTACTAAGTTTTCTAATGTTCTCTTCTCGATAGATGCCCAGTCCTGGACAATGGCCGTTTTTAAGTCCTTTAAGGACTCAAATTGCCTTCCACTCTTATAAACCTTTGCTGACAGTATACCCCAAAGGTCCCCAATTGGATTTAAGTCCGGACTTTTGCTGGCCACTGCAATAAGGGGATATTTTTTGACTTGAAAAACCTTATTGTATGCATTGCAACATGTATAGGAGCGTTAACCTGTTTAAATATCCAGTCCTAATCATGGAACCCCTGCTTTCAAGCAGATTCCCATACCTTTGCGCACTTGTTCGGCTCGGCACATAGCAAATGATAGACTTTCCAGCAGAGCTACATTCCGCCTATCCCATCAGAGAGCCACCACCAAGGGTCCGCTTATGGCAAGTCTGCCGGAGATGTCTTGAGTCAACCCAGTACAAATTGAACTTTTTTTCATCACTGAAAACCATTTTTTTAAGCTCGCTGTCCAAAAACTTAAAGTTTTCATAAACGGCAAGCCTTATGCCGATGCAACCGCTTTGGTTCCTCACCTTTGCGGTATATTTGAGGTGCAACTCATTTCGGCAAACCTGTTGCCCCCCTGCCTACTTGTTGGCAACTTCAAATAGGTTTATTTTGGGCCCAATTCATCGACTTAGACGCTGCCATCGCTCTGATATGTCTTTTAGTGCGCGCATCAACTTTTGATACGGCTCCTTTGCGTTTGTTTTGAGCGTATTTCAAATAGTTTGCGACTGTATATCGGTGCAGGTTTAATGTTTTGGCAATTTCAGCTTCCTTCTGCCTGTTACATACTTTTGCACAAAACCATTATACCCTTTTTTCCCATTTTCAATGGGATCAGGGTATAATAAACTAAAAACGGATCAACGATAGTTTCCGATTTAACAAAATATGTTGCCTATTTTTAGGCGCTCGCATATTTTCATTGCATATATATATTTAATTTAATAATAAAAATAAAATAAAATAATAATAAAATTTTGAATATAGTCGGATTTTTCTATCAACATCTTAAATTTGTCACCCAAAAATTATTAATGAAAATAATACAAGCCATACGAACGAACTTAAACTATAAAAAAATTTTTTAAAAACAATATAATTCAATTCAGATTATAGTCGTGCATTAGATTGAAAAAGTGCTTAAGCCATTTAAGCGAGCATTCGAAAACAAGGAGTGTACAAAACAATCAGTTTTATTTAAATTTTTTATTTCATCCTGGCAATCCCGGCAGGACATTAGTTATAAAATTATTTTATTGCCATCGATGTTTCACACGTGTTCAAATTTTGAAGTCGATCGTACGATGCGATGTTGTGTTGTTTGTTGGGGAAAATAAAGGTGTATCTATAAGTTTGCAAACACATTAGTAGTCATTTCAACTTTGTTTTGAACAGAACAGAATATAGAATAACTAATATGTTTTCGTAAACAACAGTGACTTCGATGATATTGTGGACAGCCTTTAACTTCAAAAAAGCTCACTCAGAATGAACTTTAATTATTCAGAATTTTTACATCAAATTGAATTTTGGCAATGGAAATGTTAAATACACTTAAGCTTTATGTACAATTTAGATGCCCGAGTCCCAGTGCTTGGTCCATTCAATTTCATCCAGACGGTTAAGATCCAGCTTCCAGATGGCGCCATTCTTATTGGTCTCAATGGCCTTGACAAAGTTCTTGGCACATGCCAACGATGTCTGTGTGGGAAAAGCTAGGAGCTTCTCGGCCACACGTGGCTCGACATCCAGCCAGGAGTTGAATTTGTGCACCAATGTGGTGTCAGTAATGCCAGGATTTATAGAATAGACCGTTACGCCGGTTATAGGTGCCAATCTCTGTTAGAAACCAAGGAATTACCATCTGTTGATTGGAATAGAAATTTCTATTGCTCAACTTACCGCAAGGGAGCTGGTAAAGCTCAAGGCAGCCGCCTTTGAGGCAGAGTAAACAGGCACCTGGTAAATGGAATTGAATCCTGTCACTGAGCAAATGTTGGCTATAACGCCACCTGGTCCACCCTTGCGCTTATCCCAGAACTCCATGATAGCAGTTGTGGTATTCACAGTACCAGTGAAATTCACTGCAATGGTGCGCTCAATCTGATGATCGTCCAGAATGCCAGCTCCATTGACGAGCAAATCAACTGTCTTCAGCTTAGCGAAGATTGTCTTCAGCAGCTTGACACTTTCTGCCACCGGTACTGTAACATCGTAGGGATAAAAGGATACGGTCACCTTGGGATTAATCGCCTGCAGCTCAGCAATGGCAGCCGGATTCTCAATGCGATCAAGGATCACTAGGTTCTAAACAGAAAAACGCACTTTAACATAAACATTACTCAAAGTTTTTTGTGAGTTAAAATTCACCTTGGGACCACTCTTGACAATCTCGCGATTGGTGTTCAGTCCAATGTCACCGAGACCAGCGACAAAGATGATATTCTTGCCAGCGATAAACATTCTAAGTCAGTGATGCTTCAAATCAATTAACCTGATTCGGCAGAGAATTTAAGACTCTGTGTAAGTTTAGCAAGTTGATGCCTTCTATTAATAGGTGTATCTGTTATCTGCTGATTTTTGGTTTTTGAGTATTTCTTAAACTGCCTTATCGTGACGATGACGCTCTCGCAGCACTGTCCGACTATTGCTTTGATCTATGTTTGTTTTGGTTATTTTCCAGTCAAAAGTTTGTGATGCTTTTAAGTACTACATTTTATTTATTTAGTTTTTAACAAAATGTTTGTCAAATAAAGTTTTCTACTAATATTCGAAGCTCTTACTCCACTTGTTAACAAGATAATTTAAATTTCAGCAGCTCTGAGCTTTATTTCATCTGAAGTAGATTTTTAATTCTTCTTTTGTCTTATTACACATATTTTTTTTATGCACGCGCCACTTATTCGATTAGATTTTTTATAGCTAATTTAAATGAAGCACATGTGAAAAGGTCGTTTAAAAAACAATCTTTAATCAGTTTTAAAACACCATACTCCCTTAATAGAATCTTGTCTCCTTTAGTTATCAGACTTACTTTCTGTTAAGGATAATGAGATGATGCACCTGCAACTGGTCCGGTCTGCCTGCGTCCACTGGTATGACAGTAATCAGTGCATTTTGTATGGTAACCTTCTTAAATACTTACATACACATCTAAGGCTTAGCTTTAAGTAATGTAATGCTCTGGTGTAAATATAGCAAAATAAATAGGTGGCCCACTGAATGCATTAATGCAATGCCACAAAAGGTACAACAAAGCGTTGAGCATTGAGATTGAAGAGAGACCGAAGAGCCCTCTCTGCGCGCACTCTTAAAGACTTGACTCGACCTTCAACGAATGTCAAAGCAATTTTTACACAATTGTTGGGATCGCAAATTGAGCATCGTGTGTTAGATTTGCATATGCCGAACGGAGCGTTAGGTATAACATATACTGATCGAGGGCGTTGAGAGTGGGAATATTATAGAATACATATATATGACAGGTACATATTTATATGTATGAGCTTATTAAAACCACATGTAGACAAGCCCACAAATAAAAAACTGACGATTAAGAGTCTTGCAATACTGTAAGGCATATTAACACATAATAGCAATTGATATTCTATAAGTTTCCATTGTTATTGTTTAATTTTTCGCGTTCTATTTTAGAATTTATTGAGGTTTTCAATAGACTGAACTCGTCTTTAGTTAAATACCAACAATAACAATTAAGAAGGCTCTAGTCGAGAAATCCCGACTAGACAATACCCTGATCTCTATACTTTACGCGTACAGTCAGTGCTTGCAAGTATGTGTGCGTGTGTGTACGACCATACTGCATACTGCATACTCAACTTCAAGGTTCCATATCTCCGGTGTTCCTCAACCGATTTTAATAAAAATTTCAGTGATTGTTATTATTTTGATTAATAATTTAAATGTTATCTAAAATTTTTTCAAATTCAAGATTTTATTGTTATCGATCCCATGTGTATATCGGAAACGGGATGAGTTATCGAAAATCGAAAACAAACTTGTACTGCCTAGGGATTAGGCGAGCTTAAGTTCGAAATCTGGAGTCTCTAGCTCTTATAGTATCATAAAAATGATGAGCAAGGAAATTATTTTTATACCCTGATCCCATTAAAAATGGGAAAAAAGGGTATCATGAAGTTGTGCAAAAGTATGTAACAGGCAGAAGGAAGCATCTCCGACCCCATAAAGTATATATATTCTTTATCAGCATCAACAGTCGAGTCGATATAGCCATGTCCGTCTGTCCGTCTGTCCGTCTGTATGTATGAACGCGTCGATCTCAGAGACTATAAGAGCTAGAGACTCCAGATTTCGAACTTAAGCTCGCCTAATCCCTAGGCAGTACAAGTTTGTTTTCGATTTTCGATAACAAATCCCGTTTCCGATATACACTTGGGATCGATAACAACAAAATCTTGAATTTGAAAAAACTTTAGATGGCATTTTAATTATTAATCAAAATAATAACAATCTGTGAAATTTTTATTAAAATCGGTTAAGAAACACCGGAGATATGGAACCTTGAAGTTGAGTATGCAGTATGCAGTATGGTCGTACACACACGCACACATACTTGCAAGCACTGACTGTACGCGTAAGGTATAGGGATCAGGGTATCGTCTAGTCGGGATTTCTCGACTAGAGCCTTCTTACTTGTTTACTAATGTTAATTGGATAACATATTTCAATTAGTTGTCATAACCATTTAATTAACCGTAAAAAAATAAAAAGATTTTGACGTCTACAGTCTATATGCTCCTAAATCATTTTAGAGGTCGTCTGCCTTGGTGGTCTGTTATCAAGCTTCAGTTAAATGTTTTCGAATCCAAATCATACCAGTTCCAAATAAGCTTCATTAAGCTTTCCTATTAAACGTAACAAAGTGTTGCCAGCCACAACCAAGGCTATAATATTTAATAAACTATTTATTGTTTGTACATGATATCAATCTTGATTCTTAATCTGATCAATAATGGCGACCTTTCTTATCTGACTTGTAAAAATGATTAAAATTTTTACAAATAATTCGAATTAATTATAATTAGAACACAATTTGTGTCTATATTTGTATATATTTTATGACCATTAAATAATTATTGCTTTATACCCCTTTAATTTCAAATATATAATATATATATATAATTTCCTTTTAAGTATACATAACAGAGAATCAAGTTTTGAGAATTAAGGCACAATTTGATCCGGAGCATCACAAGCGAGGTGCTAGGGGAATGGAAAGAATCAACGTGCCATTTCACACACACTCGACACACCTCGCTATACCTATTACAATGGTTCTTGGTGCAAGTATTATGGGTTTGTGGGATAGGGTGAAAAGGGGAATAGGAGTGCTATAAATGTGACGTTAACTGTGGGGAGGAAGTCTGGACAACGATGCAACATTTCAACGTCATCTTCTTGAAGCTTGGGCTTAATTTGCTTTGACTTTTAGCAATTTGCATAAATATCACCAGCACCATAAATATCACAACCAAGAGTCAGAGTCGGCTCTTCTAGATATTCTTGTGGCATGTTCTTGTTGTTGCTGTTGTTATTGTTGTTGTATTGCATTTGTTATGATTTCTGTATTCTACGACAATAACAATAACAATCACAACGAGTGCAAAGAACCCGAGCAAAAAGCAAAAGCATTTGGCATTGGAAATTTTCACAGCAATGACGGCAGCAGAAATCCAAAACAGAATTATGATTTCTCTTCTATGGGGGCGGCACAAGGCAATGGCAATAATTTACCATCACCACCTTGATTCGTTAGGAAGACTGAAAATAAAAATAAAATATGGTAATGATTCGACAAAAGACGTACTATCCCAAAGGATAATGTCTGACATGTAAAAGAAGATGCACATATAAATAAATATGTATATACTATATAGTATGTATGTGTCGAAATAAGTAAAGTAATGGCGTTATTTTATTGCCAATTGACTCTAGACTCTAGTGTATTTAGTGTGTAAGCGTAGAGAAGATTGCAATCGAGACTCAGAAGCAATTTACAGATACTGTTATATGGACAATGTACATATTTATATAAGTAAATGTCAATGAGAATTTAGTACTTTCGTAAATAACAACTTCAATATTAAATATTATAAAGTACAACCCATTAACGCCCTATTTCATTTTATATTAATGAAATATTTTAATTTTATGTTTATTTTTTCAGCGTTGGCAGAGACGGTGGTTTGTACTATACGATGATGGTGAGCTGACATATTCCGTGGATGATTATGTAAGTATTTTTTAAATCCCACTTATAAGCATTTCAACCTTTTTTGGCGTAGTTTAAGAAAAATCTATTGATTTTAATCTAACAAATATTAGTTCCAAAAATTTGTAATGACAAAAGTTTTTTAAATTTTTCATAACGTCACTTTGATAAATCTAAAAATAAGTTATGCTTCATATGTTAACATATTTATGTTTCTATTTAACAGCCTGAGACAGTCCCACAGGCCTGTATTGATATGACCAAAGTGCTCGAAGTGAGCAGTGCCGAAGAGGTGACCGGCCATACAAACTCGATTGCCATAACAGCGCCGGAGCGCATAACCTTTGTGAAGGGCATCAGTCCGGAAGAGTCGCAATGGTGGCTCAATATATTGACAGCCTTTCCCAAGGCGAAGGGTCGTCACAAGCGCAGCTCCACTCTGCCAGGTGGCCAGATCAGTTGTCTGCGGCAATCGACCAATGTGGACATGGCTATTAAGTTGGGCAACCGCCATAGCTCCTATCACAAAGATACTCTAACGTCCTCGCAATCAGCTGGCAATCTTTTGGGTAACCTGAATGACTCCAGTTCAACCAATACGGTTAGTTTAACTGTTACTGGGAATGTCACGAACGATGATGAGGACGATGGTGTCGAAACTGGTGAGGATGATGAGGATGAGGAGGATGAACATCAGCAGCAGCAGCAGCAACAAGTGTCCAGAAAGTCAAAAGTAACATCTTCATCCAGCTGCCATGGCGGACAGGATGAGAACAATCGAAATGCGGGTAACGAGATCACAAATCGAGGTGAGTTTGGTACTAGATAAACATCGGAAAAATTATGAAATAAGAGAACAAATATTAGAGAGTTACGAAAGTAACCCTAATTTAACTTAAATAGCAATCAAATGAAAATGAAAACAATAACTAAAAAGCGATTCACGATGAGTAAACAGTTTAAACTGCAACAGCTTTTAATCATTTATTGAGTGAAAAATTCACATTACAGTGATTGATAATGCTTGCTTTCCAAATGATGAAAGAAACTGATTTATTTAGGTTAAATTAAATTTAAAAAATATCCTCATTGATACAGTAAAATTATGATCAGTGTTTAAGGCTATCACTAATCAGTTTACCAAAAGACTTCTTGTTAACTCACAACAAACAACAACATTTTGCTCACACATAAAAACCTACACGCCAAACATCGAAACACATTCATCCATAAGTAGTAGTAAGTATATAACTATATGTGAATGGATATATTATAAAGATGATATTTATTTGATATTTTATTTGCACAATCTGCTTTATGATTGTGTATTCATATATTCCACATCCCGCTTGTACCAAAGCATTTTGTGGTTTTTGTTTTAGTACCCTATCTAAATGTCTTATAAGTTTGTAGCCAATATTATAACAAGTTGGTGGGCTGTAGAATGTATTTTTGATAGGGATTATGTGTTAATGCGTATGTTTATTTTTAATGATACTAATAAGTAAGTAGCATTAGGTCACATTCATACTTATATTAAGCAAGTGTATATAATGTTCGACCTGCGGAAAGACTTTGCTCTTGTTTTCGTTTTCGTTTTTTTGTTTAATTCTTTGCTGCCCTCTTTGTATCTGCTGCTATAATTTTTATGATCATTTATGGCTTGCAGCAATCAAAATTATCAAGCACAGCCCAGACAGAATTGTTTTCTCTCTCTCTCTGTCTCTCTTTCTCTCTCTCTCTCTCTCTCTCTTTCACCCTCTCTCTCTCTCTCTCTCTCTCTCTTTCGCTCTCTCTCTTAGCTGGGTGGCATGAGGGAGGCAACGCGTTGGATGCCATAGGGGGTTTGTGGCACGGGAGAGGGGTGGACGATGCGTGCAGCTAGTTAAAAGAGCCAGCTACGAAATTAACCTTGAATTCACACACAGTAACAACAACTCAACCCAAGTCAAGGCAACGCGGCTGAAGCTGATGCTGGAGCTGAAGCAGCTTCTTCCCAGCTTCCTACTTAATGGTAGGCTTCATAAATTTTCTTTAGATGCAGACACACACACACACAAACACAATGGCCCAATGGGCCTCCCTTTTGCAAAGGTAACTCGCTAAGCGATCGAGTTCGGTGCTCAGAGCTAACTTTAGATGGGGCTCAGTCGGGTAATTGCAGTTACTGTGAATGTTCTCACATACATACATTGCTGCAGGATACTTGTTCATGGAAAAATGATATTCACGCTTAAATTATAGTGTATCCACATCGTTCCTTTTGCTTTTCTGTGAGTTGTTGGCCCAAAAGACACACACATAGCTGCTGGCTTTGTCTGTTGCTCGTTTCTGGTTAAGTTCCTGCTGTTCCGCGTAGATCCTCACACAAAGTACAGGACTTGTGGCACACACATCAAATGTCAATATTTAAGAAGTTGATAAATTGCCAGATGAATACAACGAATGCGAAACGACTTTAACTGGCCGGGTTCTTAACCTACGCCAAGTTGAAACACAACACAGCAATCTTGTTCAAACCCAAAACTCAAATTAAAGCAGGGAACATGAGCTATAAGTATTGTGTGCTGTAAATACGTATTTCAAAAATAGTATAATAACTAATGTATTTAAAAGATGTTTGTTCAAACTTCTCGACTTTAAGGAAAGCTGTTTTCTACCCAAAAACAAAAAAAAACAGCTATTATGTAAATTAAATTAAAATCTTTTTGCTTTCGAGGCAGTTTTCTCAATTCTAAGTCATAGTGTTTATTGCAAGACCTGTACTCGCATTCAGACATTATTCACACCCAAACGCTTTAAGCGTTTTGAGTAAGGTGCAGTTGGGAGCTGACACAAACTAATTACATTACATCAAACAACCAAATTGTGCACCAAATGAGGCAATTTATTGGCCTGGCCAGAAACTTTCTGAATGGGAATAGCATTTGGCTTGGCTTAGCTTGGCTTGGCGAAAGCTCTTAAAATGCACAACGACAAAGATTGTAAACTGTCTACACCTAATAGCCGCCGGCGGTCAGGCAAACTTAGGCGGCAAACACTGCATTTTTTTTATTCATTCTGTGTTTTTTTCTTCTGTTTTTGTGTTTTGTATTTTGTGGCTAGGGCTAGTGGCAAGACCAGGTCCGGCACTTGATAGTCCCCTCTGGACACATAGACCTGAACAAAGAAACGGACATGTTGCCTCTATTTGTTGTTGTTGTTGCTGGGAGTACGTGGTGGAACGTGTATTCGGCGAGTTTCACGGCAGTTGCCACAAACTGAATAATTACAGTGCAAATAAATCTTGCACATGATGCAGTCGAAGAATAGGCCACAAAGACAGCCGAATAGTTTGTGCCGCAAGCTGGGAAAAAAAAACCTTTAAGATTATGCTATTATTTAAAGTGACAAAATACAGTTGCGAAATTTGCATTAAAAACCTAAAGTATAGGTGTTAAATTATAATATGTTTACTTGTTCTAAGTATCAGTTAGACTTAAGCTACGTAATTACTCTTATATACTCTCAAGTAGTTGCCAATTTCTGACCGTAAAAGGCACAGGGACAATTATTAATTGTTAATTTGAAATAACATCTACTTCGTTTCATGCCACAATTAATAACGATTTTTATGCAGAATGCAAAATGACAGAGTTGGTTCAATATAGTACTATATATGTAGTGTGTAAGTATGTAGAATCGAGAAGGGGCGGGGCGGATACACTTTACATCGATAGATAACGATGCAAGTTGTGCGATTTACGAGAGACTACAGGAGTTGGTATAACAGGAGGGAAGGAGGGGTAAAGACTGCAGACTGCAGACTGCTGGGCCACCAATAACCAATCAATATTCATAAAAGTAACGAGTTCGTTTACTGGCCAAGAAGCCAAACTGAATTTATGCAACGTTCGTTGCCTCAGTTAGAAATTATTCAAAGTCATCGTGTGAGGGGTGCCCAAGGCTGTCAACCTAGCCAAAAGGAGAGGGGATCAAAAGGAAAAGAGAAGACATTCATATTGCAAGAAGGCAATTTTCATTTTCATTGCCCAAATGAACTTGCAATTTGATTATTTATGATAGCAAGGCGGAGTTTCAGGCCGGTTTACCCTCTTATGTACACAGGAAGCTATCTGTTTATGATTGAGTGGATTGTTCAGAGCTAAACTAAACTGTCTGCGCTAATTATTCAAATCTGTTTAATTAAAAAAACAGCACAAAAGCTGGCAAGTTCTTTATCAAGCAAAAAAAACCTTTAACCAGCAAGTAAAATCCGATTAAAAATGTACTCAAAGCAATTTAAACGAGTAAGAAGGCTCTAGTCGAGAAATCCCGACTAGACGATACGGGAAGAGTTATCGAAAATCGAAAACAACTTGTACCGCCTAGGGATTAGGATTAGCTTAAGTCTGGAGTCTGTAGCTCCATATATATAGTTCTGAAACCGACGCGTTCATACATACATACAGACAGACAGACAGACGGACGGACGGACAGACGGATATGGCTACTTCGACTCGACTGTTGATGCTGATCAAGAATATATATACTTTTGGGGTCGGAGATGCTTCCTTCTGCCTGTTACATACTTTTTACAGATTGTCATTATTTTGTTTATTAATTCAAATGCCATCTCAAAGTTTTCCAAATTCAATATTTTGTTGTTATCAATCCCATATGTATATCGGAAACGGGAAGAGTTTATGTTTCAAATCTGGAATCTCCAGCTCTTATAGTCTCTGAAATCGACGCGTTTATACAGACAGACGGACGGACGGACAGACGGACTTGGCTATATCGACTCGACTGTTGATGCTGGTCAAGAATATATATACTTTATGGGGTCGGAGATGCTTCCTTCTGCCTGTTACATACTTTTGCACAAAACTATTATATCCTTTTTATCCATTTTTAATGGGTTCAGGGTATAAAAAATTAAGGAGCTTTTATTATAATTATATCAAAACAACTTTTAAATACTATATTAAGTTCACCTAAGTATAAGGTTTCAGTGTTGCATAGTTTATTGTTGGTACACAGTTTCTTTTCTCTATTTGTCTGCTCTAGAAATGGCTGTCAGTATGTATAATATCCATAAGTATTATACATTCCATTGCACAAAATACTTACAAACAAACATACATACATAAATAGTCTTATAGCTTTTCAGACTGAAAGTGTAATCAACGCCGACGTCGTCGTCTTCGTCTTTGCTCTTCGTTGGTTAGTCTTTAGCAACTAAGTAGGACCGACAAGACGGCCAATTAAAGGCATACCCCACCATTTAGCACAGTAACCTTGAACCTGCTCGCTTGCTTGCAGGCTGGCTAGCTTGAGTTAGTCACTTCAAGCCCAAAGGCAACCGCTTCGCGTTGTCGGCAACATGATCCAACACTGACGCTTCAAGAAGTTCACAAAGCAAAGAAGTCTTTCATTTGGGTTAATTTTTGTTATAAATACACTACTAATGAAATTTATACACAAAATATTTTCAAATAAAGATTTTGAAAGTGTTTAAATTTTGAAAAGAGGCTTTAAAGAGTAGTTGGATTTAATTTGTAAGTGTTAAAAGTTACACTAATATATATCCTTACTCTTTAAAAAAAAAAAAAAACCTAAAAACAATATTTCTAAATTAGTCAACCTTTTAATTTCAAGAGTAAACAATCTTCGGCCTGTTGTCTTACTTTATATTTTTTGATTTTTAACTTTTTTACACTGAGCGAGCCAACAACTCAATAATCAAGATAAATGCAACGAATTCGATTGGCCAAAAAAAAAATATATATATGTTGTGGCCTCAAGAGTTCAACCTGTTCGACTGACCGAGAATTGATGCGCACTCAAAACGCAGACTTGGAGGGGGAGTTTTTTGTTTTTAATGGCCAGACAGAGTCGGAAATTCGTATCATAATCATAATAAACCTAAACAGGTATCCGCACGAGAGGACCTGAGGACAAGGGCACATCTAAATATATATTTTGTAATCATATATATTTATGGGACAACTTTAGACAGCAGCAACAGTATCAACGTTGCCGTGATGTTGATGATTTTTTTTTTTTATTTCTTGTATACCCAATGGATCGCTGGACTCGTTTGGGTGTTAATAAAATTATGGCACTACGCATCTCACTCACTCCCTCTCTTTAGTTTTTTTCTTTCTTTTTTGTCCGGAGCTGTGCGAGAGAACTTGTTCGCTTTATCGCGCATCTCTTTGGCAGAGAGAGAGAGGATCCTCTTACCATTCAACCCGTTTTAATAATTTTATTATATTTGCACACAAATAAGTAACCGTGCCACAATTTTATGGCTTTATGGCCGGCATAAATATATCTAGGGAATATATAGAGCCCGCACTACCCAAAGATGGCTAATACCAATTTTACTGATATTGTTAGCTTATTGCCCATAGACAAAGTCGTTTATCAGTGCACTTAATGAAATGAATTGCTAAATGTAAGAGGGTAATAAAATTATAGACAGCAGTAAACAGTTAATTTAATTACTTTTTCTTACTAACCCTGGAAACCCTATAAACTTTGTTCGATCTGACTTACCTAAGAGACACTTAAATTTATTACTTGTATAATGACTACTAAAGCGTATGTATTAATTCTCCCTATTTTAACCCTCCTTTTGCAGTTTCCCAACCCACTGGTTGTCTGCTGATCGAGGACATGCGACGCGATGAGAAAACGATCAAGGACATTGCCAACACGATAACAAACCTAAGTCAACAGCAAAACAAACGTTGGTCAACGGCCGTCAACAATGCGCTGAATAATCAACATCAACATCATTACCAATACCAGACATCGCGTGATGAAACCGATTTTCAGTTGACAACCAACGGCAAATCACTGAATGCGGCCAATGAGCAAACGCTTGTCAATCTGAGACCAAAGTCATTACCACTGGCGGCCAATTCGACGCCAGCGATTGTGTCCGCAATAGTCAAGAAAATACCCACAGTGTTAGTCTCCCAACAACAACAGCAGCCTAAGCAACAACAAGTGGAGAGTGGAAAGGGTGGTAAAGTTGGCAACCGATTGCAGCTGCATTTGAAACCCGCTAAGCATTATCAGCACGAACGTGGCGATCCCGATGGTGGCTGTAATCTAGACGAGCTGTGCGCCAACTACATGGCCAAATCAGATGAGCTTCGTGCCGTCAACAAGTCCAACAAATGTACAGCTAAGCCACCGGGCAAAAGTGTCGAGGAAGCTTTGAATGCCAAAAAGGGCTGGCTAATGAAGCTGGACAACCGAACGGGCGAGTGGAGCAAACATTGGTTCACATTAAGTGGTGCGGCACTCTTCTACTATAGAGATCCGCTGTGCGAGGAACGTGGCGTACTCGATGGTGTTCTGGATGTCAACAGTCTTTCCACTGTAGTCGAAGAGCCTAATGCTACCAAACAGCATGCCTTTCAGCTTATCACCTGGGATAAGCAGCGTCTCTTTTTGGCTAGTCTATCGCCTAGCTCTAGAAACAATTGGTTGGCCGTGTTGCGAGTAGCAGCAGGATTGCCCCAACAACTGGAAAGTCCGTCGCCAACAACTCCGGTGACTCCGAACACATCGTCCATCCTTAAACAGAGCGATATTGAGCAGGACTTCATCAAGGCGCAGTTGAACAGCTCTAGCCCAGCTACTTCTGGTACGCCTGCAAATGCACCTCACTTCTCCTCCGACGAGGAGTACCGCACTGCCTCCGAGGGTGGCCGAAGGGATAGCCTGGACTGGGGCTCACCTCTGTCGCCATCTCCCCCTGTATTAAGAAGTTGCCTGCGTAATCGCAGTCTGGCGAGTCTACACAAACGAAGTCGAAGTTCGCCACCTAGCTCACGTCGCAGCACAGTGGATAGTGTAGCCAGCGATGAGCTACCCTTGATGGTTGTACCGGAGGAGATACGATCTGATCGCTCTGAGCTCAAACAACAATGCGAAACACTGCGCACCGAGGCCAAGTTGAGGGAGACGCGTATGTCGGAGTTACTAACGACATTGCAGCGAACCGAGCAGGAGCTAACAGCCCGACTGCAAGAACAGCAACAGCAACTCAATGGGGAATTGGCCAATGCCAAACAGAGTGCAGCAGAACTGGTACACAGTCTGAGTCTTCAACTAACCGAGAGTCAGTGCAAGATCAAGCAGCTGGAGGATCGTCTAGCACAAGGCATCGAGGAGAACGAGAGTTTGTACAAGAGACTACGCGAGTTGCAGACGGACAATAATCAGGTGGCCGGCTTAAGTAATCTACAGCGTCACAAAATGAAGCGCATGGACTCTTTAAGTGATCTGACCACAATCAGCGACATTGATCCTTACTGCCTTCAACGAGATTCTCTCGCCGAGGAGTACAATGAGTTACGCAGTCGCTTCGAGAAGGCCGTAAATGAAATACGTGCAATGAAGCGGGAACTCAAACAGTCACAGAATCAATATGACGCCCTGGAATTGATACAGACAGCGTTGCAACAGAAACTGGAACGTTGCCAAATGGAGGATGGGGCACAGTTGCAATTGATGGCAGCACGCATTCAGGACCTAACCATCAAATATAGTACATCCGAGCGTCAGGTGCGAGCACTGAAGCAGAAGTTGGCTAAGTCGGAGCGAAGACGTTCGCTCTCATTAAAGGGCAAGGAGCAACTGGAGCTTAAGATAACTGAGCTGCAAAGGGAAACCCTGGAACGAAGGCCGGCCGAGATCAGTAGCAGCAGCACTATTACCTCATCCAGTAGCGAGTCTAGCAGTCAATCTTCGCCGTTGAACTCTTCATCTCATTTGGTACAGCGTCTACATAGTCTAGAGCATGTGCTTCTTAGCAGCAAGGAGCGACTGGAGCAGAGT
This sequence comes from Scaptomyza cyrtandrae, assembly GCA_035044605.1. Lineage (NCBI taxonomy): Eukaryota > Metazoa > Arthropoda > Insecta > Diptera > Drosophilidae > Scaptomyza > Scaptomyza cyrtandrae. Next base: position 1,238,983 of record JAWNNS010000637.1, read on the forward strand.
CTAACACAGTTGCAACATCTTCGTGCCGGACAGCGAAGCCGTCGTTCTGTTTCTCCTCTGAATGAGCGCAAGGATGGCCTTAGGCAGTTGGAGCGCGCTTTAACCGAGACCTGTGTGCTGGTCAGTGAGCAAATGGAACTTTCCTGCCTGCAGGAGTCTTGTCACAATTGCTGTGAGCTGCGGCAACGTGTCGACAAGTTGTCTACCCTCCAACAGCAAACGGAGACGGATCTCCAGCGCAGCGAACAGTTGCTGGAACAGCGGGAGAATGAATTGGCCTTGGCGCTGGAGAAGTGCGCCAATCAGGAGCAGGAGCAACAACAGCTGCTTACACAGCGCAACGAGCTAACCGAAGAGCTGGAACGACAACATGAGCGCTGCAAGCGTATGGAGAAACGTCTCGATCTGTTGGAAAGGGAGCACGGAAAGCAACTTGAATGCCTGCGAGAGGTCTATCGACATGAGCACGCCAATGTCGCCGATGAGCAGAGTTTCCGCAAGCGATATCAGACAGAAATTGAACAGCTGAGGGTAGGGCAGATATTTTGGGAATTCCTTTGCATTTTCCACTAACATATTCTATTTAAACTCCTATTCTAGACACTTTGCGAGAAGGGTCTTAGCGCCATGGAGTCCTCGCATCGTCGACTTATCTGCGATATGGAGGAAAAGCACAAGATGGAAATAGAGCGACTGCTGGCCGAGAAAGAAACGGCGTTGGCTGAGGAAACGCAAGTAAGAGCTCATTAAACGCCCACATTCATCTTTTTCTAAACTACCCTTTAATTTCAGGCTACATTGGCTGCTTTAGATGCCATGCGGAAAGCCCATCAGAGCGAGGTGCAACGTGAGGTATCACGCTTCAAGGCGGAATTCCTGCGTCAAGTGCAGCGTGGCGAACACATGCGTGGAGATGGCGCTAAGCCGCTCAAGGAGTAAGTGATCCCTTACTAATGAAGCTTATACGTCTTAACACACTTAACTTCCACAGAGAGGAGCTCGATGAACTGCGTTTGGAGATTCTGTCGTTTTCCGAGAAATACTCGATCAAATGCGTGGAAAACGCTGCACTAGAGGAGAAACTACATCTAGCCAATGGCAAGCTGAGGCATTTTCAGCAAATGCAACAATTGGAGCTAAGGCAAGTTGCAGAAAAAACCCGTTTAACTGTATCGCATCGTAACCCTTTCTCTCTCTTTCAGAAATCAACAGTTTCGCGCCCATTTGGCCTCCGATGATCCTGGCAGCGATGTTCACTTTGTACAGGGCCTGACAAGAGGATCAAAGGAGGATGCTGGCTGCCAAGATAGCGAGGTAAGCATAACTTAACAATATACCTATCTAACGAATGTATGAATAAACACTACCTGTAACTAACACTAAATTAGTGCAACCTGAAACAAAAACTAATACACTTTGTTACCATCTTCCGCAACAACAACAACAACAATAAATAATAAAAAAAAACACACACACAACATCACAACCAAACCAAATCAAAAATAAATTTAAAGCCTGTTAAGTGCGCACTACAAACAACAACAAGAACAACAACAGCAATAGACCCAGACACTGAGCTCGTAGCGGAGCTAACGCGAGCCCCCAACAAGAACAACAACAACAACAATAATATGGAGAAAAACCTGTTTGTGATACCCTCCCATAAGCTAAGTCATTGCCCAGATGCGTCTGCCGCAAACATTTCTGATAATACCGGCAACAATATCGAACTCGAACTCGATCAAGAACTCGATTATGATCATGAATATGAGCCGTGCTACAAGCCCAGCGATATATTTGCCATATATCAGAATCGTTTATGTTTTCAAGGTAAACGAAATGCATTTCACATTTCCATCCTCTCTCTCTTTCTCTCTCTATCTTCCTCTGTTTCCCCCTTTTTATCTCTCCTCACCCACTTATACACTCTGCTCTGTGAACTGCGCACCGATTCGAATTTGAATAGAAAAAACACTCTTTTTCACCTTCTGCAAACATTTGTATCTTTCACTGTCGCTGTTTCTCGCTCTCCCTCTGCATATCCTATTTTGTAATGATCTTTCTATATGTCCTTGTCAACTTTAATTTTTTATTTTTTTTTTTTGGGTATGGAGTAGCCATTAAATATAAGATAACACTTGTAGGCTTTCCATTAACACTGCACACCAACACTTACACACATTTATGTATAATCATTAAAACCAAGCCATCAGGATTTGAACAGATTGGTCATTAAACGTCTTTGAACTTTATATTTTCTTTAGGTCTAAAAGGCAACTCGACGTTTGGAAAGAATCTACGCAAAGTCACTGCAATTAAAACAACAAAAGCAACAACAACATCACCAGCATCATCAGCAACACCACCAACAATAATAAACCATCTGCCTGATTCAAAGGGTTCCAGTCACAAACGAATCTATAAAACGGATGCCGTTATTAACATACAGCAACAACATAACCCTGACAATGTAATCCAACAAGAAAAAGCACAATGAACAATGAACAATAAAAATCCCCTAAAAGCTAACAACAACAACAGAACCAGTGGAACAACCAAAGAATAATTAGTGCTATTAATAAATAAATTATTATAAATATTTAACATAAAAACAAAAAAAAAACACGAAACGAAACAACTTAAACCAAATGCAAAAGTCGAAAAAAAACATAAATAATGAACAATGTAAATATGAAGAAAAAAATAATTTACAACTGGTTAAATCAATCAATGTTGATGATGTTGGTGACATTAGTGATGTTGAGCAGAGCAGAGAGGACGATGTTTGAGAGCAAGAGATTGAGTTTAACAAGCCTAACAACGACTGTTCGCCCCCCTCCAGCCCATAACTGGAAGGGACGTTGAGCAATGGAAAAAACAGAAAAAAACTACTCACAACCATCTACAACAACAACAGCACTCACAACAGCAACAATTTATGTATTTATCAGCTATTCTATTCTATTATTGTATGATTATTATTATTATTATTATTATATCTGTAACATTAACCCAAACTTTCTATGTCCATTAAATGTGTCATTTACTTATGTAGTTCTTAGGTCAAATCAAGAAAAAGAACAACTAAAAACGAAAACAATCAATTTGCTCAACTATTTATTAGATGGCAAATATTGGATATATATAAGAATACATGTATGTATTTAATTTGTTGTGTTTTTGTCTATTAAATAACGAAATTCATTTTGCATATGAAAGCGTAAATGCATTACAATTATTTATAAATACAACTCTGAATATTTGTTCTGTTAACCATTCGTATTTATCAATTATCTTCATATCTGATGAAATTTTTAATCATACCATACAACAACACATTTAATATTATTTACCATTAAGTCGTTATTTGTGCAACAAAATTTAATAAAGTATACATAATTGTTTATAGTTTGATAAAGAAATGCATCTCTTATTTTTATTAAAAATAAAAAAAATTCACTTAACTTGGGCTCGTCCGGGATTTGAACCCGGGACCTCCCGCACCCTAAGCGGAAATCATACCCCTAGACCAACGAGCCAGTTGAGCGTTGGACGTCAACGAGGCCTTTTGAATCAGTGCCAACCGAAAACCGGTATTTTCATATAGGTACGCTGCAACTTATAAGTGCCTTGGACTCTATTTTAGTTTATGGGAATAATTAAAAAACACTAGCAATTTAAATAAATTATTTTTCCCAAAAACACTTTTTATATTGAGCTCGGGTCAATGCATCGGCTCGTTGGTCTAGGGGTATGATTTCCGCTTAGGGTGCGGGAGGTCCCGGGTTCAAATCCCGGACGAGCCCAAGTTGGCCATATATTTGTTAATTTTATATTGAAAATATAATTAAAATAATTTAAAAAATTAATTGCAACTTGGGCTCGTCCGGGATTTGAACCCGGGACCTCCCGCACCCTAAGCGGAAATCATACCCCTAGACCAACGAGCCGGTGCTGAGCGTGCTGCAAAATATGCAATTTAATATTTCAAAAGTATCTTTAAGGCAAAACTTTAAATGAAAAGCTTTTCATTTATATTTCGACACTGGGACAATATAAATAACGATAAAAGTTATTTATAAATCGCAAAACAGAAAAGAACAGAAAAAAATTTCATTTGTACATGTAGAAGAAGGAAAGTTTCTCCATAGCATAGCACATAAAAACAAATTGGAGACAGCGCTCGCTGTGCTTAAATGCAGTTGCAGAGCTCTTTCAGTGATCAAGATAACGAGCAATTGATGGATTCACAGAGACGCCACCAGCCCACAGACAAAGCGAGCTACGAGACCACCAAGCGAAGTAGTTGCAACAGTAGCAATAGCAGCAGCGGCAACAACATCAACAACACGTTGTATGGCCAAATAAACAATTGGTAATTGTTACTGTTTGTGCCACATTCAGACGATTGGGATTTGGATTGAGATTCAGTTGTGGGATTGCTAACATACAGACCCCGTAACATACATTCGATGGGTAGCATCGCCTCCTCCTCATCATACACGATCTACATGTGGAGTTGGGGAAGTTGAAGTCTTGAAACTGAAAGTCACACAAAAACTTGTGGGCTCAGTTGCAACAGTTAGGAGGAAGTCTGGCTTAAAGGCAGAAGAAGACTGCTTTCGGCAGTCGTGTGAAGCATAAATGGGTCCAAATTGATTCCAAATGCCCCGGGAGACCTCTTCGATAGTGGCTGCTGCTGCTGCTGTGACCCAATGGACCCTCTGGGAATCTCTTAGCAAGGATTCAGCTGCTGTCTTAGCTGCCATAATACGTTGCCAGTTTCGGACTACCAAATCTGCTTGCCTTTTTAAGGATATAACAATTTGTTCGCATCACGTTTTCTCTGCTTTCAACTATGGGGGTGTCAGACTGCGGAGCCCAAAAGAATCACATATGTATGATCACAATCTGTGTCCAAAAAAAAAAAGAGTCGCTTGCTTGCATCGCCTATAAGGAAAACCGAATGCGATGCGGCAGCGGTTCTTCCAAATTCCTGCTGTTGATATAAAATCACAAAACATTGCATAAACATTGCGGGACAATGGGCCACCTAAATGAACTGATCGTAAATTTCGGTAGTTGCTTTGCTCCAACAACAATAACACACACACACACACAACAGCTTCGATCCCGTTCTGTTCGTTCGCGTTCGCGTTTCCGTACTCGTTTCGGCGCGAGAACTGTGAGGCAATAAATTTCCCTTCTCGTTTACACGTTTACTGCTTGTGTGCAGTATCTTTCTTGGCTCTCTTTCAGGGAGCACGCCCCAAGGGACACCCTCAACCAACTACTGATTGAGATCAGTTGCGGTTTCTGTTCACAATTACAGCTTTGTTCACAGCTCAACTGTGTGGACACTTATCAATTAATTAAGGAATCAACTAACGCATCTTATTCACATGTATGATAAACGAGTGTCATTCATCATCAGCTTACCTGGAAAAAGTTTTAAATAATATACGCACAAGAAATCGAATTAAGAACCTTCCAATACTTGTATAGAAAGGTTTTGAACAAAAATCTGTTGAGCCTTGATAATGTTAACTTTTAAGTATCCAGATACGACTTTACGTTTATACGTGCGATAAGAATCGCAAAATATCTTAAACTTTATTAATTGCAGGCAGGGATTCCTTCGTTGGCTAGCCGTAGATCAAAATTGCCACATTCATGTTGCAAGTTGCTGTAGTTTCTCTTATATTGTAATTACTATGTGTGTATGTTTGTTTGTTGTTTTTGCTATTGTTGTTCTTCTTCCTTTTGTTTGCCTGGGCGTTTAGTCAAGATTATTATTTTATATTGGCCTCTTGCTAGTAGCTTGTTTGTTCTTTTTTCGAGTGGGTTGCTGCTCTTTTTGTTGGCTTTGCAATTTATTCAGCTTGCTGCCTCGTGGGTTGATCCATGCTCTTGTTGTTGTTGCTTGTGAAGTTGCAGCCACAAAAAGCATTGATCTAATAAATGCTGATGCTAAGAGATTCTGGTCTACTATGCTGCATCGACTGCAACTCAAAATTGCCCAGCTTGCGTAGTTGGGCTGATCCACTAAACAAATCGACCTACTTTCTGATGGTTTGTTTGTTGATGTTGCTACTGATTGAAATGGGTTTTTCATTTTTGTTTTTTGTTGTGGCTTTGGATAATAATGTTACAAATCAAATTTGCAATTAAATGCTGAATTCTAATTGGTAAATGCTATGTGGAACATTGTTTCATACCATGTACTTAGTAAAATTAGGTTATTTCAGCTGCAAAATGAACGGAATCAAATATTTTTTGTATTTAAACTTAACTATTTGTCTTCTTTAAACTGGATGAATAAAACGATTTTCGAACGCAGATCAACAAACAACAAAAGTTTTATACACACTTTGCTTAGCCAAACTTTAAATAAACTTCATTGTTTCGTCATTACAAAAGTTTCACAACGGTAAATGAAACAAGTAAGAAGGCTCTAGTCGAGAAATCCCAATGTCCAAATTCATGATTTTGTTGTTGTCGATCCCATGTGTATATCGGAAACGGGATGAGTTATCGAAAATCGAAAACAAACTGGTACTGTCTCTCTAGCTCTTATTGTTTCTGAGATCGAAGCGCTCATACATACGGACAGACGGACATGGCTATATCGACTCGACTGTTGATGCTGATCAAGAATATATATACTTTATGGGGTCGGAGATGCTTCCTTCTGCCTGTTACATACATTTGCACAAAACCATTATACCCATTTACCCATTTTTAATGGGTTCAGGGTATAAAAATAAAAATAGACACAGATATTTGAATTCAATACTTCGAACATTGGCGCAACTAAAGCTAAGATCCTTTGCTTACGGTTCGTGTATAAGCTAAGCGCACTTTCAACTGCTTGTCATGCCAAGCAAGAAATAGACTCTGCTATGGCAAGCAGTGCAACGCAGTTAACACACCTAAAAAGTCGTATACTGAAATTATAAGTTATACATCTTCTTATTCGACTCAATGAGAATGTAAAGTAAGAGAGGAAACCAGAGTTTCTTATTTCTGTTAACTTTTCACATTTTTCAAGCTTTTTAGCACCTATTTCCTCTCAATTCAATGTATCTTTTCGGTTATCTTCTCGGACTACCGCTATGTTTGAATTTGATTTTGCTATGTATATCGACTGCACATGCTTTGTCTCATGTACTTTTGGCACTGTCTGTTTATGCTGAAAGCCTAATTCATATTTCTCAGCATGAACACATATTAATGTAATGTGACGGTTGTCGTTGCTGAAACGCACACGCTGCTCAATGTTGTTTCGATACCCTTTATTACAATATTTAATTTATGTCAATGCAATTATTAGTATATATTAATGTTATATAAGGACAATTAATGTTGGGTATATGAATGCAAAATGCGCTTATTTTATGGTTAGTGTTAATTTGGTACTTAGTCATTTTAAAGCCTTTTCAATAAGTCATTATGACCTACCTAATTGCCAATATATAATATACATAAGCACATATGGTTTGGCCATTTAATTTTACGAAGTTCATACAAAGCTATGCTGCCTTCCCATTTTAGGCATTAGCAAGCAAATAGAACCAAAAGTCGACCACCAAACAAAACAAAGTTGAATAATGGCCGCTCACTATCTTTATCTAACGCATCGCACACTTCGTGAATGAGTTGACAAGGCAGAAGTGATACTTATTTCCCCAGGTGCTATTAATTTGAAAAATGTAAAGTTAACAGATGAGAGCGACTCTGGTTTCCTCTCTTACTTTGAATACTTTTTGATTCGACTCACATTAACATTTTTAAGGTATCCCAAAAAGTATTTACATTCTCATTGAGGTATCCAAGCACATTGTATTATGAAAAATAAAGAATTTTTTGCACGATTGAATTTATTTTGCGCTCAAATAAAAGCCACATATTTTGGATAAATTTAATAGAGTGTATTATGGTACTTTATATTTTCTAAATATTTTGCCATATATATATATATATATTTGTCATAAATGTACATATTTATAATGCAATAATGCTTTTCACTATATAAATTTTGCTAAACGTTCAACAAAACGATATGCATATCCTCTGAACTATACAATTAAATGTTACTTAAATGATTATAAAGATTTTTTGCATAACTTTGTTTCGCAAATATTTTTCAATAATCATATCATATAATTTGTTGTACCAATATTCATACATAATAGAGACTGACGCAAAAATACTGCAAGTCCAGGCAAATTTAAATATGCTTTATAATATTATAATACTTATACATATGTATATAAGTATATCATTAAAAAGTGCTCATAGAAAAGTCGTATACAAAAATACAAGAACAAGTAAAGATTATTTAGTTTCAAATGAAAATATGAAATAATACAGATGTATACAGTATAATACATTTTATTGATTAGAGTTGAGTCTTTTTTTTTAAGTGGCTAAAACCAAACGATCACGAAAGATAAATTAGCTGAACAGTTTTGAAATAAAAAATTTTAAATGGACCATCTTGTTGCATATCAAATATAATCATTTGGAAGTTTGATTTTTGGAATGGAATTTGTGTTGAGTACAGGACATCTGTTTATGTATCAATTGTCTTAGTGATACTAGCTAATATAATATTTATTTGTTTTTTGAGTATGTCTTTCTTATGTATTTTTTTTATAGCGATATAGTTTTTTTTTTTGACATATTAACATATTTGGTGCTTTTTGACATTCTATAACACAATTCGTTCGCAGTGTGCATAGCAAGCAAACTAATATTTCTACATAATATATATGTATAACACCCATATAATGTCTATATACTTGACTTGTGAAGTATACTTAACCAAGACTGACGCATCAAACTTTCCATATAAATCTAATACGTATTTATGTATTATATGCATATAGTATATTTTGTATATTTTTATTTTAAATATTAAAAGAAATTGTTTTGAATTAACTTGAAGTTTATTTTCGTTAAATTATTATTATAATTTAAATATAATACATTTTGTACAAATTTAAAATTAAATTAATTTAAAATAAAAACTGACATATTTATTATGTAGTCGCATAAATCAAACATTTTATAGACGAAACATTGACCCTAGACATATACATATACATATGGAATTATTGATATTTGTGCAAAATATGCACAAACATCATGTATTTATAGAATATAATGTAAGATATGTATGGTATGTATTTAAGTATGTAAGGATTTGATCAACAAGGTTTTCGTGGAAGGCTGCATCCAAGTAGTACTAGTATAATACTATGCAATTATTATTATACTATATGATGTACATGCACATGTATGTATGTAAGTACGATAAAGTAGTAGTGCACTCGTTCTTGTTATAGTTGTTTAGTTTAGTTTGAGGTGGTACTTTTGTGGGTAACTTAGTAGCTTGGTCAAATACGGCATGCAGCTTTCAACACATACATACATACATATGTGCATATGTAAACAGGTGGAAGCTTGGAATTAATGCGTGCTGGCTTGCTGGTGTGTTTGTTGCTTAACTGTACTTTATGCGTAGCGAATATATAGTTATATATATTTAATTGATAGTTTTAATAACCGTCTATGTAGTACTTTTAATATATATATATATATATAGTATATAAATCAACAATTTGTTTATTTTGCATTAAGTATTTCTGCTTTTAATCTGTATGTATCTTGTAGTTGTATCTTCTGTCTTTTTAGACTATCTAACTGTTGTGTGCTGAATGCCCCAAAAATTACACTAATTTATGTTTTTTTCAAGTGAACCACACTTTCGGACCGCCCCAATGCCCTGCCCTGCCCTGCCCTGCCCTACCCTACCCTACCCTACCCTACCCCTCTCTCTCTCTCTCTCTCTCTCTCTCTTTCTCTATCTCCCTCTCCTTCTCTAGACTCTAAACAGCTACAGTCTACAGTTGCACCTGAAAAGATTGTGGTTGCGCTTTGGGCGGTGAGATAAAAGGATTCGTGCTATGCCTGTTGCTGCTGCTGCCAATGCCCAAGCCGGGCAGATCTGGTGACATTTTCTTTGCAGCTGCCACATTTGCCGCCCACTCGGCATCAAAGGGATCCGGATCTGTGGCACGACCTCCAGCTGCTGTTGCTGCTGATGCGCCACCAACCGCTGACACCGCCAAGGTTTGAGAACGTCCCACATTGGCCAAATAGGTGGGTCGCTTCGGTGGCATTGCTGGCGATGTGCTGCGCACCACCTGACCCAACCACTGTTCGGCATTGGGCAACTGTCCGTTGGATTCGACCACGTCGTGTTCGGAACGTGTTGGCGATTGCAGCGTTGCTGATACACTTGCCACACGTGGCATCACTTGTGCGGTGGGCGTACCACTGCCACTGCCGCTGGCACTGGCACTGCCACTAGCGCTGTACGTGGAGATTGCATGCTGTTGCTTGTCGGCGGCAATGATGTTCTGGTTGATGCTGCGACTATTGTTAAAGTTCAGATCATCTCCGTGAGCTGTGAGCATCGTGTCGTCTGTCGTTTGGGTGAGCAGCGACAAACCCTGGCTGAGCTCCTGACACAACTGACTAACTGTGTCTGCGGCCAAGATGGCCGCATCGCTGCCCCCACCGCCAGATTTGGCTGGCGACACTTCTGCAATGGGCGAGACGCTGCGTAGAGGCGTGTGGAGTGCATGTGGATTTGAATTGCCGGCGGCAGCGGTTAGGAATGCCTTCTGCCTATCCGCATTGGACGGAAGATCGTTGACACGCAGCGACATTTGGCGCTTGAATGGGGACTGGCTGCCAATGGTGCTCAGCCTGAAGGAGCTCTGCCGCTCTAGCATATTGGGTGTGGCATGGGGCCGTTCAATGGCAAATGGATTGAACGGCTTTACTGTGGCAGCTGGAGGACCGTTGCCAGGCAGCGCTGGTCCATCCACACAGCGCTCATTGCCGGCCATGGCCAAGCGTTCGGTTAACGATTGCTGTCGAAAAGATCCTGTACGCGTAAAAGTCGAGTTCTTCGTGTCAAAGGTCATTGTGACGCCACACTCCTTGTCGCGACGCTGCTTACGCTCCAGACAGACAGCAAAAGCGCAGCCCACAGCATGCGACAATCGCTCGCCGGAATCCTTGCACGCCAGAAAACCATGACACATCCAACGACGCGTTGTGCCATCTCGACAGATGTAGCTGAAGCCACGCTCATGATTTCGATCCGGTGCACAGAAGCTCACCTTCTCGATGGTCTGATCAACAATGAGACCCTTCGTCTCATCATCCACAACACGCAAACCATCGCCGCTCACATGCAGAAGACCTCGCACAGGACGTCGTCGAGATTGCTATAAGCAGAACATATTGAATTTGTTTACAAGTTTTTCATTTCGGGTGGTGAAAATTATTCAGAGAGTATCAAAGTTACATTTTTGAAAGATGTGATAATAAAACAAGTAAGAAGGCTTTAGAAGAGAAATCCCGAATAGACTATACCCCGATCCCTATACTTTACGCGTACAGTCAGTGCTTGCAAGTATGTGTGCGTGTGTGTACGACCATACTGCATACTGCATACTCAACTTCAAGGTTCCATATCTCCGGTGTTTCTCAACCGATTTTAATAAAACTTTCACAGATTGTTATTATTTTGATTAATAATTCAAATGCTATCTAATTCATTTCATTTCATTTTTCTTAATTTTTTTAAATTCAAGATTTTATTGTTATCGATCCCATGTGTATATCGGAAACGGGATGAGTTATCGAAAATCGAAAACAAACTTTTACTGCCTAGGTATTAGGCGAGCTTCAGTTCCAAATCTGGAGTCTGTAGCTCTTATAGTCTCTGAGATCGACGCGTTCATACATACAGACGGACAGACGGACGGACGGACAGACGCACAGACGGACATGGCTATATCGACTCGACTGTTGATGCTGATAAAGAATATATACACTTTATGGGGTCGGAGATGCTTTCTTCTGCCTGTTACATACTTTTGCACAAAACCATTATACCCTTTTTCCCATTTTTAATGGGATCAGGGTATAAAAAGGAAATTGGTCGCGTAAATCTATCTTAATTCAAGATTTTATTAGAGTTTTAAATCCAAATTGCTTAATAGATATTTTTAACTAAGGTCCAATGATCGTTGTTCAAGTTTGTTTTAAACCTACACAATACAATTAAGACATTCAACTTACAACATTTAAGTAGATAATAAAAAAAGAAAAGTATTCACTAAAGGTTGTTTGAATTTTACTAGATGATCGTTACGATTTGCTGATCATAATAGTTAGGTTTAATGAGATTTAAATTATTTTTGTGTCTTAATAACCGATAGTCGGTACTATTAGCATTTTAATTTATAATCAAACTTGAAACCTATTTAATCTCCCTCTGGATCTCAGTCTCTATAAGAGGTGCCTTAATGGTTGTTAGATACTTTAAGTGTTAAGTGTAGGTTATCTGTTGCCAAATAAAGATTTTGTCTAAGACTCTTCTCCTTTTCCTACACAGCGACAACACTACTTTTCTTGTTTCGAACTTTCAACAATTCAACTGCTATCTCACCTTCATCACTAACCCCAACTCAACCATTCTGAGTAGTTTTCACAAATGATTAAAAATTTCAATTTTCAACTTACCCTCAACACCTTGAGTGCCTCCTCGCAGACCTGCATGCCGCGCGATTCAAAGACCTCCACACAGCCCAAATACTTGACTGCAAAGGAGCAGGTGGCTGAGCGTACGGCCTCCTCATCGGCCTGCCATTGGTGCGGCTTGGAGGACTCCGGGACACGATCCTTGCGACGACGAAACGAGTCACGGAATGAGCGTCGCAATCGATCCATTTTCTTAGGCGACTTCTTGCTAAACCGAAACGACGCGGATTTCTGTGTGTAAATTGGCAACATGTAATAATTAGACATCGGTATGCAATATCATTTAATTGAAGGTGCCTTATGGCAGTGAGATAAAACAATACACAGGAGAAACAAGTGCCGATTTTTTTGCTAGTTGTCGTTATTGTTGCGATCAACCCTTGTTTAGTTGACTGTTTTTTAGTTTATTGATAAACCTACCCCATTCTTAACATCGCCGAATTTTCCGCGTGTGAAGCCGCGCTCCAGTGGTTCGTGCGTGTGTGACGAAGAGTTTCCCATGGTTGTGGTCGATTTGGCTTCTCTTTCTGACCGACGCCTGTTAGCACTATTTACTATAGCTCTCTTTCTCTGTCACTCACAACCGGTCTCTGGTGCGTCTATCCGGTTTTGGCGTGAGTAAAATGCTGCCAATAACCGTTACAGTTTAAAGTTGGCCTGCGTCACTCAGCGTTGCCAGATGTTCCACAGAGAGTCAGCTGGACAGCTTTCTGTTTCTCTTTCCTTCTCTCTCTCTCTCTCTCTCTCTCTCTCTCTCTCTCTCTCTCTCTCTCTCTCTCTCTATATGTTGCTATCTTCCCGTTATTAATGGCAGTCTTTTTGTTGATATTGGTTGGCGGTTTATTTAATTTTATTGTATTTTATTATATTTATACTTTATTGATATATTTATTGGCTTGTTGAGCGCGCGCAAATTTATTTGTTCATTGAATGTGAGTTATGAATTTTTGATTAAATTAATTGATGACTTTCTTGTTGCTGTTGGACGATCTGCAATATGATTTTTTTACTGTTAATACTGTTAGAGCAACACTATCTGTCAGAACACTATCAAGCGGCTAGTTTGACATTTCTGATATGCATTGAACTCCACCATTGTGAGTCATACGCTTTTAGGGCTTATCGATAGAACTGACGCCCCCAATAATAAGAAACGACAGCAAACAGTTATTGATCATAACTTTTCCATTATTTGTTAAATGTATATTCGCTTGACTAGTTAACAATGGCAACCTCAATGCCCGAAACTCTATTGCTACTACTCTAACCGTAGTCTTCGTGAAGGCTAAGTAACCTCCAACTATAAAAATAATGTCGAGATCGGCAACATTATTCGCTTATCGCTTATCTTTGTAGCGTGCGGTCGCCTGTCTCACGTAATTGTTTACACACATTTTATATTTTTATTTAGTTTTTTTTTCTTTGCTATTTTGTTTAATATTTTTTGTTGGTTGTGCTACTCTTTAGGTTCTTATTTATTTATACTTTGAGGGGGCTTTTGTTTTCTTTGCGCTGCGGCGACATACGCTGACGTTTTTGTGACTTTATCACATGTCTCATATTGCGGTAAACTTTAACGAGACTGTAGAGACGAATGTAGGTAGCATGTGTTTTTGTGTACTTCAAATTAAAAAGGAAAATTCAACCCCAAAGAAAGACAACACGAACTCGAGTTACGAGTTGTTTACATTCAACAAAAAAAGCTTGCAAAATAATGCAGAACATTTTGATTGGATCTTTGAGAAGAACTTGGTAAAATAAAGTGCTCAAAACAATAATAAATAAATGAAGTTAAAGGAATATTTTTTTTAAAGGTATTTGACTTCTGAGAAAATTACGTTATTTGTTTAAATTCTTACAATGCAAAAGTTTCTTATCAGACAAGTATGACACATTTTATCGTACTATATTCACAAAAATAAATGTATACTTATATATACACTCAAATGTATTTGTTTGCCACTGCAGTTACTTTTATATTTATCACGTATTCAACGACATTACAATGCAGTTTTTTACTACTTGCACACACACACACACACACACACACGGACACAAGTTGTGGTTTTAACTCTTTGACGTTGACAGTTAGTTGTTAGTTAGTTGACGTGTGTTAATTGCATTGTACAACACTGGACAAAGTTTGTTTTGTTACTTTTGTTAAGTCGAAGTCAAGTTCACTAATAACTTACAACAACAAGAATTACTATCTTTCGAATGCGTTTGTAGGAAATAAGAATAAGCAGCTTTTTTTCGTCACTTAAATTTGGTTTGGTTGGGAGAAGAACCAGACGTTTGTAACTGTAAATGTTACAAAACAGGTTTGAACTCTTAATAATTGAATGTCTGTTTGTGTCTTGTCGCTTCCACAAGGGCATTCAACAACATAGAGCTTTGGTTTTCCAAACACACAGATTAACAGACCTGAGAATGGGGCGTTGACTCTGTTCAAAGTTTCAGATCATTGTGTGACTTTGGATGCTGTTTGACTGCATTCTTTTTTCCTTTTCTTTTTGTTTTTGGTTAGAGGCAACTATTTATGTACTTATGTTGTGGTCTGGGCGTGTCTGTGGTTTTTCAGTTAAGGGTCAGCTGGCCTAATCAAATTAGGGGCCTTAAGGCGTGTGGGATTTAGATTTAGATTTGCTTCGGTCACAGCTGCACTCTCCCAATGTGGGTCATTCACAAAGTTTTAACTTTTAAACTATTTATGCAGTTAAATATGGCCACTTCTAGCTATATTTAGATTCTAAGAGTATTCGTTTTTTGAAAGGCTGATAAAACATTAGCTCCTGGTCAAGTAATACCTCCATACTTTTGCTGAAAATTTACAGAATATTTGTGACAGATACAAGAGCTTAACACCACAGTGCTTGCAATGAGATTTATTGACCTCTTTGTAGAAAAATACTTGAGAACTTAATTATACTCAGAAAATACTAGAACTTTTCAAATTCATATTCTATTGCAACTTAAGTTTTTGTTTGTAGTAGTAATAATAAGTCTTAACTTATGTATGATTCACGGTATGGAAAACCGCCTTAAAGTTACACGTTTCAAATATGTATGATCATACAAATTATCAATGAAACCGCAAAAGTATGACAAAAGCCTATTAAGTCACGCACTAAAATCAAAACATGATTTTATAAGTGACAACAATAACAGCACATACAGCACCGGTACGGTCATACATATCTCTATCCAGAAGGGTTCATTCAACCAATAAGCCCGACACGAAACAGGTTCCAATCAACCAAACAAAACAAGTAAGAAGGCTCTAGTCGAGAAATCCCGACTAGACAATACCCTGAACCCTATACTTAACGCGTACAGTCAGTGCTTGCAAGTATGTGTGTTTATGTAAGCGTATACTGCATACTGCATACCGGTGTTTCTTAACCGATTTTAATAAAAATTTCACAGATTCACATTGTTTTGATTAATGTTTCAAATGCTGTCCAAAGTTTTCCAAATTCAAGATTTTGTTGTTATCAATCACATGTGTATATCGAAAATGGGAAGTTACCGAAAATCGAAAACAAACTTGTACTGCCTAGGGCATAGCTTACGTTCCAAACCCGGTGTCTCTAGCTCTCTAGTCGCAGAGATCAACGCGTTCATACATACGGACGGACAGACGGACATGGCTAAATCGACTCGGCTGTTGATGCTGATCAAGAATATATATACCTTATGGGGTCGGAGATGCTTCCTTTTGCCTGTTACATACTTTTGCACAAAACCATTATACCCTTTGTCCCATTTTTAATGGGTTCAGGGTATAAAAAACAAAATCAAGTATGTACATAAATACATACATACTTATTTAAGTATGGATTGAGCAAGATCGTAAATTGATAAAATGTTCTTTTACCAATATTTACTTAATGAGTTTATATAAGTTTATTTTTGTTTGCTGTGCAGGTTAACTTAGATAACTCCCCAACCAACCAATACCAATACCAATACAATACACACATGAGTTTATATGTTTTTTGATTTATGCAAACAATGCGCGCACGCAGAAATGAATCAAATCGATCACTGCGTTTACCAATAAGTTGAACATTGTTGAAATTAAGTAATATACTAGAGTTGCAAGTGCTTGAACATGATACAATGGCTAAAGTTTCATGCGGTTTAATGCCTGAGTAATCAATAGCAGAGACACAGAGACATGATGATGTATTTACGTATGTCTGTTTGTACTTATACAATAAATCATATGCCGCTGATCTGTGTAACAAATGACAGTCTATATGACATAATGAAATATTGAACGAGTCTAAATTAGCGTGCCATCAAAAAAGAGAAATAGCAATTTGTTGCTTGTTTTTGTAGACAGCATTAAACAATTAACCCACACCAAGCACTTAGCAGTCATTGACACTAAGCTTGGATACGTATTACTAGACATCGATATACTATATAGTATATACAATTCTATATAGTAATAGATTAATTAATATTGCATAACGTACAATCAAGCTGTCACCCACCAGCTACAACTGTATGGATGGACGTTAATGTTGGTGTAAACGGGTGTCTCTAATTAACTTTTGGTGCCCCCAAAAGGCCAACGACATTTGTTGTTGCACATATTTGTGACCACCAGTTGGCCACTGGCCAGATCTGCGTTGGTCTAATTTCAGTCTGTTTACCAGCACTGATGCGGATGGTTGCACAGCTGGCGAAAACCACAGCACGTGCTTGAAGATGTTCCGCTTGGTATTATTATTATCATAGGGCACGTTTATGGTCTCCCTGCCCTTGCCAACAAATAATATGTATAAGCTAGGTAATATATATTGTAGACAACAGTTCATTCGTTATGCATAAGCAGGGATCAACGCTGAGGTGTTTGGGCTTAGTGCCAGTTGATTAAGTTTGCTCTTGGCTTTTGCTAAAAACAACACGTTCCGTTACATCTTGAAGCTTAAGCTTAGGGAATTATGTCAAAGGATATCATAAAGTAGAATTATTTGTTGGTATAATGTAATGAATGCACTCAGAAAAAGGTGTAGTTAAGGGTCTATTAAACATAATAGAGACAAGAAACAAATTTTGCATATAAACAACTATTTTTATAGCCCGAAATAAATTTTTAACAAGTAGAAATTTTAATTTCTTAGGAAAATAACTATTTATTTCTTTATTCACAATCGTATTCTATAAAATCTCTTCAACTTAATCATATTTTTCTAAGTACATTTTAAAGTACAATCTACATTGTTATACTATTCTTACAAATTTTCATCTAGCTCAACTGTAGGTAAGTAGATATGTCAGAGATATTTTACATATCCTCTAGAAATGTCTACTCTCTGCACTTTTGAATGCATTTAAGACAGAGTGAGAGAAAGTTCACACGGTTTGTGTTAGTCAAAGGCAGAACGAAGAACAGGCAAAGCCAAAAAAGGATACACATTTTATGGCTTCCTTTTTTGTTCTTTCAGTCAGCTCTGCGCAGCGAGTACTTAATATGCAATTATAATTATGCCGCCCTGCATTCTGTTGTTGTTGTCTACCATCAGGAAGAAGGTGAGGGGAGGGGTAGATGAAGTTGATCAACCACCAAAGCTGCAGCTACATCGACGCCGTCTTCTTCCTCTTCAACGTCCTTTCGATGAGACCAGGCGAAGGTTTTTTTTTTGTACTTCAGGAGGAGGGTTGCTTTTTCATAGTGATGGAATTTATAATTTTTATAA
The DNA here is from genome assembly GCA_035044605.1 of Scaptomyza cyrtandrae. Lineage (NCBI taxonomy): Eukaryota > Metazoa > Arthropoda > Insecta > Diptera > Drosophilidae > Scaptomyza > Scaptomyza cyrtandrae. Next base: position 1,257,321 of record JAWNNS010000637.1, read on the forward strand.
GCTTGCTGTTGATGTTTTTGTGTTGGTGGTCGTGGGAATTTTTTTATTAAACATGAATGTGGCACTTAAACATACATATATATATGTATTTAATCAGTAGATATGTATGTTCAGCCTAACGCCTAATGTTTAGCACAATAATTAGAAGAGTGTCCCAAATAATAACGATATCAATTATGTTGAACATAAAACCCATTAAATGCTTCATTGAGAACAAGATTATCCTGAATTGCAGCAATTTGGTTTGTTTTGAAGTGTGGAACGGTGAAATTATTAATAATAAAGCTGGCAATGCTTTAAGAAAGTACTTTTCATTATTGGGAAATTTGGAAATTTGGTTAACAAAATCCTTTTAAAAACCCAAGCAGTGGGTTGTACTCGCAATACAGTAATAAAAATATCAAAACATAAAAGTAAAACCAAAAATGCTTTAAGACTACAATTTAATGAGACCAAGTGAAGCACAATATTCTCACAGCTTGAAAAGGATTTGTTTTTGTTCTTTTTCATCAACGCATTTTTGACTGTCTTCTTAGACAGTCAGACAACAAAAAAAAAGGGTAAGTTTGCCAAATAATTGCACAGCATCAACCGAAGAAATATTTCAGCAGCTTCTTTGAATTCCGTGGGATTTGGAACATATTCTAGCCAAGTATTGGATTAAAGGTTCTATACGCATAGACAAACGAATTCACACGCCGCTCATAAAAAAGCACCCTTAACTAACCAGTCGGTATCAGTAGTGGTATGGGGAGAATGGGAAGAGAGGTTAGACATTCCTATACACCCATGCTTGATGCATTAGCAGCTGCCCTTTAAGAGAAAGGGGGAGAGCGACAGAGAGAGAGAGAGAGAAAGAGCTGCAGTAGAATTGCATTTTGTTTTCAATAGTTTGAATTGAAGTGGGTAATTATTAGCTGTCAATTGGGCGTTGATTCGGGCAGCATGAAGTTTTTACCTGAGCTGGGTGCTCTATGGGAACTGTGGTCCATCCATTCATCGATGATGGGAATGGGCTATGTGAGGTGTGAGAAAAATAATTCGGTATCTTGCATTACATGCAGGCAATATTACGACCCTTGACCACTTACAAGCCATGGAATAGATCCCTTTTGTAACCTTTGTTTCTGAGAGCATAATCTTAGTTTCCCATAACAGTACGATCAAAATATATGTATCTTCAATCAATCCTTAAAATGAAGCCTAAGAAATCCTGTTTATGAGTGCAAATTCATTATTCGTTATTATTGGACTTTCAGTAACGTAATCCTGGTTGCGGTAGAGTTAAAGCATATTGATTGCCTTTGACTCCGACGACAGCAACATCCGCAATATTGCGCCTAGCCACATCCTTTGACAAACCAAATAATCAAAAAGCGTAAGGAAAAAACCTTTAAACAAAATCGAACCACTCGAGAGAACCCCAGAAAAGCAAACAGATGTCGAAAAGAAGTCGTTGGGCAAAAGGACAGCATGTAAAAAACATAAAATACACTCAAGCCACACATTGGGATTATATGAAAAGTACGTGCATATATGTATAGAATGTCCTGCCTACACACACAAATACACACGTCTTAAAAGAGGAAACTCGAGGCATATGCCAAAAACAAAACAGAAGAGAAGAAAAGAAAAGCAAACAAAAACATTCGGCAGCCATTGGAATCAGCAATCGCATCTGCCGCCAGTCGCTCTACATCCCAAGGCACGCTTCAATAATAACTCTGCTGACATCTGTTCAACTGCATTCTTCTCTTTTCCCACTTAAAGAATCAGCCAACTAGCTACAGATATAACCAACCAGACACACACACACACACATGTTGTCTGTGGAGTCTAGTGCGTCATTCGATTTGTCTTGCTTTCAGGTAAAAGTTGTATTCAAGTAGTGGAAGGAAAGATAAACACTTTGGTTCAATTTGGTTTGGTTTGCTGAGCTGAGGTGTTCAATCTCCATTTCTGAGAATAGCTACAACAATAAACACTGAAAAAACTACATATCAGAAGTAAAGAAAATAAACTGGAATAAAACTAGTTACATTTTTTAATATAAATATATATTTGCTTAGTTGTCAACCTTTGAGAAACTCGCTAAAAGTTATAAATAAAAAGCCTAAAGCGATAATTTTATTGAAAATAGGTTTTGTAAAATAATCTTTTAAAATCTTAAATTAATTGTGATTAATATTGAAAGAATTTTTATCAACATCCTTATCAATCCTAGATATAAATTTTTTTTAATACGTAGCAGTAGCTACGTCATGCTTTCAGTGATTTCTTTGAGTGTACTTACGGAGCAACGCCTGTTTTCTGCATCTGTTCCGTCATCAACATTTGCGCTTGTGCATACCAAGGCAGGCACTCAAATTTAAACTTTAATCAGGTTGGTTAGAAGAAAGCTGACGTATCTCAAATTGAATCAGCAATGTGTGTATTAGTGCTATGAATACCTGCGTTTTGCATTCCCAATGCAAATTACATAATGACTCAGCTACACACACACACACACACACACACACATGCACATCTGTTTATTACCACACTTTAATGCTTCAGAAACCAGTTTTGAACACAACTCGTTTTGAGTATCCAATAGATTCATTTAAAGATTTTCAGCAATAGCAATCAATACAAAAAACATAATCCATCACACACAACACATGATTTTAAATTCATAATGCATATGACAAGGCATTCCGAGCCGGGGTGTTTTGTAACTAGTATGCATATATTATACACACTTCCAATAATACTCGTTGGTTATCATCGAGAATTCGTGTTATGTATGCAAAAGAATTTCAAATGACTCTCAACACACAACCAAATTTCCATTTGTGAGGTGAACACACACACGACGACTTCCATAACTCTGATAAAAATCAATCAAATATTTAACATAGCTTTCTTTTGCGAGTTTAAAGAACTACGGGTACAAATAATTATTCTAAGCTGTTAAATTGAAACGTCCTGGCTTTTAACGTTTTAAACGTGTAGAGGTTATTTGAATATTGAAGTATTTCAGAAAACTAATATTGAAATTGGATTTAATTTTAGCAATTGATTTACAAATCTTAGAGATAAGAGTAGATTTAATTTCAATTTAAACAATAAAGTACTGAAGAACAATAGGAATGGGAATTTGAAGACAGAAGTTATTATAGTTTAAAATGAACATAAACATGTTCAGCAAGTAATCAAAATGGTTAAATCTTGGACGCACATAAAACTTAAATGATTTATGTATGTAGTATGTGCGATATGAAAGGTGTATTTCGTATAAATATTTTTGCGCTGACATCAGCAAACACAGCGACGTCGCGAGCAGCAACATTATCTCTGATATCAAACAGAAATACTTATAGAAAAAATAAAAAACTTGATAAGCGACAGCAGCAACAAAAACAAGTCAAATACTTTCAACAGTGTGCTGCTCAAAATGTATTATGTTTTATAATCCAACGTGCAATGTACCAAAGTTGTTCAGTTTTTAACGGTGATTGGTAATAGATAAAAAATATAAATAAAACAAGTAAGAAGGCTCTAGTCGAGAAATCCCGACTAGACGATACCCTGATCCCTATACTTTACGCGTACAGTCAGTAACTGCAAGTATGTGTGTTTGTATGTACGCACATTCTCCATACTGCATACACAACTTCAATGTCCCATATCTCCGGTGTTTCTTAACCGATTTTAATAAAAATTTCACAGATTGTTGTTATTTTGATTAATGATTAAAATGCCATCTAAAAATTTTTCAAATTCAAGATTTTATTGTTATCGATCCCATGTGTATATCGAAAACGGGATGAGTTATCGAAAATCGAAAACAAACTTGTACTGCCTAGGGATTAGGCGAGCTTAAGTTCGAAATCTGGAGTCTCTAGCTCTTATAGTCTCTGAGATCGGTTTGTTCATACATACGGACAGACGGACAGACGGACAGACGGACGGACAGACGGACGGACAGACGGACAGACGGACGGACAGACGGACATGGCTATATCGACTCGGCTGTTGATCCTGATCAATAATATATATACTTTATGGGGTCGGAGGTGCTTCCTTCTGCCCGTTACATACTTTTGCACAACTTCATTATACCCTTTTTTCCCATTTTTAATGGGATCAGGGTATAAAAATAAAGTATTGTATGCTCCATGCAAATTTAACACAAAAACAGATTGTAGATTAAACATTTGCGAGAGTTTTAGAACGTCGCATTTTGTTGGTATGCCATGGAATTCGGATTTGGGAAACCAACGAAGCTTGACTTTAATTTCCACTGCGCTTTTTCGTGCCCCATTCTCTGCTCTGATTGTCATAGTTAACAGGGAGACGAATGAATGGTGGAGTGGAGTGGGGTGGATTGGGTTGGTTTTGGTTGGGGTATACGCTTTTAGGTTCAAATCAATTTAATTGTGCGCGAGAGTGTGACAAAAAAGTTGTTGCTTTGTCGTTGTTGTATTTCTTTGTCGCTTGGCAATTCGATTGCTTAGCTGGCGCTGCTAACAATTTGTTTATTTAGTGCAAACAAATTCCCCAAAACTAACAACTATGCCTGTTGCCACTTATTCCCATTTCCATACCTATTCCCGGCGCCTAGATATATGCCAAACATAAAACGCTATAAGAGCACCCAAAACAGGGAATGGGGAGGAGGATAAGTAAGGCAATCGATAATGCGACCCCATGTGTAAACAAAACCGACAAACTATTCATGAAAAGAAGCCCAACATGTGGCACCGGGCACTGACAATTAACCATCAAAAAAAAAGAATTGGCTACATTGAATATTCATTATTTCAAGTTTTAAAGTTTTTCGAATATTTACTGTTTCGTATATTTACTACATATACCATAGGTGGGGGACCCGCGAGGATTTTGTGCGGCCTCCGCGAGGTTTTTGTGCGGAACTTTTTTTTTCGCTTTACTTTTCGCTATAAGTAATATCAGCTTACACAAAAATATTTCAAGGTTATTTTATTATTTTTTTTTACTCTTTAACGCGGCTTCTTTGACAAAAAAAACCTAATTTGGCCTCTAATGGTAAAAAGGTTCCCCACCTATGTCAGAATTTATGAGAAAATTAAACTTAATTTTGTCAACATTTTCAAAAAGGGAATCGCGTATTGTAACATGCCAAAGAATATAATCATTTGACAAATTTAAAATCTTTCAGCTTCCAAATTTGGTTGCAATACCTTGATTTTATTACAGTGTATAAATTGGTGACAAGTCTAGTAGTTCATAATCAAAAACCGTATGTGTTGATAACGGTCTCACGAAAAAACAAAATTAAAATCTGATTAATTCGAGATTCCACAGAATGTATACCATAACAATTTTACAGCCATTATCAATTATGGCAATGAAATAAATTTTGAACAAAGCTACGAATGGAATAAGACGTGGAGAATCTAACTTAAATCAATGTACAGTTTGTTCTAACTTGAATATTCCATTTAGAGCAGAAAATACAAATAAAGTTCAGACAAAATTGTAAAGAAATCAGTGCAATAGCGATACAACAAAAGATTTTTAATATCTGTTTAAAAATGCTTGAAATGCAGTTGTCAATTTGGGAAATTAATGAAAATTTGTATAAGTTCAAAGTTAAAGTTAATTTAAGTTGTCATTTGACATTTAATAAGACCACTGACACATTTTTCAGCTACTGACGTCATGACGCTATGGTAATTTTATAATATATATTGTTTTTAGGGTGCAGTCATGCCGAATTGACTAAAATTTGACTAACTGTGAAATGAAAGGTCAAAAGAGAATGGGAATATTCGAAACAAACCTTTCTTAACTATTATTAAACTCAAATATCGCCAATTGTCATATTATAACATAATATTACTATAAATTATTTAATAGTTGAACTTTGCTTTTAAAAATTGGCATGGCTTGGCATTGTGTAAGGTCCATGAACTCAAAATGCATTTACACAGAGAAAAACACTATTAAAATGCGCTTACTAATCACAGCATCCACATCCACTTGATGGCTAAAACGTTTACATATGTAATTAGTTGTGTTTAATTTCCCTTCCATAACAGCCGAGAAGCATAAGCATAAGAAGCATACCTAAATGGTGATAAAGCAAGAAAATCCCAAACAATGGATACAGCAACAGGTACAAGTTGAAGTCTCAGAAGCATCAAGCTAAGTTAATGAGCTGGCCAAGCGCAATCGACTTGGCGAAAAGGCAAATAAATATGCAATGTGCATGACTATGAGTTACCCTGTCTTAGTTACTTGGTAAGGTGAATCAGAGTTCTTTAGGGACTTTATCGCAGTATACGTTAACTACCTCATAAACCGAAGCAAAACTTGTTCCTTGCAACAACAACCACAACAACAACATCATTATCATTATTATCATTATCGTCACAATCATCATGGTTTGTTTAGTTGTAGCTAGTCGTCTGCTGTGCTGCATACAAAAATAGAAAGGAAATTCCATGAAATTAAAGTTGAATGTAGTTTTATGTTCGCTCTCTTTAAGCAACAGCAACAGTTCAAGACCAAGTCGAAGCTGTTGAATTTAAAGTCGGGTTTTCTGTGGTGCTTGGTGTTTGTTGAACTTGCGAGCATCAAGCGTCAAGCAGCGAAAACCCCAAACCCCAAGATCCAAAGCAGCTGAGAGACGCCGCAGCTCCAGGAGCTATCACGAAGTCCAAGTCGCGACTCTAAAGAATGCAGTTTGGCATAATCGAAAGGCAAGTGAGAAAGGTAGCCAACAACAAAGCTTCAAAACTGGTTTTTTTCTTACACAAAAGCACACTACAAAAAAAAAACAGTTAATTTTTTTTTTCTTTCTCGCTTTATTGTTGTTGGTAATGTGTTGTGTTCTTACTTTTTGCTGTGGCTTGTTACCAGTTTTTTCTTCGTATTTTTTCTTGGTATTTTTGACTGTCAGTGTTTTATGCCCCATCGCCAACATTTGTGGCTAGTACTTTAAGCTTAACAAAATGCTGAGGGCGTTCTTCGATGGTTGTCTTGTGTGTGTTAGGAGAAGAAGTTTTTGTGTCAGAGATTAATGATCCACTGTTTCAATTTTAACAATATAATACTTTTTGGCTGCAGTGTACGTCTTCAAAACTGGTAATTAAGTCGTATCGTCGAGTAACACGTGTGAACAAAGTTTCGATACTTTCAGTTCTTTGAATAATAAGTTATACCTTGGAGTAATGGGCAGAGAGAAAGAGAGATTTAGTTTGCAAAAATCATTTAGCAACCTATTCTTAGAAGAAATTCCTTTTCAGAAAACAAAAGTAGATTTAATTAAAAAAATCTAAATTTGCATATGGTGAAAATTTTCAACTTTTGTCGAGATGATGAGAACAGTGTCAGAAAAGTATCCCATTGTGTTGAATACTCTCTCCCTTTATATCTCCGCTTTCAGTTGCTTTAGCTAAAAACTAATTGAATGGGCTTATAATTAATAGATACTCATGCACGCACAGGTATTACCTTACCTGTTTTCAGTTCTCAGAGAAAACAAAAAAAGCAGAGATACATTAGTCATTTTTACTGTACAATTTGCCTCCAAAACAGCAACAAAAAATTTGTACATACAAAGTTTTATTTGCATTTGATTCACACACAAAAATCGAAAAACGAAATAAAACTTTCTGTTAACATTTATGCAGAGAGGAAAGGGACATAAATTTATTTTGCTCAAAGCATAAATTACAATAGGAATCAGTTGGCTAGAAGTTTGTTTTTAATTTATGTTGCAAGCTTGACATTATTGTTTTTTGTGCGCATAAGTAAACTTATATATGTACATCTATGTACAATTAATTGAGATTGCGCAATTATTTGTTTACATTGAAAAGGCGCCAGAGAGAAGAAAAAAACAATACAAAACGTCAGCTTTTAAGTCACACAAAGAGAGAGTCAGTCATCAATGAATCATGTGTATGCATGTGTTTGTATGTACGTGCGAATGATATAGCAATAGATAGATTATTTACTATATGTTAGTGTATATAAAGAAGCTCGCTAATTGCAAAGGTATTGTTTTGTTTTCGAGAATACAAAAAGGTGGCTTGAACACTAATGTTACAAAGTCTAACAAATACGTTAAAGTTGGAAGAGGAAGTTAAACAAATTGTTATTCAATACTCGCAAGAACTAAACCATGTCAGTTTATTTTATCAGTTAAATTCAGCTGACAGCTGTACAGCAATAATAGAACGAAGCCATATCTATGTGTATCTATGTGTGTATGTACTGATGTAAGGAGGTTCTTATCTACCTTCTTTATTTACTTCCTGTTCCATTTTACAACTACCTACTACACGCTCAGAAGAAGAAAAATAAGAATCTCAGCAACTTTACAGTTACTCGTTTACAGTTATATCAATGCATTTCAGAAACGTAAAAAACTTTTTGCGCAGCTTAACTTTCATTTGCCTTAAAAAAAAACAAAACAAAACAAACAAAAAAATTCAGGAATGTATAAAAACTTGTATTTAGCAACGACAACAGCCACGACAAAAGCAACAACAACACTAAATGTGGCTTCAGAATCCAAGAATTGTATGCAAATTTATTTGGAATTGATGCAAAAACTCGTTTTGCACAAAGAGAGCAACTCTTTGGCGTCTCTGTCTCTGTCTCTGTCTCCGCCTCCATCTTCGTATCCGAGTCATCGATATTAATATTTACTAAAAAACATGCACATATGTAAGTAAAATATTTGTTGTTGCTATTTACGTAGCTGTTGTTGTTGTTGTTTTTGGTTTTTTGACATTTTGGCAAGACATACCGTTTAGATACTATTGTATTGTTCAGTTTGGTTTGGTTTGGTTTGGTTCGGTTTGATTTCTATCCAAATGCAGTTAATCCAGCGATAATTCAGGTTATTACTTTGGCACGGTCAACTATTTTTGTTTAGGCCATTAAACCGGTTGCGGGCCTTATATAACTTATAACGATTTTTGCTAACGTGTTTCATATGTACGTATGTATTTAATTTTATATAATTATAACTTAAGCACTCAACACACAGACCGATAATAACTATTGTGAAAAACGGGCACGAGTACACAACATTTAGTTAGTTGATCGAAACTAATATAACAGAATAAGTATTGAATTGAACCCCCCTAAGTTTGGCATAAGAACGTTACGCGGACATTGGGCCACTACACGAAGCACCAGACCAGACCAGTGTGTGGACTCTGCAGACTGACGAACTGGCTGACTGACTGACTGACTGACTGACGGTCAGCGGGCGACACGTTTTCCGGAGAGGTTTGTTCGATTCGACGGCTCAAATTGCTCTACTGTACTGTCGCTCTACCGACCGCCGCAAAACTCAATAACCAAGCGCGGGAGAGAAAAGAAAAAGAAGAGACACCGAACCTGAGTCTCACACAGAGACGGAGAGAATAAGACTGAAATATCGCTCTTATTGTTGACAGCTGTTGGCTTCGAGCACCCGTGCGTGTGTGTGTGTGTGTTTCTTACGCTCTTTCTGTTTTTAGTGTGCGTGTGTGGATTTACTCTCAATGCTGTTGTATTTTATTTACCACCAAGCCAACAACGTCAGTTAGCTCAAGGCTCGAGAACACACACGAGAGCGACACCGATAAAATTGCGACGCGTTTTGTGCAGCTTTGTAGATTTTGTGGAGTCGGCTAACGACCGACAGAGATAGCGGCCAGGTAGACGTTATACATGCGCTACGTTTCACGGCGATCACTTTTATTCGAGATTATGTTGGGAAAGTATTATGAGTTGTAATTTTTTTATAAGCGTTATGATGATCGTTGAATACATTTTTTATTTGATAAATCTTATTAGTATCGTTTGTATTTAGTGATTTATAAATTTAAACGTTATTTTATTTTAAGCATTAGTCAAAACAAACTTACGCACATGTTAAAGGAACAGGCATAGAATAGAGCTTGTGTGTGTAAGTTAATATTACTTTCAATAATCTTTCGTCATGTTTACCACATCCATATGCCTCGATTTATAGGATAAAGGGCATTGGAAACCAGTTGTTCGGACTGCAGCTGCCAGTTTTACATACAAACACACATGCAAACAAACATAGAGTCATACCTTTGTTGGTCTGCACTGGCTGGAAGTGATTGTCAGCCAAAGAGAACACTTAAGGCTCAAGAGCGAGCGCTAAGAGTATCAACTGTAGTTTTTTGCGATCGTACTCAATCAATGTTGTTATACAATTGCAATTAACTTAACTGAGTTATCTACAATTAAAACTTGTCGGTACGTATGGTTTCAATTTTGCCCAACCTTATTTTCATGACAATAATTTCAAATGATCGATCGAGCTTGCGAACGAACAAAGCAATCAGACAAGGTCGTTGTAGCTCAAAGAGACGCAACTCAAAGTTAAGAGAGAGAGAGAGAGAAAGAGAGAGGGTATTACAACTACTATGACATTAGGATAAAGACAATTGTGTACATGGCAATGGAAAGGTCGAAATCATCTGTGTGAGCAAGAGAGTGAATAGAATAAAGAGCAAAACATAATGCTCAGCATTGGAACGTGCGAAAAATTTCAATCCAGCATTTTAAAAGACATGGTATTATATGTATGTGTTTCTGTACATATCCACGTATATAGTTATGGGCTTAGCGATGGATCAGGTAGCGAGTCAGGTAAAGAATTAAAAAAAATAGGTGATTCGTAAAACAATTCAGAGCATCGATTCTATATTAGCATACGAACGAAGCTTACAACCATCAGAATGTTAATAGTCAGCCAACTTTCTTTTGCACCCACTGGCGTCCAGCAGAGAGCTTAATACAATTATCAACTTAATCGCAAAGCTGCAAAAATAAAAACCCATTCAAGTTAATTTCTGCAACGCCAGCAACGGCAGCTTAGCTGGGTCAAAAGCAATCGTACAAACCCAATACACATACACATACACAAATGCAAATAGCAACTTCTCCACTCCCACATACGTGCACCCAATGGTTAGTAGACAATAGATAAGCTCCACAGACAATGGCACAAATGGCGAATAGAGTGGAATGGGATTGGCAAATGGACACAAGCTGAGAAATCAATGTCGAATCGTCTAGACTCTAGACAAAAGCAGAATGTTTTTTGCTTATCAGAAATTTGATCAAAATGCACAGCAGATGTAACAATAAAAAACATATCAAAACAAATTGTAAATAATGGAAACGAACAAAAGTTAAAAGAGAAACAAAATGACATGAACAGATTGTATTTATAAAGCTATTGACGTATATCGAGTAGTGGGAAACACATATATATTTATAAATCGCTAGGAATAGATCTTTTGTTTGTTTTCATAATATATCGAATTTCCATCGTTGCAGCAACTGATATTGCTGTTTTATTTATTTTATTATTATTTATTATTTTTAAGTTGTTGGCACTTCATATGGGCACTTGTTTCTCTCTGTGATACATTATTATAAAAATAGATCAAATAAATAGACACACTCACCTTTAATGTGGAAGCTTGAGCGTTGAGTTCTGAAAAGAGAAAGAGAAAACATATAATTTTATTTTAGGTCCAAAAAGACAGTTAAAGAATTTCAAATTTCACTTCAAGCTGGCAATGCTCTAAGAGAAAGACGCTCTCAGTTCAATTTAAAGAGACCACGACATTGGCAACGCTTAAAAAAAAAATCTCACACTCATTAGGGTCGTAAAGTATCACCAGTCTCGTGTTCACGATACGGTTACATATGTTTCACGATTTATGAGTAAGCATGCAGTTTGCGTATGTATGTGTGCTGCTCAAGTGCCTTCTTGAGACGCGAGCAGTCTGAGGAGCGAAGCTTGAGTGTGGGTTTGAGCAAAATAAAAGCTCACTCAGGTAGTGTGTGTGCGTTTGTGTGTTTGGTTTGTGTGCTTTCAGTTTGTTGTATGCTCTTTTAACCGAGAGAACTTTAAGATAAACTTTCGGTGAGAGATTAGTTCTTTAATAAGATAAGTTATTGGTTACAGAATAAAGCTACTAGGTAGGAGTATTAAAAGCTTCCCAGATGCATACAAAGTACTTAACAAAACTATCATGATTAATTTTAGGGTATTGCATGTTCGAAATACCTAGAATGTCTTTCATGTCTTAAGCTTAAGCTCTAAACGCGGTTGAATGAACTTGAATGCTATATCGCTATACGATATTTGCTTTATACAACATGAACATATGTGTAGAATCTAAAACCTGCACATTGTGTGCATATTTTATAGGCAAAAGTATAATAATTGCTTGGCTGTATAGAGCACTGACAGGATATGCGTTCATCTTGTCACTTTCTATTTATAGGGGTTAGCTACTAGTTCACATTTCACACCCATTGCCCCCTTGACAAACGGTTAGCTAAGGGTAGCAAAATTGAAAAAAAAATAAAATAAAAAAAAAACATAAAACTTGCAAAACTGTTTTTTTGAAGTGTCTTGCGTTAGGATCAAATGCAATTAAAAAGCATTTAGCAGCTTAAAGGAAATAGAGGACAGATTGCTCTAAAAATAAATATAAGGCGTACTATCAATGGGCGGGCACCATCATTATTATTAATATCAACTGATATTTAATTGTGTGCGGCGGCGGCGGCGGCGGTGAGGCGTGTGAACTAACCGAGTGGCAGCAGCGTGATTTAATTGGATAATATCCTGAAAGTGGGCTTAAAGCGAACCCATTTCTAAACGATAAAAAAAATCAACCACTTGAGGCAGCAGCAGCAAAAAAACGGTAATGGATTAGCAATTTAACTGTTGACTGGCTTTGACGCTGGAAGACTAACGGCTTAAACGGTTTTTTTTTTTAAAGGCATATGAATTTATGAAAGTAAATGGGTATTTAATAATTAATTAAATAGCTATTTAGGACCACAAGTAAATTTGATTTTATTGCCAGAATATTATTATAAAATCATTAGGGGCCAACTAGTGTACATATTTGACGAACAAGTTCGAATTAATTAAAGCCATGCGAACGTTGATTCGCCGAAAATTTATGGCTTGCTTTCAATTTTTTATAGAACCCGGTCGAAAGCAAACTTTTTTGTCCTTAATATTGTGAACTCAAATATTTGCACGAGATTGAAACATTTCTTGCAGAGATTAAAAGCATTAAATGATTTTACCAAGACAAAAACAAAATAAAAATCATAGCATTTGCATTAATAAAAAATTAATAAATTAATAAAAAAATAATAACTAGCTCAAAAAATGAGTAATGAAAGATTTCCCAAGAAGCTGTTTTTAACTAAAATCATCATCAAAATATTAATTTAATTTTTTTTTTTTAATATAATAATTTTAATGAATTTCATTTAGCTAAGGAAATGTTATGTTAGCGCCATATGCAAAATTTAACAGGCCAAACCAAAAAAAAAACCCAAAAATGTTTTAAAGTGCCGAAGACTTGTATATTTATTTAATTTTTTCATTTAAACAAATCGGTTTCATTTCGTTAGCAAAAAAAAAAATAATGTCAAAATACAAAAACCCAACAAGGCCAAAAGGGTCTAGAACAGAGGTCGGGGAACCGGGGTAAATTACCCCAAATGGGGTAAAAATGAAATTTTTGGGGTCAAAATGAAATAACTTTTGTGAGTAAAAAGTATATATTTTTACGGCCTATGCCTATGCCGTATGCAATGATTTTAGTTAAAACGAATTCTTGGAAAAACTACCGTTACTCATTTTTAGGCACTTTTGGCTTTGTTTATAGCTTTTTATTTAGCTAGTTTTTATCTTTCTGTATTTTAATGGTTCTACAACAATGGGCCCCCATCCTTACTTACATTTTACCCCATTTCCCCCCTTAATTTTCAGCAGTTTCGATGATATTGGCCTGCCAATTCAGCCAAGGGTAGCATAACTTTAGGCTCTATCTTTAAAATGCTATTGAAAATTTGAAAAAATTTGAAGTTTTTATACACCGATCCCATTAAAAATGGGTAAAAAGGGTATAATGGTTTTGTGCAAAAGTGTGTAACAGGCAGAAAGAAGCATCTCCGACCCCATAAAGTATATATATTCTTGATCAGCATCAACAGCCGAGTCGATATAGCCATGTCCGTCTGTCCGTTTGTCCGTGTGTGTGCGTCTGTGAAATTTTTATTAAAATCGGTTAAGAAACACCGGAGATATGGGACATTGAAGTTGTGTATGCAGTATGCAGTATGTGCGTACATACTTGCAAGCACTGACTGTACGCGTAAAGTATGGGGATCAGGGTATCGTCTAGTCGGGATTTCTCGACTAGAGCCTTCTTACTTGTTTTTTTTTTTTGCTCTCGCCATGGGGTAGAGTCAAGTTTGACAAAAATATTTGGTGTAAATTTTCAAAAGGTTCCCCGACCGCGGGTATATACATATATACACATTGCATGTATGTATAAAAGGTTTTTTGAATTTCAAGGGCCATAAATTTAATATCGACATTACAACTTTGTATATCTTCTTTACAGCGACTTTTGAATCTCTTTCTTTCTCGCTTTTCGCTGTCAATATATGTTAGTGACCGTAAAATGTTGAATGATGCCTTGCGATGTCTTCGTCATAGCCACAAAAGTTGAATGCGCAATGCAATCCCATTTCTTCAGCATTATTTGGTCATGATCATCATCATTGCACTCTGTGTTTTCTTCTTTCTCCGCATCTTCGATTCTGTCATTTGCGTACAAAAAAGATACTCGTTCAATGGAATTGTCTTCCAGTCTGTTCATAGTTGCCATTATTTATCTGTCTGACTCTGCTGCAGCTGAGCAGTTGAGTCTTCTTCTCTTGGGCTGATTGCACTTCCAGTTGCAGGCAGTGACATGTGCAGTGACATGTGCTGGCTGGCAATTGCAAAAATGATGCTGCTGCCATCACCAACCTTCCAACTAATTTCCCTTCCTGCCTCCCAGTTGCCTGGAACGTGCCTAGGGTGGCGTTTGTGTGTGGGTAGCCTGCCTGCCTGCCTGCCAGCCTGAAAATTGCATTAATGCAATTCTTCCTAACTGGTCGAGGGAGGGTGTGCCATAAAAATGTTGAGTCAGGCAAATGTCAAATGTGTATTCTGTGGTTGATCTTCTGGTAACGCTTTAAGTAAATACATTGAAAATCTATTTTAGCATTTGCCTTTACTTAACGTGTTTTTTTTTCGTACTGGCTTAATGTCATTTTAATTGATTGTTGTTTTTAAAATTAATTAGCTTTTCACTTGTTCTGCTTTTGTTATTTTTTACACACAATCAATTTAAACTCTTTGCTTGTTGTCGTGGTTGTTGTTACTTGGTTACGAAATGTTGCAACAGTTGCATTGCCCACGTGAATCAATATAAGCTGTAGGCGAAACCACGAGGCGCGGTTACAGTGATCTGGTCTTAGTATAAGCCGCTAGATTAATGATGCCTATAAAACACCTACAATGCCACACACACACGCGCGCAATTGCAACTTTAATGAAAATCGCGAAACAGGCTAAAAGCCAACTCCCAACTCTTCTTCCTACTCCTTCCTTCATCTCCATCTCCATCTCCATCAGTTAACCAACGCCAAAGGCATTTCCTTTGCCAACGCACAAATCGTTACTGTTAATGTTGTTGTTATTGTTGCTGTTTGTTGTTGTTGTTGTTGTTGTTGTTTCAATCGCACTTAAGGTGCTTCTTCTTCTTCTTCTGCCACAGCACACCTTGAAAAAACCAACTACACACAATAATAATAAAAGCCGGATGTCCATTGAATTGTGTTGCAAAAATAAAAAACAACAGAAAAAGTTCTATGACAAAGTTGATATTTTTATTGGTCGTAGGTGTGGCTATATGTATGTGTGTGAGTGTGTATGTGTATTTATTAAGCTTCTACTTCATGTGTGTGTGTGTGTGTGTGTGAGCTTCTAAATTAACTTCCGTTAGCTAATATATAAAACTGTGCAACAGTATTAGAAATGTTGCAGGAGCAAGCAAACGTGACCTGAAGGAAATGCTCTTGATTGGCTAGCAATTTTGGTCAACGATTTGAAGGAGAGCAAAGAAAATGTGCAAAAAAGGGAAAAAGTTTTTAAACGAGTTAAGTTAAGTAAGGCGGTCACAAATGACATCTCAATACAGCTAAAATATTTAAAAAAATTTCGAAGATTATGAAAAGGCATTGCAAATAATTGGTCTACTATAGCCAGTAAGGTTAGCTTAATACAACAGTTACTTCTTATTGAAAATTACTATTAACTGAAACTAAATTACCAACTCTGAACAGCATTAAAGTTTCCAGTGATGTACAAATATAAACTTAATTTTAAGGCTACTTGCATGTTGGTTATTGGTTTTTTCCCCTTTTCCTAACACTAAAGTTGTATATTATAATCACAAACATTTTTGACGTACTCCCACGTTCTTAAAAATCCTTCGAATTCCCACGGGAAATATTTAACTGACACGCGTTACTGAGGCCAAAGCTTGCTTTCTTTTTCGAAAGAAAAAGCTGCTCATAAGAGCATTTTACACTTGCAACGTGCAATGTGCAACACATAAAAACAACACATGGCAGCCTGCTGCCACAGCGTCGTTTAAGGATAATACGCCACACGACCAATTCTTGTTTTTGTTGTATTTGTTGTTTGACTTGTTGTTGTTGCTGGGTGCGGCATTTGTGTCTTGGGGTTGTTAGCCCCGCCAATGTTCTGATTCTGGTTCTGGCACGTTGTGGACGGAAATCATGCAAAAGCGTGCCGCGCACGAGACGGAGACTTCAAGTCGATTGCTCGATATTCACGTCTGGTTCTGACTGTTTCCTGTTTCTGTTGCTGAGTTCCCGTTTGGCCTAATTGCAACGTCGGTTTGCTCGCCCGTTTTCGTGGTATGAGTGACCTTCGCCTGTTTAATCACCCCCTCGATTTAATTTAATATTAAGACTTCATAAAGTAACCACCATGCAAATGATTGGGGTTGAACGCTGGTCAAACGCAAAACTGATAACAAATCAGCTCAAAGCTTAAGTCACACCATCTGCAAACATTTATTTATAGATAGATATCATTCTTGCAAAAGTTCTCAGGCCTGGCAAAAGTTAACAGTTGCTTCTCAGTGTATCATTCTGTCCTCTGTTTGTCTCTTCCTGCCTATCTCTCATTTCTGGCAGTCACATTTACGCTTCGCTGCACTTTGTCACTTTGGTTGCCTCTATGTAAAAGGATAACAAACGGCACCAGCAGACCAACTGGTAGCTGGTAGTCTGTCTCAGGATACAAGCAACGTTAGCTACTCTTCTAAATTACCTATGCATTACTGTCGACTTAAGCAACAACAGAAGCGAATCTATAAAAGTGCCTACCCAAATAAACGTGGGAATAAATGAAGGAAAGAAAGATGAAGCCACTATTTTTGTGGGTTCTTCTCACAGTTTGTTGTTGTATCAGGTCAGTTATCTAAGACTGTGAAGAATACTTACAATAAATAAATATCATTTTACTTCGTTTAGTATCAAAAATTATTATTATAGTGAAGTAAATTATTATTTACAAAAATAATAAAAAAAAAATATTTTTATTATTATTGTAAGCTATTAATATTATTACCAATTTATTCAACTTATATATACAATTCCTATGAATTTAAAACGTTGGATAACTCCACTTGTGCATTTAGTTATAATTTTTAGAAAATGTGTTTTCTAAATGCATATAAAAATATGATTGAAACAAGTAAGAAGGCTCTAGTCGAGAAATCCCGACTAGACGATACCCTGATCCCTATACTTTACGCGTACAGTCAGTGTTTGCAAGTATGTGTGTTTGTATGTACGCACATACTGCATACTGCATACACAACTTCAATGTCCCATATCTCCGGTGTTTCTTAACCGATTTTAATAAAAATTTCACAGGTTGTTATTATTTTGATTATTAATTTAAATGCCATCTAAAGGTTTTTGAAATTCAAGATTTTGTTGTTATCGATCCCATGTGTATATCGAAAACGGGATGAGTTATCGAAAACAAACTTGTACTGCCTAGGGATTAGGCGATCTTAAGTTCGAAATCTGGAGTCTCTAGCTCTTATAGTCTTATAGTCATACATACGGACAGACGGTCAGACGGACAGACGGACAGACAGACGGACGGACGGACAGACGGACATGGCTATATCGACTCGGCTGTTGATCCTGATCAAGAATATATATACTTTATGGGGTCGGAGGTGCTTCCTTCTGCCCGTTACATACTTTTGCACAAAACCATTATACCCTTTTTTCCCATTTTTAATGGGATCAGGGTACAAAAATGCATGGTATAATTCATTAATTTACTGAAACATAGTGTAAATTAAAAAGCAATTAATTATTAAACTACAACAAATTAAATGTTATTACTACTTCTGTCAGACATTTTGTTCATACCGAAACACATTAACTAAGATAAAGGCTCAGAAACTTTAATAATTACGATATATTATGATGTTAGCTTGCTCATAATATTGGTCGCTTGTGACTCATACTTCATTGAATAAGTAAAGTAAAGAAGCCAAGTATTTTCTTATTCAATTAAACCTTGAAAAACCTGATTCTTGATTATAAAATATAAATATATATATATATATATAAATAAATAGAATAAAACTTGATGTTTTATACTACTTATTTTTGTTGATTTATTTTAACAAAGCTAATCAGATCAAGACACACCTTCTTCACATATTACAGTATGAGTGCAATAGGATTCATTAGGAAATTATAATTGCAACACGTTGGAATAGCTTAATTACCTCCATTAATTGTTAACGATCTTTAAGTGGATGAGTATAAAATTATATAAACAGCAAGCAGTTCTTAATGTGTCACCATTCCAGAATGAATGCCCCAACAACAGTGTGGGGAAACCTGGAAGAAGTTGCTGTGGGAACAGTTCCGAGTTGAATGAAACATGCCGTCAAAGTAAAGGTAGTAAGTATGGTGATGGCTGGTGATATGCTTGGCTGCTCATTTATGACCATAGAGCACGGATTGTTTTGTTTGTTAGTTTGTTAGCAGTGAATGTATCTCAAAGATACACACACTCTGAGAATACATTGCAACTTAAAGTCACTGCTTTGTATCGTTTGCTGCTTCAGTAATTCTTGTGTGATTGCCTTTCAGACACAAAAGTTCACTGTGCTCCATCTCCTTTAAATCTGGGGAGAACTGTGATTTTTGTGTATGAGAAAGCAACAAGCCTTATGCTTAATTTGGTTATGCTTCAAGTGGCCTAATTAGCGATAAGTGCCAGTAGGGTTGATATTGTTACGGATTCCAGTAAAGTATATATCAAAGATACTTAAAGTATAGCTAAAGAAAACAAAAAGAGCTTTATGACATAAGGGTTAACATTGTAAAACAACCCTGTTTTATAGCAGCTTCCTTTTTTTTTATTCGCTGTTTCTCTGCATTAAGCGTCTTAATCTCTTAATTTGTATGCCAAGGACGCGAATGCAACTTGCAATTAAGGCGCTTCTGTATCTGTATATTGTATCTTGTATCTCATTGTTGCCATTAGATATGTGATTTTAGCTCGTGACAATGGCCCTCTAGTTTTATAATGCGAAAAAGCACTTATGGATAAATGAAATATAAATATAAGTGTATATATATATATATATATATATATATATATATATATACATATGTGAGTATGTACATTTGTACAGTCAGCATTTGAAATGGCTTGTCAAGTGTTTAAGTGGGAACTTGGATACCATTTGATTTATGTATGTGCGCGATAATGAAAAACAAATGCTAACAAACAAAACGCGTAAGCTTTTCAACAATAATGCCCAGCCAGCTTATATGTGATTTAAATTCTTATCAAAATGTATCGCCTTTTTTCGAATTGACATGATGAATGACATGGTAAAGGTTAAAAGTTGGGACAATGCTTTATTGAAATAGTTAAAAACTAATGTCAACTATTATGGAATTGAGATAAACATCTTAAGCTTGTTTGCAAATCATTTGTATGATTTTTATTTTGATCGATTCACAAATCCTCAAAACAATTCTTCATCATTGTTACTGTCCCCACGACAATTTGCCATCTTTTAATTTCTATTTGACACAATATTTATGATGGCTGGCATGCAAAACATTTAAGCTGATCCCAGCGTCCAAAACAGTCCTCAATTTCCCATCTATTCCAAATATTTAAAACAAAAGCATTGTGAATTGGATGAAGATTTATAAGTAATGACACAATATCAAGTAGAACTAAAATGATGCCATGAAGAGTTTAAATACTCTTTAACATGATGTTACTTATATTTTGTTTTATCAGTAATTGTTAAGGACAGGAATAAGAAATGTCAGATTAGGAATTGTAGATTATAATTTTAAGTAAATTGCTTGGAATATTTTTTTCGTATTTATTTACTATTTCACCTATCTCTCCCATCAAATTATTTGTAGTACTTTTCGACTAGTATTTATCAAATGCTCGATTTTTCTTGGATTCTAATGAACTGAAAATTTTAACGAAAAAACCCAATTTGGTCGCGAGCTTTTTTTGTCATTTTATTTGTTGCTTGCGAGCTTCGCTTTAATTAGAAGATTTTTTCATTGTTTTTTCGCTCTTTTTTGCTTTTTGCTTAATTTTTGGTTGATACACTCAGTTCAGTTCAGCGATACAATTAGCATTTCAGTGTAAATCATATCCCATGCATTATTTATCGTTTATCGACACTAAGGTCAATGTAACTAACTGAGCGAGTTTTGGAAAACAAATAAAAACTTACTCGTGCAATTGGATCATATCATTAAAAATTAATACGATGTAAGAAAATATATAATTGAAAATCTGGCTTGACATCTTGACATATTTAGGCATGGTTATGTATTTATACCCTGAACCCAACCCATTAAAAATGGGAAAAAAGGGTATAATGGTTTTGTGCAAAAGTATGTAACAGGCAGAAGGAAGCATCTCCGACCCCATAAAGTATATATATTCTTGATCAGCATCAACAGCCGAGTCGACTGAGCCATGTCCGTCCGTCTGTCTGTCTGTATGTATGAACGAGTCGATCTCAGCGACTATAAGAGCTAGAGACTCTAGATTTGGAACTTAAGCTCGCCTAATCCCTAGGCAATACAAGTTTATTTTCGATTTTCGATAACTCTTCCCGTTTTCGATATACACAAGGGATCGTTAACAACAAAATATTGAATTTGGAAAACTTTGAAACGGCGTTTGATACATTTACCAAAATAATGACAATCTGTGAAATTATTTATTTATTAAAATCGGTTGAGAAACACCGGAGATATGTAACATTGAAGTTGACTATGCAGTATGCAGTATGTGCGTACACACACACACATACTTGCAAGCACTGACTGTACGCGTAAAGTATAGGGATCAGGGTATCGTCTAGTCGGGATTTCTCGACTAGAGCCTTTTACTTGTATATTATGTGGTTATTAGCTTATATAAATATTTATTATAGTTTTCGTTCTTCATTCTCTATATATTCGCATAAAGTCAAGGTGAAATGTGTTTTTAGTAAGTTTGTGACGAATTTATGTGACTAACTTGTCAAGCAACAAGAAGAAGGAGTCACAAGCGAAACCACGCAAAATGTTCAGGGGATGCAGTCGGTAAAATAAACGAGGGCTAATCTCGACCATATGGTACACACATACACACACACACACTGCTCGTTGCCTTGGCAATGTGACAAATAAGCAAATGCAGAAAAATGCCCGTCAAAAGGTAAACGGAGCCAAAGCCGGAGCACTTTTCGGAAAGTATTCCGTCACACATGCAAACATAAGTCTGTAGGCTTATACTATGTACATATGTGTATATATGTGTGTATGGTGTTTGTATAAAATCGGAAGTAATGAAAGCGCCAACGCCGACGTCCAAAAGAAAAATCAATAGCACGGCGTTTATTATTTTTTTGGCTGTTGCTACAGTTGCTGTTGTTGTTGTCGCAACTGAATTGTGTCATGGAGGGAAGAGAAAAAGAGTATGGAAAATAGAGCACAGCGTTTTGCTATTAATAATTGCCTGTCTAAATGGCAAACTCACCTGTTTTGATGAGCTTTTTTTTGTGACTGAGCTCAGATCTCGTCGGATTTAGTTAGTTTATTTGCGGTCGTTGTTGTCGTCAAGTCAAGTCAAAGTTCACACTCACCAAAAAAGTTATGAAGCTTTAAAAATGTTTAAAATATATATACACATGCTTGTACATAGAAGTACATACTTTAATACACATACACATACACATATATGTGTGTGCGTGTGTATTGTTGGCAATCGTATAATACAAATACAGATGCAGCCACAACTCCAACTTCAGTACACTTTGCGGCGATTACACAACGTTAAAACGGAAAAAAACTTTACCGACCCAATACGAAGTTGGTTTGAGCCGAAACCGCAGCAGACGTTTCTTTTTTTTTATAATAATCATTAACACTTTACTTCTGTGGCCACAATCACACACTTCATTTGGTAATTTTAATTCAAAATCGCTTGGCGGAGTTTTGACTTTTGCCAAAAAAAGTTGTACACCAAAGAGAAACGCACACACACGCATACACAAAATACTCAGAACGGCTGGCTCCGGCTGGCCGCCACACGACAAACGGCAACAACTGCGATACGCGAGCGCGCACCAACAACTGAGCGAAACAACCAGAGCAAACAGAAACAGCAAACGAAACGACAATAAAAAAAAAAAAAAAAACTTACCCGACGTCGCGCAAATGACTTTGGCTTGATTTTAATTTGAGACGGCCAGCAGAGAGAGTGAGAGAGAGTGAATGGCGCTCAGCTGAGCGTCGCTTTTGAAAAAGAGCTTTCTGCCAGCGCAGCTTCTTCACCATGTGTAACGGTACAATACGTTGAGGTGTGAATGTCTAGCGGCAATGGTGTTGTTGCCAATTTTATGTGAATTTTTTCTTTGGGCGCCAAGTTTGAATTTAACTGTACGTTGTTAGATTTTCATATTTTATGGTTATGCGTCTTTAATATTGACAATGTCACCCAAGCGAACGGGACCTTTGGGCAAGGATACACATTACAGGTTATTATAATATTTAATTTGATTTTGAATTTACCTTTAACAGCTCGGAGCATTTGAATGCGTGGATATTTTAGCATCTCTACACGCACTTCGGTTAGAACGCCGCGAGCGCCAATACGACCCAAAACCTTAACAACTTTGGCCGGGGCTGTGGGCATCTCCATTATTTGAATATTTCTAAATATTATTATTGACTGTAAAAGCACAAAAGCTTAAATGACGAGTTATAATTGATTGAGTTTTGTTTTGAACTATTTTAGGGTGTAAACATGTAATTTTGTATCAACTTTAAACGGAATACACGTTATATAAAACAATACAAATCACATAAAATTAAGTACGCAAAATGTAAAAATGCATTTAAAAGTTTTTAGGTCTGGACACTTTCAAATTTGCCACGCAACGCCACATCTCGTATAATTGTTGCAAGTTCCTGATCTTTTTGGGAGCGCATCTCATCGATGAGAGATTCCCTAAAGCCAACATCCTTGGCCGGATCTTGTGGCAATTGCTGTTTGTGCTTCTCCAACTGTAGTTGTGGCACCTCCACACTTAATGTTGCACCAATGCGTTCCACACCAAAGGAACCGCCTGCTTCTCCAATGCCAATCTGTGCCCAACTATCTGTGCCAAACCATATTGAGAGAGCCTCATTATAATCGGTAATATGAGCACGAAATGGATTTGTGGGACTCCCAAAACCCAAATGACTAATGGTATCCCTTAAAACCTTGGCCAACTTGGGCAACTTGTGCGAGTAAAAGAGAACAGCTCCGCCAATCAGATGCGCCATGGATCGTAAACAGCGACAAATATGTTTCTTTAGAGCCGGATCAAAATCCATAAAGACATCATACTTGCCACCCACAATCACAACGGGAAATGGCAAAAGCTCCAGTGTATTCAAATCCTGATTTACATTCAATTTGACACGCTCCAAAGAGCGACGCTGAAGATCCTGTCGCAGTTCAGGTGTTGCCAGCTGCAACAAACGTTGAGAGGTATCCCTCAGACCCTTATAGGCACACTCCAAGTCTGCCCAAACACGTTGTGGCTGTGACAAATCAAGCATAATGAATGTTGCCAATTGTTGCAATCCATGTGTTCGCATGGGAACCTCCAACAATTGTTCCGCATTATCCAATGATCCCAACTCCCATACGTTCAGCACCTGAGCTGATCTTCCGCTGCCAATGCGACGACCATAACTGTATTCCAATGCCAGAGTTGGACGCGTCGTATGCTCGTCCCGGTCAAAAAACTTATTAATGGCCACCGATTTACCCTATACATTAAGGCAAAAACCACCTTTAGCTAACTCAATAATTACTCTTAAGATGTTGTCTTACCACACACTTGCTGCCCAGCACAAACAGAGTGCGCTCTTTGGGTGAAGCTGATGCCTCTAATTGACGCAACCTTTGCTGCTCCTCGGACAGGCGTCCGGCTATCTCCTGTATGCTGCCCATAGCACTTAGGCTGTTCTCATTGCTCTTGTCAAACATTTTGTGCAGTTTCTTTTGCAAGTCGATTATAAACTGCGGCAAACGCATTACATTACCGCACCAATTAACGATTTGTTTACATTTTTTAAAAGTCGCCCTGACAACCAATGTATGCTGACAGTCTGGCAACGCTTCAGCATACCGACAAGGATTCGGCCAGCACGGATATAATATAAGCTTTTGCTGTCATAGAAAATGTTTCTATGTCTAAAAATATATTTAAAAAAATATAGTGCACTGCTTGGCTTACCTGACTGCCCTTTTAGCACAATTCTATGTTCTATGCTTAGTTTCGTTTTTTGAATCACATTTTTATGTGTATTGTTTTGTAGTCTATGTTATTACTTTTCACTCGAAGCGAAAGATGGCGCTTGTAAGAAGTAAGCTAAGCGATGATTCTTTTTCGATTAGGTTCGCGCTTGTCCACTGCTTACTTAACGTGCCAAGCAGGGCAGTGCCGATTTAAGCGCGATGTTTAGTAAATGCATTGCATGTGCTCTATGTTTTTTGAGAGGTTGCTATAAAAACTGCTTGGTATATTAGTGATTCTACGATCCGACAGGTGGAGCTTTTATACAACTCCAAGGAATTTAATTTGAATATAAATTAAGATCATACTGTATTTAAGTAATAACCCCAAAGTTGGTTGGCAATTATTTAAATTTTTCTCTTTTATTACTTTAATTAGCTTTCTCAAAATTTCATATCTAACAATTGGCTGTAATTGCGTTCTTGTCAACACATTCCTTTTGTGTCTGTTGGCAACACTCTATCTGCATATAGTTAAATTACCATCTTGAATTTCGCCTTTCAGCTTCATCGCTTCATCTCGGCTTATTTGCTTTTACTTTTACTGCTGCAACGACAGCAACGACAGCAACTTCCAGCAACAGTAGCCGCATAACCGACCGCCAAAGTCATCAAACATAATTACTTGCCCAACAGGCATGCGCCAATTGACATTTCGTTGAAAATTTCGACCCGCCTGTTTTTTTCCTTCTTTCACTATCCCACACCCACTCCCATTCCCATTCCCATTCTTTTCGCTCTTCGCTCTTCTTAGATGATATCCAAACTCATTAACCAGCAATGTCGAGCTTTGAAACTTTGAGGTGTGGCCAGCTTCAGTCTTTTTGCCGCAGGGCTCTAATTGATAATGAAATTCGTTGGGTTGTCCTTTTTAATGATTGCCCTTCTGGCCTTAAAGTCGAGACACTGCAACACACACACCTTGAAACATTTCATTCAATGGATCACCTGAAAGTTTTTCTCTTCTTCTATTTTCTATTTTTGTGGTTTCACTTTTATGCGCATTGCAATCAAAAAATGGGAACTTTTTTTTTTGGCATTGAAACAACTTAAATGTACTAGTTTGTTGAGTGTTGATGTTCTTTTGGTGTTTGGTTTCTGTTGCAGTTAACTATTTTGTAGTTGTTTGTTTATTTTTGGGTGCTCTGTGCGGGAAGGAAATGTTAGCAGAAAGTATCATTATTTAAATGAAATTTTTGTATGATTAAGGTTACAAAGGCTTAATACGCCATACAATGATATTTTGGTTCAAAAACTCTACGCAACGTCGTCAGAGAATTGAATCTAATCTAAAAATGTTTACAGTTTGAACCAAAATCGATTACTGGTCAAATTGTATTTTCAAATTTTTGTTCAGTATTTACATAAGAAGCAAACTTTTGTGCTAATTAATATCTATATAAAAATATATAAATAGAAAGTTGCATTAAGTACATCATTATATATATACTTTTTAGCTAGCTACAGGGTATCTATGAAGTCGGTTATTCTACAGTAGCACACACTTACTTGTTAGCCATGCAATTCGCTTTTTGATTGCGTTCACGCGGCAAGTTATCTTTTCTTTTTTTTTGTGTTAGCGGTGCCACACTCTTGTTGCATGCAACCTTGTACTTGGGGTAGTTTCAAGTACTTTTGCCCAAAGGCAGTCACTTCACAGTTGGCAGTTGGCAGTTGGCAGTTCGCAACGTTTTGTTTGATGCGCTTCACCAGCAAAAACAACAACAACAATAGCACCAGCAGTTTGTTGTTGTTGTTCTATATTATGTCTGCTTTTATATTGGCCCTTTATTATAGACTCTTCTTTCAACTTATTTATGCTGATTTATCTAACAAATAACTCATTTCTATGATAACTTGACTCGGCGGTCGCCAATTCACTTTTATGCAGCTTTATGCCTTTGCGGCTTTGGGTTGAATGAATCGAAAAAAGATAAAGTGAGCAACTGGCTGGCAACACAAGTTGAAAGGAGTTTTTACTCCACTTAAAGATGAGTTTTATTGAGCAGATAATCAAGTTGAGATCCTTTGTGATTTTACTAAAAATTGCGAAATGTTTAATTGATTTTTGATCATTTATTTTAATGTTCACTTCTTAACACTTATATTCTATTCCATTCTATTCTATTCTATTATAATATATTAAATATTATTTTCTTCAACAAAACAATTAAAGATTATTAAAAATAACATAAATTTGATTCAATATTTAGAAGTTAAGTACAAGTCAAAATATATATTACGCACTCAAAGCTAAATGATGTACCATTTTAATTATGGTTTGAGTGTTTGTTTAATGACATTCTAGTCCTTATAATTTAGATATGCTGACCACAAACAAGACCAAAACACACACTTACACACACCAAAGGCTTATGCACAAAGTAACTACAATGCGTGTGTGTGTGTGTGTGTGTGTGTGTCTGGCGAAGTAATAATCACAGACAGCGTTAACACACAGATCCGGAGTTTGTAATCAAAACCAAAATGCGATGTTGCAAGTTGGCTTCTGTTGCAAATTGCATTTAAGATTCGCCGTCAAGGCTTCAGACATGATTTGCTTTAGGAAGTGATTTGTCATTGGCAATCCCCCTACCCTTCTCTGCCTACCCCTTTGCTCACCAACTACATACACACACACACACACACACTACTAAGTATATCCCTATGATCTAAGTACTTCATGACATAATTATAAGTGCATGTAATAGTGTGTGTGTGTGTGCATTGTATAAATGTCTACACTTATACTATTATTGTTAATCTATGTCCAAATGCCTAATTGCTGCGTATCATTTGGGTTCAGTTCACTTCAAAGTGTATTTAACTGCGAATTTGTAATTTTCATTTAAGAGACAAATATTGTATATAAATATACGTTGCCTACTTTTCTGCGTAAAATTTTAAAACATTCTTTTTGTCAATGAATGAATTTAGATTTACGTATAATAAAATCAATTAAATAAAAAATAATATTAACAAATAAAAAGTAAAAAGTAATAAATTTATACAAGAAAACATTTATAAAAAGTATTCATTAAGCATTGAAAATAACTTAAATGAAATCAAAATCTCAAAACTTTTCCACATCCAAAGTTTGACATTTTTAGGTTTTGATCGGCGGCACTTAATGTTTTTAGCGTTTTTTCAATTATGATAATCAATTGTTCTAATGCATTTGCATACACACACACACACATATATATATATATATATATATATACACATATATATAGATATTTGTGGGGTGAAAATTTCCGGGCGACATGTCAGACGCCCTGACTTTAGTTAGGGAATCTTTGTAGCGCATGAGACATCATTTGTCATTTGTCGGCAAAGAAAACAAAGCTCAATGCAAACTCAGTGGAAGCATGTGCAAGAAGAAAAAAAAAAATATATATATAAAGGAAACTTTCAAGAAAAATTGCTGACAGTGTGCAATCTGAACGCGTGCATTCGTCTCGGCAGTTAAAGTTTTGTCCCATTTTCTCCATCTACTTCCCAGCTCAGTGCGCTTGCACTCTCTGTCTCCATTGCTTCTTGTTCTTGTTCTTGGTCTTGGTCTTGGTCTTGGTCTTGTAGTTGGATAAACACTTGAGGCCACTGTTGATGTTGGACTCTTTTCCCCATGTACACTCATTCGCAATGACTGCAATGATGATTGACAAGCTCAAGCAGAGCTCCATGCTTCATTTTGATAGGTACTTAAGGCGCTTAAGTTTTCCAGACTCCTAAATATATATATATACATATTTATATAACTTACAAAATTTAAAGTGTCTTCTTAAAGTTCTTTAGCGTTGTGTGAAAATTTTTGATTAAATATTCAATTCATTTACAAGTTAAAGCAATCAAAGTAAATATAGATATTAATAAAATATATCTTAAAAAAGGTAATTATGCAATTTTAAATGTATTTAGATTAAAATATAAAAAATAATAATAACAAAAAATACCAATCAAAAGTAGAAATATAATAGTGTTCACTATTCAATGGCATTCACTTACGTACTAATCTTCGTGGCGCGATTATATTATGCATACATATACATACATTATGCGCTCACGATACTTCGATAACATGTTGGTTGTAACCAGGGCTACCAGACTTACGACTACTTGCATTTTGTGTTTCATAGCATTTAACTTAATTTCAAATATCAAACACATCGGCAAAGAAATATCTTAGCTCCAAAATTGTATTATTCAATAAAATGAGAAATAAAATGTGATGCAACAATTTTGATTCGAAAAACAGTTGAATTAACGAACGATATTTCGTTGTTTTATAACCATTAAACTCCATCGATGATTACTTATTATATTCAAAAGATTTTGACCTTGAGAAGAAGCTTTATTACGGCTACACGAGTGTGAAATGCCGCACACAAACATCAGAAGAAGAAGAAGAAGAAGAAGAACAAAAAACATCTCTCAACACCAGCGCAAACCTCAAAAATCCTATTCCGATGGATAGCTGAATGGTTGGTTGGATGGAAGGATGGAAGGATGATTGATGGCTTCGGAGATGGGTCTAAGCTCTGAGCTCGCGAATCCTGCCAAAAATTCGAACCACGTCAAAATCTCGGCGGATTCTTGTTAGTATACTCGATAGTCGTTTGTTTGCTGTTTGCTCGTTGCAGTCTATTTTTTTTTTCACACGTTGTTTTGTGGCATGCTACACATGTTTTTTTTTTTTGGCGGGGAGGTGTAGCTGGGGGTGTAGCTAAGAAAATGTCAACTTGTCGTTTGTACATGTTAACCGAATTTGATGGCCTGTCAGATGGCACAAGAACCGCAACTGCTCTGTGATATGGGGAGGGGAACGGTGGGCGGAATGCATTTTCTTTTTTTTCTCACACTCTGCTTGTGAAATTATCGAAATTGTATTATGGAAATTTTATGCAAACCTATTTCCTTCCTGTTTTTTTTTCTCTCTCTTTTTTTTTTTTTGGTGTGTGTGTGTGTGTGTGTTGAAGTCGGCGACTTGCTTTGATTTTGTTGTTGAAAATTAGTTTTTCAATTTGCCTTCGCATGCAGGCAAAGCTAAGGCAAGCAACAAAAAATCTTGACTTTTGGTCCTGGCTACGGGCGAAGTTTTCCGGCTTTGTGCAGCTGCCGCTGCAGAAGAAGAAGAGAACTGTGTGTGTGTGTTTGTTGCCTTCTTCGAACTAGCCACCAAGTACAAGTTATGTGCATATTTTCTGACAGTTTTTTTTTTTTTTTTGCTTGCCAGTTTTCAATATGCAGATTGATTTGTATTTGAATTTGAATTTGTGTTTTGAATTTTTGTTTTTAGTTTTTTCAGGGTTCGTTTATGTGAAAACAAATCGATCGAAATTCCCTTAAAAGAAGGAAGGAGCGAAAAAAAGAGAGGGCAAATTCATAAAACCAAACGTATTAACGCAATACCCATCCCATTCTCGCTCTCTCTCTCTCTCTATCATTCGCTAAGCTGCAATTCTTAATTAAAAACTTTCTGCGCAGTGTGCCCAGCGGAGCTATAGATAAGACAAACGCACACACACACACACAGACAATACGCATAGGCGCTATCCATCTACCAGTCACGTTTAATTTATACCATTCGCACACACACACACACACACACACACACACACACACACACAAAGATATGAAAGCAGTTGAGTTTAGTCCAGCTAGCGATCAACATGTTGCCGGCCATAATGCTCTCTGGTAACTGGGCAGCACGTAATTGCAATTGCAATTGCACTTACAACTTGCGCCCCTTTATGGGCCCTGGCTTGCAAAGCCTTTGAGTTTGTTTGACCCCGCACAATGAAATTAACTGTACTCGCAATTGGCATTTTGGGGCCTACAAATTCAAAGGCTTTGACTCGGAAATAGCCACAAAGGATAAGAGGTGTTGTAAGGTAAGTTTAGTTTTTTGTGATTACTATACTATACTATATTATTATTAGAAAGACAATTTGTTACCGAATTTTATTATTATTTTTATACCCTGATCCAGCCATGTCCGTCCGTCCGTCTGTCTTTCCGTCCGTATGTATCTCAGAGACTATAAGAACTAGATCCCTTTTACTAAAATCGGTTGAGAAACTTCGGAGATATGGAAAATTGAAAATGAGTATGCAGTATACGCGTACATAAGTTAAGTTTGATATTAAAACATTGCGTGCAAAGATAAATTAAGCTGTTATAAATAAAGCATAATAAATAAATAATAAATGATTGTTAACATATAATGTATAATACTTAAAGATAAGATATACAGACGGATGAAAAGTTTATTTGTTAAACAAATACTTTAGACTTGGATATCAAGTTTGATTTGAAATTTGTGTGTTGGTGCATTCGCATAAAGTTGTTTTCAATTTGTATTTGACTTTTGTTTTCGACTTATTTGATTGTAATTGAGCTGTCCTTAGACAAATAAACTTTAACTTAAGCAAGCAAACATTTTAATATTTAATTTGAAGAAAGTAACAACGTTGTCCTTTGCTATAACATAAATAAATAAGATTATTTTCTTTAATACATTGCAAAAATATTCAACAATATTATTATTATACATTTATTGTAAATTTATTATTATTACTGTGCATGATTAAAAGTTGATTTCATTTCTTTCATATTTGATATTGAAATACGTACAAACATACAATTTAAATAACTCATTTGAACTTGTCACCTTGAAAGTTCTTGAATATTTATTTAAATGCCAAAATTGTCAATACCCTAACGAGTATAATTAAACTTGTTTTATGTACCTGCATTTATGTTCATACATACATATATATATATATATTATATATATATATATTATATATATATACATTTGATAAATTGAGCCAACAGTAATAAAATAAAAAGTATTTGAAAAAAAAACGAGCAAGCTATTAATTTGCCTTCGTTTGTTAGTCCATTTATTTTGATTTATCACCGTTGCCTGGGCCCAAACCCTCAATGGGCAATTTGGTTATAATTTTATTTGCAATTTGTATGCAAACACATACACACGCGCGCACATACACATACATATAGTATGTACTGTGGATGTGTTTGTGTGTTGTTATTACGATTTTTAGCATATTCGATTGTTATGTCTGACAGCGACAAATGTCAAAATGGCAGCCAGTTAAAAACGAATCGAAATCAAAACAGAACGACAGAAGGACAGAAAGACAGCAATGTGTGGGGATAGCAGGGGAACAGAAGAGGGTGGAGGGAACACACACACACACACACACGTTTGTTATGCACATATTTGGTATTTATTTCCCATCCTCATTTTTGCGTGTTTGAATATATTCGTAAAATCACACACACATTCCACAAATCTATGCATCCTGACAACAACAATAACAACAACAACAGAAGAAAAAAAATATGTTTTCCAAAATTGTTTGCTCACGGTCAAAAAGCAAAAGCCCCATTCCCATGTGTGTTTCTATTTGTTTGATTGTGTGTGTGTGTGTGTGTGTGTTTGTGTGTTTGTGTGTTTGCCATGCAAATAAATGCAAAAACAAAAAAGAATCCTAAAATATTTTTGTGCCATTTTAATCCACTTTTGAAAATTTATTATGCAGAAACGCTCGAAAATTTTCCGCTAAACTTCTGCGAGCGAAAAAATTGCAGCGTTTTGGCTTAGTTTACTCGAATACCCTGGAGCAAAATTCGAATGATGAAAAAAAGGGTTGTAGAAAATAAATAAACTATTTATAAGAAAAATAAAACAAATTATAGACAACGTTAACATATTTAAATAATAATAAATAATTTATATAAAATCACGAATGAAAAAGAAATAAAATGTACGAAAATTGTACCTTTAAATCAATAAAAACAAGTACCAATAATAATAAAATAAAATTAATAAATATATGAATATAATGTTTAGTATAGCTAAAACTATAACCAACTTAAAACTAGGATATCTAACTTGTCTAACTTTCTAATATCGCACATTTTTATTGTGGCTATTCCCGTTTTATATCATTTTTTGCCTTACGTTTCTTTGGTGTGGACTAGAGCTGTCCACATGTTTTGGGTCATAAATCTGCAATTACCATGCTGGCGTACAGATTCCAGAGAAAGCCAGTTCTCATACTGATTCTCCCTGAAAGTTCTCTAGGGCTCGGGTTCGTGTTCGGGTTTGGATGTTTGGTTGTGTCGCCAACTTGTCGGACAAAGTCTCTAAAAACAGTTTTGATGCATTGAATTTAATGTGTGTTTTTCCTTTTGATATTCAATTCAATCTGTTGCAGTTTAAAGCTTCTACTACATATGTGTTTTTGGGTCCAATGTAGCACATAAATTATGCCTTATTTGCTGCAATTTGATTGGAGACATCGCTACCCCAATTTAGGGAAGTTGTCTCAACTGCAAGACGCTTTTCACTTAGTTTGCGACCCAAGTAAATAGGCAAAAGCTGCACAAAAAACAACTTCAACTTTTGCCTACCCACTGCAGCTGGTAATTTTTAGCCCCAAAAGTGCCCTTCCTTCCCTTTCTGTCTGTCTCGACTCGACTCGACCAACAACACAAAAAAAAAAGACAGGGAAAGAAAAGGGGACTCCAACTTGTATGCGTTCACGCTTGGTAGCCAATTCAAGTCGTGTCATTTTGTTGAGTTTGTGTTGAGAGCGAGTTTCGTTCGGTTGAGCTTTGCCGACTTTGCCCAACTTACCCAATCCCCTTGTCATCTGCTTTGCGATTCCGAGCTCCTCGTAATTCAAATGTCAGTCAGTCAGTGCAGTCAGTAAGTCAGTTAGTCAGTTAGTCATACGGCACGCGAACTGTAAGGCAAACTTCTTCTTGCTTTCGGCTTACACCACTTGAGCTTTGCCAAGCTACAAAACCCTTCCTCCCCCCTCTTACACTTGTTACCTTCATGTTTCATGTGGACAGGTGTTGTCTCATTTGTGAGCACCGCCTCGTCGTCAGACACCCATTTGCCATCTCCTTTCGCCACTCTCAACTTGAAAGCATAAAACATTCGTGACTAGCGTAAAACTTCACTAAAAACAACACAAAAACATCAACAAAGTTGGTTGAAAAGCTACATTATACATACACATATGCATACAAATAGAACGATATATGCATATAAAATGCAAAACAGGTCAATATTTAACTATCCGAGAACGTCTTATGTCGTATTTCATGAAGTTTTGTTGGTTAAAAGAACATTAATTTTGTATTAACAAATGTGATGCATATAAAAGAGGTTACATTCTGTCATTAAGAGCAAGATATATGTATGAAACATCATTTAAGGAACCATCCGAAAACATCTTAAGTTCTTAACAGTGAAATTTAAGCTTCCCAGATAACTAAAATAATATATTTTAAAAGTTTTCATTCATTTGTTTGAATTTATTATGATTTTATTGAAAAGTATTTTATTATGTATTCATTACAGGGTTCACTAGAAGAATCCATAACATTAATTAACAAATTTTAGTATTTACTGAAAATATCTATAAAATATTTATATGTCTAAAATGCATAGTAAAACTCAAAACAACAAGTATACAACAACTTATCCATTGTAAGTGTATAAATTAATGTCTTTCTGCATTCAAAAATGCAATTGTATTCACAAATAATAAGATTATCTTTTTATTCACGGATTCACATGGAGTTATTTACTTTATTAACGTTTATGTTCAACAGCAGCTTATAAGCCAGTTATAAGAAGCAGCTTAAGCTATCGGAAGAGATTTTTTATATCGATATATGTACAACATCGATATCTTTGAGCTATTTATATGAGCTGCTGATCTCCGAAACATTGTCGTGCCTGCCAGCTACAAAATTTAAATTCGGCCAAAAGCATAATTAACTTGTACGTTGACGCTCGAATAATGCGAAAGAGCACATAAACAGTAGGTCGCATTTATTTAAGTACAGGTTGGGTACGTACTCAACACAAGTTTAAAAATTATACTGTGGTTGCATTGAAAGGTACAAATGAAGGAAAGGTATAAGGAAAATTGCTTCAAAGAGAAACGTTGATTGCTGAAAAGTTTGCTTTATTAATGGACAAATGTTCACAAATGTTCTGTTCATAATTTCATATATATAGTTGAAGTCATTTTGTCCCCGATCAATCAAGATTAATGTGAACTATGAATTATCTAACATTTAATGTGTCTCTGTGTCTTTGCCTGTGTGTGTGTGTGTGTGTGTGTGTGTGTGCACCTGTGTGTGTATGTGTGTCTAAACAAAAATAAATGCCGTTAATTAAGTTAATGTGCTGTACGTGTTGAAACGCTTTAGGGCTTAAACAAGTTTAGGTTTGTGGCCAAATTAAACCAACGATATACATAAGTTTCTCAAGGCTATATTAATGCTATCTTTTGCATTCATTTATTTAATCTGAACGCAATTAAAGAGCCACAAAAATTATTGTAATTAGCTTTTGTTATGCTTAACTAATTAGCTGTTAATTATAATGCAACAAAAAATGTAGACTTTCTTTTCATTTCATTCTTTTATGTGTGTGCTTACAATAATGAAGTTTCATTCAAACTTTTTTTTTTTTTTTTTTTGATCATTCTAGTTTTGTGCTTTTTGAGTGCACCCATTTTTTGTTCCTATGTGCCACTGCCCCTGCTGTGGTGGCAACTAATTTAACCGAACATTATACCCTAAGCCCTCAGACAAAGTACGATGAAGAGAATAATCGATGGGGTGGGATAGGGATAGGGATAGGGGGAAGGGGAGGGGGGTGGTAACGAAGGGAGCTTATGAAGTTGAAAATGCGACTGCACAAGTAACAAATCAAACGAGTGCTTTTGTAAATTACATTTGAATTATCCTCTGCCTGGGTTCTGGCTTGCATTTGCAATCCCTTCCGCCTTCCCCCTTCCCCCTTTCCCATTCCCTTTCGGTTCTTCTCTTCAGCTGCTCATGCATTCATTCAGTTCTTTGCTGCGTGCTCTTTTTATGCCACATGGCAGATGTGCAAACATCCTTGAACAGAGACGAGAATCAACAAACGAACAAACGAACAAACGAACGAACGAATGAACAACTGAACGAACTAACAACAACAACAATAGCAAGGACCTGGCCATGCAAAGTGGATCAAACATCCAAAGTTAATAAACACTTTGCTCGTTTGTGATTCCGCAACTCTTTTGCCCAATGCTCTGTGTTTTAGTGTCCATTGCCATTTGGGGTTTTTGTTGCACTGTGAAATTGAATGCAAATAGAAACACAAACACACACACACACACACATACGCACAGCACTTAAATTTACGCGTTTTCCATTTCAATTAAAACAATTTCAATTGCAATTCGCTGGGCCCCTCGAAAGCAGCATTTAACGCCCAGCACACTTTCCACCTCTCTGTCACAGCGGATCCATTAACAAAGCATTGCTTTTGTCTGTGGTGTGTTTGTGTGTTGTTGTTGCTGTCCTGTGCTTTTTAGCGCATGTAAATGGCGGCTGTGTTGAGTATGCCGCCAACTGCCTAATTATTTATAGGTTTAGTACAAGAGGTACAACTAACACACATCTACAGTACATCTACAGTAGTGTTTGGCTGTAGTATTCGCAGTAATTTGGTTATTCCATATCAAGCTTTACATTTTTGTTTCGTTGAATAGCTCGTTTTGTTTGTGTTTTGGTGTAAGTTAATGCAAGAAAATATTTCGAAACATATAAATTTACTGCCATAGCAATAACTATCATGTAAGGCCACACTATATTAAATACTCAAACTGTAAACAAAACTGTAAGGTACCCAAAGTTCCGTTAAGAATATGTTAGAGAATGTTAGTGAATGTTGATCAGAGAATAAAAGCAAACGAAAAACTGATCGAAGCGTCAGTCTTAGTGTGACGGCGAACGGTTGATTGCGATCCTGACTATATGAGGTGTTCACCATATCCAAACATTTCTGTGTTATACACATACATACATATACATATATATATATATATATATATGTGTGTGTGTGTGTACAGACTGTTAGCTAAATTTTAAACAAGGATTGAGGCCAAACCGTCATCATACTACCATCAACCTACAGTCAATTTTCGTCTAAATTACAAAAAAGAAAAAAATGCTCAAATTGTTTTTGGGCCAATGAATTCCACATATTATACACACATACATCTATTAAAGCACCTAACTGTATGTTTATGTATATATATATATATATATATATACCCTTGGATTCATTCAAAATTGTCTAGCAGCATTAGCTTTGCCCTGTCTGTCTACAGCAGTGATTTATTTACTTCGTTCCTCTCCGCTCTAAAGAAGGTTTGTCCCTTCTAAGTGAATGACTTGTGGACCAATTTATTGTAAAATATTTGGAGCATGTTTACATTTGTGCTTAAGACTCTTTAAGAGTTTTAATACAGATGGATAAGGTGATGTTTAAGGAAGTCAAAGAAAAAAAGAAAGTTAAATGTAAATAAATACAACTCAAGTGGAAATAAATTCCTTGCTTTAATTTTGAACACGATTTCTTACTAGTGTATAACACGAATAAAAATTCAATTATTGCTTGAATTTTACATTATTTTGTACACATTAATAATAATTAATAATTAAAAAATATTCATTTTTGATGTGAAAAACAAAATTTAGCATTAAAATAAATTAAAGTAGGAAAAATGTAATGGAAAAGTGTGAAAACATTTAACAGCTGCACAAATCAAATATTAAATTGCAATATGCAACGACATCCATCGATGGCTTGCCACAAACTAATTTTACAGTTTTATTCAAAGTTTAAGCTTGTGTTCATAGTTTATAACAATGCTATTTATTTTTGGAACTTTATTTTCAGCTATCCCATAGAAACAATATGTCAAAAATCATGTACTTCACATTAAATTCACAAATGTAAAATTATTATTATTATATATATATATACACGTATATATATATAGAGAGAGAAAACTAAATAAAAACAAGTAAGAAGGCTCTAGTCGAGAAATCCCGACTAGACGATACCCTGATCCCTATACTTTACGCGTACAGTCAGTGTTTGCAAGTATGTGTGTTTGTATGTACGCACATACTGCATACTGCATACACAACTTCAATGTCCCATATCTCCGGTGTTTCTTAACCGATTTTAATAAAAATTTCACAGATTGTTATTATTTTGATTATTTATTTAAATGCCATCTAAAGATTTTTCAAATTCAAGATTTTGTTGTTACCGATCCCATGTGTATATCGAAAACGGGATGAGTTATCGAAAATCGAAAACAAACTTGTACTGCCTAGGGATTAGGCGAGCTTAAGTTCCAAATCTGGAGTCTCTAGCTCTTATAGTCTCTGAGATCGGTTGGCTCATACATACGGACAGACGGACAGACAGACGGACAGGCGGACAGACAGACAGACGGACAGACGGACGGACAGACGGACATGGCTATATCGACTCGGCTGTTGATCCTGATCAAGAATATATATACTTTATGGGGTCGGAGGTGCTTCCTTCTGCCTGTTACATACTTTTGCACAACTTCATTATACCCTTTTTTCCCATTTTTAATGGGATCAGGGTATAAAAATGCATACCAAATATGGCCAATGTAGTAGTCAACAATCCACACATACAACACTGATGCAAATCAGTTATTATAACAATAATAATTATTTGTTTTTATTTGAAATGCATCTCGCCGAGATAAACTTGTCCAATTGGGACGTGCCAGCGAGCCAGGGAATGAAATCAAAACCGAAGGGCAATGTGGCAAGTAAATTATTTTGCTCGACCAGAAGAGAGTTCACTTCGTACGCCTCCTCTTGGCTGGTGTCAAATGTGAATGGCGGAGGAAATCGCTGGACGAACAACATGTCGTGCATTTAACGGAAATATTGAACTTCCCGATGTGGAAATGGGTAACCGTAAACTCTGTGGCTGCATTTTTATCGAGATGGGTTGATGGCGTACGATAGAGGTGGGGAGTTGAAGGGTGGTAAGGGCAACATGTCGGAGTCATTGTGGCGACGTGCACACACTCACACACACACACACACACAAACACACACATGCCACGTTCTTGGTGACGTTTGAGCGACGTTCAAATGAAGCGGAAATGAATTTTATGCTGAGGTGCCAAAGAGCGTAGC
This sequence comes from Scaptomyza cyrtandrae, assembly GCA_035044605.1. NCBI lineage: Eukaryota > Metazoa > Arthropoda > Insecta > Diptera > Drosophilidae > Scaptomyza > Scaptomyza cyrtandrae. The sequence continues at coordinate 1,296,256 of JAWNNS010000637.1, forward strand.
ACTAATAAAAAAACAAAAAAACAACAACAACAACAGCATATAGAGTGTACATATATATACATATGTATGTACATATTTACATATGTAGAGGGTACAAATGTTAGTCGTTGTAAGAAAGCAACAAATTTTTCGTGCATTATTTACGCGTTGCTGCCATTTTATGCTAATAAATTACCAATATGCATGAAGGCAAAACTTTTGTTGCATAAAACTCAGGTAGCTGATAGCCGGAGAGTGGGGGGAGGGAGAAGCAAGGGTGTGCTGTGCGAAACTGACAAACTGCACAAACACACATTCAATAGCAAAAACCCACACACACACACACACACACACACACAGAGGAAAGCATTTATTATTTTTTGATATTTTTTACGCTCCAACCGAAAAATCGAACGATGCGAGAAAAAAATGAGAGAGAGATGCGAAAAGTCAGACAACAACAATAATAAGAACAGTAACAGTAACAGCTGTGGGGGAGTGTGCACGTAAGTGTGGGTGTGGTGAGCTTTTTTCTATGTATTTGTGTGATGTGCATTGGCTGACGCCAAAGAAATTTGGCGTCAGTTTTATACGCATTGAGCGAGCAGCAGCAGCAGCAGCAGCAGCAGAAAAAAAAATAGGTAAAGTAAGGGTAAAGGGTAGCGAAAAGAGTGAAGAGTGAAGAGTGAAGAGGACACCGACATGCTTCAGACGAGCGACAACAATGGCAAACAAAAATCCGGAAAAAATAGCAAATCGTATAAAAATAGCTGCAGCACAAACGCACAGACACCAACACACACACATTTTCACACACACATATATATTGGGTAGAGCTCTTGAAACCGAATTGTGGCCTGTGTGTGTGTAAGGTAAGCGGCAAGTAGCAGCTAATGTAGCATTTGGAAAGATGGCTCAACGGATAACAAAAAAGGAGCAACTGGGAGGACCCTGTGCAACTAATAGACCCTGACATCAAGCGGGAGGATTTCGCAAAGCTTTCCTCAAGGGCGCTAATTAAAGGCAACTTGACTGAAGATCAAGTGAGAGATAGCAGCACAAGTGCGTATCGCTGTCCCTTTTGCACGTTTCTCATTGACATCGTTTAACGAAGAGTGGTTAACAAAGGCGTTAAGTTTTTGATTGTGTGTGTGTGTGACTTTAGATGAGTTTAATAAACATGTGATGTCTTTGACTTTGTATTGCTATATAAAATAGAAGAACACTTCTTAAAATATATATCTTTTTGCCTAGTTAAAGTAAAAAACGGATCAAAAGTTCGCAAATGAAGTAAGTTCATGCTTGGATAAAATTCGTATTTAATGAAGAAGCTTCGCTATGCTTTCACATGTAACTTAACGAATAAAAATTCTCATAGGCAGAATTTTTAAGTTCAATTCACCCGCTTCCAGTTTGCAAAAGAAGCCAACTTGCTCTTTGCCAGCCTGCAGTGCACTCGGCATGCAGATGGCGATGTGGAAAATGTATAAAACAGTTAGAAACGAAAGAAGAAAAAAATTGGTTTAAAAGTGCTTCGCGTTTGAGTTCAAGTAGCTATCATATACATACAAAGATACTTATGCTATATATGCTTGATGGTATGTGTTTTTGTGTGTGTGTGTGTGTATTTTTTGGCTGGCAGGTAAATATGGCTGTCGCAGCAGAGATAAGGCTAACACACCACACACCTGCCTGAACTTTTTGCAGCATTGCATATGAAAGTGGCTCTCTGAATTTAGCTTAAAGTGTGTGTGTTTGTGTGTGTGTGTGTGTGTGTGTGTCTAACCACAGTTATGCATTTGATATTTTTGGCAAAAGACATGTAGACAAGCAGCGTGAAGCACACAAGCCAAATGTTATTGAATACCTAAAATTGCGAAAGGTAAACACAGCTGCAACGCTGAACTCTGAACCTCCGAACCGATTTTGTCACAATATTTCAAAAAGCTCCCCAAATGACAAATATGCAAACAAAACCAAAGCCAGCCACCTTTCCTTTCCTTTTTATGTGTTTTTTTGTTTTTTTTTCTCTCTTCTCCGTGGTAGTATTATCATGGCAGTGGCATCGGTCTCAGCCTTACAACAAGAATGAAACGTGCCAACCCGGCCAACAACAACAAACAACTCACAACAACATCAACAGCAGCAATTAGGCTATCTACTTATACTATGACCCAGAGTACACTAAGAACAAATTTTATTTTGAGTCACTAATTAATTGCTAATTAAAGAAAGGGAAATTTAAAAAAAAAAAATATTTACTGTCTTAAATGCAGGCACAATAATATTTAAATTTTTAGTGGACTTTAGCGTACTTTTTTAAGTGCTTATCTTAAATGATAATTGCTTTATTAATTTTTCGGTTTATTATCTTTTTAAAACTTTGTTTATAGCTAAATAATAGTTTTTCTCAAAGTTTAATAACAAATATGATTGTAATTTGGATTTGAATTTAAAACTAATAAAGTCTTTTTAAAATTCTATCCTCAAAAACACATTTTGTCAATTAAAAAATATTATTTGGAAAAAACCAAAAAAAATATTAATAATGTTTATAAAAAACCATATTCAAAACTTGTTATAAAAAAGCCTCCCAAATGAAATAATATATTTTAAGTTGACAAGATTTCAGCAATGAAATGAAATTAATTTGATTTGTCAAATATTCTGCATTATCTGAAGAATTTTGATTAATTGGCTACTTTTTAATGCCATTGCAACACGCTTAAGCTAATTTTATAATGCACTCTGCACACTGTTTCTTTTTTTAAACTTAATTCGTAAGCACAGTTTCTTATATCCATCCTACTTTCAGTATATTTTCTTTCAGTGCATGCGTTCTCATCTCCTCGCTGGTAATTTACTGAGTGTCGCAGAGTTCTGTGACCATAACTCAAAGGAAAGGCTCTCTCTGTCTAAGAGTATGGGCAAGCAACAGTTGCAACCGAGTTGCAACACCGCCACTTGCCACCGCGCTCCCCTTGCCGTTGCCAGTCGTCCTATGTCTGCGTCAAAGACTTGAATAGCATACTTATGGGCTGGTGTAAAATGCAGCGACAGCGGAAGTTCGAAAACGGTACATGGCAAAAACTAGGTGAAAAGCCAAAATTTATTTGGTGCTAAAATTTTCGAAATGCAAGTCAGCGTGCCAAAAACCAACAACAAAGCCAAAGAAAGGCAACTGTGGCATAACTGCACACTGCAACATGTTATCGGATGGTAATAAATATATGTAGTAGTGAGTATATGTGTACAATATGCTATTGCATAAACACATAGCTTAAAAGTCTTGAGACAAGAAGTGATTGAAAATGAAAGATTTGAATAGGTGTAGCAGACAACTTTTGACATGGTGCAATGTATTAAATTAGACACGTGGCTGTAAATCTATTAGGATAGAAGGCAAGTGCAATATATACATATAATTTGCAGCAGCCAACTTTTGACATGGCTGAGACAGGAACACCAAATGTGTGCCTAATGAAAAGTATTATAGCAGGAAACTTTTTGACATACGGTTAACCTACGATAATGTAATGAATTTACATAATCTTTGGCGGTTAACTATCTATGTAGATGTTAAGCTGTGATCCTGTTATTTATTAAGTTATTGATATAATTAAACAAGCTTAAGTTCAATAAGAACAGCAAGAAGTGTCTGAAACTAAACACAAAATCGAAAATTTTTGAACTTTAACGAAACTTAACTTACTCCTTACCATACAATATCCTTTAATAATTTAAACGTGTAGCCGCTTATATTGACAATAGGTCTTTAATTGTTGCTGAAGTTGCTGAAAACGGCAAAAATTCAAAAGTTTGCTAAGAAGTTGTGTTGTTTTTGCCTTGTGCCATGCCTTGCAGCTTTCAGTTGGCACTTGAATAGTGTAAGATGTGTGTTTGTGTGTGTGACGTGAAGTGCGAATATTTAATTGCTAACAAACGCCAAAGGCGAGACAATTGGCGCCTGTTTTGCATTGCATTTCACAATATAATGGTATATGTGTGTGTTATGGGGGAGATTCTGTGGCACTTGAAAGGATTTTGTGGGTCATTATTATGGCCAAAGACGAGATACTGGACAGCAATTAAAATACAATGCAATTAGCTAGGGAATTCTGCGTAAAAGTAAGTTATTGAAGATGCAATAAGCCATAAATTGTCAAGATATTTTTGATAACATATTTAGGTCATATTCTGGCAAAACATTTCTCAACTATGTTTAATGCTAATTGGAAAGAAGTATTTAAATGTTATCGTTGTAAAGGACAATCGTTGTTGCTTTATTGAGTTCATACAAAAGCCGCAAGCTGTAGGCACATTAACACATCTCTTTAGGCCACTAAACATAAAAGTTATATGTTAGTCAATGACTATGTAAACAACATTTAAGAGCATTTGACTGTTACTTGTCCCTCATTTCTCCACGGTGTCCTTTTATGCTAACTTAACAGTAACAGTCCGCTGTTAGCGTTGGAAGGGGAAAGGATAAAAACAGAGCAATTCTCTTTTAAAAAAGTGACTCTCTTTGGCTGTTAGTGGCAGCAGCATCATGGACCAAAGATTATGTAAACAATTTACATAGTCTTTGTCATGAACCAAAATGTAATGCAACTGCAACTTGCTGGACAAGTTTAGCAACTCACATTTTTGTGTGTGCATTTAACAGAGTGCAACACTGGCAACATTAAGTTTGAGTTTGAAATCATTTTGAGAGTTGGTCAAACAAATAAAACGAGAGCACAATAAAATTAAAATAGCATTGACTAGTTTTCCAAACATATAATAAAAGTGAAAAGTAGTATAGCTTTTAATCGGGGCAAAATCTTTTTAATTTAACTGCAAAAATAATAAGTAAAACACATAAACACATGTACACATAAAAATGTACACTATGTATGTATCTAATAAGCTGAAAAGTAGATGGCAAAAACTTATTTAGCTTATCGAAAATTCTGGAAATAATTAAATAATACATCTGTCATCATATGTTTATTTAATTATTATTTGAACTCTATTCAATCTATTTGTTACTGCAAATAATAGCTGCATTTGTTTTTGACTAATTATTCAAGTAGTTTTTTGTGTTATGCTATTTTGCTTAGCCCATTAAAATTTCACAACATTTGATAACATGCCCCAAAAATAATAGAGTTGTTGTTGTTGTTGTTGTTAAGCAGGCCTCGGTTTCAGGAGCTGCCTCCGAACTCAAAGTATGCCTCATTGCCAGGCAGCAGCAGCTTCATGCCACCAATTTAATTAATCTGCACAAAATATGCAACACTGCGAAAACTTTGCCAGACAAACACACACACATACATACGTACGTACACAAACACACTTATATACACGCATGCCAAGAAATTGCCACAGTTATAATACTTGACACAAAAAAGTGTGAGCTACTTCTGAATATGTGTGTAAAAGTATGCGAGTGTGTGCGTGTGTCTGTATGTAAACGCCTAAGAGCAGACAACAGCAAAAGGCAGAGACAACAATAACAACAACTACAAAAAGAGCCGCAGCAGAAGAGCAACGGCAATAAGATTACTTAATTGATTTAAACTTGCTTGTCTAGTGGAAAGGCAGTGGAAAGGGGAAAGGGGGAGAAGGGGAGGTCCTTGATGATGTTGCACAGCGCCGCATGCGATAATGAAGTTGTTGACAAGCTCTTGGGCTAAATAAAAAAAAAGATGAAGAAAATGCAAACAACGGCAAATAACAACAAAAACAACAACAACGACGAAGGCGGCGACAAGAAGTGCAAGTAATTGAAAAAGCAGTAAAAGCAACAGCTGCACAACACAGAAAAAGGCAGCGAAGGCAACCAGGCTCAAGTTGTTGACGGTTGTTTCAGCTGCAGCTGTGTGTGTGTGTGTGTGGCAAGAGCTAGCTTCAAGTGCCACCGCACACAAACAAAGCCGAGGGATTTCGTGCTGGGACGTGTGTGTGAGTGTGTGTGTGTGTCGTATGCGTTATATTCGTTGCCATAATTATAATTAATGGCATTACGCCTTAAGAATGACTGGCTAAGATATTCAATTTGTCAACATGCAGCATACAACAGCCGTATGTCAGCCAGCTTTTGTCTTGATCTCATTTCTCTTTGCCATATGTCGAATAAGCTCAACGCTCAACGCTCAACGCTCAACAATAAGAGCCGAGCCAAAAAGCCATATACATAAAAAGATCATATTAAATGCAATTAAATTTACTTAGCAATAATCAGAAACAACACAAAATAGTACACTTGAAAAGTACACAATTTAACACCAATGCGCACAAAACAAATAAATGAGCAAACAAAGGTTTACACTTCATTAGAATAACCAAAATAAAGAGATGGTCCGAGAGCGTTGAAGGAACAATTGTGCATTTTTTATGACGCGCATTCAAAAAACACAATGCCAATATACGCAATATTGACGAAGCCTTTGAATTGTAAATTGCCAAATTAAAATACACACACCCACACTCTATTATACTGTGTAGCATGTCGCTGTCTGACCATTATTTAATTTTGCCACCAACTCTAGTACCGCTTTATTTGGTATTTAATTTGGTATTTGTGATTGCCTGTAAAGAGATCACTCTCGCTCACTTCATTTCCCTTTGCATATGTATATTTTAATTGGTATTTTTTTTTTCGGTATTTGCATTTGCTAATCAAATGATCGCTTTCTCAGTCTCTTTTGACTACTCTCAGCACCCGTGCAGTGTTTTCGCACATGTTTCAATTCCCAAATTTTTTGTGTGTGTAGGCAGGCTTCTTTAAAAAATGTCGGAATTTTTTGTTAGCAACAGTGACTGCCTTTTTGTCTAGTGTAATTTTGTACGTCGACAACTGACCCCACAGGCGTCCTTGCTTTGTATTTTTGCGGTTTTTGCTGTTATTACGAGCCCACTGCGCCACACGTCACTCGCTCGCTCGTTAGTGTTAGAGTTAGCCGGCAGCAGCAGCAGCAGCAGTAACAAGGACAGACACAGACGCAGATAGACAGACAGAAACGAGAAGGATAGAGAGGGAGTGGGACAGAAACATGGCTGGTTCTCGGTCTATGGACAAGCAGCTTAGTCATGCCCAGCAGCTCTGCGCCGATGAGGATGATGACGATGACCAAGTCGAAAATTTGCACAACTACTCCCTTGTGTATGTGACTTGCATGCTGCGATGCGTTTGGCCGCCAAACTTTTGACTTTAATTTGCCCCGTTACCAAATTTTTTGCACCAAAAACAAAAAGCCACGAAAATCTACAACGACAAAAACAAAATGCAACCATAAAATTGAGTGTGGAATGAAAAAAAAAATGCAATACTTGCCTTATTTGTGGGACGTGTTTCGGCTGTGCCCACAATCATCCTTCCGCAACATTATTAGCCCCAAGGCCTGCAAGCAAGGATCACGTGCAAAGATATAAAGTGGAACAAATGAAAAAGAAGGACTACAGTTGTATTTGGGACAGATTTATAACAAAAGAGAAATTTAGGATTTTTTAGGAGTTTTTTTCAGTTAGGTGTATGTAAGTTCAGGTGTATGTATGTATGTGAAAATTGATAAGCATGTTTCACAAATCACCATGTAAATTATCTTAAACTAAGTAAGTGAGTATTCAATTCATCGCACTTAAATACAAATTGAATGCTCAAATAAATATTTAAGCATTGTTCATTCGCAGCACATCCTTAACAACTGTTCAAATATGGCCCCAATAACCGTTAGTTCGAATATTTGACGTGGACAGTTCAAATGGTATACTAATATAGTATGGCGTATAAATAAAATGTGCTCGCCCATTTAACCGTCTATTCTTGGACGGAAATTGGAAAAAATGCAGTCGGCATGCTGTTGGACAGTTAGTTCGGAAAGAAACTGTCAGCGACAGCATTGCAACTACAACTACAACTAACAAGAACTGGCGCACAAATAAATACATACACACACACACACACTCGGACCAAAGTTTAACTTGTGTCCGCCACATGCACATTCCCGTTATTATTTCTTTCATCTGGCAACGTTTTTTCGCGGGCATGACCAGAGACGAAGGTGGGCATTTCGAATGCATGCCAAACACTTGCTGCGGAATTCGTAATAGCTTCAACACAGACTTGCCCATAACAATAACCGTTTGCTTAAGGGACTCAACCACATACAAAAAAAAAATGTAAAGAAAGCCAAATTCCATCCACCCAACCATTTGTCGCTCGAACTCCTCTGGAAAATATATATATATATTCACACTTGCACCTGTCAACATAAGTAGTTGACTGAAGGATACATTTTTATTGTTTTAGCTGTGACCTAAGTAAATAAAATGGCGTTCATTTCATATTTTACATTTGTATAAGTACTGAGAAATGAAAGAGTATATATATAAATCGGCTGGTTGGATCTTCTATAATTATGACTTTGTTAATGATTAGTGACAATAACGAATCTCAAGGCGACAAAAACTAAAGTCGTTAGGCAGAAAATTCGTAATATAAAACTGTTTTTTGACTAAATCGAAATTGCGGGGCTCTAGTAATAAATTTTTGTGCGTAACAGAATTTCGACTGTATATAGTTATACTACAGGTATATCTGTCGCTATAACGGCATTAATCACAGTCGGCTTTCGATTTATTCTACATTTGTACTTTCAAATCTGCATATTACCGATCTTAAGCAATATTAGTCTGAGAATAAGGTATTTAAATTGATTTCGGTTACTAAAAGAGCTGAAAACAAGAATGTTTAATGATAACTCAAAACTCTTGTAAAAAATATATTTTTATGGGGAGCTTTTTCCGAAAGGCTGAACTTTTAAAGGACCTAATGCTCTAAACCTTTTAACGATATAAAACTAACAGAAAACATTAATCAGGAAGTAGATTACTGTTGTAAGGAGAGTTTTAAACTTTTTAGAAAGTATTAATACTCTATCTAGTGTGGATCTTTAAGTTTTCATATAAGCGCTTGTTATGGAATTCTATCCAAAATATTTTACCGTACACCTGGAAAGAAAAATTTATTTTACACAAAACCCAACAAAAACAATCCGAGAGCAGCAAGTACATTTATAAGTTTTTAATGTATTTTTTTCGTTTTATTTATATTAAAAATGTAAATTCAGAAAATGCGGAATACCATTTAGTTTTGTAGACCATTGACCTGTTCTCGTATATATCTTTTTTTTTATATATGTATATATACATATATGGATGCACACAAAAAATCCTTTCACACAGTTTGTTTTACATTTTCTGATGATTTCGTTTGATTTTGCAACAATTTTTTTTGTTTGTTTTCAGCTTATTTTTGGGATGATGCACATATATTTATTATTGGGTATTCATAAACATATATATATATATATATATATATAAATAAATATATATATATATATAAATATATATATATATATTTAAATACGGTTCTTTTTTCAATCACAACAAAATAAAAATAGAACCAAGCAACTATTGATAGCAATATACATATACATGTTATATGGTTTACTGTTTATAACTAAACTGCAAAGCACATCGAGCATAGTTAGTTGTGGGTTGCGTTTTATATACTATATGTTTATTATATTCATGTTCATCATTCGTTATAAAAGCGCTGCATTTGTCAAATCTGTTGGGAGGAATCTGTGACTGTTTCACGTTTGTGAGAGGGGGGATTCTTGGGTATACATGAAAGTTTCAACTTTTTTATCGCACAACAATCAATTTACTTTTTGTTAATGGTATATGTTTTTATATATAATTGTATATTGGATGTGTGTGTACTATTGATTTTTTATATATATCCAATATTGCGAAAAGCAAAATCAAATTTTTTCATCTTTTGTATTTTATTACATGTCTAAAGTTTCGTTTCACACAAGAATTCTATAATGCGCTTATAAACTGTTCGAAAAAGCATTTGTTGCAGTTGTAATACAATTTTTTTTTTCTTATTCTTGCTTATTTTTGTCATTTTTTTTTTTGGGGATATTTTTTAAATTTTATTATTTTTTTTTCTTAACGCTTTTGGTTTTTATTTTAATGCCGACGCCAAAATGGTGATGGTTGTTTCTGTTGCCTTAGCCATAACGCGCTTTCATCTACCAAAAAAGAACCGAAACACCTTCTGCTTCTTCGACTCTGCCACCGATTTACTGATCCTCATCGCCGAGCTCATGCTTAATCTTGGAGAAATCAAACGTCTCGCCAGTGCCGCGCTTAAAGATGTTCAAAACATCCAGGCAAGTGGTCTCAAAATGCGTGGTCGCATCATACGATTCCGAAATGAAGATCTGTGAGTCGAGACCAGCATCAATGGGCTCCAAGTAGTCCGAAATAGTGACAAACTTTTGTGCAATTGGCTCCAGCAAGTCCAAACCAGGCTTGATTTCTACCTCAGGATTCTCTGTTTCCACAGTGGTGGAAACCATGCCGACAAACCAGCCCTTGGCTGCCACCTGATGGGTGGAGCTAACGAGCGATACATAAATGTCGGATTTGCGACCAACTTGCTTCTGTGGAATGATGATTTGAGTAGAGAGGCCATCCTTGGTGCTTGCCACCGGATGATCCAAGATGCAAATGCAGCGAATAACCTTGCCACGCTTGCGGACCTATGAAGAAAGAGAGAGAGAGAGAGTAATGATTAGTTAGAAGCACATCTTGGATATATGAATGACCTACCTTATCGGGCACATAGCTGGGATCGCAGTAGACCTGCTTGCATTTGGCAATTTCATCGCCGGAACGCACACCCACCACTTTGCCACCCTCGCCGAGCACAATCTCATCAATTGGCTTGTCCAGCATATAGGTGCCACCATAGATGGCCGAGAGACGGGCAAATCCTTGAGGTAGCTCACCCAGACCATACATGGGATACAGATATGGCGATTTGCCATATCTCGCCAACGAATCCGAATACAATTTGATACGTCTTATGGTATTAACAGCCGGCTCATTTAGATACTCATCGTCACGGAACAGGGCCAACGCATGGCCCGTAAAGTCCTGGGTGTTCTTGTCCAGACCAAACTTGTCATACAATCCCTGCATGTTAGCTTTGGTTGGATCAAAGTCCTTCCAGGTCTTTGGGTCATCCTCTCTGAAGTCTTGCACATAGATCAAGAAGTTCCGGAAGCGACGCTTCTCAAACATGCCTGCACGACGAAAAAATATAAAATAACATAAATTAAATTAAAATCAAACCACAAACAAACAAACAGGATATTTACTTTTAAGGGATTTACGCACGCGCACACACACATTGACAGGCAGTTTATTTTTAAAACCGTAACTTACGGGGCTAAGACACCACCATAAGCAGCAACATCAGCTAAGTGACGTCATTCGCTCACATGCGCTATACATATGAGCATATATATAAAGGCTTGAAGGGTTCAATGTACTTTCGGTGAAGCCTGCTCAACAATCAAAATTGGCAACAGAATCGTCCAAAAACATATGAAACAAAAATCAAAACCAATCATAAATGCAGCGTGTTCAGGTAATTGCGTTTTATTGTTGCAATTGTTGAACCATTTTCATGCAAAAAAAAAATTTGTTGTTGGTCAACACCAACAACAACAACCACAGCAACAATTATACAAACACACCGCTATTAAAAATATGAATCAGCGCAACGGTTAATTGCTTAAAAGGTCTGCTGCACAGGGTTGCCACATGGCGTTCATGGCTATACAGCTGGCAACTCCACAGTTCTAATTGGCAGAAAATATTTATACATTTGTATGTGTATGTAAAATTGCTCAAAACAACGCACATTATTCGTTTATTAGATTTTCTATTGCGCTTTGCACACACGCTCTTTCATAGCATCAATATGCAAAAGCAGATTGTGTGAAAAGTGGGCAGAAAATATGTAATGGGACTTTATAAATGCTCTAATGCACACACACACATATATACATGCATTGAACAGCAGGGCAACTACAAAATACGTGTCACAGTCAAAAAGCAAAAAGGCACAAGCAAAAACAACGCCAGCGAGTACCAATCGCCGAATGTAAGCCGAGACAAAGAAATATGGAGAAAACGCAAAAGGGGGAGCGTAGATAAGAGCGAAATATGTGTATGTACATACAAATTTTCGCATGTATGTTGGTTTGCAAGTGTGTGTGTGTTCCTTTCCACAGCTTTCACAGACAAATTATTTTGGATATAAGTTACCTTTTTTCTCTGCAAGATTACTCACCCATAAGATCGGATGCGAGCGCCTCCTTTTGATCCACCGGCACTTTGGCAATTTTTCCACCCTTGTAAACGTAACTGCCCTCAATTGACTTGAACTCCAGATAACGGGTAACGCCCGTGTGTATTAGAAGTTTAACCAATTGACCATTGGCCATTAAAAACTTGGGAATCAAATCGACATTCCAGTCACGGCCACGCCCGAACTTTTCGCCTGGCGGCTCCAGCCCATAGCGCTGGAAAAGCTCCTCCAGCGGCGTAATGGATGCCGACTCGCCGCCATAGTATTTGTTGCGATCAATATGCAGGACTTTCTTGCCCGAAACGGAAAGCATGCCGCTCAATATGCACTCCTTCAGACCGGTGCCCAGCACGATCGCATCGTATTCCTCATTCATGTTAACGGTTTTTTTTATATTAGTATGCAGCTGCGACTTATTAAAAATCTATGATTTTCACTTTGCGACGTTGACGACGTTTTTACAACAATTTTCGTCCAATACAATTTTCTCTACTCGCTTGAAAATGCCAACATTTTCTGTTTCGTCGGTATTTTGTTGGCTGGTCTCACTGCATAGAACAGCTGTTAACTTAACAGCATTAGCCACTCGTTCTTTCTGTATTGCGTGGCTCTCAGCTTTGGCACGCATACCCAAGTTGGCGGTCGGCTTAAAAAAAATTCCAAAAAGCAATTTTGATTTTCTTTAACTTATAACTAACATGTAACACAAACATTTTCTTAACAATATTGACTATAAATTAAGTCTCTTATGACATTCTTTGTTATTTTTTGAAATATTTCAAAATGTTCCACATGAAATTTGTATTTCTGTTTTAAGCATTTATTTGTGCAACAACATGGTTTTACTCTTTGAGTTGTTTACTTTGACATTGATCATATGTTTGATATCGATACATCGATATTAATTAGCATTAAAATTGCGATACATCGTCGTGCTTTCCGACCCACACCGCATCGATAACCGAACAAACTTTTGCTCAGTCAAAAAAAAACATTAAGCGAGACGGACGCGGTTGTTGTTATTATTTGGTTATTAATTTTCTGTCGTTTGTTGTTTTCTTGTATTGCCAAACAAATAAATTATTTGCATCAGAAGAACAGCGAAGAAATATTACGTTCCAATGTAAATACCATCAGGTTTTAATTGATAAAAGCACAAACATAAAAATAATAAGTGCCTCTACCTAGTGTTTATTAGCCTGTGTGTGGGCCTTAGAGTGAGCGTGTGTTTTTATGTGTTTGTGTTGTGTGTAAAAAAGTGAAAATGCAATTTAGGCCAAAATTGTATTGAAATTCTTAACGGCAGCAACAGCGACCGCAAGTTCGTGGCAAAAATTAAAAAAGTTTTAAACCACTCAAGAAATACATACATGCACATATGTACACAAATACATACAAACGTGTTGACGCGTCGCAAACCGTAATCGCGAGCGGGAACAGGGAAAAAAGTGAGCGGTTCGTACGCATGTATTAATTTGTGGTGCGAAAGTATTTAAAGGCAAAACATGATTATATTTATTAATTGAAAATTGCTTTAAATTTTAAATGTAGCCCCAAACAATTTAATTGCATTTTTGTTGATGTTTGCAATTTAGCTGTTGCAGTTGCTGTTGTTGGTCCTCTTCGTGTTCATCTTCTTCTTGTTTCTGACCTCGCTACTGATTTGTTGTTGCTATGCTCAACAAATTTTGGTTTCTCTTCCTATAAAAATAGCAAATAAAACGTGTGTGTTTGTGATCGAGAAAAAAGAAAGAAAAAAGAATCAATTAAATAAGTGACTTAAGGAATTATCATATCAGCAATAAAAATTATACGACAAGAAGATTTCATTTGTTTTCATTGGGTGAGTTGCAAGAAACAAGTTTTTTTTTTATGTTGTTAAGTTGTCTTTGCTAAAATGCCTATTTTTTTTTTTCAATGTACGCTGAACGATAAAACGAGTTAGTTTCTAAGAACCAGTTACTCATTTACTCAGTTGCTCCGTTGCTCAGTAACTTTGATTCTCCGAGCAGCTTCACCTACTCCCCCATAACAAGCGAATCTTTGCCAGCCTCGCAGCTTCTCTCTCTTTCTCTTTCTCTTGCTCATTTTTTGCAGTTTTGCAACATGGTCTCTCTTGCTATATATCTTTGGTGTACTTATAATTTTCTCTCTAACTCTTTTACCGGCATTCGTTTAAAAAGAAAAATAAAAACAGCCACATGCAAGCAATGCGGACTAGTTTTTATACCCTGTTGCCATAACAATACAAAAGTAAGCGGTTAATTGAACGAAAAGAAAAGACTGTGTGTGTAAATATTTATGAAAAAAAAAAAATGTCCGTCTATCCGTCCGTCCGTCTGTATGTATGTATGAACGCGTCGATCTCAGAGATTATAAAAGCTAGAGACTACAGACTTAAGGAACTTAAGCTCGCCTAATCCCTAGGCAGTACAAGTTTGATTTCGATTTTCGATAACTCATCCCGTTTTCGATATACACATGGGATCGAAAACAACAAAATATTGAATTTGGAAAACTTTGAAACGGCGTTTGATACATTTAACAAAATAATGATAATCTGTGAAAGTTTTATTTAAATCGGTTAAGAAACACCGGAGATATGGGACATTGAAGTTGTGTATGCAGTATGTAGTATGCGCGTGCCAACCCACAGACAAACTTGCAAGCACTGACTGTACGCGTAAAGTATAGGGATCAGGGTATCGTCTAGTCTAGTCTCGACTAGAGCCTTCTTACTTGTTTTAATTTATTTTAGTGCAGTTAGTGCACTTTGCATAGCTGAAGATGAAAAAGATGTTAACTGTTTTTGCGTTTGTCATTGTTTTTGTTTTCTCCGTTTGCTTTGGCAAATCTATTTGACGATCTTGAGCTCTCTTTCTCTCTCTCTCTCTCTCATTCTTTCTCTCTCTTTCTTGCGCTCTCTCTGTACGTGTGGCCTAAGTAACCGTTAACGTGGCGTAGCCAATTGACTCCAATTCCCGGTGCAGTAGCGGACGGTAGCACACGCCAGATCACCATCGCTACCTACACATACAAATGTTACTTGTATCTATGTACATGTGTGTGTGTGTGTGTGTGTGTGTGTGTATGTACTACGAGGCAGCTTGCACTCGTTCCATTTGCTGCCTTTAACAGTTGGTTGCTGGGCTTTATGACTGTAGTAGTAGTTATTTCCATTATTTGTCTATTTTAATGACCAAATTTGGGTAGTAGTAAAATACCAAATGCCAAATATGTGCAATACATATAAATAACTATGTATGTTTACGAGTGTTGGGTATGTATTGTAAATTCACCTTCTCACATCACTCGCAACTGAGTGAATTTTTATTTTTTGAAATTACTTGACGCATATATTTTTTCTCCCTTAAATAAGCTGTGGTGAATAGGCCCATACATATATATATATAGGAGCACACCATCAAAATTGATGTATTCATTAACCAATTAAATTTTGATCTTTAATGGACATTTATACATTTGTTCATTTTTATTACTATATGGGAACAAATAAGTTCAATTTGGTTTGCGTTTTATTGTCACATTGATAAGCCAAACCCCATTGATATTGAGTATACGTGGCGTCAACATTTCCAGTGAAATTCTTTATCGCTGTTTGGAAATCCGTTGTACAATTGTATGTATGTAGTTCTTGCCAAAGTTCTTAGGTGTAGTTGCACTTTTAAAAATTTTAACGGTTAAGGCGATCGTCGCCAAGAGAATGTTTTTTTGTGATAACAATTTAAAAATAAATTTGAATTCAAACTAAGTTTATTTTTTGTTTTTATTTCGCTTACAAAAATATTTACTTTCGACGGGAACAATCACCAAATCGTTTTATTTTGTTCTTTTATACACGTGCCAAATCCGCCCTTTATTTTGCTGATAAATCGGCAGTGTCCAAACTGCCACTTTAAAATCTCTGCAGATAAAAACATATGTACATAGTTTCACATATGGACACATATGTTAATACATATGTGCTACAAATGTACATACATATATGCAAAAATTCTGACATCCGTTTTTGATTTTTGCAGGTCGTTTGAGTATCCGGTTGGTTTTTTTGTTTTATTGCCTAACATGATTAATTGCCACAGTTTAAACCGCTTTGTGTGGTGCTTTAAATCTTACACGATTTTTTGTTTCACTTGCGGCATTTCTTTGGCATTCTTTGTTTCCTGCTACCTTCCTTTCCCGCTTGCCATAAACTTAATGACTTGAGAGAGTCAAATATCATTTTCTAATGCCATGCAATGCTCAGTAAACGTGAATGAATCGAACTCTGGTTTGCACATTGATTCAAAACTATTAAACTTTGGTCGACTAAAACTTAATGAGTTTTTAACAAATTATTAACAAATACGTAACTAATTATATGGATTGCGCGTTAAGTCTAAGTGCAGAGTTTTGCATAAAAAAATTTAAAAAAAAAATAAAACTGTTTGTTAAATATTAGATTCAAATAAATTTAGTTACTGGTTTTAAAAATTTATTTATTTGTGAACCTAAAATATAAATTTTAATTAAAAACAAGTAAGAAGGCTCTAGTCGAGAAATCCGAAATAGTCGATACCCTGATCCCTTTACTTCACGCATACAGTCAGTGCTTGCAAGTATGTGTGTTTGTATGTACGCACATACTGCATACTGCATACACAACGTCAATGTCCCATATCTCCGGTGTTTCTTATCCGATTTTAATAAAAAAATTCATAGATTGTCATTATTTTGTAATATGTATCAAACGCCGTCTCAAAGTTTTCCAAATTCAATATTTTGTTGTTATCGATCCCATGTGTATATCAAAAACGGGATGAGTTATCGAAAATCGAAAACAAACTTGTACTGCCTAGGGATTAGGCGAGCTTAAGTTCCAAATCTGGAGTCTCTAGCTCTTATAGTCTCTGAGATCGGTTTGCTTATACATACGGACAGACGGACATGGCTATATCGACTCGGCTATTGATGCTGATCAATAATATATATACTTTATGGGGTCAGAGAAGCTGCCTTCAGCCTGTTACATACTTTTGCACAAAACCATTATACCCTTTTTACCCATTTTAAATGGGATCAGGGTATAAAAAAAGTAATTTGTATACAAAATCAACAAAAGTATTAAAAGTCAAACATAAATTTAAATAAGACGTCATAAGTCCCCTTCAAATGTGAATCAGGTTCAGAGCGCATAAAAAATAAATAATGTGAATTGAATTAATTTGTATGTTAATTTCATCTTAGCAAATTGTTGTGCTGGGGGGGGGGGGGCTACTGCCCGTTAGGTGTCGCCGACAGTCCAGTTCCGTACTGAATTGTGGTCACCCCCTACCTTTTTCAGCCCCCTCCTCCCCTTTCAGCAATTGCTTTTGAGTCGTGCAAATTATATTGTTGCTTGCATTTGTTGAGTTTCTCACGCGCCTCGAAACATTTTCCCATTTGTTGGTTGGTGTCATATGCAACACCTAGCAGCTTTGATTCGCATTATTTTGAGGCGATCCTCTATTCTGTTCTATTATTTCGTTATCGATAATTAATGAACTAAGGTGGTTAATTTGTCAATGTTTGACCAGTTTGATCAGTTTATTCAGTGCACAATCAAAAAACTGTTTAAAAATTATCAAAACAATCTATAAAATTTGATTAAAAGCTTCATGTGGCTCATAACCAGTCTAGAACATATAGGAAAAATACTCGCAACATTTGTAAATATTCAAAAATAATCTTGACCATTTTATGGCACTCAGAGATCAGCTGGCCAAACTCAATGCCTTAAACTTTTCATACACACACACAATCGAGAAATCTCGACTAGACGATACTCTGAACCCTATAATTTACGCGTACAGTCAGTGCTTGCAAGTATATGTGTATGAGTGTACGCGCATACTGCATACTGCATACACAACTTCAATGTCCCATATCTCCGGTGTTTCTCAACCGATTTTAATAAAAATTTCACAGATTGTCATAATCTTGCTTAATGTTTCAAACGCCGTCTCAAAGTTTTCCAAATTCAAGATTTTGTTATTATCGATCCAGTGTGTATATCGGAAACGGGATGAGTTATCGAAAATCGAAACCTCTACCCCTCATAGACTCTCAGTTCGACGCGTACAAACATCAGGACGGATATGGCTATATCGACTCGGCTGTCAAGAGCGTATAAACTTTGTGGAGTCGGAGATGCTTCCTTCTGCCTGTTACATACTTGTGCACAAAAAGATTATACCCTTTTTACCCATTTTCAATGGGCTTAGGGTATTAAAAGCTGAACAAGATTAACAGATTATTATTATTAATAGATTAATAATAATAATTAATAAATAGGTTATTGTAAAGCACAAGGAACGAATAAATTCTGTTTTGTAAAAGCACAACGAAATAATGTTCCCAATTTAAGTAATTGTTTTTCTTGAATATCACTTTGAATTGTTTATATGCCAATTTCGTTTTGAATTCCACAACAAAAAATTCGTTCAATATCACAAATGTTCGATATTTTGTAAACATAAAGCGAACATTTTTGGCAAATACAAGTATAAACAATAGTTGGCTTAGGCATGTAGTTACTTGCATATTATATACCTGATCTGATAAATAATAGAGACTTGTTGCCACAGTTGGTACTTATTTAAAGAGCCATATAACTTTTTATACCCTGATCCCATTAAAAATGGCAAAAAAGGGTATAATGGTTTTGTGCAAAAGTATTTAACAGGCAGAAGGAAGCATCTCCGACCCCATAAAGTATATATATTCTTGATCAGCATCAACAGCCGAGTCGATATAGCCATGTCCGTCTGTCCGTCCGTATGTATGAGCCAACTCCAGATTTGAAACTTAAGCTAGCCTAATCCTAGGCAGTACAAGTTTGTTTTCGATTTTCGATAACTCATCCCGTTTTCGATATACACATGGGATCGATAACAACAAAATCTTGAATTTGGAAAACTTTGAGATGGCATTTGAAACAATGAACAAAATAATGACAATCTGTGAAATTTTTATTAAAATCGGTTGAGAAACACCGGAGATATGGGACATTGAAGTTGTGTATGAAGTATGCAGTATGTGCGTACATACACACACACATACGTGCAAACACTGACTGTACGCGTAAAGTATAGGGATCAGGGTATCGTCTAGTCGGGATTTCTCGACTAGAGCCTTCTTACTTGTTAGATATAAAAATAATGATCAATATATTATTTTTTGACAAATAATAAGAATTTCCCAATGAGTTCTTTGCAAAATGCCTGCGATAAAAACGTAACAAAATTTCACAAAAATATTTTTAATTTTACATATTAATCTAATAACTTTTAAATTTAACACTCTAACAAGCAATCGCTTTCAAATTAAGATAAAAAATAATTCTACTGCTACTATTTTTAAAATATTAAAAACTGCCACTGCACTTATATTAATTAAAATCTGTGCTAGTTACTGATAACAAAATACAAACCAATTCATTTGCTCCTTTTGACTCTCATTGTTGGTAACCTTCGGCTTTAAAGTGTAAGCTGATATGAAGCAGAACTTAAGTTCAACAGAAAGTGTTATACATATTAATTGAATATGATTAAATATTTATGCTAGCAGATTTTTTTTTTTTATTTCGATACATTTAAATATATAATAAATAACTTAGAAATGGCATCAGATATTAGATTGTATCGTTTTTCAAAATACAACAATTTTATAGCAATTTATCTCTACGTGTGAGTGGATAATAAGCCTATCGTAAGCAGGTCAAAAATATGAAATGCAAATATTTTTATTGATGTTCAATAAATAATTCGTACTCGAATATTTACAATATTAAATAGAAAAGCTCCGCCATTATATCAGTTTATATATATATGTATATATTTTTTTTTTAAATATTCTTATTAATTGAAAGTATATAAGTTTACATATACGTTTATATATGAAATAATTACACATGTCTATAAATGTGCAATTTGCAATGCAAGGTTAATTGCTGATTGAACTGAGTTTGTGCATTAAAGCGTATAGCACTAACAATATAATATATATTTATCTATACACATTGTTTGAAATATCATTTTTAACAGTATTTTTAATATTTCTATTATTTGCGTCTGATCGAATACGCGAAAAATTTCTATGATATATTTGTTTTTCTGTTTTACTGCCAATCGTTAAATTCTTTGCCAATCGTTAAAATGTTTGATGCCCATCAAACCAGAAGCTCTGGCTACAACTAGAACTATAACAGTTTGTGTGTGTGTGTGTGTATATTTATATTTTCAAGATAATTTTGTAGCCACATTTGCTTTCAATTAAAAATGTTATGAATTTTTTAACCGCTCACATTTGTGTTTCTGTTTCGCTTCCCTGTAGCTGGCTTATTGATAACCCATATGATAAATTTTTTCTTTTGTGTTTTAGTATTTTAAGTAATTTTTTTGTGGGGCTTGGCATTTTTTATATTTTGAGTTAAAGTTTACACATGTGCGTTTTTAATGCGCTCTGCTCTCTGCTGATTCTGTCGGGCTAAAAATAAAAGAGCCGAGACGAGTACGAGTAAAGAGACCGACAACTCGGCCAAACCCTCAACAGAGCCAAGCACTTTGAAGTTAAACTGATTAAAATGGCTGAAACAAATTAGTAAGTGCGCGGTTGTATTGCTGTAGATACCACCAAGGACACCGGGGAATATACGAGTATCCATCTGTTTAAATCAGGGCAAGTATTCGTGCCTTTGCCTTTGCACTTAAGTGAATCTCACAGTAAATTGACCACAGAGATAACTTCAACAATTCATCAGTTAAAATCGAAACCATTAAGAACTTAATTCACTACAAGGGATTAAAGCTCAAAACTGAATCCTCTTGTTATAATCAACTTTTCACTTAATTGCTTTATTGTTCTTTTAAGGATTCGCAAAACGCAATTCGCAAAAAGTTTTGCGCTTTTAATGTCACTTATTTTAATTAACTTTAAAGGGCTTGTCTCGTGGACGTTGCTTTTGTGTTATTTTTACGAGTTTTTGGCACGCCAAATTAGCTTCAAATGGACAATAATAAAATAATAATATAGAAACTTTTGGGCTTAGCTACTAATATCGACCAAGTAAATTAAACCTGTAAACATTTGTTGACGATGTTCAAATTAAGTTCAAATGTCATTCACTTCTGTTTGGTTGAAACTCAACTTTATTAATAGTACTTGCTTAAAGGTTTGTTTATCAAAAAATATGATTATATATAGTGGTTGAATAATAGTTGGCTATGCAAATGGCAAATGCATGTTTCTATTACGCAATTTTATAAGCTGACGTAATGTTAGATATTTCCTTTATTGTTTTTAAACAATTGTCTTAAATAAGAAAATTATACTGTACTGTAATAAAATATGAAATAAATGTTTGATACAGCGAAAATGACTTTGAAACAATATCAATGTTAAAAAATATTACCTGCATCTAGTTTAAACTTAGTTTATTTCTTTCACAACTGAATAGTTTAAATTGTTGAAAATTCATTAATCGATGCGTCTTATAAACATATATATATTTTTTCACATTCTGTTCAAGTGTATACAAACAAACATGAAAAAAAGTCAAAAAAGAAATATCGGGCGTGTGCCAAATTCAAATTTAGATTTTTGTGTCGACATACGGCGTTTCGTTCTTGTTATTATACAAAAGAACGTGTCTATATGTCTATATGTCTATATATGTTATGTATAAACGCCATTTTTGTTTTTTTTTTTTTTCAAATACAACCGAAATTGGTTCATCTCTCAAAGAAATCAGATATATATAAATTGCCAAAAATATACATTTTTATTGAAAGCACACAATTATAAATTGCCAAGACAAAGGCAAAAAGTTGTTTTCGATTTTTGTTTCGATCGTTTTTGGTTATTTGTTTTTCTATCTTTTTTTTTCTTTGCTTACTGGTATTGCCTTTATTTTATGTCTGCGGCTATGCGGCTGAAGAAAGAAAATAATAGTAAACTCGTAATAAATTTGAATATATATACGAGCATGAATTCGTTTTAGTTTTGCTTAAAGGAATGTTCAAATAAACTCATAATATAGTATTCCCTGTATATTTATAGTCTTAGACACATATCCAATATAATATTCGATATTTTGTGCTGTACTCTGCGGTACTATAACTATTTTATTTTGCTTTTTTTGCTATAAAGTACTACTTTGAAAATTCAATTCAATAGTTTCATGCTCTGCTGACTGTTTGCTTTTTCTTGTTTTCTTCCAAAAACTCAATCGAATGTTTCGTTCATTTGTTTTATGGCACGAACATCAAATTATTTATTCGGTTGCTTTTGCCTCGTTCGCTAAGAGACTGTTGATCTCAACAGATTGTTGACAAGCTTCTTTATGGTGGGATCATTGTAATTAATGATGTAACTCATTTAAATTTCTTAAGATTATAAAGGAATATGCGTTGACTGAAAGAAACAATTTATCTAAAATAATTTTCATATTACTCTCTCAGTTTTCTTTCTCTATTTCTCTTTTCCTCCTTCACATTATCTCTCTTTCTCTTCGGCCCGATTATTGGAAAAGATTACTTTTATTTTTCATACGATCGCTGAACTTCGATGTTGAAATTCAACACAGTTTTGCTATAATAAAAATATTTAATGCCACTCCATTTCTGCATGACCTCGCTTTACTCTTTGACCTTGCTTAGCTTAATTTGTTGTGTGACTGTGTTTTTTTTTTATATTTTTATTTTATTTATTTTTGTGGCTCATTTTCGTGATGTTTTACGCTTAATGAAAGCTTATCGGAAGCTTAAAATCAAGGGCAACGCTTTGGAGCGCACGATATCGCGGGTGTACAGGGTATTGAGGGTGTTTAAGAGTTCGTCAAACCTTTGTGAGTCATTAAACACAGAAACAAATAAAAATGCATAAATTTTAATATTCTTTTTGAAACACGCCTGGATATATAAATTATTCTTTAAAAAAACGTCATATTTGTTTGCCGTGTAACATCTATTATTATTAGTATTTCACATTAAAAAAAAACCTTACTAATCGTACAATCTCTTTTTACCTTTTCAGGCAGGTAGTTGTCGTCATGGCTAATAAAATAAGGTGCTAATTGGACCGTTCCCGCAGCCCAAAAAGAACACAAACTTACCTAAGAATACCCAGACCCAGTGCACCCTAATGGTGTTGGTCTGTGAAGATGCCTTCATCAAACTCCGAAGACTTGCGGCGAAAGTTTCTAGTTGTGCAACAACAACGATCCGCACCACCCAATCTGGCCAGCGAGAATCTGGCTGCGCAACAACAACTGCAACTTCACCATCAACAACAACTCCACACAATGATGACAACAGCACCAGGCATGGTGGGCAGCGGGGAACCGGAGCGTACCTATGTCTTTCCGGGCAATACGACAACGCCAGGTAGCATGACCGGTGGGCCGGGTATACCGGGCGTGGCGATCATCTCTGGCAGCACCCTAAACCCAGCCGGATCCTCGCGAGGCGGTCATGCCCGATCTGTTAGTCATGGTGGTGGCGCTATTGTTGCTGTCGGTGCCGGCGGTCGACCCATTAAGTCGGCCATGAAGGGTCATCAGCGTGCCTTCTCGCAGGGTCAGATCACGGATTCCCCGCCCGGTAGTGCTGCACCAGCGGGTCGTGGACACAGTCGTGTTGGCTCCAAGACGGACTTCATCCTGCCACCCGGCCACAAGGATGAGCCGGTTAGAGAGCGTGAATCGGCACCAACATCAGCGACATGTGGCAGAGGACATTCCCGTCAAGCCTCCCGCTCCGAATCGATCTACACGCTGCGACGTACCGAGTTGCCACCATGGTGGAAGCGCTTTAGTCTATGCAACTACAATACCAACGATAAGTTTGAGGAGCGCAGCTATCGATTGGTTGTGCCAAATCACACAGTGCCCTCAAAGACGCCCCATCGGGAGCATCCCAACGGGCAGTTTGTGGGCAATAAAATCCGCACAACAAAGTACACACTGCTCTCGTTCATACCCAAGAATCTGCTGGAACAGTTCCATCGCGTGGCGAATCTATATTTCATTTTTATTGTTCTGCTCAATTGGGTGCCGGCTATTAATGCTTTTGGCAAGGAGGTGGCCATGATTCCCGTCATCTTTGTGCTGGGCGTAACAGCTGTTAAGGATCTGTTTGAGGATCGACGACGAAGAGCGTCGGATAAACGCATTAATAATACTACGTGTAGGGTTTATGATGGGTAAGTTGAAATAGGAAAATTTTCTCATATATTATCTCCATCTCTAGGTTTCTTTACTGATCTGAGCTAAATCATAGCAAAAACATAGTAAATTTTTTTTTTTGCTCATAAATAAATTCAATTAAAGGCTTCTCTTAATTAACAAACTTTTGTAATTTATTGCTTACCTTATTTGTTAATATATGTTTTTTTTCAACATTCAATCTTCTATTACCTTTGTGCTTTAACCAAATTTGTGCCCAGAAAACTTTCCCTTGCCAAAAGTAAACCACAAGCAAAAAAAAAAAAAAAAACCATCAAAGGCAAATTAGATGGAAGAAAGAAAGAACCAAAAAAAAACAGCGCTGCCAGCTTCAAACATAATTGTTAAGCCTCTGGTCTTTTATTTTGTTTGTCTTGAAAAGAAAGAAGTTGTAACATATTGGTTGCATATGCAAAGTAATCGATTGCGATTGTTTTGGTTAGATCTACACATCGATAAACAGACAATAGATACAAAAAAGAATCGAGCAAAAAGCTACGAACCAAAACAACAACAACATCAAAGCAAAGTTTGTAAACTTTCCCTCGAAGTTAACGCTTCCCCATACCTCTTCTTCTGAGGTTTCTTCTTCTACCTTGTGTCTGCGGCTTGACTGTCCTACATTTAAACGTCGTCGTCTGTGGTCGTTTCAAGAGTTCCGTTTGTTGTTTATTTGCGTTGCACGCGTCAACTTTCCAACACAAGTGACAATTTACTTACTTTACTTACTTACAAGCGTTGCACGCGCAGCTGTTACTTTGCCCCTGCCCCTGCCCCATTCTCTTTGCCCCACTTTGTGTTTTTATTTTAACTAGCAGTTATCAAAACTAATTGCATTTCTGAAGTTGGCTTCCAGTTTTGCTTTCAAACCTTTAAGCAAACGTGTACTTTTGTACCTCTCTTTGATTTGTTGTTGCTGCAGTTGTTGGTTTTGTTGTGTGTGTGTGTGTGTGTTGGTTTTTTGGTCTGTTCGGCTGGCTGACCAATGAACTTAGGCATTGTTGTTTGCCAATTAAATTTGCATTTTGCCCATTTTGTTTTTGCACAAGTTGTCATAAGTCTTAGTTATTTTTATTCACTTTACGTAAGGGTATAACAGTTTTGATATGAGTAATATTCGGACTTCATTAAAATATGAATATTAAGAATAAAATATGCCAGTCAATTATCAATGCTTAACTCTGAACTATGCAATTAAATTTACATAAACTCCCAAAAATAGTTTGTCTATTAAAATATGTGTCTGCGTTTGAGAAAGCAAGTATGTAATAATGTCTCTAAAAACTAAAACTAAACAATTATTTTCAGCTTTCAAATGCTTATATTTTATGTGTATTTGACATTAAGTGAGAGTACTTTTAGAAAGAACATTTTATAGAAACTTATACGCTACTTTTCTTTTTACAAACACCTTTCAACATATACAGATCATACAACTATTATTTAAATGAAGTTAAGAACAATGTTTTGTTTACTTGATATGTTAAAAAGAGTATTAAATGTTCGGTATCCAACATTTTGCTGTTTCTTTTTAAGGTTTACTAAATCCGAATTTCGCACAGTGTCACAATGACTCTTAAAAAGGTTGGTTAATGTCATTGTTAACTGGGTCGCGTTGCTGAGAAGTTTTCAATACCAAAACAAAGAAAGAGGCATTTACAAATTGTAGGAAAACTACTTTAAAAAAAGGCTTAAGTCAATTATGAATGTTGTGCGAGTGCGTGATTTATAGTCTTTATGCAAAAAATTTTAAACTTGATTGAATTAAATCTACTCTTAAAATGCATTTACTTTACTGTTAAACTTAAATTTGAAATCTTCAATGAATAATTGTTCCTCACGTCACTTCCGTGACTCGAATGTTTTTGTTGCTGCAATCCGCAACAGTCAACAGTTACATGCAAATGAGACGAGCATATGTGCATGTATTTGTATTTGTTTGTATGTGGGCGCAGCTGGTGACTAAAGTGACTGAAAATACAAGCAACAGGCCCCATTAACATTTCGCACGCCTACCTGAGGGCTATTCAACAGCCAGCACAATCAACAGGCAACCAAACCAATGTCCACTCAAAAACGCGACCCTGACCATCTCACGCTCTTCCAATTTCAGTGTTGCCCTGAACTGAGCCGAACTGAATTGAACCGAACATGATCATGTGCTGCAATGTGTTGAAAACTTGCATGAGTCACTGTGTAGCGAATGTCTATGACTGTATGTTTGTGTGTGTGTGTGTGTGTGTGTGTAAAATGTAAGTGTGAATTTCTTGTGGTCGTTTGTTTGTTGTTGACAAATTACTTGGCAAGCTGTTTAATTTGCAGCAGCATGTTTTAGAAAAATGCATTTAAGTATACCAGAAAGATATAAAAATGCATTTAAGTATACCAGAAAGAAACTATGGTAGAATTTAGTGTCACACCTGAAAAAATGAATTAACGTTGCTAATTGTCAATTGGATTTAAGTAGACATACCGCATTCTGTGTTGTTGCGCTTGCAAATTAATGCGAAGTAACTGTGAATTCAAATCATTTTCATAACAAAGAAAACTATTTGCTTACGAAAGCACAAATGTTCTTGCCGGAAGCCAAAGAAAAGCGACTAGATACTTAAAATATTTTCACAGTGCATTGAACTTAATAAGATAGCTAAAAAGTGAGAGAGAGAGAGAGAGAGAGAGAGAAAGAGAGAGCGCAAATTGTTGCAACTGCGTTATTTACTTGTGAAAGATAAAAGTTGCGTCTAATCTGTCTAAAAATGCATAAGCAAATCCAAATCCAAATATATTATATATATATATATATTATATATATATATATATTATATATATATATATATTATATATATAATTATGCTCTAGTTTCGTGTGTAGCTAGTATTATGTATAGGGTTGGAAATAGATTCCTTTAGTTCATCTTCCAGTAGACACAAAAGGTTTAAAGATTTGTGTTGCTTAAAGGTGTTTTATTTTTTTTCAAAAAAACGTTCTAAAAAAAAAATAAATTCTTAAATAAAATCATTTTTACTAAAAGCAAGTATAAGGCTAATTATGAAGGCCTTAAAACCTAAACTAAAACTAACTAACACAAAAATAATATTAGATCAAATAAGGCTTTTTTCCACCATTCAAATTATAAAGCCAGACTCTTACATAAAATTAAAAGACAGTCTGACCAACAGCGAAACTTTGCATTTAAAAAACTTGCCCACAAAAAATAAAGATCTTAAATTCAACTAAGAATGTGTATACTTTTAAACGATATCAGCATTTTAACCACACTTATGTAACTCACAATACTTGTTCTCACGTGAATATTATATAGAATCAATCAGTAAGAAACTTGTTTCTTTCAATAACACCAAATATGTGGCACGAGCTTCGATCGAGTTTAGTTTGTTGTTGCTGTTATTTCAGTTTAAAACCTGGATATTGCTCTTCTTGACGTAATCACACACACACACAAGGCATAATAGATATGTTCTGTTGTCTGCTACAATATGAATTATGGAAATTGCAATAAACTACAAATAAACAAACGCCTCGCAATAGTTCAATTAAAAATGTGCTTCCGAAGTGATTGGTTGGTTTGTTGCATTTTATACAACATATGGAAAAATCCCGCGGTCTTAAATAAAACAAGTAAGAAGGCTCTAGTCGAGAAATCCCGACTAGACGATACCCTGATCCCTATACTTTACGCGTACAGTCAGTGCTTGCAAGTATTTGTGCGTGTGTGTACGACCATACTGCATACTGCATACTCAACTTCAAGGTTCCATATCTCCGGTGTTTCTTAACCGATTTTAATAAAAATTTCACAGATTGTTATTATTTTGATCAATAATTAAAATGCCATTTAAAGTTTTTTCAAATTCAAGATTTTATTGTTATCGATCACATGTGTATATCGAAAACGGGATGAGTTATCGAAAATCGAAAACAAACTTGTACTGCCTAGGGATTAGGCGAGCTTAAGTTCGAAATCTGGAGTCTCTAGCTCTTATAGTCTCTGAGATCGGTTGGCTCATACATACGGACAGACAGACGGACAGACGGACAGACGGACGGACAGACGGACATGGCTATATCGACTCGGCTGTTGATCCTGATCAAGAATATATATACTTTATGGGGTCGGAGATGCTTCCTTCTGCCCGTTACATACTTTTGCACAACTTCATGATACCCTTATTTCCCATTTTTAATGGGATCAGGGTATAAAAATAGCAGAAAAAATAATTTCTTCAATTCAAGGCGATATACGAAACGATTGTTGCTATCAATATTGCAAACACACAAGGCTTTGCGTACGTGTATAATTATTTTACTTAAATATGGTCATTTCCACCCGTTCGAAACAGTATTCCAGAGAAATTATACACAGAAATGGAATAATGGAAAAAACAGCATTGCATTGTTTATTGATATAGATTTAATAGTGCGAAACAATTGCATTTAACTGCGTCCGAATATTAAGATAATAAACCAAAAATATTCAAAAGATTCTGCAGTAACAATAAACCAATTCTGAACAATAATTCTATAAATTTAAATGTTATTTATTTCCTATATGAAATTCCTTTACGAGACGAATAAAAAAATAAATAAAAAATATTTCACATTACTTGTACGTCAAATTGTTATTAAAATAGTAATTTTGCTGTTGCTGAATAAAAATTAAATATTCTTGTGTTTTTTTTAGAGATACTTTCATGGTTGCTTTAAGCAAAAAATTTTTAAGAAATTTTTAATTTGTCAATAAATAATACTTTAAAATACAAATGCTAAACACGAAAACTAAAAATTTTTTTTATTTTATTTTAAGATATAGGTCAAAAGAACTTATATTACTATTATTTTGGGGTTCATGGTTCTTTTTTAAACTTTCTTCAAACTTTTAGTTTTTTCGATGTATAATTTTTGAACAATAACTTATTAACTAACATTTAAATGTTGTGGCTTCTGTCAGCTGCCACCAATCCCAGACACACGTCGGCTGCCATTTGCGCACTTTCACCGAAATGGCATTAATATTATAATGCTTGACAGTGTTCGACGGGGGGTTTATTTATTCACACCTCCCAATTGCTTAGATTGCTTCTGAATTGGCACACACACACGCACGCACACAAACAAACAAAATACGAGACGTGCTGAAGGTTGTGGCAAGAGTTAGAATGGGAAAAGCACCAAAAAACAAAAAAAGCCACCCAATTTAACCTTGAAAAGCATGCGATACAGCTATAAAAACGAACAAGTTAGAAGGCTCTAGTCGAGAAATCCCGACTAGACGATACCCTGATCCCTATACTTTACGCGTACAGTCAGTGTTTGCAAGTATGTGTGTTTGTATACTGCATACACAACTTCAATGTCCCATATCTCCGGTGATTCTAAACCGATTTTAATAAAAATTTCACAGATTGTCATTATTTTGTTCATTATTTCAAATGCCATCTTAAAGTTTTCAAAATTCAAGATTTTGTTGTTATCGATCACATGTGTATATCGGAAACGGGATGAGTTATCGAAAATCGAAAACAAACTTGTACTGCCTAGGGATTAGGCGAGCTTAAGTTCGAAATCTGGAGTCTCTAGCTCTTATAGTCTCTGAGATTGGTTGGCTCATACATACGGACAGACGGACGGACGGACAGACGGACATGGACTATATCGACTGGGCTGATGATGCTGATCAATAATATATATACTTTATGGGGTCGGAGAAGCTTTTTTCTGCCCGTTACATACTTTTGCACAAAACCATTATACCATTTTTTCCCATTTTTAATGGGATCAGGGTATAAAAATATAGTTATTAAATAAAGTCTGCACTTGGAAAGTAGATAATGTTAGTATATGTATTCATGTTTGTATATGCACATATGTCATTTTAGCAATATATGCTGGGTGCTTTTCACAATTCAGGGCAAAAGTTTTGATCTCGACCGCATTTGGGTTAATAAGTACACTTAGAATAAAATTTTACAAGTTTTTTGAAGAGTTCATGCAGAAAGAACATTTGTTTTGGCAGCATTGTGTTTCTTAAGTTTATAAATAAATTCTTGAGAATTTTATGGAAATTCAGAAATTTCCTTAAATTTTTGGTTTTGTAAACAAGTAATTTTTTACGTTTTAAGAAACCTAAGAATTTTAAGTATTCTTCCATTTTTTCCGTGTTAATACTTTTTGTATACAAACTTTAATTAGAAATAACATTCTGAGATTTGCTTGCAAGCTTCTCAACAAAATCCATCCAAAGCAAAAATAAGATTAACTGCTATTCAAAAGTAATAGCCAAGTTTTTTAAAGCATTTATGTTTCCCAAAGTGTACAAGATGCTCGGGTAAAAGGCCTGTCTGCCCTGGCCGGACCATACCGGTTCACAAACACACAAAAGCCTAACAGATGACATTGAAAACGCTTGAATCAAGCAACTGAGAAACGAGTTTTTGGTTTGCCGCTGGCGTTGAAAATAAAACCGGTTGGCAATCAGCTCTATACTTACTTTACTCACTGTTGCTGCCTCCAGACATTGTCTAGTAAGAATCGCCAACGGGCAGCTTTAACCTGAATGCGAAACAGAGAGTTTGAGCCATGCGGCTGTGTGATGTCAGCCAGCTCAGCTGTAGTTAAACTTAACTGAAAGAAAACTAGGCAGATACTGAACCAGAGCTGGCTTTCATAAAATGCACAAATGCCAGTTAAGTTTAAACATTTGACTTACAGCTCTTTCCACACACTCAAAATAACACTTGTGATAATATTTAAAGCCGTGAGTTCAAGACAAAACAAACTTCTACGTCTTAAAGATTTTGATCTTCTTAATTCTTAGTCGGCGAGATTCCCCAATCTTTTCTCAATAGAACAACCTCATAAAATGACTTATGCACGTTTTCTCAGAAAAACATTTCTTGCCTTCAGCATTTGAATGACACTAATTGTTTGTCTTTCGACCAACTGATTGAACTCACTTGGACAATGAATTCCATTGTCATATAGCTATATGTATTTGCATTAGATATCGTCAGTGTTGTGTGACATACATATGTGTATAATTAAAGTGTTTTACATATGTAAGGTGTCGGCTGAATTCGAATTCAAAAGTATCTGTAAGAATTAACTTCATTTAGAATGTATACATTTTATTCCAGAGTTCTTTTAAGCATTGCAAATTGAAATGCTTGCTAAAAGCCTTGCCGTTAAATAATACTTTGAGTTTTTTCCTTTTCCGCACTTTGAATACGAAGTAACAGAGTATTTTGGAATCAAGTGCTGTATTATTGTATTTACCATTAGACTATAAATTTCAACACATCATCATTATCATTAAAGAAAAGTGCAAGTTGATGTCAAGTATAATAGATAAAATCAAAGTGTACAACAATAAAAAAGAAAAAAAAATCAGTGGGAGTTCATTTTGAGATAACTTTAAATGAGCACCTGCTAGTGAAAAAATGTAGAGTTTGGCAGTGGAATTTCCACAAAGCACTCGACAGTTGCCCTCCAAATGTCAAATGGACATGTGCGGGTCTACAGTTGGTTTTTTCTTTGGGTTTTTGAGTCTAGGGGTTTTCTACATAGCTCTAGAGACCCAAGAAAAGAAAAAAATACAAATGGGCATTCACTCAAATAAGGTAAAGAGAAACAAACACAAATAAACAATGAACAATACATGGTGGAAGTTGTGTGTGTGCGTTGTGTTGGCTTTTCCCAATAATTGACCTTACTTACTCAGTCAGTAGTTGCTGGGTGTTATTATTGTTTATTGCTGTTGTGGTAATTGCGTATAAGTTTCGCTTTGCTATTGTGCCACGGATTGTGGCAAACATTGCCTTGCAACAACAACAACAACAACCACAAATAAACTATTGACCACTTGCCAGACTGTGCTTTATTATTAAATATTCATTTGGAGTCGAATTGAATGACCCAAACATATATGTGAATGTTGTTGTTGTCAGTTATCTCTCTTCTCTTTCTCCAACATTTTCTATTCACATTGCGTGCATAGATATAATTATATGGCAAAATTGTCTTTTTATGTCGAACGCGCTTGACTCAAGTGGAAGGGGCAAATTAGAGTTGAGACTGAGACTGGGTCTAACGGCAGTTAGTGCCTCACTGAACTGAAACTAAAACGCCCCCCACTTAACAATGAACCAATGCTCAATGTTTTAATGACGTTTACATGATTGATTTGCGTGCCTTTCGGTCGGCATTAGGCCATGCTGCTGAAGCAACGCAATGAGAGAATCAAGTACATTGTTCAGCAGTGTGTGTAGTTGGTGTGTAAGCAAACTTAAAAATTTATTAGACTGAATCTTAATGAAGACACAAAGCTACAAGAAAAAGCGCGTTCTTTGCAGCCAGCTGGTCAAACAGAAAAAAAATTCTTTGCCCTTTCGTTATAAAGTAGATTGTACAGATATTAATTTGATTCTTCGTCATTAACAAGTGGTACAAAATATTATAGTAAATTGTAAATTGAAGTTATAAAAAAATTTCCATCGAAGCAATCAATCATATTTCCATGATTATTGCACTGAACTTGAACTGAATATGTTAATAGTTCTTATGACATTGTCCTAATTGTCTGCCTGACTGTTGTATCGATCAACCCAATTAGAGCGTACCTCTCTGATTATGTGCTAAGTCATTCTGTTCCTACAATCTCACAATCTCAACTGCCTAACTTTGCTGTACATTTGCTATCGGCTGATTATATCTTGACTAAGTTTGATATTGTTCGTTCGGTATGAAATGCTGGCATATTAATGCGTAGGACTTAACGTTGGTTTGTCTTGGCCTGTCTACCCCAAACTCCTTTTAGTAGGTCTAAAGTTCCAGCTACAATCAGTCAAGTCATTTACTTTGTAGACTTTTATGGTGGGGCGTATATATTTATGTTTGTTGCTTTGGGCATTGCGTTGTTATTGACTTGTGCGTTGAAGCATGCGCACGTTAAATGAACTTTAAGTAAATTGACTGCATGGCGTCCTTCCACGCAGCTCACAGTCGCCAGTTCGTAACAATCGTAACAAAAATAACACCCCATATGACCCACTTTTAGCCCCAACATTCAACATACAACTTTCTATGTATGTACATTTCATGGGGGAGTAGTTACATTATCCAAACACAGAGTCGCACATTTATGTTCACGGCCTGCGTGGTGCTTAGCAGTTTCCTGAGCAATTTAATATTTTGTGGTTAACTTTAAGAAAGCGGCGTAAATTATTGATCAATAAATAATTTGTTATTTTAGTTAATAGAGAAAAAAAGTATTACTTATATATGAAGCTTTATTGAACTGTTTATAATGTTTCTCTTGATTTAAGTTTTTGATAAACTTTGATAAACAGTTCTACATCCTATATCCCATGATGAAAAACCTTTGTCAGCGCGACCTTCACCTTGTCTAAGTGTATAATATTACTGCGAAACATAATTAGATAGCTATGTGCAAACGTTTGGTAAATATAAATAGGATAAAAGACTAACAACCTAAAGCTTAGGTTGAGATACAAATGCCTAAATTTGGTATGGTATAAAATATATACCTAAATCAGCTGTAATGACACATAACTAGACACTAATAATATGTCAGCTAGACCTTAAACAAAGTATAAGTATAAGCATTTAAGCACTGGGAGAATCTGTTTTGAGACGAAGCACTCTCGGCTGAAGTATAGCTACTTGTTTTTTGTACAACAAGCAAATATACTATACAAAGCATTATAACGAAGAAATGAAATTAATCCATTACCTCAGCAAATTCTATAAATTTTTGGAAATAATTTTCGGTTACTTGCTTACTAAAAAGTAGTTACAAAGATCTGTAAATTATTGATTAACCTTAAGGTTACATATGGAAGTTAGTTTGGAATAACTTTTAAAGTTGTTCACCTCAGTTAAAAACTAAATTTGATTCAGCAAACTTTTTGATGATTGAATAACATAGTTAAAAATAATTTGAAATTTCTGAGCACAATGTGTAATATTTATTAAATTTGTTAGTGTCGGGAACATAACATATTATTATTACTATTAATTAGCACAGACAGCTGGGCGTGTCAACATAATAGATTGATAGAATCCCTTTCTCATAGCCATTTTGCCTTTACCTCAAAAATAAATGTTTCATATTACAAAGAAGGCAAGGCAAAAGAAGCATTAAACATGAAATTCAAAAAAATAGAGGAAGTGTCTTATCACTGCAGACAGCTTGCCAGTCACTCTACTATCCATAAAAATCTCCCGCATTCGTGCAACTATGCAAAGTGAAAACAAATCGTGTTCTACATTCACTTTTAGCTTGGTAGTAAACTTAAACACAAACAGTTCAAAAGCGAAGAGGTTTGGGTATGGCGCCATTGCGTGCATTTCATTTGGCATTCAACTTTTGCGTTTATCGTGCAAATAATACAGCAATCAACTTGTAGCTCATCATCGCGTTAAGTTCACATTAATTTTGCATATAGCTCAATCACCCAACATTGTAGGCCTCCCAATTAATTGACGGGGGTGTTATTTTGCCTACTGCGACGCGCTTATTAATGATTCAACAATCAACAACTTTTGGTGTTGAGTGTATATAGTATAAAGCGCAACCCTTAAGGCCAATTAGATGACATGCAATAAGAAACTTTTGAAAAAACCCGCTTGTCTGTCTCCAACTCCCACCTAAGTAAGTTAGTAAGCTTTGTCAACATCTTGACTTTTTATTTAAATGTTTGTCATGTTATTTAATTGTGGCGAAAAACCACTTTTAACAATATATAAAATTTAGTTGTCGCCTTGTTGTTTTTCCACACAACAATCCCAAATTCAAGGTCTATAACATCTGTGCGAATAACCTAAATCTGCTGTGAAAGTGAAAATGAGTGTGTGATAATTGAAAAAATTGAGTCTTTCGCATAAAATTGGAACTGAAGAGAAAGTTATTATTATGGATTATGATGATGTTCGAAATCCAGTAAACTTGAGTGACAAAAGGGCTAAATTTCTTAGTTATTTTTACTTAAAATAAATTAAACTTAAATCAAGTAAACTTGAATATATGAATTAGCATTCTTTATAAAATGCAGTCTTTTTTCTGTCAAATTTTATACCTATTGGCATAAAATAAATTATCGTTGATGGTTTAAATTAATATTTATAGACTTAAGCAAACAATTTCCAACAATCCAATGTCAACAACATTAAAACGCGATTTATTATTAGTTTTTTGCGTTTTTACCACGATTTACCATTTTTTCTTTAATTATAAAAATATTTAAGCACACATAAATACACATACATATATATATATATTATTTTATTTTTTTTGTGTAATTGAAATTAAATTGCAAAATAATAGATTTCAGATATTTGTACTTAATTAGACTCATCGAAAAATAATTTGGATATGATAGAATGAGTATTTGTTTCAACACAAAATGCTCAAAATCATAGGTGAACGCCCATTATATCAACAAAATGTTTTAAACAATACTTTTTTGGGTATTAAAAACTTTAAAGGCTTTTTTTTTTTTTGATAACAAATAACAGTTTGGCTAACAGTTTAATGCAACAAGGGACTGCACTTTTCACATTTAATTATATATTTATTTGTTTAAATACTGATATTGAAATGCTCTTCTGAGTCATTTCGTGTGCTTTTTTACTCTACTGAACCTCATCTCATATTGCCTGTTTTTATTAGTAGTTAGTTGACTTATGACAACTATTTTATGAACTGTGTTATTTACTTTCACACATTGCTTTACTTTTAGTTGTTCATTAAATGAGCTATGGGGCAATTGCTAAATTCAACAATCAGTTGTTGCTGTCTATCAATAAATACTGAATTAACAAATATATAGTATATATGCTTATCAACAATGTCTTGACAAACGTTTGCACAATGCGATATCTTATCGGGTAGGTCCAAGATTATAATTAAGCCCAACCAGCTGGCAAAATACTGATGATGACCAAAAAGAAGCACAAGAAGAAAATTGCAGCTAAAACACATATACAGTTTGACAACAAACTTTTAGTTGAATTTAGTGCCTTTGTATTTGTATTGAATATTTTTCATTGTTAATGTTAATATTTTTTAATTTTTATTTAATAGGCTTAAGAGATGGTTAATTGAATTGCTTATAAAAATCACAAACAAATAAAAATATCAAAATTTTGAACAGTGTGTAAACACTTTGTTGTCAAACTGTATGTAAATTCTTGTAATTATATTTTTATAGGCAGCCATGTTGTTAGCCTAATATTCAATCTCGTTAATAACCCAATTATAATAATTATAATTATAAATATTTAAATTATGGCAACTGGGTGGAGTTCGCCTACTTGTGGTGTGTTGGTGTGATGTTAACAGAAATTGAAAGGCTGGACATGGTTGTAAAAACCGGAAAACAATCTGAGCAATGCAAGGACATTGAATGACAGATACACGGAACAATAGAGTCAGTCCGTTAGTGTCTGGACGTGATTGGGAGGTGCGGGGAACCAGCTAACCTTAACACGCAAACCCATGTCCGCCACAATTGTAGAAAATTACATTTATTTTTTTTGCTGTTAGTGGATTTTTTTTTGCACAGTGAAATGAAAATGAAAATGACCTGTCCCAGTGAGGCTTCTTTCATAAATATCTAAGCAGGAGCAGGAGCAGGAACATGACGCCATCACAAAGCACTTTTGGACCGAGTCCAATGTCAGACGAGAACAGCAGATAGCCCGATCCGTTGACCTTGGGTAGGGGGAGTGGGAGTAAGAGTAGGAGTAGTTGATTGTTGGTGGTGCTTTAATTTACCAATTTTCTTGTTACTTTGCTAAACACAAGCTCTAATGGGGCTAACCTTGACTCTGTTTACACAAGTGTCTATCAGAGTTATGAACAGCTAGCAGTGGTCAATTTACCAATCCTATTGTCCGGCGTGAAACTTGAACGACAGCAATAATACGAACAGTTGACAGCTGAGTCGCAACTAGTTGGAAATAATGCTCTTTGTTATATACAACTCAAAGAATAATGAAAAAGTTCTTCAACAACGTCAATATCCTTTGACACTTTCCGTCTCATTAATGCGATTCCCCAATCTATGTTTGTACAGTATACCTATTTATTTTCAAAATTTATTGAGTGCTATCTAAAAAACCAAGTGCTTTATTTCATTGCGTCACTCGTTAACAGTCATTTTTGTAGTTGGTAAAAGTGCAGAACGATAAATACAATGAGTGATCACAATTGTAAATGGTTTTTTTTATACGTGTGGCGATAAGGTCAATAAATGTTGTGTTAAAAAGCTTACTTCTAATATCCTTGCTACTGAATTATGATTTTATTATAAGTTGAGTGACACTAAATCTTGATTTGTATGCTTAAAATTGTACCTTGTTTTGTTCCAAGTAATCTAAATCGATAGGTTAAATTCAATAAACTAAAGTAGTTTTAAGGGAGAATACAACCCTGTTAAATAGAGAATTCATATTTTAACGCAAAAATTTCAGAATCTAAGATTTTTTCACATTTCATTATTTTTTCTGAGTGTAAGAGATTTTATAAAATTTACTTATAAAATTTTTACTATTATTTCTTGTTTTTGTAAACTTTGTAAATTTTTATATCAAAAATAATTTTTTTAAGCCAAGTCAAAATCTTTTATTCAAAGTTAAATTAAAGTTAGAGCTACTGGTTAGTTTTTATACCCTGAACTTATTAAAAATGGGTAAAAAGGGTATAATGGTTTTGTGCAAAAGTATGTAACAGGCAGAAGGAAGCATCTCCGACCCCATAAAGTATATATATTCTTGATCCGTCCGTCTGTCCGTCCGTATGTATGAACGCGTCGATCTCAGAGACTATAAGAGCTAGATATCCCAGATTTGGAGATGGCATTTGAAATATTAAACAAAATAATGACAATATGTGAAATTTTTATTAAAATCGGTTGAGAAACACCGGAGATATGGGACATTGAAGTTGTGTATGCAGTATGCAGTATGTGCGTACATACAAACACACATACTTGCAAACACTGACGGTACGCGTAAAGTATAGGGATCAGGGTATCGCCTAGTCGGGATTTTTCATTTTAATTATTATTATTTCGTTTTTGACACGCAATTTAAATCAAGTAACAAATCAAATGTTGATTTTATCTTTCTTCTTCTTTCATCTTTTCTTTTTTTTTTTGCAGTGAGACGGAGCGCTATAAGAAAGTCAAATGGCAAGATTTGCGTGTCGGGGACATTGTTCATTTGTCCAACAATGAGACATTGCCGGCAGATATTCTATTATTGCAAACGAGCGATCCCCACGGAGTCTGCTACATTGACACCTGTGACTTGGATGGTGAAACAAATCTTAAGCGTCGCGAGGTATGTACAACAACAACAACTCAAACAATAATAACTGAAACATGGGAAGGGCTACAGCTACAGATGTTAATCATTGGCTTATTTCTGGGAAATACTACGTGAGCAATATGGTATTTGATTGTTGTATTAAATTGTTGCTGTTGCCATTTTGCAGGTTGTACGTGGCTTTACAGAAATGCAGAACATATTTGTGCCCAGCAAATTTACGAGCTTTGTGGAAGCGGATGCGCCAACAACAAAGCTATATAGATTCCATGGGGCCTTAATACATACAACTGGAGAGCGTGTACCCATTTCGACCGAGTGCCTTTTGTTAAGAGAGAGCAGACTGAAGGTATGAAATATACCAAACACACACACACACACACACCCAATGATGAAGTTTAACTTAAAGTAATTTTCTTTTGTTTCTTATTCTTGAAGAATACGGATTACGTTGAGGGCATTGTTGTCTATGCCGGGCATGAAACAAAGTCTATGCTAAATAATAGTGGTCCAAGGTACAAACGCTCTCAGGTGGAACAACAAATGAATATTGATGTGATATGGTATGTTTGAACTAATAGAATCAATTTAAAATTGCAAAACTAAAAATGTCGAAGATTAGAAAGTAAAAGAGATTAGAATATAAAAAATAACTTCCTCCGATTAAAATACCTTTCGAGAGCTAATCATATATTTTGCAGTTACCTTTCTGATAGAAAAATAAAGATTTACAACTTTAAGATTTTTTAAACCCCTCAACAAATATTCCTATAAAAGAACCAGTGTTTATTTATATATTCGACTTGTTTCTGTTTTGCAGGTGTGTGATAATATTGTTGATCCTTTGTGTTGTTGGCGCCATCGGCTGCACGATGTGGCTGCGATCCTTTGTTAATTTCCCTGTGCCCTATTTGCCATTTGCCGTTGATGCTGCCTACGAGGGCATGTTAACATTTTGGACATACATTATTATACTGCAAGTTATGATACCACTCTCGCTGTACGTGACCATTGAGCTCTGCAAAATACTGCAGGTGTTTCACATACACAACAACATTGATCTGTACGATCCGGATACTAATAAGCAAACTGAATGCCGAGCCATGAATATTACTGAGGAATTGGGTCAGATACAGCACATATTTTCGGATAAGACGGGCACTTTGACCGAAAACAAAATGATCTTTCGTCGCTGTGTGGTGAATGGTACGGACTATAATCATCCGCCATCAGAGCTGGAGAAGCTTTATGCCAAGCCTGGTGCGCCAGCGCCTCCCCTGGTGCCCAACGAATCATTGCAGGATGATATGCAGCAGCTGACTGGTGTGGGAGTTGGTGCTTATCTCACGCCCCATGCACAGTGTATTCAGGAGTTTCTGGTCGTGCTGGCCATTTGCAATACGGTGATTGTGAGTGCGGCGCCGCATCGTGATCTCATGAATGCCAGTGGCATCATTGAAATGCAACAGAGTACAAATAGTCCTGCCACAGGAGGACCCTCACCTGCCACACTGAAACATGTGAGGGCGCGTGGCAAACTGGTGGCCACGACAACAACCACAACACCCACAACCACTTTGAATGGTGCACCACAGTCAGGAACAGCAGGAGCTATGGCAGATCGTTACACCAGGCTAGCCGAGTCGCGCTCAGTGACTCCATCGCCACCGCCAAACCTATTGTTCGCCATGCCCGCAAAGAGTCATCTGCCGACGCTCTCACCAATCAGCAGCTCGCCGGAATCAACGCCCAGTTCTGAATCGCCATCGCCGCCTATGAAGACCAAGGCGCTGTCCAATAGCATTTCACCCACTGGGCGCGCCAAAGCTGTCATCAACTCCAAGATTACCAGCATTGCCACATTTCTGAATGCCAAGACGTATGGCAAGCGCATAAAGATTAAGTAGGTGTATGGTTTAAAACTTAATTTAAAATCAATTACAATAACTCTTTATATTCTTTTTAGCGAAACAAAGACGCAAACCATTTACAGAACCGCTGATGGACGTCCTTTGTATGAGGCAGAAAGTCCCGATGAGCTGGCATTGGTTAATGCCGCTTATAGCTATGACTGTTGTCTGCTGAATCGCAGTCCCAATCACATCCTTGTGAGCATGCCGACGGCGTGTGCCACCGTTGAGTATGAAATACTTAAAATACTGCCCTTTGATTCAAGCCGCAAGTGCATGTCGATTGTTGTCCGTCAAACGGGCACCCAAGAGATAATACTCTATACAAAAGGTGCTGATAGCTCCATAATGCCAGTACTGGCGACATGTCCTCACAACAGTCCGGAAGGTGAGAAGACCCAGAGAGCAGAAACAGAATATGTATTTAATTGCATTGTATTCATTTTCTAGGCCTGCTTCGTGAACAAACGCAACAGCAACTCGATCGCTATGCTCGGGAGGGTCTTCGAATACTCGTGATGGCTAAGCGCACTTTAAATGCTGGCGACTATACCGATTGGTGGGCGAGGCATCAAGATATTGAAATGTCGTTGGAGAATCGTGAACGAAGGCTGCGCGACTCATTCGCCAAGCTGGAGAGCAATCTAACGCTATTGGGTGCCACAGGCATAGAGGATCGCCTGCAAGATGGTGTGCCCGAAACGATAGCCTCACTGCTCGCAGCTGGCATTTCCATGTGGGTGCTAACAGGCGACAAGCCAGAGACGGCCATTAACATAGCCTACTCGGCGAAACTGTTTACTCAGCAAATGGAGTTGATAAAGTGAGTGATAGAAATATAATCTTTTATGTGTCCTTTACTTATAATTGTTACACAAGGCTAACTGCTCGATCTCGTGATGCTGCCGAGACGGCCATTAATTTCTATTTGACCGAAATGAGAAAAGGAAAGGCAACCAACTCCGCCAGCTATTGTCTAACGCCGCGCAGTAAGCCACGCGCTCTGGTCGTAGATGGAAAGACGCTTACCTTTATACTCGATCCTAAGTGAGTCAATGAGTTGCATCCGAAATATGATCAGCTATTAATCACATGTTCTTCTTGCAGATCAAAGTTAGTTCTGCCATTCCTAAAGCTGGCTAAAGCATGTGCTTCGGTGCTGTGTTGCCGTTCGACACCGTTGCAAAAAGCGTACCTCGTTAAGGTAGTCAAGGAAGAACTGAATTTGCGCACGCTGGCCATTGGCGATGGTGCCAACGATGTGTCCATGATTCAAATGGCCGATGTGGGTGTAGGCATCTCTGGCCAGGAAGGCATGCAAGCGGTAATGGCTGCTGACTTTACGCTCTCACGTTTTCGCTATCTCGAACGGCTGCTGCTATCTCATGGCTATTGGTGCTATGATCGATTGGCGCGAATGATTCTATATTTCTTTTATAAAAATGCGGTATGGAATAAGTTTGCACAAAGATATGTTTTAATTATATTTTAATTATAACAATTGTTGCAGGCATTTGTTTTCCTTATATTCTGGTATCAATTATATTGTGGCTTCTCTGGCTCTGTGATGATGGACCAAATGTATCTAATGCTTTATAACTTACTATTCACCTCAGTGCCGCCTTTGGCAATTGGTGTCTATGATAATCGAGTGCCGGAGGACTTGCTATTAAAAAATCCATACCTCTACAAAAATGTAAGACAATTGAATAACTGAAACGTTGCTTCGTTAACTATGTAATTTACAGGGTCGGTTGGGCTTAGTGTATAGGCCCCATGACTTTTGGCTGATACTCTTGGATGCTCTCTATCAATCCCTTGTCATATTCTTCGTGGCTCTGTGCGCCTATGCGGAAAGTGATGTGGGTATCTGGGAATTTGGTACAACAATAACGGCGTGTTGTCTATTTGCGAATTTAGTGCATTGTGCCATTGAAATACGTTCCTGGGTAATCAGTTCTTACCAACCTTACCATTCGTGCTGTACTAATGTCGAATTTTTCTTTCAGACGGTGCTGCATGTTATATCAATAGTTATTAGCCTGGGCTCATTTTATCTCTTCTCTGTGGTGTACAATTCGATGTGTGTTAATTGCTTTGGATTGCCATCAACGTATTGGGTCATCTTTAAATGTATTGCCTCTGCGGTGCACTGGCTGGTTATATTACTTTCCACAGTGGTTGCTCTCCTGCCTCGGTTAATATACTTTAAGCTCTATAAAATGTAACATCTCCTAATTAGTTTATGTTCTCTTTACAGCCTGCTCCTCACTACCGTGCGGTCGTCCATCTGCCCCGACGATAGCACCAAAGTCATTTTACAAAGCAAACGTGATCGCAGCAGAGGTGAGGGTTTGTTAGTAACATGGTCGCGCTCAACGTCAGCCTCATCAATTTATAGGTAAAAGGCACAAAATACTAGTAACAATTCAAACTTTAACTTAATAACTATTTCAATGCATGCTTGCACGCATATTCACATGCATTCTGCCTACAAATTTTTTTAAGTTCTTTTTTTTTTGTGTCCTTTTATTTATACATTGCATATTTCTTGTAGAATAGTAGATTCTAAACTTTTACCCGGCAAAATATAAACATACCTTATAATCCCTTTGCAGAATCGCCGATTATGGGTCTAAGAATCAGATTATAACAACGATTACCTGATCCAGCGCCAAATTGCCGCAACAACATGATACTAAACCTAGTACTACATACACATGTGCTTTTAGTTTAAATTTGTGGCCTTTCGACACCGATTTATATTAATTATTATTAGTTTAATTGTAGCCATTTAGTTGACCAGCTCCAGCTCTCTAGTTTCTGAAATTAGCGTAGATCCATATATATATATATATATATATTATACTATACCATATAATATACTAGCAATCTTAATAATAATATTTGTGAGTACATTGTTTATTTGTAAGGCTCGTCATTAAGACAACCCAAGCAACATTATTACAATTAGTTTGCCTTAATAACTGAAACACATCAGTTATACATACATATGTATGCCGTCATTTATGAATATTTATTTGTATATAATTAGTAAGAGTAAGAGTAATGATGTATTTAGTGCATATATAGCCGGCGCCACCTAACGTAGCAATAATCCTAACACTTGCGACGCAACCTATTATTAAACACAACTGATTAAAATAATATCATATGAATTTAGATGGATTATTTAAGCGATTATCTTTTAGTACTATATGTATTTGTATGTACTGTATATCAAAATTAACGATAACTTTCAATACTGGACAATTCAAACGGAACATATGAACTTTAAATGTTTATGTTCATGCAAAGGCTGTGATTTCTACACTCATGAGAAATATAACTATAAATAAGAAAGAAAAACTACAACTTTATACAATAGTTTCATTATTTCAAGTATTACTAAAAAAAAATATTAAAAAAAATTATGTTTATCTTTTGTTTGTTGCAAAAGTGAATTTCCTACTTTTTTATAATTTAAACAAAATGACAACCGATTTAATTATTCAAATCACATAGTTGTTCTTAACTATTTATCATACGTTATATGTAAATCGTTTTGAAATAGAACAGTTATGAATGCATTAACAT
Source organism: Scaptomyza cyrtandrae (assembly GCA_035044605.1). Taxonomy (NCBI): domain Eukaryota; kingdom Metazoa; phylum Arthropoda; class Insecta; order Diptera; family Drosophilidae; genus Scaptomyza; species Scaptomyza cyrtandrae. Next base: position 1,340,594 of record JAWNNS010000637.1, read on the forward strand.
TGTGTACGTTAAAAAAAGAAAAAACGAAATATTAAAACAAAAAAATTAGCTGTATATTTACATTGTTGAAAAGCTAAAAATCATTGAATGGAATAAATGTATATTTACCTAAAAAATATTTGTTTACTCTTACAATATATTTCTACCGATTTTAACACACTGGAACATCATTTTAAAAATGCATCACAATAAGAGTTCTTGATAAACAAATTTTCTGAACGAATTGTTATCATTTTTGACATGATCACGCGATTTATCAAATTATTTTAAAATTTTAAAGTATCATGTTTAGCTACAAGTTAAAATAGTCATGGACATTATATCAAAATGCGGCGTATATAAAAAAATTTAAGTTTATTTATTTAATACATAACACAAGTATGTCTAGTGTTAACCTATCTATAGCTAATATCCCAGAGGATTTTGAACTAGTAAAATGGTAAATTTATATAAATTCAGTACACTGCGACTAGGACTGCGTATCCGCATCCGTATGCTCTACGCCCAGATTATAATTGCCAAGGAAATCAAATTCTGCGCTCTTGGCGATCACCCGTCCGATATCTTGAGGTAGCAAGTTAAATTCTACATTGGCTGCCGCTGGTGGCAGCATGTCTAATGCATGCTGCGGCTGTTGTTGTTGCTCTAGCTTGGCAGCTACTGCACGACGCAACAACTTCTCGATAAACATGCGTAGCACATGCGCAAGTACGGTTAGGGCTAAGGACTGAGATACGCCTGGTACGCTGGTTTCGGCATTCAGAACTATGCCCAAATCTTTGCACATGTCATTCACAAGCTGCGTGGCGGTGTCTAGTTCCGCAGGTGGCGGTAAATAAAGCAACTGACGATTTATGGGATTGTCTACTAAGGAAGGCGGTCGTCTTCTGCATGTAGTAGAGGGATGCAATCCAACAACATCTACCAACTGCTGATCGTCTACTTGTTGCTCACATCCCTGCAAACGCTTTGTCTGTTCCACTAGCCAACTATCTAGGCGTGATCTGGGGGTGAGTGTAGAAAACGCCAATATTTGTGGTTGCGGCTCCTCCTTCAGTTGCTGCTGAACACGCTCCGACAAGGGTAAAGCCCCAGAGTCAGTTCTCTGCCGGCTCACCGATAGCATCTTTAAAGGTGGCGTATATCCGTGCAGACGTGCAAAAGATACAATCTCACGTGTACTCCAGAAGCTCTCCTTGCCGCTGGCATGCAAGTGCTGCAGTCGCAGATGCTGTCGCATGCAGCGCAACAATGCGCGCCCGCGCATCATCTCAAAGAAGCGCTGTCGCAATGCGGGTTGTGCTTTGAATGCAGTCAGTGAATGCCGGCCAAAGGCAAATTCACTGCCCATGGTGGTGTTCGTCAGTGGCAGCCGACGCAGGAGAAACTCCACAGCACTTCGCATACTCTGGAACTGTGTGCAACAGAAGCGTTGCTCGAGTCTTAGACGTTGACTTAACGGCGGCGCTGGCAATGCTGGCAGCACTTCCTGACAACTCATATTTGCATAACCATGATCGTTTTGAATGCACTGAAGCAAGTGCCAACGCCTGGATAGCTGCTGTGTTGGCTGCTTCAGCAAACTTCGCTGCGGCTTAAGCAGCGATTGCTGCTTCGCGGCCTGCTTCAGTTTCGTTTGCTGCGGATCAATGATGTAGAGTTTGCCCGCTTTCTGGAAGACTACATTCTTCACTTGTGATTTACTGTGTCCATTGAGGAACTGCCTTCTGCCTACTCCATTAACGGCAAGTGTGGATTTTAAAACGGGTACAGTTTCAAATGGAGCTATCGGTTTTTGCTTTTTGGGGCTGCTTAGTTTCAATTGCTCAGAAACCAGAACAGTTGGTTCAATCTGCTCAATGTCATCGCTCAGCTCAATTTTAATTCCCGCAAAGAGATTGTCGTCCAGATCCTCTTTGTTTTGTGTTATGGAAATGGTGCGTGGCTTGAAACTATCCAATGGTGGTGATAATGTATTCATAGCAGGTGTTGGCGGTAGCGGCTCCTTCTTAATTTCCATTGGAACCGTCGTTATCGACGCCGTCATAGACACACCACCACGCAACCATACCTCGACAGTAGTTTCACCACCCATGGTGTGCAAACCGCACATGGTTTTATCCAGCACAATGTTGTGCATTAGCTGGACTGGCTTTTGCTGCAAATGCTCTTGGAAATAGAGCTGTATTCGCATAGGAAACTCACCCCAGCCACGACGTGTCAGCTGAAACGGAGGCGAGTGGACGTCAACGATATCATTGGGTCGATACGAATGATGCAGTTGAAATCGCACCTAATAGATAGGTGTATTTATAATATATTTCTACCTGAATATATGTAATAGCTTACCTTTTTCAAGTACGTTTCTGGTGGCTGTGGAAGATTTTTGCCTTGCACGTAAACCAGCCATTTATGGGTAAGCGCTTGACCATTTCGTGCGTCTGAATCCATTCCACCCAGGTACTTAGAGGTATTGCCTACTACGAAATAAAATTTGCTTTTGTTGTTTAAGCGGGAGGTATTGAGCGCTGGCACAGACGCCTCTAGCTCCTTTTGTTGTTTAATTGCTGCTTGCCTGCTGGTGCAAGGCAGTTCGTCTCCACTGGCCACATTCGAATCTGTTTGCTTCTCTTGTGAGTGATCCGTAACGATGCCCTGCTGGCGTATTTTTTGCTGCCGTCTACGCTCGGCTCGACGATGTGCTGGATTTCGCAGCTTAATCGTTTGTTTTGCCAACGTTGCAGCTGTTCGCTCTGGCAGATGGAGCTGTATTGGAGCAGGCCGTTTGCCCACAATCTTCTTGATGGCCGGATGCAAGGGCAGCTGTGCACCAGCACTTTCAATCGCATCCGCAAACAGTGTATCGCTCGATCGCACCCTGGCCACATCGGGAGCTGTAAGCGGAACCTGTTGCTTTTTGTAGTACTCGCTGACTATATGATATCGCAGTTTGTCCAACAGTAGTCGTGCTTGCGAGAGTCGCACATCGATTTCATTCAACTGTTGTTCCTTAAGGGTCAACTCTTTTTGAAATTCGTTGCGAATAATTTCCTCAATTCGCATTAGTTTCGCCACGCTGTCAAGAGTGGGAACAATGATTTTCTTCTTATCCGGTTTCTCGTTATTCTCGCCGTATTCTTGCTCTCGCTTGACACGCTTTTCCAAATTTTTGTCAGTGGTGGCCCTGTCGTTGCCAAATCCATAATCGGGATCATGGTATTCACTGTGCCTACGTTTCTTTGGTGCTGTTGTGTGTGTTGTCGTGGGCGGCGTCGCCGCCGAATTCTCCATGTGCGTATGAACGCTGTTGTTGCTGTGGTGAGTGGCACACCAACAGGTATTTAGTTCATCTGGGCTCAAAATAAAATAGGTGACATATGCGTGTAGACTGTCTTTTGCACATTTATGCAGCTTTTGGTTTTATATTACCAATATTAATAAATAAACGCGCAAAATGTTGGTGTTTGGGACCAGATTTGTTGATACTAAGCCGATATATCGATACACTTTTTTGTTTTCATGTCAAGCACTTTTACAGCACCACGCGCCAGTTGTTACCCAACACTGTCCCTAACATCTGTTCCTTAAGCGGGAAATAATAGCAAAACACGTATTACCGCTGAATACCAACTGGCTTGCAACATACAATTGAAACAAAACCTATCATATCAATAACTGCAAAATGGTCGAACGCATTGAAGACTTAAATTTACCCAACGCTGTGATTGCCCGTCTGATTAAGGAAGCCTTGCCGGACGGATCCAACGTCAGCAAAGAGGCGCGTACCGCAATCGCAAAAGCCGCTTCCGTATTTGCAATATTTATAACTTCATCCTCAACGGCGTTAGCGCACAAGCAGAACCACAGGACAATTACGGCCAAGGATATTTTGACGACGCTCAACGAACTGGACTTTGAGAGCTTTGTACCAACGCTCACACAGGACTTGGAGGTGTATAGAAATATGGTAAAAGCTAAAAAGGAGAGCAAAGCGAACAGCAAAAAAGATGCTACAGCAGCAGCCACCGATGAAGCAAATGAATAATATAGTCCTGCAACCTATATCATACTATTCTTTTTACTTTTAAGTTTTCATAGTTTGTATATCAATAAATAATTTTAAAAAACTTTAAAAAAAGCGAAAGGTCTAATTAAGTTTTACTACATAAAACAAGTAAGAAGGCTCTAGTCGAGAAATCCCGACTAGACGATACTCTGATCCCTATACTTTACGCGTACAGTCAGTGTTTGCAAGTATGTGTGTTTGTATGTACGCACATACTGCATACAACTTCAATGTCCCATATCACCGGTGTTTCTTAACCGATTTTAATAAAAATTTCACAGATTGTCATTATTTTGTTCACTATTTCAAATGCCGTCTCAAAGTTTTCAAAATTCAAGATTATGTTGTTATCGATCGCATGTGTATATCGAAAACGGGATGAGTTATCGAAAAAAAACTTGTACTGCCTAAGGATTAGACGAGCTTAAGTTTCAAATCTGGAGTCTCTAACTCTTATAGTCTCTGAGATCGGTTGGCTCATACATACTTACGGACGGACAGACGGACATGGCTATATCGACTCGGCTGTTAATGCTGATCAAGAATATGTATACTTTATGGGGTCGGAGATGCTTCCTTCTGCCTGTTACATACTTTTGCACAAAACCATTATACGCTTTTCCCCATTTTTAATGGGATCAGGGTATAATAAAAACATTCACGCATTGTGTATATGCGCTTATCGTGTACATCGTGCTAAATGAAACTCGCACACGCACATCTCTAGTTTCAAGCCAGACATTCTGCATGGCATATTTAAAATAGAATTGTTTAACTGCATGAGTACTAAATATTATACACAAGATGGGTGTTACTGGTCTTTGGAAGCTTATAGAGCCTTGTGGCAAACCGGTACCTGTGGAGACATTGGAGGGAAAGGTGCTGGCAGTAGGTAAGAGCTGGTAATGTCAAGTTGTGAAATTAATTGGTAAACAATTCTTATACTGTCTGTGCTTAGATATATCGATATGGCTGCATCAGGTTGTGAAAGGCTTTCAGGACAGTAAAGGATCTGCACTGAACAATGCGCATTTGTTGGGCCTATTTCATCGTCTGTGCAAATTACTTTATTATCGTGTCCGGCCGGTTTTTATATTTGATGGTAGCGTGCCGCAACTAAAGCGCGATACAATTGTCAGTTTCGACTGCTGCTCAGCTTGTTTGCACTTGATTAACAAAATTGTTCATATTTCAGGCTCGTCGGCAGCAACAGCGCAGCAAGTTAAGCAATGAAGCTGATCGCATTCAAGCACTTCTGCTCCAGTCGCTGGCCAAGGAAAAGGTGGTGCAGCAGGCGCTGGGCGCTAATGCAGAACAACTGCTTAAGTCACCCTCGAAACGGGGAATTGCAGCAAAGTCGAACAAAACCGATGAAGACGATCTGTTTAAGTTGCCTGAACTGCCGGCAGCTGCCACCTCTGCCCAAATCGATGCAGCAGACTACGAAGATGAGGATCAGGACTACACAAGTGCCAGTGCCACATCCGACAGCTCGTTTGATGAGTCAACTGCAAGGCATTCATACAATGCCAGTTTGCAGGCCATTGATGTACGAAGTCAGCATTTTAAAAACCTGCCCGCTGACATGCGACACGAAATTCTTACAGACATCAAGGAGACGCGTAAACAGTCCTCTTGGGGTCGACTTCATGAGCTGCCAGCACGCAGCGATGACTTCTGTTCGTTTCAAATGAAGCGTCTGTTAAAGCGACGTGCCGTTCAGGAGAGTCTTGAGGAGGCCGTAGAGGAAATGGGTGGCCGTACACTCACCTATGCAGAGCTCTCCGAGTTCTTTAGCGAGGAGGGCATCGTCACACCCACAGCCATTGAGCAGAGTACGCGTCAAATTAGCTCAGATGAGCACACGCGATTCTTATTAGTTCGTGATCTCAAAAAGAAAGCTATGATGGAGAATAAAAAAAGCAGTGTGAAATGTGAACCAATTAAGGAGGAAGAAAGCACAGAAATTTATGATGATGATGGAAAACCATCTACATCTTCGAAAGCTGTAACGTTAAGGAAGCTACCTGCCTTTAACGATAAAAGTAAGAAAGAACTGGGTGCCGAATATGATGCTGATTTACAAATGGCATTAGCCCTGTCGCTGGAGGAGTCAAAAGTTTATGACGAAAAGGACTACGATTATGATTCGGATCAAGACTTGCGCCTGAATCTTGAACAAAGTAAGAACTTACGTCATGCAGCAAAGGGACCAGCACGCACCTACATGATCGAGTATGGCGGTATGAACGATGATGAGGTGGAAAATATTATGGAATCAACACAACTAAATGATACACAATCCTTGGAGCGTTTTTTGCATAATACACATGGCAATGATACACTGACCAAAGTGGACATAGCAAGCAATGACATTGAAGAGGCTAAATTAATATCCTTGGCAATTGAACAGAGTAAGAATGCATCTGTTAAAGATGAAGATAAATTAGATCCGGTTCAAATCATAGATAGCGATACTGACTCAGATTTGGAAGAAGTTGTTGAGGTGAAAGAAATGCCAAATAAAAATTGTATTGAAATATGTTTGGATATTAAAGAACAACTAAATGAAGGAGATGATCTCTTTGCGGACATTTTTGATGTTGATGAAAGTGAGGCTGCTAATAGTGATAATACAAAGCAAATGACTGATGAAGTTATTAACGCAAAGAAACTAGAAGACAGTAACAACATCAAATCTGTAAATAAAGAGAAAGAAAGTCTTAGCAAGTCAAACCGAATTGAATATGAGAAAAAGAAAACCGAAATTGCACCTGCTGATGAAGTTATTCTGATAATCGATAGCAAAAAGAAAATCTCAAATTCTGAGGTCGATTTGCCTAAGATTACAGAGTCAATAGATTCCAAAAAAAATAAAATTATTAAAGAAATTCCTTCAAATGAAGTTAAGAAACCGGCAGCAGCAGTTTTGAGCTCTTTACTCGATGAGCTTAAGCGACAAACAGAAGATGTTAAAAACATTAAATTCATTGCTAAAGAAGAAATTGAGAAACCAGCAGCTGCTCTTAGCTCCATACTCGATGAGCTCAAGCGACAAACGGAAGAAGTTAAAAACATCAAACTGGAATCACTTAAACTAAACAATAGTACGGTCATACAATTATCCTCCGATGATGAAGGCGAAAAAGTAAAAAGTCCTACAAAGTCGGAAGAAGTGATTGATTTATGTGTAACTGAACCGAATACGACTTACACATCACCAAACAAAACTCCAAGCAAAACCAAAGCAATTACTGAATACTTTGAAACAACATATAAAATTAAACGCACGCCCGACAAGCCAGAAGAATCGCAGGCTACTCTTGCTACAACTCCGAAGGTGACGAAACCTTACTTTGTAAAGCGTACTCCAAAATCGGGACATAAACATGCTGACGAGGAGCTTAGTGCAGATGAGGTGTCACCCAATAAAAAGCCTAGCAAAGCAGCAAAGTCACTTTTCGTGAGCAACGAGAAGCAGAATGTTAATACTGAGGTATGTTATGCAGTTAAAGCGCATACCAAGAATTCAAATATTTTGTTTTACAGGATCTTATTAAGGACGCAGCGGATGCCTTAAAATCACAAAATACAGCTGAGGAGCTAGAGAAATTGGCAACTGATTTGGCAAAGGAGCGCCGTGAATTGGAAGCTGAGCGCAATCGACAGGATCGCATGGGTATGTCGATTAGTCAGCGTATGAGCAACGATTGCCAGGAGCTGTTACGTCTATTTGGAATACCCTACATTGTCGCACCAATGGAAGCGGAAGCACAGTGTGCCTTCCTCAATGCTGTAGAGATAACCCATGGAACCATAACAGATGATAGTGATATTTGGCTTTTTGGTGGTCGGACTGTCTACAAAAATTTCTTTGCCCAAAATAAGCATGTGCTAGAGTTTCGAGCCGAGCAAATTGAGCAGACATTTAACTGCAATCGCAGCAAACTAATTCAGCTCGCTTGTCTCGTTGGTAGTGATTACACTACAGGTGAGTCTGTTCAATTTGTAACTAAGACAAATAACTTATTTAATCTGTTTCTGTTTCCAGGTATACATGGCATTGGCGCCGTAACTGCACTCGAAATACTCGCCTCCTTTACGACCTCAACGCTGGATACACCAGTCTCATCATCAACTTCACCGCCGAGCGCCCTCTCCAATCAAACTGTACTTTCTACTTTAATCAAGTTCCGTGACTGGTGGCAGTCGCAAAAGAATGCTAATATACCAATTGGAAGTACATCACGACTTTCTCTACGCAAGAAGCTTAAGAACATTAATCTGCATGAGGGCTTTCCCAATTCGTCTGTAGTGGAGGCATATTTAACGCCCACAGTTGATGAAACCCGTGAGGGCTTCAGTTGGGGCTCACCAGATGCAGAATCTATACGCGATTTTACCCGAAAATTCTTTGGCTGGACTACGTCCAAGACCGATGACATTCTCATGCCGGTCATGAAAAAAATCAATGATAAAAAGATTCAAGGCTCCATACGCAACTACTTTTCCGCAAAAAGCGCTCTTCGAGTCCAGCTACCAATGGTTAGCAAACGAGTTCAAACAGCTATTGATAAAATGTCTGGAAAAATTGATGTGGAAACGCCACAGAAACCGAAACGAGCAACGCGTCGAGCACGCAACTCAACATTAGCAGCGAAAGCACAGGAAGCTTCCATGGATGATGAAGATAATGAGAGTTCTGCACGTCCAAAGCGTTGCAAAAGGAAAGTCACAAAGCAAAATGATGGAACTTCAAGTGAAATTCCTTCCACTTCAGCTGCTTCCTTAAAGCCAGCAAAATGTGCACGCATACCAAGCACCAAGGAGATAATACCACAAAGGGAACGCGATCTGGAGCAAATGCGCCAGAATAAAGCTAAGGCGGCAGCAGTTTTAAAAGCAAGCTCTAAGGCTGCAAAATAAACAATTATTCTTTTTGGTATAAACGCATGCTCAAAATAAAGCCTTTCATATGTAAAGCAACTTAATAAGTGTTTCATGTTATTGAAAAGGGGTTAATCTTTGTGATTGAATGACGTGTACATCAAAATTATTGGGCTATTTATTTTGATCAACAATTTTCAATATAAATCAAAAAATATCAAATATATATTTCAAATGTTACAAATTAATCGTAAATTTCAAGGATTGCAAAAATTTCGAAAACTAAAAATAATTTGATTAAAAACATATGTGAATATTTGGTTCAAGTACAACGCAAATCACAAACTAGTAATCCGACCCTTTTAAACAATGCGGAAATTTTATAAGTAAATGCTTGAAAGCGTTGAACAGCAATAACCATCATACCGTATATAGAAAAATCGATTTACAGAATCACAAAAGAGATGCGAACTTTAAAACTTAATTTGCCTGTTTAAAGAAGATAATAAGTTGTTATGCAAAGGATCAATCATCATGCCGTATCATCGAACACAGACTTCAAGCTAAAAATACATTTACAACTTGTAAGAAGGCTCTACTAGAGAAATCCCGACTACACAATACCCTGAGCCCTATATTTTACGCGTACACTCAGTGCTTGCAAGTGAGTGTGTGTGTGCGTATGTGTACGCGCATATTACGACTGCATACTCAACGTCAATGTTCCATATCTCCTCAACCGATTTCAATAATAATTTCACAGATTGTCATTATTTCGTTTAATGTTCCAAATGCCTTCTCAAAGTTTTCCAAGTGTTAGATATTTTTTTGTTACTGATCCCATGTGTATATCGGAGACCTTAAGAGTTATCAAAAATCTAAAAATTTCGACTGCCTACGACAGACGGACAAACAAACGGAAAGACGGACGTGCCTATATCAACTCGGCTTTTGATACTGATCAAGAATATATATACTTTATGGGGTCGGAAAACGATCCCCTCACATGTGGCGCTGTACTCAACCTTTGCAGAAAATTGAGGTTACATACTCGTTGAAGTACTTTAGCTAATCAGCTCTGTTGATTTAAAATCAATTATTATAGAGCTAATGTCATGATGAACGATAAAGAGATTTATGATCTACTATTTATAATAATACTTATTAACCACTTACTACTACAAACGTAAGTATGTTTGTCACCTGAAAAAGTTCGAACGCCAAAAAAAAAGAGCGCAATTTATTATAGTATAACCAATAATTTTAATTGCAGATTAAATCAAAAATATTTACAATAGCATTTTACATTTGTCCGTAGTTATTATTGTTTACAAATTCGCCACAACCTTAAAAAAGAAAGCGTTTCCGAGCCTTTTATTTTAAATAACATTTTTATTTGCGCGTGAGCAATTTGACATTTGAACCACCTGATCGAACTAAACTAAGTACTCTTAGTCGCTTTTATCTGAAGTTTAATTTCATCGAATATAGTCTGTATGATTTTGTAAGCCGAGGCAGTACAAATAGTTATTTCGACATCCAAAATAAATGCGTCTAAGGCTCTCAATGTAGCATGGCGTGGAAAACAATTCGCCCGGGATTTGATCTGAATACTGAATCTGTCCGTCGCTTAGATTTATGAGTACGATTTGGCCATTGGTAGCGCAACAAAATACCAAATTAACAAGTGGGTCTATGGGTATTATTGTTGGTGTGGCATATATTGAGCCTCCCACTTTTATCTTCCAGTAGGGCTCAAGGGTTGCCATTGTTTCGGCACTTGTTTTGCATCGCAGACAGTACAGATGCTGATCAATGCATCCAAATAACAAAAAATTGTGTCCCATGTAAGTGGGCGTCGCCTTCGTCACCAACGAAGAGAAAATATCACCTTCTACCGCATACGTGTCCAGCTAGAAAAAAAAAAACAGATGTATAATTATATGTAAACATCGAAAATTAATTTCAATGATTTTACGATCTTTCCGCTATCCACATCGCATGCATGAATGCTTCCGGCCACTTCAGCACAGGCAAATATGCCAGCACTAGAATCCAGCAGAACGGGTGATGAAAAAATAGGTTTGTTACACCGCTGCAGCCATTGCATCGAGCCATCCAAGAGCGAGACGCGTGCGTAGTGGCCATCGAGTGTGCAAACAATTATTGCTTGTTGTCTGGGAATCTGTAGTGGGCTGGAAAAGATACCCTTTTTGCCAATGAGGATGCACCAGAGTAACTGCTGCCGTTCCATGGACAGGCATATGACATTATAGTCTTCGGCGTAGCTGCAGACAACAACGCGGCTGCCATCCGGCGAAAGAAAAGGTTGAGTCTTTATCATGCCACCAATTTCAACATTCCATAGTTTACTACCCGTTAACGGATCGAAACCATATAGCAAACCATCGTAGCAGCCCACCATAGCCAGACTCCTATTAACAAAAGTGACTTTGCACTCGATGCGATCACTCAGCTTAATCGTGCATTTCTCTTCTCCAGTCACTGCATTAAGGGTACGCAATAGTTTTGAATGAGCGCCAACGCACACATAACAATCGTCGATTTGTGCCACTGGTGAATCAATACATTTGGAAAAATTCGACTTCCAATGAATCTGACAACTGATTGCTAGCTTTTCAACACGTTTGATGTCAAGTCTGATTTTGGCTGTTGGAGCGACGACAGTGGGACAATGGACGATAGGTTCAACGGGTTTTAGTTTGGTATTTTGTGCTACAAGTTTTGCCCTGTCTAGAAATCTAAAAACTTCGGACAGTGGCACATTTTCATCCAGCAGCAGTTCAAAAAGATGTCGCTGCTCATCATCTATGCACATCTGAAGTCCAATTTCACGACATAGCGTTATCGCATGGAATGACGATCCGCCCGCCTGTCTGAAGCTTAACCTATATCCGCTGAGTAAATTGTAACGTGATTTTTTTTTGTTCGGCGCCGTCTCTGTTTGGTCCACAGCCACGTTCTCCAACCTGTCGTGCAGGAAGTTTTTCAGTATATCTTGGGCGGAATGCGCCAAGAGCGTTGACTCCTTAAACAGCAAATCTTTGTCCAGCTTACCATGTGCATTGCAGGGAAAATGTTGCAGGTAAACGAATCGATCGGGTTGCTCGGCAGCCATTAGCTTTGAGAGTATGGAAAAGGTCTGCGTCCTTTGTTGCACCTTTGTCTTAGGCTTCATACTTCGAATACAGCAGATTAGTTTTTGCATATTCTGCTGCCACAAACAAACAGCTAGATCACTGGTATGTAAGCAATTCTCTATCTTTCGTGTAATGTGGCCTACAAGAAGGAATTTGTTAATTACAATACAGTCGGGTTATTTAATATTTGTATAGTTGTGTCATACCCAGGCTAATGCGATTACCAGCACGTTTAACAATATCATTAGCGCGTTCTTCATAAAAGATAGAGCCATCCGGATGACGTCGCACCAAATCTCCTGTGGCACGATATAATATGCCAGAATCATCGCTCTTCTTCTTTCCAACGACATCATCCACTTCGGGTATGTAGCAGCGACGCGTTTCACTACCCAACCAAAGTTCACCACAATCAACGTTTACATTGAATGCATCTATGGGCAGAAGTTGAATACGCAACACAGTCTGATCGTCAATTGGTGATCCTAAAGGAACGCGCTCATGTATCGATTTTAAAACGTGCATCGTACTCCAGCATGATAGCTCCGTAATGCCATAGAGGTTACAAATTAGCTTTTGGTGCACCACTTCAGGCGCCATCCATGCAGCTAGCTCTGCACTCGATGGAAACTGTTCACCACCTAAGAGCAGCACTCTAAAATGAGATCGAAATTCAATTCGATGTTACTTATTGGGATAGTAACCATTGTAACCTACCTCAGTGCACTTGAACTATTTAATATCTGTTCGCGAATTGCGTTTAAACCAAATTGCCGGAACACTGATGGCGTCATTTGAAGTATGGTGATGCCGGGCGTGGTAACACAGCTTGGAAATAGATTATCCAGGACACGTTTGGGCGAATCACGCATCAAGTGATGGCTAACAAGTACTGCCGCACCATTATGCATGGCCAAAAATAGTTCAACAACGGATGGATCAAAGGTGCAGGGTGTTCCCAAATATATAATGTCAGCCATCGACGTGTTCAGCTTGTCGCTGTTGATAAATAAAGATATAGAGAACATGTTTGCTGTAAGAACATTAGCTCACCTTAGTCCTTTAATATTGGGTTCAATTGATTCATAAGGTACATGTATTATCTTTGGTAATCCCGTGGTGCCTGTGGTTGTAATTGTGTAGCACATGTTCATTGGCAATTGCTGCGTAGCGATTGGGAATGGGTCAGTGAGAACGTGCTTCAACTTGGCCAGCTTGTACTCTTCATTATAGACAAGAAACGTGTCGAGAATTTCGAAGTAATCGCTACCCAAAGGCATATGACTATTGACAAACAGATACTCAATACCAGCGCAACGCATTTTTGAACCCAAAGCTAGGGACTGTACCACAACTCCAGTGCAATAGAAATGGCACTTGTGATTTAATATGCTGAAATAAAAAACAATTAAGTTGTAAAGTTGTTTGTTTTGAAATTTTACTCACGCTAAAAATAGTAAGCATGATGAGGGTGTGTGATGTACAATGCGTACAGCAATGCCGGTATTCACTGGCACCTGATTTCGTCGAAGGCGCTCTAATATTGTCTCCACGCTACTCACGGCATTATGATAGGTAACCAAAAAGTCCTCTGGCACCATTCGTTTGATGATAAAAGGCACATCTCCAAACATACGCAGTCTTTCTATATCATATAGTTTCTGAGTCTCTCCCACAATTGTTGGCTCAATATCAATTTCTGACTTGACCTCAGTCTGAGTGTCGACCATAATTATCGGCTTAATATCCACTTCCGAGTTGACTGCAATATCTAAAGCCTCCTCTAAATGGGCAGCAACTATTGGTTGCTTTTGATCTTCCAGCTCTGTTTTTATTTTCACAGTTTCTGTAGTTTCCATCTTGCAACGAGGCTTTCATTAACTTTGCACTTATTAAATCTTGCCTGTTATTTTAATGGTTTCAATTTAAAATGTCATTTTTTGCTTAGCCCAAATATATTTAAATTATTTCAATAGAGTGCAACAAGTTCAACAATGTTTATTGGCTCTAGCAGTTAGCTGTCGTAGTTAAACGAACCAGCTGTTTGATTTTACAATCGTTCGTAACAATCGGCTAAATTTATCGATTAGAAGTAGAAAACTTCTTGAGCTAGTTCAAGAATGGAACGTTAAAAGAAATTTTAACGAAAAACGAATCAAACACGAACAATGAAATAAAAACACGGTTTACGTTAATAATACATTTTTATAATTTTAAATCAATCAAATACATTAAACGTAACCGTAAACCTAAAAATATACATACGTTTATATGCCTTTAATGTAAGTAACAAGCCTTGATTAATTCATTGACTTTGGCATGTTTTAAATATATACGCCTACATCTGTTTAACAAATCACGTAAATGGTTAAAAATTAATTTTAAAAAATTAGCTCATATAGTATGCATGCTAGCAATCTTCATTTAATTTAGCATTAATAAATTACTTCAAATCCGGTATATATACATGTACATAAATATCTTCTTTTGATTTGGACCATATTTAGCATATTGATTGGGTCGGTTTCAAATACCGACAATTTGTGTAACCTGAGTTAAATAACTATATTAGTTTTTTCTCAGCTGCAGCGCGTGTCTCTTTAGTCAGCCTTGTTAATTCCTCTTGCATTGTAGAGCGGCAATGCTCGATCAACTTGTCCATATCATCCTTTTCGTAGCCCTTCGTAGATATTTCGGGCAGTATTTGTATGATAGCATGTCCTGGTCGGAAGGCATTCTTTTCTTCATCAAAGAACGGATATTTTGATATAACTACCGGTTGTATCGTACACTTGCTTTGAAGTGCAATATGAAACGAGCCCTTCTTAAATGGCAGCAAGGAGTCCTTGGAGTTGCGAGTTCCCTCTGGAAATACTAATATCTTGCAATTTTGCTCCTTAATGGCAATCGCCTCCTTTTGCAGTGAATTAATCGAGTCACTTTTTCGCGATCGATTAATGTAAAGAGTGCCCCACAGCCAGGCACCAACGCCAAAGAATGGCATGTAAAGAATTTCCTTTTTGGCCACCACGGTTGCTCTACCAATTACTGGCCACAGCTTGGACAGCACGCATAGGTCTAAAGCACTCTGATGATTCATGAGGACAACACTGCCATGTGTCTTCTTTACGTTCTCCACACCGCGTACTTCCATCGTAATACCCATTAGTTTGCACAACTGAACGAAGCACCAAGACGGCACACTGTCAATAAACGAACAGTTATTCGTTGAACCTGTTCAAAAGCATAATTAAACTCACAGTCCATTTCTATAGTCACGTGGGCGCAGGATCATAAAGGGTATGCACAGCATGACAATCGCACCCGCTCCAAACAAAACAAAAAACATCCTCATCTGATATGGGGCCTTAGCCGATATGATCAAAATGAGCATAATAATCAAGGCGAGGCCTATTAGTTCACAGGAGCATGCCATTACTTAAACTGTAGCCAAGCTCAGGATCAGGCGATCAAGCTGTAATATCACAGGATATAAATAAATTTGTTAAAAAAAAACTTGCAAAAAAGATTTAGTGTTCTAAGAGGAATTTAAACATTAATATGGATATATTAAAGTGATAAGATTGTTGAGCTTCAGTGAACATCTTTTTTTTTGTTTATTCTTGGCAACAAATTCGAGAAGCTTGTTGTGGTATACAAAAACAAAGTGTTAATTACATATAACTTTTTTATTCAGACATAGACAGTATATATACAACAAAAACGAAACGATATCTTTGACAGCTAAATCGATTTTCAAACACCTCAACAGCTAGATAAGAATTAGCTTGGCAACACACATACACACATAAGCCTATGCATACATATGTTTCTGTTCTCCTTACAAAACTGTCGCTTACTCAATATCTTCTTTTGTTTGAGTGCTCTCAGGTGGTATGTGGCTAATCAAAATGTGCAAGAGCTTTCGTTGTGTTAATGCTCTCGGATCAAAAATTGCAATATAATTGAACTAGTTTGCAGTTTACTACTCTATTCTCTTTAAAAAGAAGTACACATATACATATTGCGGGTGGATTTGATTTTTTTCAAAAGTTGACTCACACTTGCTTTTGACTCGATACAGACACGTTAGAAACGCTTGAAAAGCCGCACAAGACTGAAAATCCATTTGACAAAGGTAACAAGTAAGAAGGCTTTAGTCGAGAAATCTCGACTAGACGATACCCTGATCCCTATACTTCACGCGTACAGTCAGTGCTTGCAAGTATGTGTGCGTGTGTGTACGACCATACTGCATATTGCATACTCAACTTCAAGGTTCCATATCTCCGGTGTTTCTCAACCGATAATAATAAAAATTTCAGATTGTTATTATTTTAATTAATAATTCAAATGCTATCTAAAGATTTTTCAAATTCAAGACTGTTGATGCTGATCAAGAATATATATACTTTATAAGGTCGGAGATGCTTCCTTCTGCCTGTTACATACTTTTGCACAAAACCATTATACCCTTTTTCCCATTTTTAATGGGATCAGGGTATAAAAACACAATTATTATTGGCGAAGCGCTTATCAAATGTTTCCAATGTTTTTAGTTTATTGTAATAATTCTTTTTCTTTGGATTAATGCATTGAACATTGATATGACGCCCAGCAACAAATACATCACTTTATATTTAAAGCACTTTTGATATTTACTATGACTGATGTCAAAGTAAAGTTTGACCATAGCACACACTCAACAGATAATCGTTTAACAGTGGTTTCTTGGTAAAACAATAATACTGTTATCGGAACATAAGCACATATAATCATACCGTATTGGGGGTCTGATAACAAGTTGTTTAATTTTAAAACAACCTTAAATTGAATGTGAGCAGTGCGGCTAATCATTATATTTCTTCAAGTACATTGGAAAATATTATTTATTTAGAGATCATGGAGAGATATCGTACTGAAACTGAAATAATTATGATCAAGGTTTTATAAACTTATTATATCATGGCAACCTAGTATACCGCATTTAATAAATCTGTTAGTAAACAATATATGAATATTTATATTTATATAAATATATAAATCATCAATAACAAATCTCATATTGATTTTCATGTATTAACTATGAATGTACGTAAAAAACAGTAAATTATTAAATAAACATGTGTCGGTTTTGTAAGATGTTGTATAATAAACCTACCGAATGTTTTCCGAAACAATAAGTTTTGGCGATTTGGGTGTACTGATAAGAAA
This sequence comes from Scaptomyza cyrtandrae, assembly GCA_035044605.1. Taxonomy (NCBI): domain Eukaryota; kingdom Metazoa; phylum Arthropoda; class Insecta; order Diptera; family Drosophilidae; genus Scaptomyza; species Scaptomyza cyrtandrae. The sequence continues at coordinate 1,357,922 of JAWNNS010000637.1, forward strand.
TATGAAAGCCATTTAAGAACAGCTTTTTTGCATTTGTGCCTAACTTGGTCTCCAAAATAATAAAATAAATATGTAACTCACTTGTCATTTATAGCCCACTACAGCGAGGATCGCGCTATATTCATTTCATTCACGGATCATTTCCACATGGTATGTTGATAAGATTAAGGCATGATTTCAACAATTGTGCTTATAATCATATTTACAAATGTACTAAAGCTACTGATGTCACCGCACAAAAATATTCCGGGCGCACAAGGCGTGACAGGCGCCCATTATCAATTTGCCATATACTATTTACGAGCGATTTAAAGTTCAAAGTCAAGTGTAATTTTGCAAAATTTGATAAAAAAAAATTTAAATGGGAGACACGAAAAAGCGGCTACAGGTTGTCAAGAAAATTTGAGAGAAAAGTCAGATCAGACTAAATTAATTTGAACCTATCTATCTGGTTAACGCAAGTGTTGGGGAAAGGAAAAATAAGCCCCTGCATATACACATCTAATAGGTATAAAGTGTTTGGCACTTGTCCTGTTTTTTTTCTTAGGGCCAAAGTTTTTCGACATATCTACCTACTAGCATATTTGATCAGCAATTAATAAATTATTATCACGCAATAAAAACATTTTCGAATTGGAACTCATAAGGTATGCAGGCATTTGAATACTTACAAGGTAATTACGAGACGAAAACAAAAGAAGCAATTGAATAAACTGTAAGAAGCAGAAAGCTTTAGGGTCAGCAGCACAAAGCACAAACCTATGGCCGTTGCGGGTGGTCGGGGGAGGGGTTTGAAGGGAAGTAAAAGACAATGAAAGGACACAGGGTGGCTCATGACGACATACGTACATGTATGTGGTGAACATAAGGAAGACAAAATTAGTGCGCAGTTTAACAAAGCGATGAATCGCTAGGATAAATGAAACATTTGCTTAAAAACATACAATGAGTATAAAAATTAACATATATACATGCTTGTACATAAACATGCGGCAACAGGCAAGATAAAGCTAAACCACAACCAAAATGATGTCACACCGCAAACACATAGCCCCGTTAATTTCACTCACACTGTTGAAGATTTTTTTAATTGTTTGTCTATTACGTATGGTCTGCTGTTGCTTCTGGGCGCAGTCAGGTGTCAGCTTTAGCCGGTGCCTTATAACAGTTTTGTATCGCTGCACAAAGACTTAAAGCCGACTTTAATTTATTACGTGAACTTGAGCAACAATATGTAAGTATGTATATTGGTTCGTTTATTTCTTTTATTGGAAGATAATTAATTATACCGAACAACTATGATCGCAACGACACCAAATACAACTTGCCGCCAATACTCGATTCAAACAAATGCTAGTAAGCGAATCGTGAATTAATAGAGGCTTTGGCGTGCGCTGCAGAGCATTTTATGTGTGTGTGTGCGCGCAATTATTTAGAGTAGAGTGTGCGTGTAATTCGGGCTCGTGATTCAATGAGAAATCCTATACTACTCTTTATGCATGTTGATTGCGATACCACATGAAAAACTTTAGCATTATAAACAGCAAACGTAATTTAAAGGACCTAAATTTTTTCTGCGCTTATTTTTTTCAAAAAATTTCATTGGATTTTAAAAGACGTTCAACAAGTGCTGAGGCTCATGATGGAAATTATTCTATGTTTTGTTCACGCGTTCATCTCTAACTCGTGTGAAACCACTCACTATTTTTCACACACGCAAAGATAAGCGCAGCCAACTCTCGTCCTACATTTGACAATGACAACCCCCAAAAAATTGTGTGCGAGATAGAGCAACAGCTGTTTAAGAGAAAAGGAGTCCTTTTACATACACATCGCAGACGCAGATTTCTTGATTTTTATACAACCGCTACTAAAAAAACAACAAAATGTTTGTCGCCAACTCGTAGTTTCTTATAGCGGTGACGATAGGACAAAATTGTCTTTGTTTTCCATACATGAGTAAAAATAAGGTGAGGCATATTTTATTTTTTTTTATTTTTATTTAACATTCAAACAGTAGTTATCAAAGACGGTTGACAAACAGTTTAATTGAAAAACTTTAAAAGTCTCCGCTCACTAATACTATCGATTGTTTTTTCATCCCTCGTTTACTAAAATGCAGGATTTAATAATCGGTTAATAACAGTGCTACAACTGTTAAAATCGTTGTTGTAATGTTATGAGTCGCGTTGCCGCCGCACATTGGTCTCGACAAATTGCGGAAATAAGATGATTGATTTAACAACGCAAAACAAAGAAACTGTGCAAAAGGATCAACATCCTGATCCAAAGCTTACACCAGAATCAACGCAATGTCGCCTGTGCCACTCGCGCATCAAATCAATTATAGAGTCGCCCAATATGTTCAAGTCGTCTGTTGACTTTGACAAAGAACAAGAAGAAGAAAAAGAAAAAGCAGAAGAAGAAGAGGTACCCATAAATAAAAACACTGAAGACGACAAAATCTTAATTGCTGATGCGTGCCAGAGTGTTTATGGTGTCAAGTATGAACGGCACGAGTTTTTGCCGGAGCACATCTGTATGCGCTGCCTGGATAGAGTCAGGGATTTAAACTACCAACGACAGTTCATGCAGCAGCGTGAATTGCAATTGCAGAAGGAACTTAAAAAATTCATTGCTGTAGATGCCAAGTATCGACCTGGGCTGAACGGCAATCCTGGCGAGTTTATATTTGTCGAAGGCGAAGAAGATTGCGAAATTGTTGATGTGGATCCCGATCAATTGTGTGAGACAAGCGATGACGAATTTCTTGGCTCTGAAGGCGAAGCCGATCCAGATGACGAGGAGTGGGACGATGAGGATGAAGAAGAAGCTGCACAAAATGATGAAGTTGATCAACCGCTTGGCACGGATGCCACTCAAATGGCCATGATGTGGATGCATCAAACAGTCGACGCCAGCACCATTAATGTCAATGTTCATCCAAAGAGCGCATTTCTCTGTCAGTACTGCGATTTGGCATTCACGCTTCAGCCGGACTGCCAGCAGCACGAGCTTACCTCCCACGATGTCACGGCACCCTACATTTGCAACTATTGCCAACTTCGTTTGACAACACGTCCAGCTTTAATAGCACACATCAAGGAACTGCATGATGCCGAGCGTCCATATGTGTGTGCACTGTGCAGCAAGGGATTTGTCCGACGCTCAGACTTGAAGAAGCATACCATTGTGCATACGGGCGTGCGTCCATTCTCGTGTCACGTCTGCTCCAAAAGCTTCTCACGCAACACCAATTTAACAAAACATTTGCGCATTCACAGCAGTGTCAAGCCCTTCGTTTGCCAACAGTGTCCACGCTCATTTCAGACGCCAGTTGAGCTGCTAAAGCACACACGATCTCACTCTGAAATCAAGCCGTTCCAATGCGGCCGCTGCCAAGCTTCGTTTGCCCGCAAGGATAAACTATTGATGCATCAGCAGGTGCACATTAAACGTGACATCGAACAAAAGCAAAGTCAAAATCTACGCATCAATTTAATGGTGCCGCCGGAGCAATTGCAAGTGCAAGTGCAAATGCCATTGCATCCGTATTTAGATGCCGATCAACAGCAGCAACTGTCAGCTCAATTTCCCTATCAGCAGCCACAACTAACAACGTCGCAGCCCAAGACAAAACCAACGCCAAAGCCTACTCGAAGTTTCCGTTGCGATGTATGTGATCGAAGCTTTCAGCGGGAAAGAGATTTGCAACGCCATCGTGCCTTGCACATGGACACACTATTCGCCTGCAAGCTGTGCGGTCAGGGTTTCAATCGCCGTGAGCAACTGCAGCGACACGAGCTGGAGGCACATGGACCTAGTTTTACTTGTGCGATCTGCTGCATTACGTTCCTGCACCACGCGGAGCTGGTGACGCATCTTAAAGTACACGAGCTACAGCATAGTGTGGCCAAAAGTACTCAGGAGGCTTTAATAGCTGCTGCAGCCGTTGTACCGCCTCATAATCATTCCATGAGCGAACAGCCAGGTGTTTCCATGCCAGTCAACGTTCAGGAACCCGTTCCGCTGACCAACATAAGGCCATCCGCTGCCGAAATGTCGTTCTTTAGCAACATGATACCCACAATGAATTTGGGTTTCTACAGCGAAACGCGTCCCGAGGAGCGTAATGGAGCTTGAATGTAACTTTTTATTATAATGTTAAGTGAAAAATATAAATAAACATTGATTTGTAATTGCTTCTAGTAACTTTAATCATAATGAAATAAATCGATTTTAAATTAACATGTATCATGCTTAAAACAATTGACTGATAATAATTGTACATATCCTGTTTACTTTTGCGAACATTTGTTTTCGTATTCAAAGCTGACTTTAAATAAGCTTAACTTTTAACGTTATGTTTGTTATAATACCCGAAAAGAAAAACCTTGTTTAGTATTATGTATTAATAGCAGAATTATTTTTTAAATTCTATTAATGTTACAAAAAACCATCTTCGGTAATCCAGGATCATTTATTTCGAGATTAAAGCCAATTTATTTTTTAAAGGTATATTGCAAATATATATTTTTGTAAGGTGATTTATGGCAAGGGAGTTTCACATACGTTGACCGCCACTGAGGTTTTCAATCGACGTCCTTCCCCCAACAACAACAGAAAGGTAATCGTTTTACCCCGTGCTCTCTTCTGTGTGTGTGTGTCGCATTACTGCCTCAGCTCAGTTAACATCAGCGCTTCTCAGTTTGGCAGCGTGTGTGTAATTTTTGTTGCCGCACCGGTTCCATGGTTTTGTTTGTTCATCCTCCCGATTAGTTCACAAGCACAGCGCGACGAGTAAAGACGTTCAAAACACTGAAAGTTTTAGTCGCGAGATATAGCAAAACATCGCGAAAAGCGACGAAGAAAATAAAATCTGAGACCAGATCACAAACGTGCGTTTCAAGTTGTTTACTTTTGAAAACCTAGTTTTATGTAGATATGAAGTGAGACAACTATTTTAATAACGATTCTTGAAAGGATGAAATTTAACTACAATTAAATAAATTGTATACATTTCATTTGTACACAATCATAAGAGTTAACATGGTGAAACATTGTTTTAAATAGCAACATTGTGAAACGTGCTGAATAATAACTAAAAATACAAACAAACAATAAATAATATATATATAAATAAAAGCTGCCATAAATAAATAAACTGCAAGACGCTATCGACATGTAAGTTTTATTGCCAAATCCGTTTGTAAATGAAAAATGAGCAACACGCAACATTCAAAGAAGGCATCGGCAATTATTTCTTTACGATCCGTTTGGCACAGATGTGTAATATAATGTTTGCTCGAAATGTTCTTCACCAAATGCTTGACTTTAGCCGAACGCGTTCAAAACTCTGTTTGCTTGGCGCTAAAATGTATTTATTGCGGCTGTTCTGCTGCGGCCAACATTAGCAGGAAGTTGTGCATACTATGGTGTCTTTAACGCAACATGCTATGGTCGTAGTCAGGGATAGGATGAGCAAAATGAATTGCTTACATTCAAAACTATTGAAAGAAAAGTTGTGTTAGTATTACATATGTATGTATTTAAATATACCTCTGAAAGGGTTTTGTGTGGAAATGTTCGTGGCAAAACGTTTTTTGAAATAAATGCTTGGATAAATATCTCTCATTGCGCGTTTAAAAGAAATGCTTATCCTAATAAGTGTTTTGACAAGAAAACTTTTTATACCCCGAACGCTTTAAAAATGGTTAAAAAGGGTATAATGGTTTTGTGCAAAAGTATGTAACAGGCAGAATGAAGCTTCTGCGACCTAAAGTATATATATAAAGTATATATTCTTGATCAGCATCAACAGCCGAGTCGATATAGCCATGTGATCAATAACAACAAAATCTTGAAATTGCGTTTTACGTTTGAAACATTTGACAAAATAATGACAATCTGTGAAATTTTTTATTAAAATCGGTTGGGGAACACCGAAGTATGCAGTTGCAATTTGCGCGTACACACACACACACAAACTGGCAAGCACTGACTGTACGCGTAAGATATAGGGTTAAGAGTATCGTCTGGTGGGAATTTCTCAACTAGAGCCTTCTTGTTAATAGAATGCAAAACTCATATCAACTTAAACATTACCAAAGAAATGAGATCGCAGTTTGCTGGTAGTTCAATAAAAAGTACTCTCACAATGACAATCTCTTGGTGCAAATCTGATTTTGGTGAATAGGCTCTAGCTAGCAGCGTTGCCAGCATTGTTTATTGTAATTGTATTTTGTCCGATCGAAATACATCAATGTCAGGCATTGACATTTGACGACACTTAACTGCTGTCAGTTGTGTCTTCTCATTGTTTTTTTTTATTTTTGCCATCGTTGTTGTTGTTTGGTGTTTTATTTTCCATATTTAATTCAGCTTTGCAAAAGAAAATGTAGTATTAATAAATGCATTTGCATTTTGCATGGGAAGGCATGGGAAGAGGTCTCGAGTTTTCACATCCGTTTCGCTTGCAGTTGATCAGCTGGTAAAAACAATTCACTTTCTTCTACGCTTGTTCGTTTGGCCAAAGACAATGTGTGTTTAGTATATATGTTCATTTGCAACGTTCCACTTGGCTGACAGGGGTTTTTCATCATCATCGTAGTTAGTTGCCGTCTCCTTGTCGTCATCCGTTTACTGTATCATAAACATTTATACCAATTTTTTTTTTTTTTGTTTGTGTTTTTTTTCTTTCTTCTCGTTGCAAACCTGTTGGCTGTGATTTCTTTGTGGTATTTGCCTGGCACGACATTTGTTCCTGCGCGCTTCGGCAACGTGCCCCAAAAAGACGCTGTGACTCTGTGTCGTTCGATATGGTGGCGATGACGTCGACTTCAACTTCATGTCGTCACGCGAACTTCGAATTCGTTCATTAATTCAGTTGGCAAACGGTTAGCTGACGATGCCGCTGACGCTCCTCCTCGTCATGGTAGGCATGCAAGTAGCTGGAAGTGTTAATTAGTTGTTAGTGTCTCTCTCTATGGCATGGTAGCGGCAACACCCGTAATGATTTATGTATGCGAACTAATGGCAGTTGTGGGTGGATGTCATGGATAACACTTTAAAAGTATATATTTACAACTATATGTATATAGTTGTTCAACGGTGCTTTAATGTATGTTATTACTTAGCAATAAGATAACAAGTGTTTGTAACAATCAGTTATATTTCGCACCCAGCTTATATCCCTTTGGCTTAACGTTGATTTCCATAATTGCGCCGTCTCGTGGAAAAAATAAATTTAAAAAATGTAGTGTGTCGTGTGTCGAATCTCGATTTCGACGTTGGAAAAATTCCTTCTTCTTTTGTTGCTGGTTGCTTGTTGTTGTTGTTGTTGCTGATGCTGCTGCCTGCCTACTTGACAGTGAAGACAAGCAACAAATTAGTGGAAGGTGCATCCCAAGGCTTTGAAATAAATTCCTACATGCAATTTAAGCACAGGCTGCATTTCACCTCGTGAATGGGAATGGAAATGCGCAATGCGAATGTGAATGCAGAGAAGCTTTGGATATCAAAATCAACCTTAGCCGAAGATGCGCAGGTGATGTATTCTGCCTCAAGGTGCATCTCTTAACTGTCCGATGTTGTTGCTGTTGTCCGCGTGTCCATTGTTTGATGCCAACTGCAATTGCTTTGCCCACACTTTGAATTGTTGTGGGTGTTGTGCAGCAAACTACAAACAACCATACCTTTGGATACACGGAAATCGCTTAAGATGGATTACATGTTTGTGCAAGCGATTTGTAATCGATTTGACTTTCCATATCGTATATCGCATCTGCACAAATTGGAAGCGTATATCACGGGTTAAAGACCCAATAGATTCAGTTGGTCAGTTTTCTACTCACGTGTCGCGAACAGGAACTTTCCTATTGAAACTTATTTACCTGATATATATGCCAAATGCATGAAACCATGCGAAAAATTGTAATGCCCATAAACACAAATATAATAACTTAAAGCCTCTGCAAATAAAAAACTGGGGCATTAACTGAAAAAACGTGAATGATGACACTTGTTTAAGTTTTTGTCATAAGAATCTATCTCTTAACCGTTGAATATCTGTGCAACACCATCCATCACCAGAAGAATTCTAGCTATGGCATACAGTGGCTAGATAACTGGTTGTTATTCTTACATCTCGCCAAGTTGTAACTACAGGTTAAGGTCAAATACTTATTGAAATATTGATGATTGATGCTAAGATGCGTAAGACTGATTGTTGATTGCTGATTGCAATAGCGTTTAAGTTGAACTCTGTAAATAATAAAGTAATGCTGAAAACGACAACGCAACAATCGTTTTGACATGCATCTAATTGTTTGATGCCTTTTACTGCTTACTGATTCCACTGCGCACATAAATGGTGAGGACAACTTTTTTTTTTGTTGATTTTGTTGCCAATCGATATTCGATATTCGTCGTTGTTGCCATGTTGCACGTGTTGGCATGCGACTGGTCGATCCGATCCGTTGGTTCATCATCATCAACAAACGCGTCAGCCTTATTGCATAACCCCTCAAGCGTCAAGAAATTTAACGCAATGGAAATGGAAATGGAATCGTAGATGGATTGAAGGAGTGCAACATTCTCATCACAAATGCGTCTCAGCTGTCAGCCATGTTGGGGTAATGCAATTAAATTCCGATTAAAAGTTTTTCACACACCACATTTAGAAAAAGTATTTTTCCGTCTCTCCCACATAAATCAGCACGCCATCTGGTGTTGAATAGCATCAGCTAGCGTTTGCGTTTCCGTTTCCTGCATACGAAGAACACACACTACTTGTTCTTTTTATTATTATTTTTATTTGATGTTGTTTTCCTTACGGCATCATCATCACCCAACAATCGTGACTGCTTCACAGCTGCACACTTCTTGAAATGGCTGTGAACAATTCGTAAATTCGTAAATTGAATTCCGTTCTCGGACCTTCAACTTGAAAACTCGTACTGCTTGCCTTCATGCCATGCACACGTAATTATCCTTAAAACCAGAAACGTGACGATATTTGCAATTTTGTTGCATTCAGGGTTCCGTTGCCAAATTCTCAAGAAGAATGCGAATATAAATAATGCTGACAATGTTCCATTCTGCAAACAAAGTCTTGTTTTGGCCCAAAAAAATTGCTCGCATCTGGCGTTTTATATTTATGTGAATTGATAATTTTTCGTATTTATTTGAACAAATTAGTATAGCTTAAAGCCAAATTTGAAAAACTATGTTTTAGCAAAATTATACTTAAACTTATTTTTTTATATTTTTTTTATGAGTTTTAAAGAAAGGAGTAAGGGTAATTTTTCTAAGCTCGTCAAGTATTCATTATTATTTGCTTTCTTATATCTTTTAGAAATTGCAAAATTTTAGATCTTTACTTAAAATTCATCAGTCATTTGTAGTATTTGGAGAGGTCTTAAGATAAGCTTTAACTAATGCAGCCAAGACACAACACTAAAAAGATACATATCCCATGGATGTATATCCAGATTAACAACAACAACACCCAAAAGCAAAGAATAAACTAAAAACAATGCAATGCAACAAGAACAACAACAACAAAAAGGTTTAGGTCCACATTTCATTGAGTTTGACTGGCTTCGTCTGTCGACTCGATTCGCGAAAATATTTCTCAATGTCTATCTGGGCGCCTGGAGGCATGGACATGGACATGGACATGAACATGGACATGGAGGCATGGGATGTGAGGTAAAAGTGAGCCAAGAAAATAGCCCCTTGACTCCAACGCTCGAAACAACCACCTATTAATCAAAATCTCTTGATCTGCACAAAAGGTTTTGTACACTGCAAGAAATTGGCCACGCTGTAAGATATTACTTCTACAACTGAACCTAATTGAGGTTAGTTAGTATTTTGACAAGTGTGGCGTTGGCGGCGTCGGCAGCAGCACAAACCCACCACGTTGATGAACGACGTCAAGCCTTGGCCAGTATCGATGGCACTACCAAGATGTTGTTGTTCTCCTTGATGTTGTTGCTGTTCTATTAGGCATGTGTGTGTGTTTGGCCTGGGTTGCCCTCTGACGAGCAAGGAGCGAGGCTAGGGGCTAACAAAACGCGGTAAATCACAAAAAAATAAAAATAAAAAATACCCACGATACGAACTAGTACATGCCACACGACTCCCGCCAACTCCTTGCCCCCACGATTGCTGCGCCCTTGGCTCTTTATTAAATTAAGTTAAATCATGTAATTTCCATGTAGCAAAGTCAAAAGTGCATCGCCCAAGACCAAGACCCGTAACCAAGGTCCGGTATGATAATAATAATAGACCTCTCTTCTTGTTGCTGTGTACTTTACCCTATGATCAACTTGGATCAACTAATCACTGATTTTCTTTCTGGGAAAAAATCATTTTGTTGCCTTCGTCTTCGCGCAAATTGATTGCAAATGTTTGCCCAAATCGCGCTAAAGACTTAACTTTATCGACGTTGTCTTCGTTTTCTTCCTTTTTTTTTCGTACGGTTCGCTAATTAATTCATTTGTTTCTAAGACGTTGTTGATTTAGCTACTGATTTGTTGTTGTTGTTTGTTCGCCAACAGTTAGCACAAATGCAAATTAGGTAAAGGCCCCACATTGTCTGTGGTCTCTGTGGTTCAACTTTAGGCTTTAGACCTCACCAAACCAAACGACCCACAACAGCGTTTGCCTTTTAAAATCTCTGGTTCGTTTTGAGTGGAAATCTTGTTTCTTGCTTTCGTCTAGTTAGAATAAATAACTTCAGTTTAGTTGAGAAACACTCGGTGACTCCTGCTCTTGGTACATGTCACAAGACTATCTGGCGGACATATAAAGATACATTTCCTCAGGTAGCTGACTCCAACTGCGAAGGGCAGGGCCGAGCGTGCCACGGAATGCCCGACTGCATATTTATGAGATTCATTTTAGTTTATGTGATTTCGCAGTTACCTGATTCCAATCCAAAGTCTTAGTATTCTATTCCAGCGAAAAATTTGCCAGCTTTAGCAAACATTGTCATTGCAGCTCAAGTTGTGTACAATAAATAAATGGCTTGGCTCGCTTATTTGCTAAGTTCACCTAACGGCACGACAAACAATGATCGTCCAAACAGATTTATTCTTACTTTCAAAACAGATGATATCGTATTTAAATTATACGCTAATCACTGCAGTTAGCTGGGCTTTTTAGTATTTTTTAGTTCTACGACTAAAGAATACACTTTATTAATATCAATTGATGATTTTCAGTAATTTCGTAAACGCACGCTACGCGGTGCGCCCCTCGGTCGGATGGGCGGGAGGTGGATCGCTTTGTGCTTGGGTCCGCGCGTTAACAAGCCGGTGCTTGGTATCGTTGGGCCACTTGATTGTACTGATTGTATTATATGTTAAATATTATAAGTTTTAAAAGAACAACCGAATTATCTTAGTGGTTGTCAAAATTGTAATTATTTTAACTATGAACTCTGACAATACCGTTTTCATCCTCTGAAGAAAGGCATACTTCATTCTGATTAGCTGTATGTTCTGTTATATCCTTAAAAATAGTGTTTTTCAAAATTTTTGTTTTAAGATATGTCAATATTAATTGAAATAGATAACCAAACCGACACTGCTCTCTAAATATGTGTTGTGAATAGATCGAAGGAATCACCATCAAAAGGAACACCCATCCGCACCCAGTCGAGTCTTGGCCATGTTGGGTAATCGCCATAATAAGCCGCAAGTATGTGGAAGTGACTCAGATATCGGAGAGCCTCTGAGCATTCTATGACTACTCAAACGGTGCCGCCCGCTGCGTTGACACTGAAAAATGTCTATGCTGCAGAAGCAGCAGTGGAAGTAACTAGAGTAAAAGCAGAGGCAGCGGCTGCTCGTGGTGGTCAACACATGACTATCGCAACCACACTTGCAACATTTTATGACAATCATTTGAGTTAATTGCAGACAGTAAAAGTTCTCTCGTTGTTTGCGTAGAGAGAAAGAGTAGGAGATGGGCGAGACCACACCGCATGCATGTTGGCAAAGTGTGGCATAAATATTGTGTCTTATTTCGATTGGCAACTCATCTATCTGCCACATGCCAGTGCCTATGCCGCATGCCGCAACTTAACCAGTGGCGTAGAGAGAAATCTTAGCATGAAAGGGGCTAAAACAACAAAGCATTATAATTGATTATCGATAGCTATTAAAGATTTAACCTAATTTTTTTTTTTTTTTTGGGTTTGCCTATTAACTTTGCATAAGTTAATTCATGTCCAATACCGTCTCCCGCTACAGCAATGTAGCATCTTAGTTTGAACAGCTGTGTGCAAATGGGGAAACTCCGCGTTTGCGTTCGCGTCTCATACGCAGTAAAAGGCATTAGCGTCTGTGTCTGTCACCTTCGTCATGGTCACGCTAATCGTGGTAATCGCTTGCGCCAATAAACTGACAGGTTTATGGGCGTGCAGACATTGACGCAGATGCAGACGCGGAAGCCACCAACAGAAAACTTGCAACTTGCAGCGGCCAAAGAGTGAGCCGCCGCCAAGCGTGTGACGGCGAAGCAAACAGTTGGATGCTTGATTTAAAAGCAATTAAATTTCGAATTGATGTCGCGATTGATTTTTTTTTCGCTTCCAACTCATTTGTTGCAGATCTTCGCTTCGGTTAATGGGTCACGCAAGATGATGCTATGCTATGTTGCTGCCGGATCAGACGTACGCCGACTACGTGGGCCGACGACATCTGACCAAGACGCGCTCCCCGAAGAGCTCAAACGCCAGCAGTAGCAGTTACGATCGCACCGCTGACTTCTTTGAACATATACCCGATTTTGTTGGCGCTTCACTGCCCACGTTTCTCTACAGTCCGCAGCCTGCCAATGAGGAGGAAGATACCCGACAGTCCACTCCCAGTGGTTCGAGAGAGGATAGCGCCAATGGGAGCGAGAATTGCGAGGATGTCCTTAAATTGTGCGAGGACTTTCTCTGCCGGCATCGCATGCGTCCCGATTTCTTTTGCCAGTACCACAAGGCAGTCAGGTAAGTGATCGAAGGATAGTTGACGCCTTGATTTGTTTTGGCTGCCTTATAAAACCACACTTTCTGTTTTGCAACTCTAACATTGGTACCAAATTCAAATGGATAATTTCCCTGATACCACCCTGTTAACAGTTAGTTTTATTGTGAGTCCAGTCAAGAATTTATTAAGTCACAATATTAATCTTTCTTGCACCACTTCTCTCCTCCTTATATAGCTCTACCACACCCTCACCGAAGCAAAGCAAAGCTTCGCCAATTGTGGACAGAGTGGATGCTGACTTAACGTGCGGTTCCAAGCAACTGGAATCTTCGGTGCTCTCTGCCAATAAAGAAGTCAATGCTGTCGTTGAGCGGTTTACAAAGTTCTCAGCTATTTATACACTGCCGGTAGCCAAGCGAAAAAAAACATGCAATAAAACCACAGGAAATATAACTGGTAAGCTTTTTTGACACAATTTTTTTTATAAATGCAATAACCATATAAGTATTATGCTGAAAGACATTAATTACTGTCGACAACATGCTGCTTCACTATTTTTTGTAAAAAATTGATCAGTTCGCAGGTTAAAAATATTTGTTTCTGGGCTTAAATTTAGCGTAGAGTTAGCGGAGTTTTTTTATAAAATAATTTAAAAGATATTATTTTTGCATGCTAGCTCCACAATATATACATAAATCCTCAAAAGACGCCGTACATTTTGTTGTAAGATTCCTTTGCCTGCTCTTTTTTTTAAATACTTTTCCAAGTTTAAAAGAATTTTGTTTCCAGTAAAGCTTGGACTTTTGAGGTAGTGGTGCAGCGAAATCAGTAAGTAAGGCGAATTGAATATTCTTAGACAAGCTTAAAACCATTATTGGTTGGTGTCTTAGATGCAGGGACAAGGTTCAGGACTAACGATCATGCCAAGAAAAAGTTAATAGAATTAAGAAACATAGAGCACATTGGCTAAGTGTAACTGTTTATATTGCAAATATACATTTCTCTAGCAGGCTAGGTTACTTTGAAAAATATTTATGCACGCTTGTCTTATTCATGGTTTGTGAGATATTTGCCTGTTTAGGCAATCGTGTATGTTTATTAAAAGAAACACACGTTGAATTCATTAGCATGCTAGATGCAATAAGTGGCAAACTGCAATGGAATTCATGTGGGAATGGTGTAATGTGCAGCATCAACAATAAACAATAAGCAATCAACTAACTAATTAACACACGAGCAGTAAACGAGACACAAGAGCCTGAGAGCGAGAGCAAGAGCGGTAGCAAGAGCGAAAGCAGCAAAGAGGCGAATAGTTCAAACACTTGACCTCATATTTGAGCAACTGCACAGACAGACGAGTTAAAGAAACTGAAAAAAAAAAATTAGAAGAAGAAAAATAAAACCAATACCCCAGGCTTTTACCTGGTGAACACAAATTTTACCTGCGCCCCAGCACGAGAGCGCCACAGCAGAGAGAGCACGCTCATACATATTAGAGAGAATCAGAAAAACGATCGCCATTGTCGTCGTTTGGGAGCGCAAAGCGAAGTTTTAGCGCAGCAGCATTCAGTCTGCGGATTGGACTGAGAGCGTTCAAGTGATGTCGGCGGCTGTTTAATATTGTGTGAATTGGTGCATTAATAAAATTCAAATGAAAAAATTAACGTTAAGACAAATAGAAAATAATAAAATTAAAAATTAAGCGCAAGATGCGATTAGTGTGAATTAAGTGTCTGCCTAACAAACGTATATTTTGTTGGCTAGCAATGCCATTTGAATAAGTACCTACATGTATGAACGTGTTTTTGTGCATGTGTGTTAGTGTTAGTGTGTGTACCTTGAAGGTATCAAAGCATCTACTTCGAGTACGAGCACATTTTCAACTTTGCGTGTCTGCCAGTTGAAGTTGCTAACTCGTTTTCACCAAAAAAAAAAAAACAAAAAGTAAAAGAAGAAACAAAAATATATCTACGAAAAAAATATTTTAAAAAAATCTGCACAAAACAAACCAGCACCAGCACCAGTGTCGTATATCAAATTATAAACATAATAATACGCCGAGCATCGCAACGCAAAAAAGGAATCTAAGGAATCGAACACGAGGATCAAGAGTAGAAGTAGAAGTGAAGAACTCTTTTAGTGATTTGGCTGCTGCTGTTGCTGCCCTTTCAGCGATCTTTTTGCTTGTTTATTTATTGTGTTGTGTGCTTCACTTGCTGCTGCTTGCTCTTGCTGCTTGTTGCTGCTTGTCGCTGCTGCACAACCAAAAAGTAGCCACTGCTGCATACTTGTTCAACGCCAGGGCCCAGTTTGTATGCCATAGACACAGATACACAAATACACACACACACACAGAAATCATAAGCCTGGCCTGGTTAGTGTCTGTCTCCTTGCGGAAAACCTGTTCGCTTGCTCGGGCGTGTTTTATGCTGTATGTATGTATATCTTCTCACTGTGTCTGTACACGAAATTATTCAAATAAGAAAATCGTTGTCGTTGTTCGCGTCGTTGCCGCCGGTGCCAAGCTTAGCTCGCTTCTCGTCCTTTTACACGTATCCGTCGTCAAAAAAAAAAAAAAAAAATCCAAAACAACTAAAACAAAAAAATCAAGAAAAACTTGCATTTGAAATCGCAGCTCGCAGCTCGCAGCTCGCAACTCGTTTTTGGGCAAGTTGAAATATTTTGTTGTAAGTAGCTGCAGCTGGTTTTGTTCTCTGATCGGCCACACAAATGTGCATCTACGATGGCCACATTGGGCCTGTCAAAAGTCTTCATACTGGATAAATATTTTACGGAATTGCAAAAATTTTGGGAGACCGAAAAGAAGCTGCAGGGTAAGTTTATGTTTTTGTTTTTGCTTTATTTTCTTTCTTTTTTTTCGATTTAAAGGATATTGTCTGAGGAATCAAAACGAACAAACAAAGACTCTCTTTTGAGCTTGGGTATAGGCATAACAAGTTTGTTGCCTAAGTTTTTTGTTTCGCTGCTGCTGTCCGGAGTTCAGGTTCGGTTTCGGGTTCGAGTGTAACTAATTTATGCCTCTCTATTGTTTATTGAGAAACGATGAAGCTTATTGTCTGATTGGCAACGGTTTTCAAGATTGCTTATCAAGAGCTTTGAACTTTAAATTCATGATTTATAGTTAGTGTAGAATGAAAATAATATCAAACAAAAGAAAGTCAATTAAAAATGGTCAACTTTGTTAAAAGTCTTATAAGGTGCCCCAACAAATAAAATGTATGTAAATTAGTATTATTATTATAGCTATAATGAAATTGTTTTATATTAATGTTATCATTAGTTAACTTAACTATACTAAAATAATCCACAAAAGGTTCTAGACTTTATTTTTAGAAGCTGCCTAAGACTCCATGTTTATTGCAACTTCTTATTACATTCATGTTGGTTGCCATTCACATGAAAAACAACAATAGCTCAGTGAGGTACCTTTAAGCACACATACAATCACAATCGTACAAACAAGCGCACACATACACATTCGTGTACTTATATGGGTCCCTTGTATTATTGTATAAGTGTCTGCCGTTTGGCTTGCAACATTAGCCCACCTTTTCCCCCAGCTACGTCGCTTCCCATCTCCGCCAGTCCATTGGTGACCAGTTTTGGTTCCAGGCAACAACAGCAACGACGCCAACACAACAACGAGCCGTTGAGATCTTTAAATGTGTTGCCATCGTCATTGCTGTTGTTGTTTGGGGCCCCAGTCGTTGTCGTTTTTGTTGCTGTTGTTGTCTGCTCTTTAGTGGCGAACTCTATTAAGCTGCACGCTGATTTCAGCTTCCAAGAAATTTTCTTGGGCCTCGGCTGCTGCCGATTCGGACTTGAACATTTTTCAACATGCAAACAAAAAATATAAAAACCGCAATGTACAAAAAACAAAACACAAAAAAATCAAAAGCTTGAAGCATTGAAGGAAGCTTATAAAGAATAAACTAGTTATGAATTTAATTTTTTTAGAAAACTTATTTAAATATATTTCAGTAGAAGTATATTGTATAAGAAAAGTAGTTTAAAAGTATCTAATATTATTTTTAGTTTAACTTCTTATCAAAAAAAATTCTTAAGGTTACTGATAAGTTCAAGTGTTATAATTCAACTGCTTACACAACATCCAAGACTTTTTTAGCTATATTTCAAACCAAAATTTCTGTTTTATATATTTTAATTACATTTCTTGTGTGCAGCTTAAAAAGATCTCAAACTGGTTTTCGTAATCAATGGAATTGGTTTATTTTTGTTGTTGCTGTTGGTCAGTTGGCGTCGCTCGTCTCTTTTTCGACTTGGAATCGTTTTTTGTGGCAAGTTTTAAATCAATTAGATTAGTAGGTTCTTTACTGTTTAGCTTTTCTCTTTATTATTGGGGCTTCCTCTGTTGTAGCTCTCTTGTAGCTTGTTGCTGACCCTAGAATGTATCCGAAATAAACTCCTCTTATAGTTTTTTTATTTATGCCACCATTTTCGAAAGTTTGCTCAAGCTAATAATCAGTATTTAGCATCAGCATCAGCAGCAGCATCAATTCATTGATATTTAATTCCCTTCATTTTATTTTATTTACTTTTGTTGCTGTTGTTGTTGTTGTTGCTATCATTTTATGGTTGACACCGGCCGCCACTTTATTGTTTTATCTTGGCGCGTTCTTTGTTGGTTGCTAGCGAAATTGGTTCATTAACATTTTATGTAAATTTTCTCCTTTTTTTTGTTTGTTTGTAGTAAGTAGATTGTTCTTATTTTGTAAATTAGTGTATTAAAGACTCAAACGAACCTATCAAATCAGTTGCCAACACTAAATTAATTAAAGTGACTTGCTCATGTTGTATTTAGATGTTAATAATAAATGTGATTTAACATGAGCAAATAAATTAAGAACTAAGGCAAACATTTGCACAGCATTATTGGTTTCTTGTCAAATGAACACCCTTTTTATCTTTTATGCAATAGTCGGCTGATATATATATATATATTTCTTAAATTTAATATGAATATGTTTCTTAAGGTTGGTTTGTAACTAATGTTTGTAACTAATTTGAATATTCAAATCATTTTCATTTTAAAAAGCTTTCACTCATCTTTAGTAGACAGCAAGCTGATCAACAAACAAATGTTTTGTTTTTTCCTTTTACCTCAGTTTAAGACTTTAATTATATGTACGTTTACTGTTAAAGATTATAAATACCTTATCCACTTTTAGGAACTGTATTGCACATTAAATATTTGGATACATTTCTGAAATTATTTCGTTTTAGTTTTAAAATTAGTATCTGAGTGCTGATATGCTTTTCTTTATACTATGTATGTGTACCCTTGTTACCTCTTACAGATGCATCATCGTCCAATGAGGCCGTGCATCTGCAGCAGCGGCTGAAAAGCTTAAGCACTGAGCTGTTGGTCATGCGCAATCGTCTTCATGTGGAGGGTCAAGTTCAAGGTCGTGCCACCGATGCACAGCATCACAGCATTGGCAACGTTGCAATGGCTGGTGCTGGGGGTGTTAATGCAGGAGGTGGTGGCAAAGCGACCAACTATGATTTAAATGCATCCAGTCCAAATTTAAATCTCGCTTCCAGTGGACTCTCTGCGAATGCATTGCAGCAGCACGGAAATGGAAGTGGACAGCATACATTGCCCAAGGTAAGTCATCCTTAATGATCCTAAATGTTGAAATTTCACAGTTTCACAAATTCGATTGCTGTTTCTAGCATTCGTACAACTTCAGCCAAACGTTGCCAAGTAATTCCGGCTCTGGTGCTGTCATCTCGGCGAGAAACACATCGATACCACATCCCTTGCCACATCAACTGAGTGCCGGCGAGAAGTCCGCGTTGAGCCATCACAAGAGCAACAGTGGCAGCATTAATAACACTGGACTCTTGCCACCAGCGCCTCTGCCACACAGCCTCAACTTTAGCTCCAGTTCCCATACGCTGCCCATGCGTTCCTCAGCTGCCACAGCTCTGGCAGCTTCTGTTGCCACACAACATCAACAACAGCATCATAGCTCACAGTTTCCCTCCACCAAGCATGTGAATCCTTGCCAGAGTGTTAAGACCTTGCCATTTGGTTTTGGCTTTGCTGGTGCAGGCATTAAACTGCATTCGAATGGTCGTCCCGCGAAGGATATGCAGGATCTAATCCACTTAGCCGGGCCACTCAACGAACATGCCGTTATGCACACGCTCCAAGCCCGTTTCAGCGAGCAACGTTATTTTGTAAGTAAATATAATAAACTGATTGATCAATTGGCTGAGTGTCTGAATAATAACCCTGTTAATGATTGGGAAGCTGAAGCTAAACTTAAAGATTGCTTTTAGAAAAGCACAGAGAAACAATGTTAGTGAATTATTTTTAGCCTAACACACTTGACTTAAGGAGTTATCGAAGTATATAAAAATGTATAATAAATAAACAATAGTTTCGTCCTATCATCTGTTACACTCTGCTGGACCTACATAAATAATTCTTATTGAATTCTACTTATAGAATTCAACTTTATACAACTTTTCTATCGATTTTCCTGGCAATAACATCTGGACTAATGCCTCAATTTGCGCAACAAGTAGTTAGAGTAGTTGCTGTTAGCTTTTTATACCATTCACACCGAGTGGCGAGATATTCACAACTGTGTAATTGTCGAAATGAACAGTTTATCTGTTAGCCGATTGTAAGCGGAAACTTAACTTAATGGCAAACTATTACAATAATTGGTCAGACAGACGCTAACACTGTTTGCACTCGTTGCGCTCATTGCTTTCTCTCTATCTCTGTCTCTGTCTCTGTGTCTTTGCTGGAGGCAGCAAATTAAAGTGTGACATTAAAAAGTGAATCAACCAGTAAACGAGTTGGGTTTAAGCAAACATAAACTGCAGTTTTATTGTTAGGAACCCGAAAATGTTATTCGATTATAAAATAACAGCTTTTTATTTAATTTTCATGAAATAAAATTATAATTGGTTTTCGTCTTGTTAATTTTATGTTTACAAAACGACTCTAAAATAGTAATATTATTTAATGTTTGCACCATTTGTTGCAGACCAATGTTGGACCCATATTGCTCTCCATCAATCCCTATCTGGATGTGGGCAATCCATTAACGCTGACTTCCACACGGGACTTACCGCTGGCACCTCAACTCCAGAAGATTGTGCAGGAGGCAGTGCGTCAACAAAGCGAAACAGGCTATCCGCAGGCCATTATACTATCGGGCACAAGTGGTGCTGGAAAGACAGCAAATGCGATGTTGATGCTACGTCAACTGTTTGCCATTGCCGGTGGAGGACCAGAGACAGATGCCTTTAAGCATTTGGCGGCTGCATTTACTGTGTTGCGCTCTTTGGGTTCAGCGAAGACAACAACCAACTCTGAGTCTAGTCGCATTGGCCAATTCATTGAGGTGCAGGTGACAGATGGAGCACTTTATCGCACCAAAATCCATTGCTACTTCCTCGACCAGACTCGCGTTATTCGACCTCTGCCCAAGGAGAAGAACTATCATATATTCTATCAGCTCCTGGCTGGTCTTAATCGCGACGAGCGACAGAAACTGCACCTGGAGGGTTATTCACCGGCTAATTTGCGCTATTTGCGTGGTGACATCTCCCAGGATGAGCAGGAAGACGCTGTGCGTTTTCAGGCTTGGAAGACTTGTTTGGGCATATTGGGAATACCATTTCTTGACGTGGTTCGTGTCCTTGCTGCGGTGCTTTTGCTAGGCAATGTTCAGTTCATTGATGGTGGAGTAAGTTTGCCTTTGTACAAACTTTTGTATCATAATTTTGAATATCGTAACATTTACATCCAAGCGCCATCTGCTGCTTTTTTTTAACATCTTTCTGTAACGGCGCCACCTACTGTTCAACTTGGCATTTTAAACCTGTAATTTACTTATTGGCCGCAGAGTCGGCAATGATGAGGTGGCGTTTCGGCTCAAACGTCGCCGTTTCGTTTTCTTCTCTGTAATAAAAAACGTCGTAGGTTCAAATCCCCGCGATGATTTTAAGTTCTTGCGCTGATGTTTAATACGGGTAATTTACGTCTGAAGCAATTTAATGTACGAAAATCTCTTAGTATTTTCTGAGCAAGAAAGTTATCTATTTTGCTTTTGATTTCTATATATATATAGTTTCCTTTAAGATGCAAAGATAGATAACTTAAAGTAGTATTCAAGAATTCCACAACGATTAGTTTATTTGATCCAAGTTGTATTATATTCTTTGTGTTCTTTCCATACTTCTTCACATAGGGCCTTGAGGTAGATGTGAAAGGTGAAACGGAACTCAATTCTGTGGCCAGTCTGTTGGGAGTGCCGCCGGCGGCACTGTTTCGCGGTCTAACCTCACGCACCCACAATGTCCGTGGCCAGCTGGTGAAGTCGGTGTGCGTGGATGGGGATGCGAATATGACCCGGGATTGTTTGGCCAAGGCGCTGTACTGTCGCCTGGTTGCAACGATTGTGAGACGAGCAAATAGCCTGAAGCGATTGGGTTCCACACTGGGCACATTGAGTTCGGATTCAAACGAGTCGGTGCACAATCAGGCGGATGCAGCATCTCAGCATGCCTCGACGATTGGCGGTGGAAATGCTGGCTCCAAATCGATGGCTGCATTAAATAATGCTGTGCGGCATGCAACCGATGGATTTATTGGAATATTGGATATGTTTGGGTTTGAGGAGCCATCACCACATGCCCAGCTGGAGCACTTGTGCATTAATCTGTGTGCGGAGACAATGCAACATTTCTATAACACACACATCTTCAAGTCATCCGTGGAATCTTGCCGGGATGAGGGCATCGTTTGTGACACCGAGGTGGATTATGTGGATAATGTGCCCTGCATTGATTTGATATCTTCGTTGCGCACGGGTTTGTTGAGTCTTCTGGACATGGAGTGCTCGGTACGTGGCACTGCGGAGAGCTATGTGACCAAGTTGAAGGTGCAACATCGTTGCTCCACACGCCTGGAGTCAAAATCTGCCACCGAACCGGATGATCCACGTCTGTTTGCCATTCGACACTTCGCGGGTCGGGTGGAGTATGATACCACAGATTTCCTAGACACCAATCGGGATGTGGTCCCAGATGATCTGGTTGCAGTCTTCTACAAGCATAGCTGTAACTTTGGATTTGCCACGCATCTCTTTGGATCGGAGTTGAAGGCATTGTATGCCCAGCAGCAGGTGCCAAGAGGTTTGAGTTTTCGCATCTCACCTACTTCCCATTCGGATCTACTCAATGGAGATGAACCCGTCTCAACACTCACCCAGGACTTTCACACCCGGCTGGATAATCTGTTAAGAACTCTTGTTCATGCCCGTCCGCACTTTGTGCGCTGCATCCGGAGCAATACTTCAGAGCAGGCAGGAAGATTTGAGAGGGCAACGGTGGTGAAGCAGATAAGATCTCTCCAAGTCCTTGAGACGGTAAACCTGATGGCTTCCGGTTTCCCACATCGAATGCGCTTCAAGCAATTTAATGCACGTTATCGCATGTTGGCTCCATTCCGCCTGCTGCGACGCATTGAGGACAAAGCTCTAGAGGATTGCCAACTGATACTGCAGTATGCGATGGGCATTGAACAGCCTCCGGTGCTGGATGGCTCTGTGACATTGGCCTGGGCACCGGGCAAGCGACATGTCTTCATAAGCGAGGGCATCCGTCAGCACTTAGAGCATTTGCGTACAGAGATCAGGCACAAGAGTGCCACCAAGATGCAGGCCACCTGGCGTGGCTGGTGCTGGCGCAAGAAGATGGGAAACAGCTTGAAGCGTCCTAGTGCCATAGATTCCGGTCTGATCTCTGCCCTGCCCGCTATTGCCAACTCCTGCGCCAAATTTGCCAGTGCTCACAATAATCCCAACGGAAAGGCAACTTCAGCTGCAATTGCAGCCTTGGCAGCAGTTGCTGCAGCTGCACCCAATACGGGTTAGTTTTAAACATTGAATTTAAATCGATTTTCTAATCCCTCTCTCTCTCTTTCTCTCTCTCTCTCTCTCTGTGTGTGTGTGTGTCTCTTTTTTTTAGTTTCTCGGTTGTCGGCTAAGTCCACAAATTTCAATTCAAACTCTGGCATTGTGGGAACTGTGACCCGGCCGCGACCTCAGCCCATTGCCGGCACCCCGCCACCCGATCCGCACGAGAAATGCGACCAAAAGATTATACAGCAAACATGTAGTCTTTTCGGATTAGATTTGGTAAGTGGCCATTGTATGCATCATATCCAATAAACATCTTATTTGGTTGTGTGGTTTAAGTACAATGACGTCGTAGAGAGACTTTTGAATATTTATTTTAATGCTGATTATTTTATAAGAATTTTAATTAATAAACAAGTAAGAAGGCTCTAGTCGAGAAATCCCGACTAGACGATACCCTGATCCCTACATTTCACGCGTACAGTCAGTGCTTGCAAGTATGTGTGCGTGTGTGTACGCACATACTGCATACTACATACACAACTTCAATGTCCCATATCTCCGGTATTTCTTTACCGATTTTAATAAAAATTTCACAGATTGTCATTATTTTGTTCATTATTTCAAATGCCATCTCAAAGTTTTCAAAATTCGAGATTTTGTTGTTATCGACCACATGTGTATATCGAAAACCGGAAGAGTTATCGAAAATCGAAAACAAACTTGTACTGCCTAGGGGTTAGGCGAGCTTAAGTTCCAAATCTGGAGTCTCTAGCTCTTATAGTCTCTGAGATCGGTTGGCTCATACATACGGACAGACGGACGGACGGACGGACAGACGGACAGACGGACATGGCCATATCGACTCGTCTGTTGATGCTGATCAATAATATATATACTTTATGGGGTCGGGGAAGCTTCCTTCTGCCCGTTACATACTTTTGCACAAAACCATTATACCCTTTTTTCCCATTTTTAATGGGATGAGGGTATAAAAAATAATAATGGTTATGAATTGATATTCATGAATTGTGCATTTTTAAAACACATTTAAAAGAAGTTCAGGTTACAATTTTTTCAATTTTGTTTTAGACTTTGTTTTGTGAAACATCTCTAGGAAAAATTCATTTTTGAGCTTTACTTTTCCAACTTGCTAATGCTTTGTGCATTGTTGTTTCCTATGGCTGTCTCTCGTTTTGTGTGGAAGCCGATTATCATGTAGCTTTGCTGTATTCTTTCTTTTCTTTAATCTTTCTTTCGCTTTTTTACTTGCAGGAACGCCCGCCACCCGTTCCCCCCTCGCGAGCCTACACAGTCACTGCCAATTCAAAGAAGCTTGGCTATCCGCAAAGTCGCATCATGAAAATGAATTTTCCTGAGGATGCGCTCGCTAATCCAGCACCAGCATCAGCATCAGCACCCGGCATAACGAACGAGTTGCAGCAGTTGAAAAAAGGCGAAACTGTTACGGTTGTAGGCGCATCCAGTGGACGTGGACATTTGATTGTGGAGCACAAGGGGCAGAGCTATCTGGTGCCGTTTCAGTATATGGAACTTTCGGGACAAACAGTGGCAGGTGGCAGCAATGCCACCATTCCACCCGTTGGGCAGCCAAATGGGGTAAAGATT
The DNA here is from genome assembly GCA_035044605.1 of Scaptomyza cyrtandrae. Classification (NCBI taxonomy): domain Eukaryota; kingdom Metazoa; phylum Arthropoda; class Insecta; order Diptera; family Drosophilidae; genus Scaptomyza; species Scaptomyza cyrtandrae. The sequence goes on from JAWNNS010000637.1 coordinate 1,382,469, forward strand.
TGATAGGAATTTCAATCGGATAGAAGATGAAACATCCATATTAAGTTGCATCGAAGACTGTAAATAGAAGTTGAAAAGATTTTTTTGGGCTTACCTTAGAGTATTTTTCAAGATAATGTTTATTTTGATTTAAGTTAACATTTTAAAGTATTATTATTTTTTTGTGTGTGTATATTTATGCACTTTTGTAACGATAGGTTGTAGCTTCCAGTGCCAATCAAGTGAGTTCTTCCAATATTAATAGTTATATGCTATAAGGTTTTGTTATTATAAAAAAACAACTACTACAACTAAGTAAATTCGCTAATTATTTGCATGAATCTTGATTAATCATAAATGAGACTTAAACAATTGTTATTGTTACTCATGCACAGCCCACAAAAGCATTCTATAAATACATGGAATACGAAACTTTAAATACACATTTACGCATTTAGGTGTAAGATTTCATGATTCTTACATTGTGCACTTTTGCCATTTGTTGTGCTAAGAAAATATCTTTATATTACTAACTTCATCCATTAAAAAAAAAACAAACATCAGTAAAATAAATTATTCGTTTTATTATACAAAAACCCATTTAAAATATTACAAAAGATATTGTAGTTGGTACAGTTGTCTCACATATAAAGTATGCCTTTTCTTCAACACATTTCTGTTTAGCCAACATAAAATTTAATGTAGAATTATCAAATTTTAAAAATCCACACATTTTTACATCAATTTTTTCTTCACATCCAACATGTAACATGTTTGCCTGTCTACCCGTGGTTAATGAGTAAAATATACACTTCTTCACAAGACTATTTAAATCGGTCCAGTACTCAAGCGAACTATTTAATCTCAATCCAAGATTATACAATTCAGATTCGTTTTGTAGATTGATTAGATTACCATCGAGTTGACGACACTTTTGGGCAGCACCAAACCAATTGACAGTCTCATTTTCACTAATGTGATAATATTTGCCACCAATTTTCTCAAATTGTTTTGGTATTTCCTCTTGGAAACCATCTATAACACGGTGATCAACTTGTACCTTTGTGTTTGTTCCTAAAGATGAAACCATTTCAATTTTCAATTCTTATTTATTAATGTAGTATTAACAATTAATCACCTTCCATTACATTAAATGATTGGGTCTGTCCCATTAGAACTAGAAGAAACGAAACACAAATTTGCTTATACATTTTGAATATTGCTCGACTGCTGGTCACGAAGTTAAGAAAAACAATGATGATGCATATTAATAATAGTCAACTTTTATAGAAGCAAGTGAAACTGTAAAACAAAGAACCCTTGCTCTTAAATTATGCAGCATTTCTTTAGAAGCCTTAAAATTTAAGAGCAACGGCGTTCTGTAATCAAGTTTGTAGAATGTGTTCTTCATTTTTATACCCTGATCCCATTAAAAATGGGGAAAAAGGGTATAAGGGTTTTGTGCAAATGTATGTAACAGGCAGAAGGAAGCATCTCCGATCCCATAAAGTCTTGATCAGCATCAACAGCCGAGTCAATATAGCTATGTCCGTCTGTCCGCCCGTCTGTCTGTCTGTCTGTCCGTCTGTCCGTCTGTCCGTATGTATGAGCACACCGATCTCAGAGACTATGAGAGCTAGAGACTCCAGATTTGGAACTTAAGCTCGCCTGATTCCTAGGCAGTACAAGTTTGTTTTCGATTTTCGATAACTCATCCCGTTTTCGATATACACATGGGATCGATAACAACAAAATCTTGAATTTTGAAAACTTTGAGATGGCATTTGAAATAATGAACAAAATAATGACAATCTGTGAAATTTTTATTAAAATCGGTTAAGAAACACCGGAGATATGGGACATTGAAGTTGTATATGCAGTATGCAGTATGTGCGTACATACAAACACACACACTTGCACACTGACTGTACGCGTAAAGAATAGGGATTAGGGTATCGTCTAGTCGGGGTTTCTCGACTAGAGCCTTCTTACTTGTTTATATAGGTACTAAAGAGAGTTAGAGTCAGCAGTAAGTAAAAAAAAGAATACAATTTTAATCGGCTTCCCAAACTGTAACTGTAGTTAAGAAATTGGTAATTAAAAACATACTTCTCTCTTTTTCTATACTTTTCCGACCTTGTCCAGTTTTATTATACTACTTATCAAATAACTGTGAATTAATTGGAATTTGCTATAACAATATAAAGTTCGATTGAGTAATCCCTCGTTGATTATTAGCTTTGCAATTTTCCTTATCAATAGATCACACACATCCATTTAATATTAGTTTAGGTCAGAAAACAACATTTATGGCACCACCTGGTGTACTTATCTACGAGTCAACCCATACACACATGTATACATATATCTAGTATTGAGTACCCATAAGTATACACAGTTGTGCATAAATTAAATATCGATGTAAATAGATACGCATTCAATTGCAGTTCGCAATACAACATCTGAAAACATAAACAGATATTCGATTGCTAAGTTGGTCCCAAAAGATAAATTTGTAACTAGTTAGCAATGAATACACAAACACACACATGCGGCCAATAAAGTATGTATTAAGATTAATTGATCATCAATCAAACATACATATTAAAAGGACTCATTGATAGAAAACTGTGTAAAGCCAAAAATGGTTGCAAATAAAACAAAGAAAAAAGTTGCTTATTGTTAAAATGAACTTAACTATCAGGCTAGGACCTTGACTTCATACAGAGTGCAATTAATTACCAAGATAAATATATAAGCTAAATGTTTTTAGTTCCTCAAACATTTCATGCCAAAAAACATTTAAAATATTTAAACACAGTTGAAATAGAGGTTCTCTAAATGTAAATTTATTTAATCTTGTCCATTACAATATTCATTCATACACATTAATCCGTATAGTTATATATGTATGTATACATATATATTTGTAAATGTATATGTTAATATATACTGCTGTACGTTCATAGATATTTAATTTATTTATCGCAAAGTATGCACGCGTATTTGTTTAATATTATTTACAAGAAATACTTCAAAAACCACTCAAAGCAGCTGAAGAAATTTTTAAGTTGATTTTTGTTTCGTTAGGCATAGATCGTTTAAAGTGTTTAAGCTCAAATTAAACAGCACATTAATAATACACATTGAGAAAGTATATAACTTGTTATCAAAACTAAAAATAACAAAATTAGATCAAGTTTTGATTTTTGAATACTTTAATCAACTGTTGGGTGGGAAATTGGCCTGCACTTGTTTGTTAGTGTGTATGTGTGAAAGTGTGTGTGTGTTTGTGTTTGAAACTAATACTAAGGCATACCTATTTAAAGATTTTTTGCGCGAGTTAACTTTTTTGTTGTTGTTTTTTATAGTAGTACTTGTACTTATATATCTTTAATAAATAGTTCATTAAATTTTCCATAGTTTTCTTTGATTTTTTTTTTTATTTTTATTTTAAACATTAAGACGAGCGAGAGGTTATCAATGATCTTGGTATTATTAACTAACTGAGGGTGCATAAAATACTCTTATCAACTTTTTGGAGCAACGGCTTAACGTTTTTTTTTTTAATGTTATACTTTATGTAGATTTACCTTGTGGCAATATATATGTATGTATATATGAATGGGTGTAGTACATACTTATGTATTTAAGAACATTTTTTGAAAAAACGGCAACGCGAACAACTTTCAATTTAAAATTGCAATAAATGTTATATGTATATACAGTGCGTTATAGTTAATCGCCATAGAAACTACAATTAAATTGAATTTAGTCAAATATTCTGGCAAATCTGTGAAATACGTTTCCAAATAATACATTTAAAGTCCAAGAAAAACAAATATAAGAAATGCTAATCATGTTTATCTCTTCTAGTGGTAGCTTTTATATCGTTATCATCAATGGTTATCGTCCCAATTTATTCATCGGTCTCCGAACGTCGCCTTCGTCCGGGTCCACCTGGAAAATTGGCTGCAGCCAAACCCATACGATGTTTCGCCTCCTGAGTGCCGGAATAACCACGTGCCAATCCAAAGTCCACAGTTCGCTTCGAGCTAATGAAAGGGATTTAGTACAAAAGTTAAGGATATTTAGAAACTTGAGGAGATACTTATGCAAATGGTTTGTTGCCAAACCTTTTGGTAAGGTCTTAGGAAAAGAGTATCGTATATAGAAGTTTAAATGATATTTAAAGTTCTTGGTCGCTTAGTTTTTTCCTGAGTGTATATTGCGTATTTGCTTGTTGAATGCTTACTTCTCTAGGTCGTTACGTGCTCGAATTATGGTGCGTCCAAAGCGTGACATCAACTCCAGTAAAAGGTCATCGGGCACCTCCTCGAGCCCGTTGTATCCGCCATAGCCGCTGTTAGAGCTTAGACTGTTTTGTCAGTTTGGTGTTATGGGGAGGGCAGTGAAGCGAAATATTAAAGTTTATATAAACATTTAGGTTTTGGGTTGGTAATCTGGTCTTAAGCAGAACCTAACATTCCAAGTAATCAAATAATTAGAGCCACTAATTATTTTGCTTTGTAATTTACATTTTCTTTTTTTAATTTTTTTTTACATTTGGCATTTGCATAAAAATTTAATGTGTCTCGTTGGTAATTTTCCAACTTCCAATGAATGTAATTTTCCATTTGAGCTCAAATGCTCAAACTAACTCAACTAACTGCTCATTTAATGAAATTACATAGGCTTATCTACATATTTATACAATATTCTATATTTGAATAGAGAGTACACTTTAATGAATAGTGTATGTCTATTTGTACTTGAAATGCTGCAGAGATGAAATTAAATTACTTTAAGTTTCTTTCTAGCTTATATAAGACGTGTTATAGCCGATTTAGCTGTCATTTTAAGCAAGAGTTTACATTAAATTAATTGAACATTTTCCAACAGCGCATTAAAAATGCAATGGACAAAGAAGAAAATGCACTCCAGACAAGTAAATTAACGAAGGACGCGCGTTGTAACCCAGTTTTGTACACACATATATGAGTGCAGCATGTGCGTTTGTTGAAACAAGCATCATCGTCATCATCATCATCATCATCATCAGCTCAACGGTTGCCCGAAAAATGTGGCCTTATGGTTAAGCCCCATGCCAAAATCCAACACCACACATACTCTGTGAACACTTTCTGGTAATTGGTTTTTGGTTTTACATTTTTTTATACAATTTTTGATGCAGCTTAAATGGCCAGAAAATAATAAGCTGCAAGCTGAAGCTGAAAGCTATGAGGCAATCATACAACTACCTGGGCATGGGTGCAGCATCGGTCCGTGAGATGGCCAATAGGCAGATGGTCAGCATTGCCAGAGCAAAGAATGCAAATCGGTTGGTCATCATTGCGCTGCAATTTGCAATTGGCTGTAAGCAAACAATACAATTAGTTGTTGTAACGGGTAAGTTAAGTAAAGGAATTTTTGGGGGGTATTAAATTTCTAACGTTTTACTTAACAGTTAAGCACAATTCAATCATAAATATTAACAAACAAATAATAATAATAATAATAATAATTTTCCTATTCAAAATATAATAAAAACAATTCTAAGCGAATATAAATGCTTTCTACTTTTGTATTTTATTTGCATTCTGAAAGAAAATTAGCTATTAAGGTCATTTAAAAGCGCAAAACAAATCAAAAAGTGTTTAATTATTGAAATTGACTTTTAATGGTATAAATATAATCAAAATCCATTAATTAAATTAATTATGATTAATTATTATGGCACTTTTAACTATTATTATTTTTTGTCCAGCAAGTGAAGTGTTTATCGGAATCATAAGATACAAATTTGTGATTAGAAGTTATACACTTTAAATATGCTTACAACATTAAGAACCTAAATTCTAGAAATTAAAGGTTGTTCTAAGAAAAATCGGATTACTTATCATGAATTTACAGGTCATTAAGGATTAGCAGAAACACAAAAGTAGCACAAGCATTTATTCTTTTTGTTAAACCGTTAACCCTGACCTCATTTTGACAATATTTCTATGGTTTTGGTTTGTATACTAAAAGGGTGATTGGTTTTGACAAAGCGCCTTAAAGCTCAATGAAACTCAATACAACAATCCCTTCAACCTCAAACTAATTCTTAGCTCTTAGCCTGCAGTCAGAAAAGCTCAACTTAAGTAGTTAGTTAATAGTTCCCTGTGCTTTCTCCCTGCTTCATTAGCACGTCGGACACAAACGGAAGCCAGGTATACCATTTCCCATTAGGTGATTCATTAAATGCTCAACGAGGCATTGGACGGGCTATCTCTTCGCCCCTTATCATGCTACTAGCTTCCTGTCCTGCTGACAATATAAGCGGGGCTCGTCTCAGTTTTTGCATTGCTGCACTCACTTCCTGTCAACGCTCGTACTGTTTGTGAGCACCCGCAACCTACTGCCCACTGCCTCTAAACGCAGCTGTCACTGCTATGTTGACAGTTGCAAACAAAGTTTAACAGCTTGGTAACATATCTGTGACATCAGCGGTAACAGAAGCGCCCCTCAGCACATTCAATAGCAACGCCAACAGTTGGACAAATGAATTGACTGATTGACTGACTCACAGGACTATCGTGACCTGTCCTGATGCTGTCGCTTAATACTTGGCCTGTGGCCTTTTTTAATCATCTACGACCACAGTCGATGATATTCGAGGGGAGGTGAAGTGCCCCAAGTGATGGGTGCGGTAATATTGATTCACGTACGAGATATTTGTCAGAACAACTAATATTGATTGTGTTTGTCAGCCAATGGCAAATGACAATGGCAAAAAGGATAGGTAACAAGTTAAAAGTGGACAAAATAGATACATAAACTACAAAATGTTTTCGTATTCGAGATGTTGATGTAGCTAAAATTTGTATTATTTGTTGAAAACAATATTAAATATCCATCTAAAAATCAAGCAATTCAACAAGTTCTTAGCTTTGCTAAAATTATGTTAGACTAAAGCGTTCTTACTTCTTTTCTAAATCACATTTTAGTATTTTGTGATGAGTGTTTGCTGTGCAAACTTTGACCCGTTTTTCCCCTAAAAAGCTACATTTGAAACATACAAACAAGTTAGCTGGACTTTCGTTACCAATCAACTAAACTGTCACTCAGTCAGTTAGTAAAAACTGGTAAATGGGAGACTAAAAAGAAAAATGTAAAAGAAATGTTAAGCTTTGCTCTGCTATTTCAATTAGTACAGTAATTAATCCTGTTTTTATAGAATCTGCTCAAAGCAAAATCAGCTCAACTGCAAATAAATGTCAAACGCATGAATTCACAATTCACCATTTACAATTGCCCCATTGGTTTTTTTTTAAGCCGCTAACAATAAAAACAACAAAATGGCCAAAAAATCGCTTTAGCCTTTAGGTCAGGCGGTACGGAGGTTGGCAAGTTAAGTCCAACACTTGAAGTTTTTACGAACACGACTCTCTCCTTTGCCATTATTGAAAGTAGATTTAAAATCAAATAAGAATGGTCCAGCATTAAATGAACAATGAGATCAATGTGTGATTGCGTTTTATTATATGACGAAATGGTTTTGACTTCCTTTCCTTCTAGGGGGTTCCCAGCTGCCACAGGTTGCCTTTTCAAGTACGCTAGCGCTTATCAGACCGCACAACAAACCCCAACCACAATCCTGACTCTTCATTCCCTACTAAAGTGGCTCAGAGACAAAAGGGAGAATGGCATACGAATGAACGCGTTGCGCGCTTTGTACAAATAAAGTAATCAACGGATTTTACGCAACGTCGAGCAATTTACGTTCATCTTGGTTTCTGTTTATTTTATTTTATTTTTTTTGTTTTTTGGTATGTATTTTTCGAAGCTGTACCACAGTGCGTATGATTGCTGTGTACGTTTATTAGGCAGCTTAAACGGCAACTCAGTGAAGCGGCTTGTTGCGGCCAATACATATGAATGAATGAGTGTTGCCAAGCATTTATCAATCATTTTCGCATTTGATTTATGGCCATAATGAGTATGTATAACGTATACGCCCTGGGTACCGATGTCCTGCACCGGCTCAGGCCCAGGCTCAGGTTCAGTGATGTGTGTATGTTTAAAACGCACATCAATTTCGGGTTTGTTCATATTTTCATATCTTTATTTGTTTTCGGTGCGTCTGTCCGTCCCAAAACTGGTACTGAACACATACATCTACATCGATACTGTTTGGATGGCTTAAAGGCTTAGCGGAAAAATGAAAATATTAGAAGAAAAAAATACAAATAATATTTGTGCGCAAATAGCCATGTAATCAACAATAGCACGGTCAGTGTACAATTCATATACATATATATTTACATTTGTGAATTTATTAGACTTGCGCTCACAATATGAGCTGTAAATACACATCTCCTCAGATCCTTTTCTTTCTCATCCTGTTTTTCCTCATCAGTCCGATATTTTCACACTTGGCTGGCAAATGTTATTTGCCTCTTCTCCTTTTTGCCTGCGGGTGCCTCGGCTGCATTTCCCGGCTTTAACTTGCTGCGATTTAGTTTTCGCCCACTAGAACTCAGTCACTCGAATTTTATACGCCAAGTCAGCCAAGTGCCAGACGATTAATTGAAAAAAGCAAGCCTGATAAGCATGGTCAAATGGCACACACTCAGTTTCGCTTAAAGCTAAAACAGCGTGCAAGGCCAATGATTTGTCATTCGATTCCATTGGGCAGAAAAGCGAAGTTTTCATCTTAAACTAGTTGGTTGCAAACTTGCAGTTTGTCTAAGCGTTCAAAGGGCGTAACGTTAATATTATTATTTAGACGGAGTTTTCTTTTGCACTTGTATGCATCTGAGAATGAACTTGATGTACTGAATGTTCATTAAATTAATAGAATTATGTTTGAAATTATTATTATATCAAAATAATTTTAATTAAAAATAACAATTTTAAAAGATACATAAGACATAATTATCCTTATTTAAAGTACAGAAAATGATTTCAAAAATAAGAAACTCTATGAGTTATAGGCTAATAAGAAAACTATTATGTGAGTATTTCAAATAAATCGATTAAGAACTAAGTTTGCCGGATTTAGAAAACAAAATATGAAAATCCGTGAAAGACTTTTACTTTTTATTGACTTTGAACAAACAAAATTAAATTATTAAACTCTTTTAAAACGAAGTTCTAACACAGCTTCAGAGAGCTACAAATATTTTCTATTTTACGTTAAACCAAAAAAATTACAAATAAAACTTTTAAAAATGCACTTAACACCTTTTTAGTCTTTAACTCAATTAAGATGCAAAACTTAAAAACTTCAGAATCGTTTACATTCTTAAGTCTGCCCCATGTAAATCCCAATTAACTCCAAAGTCCACAAACTATCTATGTAAATTAATCTCAATTAAAAATGTTCTTTACATTTTTACAACATGGCCAACTGATTCGCCGCAAAATGGTTCTTTTGGCTAACATGCACTTAAACACATGTCTTCCAGTTTGTTCAATTTTCTCTCTCTCTCTCTCTCCCTTTTTCTATCTTTGTTTCTCAATTTTAATTTTCAACATGTGTGTTGAGAGAAATTGTGTTTGTTGTACATGTTAATTGCGTTCGTAGTCATTGGCATACAAAAAACAATATAAATTAAGCTGCAGCTATAGACCTTATCCCTTCAAACACTCTGTCTCTCTCTCTTTGTGTGTAGTCATGGTTCCACAGTTTTTACGTTAGCTTTAACGAAACACGAGACGCAGACATTGAAATTGCATTGCGTTGATTATAGGGCAAACACCTCGAGGACCCCGAGTCCCCTGTCCTCCCGTTTGCTTGTGAATTGTGTGGTTTTGGTCACCTGCTGTGCTGGTAACTGAAAACGTACTTATGATATTTCTGACTTGGGCGTGGAAAGTAGCTATAACGAACTGCTCGTTTGTCCTGACCACAAGACTGAAATTGAATTTGGGTCATTCAATTGATGTAGGTGGGGCTTTCTAGGATTTAACCAAAATACGAAGATTGCACGTGATGTGGGATTTCAGTAAAAAGAATCCAACTCAAGGCGAATTGTTCTTGGGTTTAGTTGTGACCAGCAACCACAAACGCTTCGAACGCAATCTGCTAATCTAATTCGAAAATGTTGGAAGAAAGCGGGTAAGAAAAGAGAAACAATTATGAAAATATTAAAACTCACAACAGCACTTTAGTGGCATTAAGAATTTTGCACAGGGCAAATGAAAATTGGGTATACGAGAGGGTTGCCAGGGTGACTAGCGAGGCAAGGGAAAATTGTGTTGCATGCCCGCGACCCCTCTCCACCCCGCGATGTAATTGGATGCTTATTGAATTAGTGACAAAGACGTAACTGTGGGCTATAGCGGAAAGAGCGGGGTGAGTGAAGGATAGCTTAGATTGCTGGCCGCCTGCTGAGTGTTGTTTGTTGCCCTTTAGATATTCATCAAATTATTGCGTTTGTCAAATTAAGCAAACAAGTCGTCGTAAGATTGATTTGGATACGGCTGTTAGATTTCGACAGATTTCACATTTCCGGATGTTGAGACTGCCAAGTCAAACATTATATTTATCCCGATTTATTTGTCTCTCTCTCTCTCTCTCTCTCTCTTGTCTCTTGTCTCTTGTTCCCCGTGCCAATCAGTCTCTGAACTGATTACTTCTTTATTGACGTTGTTTATCTCTCTTCAACAGAGCCACAGTTTGTTGTTGTCTCTTGTTTGCTGGCTCAAACATAAGCTCCCTTAATATCCTGCATAAACCAACTAATCGATGTCCTAAGGTGATGTATTCAATTCACCTTTCGGTTGTCTAACATCTTTGCTAATTGTTGTCAACGTTTGTAATAAGGTCAAATTAAAGAAGGTGATAAGATTAGTATACGACCAGTAATGGTTTATGCAATTTACAAATAAGAGCATATTAAAATAAACCACAAACTTGTTGCTATATATATAAAGAGATATTTTTATAAAAAGTGAAACTTTCTACTTTTAGAATTGTTTGGAAACTTTAAAATCAAATCAAAATTCAAGAATATAATCCAAGAGTATAATCCTTAAGCTCTTAAACTTAAATTAAAATGAATTAATTTAATACAACAACTTTAATGCCTTTACTTTCATAACTTAGAACTTGGAACCATGAGAATGTGTGAGACAGTTCAAGGCTTTAACTTTCATTTAAGTTTTCTTAGATGTTAAATAATTACAATCTCTAATGGCAATGTTAGGTCTCGCTCCCGAAAAACAAAAACGCCGGACCTAGCCCTAGGGGAATTGAAACTTTGCTGCTTCATGCTCTCAGCTCAAAAGCATACTTTGATAGCATTACACGAGAATGTGACAATGACAATGACAACAAAAACGAAAGCGAAAAAGACAACTACTTGATCATTTGCACAAGGCACGCACTGCTCTCAAATACCACGGAAAAAATTGTGTTAACCTAACTCAGAGCAAGAAAGTTGTTGACGTGCCACAGAGGCTAAAACACAACAGGAACGAAAGCCAAGGCTAAGACAATGAGGTCGAAGGTACATTTAACAACGCCTTTGCAGGCTAAACGAATTGCACGCAATAAAATAAAGAAGTTGAGCTCTGTGCCAAAAAAAAAAGGAAAGGCATCTTTTGGGAATCGTCACTTTTTGTAGTTGATCCGAAGGTGGTTAGGTTTGTTGGTTGTTAATTTAGCTACCGTGGGCGCCTCTTAAAAATTCATTGCGACCCGAGGAAGTATACTTCTTATTATTTAGATTTGCTCTTCCCGTTGCCTTGCCATGTGGCTAACCCCCTTGCTCCTCAAAAATGGATGAAAAATTATGCGAATAATGTCCGAAACAGATTAAAATCATTGTACAAGGATGTTTTAAGATGTTTTGTGCTGCCAACAGGTATTCAACTGGGAAATTGTTGTGTTGGAATTGCTTTTGTATTTATTTAAAGTGAGCATTTTGTGAATTCGCCTCAGGCGATTTGAATTGCTTGAATTATGATTTGGCTTTGAAGCCCTGCACAATTGGTAAATGGGGAAATGAAGCTATATATTGTCAATACATTTTGGGTCACTATCATCAATTGTAATTGACAGGCTAATAAATTTAGTACTTTAATTGAAAATATTCAATAACCTTATCTAAAATGTTTCTCACCCTTAGGGGCTAAAATATTTGCAAGCTTTGTGATTTGTTGAGCTTGTTTATACAAGAATCTTTTAAGTAACAAAGAAAAAAGCTTCAAAACGTCAAAGCGAGCTAAAACCCCATATGTGCCTTGTATGTGGGCCAATTGCGTAACAGGAACCAAGACAGAAAGTGGCAAAATATTTAAATGGTGTGCAAACTATGCTTTTGGGTATCACAAACAACGCAAGCAAATCGAGCAAAAAGCAAAAAGGAAGCTAAGAACAGGGAACTCTGTAATTGTTGATTCCCACAAATGTATTGATGTAAATGTTGTCGTTGGTTGCTCTTTTACTTTATACTCATTGCAAATACCGGCTGGCGTTCAGTTGCGTTCTTGATATACTGTTCCCAGTTCTCAGTAAAAGAAATGGCAAAGACCCAGTTACAATTTCATGTTGTTGTCGACATTGTTTGCTACATATACATACGTTCACATTGACGTTTGTGTTTGTTTATGTTTTCAGAGCATTGTTGCCGCAACTTTTCCCCAACTCAAACAGGAGGGGTCCTTCTCTGCGCTCTCACATACGTCAATTTAGTATGTGTACATACATACACATATGTATGTGTTTGATTATCGAGTCGGCAAACTTTTTGCATTGAATTTATACTTAAAATGTAAATGTTTTTCTATTAGACGAACTTTGTGTTCGCTTTGACGATACATACTTTGTTATATAACATCACTTATTGTGCGATATGGTTGACATTGTTAACATTGGGCTTAGGAACTTATCTGGTTTTTAATTACATTTAAAATACAATAAATATATTGCTATTTGTTTTCAATTCACTTGCTTTAAGAAAGTATGTATAATGGCTTCCAAAAGTAATTCTCATATTCTATATTATTATTTTTTGATTAATATTCTTGATTGCACGATTTTTGAGCATGTAAAAGATAGACACATTGATTTAAATGCCTCCCTCTTCCACCATACCTTGCAAATGTTTATTTACGATTTTTGACAGTATTTATTGTTGCATTTTTATACCCTGATCCCATTAAAAATTGGGAAAAAGGGTATAATGAAGAAGGAAGCATCTCCGACCTTATAAAGTACAAATATTCTTGATCAGCACCAACAGTCGAGTCGATATAGCCATGTCCGTCTGTCCATCTGTCCGTCTCTATGTATGAACGCGTCGATCTCAGAGACTATAAGAGCTAGAGACTCCAGATTTGGAACTTAAGCTCGCCTAACCTTTAGGCAGTACAAGTTTGTTCTCGATTTTCGATAACTCATCCCGTTTCCGATATACACATGGGATCGATAACAACAAAATCTTGAATTTAGAAATCTTTGAGACGGCGTTTGAAACATTAAACGAAATAATGACAATCTGTGAAATTTTTTCTGAAATCGGTTAAGAAACGCCGGAGATATGGAACATTAAAATTGAGTATGCAGTATGCGCTTACAAACACACACACACATAGACAAGTATAGGGTTCAGGGTATCGTCTAGTCAAGATTTCTCGACTAGAGCCTTCTTACTTTTTTCATCAGAATTCCTTTGCCACTGTCATGTAAATTTTGCCACAGAGTGGTTTCGTTGCTTCAACAAAAATACCAGCTTCCAGTGATAAGACATGCATTCACTCGTGCCTCATCCACTCTGCTCCATGCCCTTTGAGATTCATCTCCTTCGTGTTTGCTTAAAGGCTGCCAAATTGTTTGTATGACAAAGTTTGTATTTTGTAATAAATATGCTTTAAAAAAAATGTTTCTTGTACATTTATGGTCGGCGTTTAAATTAAATACTTTTTATAACATTCGAAGGGGACTTTATTTTACGAGGAGAGCCAACAAAAAATAGGCCGAGGGAATACGCTATATTCATTTTGGCAAAGGTTTATTTATGTGTTTTTAAGCAAAAAGACATTGCGCATAAAAGTACAAAAAAATTACAAGTATTATTGTGGGGAAAAGAATTTTTTATAAGGGTTTGCACTTATGAATTGAATTGAAAATTATTTGAAATGTTTATATGCATATGCAGTTTATTTAAAATTTTGAATAAATCAATTTCAACTTTAGCTTTCTTCTCATTAATTACTACAATCAAAGTATTTTTTCTTCACTTGCTTTATAATTTTCAACCAATTAGTTCATGAACATCACCAGCATTATCCGTAATTGTACGCCCAGGCAGTTTTAATTTGTATTTGAGCCCATAAACTCACCTAATTAGGAATAAAGTTTCGGTCCGATTTAAGGCTGTATAAGCTTTCGTAATTCAATGCTTGAAGGAATTTAATCCTTAAAACAGAACCAAAATAATACAAACCCCAGTTAAAAAAGTGCATAGCAACAGAAATTTTATTTAAATCACGGGGTAAAAATGTTGCAAACGTGGCATGAATAAAAAGTATGCTAGATCTATGTTAATTTGCGACGAATGCAGCTAAACTCAGTTGTCAAAAAACTTTTTAGGATTTTTAGCACTATGGAGATTTAAAGCCATATATAAGTACGTGTGTGTATAGCTTTGTTGGTGTATTTATTTTGTAACCCTAAAAGGAGCGTCATTAAGTGTTGCGCGCCAAGTTTTGCGGGTAAACATTGCTTAAACAATTTAATTAATAGAAATATGCAAATTTAATTAAAAGAACAAACGCAAAAGCTCGAAAGCGGCTAAATTAACGCTTAAAATAAACGCTGCAAAGTGGTCCAGCTTAAATATTTAAGAGTACTGGCGAGAATTCCAATCAAAAATTTGCACACACACAACAATCAACTTAATAAATGTTTTTTAATTGATGCTCAGGTATACCAAAAACATAAAAAAACAAGTAAGAAGGCTCTAGTCGAGAAATCCCGACTAGACGATACCCTGATCCCTATACTTTACGCGTACAGTCAGTGCTTGCAAGTATGTGTGCGTGTGTGTACGCACATACTGCATACTGCATACTCAACTTCAAGGTTCCATATCTCCTTTTTTCCCATTTTTAATGGGATCAGGGTATAAAAAGTTTGCAAGATGTTTTAATTGGGCATGAAAAAAGTTTGTCGATGAAAAGCAGATGCGTTGGATCATCTTCATGGTCCAACCGGGATACAACAAAACATAAATAAAACAATTAAAAAGGCTCTAATCAAGAAATCCCGAATAGACGATACCCTGAGCACTATACTTGTCTTGTTTGTGTGTGTGTGTGTGTGTGTGTACGCGCATACTGCATACTGCACACTCAACTTCAATGTACCATATCTCCGGTGTTTCTCAACCGATTTTAATTAAAATTTCACAGATTGTCAATAATTTTTCTAATAACTTAAGCGCTGTCTCAAAGTTTTCCAAATTCAAGATTTTGTCGTTATCGATCCCATGTGTATATCGGAAACGGGATGAGTTATCGAAAATCGAACAAACTTGTACTGCCTAGGGATTAGTCGAGCTTAAGTTTCAAATCTGGAGTCTCTAGCTCTTATAGTCTCTGAGATGGGCGCGTTCATACATACAGATGGACAGACGGACGGACAGACGGACGGACAGACGGATGGACAGACGGATGGACGGACAGACAGACAGGCGGACATGGCTATCTCGACTCGGCTGTTCATACTGATCAAGAATATATATACTTTATGGGGTTGGAGATGCTTTCTTCTGCCTGTTACATACTTTTGCACAAAACCATTATACCCTTTTACCCATTTTTAATGGGTATAAAAATAAAGCAGATATTTGGGTAGCGAGAAATCCAAGTATTCGCGTGTATTTTCTCTTGTTGTTTGTCTTTTGTAAAATTAAACGAAAACAAAATGATGGTAGCTCAAAAATTTGACGCCAATTTGTGCGTTAGCATAACATAAGGTAGTTTTTTCTCCGAAAAACAAAAACACCTTCGCAAAGTTATAAAACTTTTTTTTTAAGACTTTAGTGCAGCACCTAAGAAAAATAATAAAAAAAAATAAAGTAATAAATAATAAAAATAATAACACACTATATATTCATAAATTAATAAAAAAATATATAAAAAAATATATATATAATTGTAAAATTAAATAAATTATGGAACTGAATAAAGTTAAATTTAAAATAACTAACAACAAAAAAAGTATATATATATTATAATTCTTATCAAATACTGTATACTCGAGCGTTCTGTTTAGTCTTCTTGTCCTTTCCATTCAATTTTAAATGATTCACTACTTATTTATTTAAATATGTACATTTAAAACTTTCAGTGTCGGAAAACCTTTTATGCGAATCACAGGGCAAACAAATGAATAAACAACAACAGTTAAAAATTTGAATAACAAATCTGTTTATTTACACGAATTCTTAGATATTTGAAATAAAAAGGTAAGTTAATAAACCATTAGTAATAATAAATAGGAAAATACATTTAAAACATGATTCAATTAGTATAAACGTGTGCACAATATATGCTCACATATTTCTGACTCTTTGAGTACTTAGACTGACTTTAATTTCAGCTTAACTTCACATGATATATAGATCACATCACATATCTTTTATTATCCTAAAGCTGTAAAGTTAAAGCTTAGACAGTTTAGTGTAAGTACATTAGATGCCCTCAAAATATTTCGTTTAATGAAACTGAATTTGAACGATAATCTCACAGATTTTATCCTTTTACGAGCAAAGCAAAAATAGAATGTAATAAAGGTACAAAAACCGACCTCCATTTTGGCAACGTTTAGTAAAGATTTTTCCCCGTTATTAAAAAGGGTCACATTAGTCGATGAAATAAAGACAAAAAGGGCAACGAAGCAACAAATGTTTAAGGTCGATTTAACTTAAGGACCATATGTAAAGCTGTCGGATTGGCAAGAGCGTAAGTCTATTGAAATGGAAGTGCTTAAAAAGAAGTTCTGTGTGTTTTAAGAAATTATAAGCCCAAACAAAATTTTTTCTAAGCATGAGTTTTTTCTAGTGCGAGTAAGTATATTGCAATCATTAAAGTAAAAATAAGACATCATTTAAAATTTTGTCCACAATGCCATTAATAATTATTTTCGAACTGAGTCGGAAGTTTTTCCTTATGCTGTTAGAATCTTTATGTTTGTCTATGCGTGTCTCTTTAAGACAAATTTAATTATCACTTTTGTTTCAATTAAGAAACTTTAAATAAATAATTAATAAAATATAAATACTTGAATAAGAAGCTCATTGCTATTTAAAAGTTTTCTTTTTTACCAGCAAATATTATCACTTTAGTTTCAATTAAGAAACTTTAAATAAATATTTAATAAAATATAAATACTTGAATAAGAAGCTCATTGCTATTTTCAAGTTTTCTTTTTTTACCAGCAAATATTATCCACAAATTAAGGATGTAAACATAGTTAATTTCTTTCGCAATTTTCGAATATTCATTTAATAACTAGATTGTTAATATATAATGTAAACTTTCTAATGTGATTGGTTTTATAAAATCTGTTTGCATACATTTCTTAAAGCATCGATTATAAATTAACATTTTGTAATTTTTAATGAAGCTTCAGGAGAATAATTTAAAATGTTTTGCAAACTCTATTTCATAATTCAAGTATTAAAAATCCAAAAATAATGGAATATATTGAACTTGATTTATGATACGAAATAGAAGCAATACGATTGTAAATTTCAAATAACTCACCTTTACTTTAAAATAAACAATAATTTTTAAATAGTTCCTAACAGGAGCTTTTTTTAGGATCACTGTGTTAAATTAGATATTCACAGTTAATTGTTATTGGATAAAAATGCACTGAAATAAGCACAAAACAATTGGGAAATAATTAAAAATTGAATACATATTTATTTCACTACCAAAAACTATTAGCAATTTTGTCTGGGAACTGTAGAGCTTCACCGTCGCTTGCTGCTTTTGGTGTTTGAAGCTTCGGGGATTTTCTTTCCGCTGTTAACTGCACCGCCTTGGAACTGAAACGTAAGTGAAATCGGCAGCCAAGGCGCACTCGATTTATACGAGAGGCGTGATGAGTTCGTGCTACCAAAGTGGCCGAGGATTCGAAAGATTTCAACGCAAAGTAGATTTTAATGTGTGCGTACGTGTTTGTGTGAGTGGGTACGAGTGTATGTGTTTTTGGTTCAGGTAAACGGCACGAGTAGAACGTAAAAACGAACGCCCACGCAACGAAAATTATGCGCAGTCCATGGTTTGACTCGGTTTTTGACTTATGTGTATGTGTTTGTGACGAGCAAACGTCGTAACGTAAGGAACAGTATGCAACACGTGGTACGACGTACGACAGAGCCACAATTTTATCAGACAGCAATTACGCACAATTATCACACAATCATACAGATAGATATATTCGTCACGCGATCTTATCTAGCCAATCATCTTATCACCGCCAGATTATTTTCAATTAGTTGCATATTTTTGGCAACCGTGTCAGATGAAAATCCAATATAAATCCCATGCTCGATGCGAAATGCGAAATATGTTTGGTCTTATTAATTCTCTGGTAATGTGTGAATTATCATCCTTATCTAATTGACATTATACAATATGTTTCATATTTCGCATCACCAAAATACTAGTAAGTGCTTCATGTAGTTTCCATATCATAATCACAGGGCTAACCCCAGCGGAACATAAGCCATTCAACAATTTGCTACGAAATATTTCTGAGTAAAAAAAGTTTTTCGTGGAAAATACTCATTGTTTTTATACCCTGAACCCGTTAAAAATGGGTAAAAAGTGTATAATGGCTTTGTGCAAAAGTATGTAACAGGCAGAAGGAAGCATCTCCGACCCCATAAAGTATATATATTCTTGATCAGCATCAACAGCCGAGTCGATATGGCAATGTCCGTCCGTCCGTCTGTCTGTCCGTAAGTATAACCGCGTCGATCTCAGAGACTATAAGAGCTAGAGACTCCAGATTTTGAACTTAAGCTCGCCTAATTCCTAGGCAGTACAAGTTTGTTCGATTTTCGATAACTCTTCCCGTTTTCGATATACACATGGGATCAATAACAACAAAATCTTGAATATGGAAACCTTTGAATTATTAAATAAAATAATGAAAATCTGTGAAACTTTTATTGAAATCGGATGAGAAACACCGGAGATATGGAATATCGAAGTTGTGTATGCAGTATGCAGTATGTGCGTACATACACACACACAAACTTGCGAGCACTGGCTGCACGCGTAAAGGATAGGGTTCAGGGTATCTTCTAGTCGGTATTTCGCGACTAGAGCATTAGCACATAGTAAATAGTTATTAAAAGATTAATTTTCATGACTATATCACAAATGCAGTTTTTATATATTATCTTCACATTAGTCTTTGCCGATTTTTTATTTAAAATAAATTACTTAATTCTCTTGTATCATTCTATAAATTAACAGATTGAAGACTTTGATCCAGCCTAAAAAAAAGAACGAATATGTTGTGTGTTTATTATTTTTTGTTTTTATACATACTTATTTGTAAATACTTACCGACCATGCGTACGTATAACAATGTTTTCCATTTTATTTTATTTATTTAAGTAAAACGAGATCTAAATAACCTTGTGCTCATGGTCACACTCAATCAAAGAATAAAGAAAATAATAATTGGAAATGTGTATAATTACATTTATTTATGTACATAAAATGAATATATTATACATGTGTTTGTATATTTGAACCGCAATGATTAACTGATACTCTTGCGATTTGAAGTAAGGCAATACCACAATATAAGCTTTATCACTCACATGCATATGTATAGACTTACTCACTCTCTTAGTACGCAGTAAGTTTAATTTTAATTACGCAAAATAGATACTAAGAGTAAATAAATATGAATGAATAAACAACAAAAGGTGCACAACAAATTTCAAATACCAAAAAGCCTAAATACCCGAACAATACGAATTGAAAACTTATCTCAAACTCGAACATCGCTCAACAGACAAATAAGAAATTTTACTGAGCGCTTGCTCAACCTAAATCACTTCTAATTTAATGGTAATTAACTAGAAATTAATTAAATACTACTTGAAATTGATTGTATTAAAATGGTACACCACTCAGAATTCGTTCTATTCGTGTTACCGAGCGATCATCGAAACGCAACGCCCACAAGACGAATGACAAATGTCATGACGTAAAGGGCTTTGCGCAAAACCTCACGCTGCCGAATAAAACGATTCACCTCATCAACGCGGGTGTAATATGCTTTCATTTAGTGTGAAAGTAAGTGAAGACTGACTACAGAAATGATCCTGTGAAGTATAGTCTTAATTGTACAGCGCCCAACAATATTGTTTACTACTTACGCAAACAAGAACTACTTGGGAATTATAGCGGGTATGCAAACGTAAAAGAAAATCACATACGAGGACTGATTTGCCGTCGCTGGGCTTTGCTTGTTTTTTTATGCGCAGCAAATTAAAGATATACTATTTTGTTGATTCATTTACTTTAAGCAAATGTAGAGTAGTAATAATAATAAAATAATAAATCCTAAAGACAGAATGCTCGATTAAATTTAATGCAATCTAAACGAACTGATGGTCGACTAACTAATTTAATGTTAACATATAATTTTTTTAAGCTTAGACGTTGTTTACATATAGAATTTGTGTTTAATCGTAGCAAAAAAAAAAACGAATATGTTGACGACCATTCTAATGATAATGCGCCTGGTAAAAGCTTTACAATGTTTTTTGTTTTCGTGGCCTGTGTCGATTTTGTTCGTAAATTGCGAGGCGGTCACAAGAAACGTGATTTAAATCTCTGAAGTACTATGTCCTTGCCTACACCTCGTTGTTCGCTTAACACACACATGTGTGCAAGTAAGTGTGTGTGTTTAAGTTGGGAAAGCATCAAGCTAATTAGGTAAAATGCCTTATGCAAGCGACTATGGAAACTTTTTTTGGCTCACGTCTCTGTATCATTACGTATGTACATATAAATATGCGGCAAGCTGACCTTTCGACGTATCAAAAACACACAAAACGCTAGAGAATTTCCTAATCCATCAAAATAAAAAAAAAACAAACTTCAAACGACTTCATTCCGTCTGGCATTAACTAACATTTGATGTAAACACATGGGATAACTGCGTCGGATTAGTTAATTTATGTATGCGTTAGAGATTTTAGTGCAGTGCTTATTAAAAACACGCGTTAGCTAAATCTCTTATATGGAAATTGCACGAGCCTGATTGTGCTGCATTGTAGCGCATTTCACTTTACCAGGACATGGAACGCCCGTTGCGAAAATCTTGGCACATTTTATATAGTACACATATAGTTACTAGTATATAGAACGCGTGCATATTTAGACTTTATGGACAGCACTTGACACAAAACACAAAACCGGCAAAGTTGCAATGTTGGGACTTTCCTTTGAATTTGCATTGACATCGACTAAGCGTAAAACGCATATGGTAAAGTTCAAACAATGCGAGAATACGCTTATGATCCATTTTTGATTGTCTATTGAATTGAGTGTTCATTTCTATTTTACATAATTTGTACTGGAACTTGTCCACACTTGTCCGTAGTATAAATATACTTGTGTAATGCAATAATTAAACTTAACATTGACATTAAGAATCCCCTTCTAATGACCTGTATGATTCTCAATTTGCATATTTGCATTCAAAAATTAAATCTTGTCCATTATACAATAATGGTTAAGTTTAATGATTATAGCAGAAGCGATGAGTTTTTATTACCTTTCTTTAGCTTAAACAATTTTTGCTACTCCCTCATGTCACTTTAAACAATTAATACAATATTTCTTATATAATATATTGGTTTATTACTAAAAAACTTGCTTTTAATTGTGCTCATGATACATATACAATTACAGTCGTAAAATGAAATTTGCATATTAACAAAAATTAGAGAACAATTGAATGTTAACAGCGAAGTCATCTAACCTTCATCTTCATCTTCATCATGCTCGTCATCGTCATCATCTTCTTCCTCGGACTCTTCAATTGGTTGGACTTTCTCAAATGGTGGATTTTTGCGTGCCTTTTTCGCTGGCACAGCTGTTTCCTCCTCATCGTTGTCATCCTTTGACGGCTCCTTTGCATCCGCAGCTTTGAGTTCCAAACGCTTCTCACGCAGCTCTGCCTTGCGTTTAACCTGATCTCTTGTCAATTTGACGAACCCAACATCCTTGGTTAGCGCAAATTTGGTCAGCACTTCATTGGCCTGTTTCTTTAGCTTGAGCATACGCTGTTCGCGTGGACCAACCACATAGGGAGCATCTGCTGGCGGTGCACACATACTGATATACAAAGGCAAGGCCGAAGTGCCAACAATATCCATTTTCAAATACATAGAGCGTATATTGGCCAAACCACCAGGATACTGCTGCTGCAATTGTTTGACAACAGTCAAAATGTTCTCTGTCAGCTGTGGGCCAGTGTGCTCATGATTGCCTATGGGTATGGCCGTAAGATCACCTTTCCTAAGCTGCCTGTAAGCAGTGCGGCTAAGGGCGCGCGATATCTCCTTCTGCAACTGATCGGTTTTGCTCATGTGAACGGCATGAAGCACATTCCGTGGCTTCTGGGTACTCTGTAAAGGAATCGAAACTAAAATCGCTGAATTTGCTTATATCATATTCTAACTTACTTGGCCGAGAAAAGCGTTTGCCTGTCCCGAGATACGTCCATCGCACAGTAAGTAATCATAGCTGTTGACAAACTTACGTTTGGCCTCAAAAGTGACCATATCATTACGAAGCCGATTGAAAGGAACTATGCTCAATCGCTGCTTAATGCCCGCCTCGCGCAACAAATCCTCATAGTGCTGCAAAGTGGGCTCATAGTCAAACTTAGCTCCACGCTGCAAGTCTGTAACAATTAGAGCAACGTCATCATCGTTGCCGATCAGTGAATGCTTTAGCGCAAGTTTAACAACACGCTTGGGACAACTGGGTATCTTATAGCTGGCAACCTGGAGCATGTATCGGTAATCGCTAAATATTGAGGTTGCCTTCTGCTTCTGCACCTCCTCAGCCACTTGGGTCTTGAGTGCATTGCACACTTTCTCCACATTTGCTTCATTTACAATTTCATCGAATTTATCCTTGTCAAAACCTTTAAGCTCATAGTTCAACTTAATGACTTTCTTGACCTTCTTGCTTAGCTTCTGAGCTGTCTTTTCTTTTGGCTTCCCTTTCCCTTTGTTTTTGCCAGGATTTCTAACTTTTGTGGCTAAGACTTTTACTTCTTTCTTTGCCACCTTCTTAACTGGTTTTGCCAACTTAGGCTGCTTATTTGCATTTTTGGCGACTGAAATAGTTGATAGTTTTTCAGATTTCTTAACTACAGGAACTTGCTTTTTCGGCATTTTCGCTTGTTTATCAGACTTATTTTCTACCGGTGGCTGTTTCTTCTGATGTTTCTCTTGATTATCCGATTTCGTCTTTGATGATGTCAGCTTCTTGGTCAGTTTCTGTTTTATCTCTACTATCTTTTCTCCAAGCACTTGTTTCTTAGGCTGTTTCTCCAGTTTTTCAGACGTATTTTTCACTGGCACTTGCTTCTTCGCATGTTTTTCGGTTGTCATTTTCACAGGCACTTGCGTTTTTGCCTTATCTAGTTTATTGGTTTTCTTTTCAACAAGCACATCTTTTTTACCTTTTGTTGCATTCGCTTTAACAGCGGCAAGCTTCTTGGCAATTTTTGTTGGTGGTGCAGCCGGCGACTCTGGCGGTGCCAAAACCAATGGCTTCTTAGACGGCTTTGACTTTGGGTTCGTCGGCGGCGTTGCAGGTGTTACTGTAACACTTTCACTTTGTTTCTTTATTTCCGCCTTTATTGGAGCAACTTTTTTGCTGTCAACTACAGCAGGAGCTGCTGCCTTTGCTTTTTTTATGGTTTTGCTCACTTTTTGTTTCTCCTTGGCAACGCCTTCGATTTTGGTTCCCCTGTTAAGAGTTTTCGGCTGTGGCTTTTGTACTTTCACCATAATTGCTTTTAAAGATTAACAATATTTTAAATACAATACACGCTGAACAACACGTGCGAGTGTACAAAATTGTTGCACAGTTTCCGTATCTTTATCGTTTGTCGAAAATATTTTCGATAACATCAGCAGTGCTGTAAAACGCAGTTTGGCGCGTCTTCGAAGTTAGAGTTAAAATTAAAATTATTGGCAAAAATTTATTTTAATTCCAATAATTGATTATTCTAACATTACTCTGCAAAAATATCTCTGCTTGGATATTTTCTTAAGGTCGAATTCATACACATACCGTACATTCGTTCTTTCGTCAATCTCAATTACTGTCCCAATGCTATTATTAACATTCACATCCCAAAAATATCCCAGTTCTGCCATAGCACAAGTGCCTAATAGCCTCAGCTTATGTCCTTGGACAATGCGCAGCCCACGCATTAAATTGGATTGTGCGACGCGTGGCATCTCCCATTGTGCCTCAAATTAAAGTTTGCGGCTTAGCACATAGTTACGCTTAATACGAGATAATGAAAAATGCTATACATTTGAGGACACGTGACAGATGCCACGCCCATTTAACTGAGGTCATGACAGTTGGGAACATATTTGTATATGCGTTCAGAAGTTTATGCAAATATGATTAACAATTATATAGAAACTTAGTTACAATTTTAGTTTTTTTGCATTGCCTTTGGACAGATCTATCTTTGGACGTTTGCTGCCAGCTATTGCCGTTTTTGACGTCGTCGTGGTGTCCTGCAGTTTATTAAAGAATGTCTTCGAGGACTTCAAAGCACCTTGATCATTGTTACTGGTAATCTAATAAATAATATAAGTTTAATTTATATTTTATTTCTATGTTAACTTTTAAACTGATAAGAACAAATACCTTTTGCACATTGCGACTCTTTGTAATTGTCTTAAGCAGCTTGGCGTTTGATTCTCGTTGTGTGGGTGCTTTGCCCTGCTTGGCACGATCCAGGTCACGCTTTTCCAGCACGTTGTTAATTGCCCGCTGTTTTTGCTTTTTCTTGCGACGTTCTCGATTTTTGTCGGTACTTGTGCGTTCGGTTTTGCCCAGCGGTGTGTGCTTGGGACCACGGAAGACCTCCTCGGGTGCAAGGAGCTTGGCATCGCTGACAGCCAAGGGCGCCACTTCCTCCATGTTAACAGCAGGTGTATTGGTGACAATCTTAGCCTCAGGCGCAATCGGCTTGGGCGTAAAATAAAAGTTGGAGAGTGCATCGAGCTTGAGAAAGAGCGAGCGCATTGCTCGTTTAATTTCCAGATGCTCCTTCGATTCGGGTGCTGTGCCCTCATCATTATCTCGATTGGGATTCAAATTATCCAATTCTTTTTGGAATTGATGCTCATAGATTTGGGCTAGCGACAATTTAGACTTCTCCTGATCGAGAACTAGTTGCTTTCGATATTCTTGCGGTGTATTAACTGGTCGCACCTTGCGCTCCACATCGTCCCAGGCCTTGTCGCGTATGCGCTGAATAATTATTTCCTCGATGGTTTGGTTCTGTTCCTCGGTAATGGGTGCTGCGGGTCGTACCGTCGACTCAAACTCGAGAATCTCCTCCAAAAGTGAGTTTTGTGGACGATTGCCAGCTTGAATTTCGCCTTTGAGTTGCCAGGGCTTCTCTCCCAGCACCACATCTTCGTAATCGCGTATGCGCTGAAGCAGACGAGCTTCACGCATTTCATTTGAAGACTGTGGAACATCGGCAGATTGCTGTTCACCCTCAACCTCGCTATTTTCATCGGATTCGGAATCGGTGGCAGGCTCTACACCACCTTTGGCCACGAAATCAGCTTCATCAATTTCACTTGCAAGATCATTCGCTTTCCCCTCACTCTCTGCTGCATCTGTATCCTGCTCCTCCTCTTCCCCTTTATCATCTTGCTCGCTTTCGCTTTCTTGGAAAAAGTCTTTTTGTCCACATTTCTGCAGCTTCTTAGCTTCTTCTTGCAGGTCAGCATCCATTTCGAAGAAGTCCGCATAGTTGGCATGAACGCCTACCTCTTCATCAGGTTCATCCGAATCCTCAACCAGACCAAAGTCTTCGGCAAAATGATCAATGGCTTCAGGATCGTCAATAGGCTTTTTGTTGTTATGTTTGCGCATCTCCTTGGCATCTTCCTGCTCAAGAAACTGTTTCATTTCATCCAGTTTAAAGAATGTATCATCGACCACTGAATTTCTGCCTCTTTTCCAACTTTTAGTCATAATTTTCTTGGGTTTTGTCGTTCTTGTAACAAAATCTTCTGTTTCTGATTGATGTTCTTTCACCTCCGCGTTCTCCTCGTCACTATCCTCCTCATATGCTTCTTCATCCAAGTCCTTATCCTCTTCATCATCATCGTCAAGCTCGATGCCTAAATGCTGTTCCCGCATGGCTATGAGCTGTGCGGATTTCTCAAGTAGCTGCTTTATCACCAAATCATTGCGTATTTCAAGCTGTTGCCAAATTTGTTCCTCGTCCATATCCTTGAGCACAAGTTGTGGTAGGACATCTGTCTTATTAATCACATCACTGCTACTGCTTATGCTCACTCCATACGTTTGCTGTATTAGCTGGTGTATGGATTCAACGGATTCCAGTTGTGGCCTACAATAACAAAAAATGCATGCAGTTAGTAACACGTGCGTCGTTGGGTTTGAACAAAATCAAAACAAACTTCAGAAAGCGTTCCGGTTGTTTGGCCAATTGCTCAAAAGTGTCAGCTATTTTCTTAAATGTATTTGTGTTTGTCTTCTTTGATTTGCCGGCCATTTCACTTAAATTTTATATTCCAATAATTTGATAAAAGTTGGTATCAAGCCAAGTAAACAACAATATGGTTCGAATGAAAAAGACAAGTTACAAAGCGAACTAAATGAACGATACTTTTAATTATCGTAACGAAATTATAATGTGAGCGCTTAAATAAATCGCCACTATAGAAAATATCTTATAGTTGTGCAATTATCTAAACTAACAATTTTAATCATTCTCACCAACAACTATTATTTAATTTTCTGTAATTATTTAATAATAAAAATATTTTATGGCAACATTCAGTAGACGAATAACATATGTGAACTACTATCGATATGTATTGCAATCGAGATTGTGTACACCCTTTTTAGCAAACATATGTTTTGTTCTACAGGCCGTCATCAAAACACAAAAATTGTATTTTAAAGTATTATGCTTAAAACTTAAGTTTGCCAATTCAAATAACCGATCTCAAAATAAATACACAGCCATGGACTTTAAGTTCTACAAACTACTTTTACTAGGCGGTGCCGTACGCATGTATTTTAGTGGCACTTCCTTGGCGGCGCTTATTGGCAATCGTGTAGAATTTGCAACTCCTTTAAACTCATTCAAGCGCGGTAAGTACTCCACTATATTTATTAAAGCGTTCATGTAGCTCCTAGTTATTTTTAGTGCAAGAGGGCGTATACCTACTACAACATGACATCGATCCTTATCGTGGAGACCTGGTGCATGAGACGCCATTGCTCTTGAAGGCAATTTCAGGCATACTGCTGAATTATGCGGAATTTCTTCCTATATTGTATATAATACTCGATCTCTGCACGGCCACTCTATTGTACTTTATGAGCCATCGATTCGTTGAACAAAAACTGCAACAACAGCGATTGGAGCGCAAGGACTACGCTAAGGACACTGAGGAGCTGCAGTACAGTGCGGATGACAACTACACCATATCGGAGCTGGTACTGGTGGCCTATTTATTTAACCCACTGACTATAATGAGCTGCATTGGACTAACCTCCACGGTGCTGAGTAATTTATTTCTGGCACTCTATTTATATGCAATGATCAGGCGTCAGCTGCTCGTGTGCCTGGTCCTGCTTGCATTTGAGACAGTGCGTAGTCTCTACCCGGTTGTTTTGATTGCCCCTCTGCTCTTACAATTTGCACGTCGCCGTATCTCTCGGGCCATTGGCATATCAATATTTTTTGTGATCTGCTGTGT
Source organism: Scaptomyza cyrtandrae (assembly GCA_035044605.1). Lineage (NCBI taxonomy): Eukaryota > Metazoa > Arthropoda > Insecta > Diptera > Drosophilidae > Scaptomyza > Scaptomyza cyrtandrae. Next base: position 1,410,506 of record JAWNNS010000637.1, read on the forward strand.
CGCTGTTGCCGGTGCAAATTTTTTAGTTATGGATAGCTGGAATTTCTTGGATGGCACTTTGGGATTTATGTATGTAACAGGCTATAGGATTAACTTTTATTTAAGTTATGCATATTTTGATTATTTTATTGCAGATTCTACTTTCGCGATCTGCAGCCCAATATTGGATTGTTTTGGTACTTTTTCACCGAAATGTTTGAGCACTTTCGCACAATGTTTCTAATCACATTCCAGCTAAACGCGACTATTCTCTACTTGGTGCCGCTATCCCTAAAACTGCGCAAGGAGCCTCTGCTTCTGGCAACTGTGCTCATTGCCCTCATGGCTGTATTCCGTGCATATCCTAGCCTGGGTGACGTTGGTTTCTATTTGGCATTGATGCCGCTTTGGCGTCGCTGCTGGAAATGTCAGTAGCAGACCTTCAACCAAATGGAAAGCAAATACTCAAACTTTTTTCTGTACTTTCAGTCATGTCTCATGGTTTTGTGGTGTTAACGTTCTTCCTTATCACCCTGTCCATGATGGGTGCGTTGTGGCATCTTTGGATTTACGCTGGATCAGCAAATGCAAACTTTTACTTTGGCGCTACGCTCGCCTTTTGCACGGGTCAAATATTCCTTATTACGGATCTCTTGTTTGCGCACGTCAAGCGAGAGTTTTGTCTTTATAATGGTCAAAAGATCATGATTGATGGTGAAGAAGCGCGCATTTTACTTGAATAAGGACTGAACAAGCATTCACAAATAAATTAATAAACAACTTTTATTTCAACTATAAAAAATTTAGAAGATTATTGCTTAGAGTAGCCTGTTTTTGTCTTGCGATTGAGGAATCTGTACAAATACAGGATACGCTTCTCCATATCTTTCCATTTGGTTGGTCGAGCAATCGGATATTTGGTGCTCGCCAGCATTCGGCGCTTACGAAGCAGCATCTGATACTCATTACCTGAGACGCCACGCAACCAGGAGGGCACAGAGTAGAGCACACGCGTCGGATGCAGCCGGTCATTGCCAAGTATATCTATGTAGTCATTTTGTCCGAAAAGCGCTCGCTTCTCAGCCCAGGCATTCTTTGGACGATACACGGGCATTGGGAGTTTTTGTCCATTATCCAAATGCGGCAGTAAACCACTCTGGAATATTTTCTCCTTGTAACCATAACGTCGCACCGTACGACAGCGTGCCTGTTTCTCAACATAGGACAACTGGCGGACTATTGTCGAAGAGGCCAACGTCAGCGGCACTGCTTTTGTAGCAACGTAGCCAACACTGAACATCTTTTGAAATGTGTTGCTCAGCCAAGACATTGGTTTTTGTTTTAATTAACGATTAGGTAATTGTAAACAGACTTGACTATAAAGAATGGAAAGCACAATCTACCAGCAAACAGCTGATTGGAAATGGCAGCTAGAGATGGGACTGAGTTGTATAACAACCAAAAACTATCGAAAGTACAAGACTGGAAAATAGATCTCCCTCTTCGTCACAGAAAAAAACGGCCCGCTCTGCAATGTAGCTCCTGTTTCCGTACTGCTCTTACTTTGTCGTAAAATGTATATGTATGCTATACTTCTCGCACTGCCGCTATATTTGAATTTGTTTTTTCTTTGTGTATTGACCGCTCATGCTTATCGTGAATATGTATATGGAATATACTTCTCGCACTGCCGCTATATTTGAATTTGTTTTTGCTTTGTATATGGACTGCTCATGCTGCGTCGTATGTATTTGGCACTGGGAAAAATGGGAAAAAGGTTATAATGGGTTTGTGTAAACGTATGTAACTCGCAGAAGGAAGCTTCTTCGACCCCATAAAGTATATATATTCTTGATTAGTATGAACAGCCGAGTCGATGTATAGTAAGTAGTACTAAGTATAGTATAGGGCTCAGGGTATCATCTAGTCGGGATTTCTCGACTAGAGCCTTCTTGCTTGTTTTTAAAATTTTGTTGTTGCCGACCAATGAGTATGTACATATACATATGTATGTTTGTGCTTGTATGCTCTTTGGTGTCGTCTGCGGATGGCCTGCTGCATGTGGCCTCGGTCCGTCTTTTTGTGTATGCATGCATGTACGTCTAACGGGACTATGCAGAACGCAAAAATAATAACAACAACAACACGTGATGGTTCACGTTGCTGAAACGCAAAAGCTGCTCAATGTGTTTTAATACCCTTTGTTACAATATTCAATTAGTTTCAATGAAATTATTAATGTATTTTTTTATACAGGGACAAGTATGTGAATGCAAAATGCGTTTATTTTATGGTTAGGGTTAGTTTGGTATTAAGTCATTTTAAACCTCTTCAATAAGTTAATATTCTTCTACCTAATTCCCAATATATACATTCGTATATGTATGATGAAAGTCATATTTAAGTATCTCATGTTTGGCCATACAATTGCACAAAAACCATATAAAGTCTATACTACCCTCCCATGTGAGGCATTAGCAAACAGATAGAACCAAAAGTCAAAAAATGAAAATCTCAACTTTGATCGTCACACAACAGCAAAATGAGGTATGTATATAGTAACAACTACTCTGCGTCTCACGCGTCGCACTCTTTCCCCAGGAGCTACATTTAGAGCGCAACTTTTTGAATAAGAAGAAGAGATTTCTATTTTCCCATCTTGTATTATTCGATAGTTTTTGATATCAACAAGCACTTCTTTCGCCGGCAACATCGCTAGTGCCACTTCTTTGGCAGAAGTCTGGTAACGCTTAGATTGTAGGCATTTGACGATCCGGTGCGTAAACAGTTAATCGTGTACGTTTGTTTTTCTCTTTTTCTACCTAAGAAGTAAATGCATATTTGCACGTGCCAATGATTGCTGGCACAGGTGCTCGTGAAATCGAAAAGGCGAAACTGCGTGAAGAGATTGCCGAACTGCAGACTGCAGTGATTGCCAAAGAGCAGAAATTGCGCGATCTGCAGGCAACAATAACAACATCTGGCCTGGACATTCAAGGTCCACCCGCACCAAAGATATACTATCCAAAATTAAACAACGATGACATTGCGAGTTATAGCCGGCAACTAATACTGCCTGACTTTGGCGTTCGCGGCCAACTGAAGCTAAAAAACAGTGCAGTACTAGTTGTTGGCATTGGCGGATTGGGCTGCCCAGCGGCACAATGTCTAGCTGGAGCGGGCTGTGGCTACTTAGGGCTTGTGGACTATGACGTGGTCGAACGAAGTAACCTGCACCGGCAGACACTTCACACGGTTGCTCGCTGTGGCATGTCGAAGGCGGAATCAGCGCGCATTGCATTGCTAGCTTTGAATCCTCATTGTCGAGTAACATGCTACACGAGTCTGCTGAACAGCTCTAATGCCATGGATATCATGCGTACCTACAACGTTATCCTGGACTGCAGTGACAATGTGGCGACACGTTATCTGCTCAACGATGCTTGTGTAATGCTGGGCAAACCCTTGGTCTCTGGCAGTGCCCTCAAACTCGATGGACAACTAACCGTGTACAATTACGGAGCACAAGGACCATGTTATCGCTGCATATATCCTGTTCCTCCACCGCCAGAGGCCGTGACCAATTGCGGCGATGGAGGCGTCTTGGGTGCAGTCACCAGCACAATTGGCTCCATGCAGGCTCTGGAGGCTATTAAGCTAATAGTAGGATTTGGCGATGTTCTTGCGGGACGACTGCTCATCTTTGACGGCAACAGTTGTCAGTTTCGCAACATAAGGATTAGAAACAAACGAGCCAATTGTCATGTCTGCTGTGACCAGCCGCTTATCACAGAACTGATCGACTACGAGCTCTTCTGTGGCATGAATGCCAATGACAAGGATAATCCCCTGCAGTTGCTCGAACCGGATGAGCGTATCAACGTGCAGGACTATCAAAAGTCTCTGCTGGATAAACAACATTTGCTTTTGGATGTCCGTGCCCCGGCAGAGTTTGAAATCTGTCAGTTGCCCAAAGCTATCAATGTGCCATTGTCACAGATTCTGGATGACAGCTACCTTCAACAGTTTGGCTCACAACTGCACAGCAAAGATGTAACCATTGTGGTTGTATGTCGGCGCGGCAACGATTCCCAAATTGCCGTGCAGCATATGAGGAACAGGTTTCCTAATCATTCCATACGAGATTTGGAAGGTGGATTACATGCCTGGACAAACCAAATTGACAAGGGTTTTCCTATTTACTGAATTGTAAACTTAAAACAACTTCATAGCTATTAATATTTGGTATAAATTCTGTTATTTTAATTTGGAAAAAAATGTCATATGATTAATTTTCCATTCTTTTTACACATACAAAAATAATCTTCGAAATTAAATTGTTTTTATTTTAGTTGAACTTAATGCGTACTTTTATTTAATATCTGTTAAAGAAATAGGAAACACATTTACATAAAAATAAAATAGGCACGTGCTTTAATTGTTTTAAAGACTATTTATACGCGCAGCTTAAATAACTTAAAAACCTCAAATTTCAAAAAAAAAAAATATGAATATAAAACTCATTACTGAACATTTAATGATAATGCAAGCAAACCCTAACAAACATGTCTGTACATGCATTCATAACATTTTCATACACATACATATATACACATACATATACATATATATATGAAGATGCGCAGTGCCGTTAAGAATGCCGGTGACACCTGATTAAAAGCCAGGTGTAAATTTTCACCACAAGGTTTATTTATAGGGATTTAAAATAAAAAAAATAGTTCAGAAAAAATTGTTTTTGATTTGCAAAAAAAAACAGTCGCTGTTAAATTATCGGCATCGAACATGCGAGTATATGTGCCACTGTGCGTGTGAATGTAGTAGACATAAAAGCAGCTGTGCTTGTTGGCGGACATCCAGAAGTCATTCAGCATCCAGAGAGCAAACAACTATAAATATAGGTAAGTAGTGGGAGTGTTGGGAGTGCAAGGAAATAAGCAACCAATACAAACAAAACTGCTGATAAGCGTAGAACAACTGGACTAAAATGAAGGGGCTATTGTTGCTGCCTTTGTTGCTTACGCTAGGCTTTGTGCTGTCGGTAAGTAGTGTTTTGTTAAAGGTATCTTTGAGTTCACATACTTATCAACTAAGTGTACTTTCAACTTTTAGTTACCTTATGGACTGGCCGATAGTAGTAGTAACACTTGCTCTGCATCTGTGCTGCAAGCGCGTCGCTTCTTTCAACAGGAGAACTCCAAGCTGCGTGAGCGATATCATGCTGAATATTCGGCTGCTTATGCGTACAACACCAATGTGACGGAGGAGAATCGTCGTGCCATGATTGCTGTGTATGCAGAGAGTGCGAAGGAAAACAAATTGTTGGCGGAGGCAGTCAAAGCCGGGGACTATGTGCAATCCGAGGATGCACAGATACGCAGGCAAGCGCGTATGTTGCAGGATCTAGGTGCAGATGCTCTCGATGCCAGCGATTATTTGGAACTCAAGAATGCCATCAGCCAAATGCAGTCGAATTATGCAACCACGACTGTATGCTCGTTTACAAATCGCAGCGATTGCTCACTAACCCTGGAACCTCACATTCAGGAGCGTCTTGCCAACAGTCGCAATCCTGCCGAGCTGGCCTGGTATTGGCGCGAATGGTATGACAAAGCTGGCACGCCCATGCGCGAGAACTTTGGCAAATATGTACGTTTGACTCGTAAGGCGTCGCAACTAAATAGTAAGTGATAAACTTTGATAACCCCATGAACTATTAACATATAAAAATTTAATTATAGACTATCGCTCCTATGCTGACTATTGGGTGCACTTCTATGAGGATGCTGATTTCGAGCGTCAATTGGATGCCACCTATAAAGCACTATTGCCGTTCTACAGGCAAATCCATGGCTATGTTCGGTATCGGTTGCGTGAGCATTATGGTCCCGATGTGGTGCCAGCTGAGGGCAATATACCGATGCATCTGTTAGGCAATATGTGGGCACAATCGTGGAATGATGTCATTGATCTGTTCACGCCGTATCCGGAGAAACCTTTCGTGGATGTCAAATCCGAAATGGAACGTCAGCAATATAGCATTCAGAAACTCTTTGAGCTGGGTGATCAATTCTTTCAATCTCTGGGCATGCGAGCCCTGCCACCAAGCTTCTGGAACGCAAGTATACTTCAGCGACCCGATGATCGCGAAGTCGTCTGCCATGCCTCAGCTTGGGATTTCTATCAAGATAGTGATGTGCGCATCAAGATGTGCACCGAGATAAACACCCATTATCTGTATGTGGTGCACCATGAGCTAGGACACATTCAATACTATCTGCAGTACGAGGAACAGCCAGCAGTTTTTCGTGGTGCACCTAATCCTGGTTTCCATGAGGCTGTTGGCGATGTCATTGCACTCTCAGTGATGTCCGCCAGGCATCTGAAGAGCATTGGACTTTCAAGCAACGGGCGCCTTGACGAGAAGAGTCGCATCAATGAGCTGTTCAAGCAAGCACTTTCTAAGATTGTATTCCTCCCCTTTGGCTATACCATGGACAAGTATCGCTATGCAGTCTTTCGCAACGAACTAGATGAATCGCAGTGGAATTGTGGCTTCTGGCAGATGCGCTCGGAGTTTGGTGGTGTGGAGCCACCATTGTTGCGCACCGACACGGACTTTGATCCTCCGGCCAAGTATCATATTGATGCGGATGTCGAATACTTGCGCTACTTTGCCGCGCACATATTCCAGTTTCAGTTCCACAAGGCGCTGTGCCGCATGGCCGGACAATATGTTCCGGATGATAGTCGCCAGACTTTGGACAATTGCGATATATTTGGCAGCAAGAAGGCGGGCGAGGCATTTAAAAAGTTTTTATCAGCCGGCAATTCCAGACATTGGAAGGAGGTGTTGGAAGAATTTACGGGCGAAACTGAAATGGATCCAGCTGCATTACTCGAATACTTTGATCCGCTCTATCAATGGCTCAAGATGGAAAACAGTCGCCTTGGTGTGCCCTTAGGCTGGAATGAAACTAACAGTAAGTCATCTATAATTATATAAGCCTTTATTTTCAAAAACAAAAATCGTTCTTTCAGAAATCCCCTCCAACTGCTGTGGCGTATTTAGTACTTAACTCAAGGAACATACATTTCTTGTCAAAATTTTTAATAACTCAAAAAAGAAGAAAATATTTTGCTACAATAGTTTAAGATGCCTGAAAGTAAAATATAAGTACATATAAAATTGTATATACAAAATTCTTTATACCAAAATGAACGTTCAAATATTTAATAATCAAACTGAATAACAACGGTTATAAATAGAAGAAAGACAAATCTATATTTAAATTGATATTTTTATTGTTTACGATTTATCATTTCTTCGTTCGTTAATAATTTTTCCATTACATGTTTCATTTTAACAATATTTTGGTTTTACTTTCCAGGTTTGATTAAAAAAAAAAATCGTCAATTTATTATTCAACAAATTGCTGTCCAATCTTTCACAAGCTTTTTGAAGTCGTTCCGTTTTATTTTACGTCTGTATATATTCGGTAATATTTTTGTAAACTTTTGATAAATGCTTGTTTTATACATAAGAGCGTATAAAAATTACAATATAGTAATGAAAAGTCTATTTGTGTACATGCTTATTATTTTGATTTTGATTGAACTCTTTTCGAACACAACTAAACAGATCAGTTTGCAATTGAAAAAAATAAATAATTATTCACGAATTCCAAAATTCAAATGTTATTAAATATAGTTTGAGTAACCTTTAGAAAATTCTATCCAATTTGTAAAAATGCGTCTGCTACAATTTTATTTCTATATTATTATTCTTCACTTTCACTTAAAGATATAATTGCAATGAACTAACATGTAAATAAGAAATGAGAAAATTTTTCAATGTTTTCTGCTCTATATGTTTATCTATATATAGAAAATCAACCCGTTTTTTCAGGTTTTATTAAAGTAATTATTTTTGGTGTTCTTTTTTTTAATGTTTTTAAGACTATTTAATGCGTAAGATTTGCATAAATAGTTTTCTGAAAATCTATCAATCGTTGTAATCATGCCCAGTATAGTATAGTTTAGTATATAGCTCAATAATATTTAATCTCTATCCTCATAAGCACCTAGATAATAAGAGTGGTATGTATTTTATTTTTGTTTAGAGATATGCTATTTTGATTTATTCTATTAGGGTCACTCGATTTCTGGGAAATAAATAAGAATGAAGATATTTAATGAATTGAATCTATTAAATACAAATACTTAAAATAAAAATAAAACTAAATAAGATGATCTAAAAAAGTAATGGGTAAGAGATAAACAGTAAATTAAGTACGAGTGTTTCTATGTTTTAACAGCTATGTTATCTACGTGTTAAACTACGAACAATGAACGAAACGCATTACATTTGTAGGTGTTTCTCATTAGAGAGGTACAACAAAATAATATGCATATGGGCTTTTGGATAGTTTTTTGTTTTAATTTGTTTAGACCAAGAGTTTAGTTTTGGTTAATACTAATGAGTGAATATGTTTGCTTATTTAATTTTTTCATTTTAGAGTAGGTTTCAAATAGTACAATTGATAATTTCCAAAAATAATTTTAAAGTTACTTTCATTGCAAATACATGTATCTAGATGTATGTAGAGATTTTTTTGTTAAGGTTTGCAACAACAAAAATGCGCCTAGGATTATTTTATTCGATGCAAAAGTTTTTTTGTTTTTTTTCCAAGCAGCAATTTGATTTGAATTTTTGTTTTACTTTTACGGGTTATATACAAATAGATTATATATATAAATATGCGATATATCATAGTTGCTTATTGAAGGATTTTATCCTTAACTATTTAAAGATTATTATTGAAAACAATTTCCACTTTCCGAAATTCTAATTGCTCAATTAATTAAACACACATTTATTTTTTGTAAAAAAAGACATCAAGAACGAAATTGGAACGAATGGCAAGCTTGGATGTATGTGTGGGATGATGATGACTTAAAGGATGTGTGTTTTTTTGCTGGCCACCAATAAAGTGTCTAAGTTACCGGTCAGCTCTGCCCTTAAATTGACTCCTGGATAAAATGTGCAATTGACCTTAAGTGAAATGTTTTTGTTGTGTTTGCTGTTATAGTATATCTACTATTTGTTTTCGTTGGAATTGCGTTCTTGAACTAAATATGTGTATAGAGGTGAATCCTATTTAGTCCAAGAACGGGTTTTGTCATACGGGCCTCGAATGCTGATTGGGATTTTGATGCAAGAGTTGCTGCTGCTGCTGCTGCGTGACACTGCTGATGCTGTGATTGCTGCTGCTGCTGCTAGCGCCGCCACCGCTGCCCTTGGGTCGCGAGGGTGGTGGCGGAGGCGGCGCGTGCCGCATGCGTTGTTGCAGTATACGCGGCAGCTGCGGATGCGCCTTATGCTGTGCCGGTGGCGCCGGGGGCATTGCCGATCGGTGATGATGATAATGAGGCAACTGTTGCTGCTGCTGTGGTTGTTGCTGCTGTTGCTGGTGATGATGATGCTTGCCCATGGACGATGCTGCCGATGATGACCCTGATGCACCCGATGCAGAGCTCGTCGAGGCATGCGATGTAGTTGATCCCGTGGCTAGTTTGGTAGGCAAACCACAACTTGTCGCTGGCGAAGATAACGCAGCTATTGCTGCCGGCGGTGCATTGAGTTTTGGTACAGCAACTGGCGCATAGGAGCCATCATCTTCATCGGACGACAGGGAGTTGGTGTCGGAAGGTGTGCGCGACCTGGATGGCGGCGAGAGGGCATCCTGCTCTTGTAGAAACACCCGAAAACCCTGTATGGACTCATTCAGCGCCCACAGCTGTGACAGCAGCGACAAATCTAACTGCCTCAATCCATACATCTCGCGACGCAATATTGCCAGCTGGTTATCGATTGTGCTGGAGGCATTACTACTACTGTTGGTGGGCGTGTGAAGTTGCAACTGCTGTTGCAGCTGCAGCTGATGTGCAGCAGCGTTGCCGCTTGCGCTATGTGTGGATGAGGCGCGACTGTGTACGCTTTCACGGTCGCTAAGCGATTCTTGTGTGGATGACAGGCTGCCATGTCGCCCGTGTCCATTGTAGTTGCGATTCCTTGCTGCTGCCGACGAGGTGGATGGCCCCAAATACAAATCACCAGTGGCAGCAGTGAGTGCGGCAACCGATGAGGAGGAAGGGTGCAGTTGTTGGTGCAACGGTGAGGATGTGTGTGAACGCACTTGCACCGATCCTTGGGAATGACTTTGTACATGGGTTGGTCCCATGGAGCTTGCAGCGGCGCTTAGACTTTTTGGCAGTGGTGGCAGACCAGCTAATATGTGTTGTTGTCTTTGATGTTGTTGTTGTTGCTCAGCGTTATCCATCGTTTTGAAGAAATTCGTTTTAATTTTTTTACTTCCAAAAAACTTTGCTTGTTTCTTGTTGGTAATCGTTATCGTTATCGTTGTTGCGGTTTTTTTTTCTAATATACTCTCAAGTTTTGCGTTTTTTTAGTGTATATTGAATTTCCAACTTTGGCGGCACATTGGGCACTGTTTGTTCAACGGTTGCAAGTTTAGCCACTTAACAATGCAATGCATGTGAAAGCAATGGGAGCAGACACCCCACACCAAAGGGCAATCGTCACCGGGCAGCGCACACTCGGGGCAGGTGCTCTCAAAGGACATGCGACAAATGCCACAATTCTCATCATTTGCTATCCAACGCCAAGATGCAACTCCCGTCCATGACTTGATTTTTACTTTCATTTTGCGCACATTTGCCTTATCAGTTATTTGATAATTCTAGTTGCAATTTTTATCCCAAAACGTTTTTTTTTTTGCGTTTTCGCCAAATGTAACACTATCGTACTTTTTCCGCAAATATATTGCTTTTTTCTCCTACTACCAGAAAATAGGTCGAACGTAGTGATGTGTTTTTCATTTTCTATCGCTGTCTTTCTCGATAACGTTTAACAGCTGTTGTGCTCGATAATATATAATACTCACTTGGCGCTGTTAATAACTCGTTAAGGCCATACGAATATATTTTAGGACATCGATAAAAATTAACAAATTTGATAGCACTGCTTACCAAAGACCCGCTCATATTAAATTTGTTTTTTTGAAATAACCAATTAGTTTATATGTTTGATTTAGTATATCAGCTTCGATTTGTTTGCATTAACATTTTTAACTTTAGCATATTTATGGAAAGTGAATTAACAAATGCTTAATTTGATTTTTAATCTTTTTTAGCAATTTCACATCAATCATTTCGACAGATATTCGTCAAACACTTTTCAATATTAAATTATCACGTTAAATATGTAAATGCCAATTGCATAAGAGACTCCTTTTGTATACCTGTCATGCAGCGCTGGACTCAGATGAAATACTACCATTACGCCACTTATCTCGATCAAATCTTATAACCTGAGTCGAAATCATTGCTGATTGAAGTTGTTGACGTCGCCGTAGTATCACGTTCAGTTAACCGACGAATGTTGAAGCTAACAAACGTGCGCGCGGAGCTTTTGTTTTCGTTTGTTTCCACGGTTTGATTTTGTTATAATTGGCACTGTTGTTAGTGTCACCAGTGTATAAATAAGAGAAAATTACATAGTGATATTGCTGTTTCCCCAAAAAAAGGGCCAAAAGTTTTGCACAAAGTGGTAATAATAGAAAAAACCGCATTAAAAATGTACAAGGTGGATGGAAACAGCGTTGAAAGTTCCTGTTATGTTCGTAGTGTGCGTGTCTGTGTGCGTGGAGCAAGGAGCTGATGAAAGCTTAATGTATATGTAGAAAAAAAAAAAGTGTAATGGAGAGTACGCGATTCCTCTTATGTTTTGAGAGAGTACCAGATAGAAACAAAAATACAAATAACAGTGCTTAAGAATCTATTGTTCGCTCTTCAAAATCACAGCACAAAAATATACATACAAATATACATAAAGCGAATGTTCATAAAATATATGCACTAAGCAATAATACGTTGTTGACCCTGAATGAGCGAGATTTTCCCCAGCTGCAAACAAAATACGATTCTGAAGTGAATGGAAATTTGCGAGAAAAAAGCCCGCTCGCCACCTCTTCGTGTATCCCTTCAAGTCTCTCCCAAGATCGCTTGTTGCACATGCGCTAAAAACGGTTTCAATTGCCAGGCAATTCTTCTCGAGAGTCTCTGTTCCGGTTTTGGTAATTTCTGCAAGATTCTTGAACTCTGTGAATTTGCCGACAGATGTGGGCATATGAAAGTGTATGTACTTACACACACAAACACATAAATATAAATGCACGTACTTACATTTATGTTTGTATGTAAATATCGTAAATATACTTTGATGCCTGCAAAAAATTAACAATAATTACGAATCAAACGCAAATTCGATTCGGAAATGTGCGATTTTATGTGGATTGTGTAGGGTATGTGTTTTTTGGCAATACAAGACGCTAATAGCACAACAAAATCAAAAATAATTATCAAACAAACAAATTCAGTTATTTTAAGAGGCAAAAGAGCGCTAAGTGCAAAAGTTTTGATACCAATAATACTACACACAAATTCATACATGTGTAACTGTAATTAGAAGTCGGTTGATATGAAATTTGTCAAACGACTTTCGAAATTAGCAGTTAAAAAACACAACACACCGCCATATCAAGCAGTGATTGTTAACAAGTAAGAAGGCTCTTGTCGGGAAATCCCGACTAGACGATACCCTAAACTCTATACTTAACGTGTACAGTCAGTGCTTGCACGTATGTGTGTGTGTCTACGCGCATACTGCATACTGTATACTCAACTTCAATGCTCCATATCTCCGGTGTTTCTCAACCGATTTTTATAAAAATGTTTAATATTAATTTTTCACAGATTTTCATTATTTTGCTTAATAATTCAAATGCCATCTCAAAGTTTTCCAAATTCAAGATTTTGTTGTTATCAATCCCATGAGTATATCGGAAACGGGATGAGTTATCGAAAACAAACTTGTACTGCCTAGGGATTAGGCGAGCTTAAGTTCCAAATCTGGAGTCTCTAGCTTTTATAATCTCTAAGATCGACGCGTTCATACATACGGACAGACAGCCAGACGGACGGACAGACGGACATGGCTATATCAACTCGGCTGTTGATACTGATCAAGAATATATATACTTAATACGGTCGGAGACGCTTCCTTCTGCCTGTTACCATACTTTTGCACAAAACCATTATACCCTTTTTACCCATTTTTAATGGTTTCAGGGTAAAGAAGACTTTTAATATTGTTGATAAGGCAATCGGTCGACACGTCAATCGCTCAATGTCTCAATTGTGGGTTTTAGCCTCCAAACGGATAGGCTATCTTTAGTGGGTCGTACAATGAAAACATAGTATATAAAAGTATATAAAGGCTTAGAAGCCAATCTGCCAAATTAGCCAACGCTGATAAAAAGAAAGTATTCGAGTAAATCATTTATTCATTCGATACACAATTGTGAATTACATTTAAAAATACTTTTTCTTGCTAATGACTCATTCGTATAATATTATTTCTTACATGCGTTCTCAGTTCGCCTTAAAAAACGCGGAACTGAGTTTAAGTACATACATGTTTATTATTTAATTGCACTGGAAATATATCGAGACAATGGCTATAAGTATTTTAACCAGACAGCTTATTAAATGCCATGGGAAATTAAATCTAGGAGGAAGTTCGTCTTAAAAGCATGATTGGGTTTTTTCTACGAAAGTTAAATAGCTTTTAAAGGGTGACTCTCTTTCGTATCTTGCGGAAAACCTGTTGAGCTTTATTGCTGGCAAAGACGCAAGTAGCGTTAAATGCTTTATTGTCTTCGCTTGTCGAATACTTGACAAACAATTCTCTCACGTATTTTGCTCGTGCGTAGACTTATTCTATCTCTGTCTGTCTCATCTCTATCTCTCTCTCTCAGTTAACTAGGTGTACCTGTTTGAGCTTCAAAATATTTTTTTTTATAGGCTCTAGTCGAGAAATCCCGACTAGACGATACCCTGATCCCTATACTTTACGTGTACAGTCAGTGCTTGCAAGTATGTGTGTACGCGCATACCGCATACTGCATACACAACTTCAATGTCCCATATCTCCGGCGTTTTTTAACCGATTTCAATCAAAATTTCACAGATTGTCATTATTTCGTTTGATAATTTAAATGCTATCTCAAAGTTTTCCGAATTCAATATTTTGTTGCTATCGATCCCATGTGTAAATCGAAAACGGGATGAGTTATCGAAAATCGAAAACAAACTTGTACTGTCTAGGAATAAGGCGAGCTTAAGTTCCAAATCTGAAGTCTGTAGCTATAATAGTCTCTGAGATCGACGCGTTCATAAATATGGACAGACGGACGGACAGACGGACGGACATGGCTATATCGACTCGGCTGTTGATGCTGATCAAGAATATATATACTTTATGAGGTCGGAGATGCTTCCTTCTGCCTGTTACATACTTTTGCACAAAACCATTATACCCTTTTTACCCATTTTTAATCTGTGAAATTTTTATTAAAATCGGTTGAGAAACACCGGAGATATGGAACCTTGAAGTTGAGTATGCAGTATGCAGTATGGTCGTACACACACGCACACATACTTGCAAGCACTGACTGTAAGCGTAAAGTATAGGGATCAGGGTATCGTCTAGTCGGGATTTCTCGACTAGAGCCTTCTTACTTATTTTGTTTGTATCATGACTTGGCTTAACTAAGCCGAGAATGTATCATTGAGGCCATTCAGGCCATAGTCAAGAAGGTGTCAATAACCGTTTGCACGTTCGATGTTCATGGCTCAAGTCTACAACCAGACCAACAACAAACACCCAGACGACAAGTGCACTGGCCCCGTTTTTGTTATTGTTTTTCTTTTATTTTGTTTTGGCTTTGACAGTTCAAAATCAAGTGGCTGTATTTTGTGCACTCGATCATATGATCAAGTTTTGAATGCAATCAAGTTTCGCCTTGTTTGACTTTGTTGGAAGCGAACCTGCCTGCCTGTCTGCCTATAGCTTTAAAATATAAGTCGCTTTAAACCTGCAATTAGTTTCAAGTTCATGTTCTTTGTAATTTGTAATTTGTTTTTTTGTTTTCTGTTGCTCTAGTGCATTTAAACAGATTTTATGCGTTTTGCGTTATATTTTAAAGTCAGTCAAGAAATCTTATTAAGTATTGTTGTCCGTTTTGCAAATATTTGTGTTAAATCTGTCAAAAGAAATTTTGCTTTGCATGCATTGTCATATGAATACTACATTTAAAGAGTTGCTTCTCCAAAAAAAAAACTTCAAGTCAAACTAGAGAAAAGCTGATTTTAAACAGGTTTATTACACAAATTTTACACAGCTCTGCTTACAAAAGTGGTTGTGTTGTTTTACATTATTACTACATTATCACTAGTTATTGCGAACTTTAGTTTTTCAGTTCTTGTAAATATTTCTTTCTTTTAGTAGCTTCTTTCAATAATTATAATAATAATTCTTTGGCGCATTGAAAGTTGATCTATAAATATCTGAACAATCAGATCTATGAAATCTTCGAATCAAATCTGTTAAATACTTCACTTAACGTGTTACTCTAAAGTCGTTTTATTTATGTTTCAGTCTACACGCGCTGTGATCTTTATGTATAGTTAGCTTTACAAATTAGTATATAGATTGTAATGGAGCACTCAAATATTTTGTAGTCGTGGCTCGTATTGCTCGAGTTGCATATTGTTTAACTTGTTAGCGTTTATTCGATTGCCTGGGAATATTAAAAATAAAACTAAACCACTAACACCAAAACATAACACTGTCTGAAGTGTGATCAATCAACAATGAAAGCAAAAAACATAAGCATATTAGGAAAAAAATTTGAATGATCTACGAAATTTTATAATAAATTATATTCACATAACGCTTGTCGGCGGCTTGTGTTTTAAAAAATAAAAATTTCCATTTTTATCGAATTGAATATCTTCGAACTTTTATAAAGTTTATAAAAAACCAGAGAAGTAATACCAATCATGTGTTTCAAGAGCTGCAAAAAGTTTAGCTTCTGCTCTTTGTGGTGAAAACGAATTCAGTTTATTATGAAGGTTTCGGTGATTTTTCAATGGGAGATTCTAGATAATTTTTTTTTATACGACTTTCATTAACGTTTTATAATATTGTCATAAAACTTGTTTTGTGTACAGCAAAATTAATGTGCATTCACATGGATATACACATGCGAACAAATATATGAATATATATTGGCTTGTAGTATGTGTAAGCGATAAATATATATGTAAATCAAAATGGAATAAGCAATAAAAGCGATTTTCGAAGTAACAGATTTTAATGCGTTAACAAAATATTCAAAAGAATATTCTTATTTTGAGCAAAAACAAAATCCTAGAAAGCTTTCGAACTGAAAGTTTAAAAGAGCGCCCTTGTCATAATTTATTGTGTATGGTTTATGTTTGTTCTGTACTCCATCGCCGCTATAAATCTATTATAGTATAATTTTGCACATACACCTACATGCATACAAACGTATGTAAGTATGTATGTATTTATGTATATTATCCACAGCGTCGCGTGATTTGGTTGGATGGCTCTGTGTTATGTATGAATATCGTGATTCGTGTGATTTTTGTTGGTTTTGTTGTCGTTTTTCGTTTCGTTTCTTTTTTTATTGTTTTTTTTTTTTCATTGTTGCTGTTTTAAATGCGCGGAAGTTATTTTAAAGAAACAAACTCGCTTCCAATACATATTTTTATTTCGTCGACGCTTTATTTATGTGATCGCAGTGGAAAAAACAAGAAACACGAAAAAAAAAAGTTCAAAGGCTAAAGTCAATCGTTTGGACTTGATATTCAAGTTGTAACATTGTGTTTGACTTTATAGTAAAACAGGAGTTATGACTGTTTATAATTGATTGATCATTTCGCAGAGATAGCATTTGAAGAATGTGAGTATATGAGTTAATTAAATAGTTGTTTGTTTCAATTAAATTTTAAAAGACAAAATAAATAAATTACCAGAATTGTATATATTGAAGGATATAAATGTGAGGTATATTCGACTTTTGAGTACTATTTAATTGCTCCTCCTCGATTGTTATATAAGAATGATTGTTTTAAATTCGCTGCACGCACAAACGTTTGTAAAACGTCAGTGAATTGCATGACGAATACATTAAGTCTCCAATGACCACAAATGTGACTACAATTCGTGACAGACAACAGTAACAAAAACAACAATGAAAAACACACTGATTGACATTCAATTATTGCAAGCTCGATTTCGTTTTCGAATTCGGTATGGATCTGTGCTTGAAATTGGGCTTTAATAAGTATGGAACGCTTTTCAATTGAATGCCCGTTTCTTTGGGTACATAGAAAATACTCCTGTTTGTCTCTCTCTCTCTTTCTCTCTTTTGGTTTTCGTTAACAACTGCTAATGAACTTGGGAGAGGATGGTAGCTGTGTGTGTGTGTGTGTGTTTTTGGCGCTTTTACGGCACGTAACTCACATGACTGCTAAGCTTTGAACTGTAACTCGTTTGCAACGATCGAGACGACAAGATGAACAGCTGCAGCAACTTAAATAAGAAAAAGCTCGTCTTGTGGATCATTTATGTTGTATTTAATAGCTGATATTTAACTTAGAGTCAAGTATTTCTGTTAGTTTTTTTTCCCCCTTATTGACATTTCACACCTTGAAATCTTGAAAATCTTTTTTACATCTACAGTCTGAGATAACGAACGTGTTTTTGTGTATTTGTTTACCCTAACGGTCTTTTAAGATAAAACCAAACAATTTAAAAACATTTTTTTTTTATCTTGCTCTTATTTTAGTTTTCATAAATCTTAAATTGTATACCTTAAAAAAGAAACAAGAACTAAAAACAAATATTATGATTCTTATGTTTTGTCCACATTTCTCCTTAAGAAAATGAAACAGAATATCATATAGTCGTTGTTTACCTCACTTAAACCTGTTCATCATTACAGTTTGTTGATTGTCTAATTGTCACATGCTTGCATTGTTTGTTTGTATATATTTTTTCTAATCGAGCGTAAGATTATTTATTTCATTTTTTGCTTGAATGCCTCCGTCATTAAAATTCAATTTGCTTATCACACACTGTTTGTATTGTTGTAATTAATAGGCATAATAAAAATTTTTCAAAAAGTTCTAATAATTAAAATCAATAAACTTCACAATTTCACAGATTGTCATTGTTTTGTGTAATGTTTCAAACGCCGTCTCAAAGTTTTCCAAATTCAAGATTTTATTGTTATCGACTATATATACATATATATGGAGTCTCTAGCTCATATAGTCTCTGAGATCGACGCGTTCATACAAACGGACGGACAGCCGGACGGACAGACGGAGGGACAGACGAACGGACAGATGGGCATGGCTATATCGACTCGGCTTGATGCTGAGATAGAAAATATATATTTTATGGGTCAGGTCACAGAACCTTTTTTCTGCCTAGTACATACTTTTGCCCAAACCCATTATACCAGTTTTACCCATTTTTAATGGGTTCAGCGTAAAAAAGGGCAAAAGGATTACAAATTAGAAGTTTTTCCAAATAGCATAAAACACTTTGATGACATACTTTTAGGCAGATGGTATATTCTTGCATATTCAATTTCGAATAAAAGGATAAAATCAGCCTATAAGGAGTTTTAGAACTTGAAAAATGCCCAAAAATAAGGCTAAAGAAAGCCAAAAGTGCCTAAAAATGTGTAACGGAATTTTTACAAAAAATTTGTCTCAACTTAAATCATTGCATACGGCATAGGAGGTATATAAAAGATAAGTTAAACTAAAAATAAACATTGAGTTTTGGAATTAAATTCGTTTAAAATATGGAATCTGATTGAATAAGAAATCCAATAAGCATTAACATTTATCTCAACATTGATAATCTATTATAGTCTATGTAGCAATTAAAACCTGGGAAGACCGCGAGCCTAGAAGCAGCGAGCGCATTACATTATCAATGATCATGATTCAGCACAACCTGTGCTGAGAATGTGGCCCAATTCACAAAATCTTTGGCCGGTCTGCTTATCGCTTTTAAGTGCTAAGTAAACCGATTGTTATCGCAGACATTGCTTGAGAGTATGTGTTCAACGTTCATACAGATACATATATATGAGTGTGCACTTATACATAAGCTTACAAAGTTTAAATTTTCACCAACACTCAGCAAAGCAGAGTTACTAATTTACTGCGTGTACAGTGGTATTATTTCATTGGTTTATTCATTATGTCATAAGTAAACAGAAATTTGGAAATTTTCTGTTATGAGCCCTATACCATAGCTCTTTGACATTATTTAACAGACTAAAAATTTAAATAAGTTGACTATTCAATCATTTTTTTTTTTTACCAATTTTTGCGTCACCGTGCAAAGCAGAGAGCACGTTTTGTTATTGCTTTTTTTGGGCAAAGTAGTAGAGTAATTGCGCGTGCAAGCTTTGAAGCACCATTCACACTTGCTCTCTCTCTCACTAACGTTTTAGTTTGTGCGCTCAATCGATCAGACTGTGTTCTCTGAAAACTCGCGCTGACGACTCGGAGTTGGGCTTTTGACTTGTGTGCATGTGGTTATCGGATGAGTTAGAGCAGTGGCGGTCATACGACAGAAAACAAAGCTCCCCTTCCATTGCAAACTTTATTGAGCAAGTCGTAGTTAGGCACACAAACAAACACATAAACACGTCACAGGTGCGACATTAAAAAACTCCACGCTCTCTCTCTCTATCGCTCTTTCGCATGCTCTTTATCTGACACCTTCCAAAAGAGCGAGGCCAGAGAGAGCTAGGTGGCATCACGCTATCTGGGAGATACGTTCGGACATACTAACCACTTCAGTTGCCGATAAAACGTCAAGCTGCTTCCACGTTCTACGCTGCGTCACAGAAAAAACAACTGTTTTTCGGACGAGTCACACGCATTCCACGACAGTACATTAATGTAATTTTCTTTGCTATTTTTTTTAATGCCGCACAATAGCAGCAAAAATATTAAGCTAATCAAAGCAAAACCACATTCCAAAAAAGGGATTTTATTTCGACTGAAGCTTTCACACACGTCTCTCTGACGGGCCTCTAAAATGTGCCGCTGTTTTCAAAAGTAAGCAAATGTCAAAATACATACATACATTTCTTTTATATTTGACTTTGGCTGCTAACACTTAAATTCTTTCCCTGCCTCTCGTTTCGCGTACACCATATAGCTGCTTGGAAGATTTATACTGGAACTGCATAGAGGAACGCTTTTGCTATGATGAATCGATCGGTAAGTTTTGAATTTACATTTATGTCCAACCTTTGCTGTTTCACTCTCAATTTGGCCTCTCGTCTTTTTGGTTGGACAGTTGACGGCTAGCCGGTGCATGTTTACCTACGTGTTTTCACATATATACACGACTACAAATGTATGTATGAATGTGTGCGCGTATTTCGTATTTTGAGCCATAATATTATGCGACGCGTTTGTCGACAATGTAGATCTTGAACACAAACACACATACACAATGCGCCTTGGGGAAAACGTGATTGGCATTTAAAAGTGTGCGCAGAAAAAAACCAACAAAATGTATGATCAAAATCATAATAAGTGAATAGAATGGAATGGGGATGACAAGAAATCAAAGCAAGATTTAATGACGTGCGCAAAAAATGAAAGAAGATAGCAGATAAATATGGAGAGGGGAAATGTTATACTCAAGGCTAGGCCTGAGGATTTGCAATGCATATACAAATATTCTTTATACAGTTATTTATTACTTTACTTAAGTCAACAGCAACTAAACGAATCCGTCACAAATTGTGATTAAACAGTTGTTAAAAAGGAGAAGTAAAAAAGCAAAAAAGAGAAAGAGAGAGAGAGAAACAGAGATAATTGAGAGCTTTGAACTAAACATGTCTGAGAGTTACATCAGAACTTATCTCACAATGTTTATTTACATTTGCTTACAGCCAACTACAATGCCGATGATGATGAGGAATATTTGGCATCGCAGAAGAATGGAAGTATTATTGGACGCATTCAACCCGCGGTTGCAGACAATAATAATCTGTTGACCGTGCCACAACCCATTTGCGATCAGCCAATGGGTCACAGCAGCAGCTCGATCCCAATGAGGTACTAATTTCTTGAGTAAATCTAGTTAGTTTCTCAATTCGTCAATGCTGTCAGTCGGCCAGCGTTCATTCATTTAGCTTGCTTGCTTGCGTATCTGATTAACTACTGCTCACTGATTAAATGACAATGGCAATATTTGCATTTTGCATTTTGCATTCGCATCAATTTACGGATTGTGTAAAAAATGTTTATGTATTTAATATCTGATGATCTATTTTCGGACAGTGCCAAGATACATGAAGAGGACTATCGGCGCGTGACGCAGACAAATGTGCCAATGCTGGGACCAGAGACACTAGCAGTCTTTGCCAATTCGCAGATCTTCCAGGATCATCAGCCGACGAAACTGAATCGCATTAGTACCAAGACATATTTGGCTGGCGTTCACTCCCCGAACAAGGAAATGCCAACAACGCCGCGTCTGAGCGAACAGGCGCGTTTGTTGCAACGCCTGGAAGGTAATGATGGTCATGCCCACATTGTTATGGGCATGGGCGGTGGGGCAAGTGGCAAGAACAGTGGTAAGAGCACACGGAGCAGTAGCATTGTCTCTGCCGGTGTGCCCAAGGTCAAGTTCTATCTTAGCTAAGTCTGGATTCCAAATTATATATTGGTGGATATTCTTTCTTATACTATTTGCAGTATTTGTGCCAAAGATACTTAATTACATACACAAGAGACACACACACATACATATGTATATATATATATATATATATATATATTTAGAGATATAGATAATATAAACTTGGTAACAAACAGCACAAAATGTGACTTAATTATTATTAATTAGACATAAGTACAAATATATACCTATCTGATAACTCCAGACCAGTTAAGAGTGAGAAACGACAAGTTGACGATATATATATATATATATATATATGTTTATACAATACTAATAATATATTATTATGTTTATCAACAGTTTAGAATTTAGTATTATTACTCTACTATTACAATCGTAAGCACATAGCGCTACCTTATAAGTCAATATAATATAATAGTATTACGTCATGGACCTTGTAATTTTGAATGGTAAACCTAGTAAACAAACATATTGTCGATCAACAATGTATTGGAATTAATGAAAAACCTTAAACGTAATCACAGAAAAAGAAAACCTTTACACATGCATTATTTTCTACACCTCATATGTCCTACACCAATATTTTACTCCTCATGTGTTCCTTAAGGGAATCTATTTAAGGGAAGTATCTGGATTGTTGTCAAAAACTTTATTCGTTATTTATTGGCTTCACTTTGTTTTAACTCAAGAGTTGCAAATATTTGACTTTGAAATTGGAAATTGTGGAATCTTTTTTTGTTTAAAACATTTGATTGTCAAGCCCCCAAAACAGCAGCAAAAAAATTTTTTTTTAAACAAGGAAATGTTAATGGAATTTATCGCAAATGATCACAGCGATAATTATCAAGTTTTTAAGCTTCAATAAAAAAACAAACCTGTTTCCTTAATATTTATTTATTTAAGGTAAGGTAAGGTACAATTTTATGCTTTTTACGCATGTGCGAAAATGATTTCATCAGTTTTTGTTGGCAAATTAAGTGACAAATAGTTAATTGAAAAATCTGTACTAGATACACTCGAGTTCAATTGAAAGCAAAGCTAAGTAAAACCTCATTCAAGGTGTTCATTTCTTTTGGCCTGCTTACCAAAACAGATAATGTTAACTTAACTATAATTGTGTGTGTTCCTATCCTATCAACAACTCTTTGTACGAGTATAGAGCGTAAATCAGTTCTCTGAATTTTGCTTTGGTTTTATTTTGCTTGCAACACTGATAACTAAGCAATAAAACTGGTGTGCTGATAACGTTATAGGAATTCTTTTACTTTATTTATTCTTCTTCTCTTTCGCATTCCCTTAATGGCAAAAAAAAAAAACAAAAACAAAAAAACAACATAATATGCACATTTATGTTTATAGATTTTCTTTATGAGCTTTAATTATGTTAAACATCTTTTGTGATTGTTGACTGTGGCATAAAAGTCGACTTTTATATATTGACTAAAAATAATTAATTGTTAATAATTGGAATGCAGTAAGAAAAGATTGCATGATTGGATTTATATACATTTTAAAACGTTTATTCTTGGATTCATGAATTCTTTGCCACTGATTTAAAGTTAAGTTTATTTCTTTAAAGTTAAATAAAGATTCAAAAATATGTTTATAAATGACATACACTATAGTAGTTGTCAATAATAGAAATCGGTTCTGCGAACTGAAAACATTAACATATCCAAACAATTCTAATTCAAAATCACACAGGCAATTTGTTTATGCCATTTCCGTTTCATATCATACTCAGTTTATATCCATATTTGCATTTTTGTTCTCACCCTCAAAAAATTCCTAATCAACAATATTTACAGCACAATTTCAAAGACAGATTTGAATTTTTGGCAAGCAGCAATGTTTTTATTTACTCTGAATCGAATCTTAGCGATCGAACGATAAACACAAAACTTTTTTGAGAATCTCAAAAGTACCTCTACCTCGTCTCTCCTATGGCGTTTTATTGAATCTCTTTAGAGCACGTGATATGTTTTTGTTTTTGCCAACAAATGAATCAAAATCGCAGTGATCAAGTTTTATCAAGAAGAACTTTGTTTACTTTACAACATTTGTTTACTGCAATTAAATATTGTAAACCTGTAGGATTGTAATTACCATTTTAGAATACAATGCGTATGCGAAATTTGTTTTTGTATAAGCATCGATTTCAAATTAAGTGCTCATAAAACAGCGAAACGTGATCGCCGTCATAAAACAATTAAGAAATGCAACCATAGAAGTCAAAGTACAGTACAAAAATCATTAATTTATGGACATATACTAATTCTCTACTTCTCTCAAACGAACTTTAGACATATATCAAAAGTGTTAAAAAAACACTCGTCACAATGGTAGTGTGTACGCTGCTAACATCATTCATTTATTGATTTATATGGCAACCAATAACTCAATGTGACGTTAAAAAAACTCAAAGTCACAACGACTTTTCCATTTGTTAGTATGCTCATAAAAACATCATGCATTATTATCAGATTAAATTACTCAATTTAGCTCGCAAATTTTCGAACCGATTACTCACTCACCATCATCAGCAAATGTAAATAAAAATCTATTTAAAAATAACCTTACAATAAATCGATGGGAAAAGCTTGTGAAGTTCAAAACTTTGAACTAAAGGGCATTTTCAGAAATCACGCACTTTAATGTTATACGCGCTTAGGTAGAAAGTATAAACTATAAAAAATTAAATTGTAATAATAGTGTTGGTAATATTTAATTTTAAGCTTTCAATAGCTTTCAATATATAGGTTAAGAGCATAAATTGTTTTTAAATACTGAAACGTTTCAGACATTTAAAATTGCAAAAAATCCCTATATTAAATAAAAGCCGTACAAAAATATAATTAAATGTAGCTGATATTTATCTAATTGATATTGAAAGAATATCTTAAGAAATCATTTTAATTTTTCCATTTATTAAGAAAATGATTTTAATATTATTATTATTACTTGGCTAGAGTTTTACGTATGCGGATGTATGTTTATCTAAATATATTAAATTTAACACTTTGGCGTATTGCATTTATAAAATTACGATACATTTTAATCGAAAAACAGAACAGACAATAATTATTAAGTTATTCAATACTTGAAAATTTATTTTTCGACTTTTTGGGTATAGTGGACTTTTCTTTTTTAATTATGTTAGAAATTCCTTATCTGAACTTTGCTTAAGTTGAAACTAGTCTTGGGTTGGTAAATAAATAAATTCTAATATAATATTTACTACTTACAGCTGGTCTTCAGAATGATTCCACTGACTCAACAAAAACTGGAGCAACCGGAGCTGGGACGGAAACTGGAACTGGCACTGGAACATCCGAAAAACGCATTACATTCACATTGGCCTCGTCGGACTCATCACCGGAGGGCAGTCAAACATTGACACCGAAGAAATTCGAACCCATTGCCGAAGAGGACAAAGAGGATGAAAAGGATATGGTGGATGAGGTGATATTGCGACCACATCTCATCGATCGTTTTCCACATCTGTTGACCAGTGTTGGCGGACTCTTGACGACACCCAAGCGAACCCTTCGCTCCGCCAAGAGTGTGCCACACATGAATGTGGCAGGCAGTGAGACGGACATCTTTGCGATAACAGGAACCGGTAGTCAGATAAGTATGACGCCCGAGGTACCATCCATATCGTTTAGTAATCTGCCCAAGAACTATGAGGATACACCGACCATAGAGAAATATCGCGTCTCCCAGAGTCTCTACTCCATACAGAATGCAAATGCAGCTCGTGCCTCCCGCGATGATTACTCCATGCCCCGTTATTTCCGTCAATCCAATCGCCTGATGTATCAGAGCAGCGATATTCTGCCCGGCTCCACGTCACTCGCCTCTATTTCCACATCAGTCGCTTCGTCATCCACTTCGTCCAAGGATGATATGCGCCGTCCCGAGCAGGCCAAGAGCAAGCGCCTTCAAATGCTTCGTGGTAATCTGCCTCCACTTCTTATCCACTCCGTTTCCTTCAAGCGCAATCGAGATGAAAGCAAACAAGTCGATTAACTTCGTTTTTATACCCTGATCCCATTAAAAATGAGAAAAAAGGGTATAATGGTTTTGTGCAAAAGTATGTAACAGGCAGAAGGAAGCATCTCCGACCCCATAAAGTATATATGTTCATAATCAGCATCAAAACCCGAGTCGATATAGCCATGTCTGTCTGTCCGTCTGTCCGTCCGTCCGTCTGTATGTATGAACGCGTCGATCTCAGAGACTATAAGAGCTACAGACTCCAGATTTCGAACTTAAGCTCGCCTAATCCCTATGCAGTACAAGTTTGTACTTTCGATTTTCGATAACTCTTCCCGTTTTTGACATACACATGGGATTGATAACAAAATATTGAATTTGGAAAATTTGGCGTTTGATACATTTAACAAAATAATGAAATCTGTGAAATTTTTATTAAAATCGGTTAAGAAACACCGGAGATATTCAAGTTGTGTTTGCAGTATGCGCGTACACACATAAACACATACTTGCAAGCACTGACTGTACGCGTAAAGTTTAGGGATCAGGGTATCGTCTAGTTGGGATTTCTCGACTAAAGCCTTCTTACTTGTTTCATATATATATACAAATATATTCGTAATACTTTTACAGTGTTTGTTTGTGTAAGGTTAATTTTACTTAATTCTTTTTATACCCTGATCCCATTAAAAATGGGAAAAAAGGGTATTATGTTTTTGTGGAAGTATGTAACAGGCAGAAGGAAGCATCTCCGACCTTATAAAGTATACATATTCTTTATCAGCATCAACAGTCGAGTCGATATAGCCATGTCCGTCTGTCCGTCTGTCCGTATGTATGAGCAAGCCGATCTAAGAGACTATAAGAGCTAGAGACTCCAGATTTGGAACTTAAGCTCGCCTAATCCCTAGGCAGTACAAGTTTGTTTTCGATTTTCGATAACTCATCCCGTTTCCGATATACACATGGGATCGATAACAACAAAATCTTGAATTTTGAAAATTTTGAGATAGCGTTTGAAATATTTGAAAATAATGACAATCTGTGAAATTTTTATTAAAATCGGTTAAGAAACACCGGAGATATGGGACATTGAAGTTTTCTATGCAGTATGTAGTATGCGCGTACACACATACTTGCAAGCACTGACTGTACGCGTAAAGTAAAGGGATCAGGGTATCGTCTAGTCGGGATTTCTCGACTAGAGCCTTCTTACTTGTTATTGTGTGTCTTTAGTATTTGTTTGAATGTGTGCACTCAGAGATGAACAAGAAGTTTAAGTAAATTCGGTCATAGTTTAAAAGATAAAAGAACAAGGTTCAAATTCAAAGTCATTAAAAAGTTAACAAATTAACCTATCTTAACCTATCTTAACTTAACTCTTAAAATTTAACTTAATTCGCCTTAATGTATAACTTTTTCTCGGAGTGTACGCATGTATTTAATAATGTTTATGCGACCGTATTTGTATGTATTTATTTATTATTTTTGTATACAATTCTTGTTTTGTATTGTTTATTGTATTGTATACTTAGTTTAAACACACACACAACTGATATTCGTAACAATATATAGATGAACGCAAATGCTTGCACAACCTTATTACGTTTATTAATAAGGGCAATGTTTAAATAAAGTAAGTTTTTTCTCAAGAGAGATTTGTTTATTGTGATATATAGTTAAAAAAATGTAAAAAAAATACAAAGAGAATAGAGATTCTTTGTGGATTTGTAGGATATCTGACATCTGATATATCACTAGCTTAAAATGAATCATACTTTTATTAATAAATAAGAAAAAGCTTATATCAGTTGATGCGGTCATTGAAACAATGCCACAGTGTTAAATTAAGCTTATAGTGAGAAATTGTTTGTGGCTTTAAATACTCGTAATAAAATTTAAATCATAATCAATATTAACTTCAGAGTGAACGGACACAAATATCAATCAAACACAAACTAAAATGTTACGGTCTATATTTAAAAGTATTCTAATTTTTCAACTGCTAAGAAACTTCTCTACGTCATGGGCTCGCATTGAAGGTAAGTTTAAAAATAACAGTGTATCTATAAGGTAAACTACACCTAATACAAATATAGTTATTTAAAAAACAGGACCCAAAATGGATATTAAGCTAAGCATTGGTATACCCGAACAATACAATCCAGATCGAACGTTTGAGAAATTTGGTTTTGGTACCACGTATTACCATATATCGCAGCAATACGTGACTTGGTATGAGGCTCTACATGGTTGCCATAGCATTGGCGGACATTTGATAAGCCTAAACGAAATCCAAACACTTTACAATATTAGTAGTCTTGTTAAAAATGGAACAAGTCCTATTAATTTTTGGGTGGATCTTAATGATCTTGGCAAGGAAGGTCAATACGTTTCCATGTCGAGTGGCTTGATACCAACATTTGTAGATTGGTGTGAAAATCGAGCACCAATAACACCCAACGAAACTGAAAACTGTGTCAACATTGAAAATACGAACACATTAAAGCCGTGCATGAAATCCGTATCTTGCAATTTTTTAAGAAAATTTATTTGTCAGTCGCACAAGCCAATAACAATTTCAATAGCTGTTTGGTAAATACTTGTTTAAAAAAACTGAAAATGTTTACCTTATTATTAATTTTATTATTTTCGGAAATATAAAAACAATTTGTGTTGCAATATTATATTAATAAGTAAATTTCACCGTGTAAATAGTGCTTAACAATTTATCAAATTTGTATATCTAAAAAAAAAGAACATACTTCTTTTCAATGCCTGTTTATTGCATATTGCATTTATGTATGTTTAAATTTACTTAGAACGCTTTAAATTAGCGTTCGGGGACACCTGGGTAACTTTCCAAAAATTGTTTAAAAATGCTATTTTTGAGGGTAAAAATGAAACTTTTGTATACGGTCTATGCCGTATGCAACGATTTTATTTAAAACGAATTCTTGTAAAAACTGCCGTTACTTATTTCAAGCATTTTTGCCATTTTCAGCTGTTTTTAGCTTTTTGTTAGCCTTTTTAGTTATAAAAGTATGCAATTGTTCTAGTTTAAAAATGTAGCACACTTTCGCGCGAGACTTGTTTAGGCCTTTGGCTTTTTTCAAATTTTTTTCAGCAATATAAAAGTATGTATACGCCACATTATTTTTGGAGGTTAATTTAGCCAATGCATAAACCTTATTTGTTTCCATACAACAGCGTTCGGGGAACCATGGTAAATTTTTTGACAATAGTTTGCAGACATCGAAAAAGTTTCGGAAAACCGAAAAAGAGAACTGCAAGAAAGGATAAGGATTTGAAACAAATTAGGACAATAATAATAATTTAAGTATAATTTTATATCGATCTTAAATAGCCTTTTATTAAGTATTAACTTTATAGATTTTCCAAAGCCCATGATAAGAAAATGGTTCACAAAAAACTTTTGATTTGGCATGAAAAATATAAAGTTGCCTAAAAATGCTAATCCAACTAAAATACGAGGAAATAATAATAATAAATCTAATAAGTATTAGCATAAGTATGAACTAAAACTCAGAACGAATCGTTGTTAAAACAGTTACTAATGAGAAGCGTCACATATCTAAATACAAAACAAAAAAATAAATTTAAAAGAAGCTTTTAATTTGTTTTATTGAACTCATTGGCCTGTTCTCTGTTCGCAAACGTCTAGTCTGCTGCGATATGTGGTCCGTCGTTAAATCGAGTCGATTAAATTAAATATATGTGCACGTTAACCTAATGCGTAGGTTTAAATACATATAATTGTAAATTTCAATGTAGAAATGTCTGGTAGTCAGTCAGCTAGCCAAATATGTGTTAAATGGAAAATCGTTTAACGTTTACGATAAGCAATTTAATAAATTCAATTTTTTTCCATTAGTAAATGAATTTAATTGACCTCGACTGTTTGTTATTGAGTTTAGTGTACTTTTATAGTTAATATAAAGATTTGTAATTTGTGATCTTGAATTGAAAAGTCTTTCACTAATGAGTTATACAGAATATTAAATAAAGCATAATTTGATGGAAAATTTTGAAGCTTTAATGTATGTACGAATTAAATTTAAGTGAATTTTTTGAATGACTTGAAACAACAAATAAAATTCTGACTGACGTCGTAAATAAAAACAATAAACAACAAGATGAAAATCTTTTTATACCCTGATCCCATTAAAAATGGGAAAAAGGGTATAATGAAGTTGTGCAAAAGTATGTAACGGGCAGAAGGAAGCTTCTCCGACCCCATAAGGTATATATACTCTTGATCAGCATCAACAGCCGAGTCGACATAGCCATGTCCGTCTGTCCGTCCGTCTGTCCGTCCGTCTGTCTGTCCGTATGTATGAGCCAACCGATCTCAGAGACTATAAGAGCTAGAGACTCCAGATTTGAAACTTAAACTGGCCTAATCCCTAGGCAGTACAAGTTTGTTTTCGATTTTCGATAACTCATCCCGTTTTCGATATACACATGTGATCGATAATAACAAAATCTTAAATTTTGAAAACTTTGAGATAGCATTTGAAATAATGAACAAAATAATGACAATCTGTGAAACTTTCATTAAAACCGGTTAAGAAACACCGGAGATATGGGGCATTGAAGTTGTGTATGCATTATGCGCGTAGACACACACACACATACTGTACTGTAGCACTGACTGTACGCGTAAAGTATAGGGATCAGGGTATCGTCTAGTCGGGATTTCTCGACTAGAGCCTTCTTACTTGTTCATTTTAAATAGTTTGCATTAAGAATATATATATTTTTTCAATATATTTTTAAAATGTTTTTTTTTTAACTATTTAATTTCAAACCTTTTTTATTGGCTAGTACACAATTCAAATACTGACCATTCTGACCAGCGTTAACGTGGTCTAACACAGATTTACCACTAATCTGGCAATCAAAACAAGTTAAATGAAACTTTGCACATTCGTTCAGTGACGCAAGTTTGTATATGTACATATACATATATGTTCATTTGTAAATGCATCATAACAGCTGGCCTGAGGTTCAACGAGTAATGCCCCTGACGTAGGCAAAAAGCGCCCATTTGTGCTCACCTTTAAGTAACCGTGAAAAGCCTTTAAAGCTCCAGATTGTTCACAGGCAAGCTACTTTTCTACGTGCGATTATCAGTTGCTGCGTGTTGTGCATCAATTCCCAAGGGCAACTGGTCGTATGCGCGATTTAAATCAATATTAATTTGCCAATATTTCAGATAGCAAATGACACCAGCCCAAAAATCTGACTCCGTGGTACTTCCGATCGGCGGTAATTGATAATGCGATTAATCCGACTAAACGAATAAATTTCTTATGTTAACACAAATACACACACACACTCAGACTTCTGTTTTAGGTTTTTGGTGTAAATTTCCGAACACTCAAATTGAATTTAAAGTCAGCGCCTGCCTGACTAACCAAGCGGCAATGTTATCAGTTATCAGCACTCGGGCCACTGCCTGGCCACTCGCTGCCTATGCACTAAATTCACACAGCCGGCAGGCGGCCCTCCATCGCTAATCACATCAACGGCTCATGTGCCAGCCGTGTATCGCACGAGATTTTTCCCTCAGAATAATTGCAAATATCATAGAAATAAACAAAAGCTATGGCAAAATTTTGCTTAAAAAAAGGACTTAAATATTTTTATATGATTTTTAAATAGATTCAAATAAAATGAATAAATTTCCTTAAATCAATAAATTTTTTAGCTGAAACATTTGCTCAGGTTTTTAACATCGATATGTATATTGGTGTTGGAAAGCTTAAAAAATTTCATTTACTCCTATAACTCCATCGAGAAAATTTACCTAAACTCGCATAGTTTTCAGCGCTGTCAGTATAAATATCAAAAAATATTTTATTTTTCTTATAAATGCAATTTGTAAATCGTTGGAAAATACTGGAATCAAGTACAGGTAGTGTTTTGTATGTGTACTAGCACTGGTAGTGCTGCTTTCGTTCTGCTCTTACTGGCACGGTTATCGTCGCAATCAAGGTCAAGGCTTAGGCAAAAAAGCACTCCCCGTCTGCTGTTGCCAGCACAATCCTAATCAGCGACGCCGGCCGATCACGCGTCTTTGTATGTTTATTTATGTTTGTTTTGGTTTTTATAAATAGCCAAACTGTGTTCCCATGCAGACCCAGCGTTAAGTCATTATCAAAAGATAGAAAACTCTATGCAACTGATAAAACGTTGGTCGTATTTGAAATAACCATGCATTTATATTTAGTGTTTTTGATTGTCTTTCTTTAATTCTGCAATACAATGATTAAAATATTACAATAAATTCAATAAATAAATTCAATTAAAAATGGGTAAAAAGGGTATAATGGTTTTGTGCAACAGTATGTAACAGGCAGAAGGATTCTTGACAGCCGAGTCGATATAGCCATGTCCGTCAGTCCGTCCATCTGTATGTTTATATGTATGAACGCGTCGATCTCAGAGACTATAAGAGCTAGAGACTCCAGACTTGGAACTTAAGCTCGCCTAATCCCTAGGCAGTATAAGTTTGTTTTAGATTTACGATAACTCTGGGATCGATAACAACAAAATCTTGAATTTGGAAAACTTTGAGACGGCGTTTCAAACGTCAATTAAAAAACAAGTAACAAGGCTCTAGTCGAGAAATCCCGACTAGACGATACCCTGATCCCTATACTTTACGCGTACAGTCAGTGCTTGCAAGTATGTGTGCGTGTGTGTACGACCATACTGCATACTGCATACTGTAAATAATTAAAATATAATAATTAAAATGCCATATAAAGTTTTTTCAAATTCAAGATTTTATTGTTATCGATCACATGTGTATATCGGATATATCGGGATGAGTTATCAAAAATCGAAAACAAACTTGTACTGCCTATGAATTAGGCGAGCTTAAGTTCCAAATTTGGAGTCTCTAGCTCTTATAGTCTCTGAGATCGACGCGTTCATACATACAGACGAACAGACGGACATGGCTATATCGACTCGACTGTTGATGCTGATAAAGAATATATATACTTTATGGGGTCGGAGATGCTTCCTTCTGCCTGTTTCATACTTTTGCACAACTTCATGATACCCTTTTTTCCCTATTTTTAATGGGATCAGGGTATAATAATGACATTCTGTGAAATTTTTATTTAGATCGGTTAAGAAACACCGGAGATATGTAACATTGAAGTTGAGTATGCAGTATGCAGTATACGAGTACACACACACACATACTTGGCTCAGGGTATCGTCTAGTCGGGATTTCTCGACTAGAGCCTTCTTACTTGTTTTATATAAACTAAGTAGCCGTTTAGCACTTTTTATCGTTACCCAAACTCTATATTAGTATTTTTAAAACATTCTCAAACACAGAGTGGAAACAAAAACATTGTAAGACTGAACACGAAACATTCAATTTTTGTAAAAAATTTATTTAAATTCAAAATGGATACAACAACCACTTCTCTGCTGCCGTACGTGCTGGATTTGCTAAGTCGTGAGCCTGATTTGTGTGAGTATATACATCGATTTTGGTGAAAGGACTAAAAACTAGAATGAGGAACATACTTTCATTATACAGGCACCTCCATGGATGAGATGTGTCAAAGGATGCAAGAGCTGATTGTGGACGATGTGATTTATCCGTTTGGCTGTCTCGAACACGCCGTACAATTTGCTGTAAATTTGGGTACTAATCTAGGCCTTCTTACAGTCAACGATCAGCGTGTCAAGGTGCCATTTACGTTTCGCGCCAAGTGCAACCAAATGCAGGTCGATTGTGTGGAACAGCCCGAAAATCTTTTAGTAAAGCCCGAAAGGACTCCATTATTTCCAGTCAGGCACGTGGCTCGATCGGTAAGCCTTTTTATACCCTGATCCCATTAAAAATGGGAAAAAAGGGTATTATGTTTTTGTGGAAGTATGTAACAGGCAGAAGGAAGCATCTCCGACCTTATAAAGTATACATATTCTTTATCAGCATCAACAGTCGAGTCGATATAGCCATGTCCGTCTGTCCGTATGTATGAGCAAGCCGATCTCAGAGACTATAAGAGCTAGAGACTCCAGATTTGGAACTTATCTCGCCTAATTCATAGGCAGTACAAGTTTGTTTTCGATTTTTGATAACTCATCCCGTTTCCGATATACACATGTGATCGATAACAATAAAATCTTTAATTTGAAAAATTTTTAGATGACATTTGAATTATTAATCAAAATAATAACAGTCTCTGAAATTTTTATTAAAATCGGTTGAGAAACACCGAAGATATGGAGCCTTGAAGTTGAGTATGCAGTATGCAGTATGTGCGTACATACAAACACACATACTTGCAAACTCTGACTGTACGCGTAAAGTATAGGGATCAGGGTATCGTCTAGTCGGAATTTCTCGACTAGAGCCTTCTTACTTGTTTATTACTGTTCTCAAGAATTTACTTTAATATTCAACTATAACTCTAGTTACTAGATGATGATATGCCAATGAAAAAATCGAAGCCTCGTCCACCTGCAGCTCGAGCCAAATGTGCCGCTAAGCGTCCAAAAACAAATAAAGTCCGAGCGGCAGCAACGAAAAAGAAACTTCGTAAAGATACGAAGAAACGTAATAGTCGCTAAATAAAAATTAATTATTTTTTTGCAAAAAATAAATACTGTTCTTTTTTTGGTCATTGTGCTATTGAACTTTGCCGGCAACTGGGTTAACATGGCGTCGATCGACACGATCAACACACACACTTGGACTAGTTAACAGGGCATGGGCATGGGCATGGGCATGAGCACTGACCCATATGAACACAGTGTTTACACACATTGTTGTACACAAAAATGCACCTGTCTGTTCCTGGTGTGCGTCGCACACTTCTATTTTTCTGTTTGCTGTTTGAATCGCTTTGCATACATAGATCTAATGAATTATTT
This sequence comes from Scaptomyza cyrtandrae, assembly GCA_035044605.1. NCBI lineage: Eukaryota > Metazoa > Arthropoda > Insecta > Diptera > Drosophilidae > Scaptomyza > Scaptomyza cyrtandrae. Next base: position 1,445,142 of record JAWNNS010000637.1, read on the forward strand.
ATCATGGAATCACGGATTCGGATGGCGTAGTCATTATGAAAGCGCCTTTGCTAAGCATTTGGTATGGATATTTGTGGCAATTACTTATTCAGACTTAGAAGTCTCTTAGGGTCTTTAATATTAACCATTCCCCCCTTACCATTTAAACAACCCCCCCTCAACCGAATGCATAAAATCAATGCGAATAGTGAACGACGCGTTCAGTGTGTCTTCGGATCTAGTCGGAGCGACAGCCAAACCAACAAGAATATCTCGTGGATAAAACAGGAATATAAATCAAAGAAATAAAATAAAATACAAGTGTTATTCAGATAAAATATCCTATCGAAATTAAAGAACTTAAAGGATACACACTCAGTGCATTTAATCACCACAAAAGTTTCGCTCATATTACAAAAAAGGAACAATATGTGAGTGACCGCTATCACCAAGAGACAAACAGTTAAATTGTTGTGTCACGGTTTCTAATCCCAATCGAGTGTCTGTGTGTGTTTGTGTCAAGTGCAAAATAGCCAAAAAGGTCAAAACCCTTTGCCGATTATTTAATTAGATTTAATTCGTTCAAAGCTTTTGCTGACTATTGAATTAGAAAGTGCACATAACAATAAAGACTTTTGTACTAAGTACAAACCTTGTAAACATTCGTCTAAGGTCAAGGACCCTATTGCTCAAAACTAATGTGACAAGCTCAAGGACTTCAAAAATTTATCTACTGAAAAAAAAATTTTCTTGGCTAGTTTGGTTTTTTAGTAATTTTAGAGAAACTAATTATCTGACAATGAAATCTCTCTTTGATAACCAATCTGTCAAAGTTATTTCATAAAAAATATTATTAACTTTTTAAGCGGACTCAAATATGATTTGCATTACAAGGAATTTAAAATTGTGCAATTTCCATCACTTGCAATCGAAGCAAAACGTTATGGTGGCAAAATAATTCTTTACAGAAATCAATTTTTTTTTTTACTGTTCTTTCCAATACTTATTTGGGCGATATTCACTTCTCTATAATCACTATAGTCTTTATCTTTGTTTTACTAACCCAAACTCAACCTCTACCTCGATTTAGTACAAACTTACGACACATATTTATACTATTCAATACCTAGATTAAAACCGAAACTAATCCGACCCTGAACCACAGCTGACAACAAACAGAACCAAAATGGGCAGTAAGACTAAAGCGATCCAATTAGATCAATTAAATGCACATAATAATGAGATTACTTCCGCTGCCGGGGGTGATATTGTTATATCCGGAATATCGGGGAAATTGCCGGAGAGCAGTAACATAGAAGAGTTCAAGCAGAACTTACTTAACGGTATTGACATGGTAACAGATGATCCCAGACGTTGGGAGGCAGGTAAGCATCGCGCAAATCGACAAATTCTTGAACACTCCTTACTTATTATGCGCCCGTCTGATAGGCATATATGGCTTACCAGAGCGCATGGCTAAATTGCGAGATGAGGATCTGGAGAAATTTGATGATATATTTTTTAGTGTTCACCAAAAGCAGGCGGAACTTATGGATCCCTGTATGCGAATGCTATTGGAGCTGACACACGAGGCGATCATTGATGCGGGCATCAATCCATCCGAGCTTCGTGGAAGCCGTACCGGCGTCTACATAGGACTCTCGTTTGTAGAGACGGAACACGAAATACCTAACATGGAGCCGAGCTGCATTAACGGTTATTGCTTGACTGGATGTGCCCGTGCCATGTTTGCCAATCGCATTTCCTACACCTTTGACTTCAAGGGTCCCAGTTTCATCGTCGATACCGCTTGCTCCAGCTCCCTTGTGGCACTATCGCACGCGTTCACAGATATGCGATCGGGTCGCTGCGATTACGCCGTCGTCGCTGGCGTCAATCTTATACTGAAGCCGATATTTGCATTGCAATTCCTTCGTCTTGGCATCGTAAGTCATGATGGATCATGCAAGACCTTCGATGCAGGTGCAAATGGTTATGCTCGTGCCGATACCTGTGCCGTGGTGTTTCTCCAGAGAAGTCTGCAGGCGAAGCGTATCTATTCTTCCATACTAAATGTCCGGACGAATACGGATGGGTTCAAGGAGCAAGGCGTAACTTTTCCCGATGGTCGCATGCAACACCAGCTGCTAAAGGAAACATACAGTGAGATCGATCTCAGTCCCGACGAGGTCGTCTATGTAGAGGCCCATGGTAGTGGTACGCCGGTTGGTGATGATCAGGAAGCCAATATGTTGAGCAACTTCTTCTGTCATTCAGCTAGACCCATTCCATTATTGATTGGATCTGTAAAGTCAAATATGGGACATGCAGAACCCGCATCAGGGGTTAGTGCACTGGCAAAGATGATTATCGCCATGGAGGAGGGAATTATACCCAAGAATTTGCACTACCGTACACCAAACCCCGCCGTTCCAGCTCTAGTCGAGGGTCGTCTTAAAGTCGTGGATCGCAATCTGCCCTGGCAGGGTGGTATTGTGGGACTGAATTCATTTGGTTTTGGAGGTGCCAATGCGCACGTTATCCTAAAATCAAACAAAAAGAATAAGAAACTCCCATCAAAACCGTCAAAGGATTCCTCTTTTAAGCTAGTTACTTGCTCGGGTCGCACCGAACTCGCTGTAAAACAGCTTTTGGAGGCGGCCACAAAGCATCGCAACGATGACGAGTTCCTAACACTCATCAACGATATTCACTCGCATCCTATTCCATTGCATCCCTATCGTGGTTACGCTGTCTTAGGGCCCACGGGGGCAAACGAACTGGAAGTTCTGCCATATGAAGAGGAACGAAGACCCATTTGGTTCGTCTACGCAGGTATGGGCAGTCAATGGGCCAGCATGGCTAAGGATCTAATGCAGTTGGAGATTTTTAACAAGTCCATACAGCATTGTGCCGAGGTGAGTAACTATTCTAAGCCTTTTGATTGGTCTTAGAATGTAAACCATAAAACTGTTCGGTAGTGTAATTTTTAAATAAAATACTCATGATTAGAGTTGAACTCATTTATTAAGTTATACCCATTTTCCCAACTAACCTCTACAGGTGCTAGCTGCAATGGACTTTGACCTGATTGATGTGCTCACCCGTTCAACGGATAGAACATTCGATAATATGCTATACTCATTTGTATCAATATCTGCCGTGCAGGTGGCATTGACGGATTTACTGAAGGCGCTTAACATTGAACCTGATGGCATTATTGGGCACTCGGCGGGTGAACTGGGTGCCGCTTATATGGATGGTTGCCTAACTGCTGAGCAGACTGTCTCAGCTGCTTACTGGCGTGGCAAAAGCGTCCTTGAGACTCCAGGACTTCCGCAAGGAAAAATGGCTGCTGTGGGTCTAAGCTGGGATGAGATAAGAAAACTCTTACCACCCGATTGTTATCCAGTGTGCCACAACAGCGATGATAACTGCACAGTCTCCGGTCCAGTTGCTTCAATGGATGCAACGATTGAAAAGCTACATGCAGCGGGAGTTTTCGTTAGAGCGGTCGCCTCTGGTGGTTATGCCTTCCACAGCAAATACGTTTCAGGTGCTGCTCCAATGCTGCGCAAGAACCTGGAGCGTTTAATTACTGAGCCAAAGCAGCGCAGTCAGCGCTGGCTAAGTACCAGCGTTCCAGAGCGAGATTGGCAGACTCCAACGTGCCGAATGGCCTCGGCGGCGTATTTCATTAATAATCTAATATCTCCAGTGCTTTTTAATGAAGCTATACGCCATATACCGGAGAATGCAATTATTGTGGAGATTGCTCCACATGGACTCTTCCGAGCCATCCTACGCTCACTAAGTCCGCAGGTTAGCTATGTTAGCCTAATGCAACGAGGTCACGTCAGCAATGCTGAGTTCCTCTTGAGCCAGATTGGACAGCTCTATGCTGTTGGCGGTCAGCCACAACTGTTGAGAATGTCTCTTTTACCGGCAGTGAGCTATCCAGTCTCACGTGGTACGCCCATGTTGAACTCTCTTATTGGGTGGGATCACACCCAGAAATGGAACTATCCGAAGTTCAAGGGCGGGCGACAGGCAAACCAGCTAAGCATTGATCTTGATCTGAGTAAGGAGGAGAATGCATTCCTAGCTGGACATACAATCGACGGACGAATACTTTTCCCTGCAACGGGTTATCTGACACTAGCTTGGATGATGTTGGCCCAACAGCAGGGAAGTGACTATCAACGTTCTCCCGTTGTCTTTGAGGATGTCGTCTTTCACCGTGCTACGATTCTGGGAGTGGATGCGGCCTCAGCAGTGAAGTTGTCGGTAAACTATTGCCAAGGCAACAACACCTTCGAAATCTGTGAGGGCAGCAGTCTAGTGGTATCGGGAAAAATTCGTCTTATTTCTAACATACAGCAGGAGCAGCTAGGTCTCTCCGGTTTGCCAGGCTCCACAGGTGTTACAAAACTAAACACAAAGGATGTCTACAAGGAGTTGCGATTGCGTGGTTACGATTACAGTGGCGTATTTCAGGGTATTATCGATGTTGACGTTGCCGCAGTGATGGGTCGACTTCACTGGGTGGATAATTGGATAAGCTTCATGGACACCATGTTGCAGTTCCGCTTACTAAATAATAACATTCGTGAATTGTATGTACCCATAGGAATACAGCGAGTCGTCATCGATCCCATTAAGCATTTGAAGCTGACAAAACAGCATCAGCAAAAGCTTCCAGTTTACTGGCATAGAAATATTTCCGTTGTTACGAGTGGCGGTGTCGAAATACACAAGATGAAGACAGCACAGACGCAACGACGATCGGGTGGGCAGAGTGCTCCGATTCTAGAGCGCTATTGTTTTATCCCTTACTTACAACACACTGTTCCACGTGGTGATCAAGAGAGAGCAAAGAGCATGGCTCTAACTGTTGCTATGCAGCTTATTAATGAGAACAGCGGTGGTGCAATTAAAATTAAAGGAGTAGAGATTGCCGGCACACGAAATACCACAGAGTCACTCAATGCCGTTAAACTATTGACACTAATCGAACGTGAGCCAATGTTGGTTGCCGATGTAGCCGTGGTTACAAGCAGTGCCAACGAAGCAGACCTTGCAACACTATTAAATGATTCGGGAGTTCGGGTTATTGCCGGAGATCTTTCTAAGGCAGCTGTGGAACGTCAGTGTGACTTCTTACATGCACTTAATCTTCTCTCGTCTGAGTCCAAATTAGGGGATATTCAACTGCAACATGGAATTGAAACGATTAAAGCGGTGAATGGATTCCTGGTGCTGGAGGAAAATGCTAACAGTTACAAGTCCTCAGGACGGAATCATCTAGAACGTCTGCAACTATTACCAATTTTCGAGCAAGTCTATGATAGCGATCGCATACTTATCATGGCTAGAAAGTCAGTAGATAAAGACTTCGCAACTACGCTGGTGGTGCACGTGTCAAATGAAAACTTCAAGTGGATTGTTGACCTTAAAAGCGCACTAGTCAAGTCACAGGCAGAAGAAAAGAATGTATATTTGGTAGCACAGGGAGAACCAAGCACTGGAGCACTAGGCTTTATAAACTGTTTAAAGCGAGAGGAATTTGGCAATAGCGTTAGATTGTACTTGCTCCAGGACCAAGGCTTACCAGTTTTCAGCCTTACAGAACCCTTCTATGCCAATCAGTTGGCCAAGGACTTGTCCATCAACGTGTACAGAAATGGGCATTGGGGCAGCTACCGACACTTGCCACTGGACCCCCATCAGCCACAGCTAACGGTGGAGCAGGCTTATGTTAACACACTGATCAAGGGTGATCTTTCCTCGCTTAAATGGATCGAAAGCCCACACAGCACATATATGAACCCAAAAAAGTGGGATCCCTGCACGGTTTACTACGCACCTCTTAACTTTCGTGATGTAATGTTAGCATCCGGTAAACTGGGCGTTGATGCCCTACCCGGTGACTTGGCATATCAAGATTGCGTTTTGGGTCTGGAGTTTGCCGGTCGGGATTCACAGGGTCGTCGCGTTATGGCAATGGTGCCTGCAAAGTCATTGGCAACCAATTGCTTAGCCGATAAGAATTTAATTTGGCAAATACCCGATAGCTGGTCCATGGAGGAAGCGTCAACTGTGCCCTGTGTCTATGCAACTGTTTACTATGCTCTGGTTATCCGTGGAGAAATGAAGAAGGGGGAACGCATACTCATTCATGCAGGTTCTGGTGGAGTCGGACAAGCTGCAATCTCTGTGGCCCTACATCATGGTCTGACTGTTTTCACAACGGTCGGAAGCAAAGAGAAGCGTGAGTTCCTTTTAAAACGTTTCCCAAAGTTGAAGGTCTGCAATATTGGTAATTCTCGTGACACATCTTTCGAGCAATTAATATTGAGTGAAACCAACGGTGAGGGTGTTGAACTGATCCTTAATTCGTTGTCTGAGGAGAAGCTGCAAGCATCTCTCCGCTGCCTTGGTCTTAACGGACGCTTTCTGGAAATTGGAAAATTCGATTTGAGCAATAACAGTTCATTGGGTATGTCTGTATTTTTAAAGAACACATCATTCCATGGGATACTGGTAGATAGTATCATGGAGGGTGAGGAAGAGATGAAGAGGCGTATAGTATCTCTCGTGTCGGACGGCATTAAGAACGGTGCTGTAGTCCCTTTACCCACCACTGTATACGCTGACCAGGAGATTGAAAAGGCCTTCCGATTCATGGCATCGGGCAAACATATCGGAAAGGTGGTCATCAAGGTACGCAACGAGGAACAATCGGCAGTGGCCAAGCAGCGTTTAATTAACGCCATACCGCGCACATACATGCATCCAGAGAAGAGTTACATTATAGTCGGTGGTTTGGGAGGCTTCGGTTTGGAGCTAACCAACTGGTTGGTAAATCGCGGAGCTCGCTTCATTGTCATAAATACACACTCTGGAATTAAGACCGGCTATCAAGCACTCATGATTCGACGTTGGTATGAACGTGGAGTTCAAGTCGCAACTGATATGAACGATGTCACCTGTGCTCTTGGCTGCAGGAAAATGCTAGAAAGCAGCAACAAGCTGGCATTGGTTGGTGGAATCTTTAATCTAGCCGCTGTACTTAAAGATGCTCTGTTTGAGGAACAAACCGTGAAAAACTTTGAAGCTGTTACAGCTCCTAAGATACAAGCCACAATGCATTTAGATCAATGCTCACGCAGCATGTGCCCAGCCCTGGAGCACTTCATATGTTTTTCTAGCTTGGCCTCAGGACGAGGCAATCCGGGCCAGACGAACTATGCTCTCGCGAACTCCAGTATGGAGCGCATTTGTGAACAGCGGCAGGCGGAGGGATATCCTGGTATAGCCATCCAATGGGGTGCGATTGGTGACACTGGTCTGATAATGGAGCACATGGGCAACAACGACACTGTCATTGGTGGAACTTTGCCTCAGCGGATGATCAGTTGTCTCCAGGTATTGGATTCGTTCATGCAACAACCCCATCCTGTCCTTGCATCCATGGTCCTGGCCGAGAAGCGCAAAACAGAGCGATCAAATCGTCAAAGTCTTATATCCACCATTGCAAATATAATGGGAATTCGTGATGTTAATAGCATTCAGGATAAGACGACACTCTTTGACTTGGGCATGGACTCACTTATGAGTACGGAAATCAAGCAGACCTTAGAGCGAAACTTTGATCTAGTGTTGTCCGCACAAGAAATCCGACAGCTTACATTTAGTGAACTTAGGCGAATTGATAACCAACATACAGAGGGTAAAACGACAAGCTCAGATTCAGCTGCGCCAAAGACCGCGTCGGCTAGTGCTTCAACCAATCGGACGGCCATTGCCCAATCGGATGAAACTCGAAAGGTATTCGCCAAGGAAGTATTACCCCAAGACGTACTTGTGCGTCTACATTCCATGGCAACAAAGACCTCCAATGAGCCTGCCGTATTCTTCCTTGCTCCTATCGAAGGCTTCACAATAGCTATCGAAGCATTGGCCGCCTCCCTCACCTGCCCGGCCTATGGTCTGCAGTGTACAGACCAAGTGCCCCTCGAATCAATTGAAGCCTGCGTCGGATACTATCTACAACAGATACAAAAACTACAGCCGCGTGGTCCTTACAACATTGTGGGTTACTCCTATGGTTGCCTTCTTGCACATGCTATTGGTGTGGCGCTGGAACAGAGAAGATTTGGCGTGAAAGTAATCATGTTGGACGGTGCTCCCACAATGGCCAGTGGCTATGTGCAGGAGGCTAAAAAACAGACTAACGACTTAAACCGCCAACAATCCATGACGCTAGCCTACTTTGGGGCATTGCTTGCTGATGTGGACTACAACCAGGTGGGTAAACATAATTTTTGTTTTTTTTCTAGCCAAGACATTACTAACTAGTAACGCATTATTTCTATAGCTTTTGCAAGTGCTTGAGGGTGTCAAGACGTGGACTTTAAAGCTTGACAAATTGGCGGATACTCTAGCATCGCATACACAACAAACAAAGGACGTGGTAAGTTTTCAATAAAGAAAATCTTCGTTATGAGCCATCTTGATAACATGATTAAATCATAAATATTTTCAGATCAAGAAAGCAGCTTGCATGTTCAAGCAGAAGCTTTTGCTATCAGAGAGCTACAAGGGAGCAAAGCAATTAAAATGCGATGTAGTACTCATCAAATCTGCAGAGCACAATGCAATTATGTCGCAGGATGACTACGGTCTGAAAGAGGTAAGTCCACAGCTCACGGACCTACATGCATAGTACATATATCACTTACATACGAGAACACTTCAAAATGTTAACATGACAATCTCTGTAGATATGCAGCGCGCAGATCGATATGCATGTTGTAGCTGGTACCCATCGAACGTTCCTTAAGGAGGCCCAAACGTTGCAGATCATCGAAAGGGTTTTACAACAGTAGTTCGTTTATTAGGATCACTTATTTATACCGTTTAATGTGCACATCTCAATTACATACATTCTTAATATAGCAAGTTTTAATTGTATAAGAGTTTATTTTGTTTGTATATATTAATGTGCACATCTCAATTACATACATTCTTAATATGGCAAGTTTTAATTGTATAAGAGTTTATTTTGTTTGTATATATTAAATTAATTATTTTTCATCTTAAGGATAAAAGTCTGATAAATCAGTCAGTATTTTATTTTTATTATAATTTCAGATTAGAGATATATTTCCTACGAATTACGAATTAAGAAAAACACTTTTAGCTCACTCATCTATTGAATAATATTTAATCAGTTTTATACTGCGGAAAAAAAATGCATACATTCATATAAAATGCACACATATTAAATATTATTAAAAAGTGGTGCCATTTTGATGTCTGCCGATATTAAAGTATCACGCTTTATCGCGCGTCCAGCTGTTGGCGCCGTTATTTGAAATTTCCAAACACGCTGCAGAAAAAGTTATTACGGGCAGCCAACCAACAACAACAGCTCGTTAAAATTACAGACAGTCGCAGCCGCCCTGCAATGAAAGGTTAACAAAGAGCAAGAGCTTTCTATGCTTATCTCGCTTGCTGCTGCTGCTGCCCGCTCTCTTGCTCTTTATTGCGCACTGAAGAGAAGCTTTTGTCAGACGCTGCTGTCGTATAAAAGCCACCGCTCACCTGATGCCGCGACTATTCGTTATTCACATTTCGCCGTTGAGTCGCGCAAAAGGTTTACGGTATTTCTAACCATTTAAGAAACACAAATAATTGTAACACGCCGTTGTTCAACAAAAAGTGCATAGCAGTGACACAAATTACACCAAAACAATTGTTTTGGCTTAAAATATACATAATCGGCTACTCGAAAGCGAAAACAAAAGTTTCTAACGGTTTTTGACAAGCAGTAAGGACCAACTGCCTGAAACCGCCTACCAACTCAAAATCAATCGCACTACCACCAAAAAGTAGTTGCTGTTTGTCTCACCAAAACAGCTGTCAAGAAATCGCCTGATTTTTAGGTATGTACTCTGAACGAATACACACAATACCAAACTTTGTGTCTGTATGTATGTGCCCAGACAGACTGTTATACGTGTGTGTTTGTATTTGAGTCAAAAAGAAAGGAGGATAACAATAAAAAATATAAATATATACATGTTTTCTCTAACACCGGTTCACTGCAGAATCGAATTTTGATTCAAATCAGGTTTAAGTACAACCAAAAAAGAATATAAATTAAGAATTTAAAAGTGTAATCTTTTTAAATTTTGTTATAAGCAGCTGACAACATCTAAAACATCATCAAAGAACATAAAATAACAAGCAGTTCAAATTTATGCATAGCTCATTTCACACATGGCGTATAACGTTTGCCCTCTTAGACCTTTAAGGCCAATTTTTAATACTCCCAGACAGATTGCAAACACTGCAGGCCCCACAACTTATTTGTTTAAGAACAATTTTAGCTTTGCTGTTTTGTTTTTTTTTAATACTCAAATAAAGTCCAATTATACATAAGAAAAAATGTTGGGTTAGACACTTGGCAAGATTGCGATTGGCTTCATTCTTAAAGGTTTTAATAGGGTTTCGCATACTAATTGGACAAATTGCTCCATTTCTATGATTTCATTAATAAGAGAAACGAAAGGAAAAGTGAATGACAATTGATTGGGAAAATTTCTTATCTACATTTTATGTCCATTATGCACAATGCGTTAGCAGATAGACAGATGTTAATTTACAAGTCTGTGACAAGTCTGAAAACCAACGTTTGTTTACATATCGAATGACGCAATTTTCGGACTGTGGTCGAACGGAAAAAAAAACAAAAATAATAACACTGAAAATCAATATGCCATAGCGATAAGTGTGTAATTAATGTAAAAGGATATGTGCATATATATATCGTCTATGCAAACAACAAAACAAACAGAAGCAGCACCAGTGGCAACAATACAGATGACGCCGCTCAAAACTAACAGAAATTGTTGTGTGTGGAAATAATGCTTAAATGAACTTGGAAATCACGCCACCTTATCTCACTCTCTACACATTGCTCATGAACACGCGTTACGCTAATGTCAGTTTGTGTGCGAGTGCGTATGTGTGTAAACTGAGTAGATAAGTTTGTTGCCGGCTGTTGAGCAAAAATTTTGCCGAAAATCATAGCGTCTCTTTTGTTATGCTTCCTCCATTCGTACGTATAGCAATATACAAACACACACAGCCATATATATAAGTAGACTTGCTGGAACTGTTCTTGGGGGCATGCTTCATTAAAGTAAAGACAAACCAACATGACAAACCACTGGTGGTAAAGCTCAACTGTCTTTTTGTTTTACTGTGTCATTCTCATTCTGCACATCGTACGAGTTTTGTCAACGAATAAGAAAGCAGCGTGCGAAACGCTATTACTGGAATAGTATGGGTGAGCGTCGTCAGCTGCGACTCTTGCTTGGCAAAACCCTATGCTAACACTTTTTGTGTTGCACTGTTAAGCTCTTAGTACTCACATACAAATACAATACAGAGAGTGAGTGTTTGAATGTACACAAAGCAGTGTTCATATGTTTAAACATAATGTTGCCGCGCACTGTTTGGCATTCACTAATCACACCACTAGAGCACCAAACACAGCATGAAAAGAGAGCAAATGTCATTGCACGCGCAGCTTCTCCAGAAATCACCTGATATTCAATGACTTACTTTCTTTGAAAATCGGTTATTCGATTTTCCGCGCTGCTGCTGTTTAGCTTTTTGAGAGTAAACAACATAAAGCTTTGCGAGACTAACAGTTGTGCGATAACAGCATCTGTATTTGTACATAGCAACCTGGTACACAATTATTTTACCGCCAGTGTACATGCTACAAATATTTTTTTTTTCAGTCATTAAACTGCAAAAAAAATTTCTGAATATTTAATATACTGTATATATAACACCTATTTATTTATTTAGATAGTCATTTAAAAAAGATAGAAACAATAAAGTACATGTTAATTCTTGAAAACTTTAAAGCTTATTAAGAAAGATCAAATATTTCTGTAGCGTACCTTACATCAACAAATAAAATGCAACATTATTATTTGTGAGTAAAAAGTATATAGTTTTCTTCGCCATGGGGTAAAGAGAAAGTTGCCCGACCGCTGATGAAAACGAATTGAAAACTCAAAATGACTTTAATATACGGCCTATGCCATATGCAATGATTTTAGTAAAAACGAATCTGGCTTTTTTAAACTTTTTCTTATGTGTTTTTTAGCTACTTTTTTTTTGTTTTTGGGTACTTTAAGGTGCTACAACAATAAGAAGGGGCCTGCCTCCTTAAAAATTGTATTATTTTTTGTCGTAGTGTCGCACCAATTGAATAAGCGATCTGCCTAAAAGTATGTATACGCCTCATTATTTTTAGAGGTTAATTTAGCCAATGCATCAACCTTATTTGTTTCCATACAACAGCGGTCGGGGAACCGACCAAAAGGATAAAATTTGTAAGGAGGCCCCCTTCTTACTGTTGTAGCACCTTAAAACACCAAAAACAAAACAAGTAAGAAGGCTCTAGTCGAGAAATCCCGACTAGACGATACCCTGATCCCTATACCTTACGCGTACAGTCAGTGTTTGCAAATATGTGTGTTTGTATGTACGCACATACTGCATACTGCATACACAACTTCAATGTCCCATATCTCCGGTGTTTCTTAACCGATTTTAACAAAAATTTCACAGATTGTCATTATTTTGTTCATTATTTTAAATGCTATCTCAAAGTTTTCAAAATTCAAGATTTTGTTGTTATCGATCACATGTGTACGGACGGACGGACAGACGGACATGGCTATATCGACTCGGCTGTTGATGTTGATCAATAGTATATATACTTTATGGGGTCGGAGAAGCTTCCTTCTGCCCGTTACATACTTTTGCACAAATTCATTATACCCTTTTTTCCCATTTTTAATGGGATCAGGGTATAAAAAGCTTTAAAAAAACAGCTGAAAAAAGCCAAAAGTGATTAAAAATAAGTAACAGCAGTTTTTTCAAGAATCCGTTTTAACTTAAATCATTCCATACGGCATAGGCCGTACTATATACTTTTTACCCCCAAAAATAGCATTTTTACCAAATTTTGGGTAATTTACCTAGGTTCCCCGACTGCTGCGCTATGGAATAATTAATATCAACTTAAACAAAAATATTTTGGGGTAATGTTTAAAAAAGTTCCCTGACCAATGCTTTACCTAGTTAATGTTTATTTAGTATGTCTAATATTCCATGCTGTTGCTCATTAAATAAAATGACACTAAAGTTTTAAATTTTGACGTTTAACTTCACTAAATTTAAACTTTAGAGAACAATGCAAAATTTTTAAGAGGTCTTAAATTGAAAACAACATATTTATACCCTGATCCCATTGAAAATGGGAAAAAGGTATAATGGCTTTGTGCAAAAGTATGTAACAGGCAGAAGGAAGCATCTCCGACCCCATAAAGTATATATATTCTTGATCAGCATCAACAGACGAGTCGATATAGACCTGTCCGTCTGTATGTCCGTCTGTCTGTCCGTCTGTCCATCTGTCCATCTGTCCATCTGTCCATCTGTCTGTCTGTCTGTCTGTATGTATGAGCCAACCGATCTCAGAGACTATAAGAGCTAGAAACTCCAGACTTTAAACTTAAGCTCGCCCAATCCCTAGGCAGTACAAGTTTGTTTTCGATTTTCGATAACTCATCCCGTTTTTGATATACACATGTGATCGATAACGACAAAATCTTGAATTTTGAAAACTTTGAGATGGCATTTAAAATAATGAACAAAATAATGAAAATCTGTGAAATTTTGATTAAAATCGGTTAAGAAACACCGGAGATATGGGGCATTGAAGTTGTGTATGCAGCATGCAGTATGTGCGTACGTACAAACACACACACTTGCAAACACTGACTGTACGCGTAAAGAATAGGGATCAGGGTATCGTCTAGTCGGGATTTCTCGACTAGAGCCTTTTTACTTGTTTTAATTATCAAAGTATACAAAACGATTTTGTTGTTTGAGTTATAAGTAAATTCAAGTTCTTGAAAGATTCAATTTGAGTGATGAAGACAAAGTTGTATACAGTTTATATAGTTTTAACTTAGAAAAGTCGATTTATGTTATGTAAAATAATCAACAATTTACCATTCTTTTTTTTTTATAGTCGCTAAAAGTTTGTTAAGAGTCGTGGATCGGCAAACTGTTGCACTCAATCAGAACGATCACAAACCAAGCACTTCCGCTGTACAAAACGTTAACGGTAAAAGTGCCCGTGCTCTTCGTCGGCGCCGCCGTCGTATCAAAAAGAAACAAAATTTGCAACAACCTGACGACCGTGTCGAGGAGCCTCCCACTGCGCAGCTAACACCCAGCACCTCCGTTTGCAATACTGCAACGAATCATCATCATTCCCTAACAACTAACGATTTGAACGAGAAGAACACAAACAACCAGAAGATGCCAGCCCGTTTTGCCGAAGAAGTGATCACTGCTGAGCCAGCGTCGCGTACTGCCCCCCAATTGGACCTGGGAGGTGGAAACTATGCGCCACGACAGCAGGCATTAAATGAGGAAGTTGCAATTACTGGTTTTTCGGGCCGTCTACCTGAGAGCTCTAACATCGAAGAGTTTTCAAAGAATTTGTTTGAAGGCGTTGATATGGTTAATGATGATCCAAGACGTTGGGAGCGTGGTAAGTTTAACTTAACTTCAATGTCAGTTGAATTAATTTTTAATGGGTATTTTCAAAAATTTTCACAGGTCTTTATGGACTACCTGATAGGATGGGCAAAATCAAGCATTCCGATTTGGAGAATTTCGATCAGCAATTCTTTGGTGTCCATCAGAAGCAAGCCGAGTGCATGGATCCTCTTCTTCGCATTATGCTGGAACTAACGCACGAGGCTATTATTGATGCCGGCTTGAATCCTACTGATTTGCGTGGATCTCGTACTGGTGTCTACATTGGTGTATCGACATCGGAAACGGAACAGCATTGGTGCTGTGATCCTGATCGCGTGAATGGCTACGGCTTGACGGGATGTGCACGCGCCATGTTTGCCAATCGCATCTCGTTCACATTTGATTTTAAGGGCCCCAGCTATAGCATTGATACCGCCTGCTCAAGTTCTCTGTATGCATTGGAGCAGGCTTTCTCGGACATGCGCGAGGGCAAGATCGATAATGCAATAGTCGCTGGAGCTGGCCTGATCCTGAAACCCACTATGTCACTGCAGTTTAAGCGCTTGAACATGTTGAGTGTCGATGGTAGCTGCAAGGCGTTTGATGAGTCGGGCAATGGTTATGTTCGTTCGGATGGCTGTGTTGTCCTTCTATTGCAACGTACTGCGGTTGCCAAGCGTGTTTATGCTTCGATTTTGAATGTGCGCACGAATACGGATGGTTACAAGGAGCAGGGCATCACATATCCTATTGGCAGCATGCAGAATCGTTTGATTCGCGAGACTTACGAGGAGATTGGCCTTAATCCTAACGATGTCGTTTATGTGGAAGCTCACGGTACAGGCACCAAAGTCGGTGATCCGCAGGAGGTTAACTCAATCACGGATTTTTTCTGCAAGAATCGCACCACACCATTGTTAATTGGCTCGGTGAAGTCTAATATGGGTCACTCGGAACCCGCTTCGGGTGTTTGCTCGGTTGCAAAGATCTTGATTGCCATGGAGTCGGGCATGATTCCCGGTAACTTGCATTACAACAAACCCAATCCGGATCTCTATGGTTTGCTCGATGGCCGTCTTAAGGTCGTCGACAAAAATTTGCCCTGGAATGGAGGCATCATTGGCCTGAACTCTTTTGGCTTTGGTGGTGCTAATGCCCATGTCATTCTTAAATCGAATCCTAAGCCAAAGACAATGACTCCGAAAAATTCATCGTCCAAGTTAGTGATTGCATCCGGCCGTACCTTCGAAGCCGTTCAGGAATTGTTGGAATCCGCTGCGGATCATAATGATGATGATGAGTACATACAGTTGATCAACGATATCCACTCCAAACCCATTCCCCTGCACTATATCCGTGGCTACAGTGTAGTCAGCAACAAGGGATCCCTGCAGCGTGAAGTGGTTGAGTTCAGTGATGAAAAGCGTCCCGTTTGGTTCATCTACTCGGGCATGGGCAGCCAATGGGCCAGCATGGCCAAGGATTTGATGCAGATTGATGTCTTTGCCAAGACGATTCAACGTTGCGCCGCTGTCTTGAAGCCCGAGGGTGTAGATTTAATTGAAGTGCTTACCCGTTCCACGGATAAGAGTTTCGAGCATATTCTTAACTCGTTCGTCTCGATTGCTGCCATGCAGGTGGCTCTTACGGATCTACTTACCTCCCTCAACATTCATCCCGATGGTATTGTGGGTCACTCTGTGGGCGAACTGGGTTGCGCCTATGCCGATGGTTGCTTTACTCCGGAGCAGACGGTACTGGCTGCCTACTGGCGTGGCAAGAGCATCCTGGACACACAGTTGCCCAAGGGCAAGATGGCTGCTGTCGGTCTAAGTTGGGAAGATGCCCACAAGACGGTGCCCAACGATTGTTTCCCCGTTTGCCACAACAGCGAAGATAACTGCACCATTTCTGGACCAGAAGTTTCGATTGATGCTTTAGTTGCCAAACTCAATGGCCAGCAGATCTTTGCCAAGGCAGTGAACAGCAGTGGCTACGCATTCCATAGCAAATACATAGCTGATGCTGGTCCCAAGTTGCGCAAGAGCCTGGAGAAGATTATTCCCAGTGCCAAGAATCGTACATCACGCTGGATAAGTACCTCGATTCCGGAATCCGCGTGGAGCACTCCCGTCGCCATGCAATCTTCGGCCGCGTATCATGTCAACAATCTACTGTCACCCGTACTGTTCCATGAGGCATTACAGCATGTACCAAATAATGCCATTGCCATTGAGATTGCACCAACTGGATTACTTCAGGCCATTCTAAAGCGTGCCCTGGGTCCAGATGCCACCAATTTAAGCCTGGTGAAGCGTGGACATGAGAACAATGTGGAATTCCTGCTAACCAATGTGGGCAAACTATTTGCAGCGGGCGCTCAACCCCAGGTCCTGAACTTGGTGCGACCCATCAGTTATCCTGTGGGACGTGGCACACCCATGTTAAACTCAAAGGTCGGCTGGGACCACACACAGAAATGGCTGGTGGCCAAGTTTGACAAGGAGACCTTATCGGGTGAGACTGTTATTGAGATTGACCTGTCTAAGGAGGAGGATGCCTTTTTGGTTGGCCATACCATCGATGGACGCATTTTGTTCCCCGCCACCGGTTACATGACTCTCGCCTGGATGACTTTTGCCAAGATGCGTGGTGGTGAATTCCACAAGACACCCGTTGTCATGGAGAATGTCGTTTTCCATCGTGCTACGATCTTAAATAAGACCGCCGTTGTAAAGTTCGGTATCAATTTCTTTGATGGAACGGGCAACTTTGAGATCTGCGAGAGCGGCAGCTTGGCTGTATCTGGCAGGATTACTATTCCCGAAAGCATTGATATGGAGGAGTTGCCGCTGGATGCCCAGACACCCAGCACTGCAGCTAAGCAGCTAGTCACCAATGATGTTTACAAGGAGTTGCGTCTGCGTGGCTACGACTATGGTGGCATTTTCTGTGGTATTGTCAATTCGGACACCTGTGCCTCCGCAGGACATTTGCAGTGGGTGGAGAACTGGATTAGCTACATGGATACAATGCTGCAGTTTAGCATTCTCAGCAAAAACTTGCGTGAGTTGTATTTGCCCACTCGTATTGAGAAGGCAGTGATTAATCCTTTGAAGCATTTGGAGTTGGTCAATGGATTGGGCAAGGAAGCACAGTCGAATGTTGGTTTACCTGTTTATTGGTATGATGATATCAATGTCATCAAGAGTGGCGGCGTAGAACTGCGTGGTCTGAAGGCCTCCTTGGCTCAGCGTCGTCCAGGTACTCAGAACCCACCCACCTTGGAACGCTACTCCTTTGTGGCTAATGATAATACTAGTGAGTTACACGAGAATACAGAGAAGGCTCGCTTGCATGCTCTGGATGTGGCTATTCAACTGATTATCGAAAACTCAAGTGGCGCCATCAAGCTAAAGGGTGTTGAGCTGGCCAACGGACGCAATCCAGATGTTCTTATGGCTAACCATCTGCTGGAGATCATCGAGGGAGAACCGGTGTTAACTGGCGATGTGGCTGTCGTCACATCAAACAACAACGAGGAGCTCATCGCTACCGCGTTGGGAGATTCGGGCGTACGCATCATTGCAAAGGATATTCTTAAGGAAGCCGTTGAGCAGAACTGTCATTTTGTCTATGGCATTGATGTCCTCTCACGTCCCGATACAAAAACGCTAGAAAATAGCATTGCCAGCATTCGCGACACGGGTTTCCTCATCTTTGAGGAGGGTCTAGCTACTTACACAAAGACAGGACGTGCACTTCTTGAGAAGTTTGGATTCGTCGTAGTTCAGGAGCAGACTCTTGGTGGTACTCGTGTCATCGTCCTGGCCCGTTCCCGTATTGACTTAAAGAAACGTAAGTCAGTTGTTGTTCAGGTCACCGAGCAAAACTTCAACTGGGTGGAAGACCTTAAGGTTGTTTTGGCCGCAGCTTCCACCGAGGAGCAATATGTCTATGTGGTTTGCCAGAACGAGGAACTCTTTGGTGCCGTTGGCCTTATGACATGCATTAAAAATGAAAATGGTGGCAAACAAGCACGCTTGGTATTCGTCCAGGATACAGTATCCGAGAAGTTCTCAGTGTCAGGTGCACTCTACAACAAACAGCTGGAGAAGGATCTCATTTCAAATGTGTACAAGCATGGCAAATGGGGCACCTTCCGTCATCTGAAGCTGGAGACACAGCAGGCAACCCTACAAGTGGAGCACGCCTATGTGAATGCTCTGGTCAAGGGTGACTTGGCCTCACTGAAGTGGATTGAGGGTGCCAAGGTGGATACAACAGCCAAGAAGGACATTGAGACCTGCACCGTTTATTATGCCCCTGTAAATTTCCGTGATGTGATGTTATCCTCAGGAAAACTGGCAGCAGATGCTCTACCAGGTAATCTTGCTGAGCAGGATTGCGTTTTGGGTCTGGAGTTTGCGGGTCGCGATACATCTGGACGTCGTGTTATGGCTATGGTCCCAGCCAAGTCGCTGGCAACAACCTGCCAGGCTAGTAAGCGCATGATGTGGGAAATACCGGAGAAGTGGACCATGGAGGAAGCATCAACGGTGCCCTGTGTCTATGCTACTGTCTACTATGCCCTGATTGTGCGTGGACAAATGAAGAAGGGTGAACGCATACTTATTCATGCCGGCTCTGGTGGTGTGGGACAAGCAGCCATATCTGTGGCCCTACATCATGGTCTGACTGTTTTCACAACGGTCGGAAGTAAGGAGAAGCGTGAGTTTCTGTTAAAACGTTTCCCCAAGTTGCAGGCACGCAATATTGGCAATTCCCGTGACACATCCTTTGAGCAACTGGTCATGCGTGAAACAAAAGGACGCGGTGTTGATCTAGTTTTGAACTCATTGTCGGAAGAGAAGCTGCAGGCATCCATTCGCTGCTTGGGCTTGAACGGTCGCTTCTTGGAGATTGGCAAATTCGATTTGAGCAACAACAGTCCTTTGGGTATGTCTGTCTTCTTGAAGAACACGTCCTTCCACGGCATTCTGCTGGACAGTGTTATGGAAGGTGAAGAGGAGATGCAAAATCAGGTAGTTTCTCTCGTTGCGGAGGGTATTAAGAGCGGCGCTGTTGTGCCCCTACCCACGTCAGTCTTTAATGACAAGCAAGTCGAGCAGGCGTTCCGTTTCATGGCCTCCGGCAAGCACATTGGTAAGGTGGTCATCAAGGTTCGCGATGAGGAGGATGGCAAGAAGACACTAATGCCCAAGTCGCGTTTGATTAACGCCATACCCCGTACCTACATGCATCCGGAAAAGAGTTACATTCTTGTTGGTGGTCTTGGTGGATTTGGCCTGGAGCTGACAAACTGGCTAGTGACGCGTGGAGCACGTCACATTATTTTAACCTCACGATCTGGCGTTAAGACCGGCTACCAGGGACTAATGATCCGTCGCTGGCAGGAGCGTGGCGTTAAGGTGGTCATTGATACTAATGATGTAACCACTGCAGCTGGAGCTAAGAAATTGCTGGAAGCCAGCAACAAGTTGGCCCTAGTTGGAGGTATCTTCAATCTGGCTGCCGTCCTGCGTGATGCTCTAATTGAAGATCAATCTGCCAAGGACTTCAAGACCGTTTGCGATCCCAAGGTGATAGCTACCAAATTCTTGGACCAATATTCGCGTGCTATCTGCACTGAGTTGGACTACTTCATCTGTTTTTCCAGTGTCTCGTGCGGACGTGGTAACATCGGACAAACGAATTATGGCCTGGCCAACTCGGCCATGGAGCGCATCTGTGAGCAGCGGCAGGTTAGCGGATTCCCCGGGACAGCGATACAATGGGGTGCCATTGGCGATACAGGTTTGGTCCTGGAGAATCTCGGTGACAATGATACCGTCATTGGAGGTACTTTGCCTCAGCGTATGCCCTCTTGCCTGCAGACCATCGATATCTTCCTGCAACAGCCCCATCCCGTCTTAGCATCCATGGTCGTTGCCGAGAAACGCAAATCAGATCAGGGTGCCGGCGTCAGTCTAATTTCTACCATCTCGAATATCCTGGGACTGCGTGACATCAAGAACGTTCAGGATGCTGCCTCCCTAGCAGATCTTGGAATGGATTCACTGATGGGTGCTGAGATTAAGCAAACGCTCGAGCGTAACTTTGACATTGTGCTTTCCACGCAAGAAATTCGTCAACTAACATTCGGAACCCTGAAACAAATGGATGGTGGTGCTGAAGCAAAATCAGCTGCAACTGGTTCCACTGATGCTCCAGCTGCTGAGCCAGTTTCAAATTCCACGCCTCCATCCCGTACAGCAAGTCCCATGGGCGATGGTACACAGGTGGTCTTTACCACTGATTTGATACCCACCGAGAATATTTTGCGCCTGCAGACTCAGGCACCTGCCAATAGCAAACAAACACCCATTTTCTTCATGGCCCCAATTGAAGGATTTGCTTCTGCTCTAGTCCCATTGGCTAAGAGGCTCGAGGTGCCTGCTTATGGACTGCAATTTACCAAAACAGTGCCCATGGAATCTGTAGAGGCTGCTGCAAAATTCTTCATTCAACAATTACGCATAGTGCAGCCCAAGGGACCCTATAAACTAGCTGGTTACTCTTTCGGTTGCCTGCTTACCTACGTGATGGCCGCAATTCTGGAGGAGACGAAGGAAATTGCTAACGTTGTGATGTTGGATGGTGCACCAACCTATGTCAACTGGTATACGAGCAGCTTTAAGCAGCGTTACACAGTCGATGATACTAACAGCAATCAAAGCTATGGTCTGGCCTACTTTGGTATTGTCTTGGCCAACATTGACTACAAGTCGGTATGTAATCAAGGATATAACACCTTAGACATGTTCTATAATTAATAGTATGCAACCTCTCTATGCAGTTGGTGCGTTTACTTCTAGTGATACCCACTTTTGAGGAGAAACTTGAAAAGTTTGCTGAGCTAATGAGTGTTGAAATTACGCAACCGATTGAAATTGTAAGTAAAGATTTAACTGGAATTTCTCAACTGTCTTATACTAACACATTGCGCAATATTAATTATAGATCAAAACGGCAGCTACACTGTTTTACAAGAAACTGGAGCTGGCGGACAGTTTCACGCCCAAACTTAAACTCAAGTCAAAGGTGACGCTCGTCAAACCCACAGATAACTCTGCAAAAATGGATGAGGACTACCGTCTCAAGGAGGTGAATTAACAAAAATAACCTAACCCACTTCCTAATCAATACTAATTGGTCCCTTTCCACTTTTTAAGGTATGCACAAAGACGGTCGAGGTTCATACAGTGGAGGGAAATCATCGCACTTTCCTCATTGAGGAACAATCCTTGGCGACTATTCAAAGTATATTAAAGCGCCTATTTAATTAGTTTCTTTTAGATATACATATTCGAAACGCACGTACATAAAGAAATACTCATGCTCTCTTAATAATCCATATTGTGTGTATGGATGTTATAGACTTATAAATGTCTCCCTCTTATTTTAATAAGAATATCAGATATACACAGCATCGATCACAAATGAAAAAAATCACCGCACACCAGCTATCACATTTAGTAAATGAATTTATGTATACTATTTAGCCTACAAGGAATGTTTGGAATAGAGGAATATCATCATCATCATCAGTTTTGTAATAGTCTTTATATTCCAACGATCACCAACTGCCGTCTTGCAGCGCCTGTGGATTACCCAGGTCCAAAAAAAAACGTTTCCCACATTCTCTGCGATTCTGGGCAGTAGATCTTATGTTTTATTTCATTCATCTGAAGACATTCCTTGAGAGCTCCAGCTACGGCAATAAACGTCCCAACTTACCAAATATATCTATATATGCTATATAATTATGTATGTGCACATTCGGCGCATATATTGTAGCTTTAATTTATAGTCTTAAGATTAAGAGTTTCATTCCAAAACATGTGTATCAAAATAAATTAAAAGTTGTTAATTTGATGTATAAATAAATAGGTGTACAATTTTATCACTCACGATTATTGGCTATATTTATAAAGTTCATATACATATTTATATAAACAAATAAAAGTAAATTAAAAAAATATATTTAGTTTACGTTGATTGATTTAAATATAATTGAAGAGTCTTACTTATCAGCAATTGTGCTGATTATTAATTTCTTTTTAATATATTTTAAAAAAGAAAATATATAGAGATATGAAAATATCTCGAAAATATTACCTTCAAACGTAAATAACATAATGCTAAAAAAATATCAAATTAAAATACACTGAGCATTATCTTATCTCCGAGAAGTACGCGTGCATGATACACAAGTATTTATATTTTGTAGTCAAATATTCCCCATTTTATCTGTTTAGCGCTAAATTTGCATTTCTTTCTTCGTTGATACCCTTTAATCCCACAGAGTATTAAGCCCATACAAAGAACATTTACACGTGTTTCACAGACGGTTCTTCCAACTTTTACTCCAAGCATATATTGATAAGCAATTGATTAGCAGCCATTGCCCGAGCTTTATGACCCATGGATTTTCATGCTGATTGACAAGGGTTTTTTTTTCGCTTTCGCACTTGTTTGATTGAAATAAATGTAGATGTCGCGATGCCTCGAAAGTAAGTACTTGTTGAATAAATATGTATATTAAAACAGGCGAAGGAACCAGCTAAGCCTTATCAATGCTGATAAGACGCTCAGCTGTCGACTTATGTTAAATGGCACAGATAGACACATTTTGCTCAAATATATTTGACAAGGTATTAGTTGATGAAAACCGTGCGTCCGAGGTGGACTTTTGTTGCTGATACATATGTAAATAGTTGTGCCCTACATTAATTAATACTTATGAGCTTATAACAAGCTAAAAGAAATCGATTTAATAATATTTGTGGGTAATTTTGATTATGAATTTGCATAAGTAATCGCTTCGAATAATATCTGCGACACAAAATCAAAATGTGTGTCAGGTGAAATTTGAATATCGCTTTTGAACAAGCGACAAAAACAACACAAAACAAATAATTTAAAATCTGTTTAATTAAGTAATCTTATGTGTATATTAAGTTTAGCGCTTAAATAATTAAACAATTTGAGTAAGTTTTTGACATTAATAGTTTAACTTATGATTTAATTTTGATGTTGTACACCTTGCAAATTCAAGTCTAAAGTGAAAACAATATCATGATTTTTATACCCTGAACCTATTAAAAATGGGTAAAAAGGGTATAATGGTTTTGTGCAAAAGTATGTAACAGGCAGAAGGAAGCATCTCCGACCCCATAAAGTATATATATTCTTTATCAGCATCAACAGTCGAGTCGATATAGCCATGTCCGTCTGTCCGTCCGTCCGTCTGTCCGTCTGTCCGTCTGTCCGTCTGTATGTATGAACGCGTCGATCTCAGAGACTATAAGAGCTAGAGACTCCAGATTTCGAACTTAAGCTCGCCTAATCCCTAGGCAGTACAAGTTTGTTTTCGATTTTCGATAACTCATCCCGTTTCCGATATACACATGGGATCGATAACAACAAAATCTTGAAATTGAAAAAACTTTAGACGGCATTTGAATTATTAATCAAAATAATAACAATCTGTGAAATTTTTATTAAAATCGGTTAAGAAACACCGGAGATATGGAACCTTGAAGTTGAGTATGCAGTATGCAGTATGGTCGTACACACACGCACACATACTTGCAAGCACTGACTGTACGCGTAAGGTATAGGGATCAGGGTATCGTCTAGTCGGGATTTCTCGACTAGAGCCTTCTTACTTGTTTCTGAATGTTTTTGGGAATTTTGTTTGAAGTGTTTTTCTTCTTTTGTGTAAGCAAAGAAGTTTATATATTCACTAATGATATCTTTATCTATGTTATCTGTATTGTACGATACGTGTATTCAAATAATTTTAGGTGCTATAATTAGATAATCAAAGTCACATATACCATAGTGACAATATTGCATGCCGTATAAGTATTGATTCGCGTGTTAGCTGCTTCTAAATAAGACAAAAATATAAATTATAAGACAAGGATAATAATATGCAGAAACCTTTCTTCTAAATGTATGCAAATAAATTTGTGAATGGCAAAGGTGGGAATGATTCGATTTGAACAATATTTCATTGCCGGATAAACTTGTTGACTGACTGACTGTCTCTATCTTATATTATTTTAACAATCTTAATGATGCAATCTGAGCAAATTGTTTTTGTTATCTCAAAAGTAATGATATTCACGCATTCATTATTGATTTAGATGCCAAGTTCTAGTTTCCCATATAAAATTGCAAATGAATATTTATTATTAAAATAGTATGTACTATTTTATAACTATGCACTCACTATGTTGTCTATGATTTCATTAGGTGTTTTTTTAATTTTATGAGCCCCTTATTCGACGCAATATGTGCTAAATGCGCAATCGATCTGATTGCAAGGTGCAACTTTCCAACTAACTATTAAAGCTATTGCGACCTGTGTCAACTGAGTTGAACTGATAAGTGAACCAGAAAATATAGGAAATGTGAGTAAGAAAATAAGCACGGACAAAAATCAACACATTTTTATTAAATTAGCATATGACTTTATTGTCACACAGCTTTCAATTTATATGCGTGTGTTATTTAATGTATTATTATATTTATTTATATTAACAGCTTTACGATTTTTAAATATTTTGTAAATGAGAGTTAAGAGTGTTAAAAGTACACTTGTTCGCATTTATGGAATAAAAAACAAGTAAGAAGGCTCTAGTCGAGAAATCCCGACTAGACGATACCCTGAACCGTATACTTTACGCAGTCAGTGCTTGCAAATATGTGTTTATATGTACGCACATACTACATACTGCACACACAACTTCAATGTCCCATATCTCCGGTGTTTCTTAACCGATTTTAATAAAAATTTCACAGATGGTCATTATTTTGTTAAATGTATCAAACGCTGTCTCAAAGTTTTCCAAATTCCAGATTTTGTTTTTATTGATCCCATGTGTTTATCGGAAACGGGAAGAGTTATCGAAAATCGAAAACAAACTTGTACTGCCTTGGGATTAGGCGAGATTAAGTTCCACATCTGGAATCTCTATCTCTTACCCTGATCCCATTGCAAAAGTATGTAACAGGCAGAAGGAAGCATCCCCGACCCCATAAAGTATATATTTTCTTAATCAGCATCAACAGCCGAGTCAATATAGCCATGTCCGTCTGTCCGTCCGTCTGTCCGTCCGTCTGTCCGTCAGTCTGTCCGTCCGTCTGTCCGTCAGTCTGTCCGTCCGTCCGTATGTATAGCTAGAGACTCCAGATTTGAAACTTAAGCTCGCCTAATCCCTAGGCAGTACAAGTTTGTTTTCGATTTTCGATAAGTCATCCCTTTTTTTATATACACATGGGATCGATAACAACAAAGTCTTGAATTTTGAAACCTTTGAAATGGCATTTGAAATAATGAACAAAATAATGACAATCTGTGAATTTTGATTAAAATCGGTCAAGTAACACCGGAGATATGGGACATTGAAGTTTTGTATGCAGTATGCAGTATGTGCGTACATACAAACACACATACTTGCAAACACTGACTGTACGCGTAAAGTATAGGGATCAGGGTATCGTCTAGTCGGGATTTCTCGACTAGAGCCTTCTTACTTGTTAAACCTAGTTTCAATTATAACAGTTTTCTTATCATTTTTATACCCTGACAATCAATTTATTGAAATCGGTTTAGAAACACCGGAGATATGAAACATTGAAGTTGAGTATGCAGTATCCAGTATATGCGTACACACACTCACACACATACTTGCAAGTACTGACTGTAAGCGTAATGTATAGGGTTCAGTGTATCGTCTAGTCGGGATTTCTCGAGCCTTCTTACTTGTTATAAATATTTGTTATTTAGAAACTTTGAACTAGGTACATTGGAGGATATGAAATTTGAATGCACAATATATTTTATAATATTTTTGGCATCGTTTATTGCACTGTGTGCTTGCAAAGCTTAAAAGCGATGCATAAAAATCTAAGTGCGATCAGCAGTTGCAAATGTAAAGAACAATCTGATTGTAGATCCGAACTCGGATTCTGTTATCAGCAATCAGAGCTTCGACATTTTAAGCTGAGCAGCGAACTAATCTCCGAGCTCAAACTCTCTAGAGATAGACCGCGCTCGGTTGGAATGATTTTTTATCCAACGCGCACTTTTATTTTTTTTTTTTTGACAAGCTCGCTCACCGTAATAGCAGTATCAAATAAGAGCAGAGCACGAGTGTGAAAAAAATTTTTCTGGGGACGACCAGCAGGCAGATATTATTTATGTCTGGCGACCCTAACTCAGTTCAAATCCGTAACTCGCATCAAACGCAGCTCAGTCAGTTGCTTGCTGCCATTGACGAGCGACTAAACTAAATACATATAGTGACCACCGTGCTGGATGCTGGATGCTAGATGCTGCTGCTATTGCTGCTTGCTTCCTAAGCCTCCCAAGTGCCGTAAGCTTGCGCCGTGCAAAAAAAAAATATCTCGGAGTTTAAATAACCGTACAAATAAACTAGATTGTGTTTTTTGCTTCATTGTATGTCTCTCTCTGTCGCTCTGTGTATGTGTGCTTGTCTGTCCGCCCCGTGTATATTTGCCTGTGTCTGTGTTTGTTTGCGACTAAGCCGTTTTTATATAAGTATATATAGTAGCGCCTTAAGTCGCGTACGTTCATTCGAGCATCAAACTTCTTCGACAAACGTCTAACGGTCGATTATCGAAATCGAAAGTCATCAATCGAAATCTGATAGCCCGAACTTATCACTTCCGGTCCGCGACATATTCAAAATAGTAAACGACTCGATTAATTGTGCCGTTTTCAAAGTTCTTCCCTATTGCACGTGTCCTACAGCGAACGTGTGAATAGTTTTTAACATACATTCAAACATATCAAAAACCAAACACTACTCGTCGCACTCTTTTTTGTTCTCTCTCTAACTCACTCACACTTGCCGCTTACGCACCCACAATTGCAGTCGCCGGAGACGCCGCCACAGCGAAACTAAAACTAATTTGAAACGGTAAACAATTGGTACCTCTGCTGTTGTTATTGTTGTTATCTTTTTTTGCATTTACTTCTATTAGTTTTTGTGTGTTTTTGTTGTTTTTGCTTTTTTTTTAGTTTGGTTTGTTTGATTGTACGCATGATCTTTATGCAGCATTGTAAATCGATAGTTTGATTAGAATTGCTGGGTGCTTTGATAAAACGCTTTGATTAACAGCTCAGCTGCCAGTTGTAAATGCCCAGTAATCAGTCTTTAGATAGTTTTTTCACAAATTAAGATGGTGTTGGCAGTTTTTTTCAGCCTGTTCAGCTGATAATTGGCGCCTTTTTATACTCTTAATCCATAAAATGGGTTAAAAGGGTATAATGAATTTGCAAAGGTAGGTAACAGAATGAAGTAAAAATTTATGAGTTTTCGAAATCGGTTAAGAATAACCAGAGATCTCGAAAATATAATACATATAGCCAATGACTGTATGTTTCTTATCTATGGTTCAGAGTGTTTTCTAGTCGAGCTCTCTCAATTGAATTTTTTTTGCTATTAATTTTATAAAGTATGCTGTTGTAATATTTTAGGGAGGGTTGTTTCTTAACTTAATAGAATTTGGCTTGTTGCCATTAAGACAATTATCAATTGTAAGAAAGTTGGAGAAGGCTTAAAGTTATTTAAACTTTTGCTTAAGTAATTCTTAGAAATTCGAAGTTACTTTAAAAATCATGCTAATGATGTGAAAAAAATCAGTAAAAATGGCAAGTAAATAGCAAAAGTCGACAAATGATATATTCAATATTTCTTTAACAGACTTTTCTATTCACTAAATGAGATGCAAAAAATAATTGAAGCTAATTGCTTAAAGCCTTAGATTCAACTCAACTTTCAGATAATTCAGATAAAAAATATACTTCATGTTTAATTAGCTAACTTTTTATTATTAGAAACTCCGGGAATTCAAAGAGTACTTATAACCTTAATTCATAAGTCTCAAATTATCTGATCAATTCCTAAAAAAAGAATCTTTTATCAACTATGGCAAAACTGCAATCAAATAAAACCAATACTTTAATATTATGGTGCTGCCTTTGGCAAATGATAATATTTTCATTATATAAAAATAAAACACAAATAAACAAGTAAGAAGACTCTAGTCGAGAAATCCCGACTAGACGATACCCTGAACCCTATACTTTAACCGTACAATCAGTGCTTGCAAGTATGTGTGTTTATATGTACGCACATACTGCATACTCAACTTCAATGTTCCATATCTCCGGTGTTTCTCAACCGATTTCAATAAAAATTCCACAGAATGTCTTTATTTTGTTTAATGTCTTAAACGCCGTGTCAAAATTTTCCAAATTCGTAGGGATTGGGCGAGCTTATGTTCCATATCTAGAGCTTTTAGCTCTTATAGTCTCTAAGATCGACGCGTTCATACATACGAACGGACGAACGGACAGACGGGCATGACTATATCAACTCGGCTGTTGATACTGATCAAGAATATATATGAATAATCGGGTCGGAGAGGCTTCCTTCTGCCTGTTACATACTTTTGCACTAAACTATTCTACCCTTTTTACCCATTTTTAATGGGTTCAGGGTATAAAAAAACCATTTGCCCAAATACTTGATACATATAAATATACCAAAATGTTTAAACTATAATAGTCAAGTGTCAATCTCTATCTGTTTGACTAAGATTAACGCAAGCAAGGCATACAAATCATACAATACAACAATGATAAAACTACAATTGATTTAGTAAACTAAAGCTAACACACGTTTACGTTTGGATACAAACAAGGCGAGAATACTTACATAAAGACTTGTGACTAAGTTGTATATAGTAAAACTGTGTTGGTAAATATAATTAGCTTAGATCTTAGATCTGTAGGGGCTGGATGCTTTGAACATTTGCAATATGCAACTGAATGAAAATATGCCAATTCGGAATTGCATTGCATTGTCACCCGTTTCTTGTCAATTAGGCGCTGCGGTAATTGGAGTACAATGTAGCATCTGGGAGGCTCTGATCTACTTTTTTCAGTTTGAACTTGAAACTTGTTTGCTCATTTTCTCTCCGTCACTCTCTCAATCTATCTGTCTTTCTGTTTATCCGTATAATCTTGAAATGCGTGTGCCTAGTATAATTTGTTAGACACATAAATGTATATATAATACTATTATGAATATTGTTATTAGCAACTCTCGACCCCTTTTGGGTCTTGACGAGGAAGTCTTGCTGTGCCGGCTGAGTACCTAAATGAGCCGCACAACGGGACTTCTATTTATCCAGCAATACAAATTCACCACTTTGATTTATATAAATGCGAATGCGCTTGACCCAAACTCACTCTAGTGCAAAACTGTATCGTTGTTCTTGATTTTTTGTTTTCATTTTTACATATTCTAATGCATGCGCACTTGCTAGACCTTCAAACAAGCAAGAGACAAAATTTTATTCAGACCCATGTTTAATTATTGCGCATACACCACTTTGCTGAAAATAGCAAATAACAAACATCCTGCGCAGCTTAAGCTATAGAAAAAAAAAGTTCAGCCATGTGCTTTAGTTTTTTTTTTAGTCTAATTAGCGACACACACGCGTCAAGCGTTGCTCACTTTTTATACCCTGATCCCATTAAAAATGGGAAAAAAGGGTATAATGAATTTGTGCAAAAGTATGTAACAGGCAGAAGGAAGCATCTCCGACCTTATAAAGTATATATATTCTTGATCAGCATCAACAGTCGAGTCGATATAGCAGAGACTATAACAGCTAGAGACTCCAGTACAAGTTTGTTTTCGATTTTCGATAACTCATCCCGTTTTCGATATACACATGGGATCGATAACAACAAAATCTTGAATTTGAAATTTTAGATGGCCTTTGAATTAATAATCAAAATAATAACAATCTGTGAAATTTTTATTAAAATCGGTTGAGAAACACCGGAGATATGGAACCTTGAAGTTGAGTATGCAGTATGCAGTATGGTCGTACACACACGCGCACATACTAGCAAGCACTGACTGTACGCGTTAAGTATAGGGATCAGGGTATCGTCTAGTCGGGATTTCTCGACTAGAGCCTTCTTACTTGTTTTAATTGCATTCAACAAAATATTTATACACTCAGAGAAAAGTAGCTTTTGACAGTTAAATTGCAACAGAACTTGAATTACTAATGCCATACATCGAGATGTCAAATGAAAAACGATGGAATACTTATAAAAAGTTACGAATTTTTTATGAAATCAATTTTAAACCCTAATCACCATTCTTCTTAAGGTTCGAAACTATCCTAACCTAATCGAAGTCATCAAAAACTTTACATAAAAAAAATCTTAAGCCTAACCTAAGAAATTTTAGAAACGTTAACAAAGCTTTCAAAAAAGTATGATACCGAAGTCTAGACCTTTATCTTTCCCAGCTTCTCCTATGCTTTTTTTTAGTGTATTCATATACCTAGGACTTTGACGGCATGTTTAATATCTGCGAATACACAAGTTCTCATTCATAAGTATTTATTTATATTTAGACATACAGACTGGCTACAAATGCTTTCGCCTTGACACGTTCTCAGTTCAGTCCAGTTCAGTTTATCAGAATGAAGTTCATTTGCCTCGTGGCACATCATCTGTTTGGATAAGACAATTCATTTTTTGGCACCTCAAGCCATCATTGATGTCCCCACTCGTTCACCATGACTTTATCGCTTAACAAAAAGTTCAAATCAAGCTGTGAATACTCTCGCTTTTATCGTAGAGGTGGTTTAACTTTTATTCTTGATAGGGGGCGTCTTCAATTGATTCTATTAAGTACTTGAGTGAAGCGATATTTAAGTGAAGAGTTGAGGCATTCGCACAACTGATTTGTTGACCCCACAAAACATTTTTTAACAAATATCAACGCACTATATAGTGCTGTATGTTTGTCTAAAAAAAACTTT
This sequence comes from Scaptomyza cyrtandrae, assembly GCA_035044605.1. Classification (NCBI taxonomy): domain Eukaryota; kingdom Metazoa; phylum Arthropoda; class Insecta; order Diptera; family Drosophilidae; genus Scaptomyza; species Scaptomyza cyrtandrae. The sequence goes on from JAWNNS010000637.1 coordinate 1,476,726, forward strand.
AGAAGATTAAGGGTTGTCATGCTAAATTTCACTCAACCTTATGAAATGCATAGCACCTTTTATAATATAAACCGAAATCCTTTTTGCTTAAGCTAGTTATAGTTTTTCTAACATGTTCTTTATATGCAAAAAATGTATTTGGGCTTATCGGCGTTCCTTAAAAACAAAAATGACAATAAAGCAAAAGAACAACTAAATAAGTTATTGCAATGTCACAATTATTCATTTAAAATTCCATTATTCAAAATAAAACCAGCTAGTGTCGGAACAACTCAAGATTCTAGCTACTTTAACTAAAAACATTTACTAAATCGTGATTATTTAATACAATACTATCATGCACAAAGATTAGGTAGGAATCTTTTAATTTAGATTCCGTATAGCATCAAGACGGTACGACTTTTAGGCATATACAAAAACTGTTTACACACTATCCTTTAATTGTAAACGGTATTTTTTTTCTATCTTTCAGATTATAAAAGAGCAATTTCATATTTAATTATCTATAAATAAAATGTGACAATAGTTTTGAACAAACAAACCATAATAATTATTCGCAATTATCAGATAAGTCATAGAGATAATTGCATTGCAAAGAGATAAGATGCAACACAATAATACTTAAAATTTATACCAAAACACTCTTTAAACAAACAAAAAATTTAACTATGGTCATAATTTTAACTCTAAACAAAACATCCATATGACATTTATATGCATTTTTTGGATGGCATAACTTTTAATGCGTTTTCTTTGCACTTTTCAGTCAGAATAGCAACAGTTCCAGATTGAGACCGTCACCGGGTGAATGTGGATTATACAATCCGAGCTTAGACAAATAGCATTCTGTTCGCAAACTACATAATATAGTACTAGTGCAATAATAATTATTAGTGCTGGATTATAATCAGTGCAACCAACGGTGCAACGATAAGTGAAACAAAATAAACAGTGTAAAGGTTGTGGCAAGCGGAAGGGGTACGGACAGAGGAGGATTACGAAGGCACGAGGAAGAAGAAGAGCATCACAAAACTCACAGCCGAATCGGGCTAATCAACACACAATGTCAACAATTGTGATTCGCGAAAACCGAACCGAACCTATTGCACAAACCGTATTAAAATAACAGTTGCGAGCCGTACGTTCGTTCAGGTTGAGGTTGAGGTCGCTACCAATCGCTACCAGGAGGACCAACTATCTATCCGACACGCTAATTAGTTAATTAAGACCGTAATTTTTTTTACATAACACGGAAGACCCGGAGCAGGAACACACACATAAATATGCTGACCACGGACAAGTGCACCTCGTCGGCACCGCAGCCAATTATCATAAGTAGCAGCACGACATCAACAACAAATACAAAACCACCAACGAAATCTCAATGTCATGCAACGGAACAGCATCAGAATTATCAAAAACACACAACTCATACCCATACCCATACCCTTGCCCATACCCTTGCCCATTCCCATCCTCATATCCATTCACATCCTCATCTGCATCATACAACACACAAAGCATCAAAAACACAACAGCCACAGCATGGTCAGAAATGTGCAGCGGACACGCCGCGAAAAAATCTGCATGAGCTACTCCTCGAACTGTTGGATGTCCTGTTATCCTGCCTAGTCGTCGCACCCTGCGTCATTGCCTATTGGCGTGGCACCTGGGAGTTGATGGGTGTCCTGCTCTTTCCCAGCAGTCTGCCCCTGTCCGCCATGGCCTCCTTTGTGATTGGTGGTGTCGGGCACTTCATTTTCACAGTGACGCAGAACTTCTTCAAGGATCACATACATCCGGAAAAGAAGCGACTCACTTACTATGTCATCTCTCGGCTCTACACTGCCATCTTTGGCATTGTCTGTGTGAATATGTGGCGTGGTGCCTGGATGATCTGTGACTGGCTGACGAGCATCGATTCCCTAGCCATTATTTCGGTGGTGACATTAGTTGCACTGCTCTTCCTGGTCGGAACACGCACGTTGCGCAATCTGGGTGCTGCTCCATACACTGTCACCATGGATCACAAGAGCGATTACTTTGAAGTTGATACCATGTTCAAGATACCGGTGAGATAATTTTTAAATATCTCTTTATATATGTGTATATATTTATCATTAAGATATTTTTATTTTAAGCAGTGAAAAACAAGTAAGAAGACTCTAGTCGAGAAATTCCGACTAGACGATACCCTGAACCCTACCTATACGTGTGAATATGTGTGTGTGTGTACGCGCAATAATTCAATAAAAATTTCACGGATTGACATTATTTTGTCTAATGTTTCAAATGCCGACTCAAAGTTTTCCAAATTCAAGATTTTGTTTTTATTGATCCCATGTGCTTATCGGAAACGGGAAGAGTTATCGAAAATCGAAAACAAGCTTGTACTGCCTTGGGATTAGGCGAGATTAAGTTCCACATCTGGAATCTCTAGCTCTTATAGTCTCTGAGGTCGACGGGTTCATACATACAGACAGACAGACGGACGGTGCTGTTGATGCTGATTAAGAATATATATACTTTATGGGGTCGGAGATGCTTCCTTCTGCCTGTTACATACTTTTGCACAAAACCATTATACCCTTTTTACCCATTTTTAACCCTGAACCCAGGGTATAATAAGAAAGCAAAAATATAAATCTTCAAGTTAAACAAGTTAGGAAACAAATGTGAATTCACTTAAATATTTTCTAATTAACATTTTCCAGGGTTTCGACCAACCCGGTTTGTATGTACTGGACACACTGTTTTCGGTATTCGTTATTGGCACCCTGGTGGTGATTGCCTGGCGTGGTGTTTGGGGCATCTTTGATTTAACACTGTTTCCCAGAGACAAGGCAAAGTCGGCGTGGGGATCATTGGTAAGTATTAAGATCTTAGCTACGTTTAATTGTTCTTTACTAAATTATCCTTTCAAACACACACACAGCTCATTGGTTACCTAACGGTATTTGTGACATTTATCCTGCAACCCTTGATGCGATATATATCGCGTCGTATCAGCGGTATCCTGAAGATTATCATATGCGATATCTACTATCTGATGAGCTTCTTTGGAGCTGTGAACGCTTGGCGTGGCATCTGGAACCTGCTGGATGTTTATATCTATCCAGGTAAATTTTATTGATCTATTCTATTGATTGATCTCACTTCAGCTCTGTGTGTGTGTTTCAGACGATCGTATTATGAGCTTCTGGATAACTCACATCATTCCATTTTTACTGTTGGCCGCACTTAAATGCTCCAACTCGATTTTGGTGCGTGGAGTGTTCATCGATGGAGAGGGTTCGGGTGCGGAGAGCGTTCAAATACCAATCAATTATGTGCGTTTGCATTTTCTGCGCGAACGCAGCAAGAAATTAGATGCCACACATAATCGACATTCGGAGCCGCCGCACTATTATTTGAAAGCGGATCATGGGACACTGGGCAAGGGGCATTTGGAGAAGGATATGGAATCACAGCATAGTCTCATTGCGAAACCCCATGCCACTGCCCAGATCATTTAGAGAGGATGTTGTTATTCCGTTTCCTTCTAACATGATACGCTAGTTAAGGTGTTAAACTAATTTTAAATGCATAAACTTAATTGTATTTGATGCTTGATGATGTGCAAGCAAACTTAAAAGCCTGGAGTTTTATATATTTAGAACTGTACAAAATAATTACATTGACTATATTCATACATGTATATCTTTATATATACTATTAACAACATTGCACAGTTGTCGTTGTGCTAAGAATTCACTTTTGTTTTCGATTCCCTTCTGTACATAATTGCAATTTCACTTTCAATACACAAATTTATTTGTAAATACAAAATACTATGTACCAATATACTGTATGTAATATTCTTTCGGCAACCGATTTAAACCTTCGCAGAATTTGTTTATTGCAGTTGTCTAGAAAATTCTTCTTTATGTTAGATTTCACGACTTTGGCAATCAAAGACAAGAAACCAACAAATGTATTTCAATGGCAGACAATAAAGCGTATTAAAATACACATAAATTACACGCGTAAGTAATAATGACCGACGGATGCTAAATAGACAAACTAATTTCCATTTAATTTTTATATACATGAAAGTATTGTTTCAGTTTTACTCTAATCCTCTGCTAATTGAAAACCGAAATACAATAGTTTGAAAAACTTTAGAAAGATCTTTACAATTGATTTGTAAGCTACGTGGATTAGCAAAAAAAAAGTTGTATTTTTTAAATAGTTCTATTTTAATCGTAGTAGGGTATTTAGATGTTTTCAGTATAAGGCCAATTTGTGCTCAAAATAAAAAAGTAAACTGGGAGCAAAAAAATGCGCAGCAAAAATAAATACTCAAACGCAAATCGAATAGCACAAAATAGAAAATAGAAAGCAATTGATATTGTTAGCAAGGCGTGAACAAAAACTTGGCATTTCAGTTGAAAATTGTCCTCGACTTGTTTGAAATCATTCGCGCAATTTTTCTTTAAAAAAACCAATTGCCAATAATAAATTTTAATACAGTGGTCATATTTCGATATATTAAATACGATTCTACGCAAACATAAAAATGTATTAGAGACAACGCGTTCAATTAAATAGAAATCTCTTATAACGTTTGAATAATTTTATATAATCGCAAAGTGCGATCGAAAAAATCAATATCAATTAATTATGGGCATTCCGGATATACGTCAGCTAATTACACTCGAATTTGAGGTGTATGGACATGTACAAGGTGGAGTTATTGCCTGAAAATGACTTAATTAAAAAGAATAAGGGACAAGCGCTTAAAATAAATAATGCACAGTTGCTCCGCATTAAATTTCCTTGGCCTCATTCGCTGACCCACTATTAAAATGTGTGTTGTGTCTTTGACAGGTTTGAACCTCACCAAGGATACGCGGGATCGTTGTACCAAAGCAGGCATCACAGGTTGGGTGAAAAACAGCAAACAAGGCACCATCGTTGGCAAAATGCAGGGTCCCAAGGTTGAGGTGGACAAAATGTATGTAACTTTTGCATTGCTGAACTTATAACTAATAACAATCCATGTATATACTTAGGGTCACCTGGCTCTCCACCGAAGGCTCACCTGGCTGTGTTATTGAACGGTGTGAATTGAGAAGTCAAAGTAACTTGAACCGACTGGATTACAAGAACTTTGCAATTCGTTTTTAAATGTTGTGCTTGATTGCCAGTTTTACTTTGTGTTTGTTTTGTAAAACTAAATAATATCGATAAGTTTGTAAATACGAATAAATGGTCGTAAGCCCGAATACAATTTGACTTATATTGAAGGCGGAAAAGAAAAATACATCGACACGCACATATGAATTGAAATCTATTTGGTTTTCAATACAAGCAGATTAGTAACACACTTTATAGTCTTAAAAACCTATACTAGCCATCTGATTCATTGCTTGTTTAGCATGACTGGAAACGGCCGGCGGCCTTCATGCGCTCAAAAGATTTGTTGGCGTCATATTTCCTGCAAGACCAAAGCAAATTTCAAATGAATTATATAAAAAATCAGATGTGATAAATTTAATACACACTGGTAGAAATTAGCGTAGGCAGCCTTCTTTGGATCGTTGACCATAACTTTAAAGGCAACCGTTATAATAGCGGTGAGGCCTAGTGCAACAGCAAGATTGCGCTTGATGGTCGCATTGTGCAATCCACGGAGAACGGGACCGGCGCCGGAGGTTGCTGGAGTGTTAGCCATTTTAATATTGCGCCTGACTGTAAATACACAAAATTTTCACTGGTCAGCTGTTATGTAACTTAGTTGTGCAGTAACTGGTGTTTAATCAAAATCTATAATTTGCAATCAACTGCATATAAAAAATTTTTCTTTAATTATTTGTGGAGTAATTTTTATTAATCTAATAATTTTAAAATAAATGTGCACTTATTTTTGCAATTTATTCCACATACATAACTCACATTAGCAAAAAATATTCACTGTCTAGTGCTGCCACACAGTCCAACAACAAATGGATGCTGCCACATTTAAGAAACGCTGATTAAAGGCTGCCACACTTTATAATATTAGCAAGTTGCCTGTAGAAGACCCATTCTTTATTTACATGTGACTTAAATCGGTATTTTTTTGTAGTGTTATTGGGAACAATATTTTAACATATGCATAAAGTATATTAAATAAATGCAATCACAATTTACAATTTTGTATATTTAATTAAATGAAAAGATCAAAATTGAGTCTGTCAAGCCATTTTTATGGCTCAAGAAAGTTTATAATTGCGAATTTTACAAGTCAAATAGAAAAAATATAATACTACCAGAACTTGCTTTTAAAAAATGTTGTAGGCTACAATTGCTATATAATTAAGTTTCTCAGTCTTGGCTTTGGCCATATTTAGGATATTTAAAAAAAAAGATAACGTTCACACTGCCTGGAAAATAAAAATGGCTACCACTGAAGGCGAATGCAAATGGCGGTTGTTATTGTTCGTGGAATTTCAATAATTACGAAGATTTTTTTACAAAATAAACAACAAAAACACTTCGCTATAGAAATAGCAATAAGTTAAAAAACAAGTAAAAATATTCAGCTAACTGCTTGTGTAGTTATAAACGTTCTGCCCGCTTGTACAACGTCTTAATCAACGCCACAAATTTTTGTTCAAAACGCAAGTCGTGACTAGAAAAAGATTTAACGCCAGTGAAAAGCAATATTATTAATTTCTATGCATGTATTAAACGACTTTGCCACAATAATAAATACACCAATGCTGTGAGAAGTGCATAATCAATTTTGTAAATAGTAATGTTTGTGTTTTAAAGCCGTTAACTGCATTTAAAAAGCGTTGAAAATCCTACGAAAATTGGTGCCACAATCGGCAGCATAGGAGCGCCCAGAGCTGCCCGTACCGCGCACCCCGCACTGCACGTTGTCGACAAAAAATAAATAACGCGTTGAAAATAACAAAGATTCAGCGGTTAAAATTAATAATAAAGTAATGTAACAAGCTTAATGCCTAGCTTCAGAATTACATACAATCTACCTAGCATGTATGTAGACAAGCAAGAAAATAGCAACAACAACAACAACATCAATTCAGTTCAGTGCGTAACGTGAGCAAAAACAATTCAAAGTGTGGGAGAGAGGCGGTACAGTGTTTGGACCTGTGTTTTTGTTTGTGTCATATCCTTACAAATTAATTGTAATAGTTTAAAATGCGTGCAGTGCAAACATGCAATTGTTTAAATACAAAGGACGAATTAATCCATCAAACGCGCGGCTTATAATTTTGGAATACGTTTCGTTAATTTTGGGCACGATGATGATTTCGATACGCATTCGTAATTATAGCAAAAAGAATTGTGTGTGAGCTTGTGTTAAATGCAAAATTTGTGCATCACTTTGCCAATTATATCTACGACGGGTACGATTGCCGTGTGATGATATGCCACTTAAACAGGTGAGTGCTTATTCCAGTTGGCCCCTGCCCCCGTCATCAATCGTCACTCTGCTGCACCTCATAAATTCGAGTAATTGTCATTTGTAGTTCTTTAGTTTTATTTCCCTTTTGCCGCCATCATCAACTTTGCGAAAACAGCTGATCCACGATTATTGCATTTGATGTGGGGCCTCGGTTGCTTATTAAACACTTGCGTCACCCACGCAGCAATATTAATTTACAGCATTGACAAAAAAAAAATCAGATTTTTGAACGTGTCATGCGTTCGGTGTGCTTAGCTGTGTTGGTGTGTGTGGTTCTATTTTTTGGGATTTTATTAAGGCACAATCCACCTTCGTTTCTAAACGGCGGCCCCAGCAGTATTTTGGTTACCTTTTCCCTCTTGCACACAGCACACACACCCTTTCAAGAGCTCAAAGAAAAATGGCGACGAGGTATCGATAACATAAGACACAAAATGAGAACGTGAGCAACCTGTGGACACTAGGGCACTAGGCATTTGCATGTTTAATAATAAATATTTTTATTGCATTGTACAAATGCACTTTGGAAACTTCAAAGTTTTAACATTTACTGTATGCAGCAGTTGACTGGATTTGGCGTTAAATCCATATAAAACTTCTGTTGTTGAAATATATTGTTGTTGGAATTTCCAACGATCCCATATAACCATCTCGCTCACACGCTGCACGAAGCACTAGCACAAAAAAGAAATGTCAAAATGTTTCAATTGGTTTTTTATGTTGCCTGACTCCTTCTAGTCAAACAAAAGCTTGAAAAAATATCTGTTTTATTGGAAACATGATTATTAAAGAATAACGTTTAGTATCATTTTATTAATAGCAGTTTTTCTTTGTTATTGTAAACACACACACACGTAAACCATCTGCACGTACGAGTTTTTGTGTGTGGCTATTATAACAGGGCTGCAAATGCAGTCGATATATGCACCGATGGTCGATAAATGTTGACATATCGCTTAGTCTTACGTCGCTAACAATTTCACTGCCTCCTGCTTCCTTAAATTTGTGTAATTTGTTGCAATGCATTTATTATCTGATTTTGGCAACTTACAGCAGCTTGAACCGTCAGTGCGGATATCGGTGTCTCTCCCCTGGGATGCAGCACAACGACTGCGCCAACTGGCCGTCGAGGGCAGCCCCACTCTGCGAGCCCTCGGTATTCTATCCGTGCAGCCTGATGGCGATTCTGTGATAACTTTAAAAGTTGGAGGACAAGATATTAAAATAACAAAAGGTATGTATTTTGCATTCAATAAAATGTATAAGCTCTTATGCACTGCTGTATCCATCTCCTTTCAGATAATTTCAATGATGTCGCAGGCAGTGCAATTGAGGCGGCTGGCACGTCCTCCAACAAAGCCGCACTCACTGTTAGTGTTGGAAATTTAGCGACGTCGCATTTGTCATCGGCACCCACTTTTGACGGCCCCAGTACAAGCAAAGCAGCTTTTGTACAACAGCAGCAGCAACAAACGCAACAACAGCAGCAACGACTCGCGCAGCTGTCGCAAAACGATGCAATCTCAAGCCAACAGCATTTGCAGCAGCTACAGCGGAGAAATGTGCCTCCGCAGCTGCAGCAACAGAAACTATTGCAACAACAGCAATCGTTGCCGCCGCCACAGACGCCGCCCTCGCCGTACAATAATGCAACAACGACACCGCCTGTTTTTAAATCACCCAACACGGTGTGTCCGATGGAGGGTAAGGTGCCGTTGCTGCCCTCCCCTGCTGGTGCAGTTAATGTGCCAAGAGATTTCCCATTCGAAAGCATGCGGCAGGCGCGTGTCCTACAGGGCAGGGAGACAGCACTTGGTCCACCGCCTCCGCCACCATCAAATGTCACTCTCAACAAGTTGTCAAATAATCAGACAGTGCAAAACGGCGAGGTGATTGCAAACACAATCGTTGCAGGTGCCTCAAATAAATCTCAGTTTATAAATCCGCCTCCGCCATATCCCGGGCTTGGAACAACTGCACCTAACAACATAAGCAACAATTCGGCTGTTGCTGCGCCCAGTTCGAAGCCTGTGCAGGGCTATCATATGCCGACGTCATCGTCATCATCAGTAGCTGCAGGAGCAGCACTAACAACCACATCGACTGGAAGCAATAATATCGCAATATCATCACCACTATTGGTCAATCTACTGCAAAACGATGGCAATGCAATGTCCAGCCAAATGAAATCACCACAGTTGACAGCGCCAACAACGCCTCAGTCACCCCATGTCAGCATGAGTCCCAGTGCCCAAATTATGAACTCCAGCTCGCCCATGCGCTGCTCCTCAGCGACGCCGAGCGATTTTGTGATGGCGTCAACTAGTGCGCCACTCGACAATGTGCCTAGTCCGGTAGTGGTGCCCTCCTCCCCGACTGGCGGCAGTCCCGTGATAATGCGCAATATGCAGAGCCTTCAGCAACAACAGCAACAGCAGTTGCTCCTGAGTCCAAGCGGTAATGCGAATCTGTATAATCAAGTGCCACCACAACATCGCTTTCAGCATGCGGCAGCGTTGCGTCACCAGCAGCAGCAACAGGTACATCAGCAGCGTCAGCATCAGCTTCAGGGAATGCATCCGCGATTTATGCCACCCCAGCAGCAGCAGCAACAGTTTCTTGCGCAGCAACAGCCAACTGGTAAATTAAACAATATTCCCTTTAGAATGTCCATTTAATCACTCCAATTCCTTTACCCCCTCATAGACTGCTTCAACAATTTAAGCCTACAACAGGCGCAGCAGCAACAGTTAAGGCAGCAGCAAATCCGAGCCGGTCTGCCACCGCCCCCACATCCGCAGCAGCAACAACAACAACAGCAGCGATTAATGAGCATGCCATTGACCTCGCCACAGGCGCAACAATTTATGCCACATGGCAACGCTTCACCCATAGCCCATTCACCTGCCTCTAGCCACCATTCAATGCACAGCCCGCTAATGGCTAATCATCAGGCACCGTCACTGCTATCGCCATCAACAACGCCCCATAGCCCAGCGCATTCACAGCAACTGGCTCAGCTTCAGCAAAAGCAAAAGCAGGAGATGACGCCAATCTCTAATATGCAAAATGCACACCTCGTACCTGCAGGTGGCGCAGTTAATGCGCAACTGCCTCCGCCCCCCGACTACAACCAGGCGGCGGCAAATTCACGCTGGCCCGCGCTAAATAAGCCAATGGATTCGGTGACAAAAAGCAGTTTTCAGGAGTTTACACGCTACCAGATGCAATATAATCTGCAGCAGCAGCAAATCAATTTGGGCAACAGTCCAGCACAGGCAGCGGGGCCAACGAATGCTGTGGACATGGTGACCGGGCCCGGGCAACTACCAGCAGGAGCAGCCCAACAACAAGGGACGGGACAAAGGCACCAACTACAGCAATTACAGCAGCAGCACCAGCAACAGTTACCAATGCCAATTCAACAGCAACAGCTGGGACAACAGCCACCGCCAAGTTTGGCAAACGTTTCAAACGTGTCCGGCGTTGCCGTTAATCATGGTCTTAATGATCCACTGATTTCATTGTCTGACCTGGATGCTTTGACCACTAACGATTTGGATGCTTTACTGCCAACTTTAAACTGTGATCTAGACTCAACGCTGAGCCTTGAGGATAAAAATGAGCTCGAGTCTTTGCTGCAAGATGCCAAGGATCTTGACTTGGATTTAATCGAGGATAATTTGTCAGCGGTCGGAATGGATGTGGGTGATGCACTAAGCACGCTGCAAGATAGCACCGGTTGCATAGAACAATCACAGCAAAATCCGCAGCAACAACAAGCACAAATGGTGGATATGCAACCGTTTAATCAACAGCAGCTATTGCAGCAGCACCAACACCAGCAGCAGCAATTGCAGCAACGACAACATCAGCAACAGCAGTTGACGCAATTGCAACAACTCCAACAGCAACAGCAACGCCAACAAATGCAGCGCCAGGTGCAGTTACAACAGCAGCATCGTACGCAACAACAACAGCTTCAAATGCAGCAACAACAACAGCTGCTACATCAACAAGTGCAACATCCAAATGCTCAACTAGGGGCACAAAAGAAACTGCCTCAGTTGCAACAGCAGCAACAACAACAACAGCGTCCAGTGAATGTGCAGCAAAAGCAATTCATTATTAATCCCCACACGGGCGATATGGAGCCAATGGCCAGCGATGATAGCGATACGGAAGCCGAACAGGAAACAACGCAACTACAATTCCGCAGTATGTCGAGTGGAATGAGCGGGTATGGTGGCTTTAATCCTGCCAATGACATGTTACTGCCGAACAATTTCTTCTCTGAGGAGGACTCAAACTCAGCCATGTCTGGTCAGCAGATTCAGTTGGTGGGTGGCAGTGATCAGGAACGGTCACGCGATTCGCTTGCCTCCAACAAATCGACATCGAACAGGGCGAGAAAAACGCCGCAAAACAAGGCGAACAACAACAACCTAAGTCATCTGCAACAGCAAAAGCTGCAGCTTATTGCTAATCATAACACCCAGTCCATGCAAATCCAACAGATGCCGTCAACAGGAGCTGGGGATTCACCCCGGTCGGGAAATAGTTCGCCCCTAAACTCTCTGTTTACACAAAGCGGCAACAACAACAACAATAAGAAAGTTAAACCGAATCTCTTGCGTGAGAAGTTGCAGCAGGGCGTCAAGGAACGTAAAGCGAAAGATGCAACAACAGCAACACTAAAGCCAAAACGAGAACGTGCTAAGGGAAATGCCAAGGCCAAAACTGCAGTAGCAGCCAATACGAATTCGAATGCTTCAATGTCAAATGCTGCAGCGATTGCTGAGGAGAAAATCAAACTGCGACTTAAGCTGGACAAAGTGGAGATGACGCCAACGAACTTTGAACAGCAACAACATGTCCAGCTTAATGCCATAATGGATAGCAATCATTTACAGCAGCAGCAACAGCATCAACAGTTAACGATGCAGACGCATACGATGACTCAACAGCAGCATCAACAACAACAGCCTCTCCTAAAACAACAGCATCAGCAACAACAACATCATCCCGTCTACAGCAATTTCCAACAGCAGCAGCAGCACCCCCAGCAACAACAACCTGGGCAACAGCAGCAGCAGCAACAAACTGGGCAACAGCAGGCTGTTAATATTGGGTTAAATGAGCCGCGCGTTCCACCATTGCAAATACGCTTACGCGGCAAAAACTCTGTGGTTGTGAAAAATACACGAAAGGATCGCAAGAAGCCGACTGCTCCCGATGAGGAGCAAAAGGTGCGTCAAATTAAACGGAGCTTTATCGAACAGGAAACCCAGCAACAACAACAACAGCAGCAGAAACCAGCTCCGCCAGCATTGCTTATTTCAGATGGGGCGACGGATATTAAACAGGCCAAGCTAACTTCGACAGTTCCCCACGTGAATGGATTGCCCAGCTCTGGCGTGCTTTTGCAGAAAACTATACAGCCCTCAGCGCCGCCGCTACCACAACAACAATTGCCAGTGGCTGGTCCAAAAACAACAACCATTGTTGCTGGCAAAAATGGACTAACAATCAGTGCCATTGTGGAGGCACACAAGACGCAAGCTGGACAAGAAGGTCAACTGTTAACCGTGGGCTCGACACACACGGGCACAGCGCCAACTCTGCAACAACAACAGCAGCAACAGCTGAGCAAAATTGCTACTTCATTGCCTAGCAGCATTACTTTGAGCGCTATTACCAGCTCTAACACCAACAACAATAATAACAATACTAGCAATAATAATAATAGCAACAATAACAACAACGCTAGCAATAGCAGTAGCAACAACAACAACAGGGTTAGCAACTTGACATTGAAGAATCCCATGAAGACTGCAGCGACGATCACACCCATTGTGGGCGGTAAGCCGATGACAAAAAACCATAAGCCGCCGCCATATATAACCGCTGTGCAACAGCTGCAGCTCCAAAAGCAGCAACAGCAGCAGCAGCAACAACAACTGGCGGCGGCCGTAACCATGTTGCCGAGTGCGACGACGCTGAAGCGTGTCGAGATCACAAAACTGGCGCCAAACAGTGCCGATGCAACAGCAGCAACAACAGTAACGGTCACAACGACCACAACATCAGCTGCAGCGACGACACCGACAACATCAGTAACAGCAACGGCAACAACATTGCTTGGCGAGCGAAAGTTGCCTGTGGCGCTCTCGCTTAACTCCACCATGCTCAACAATGTACATGAATCATCATCAGTTGCAGCCACAAATGCAACAATAGCAACATCCGCGCAACATCCCAAACTAAACAACACGACTCAACACCAGCAGCAACCACAAACAGTTGTGGGCAATGCAACATCGTCACCAACACCAGCATCTGTTTTGGCCAGCACGCTACGCAACTCACCTGCGAGTAATGGAAGTGGCACACCCGGGCATGGCAACAATGGTGGTGGCGAGGATAGTGGCATAGAGTCAATGGATGCTCTCTCGGAGAAGAGTCCACATCAGCAATCCTCGAGCAGTCCCATTCAACTGCAGCAGCAAATTGTCACCAAACAGACAACAATAACAGCACCTTCTGGCACATCAGCCACAACGCAGTCCAAAACTGTTGCTGTGTCAACAGCTGCAACAACAACATGCGCAGAAATCAGCAGTGCCAATAGTAAACTGCAACAGTTGCAACATGCTGACGATGAGATTGAAAAGGCCCTTGCCAAAATGGAGGGCGATTTTCCCGATGATTTGGAAACAATTGTGGCAAGTGTACTAAAGGAAACAGTGGCTGCTGCAGATGCGAGCGGGGGATATAATTTGACAACGAGCACGTCGAAGCTGAATGGTGAACATGATATACTCGAACACGATGATCTCATCAAGAAGTTGACGGACAACATGGAGACAGAGGACAATAAGAAGACTTTGGCAGTAGCATCAGCAGCAGAAGAAATCTTAGTTAAAACTTCAGCAATTGAGCGAAAAACTGAGCCCAAGATTAAGCTGGAGAAGATCAAATTGGAGGATCTTCCAATGCTTCTGGCCACCAAATGCGAGCCAGCTTCAGTCACAGAATCCGCTATTAAACAGGAGCCCAAACCCGCCATAGAGAATCTCGAATCTAATCCGGTCAAAGAGAAGGAGCCAGCGAAAGAGGAGAAGGTGGACAAAAACGAAGAGCTACAAACTGAGGAGTCGTCACTTGAACCCATATCGATTGAAATACCCCCACAGTCTGATACCGACACGCCACGAATCCGAACACGTGCTAGCAGTCGCCTGGAGAGTCCATTGGATGCACCCAAAACCAGTCCGGAAGCAGCTGCAAGCTCAACAGCAACAATAACATTTGCATCAGCGACAACGACAGCAACACCAACAACACTAGCTGCCAGAAGTGTGGCACGTGTTGTCACCTCAACGCCTAGCCCCCGTTTGGGAACACCAACGCCGCCAATTCACAGCAACAACAACAACAATACAAAACGTCGTCGCCAGGAGTCGGAGTGCGGCAGCAGCAATGATGGCGCCAACGGCAGCAGCAATGATGGCGCCAACGGCAGCAGCAATGATGCCGAAACGGGCAGCAGCAAACGTACGCGTCTGAGCAGCAGTAGCAGCACCAGCAACAACAACAATAACACAGAGACCGCAGAGTCAACTGGTGTCAATTTTATACTATCCAAAAAGATTGAAATTGAGTCCTCCGACTCGGATGAGCCTCTTATAGAAGTTGCGGGCAAAGTGCGCAATTCGAAGGCGCAGGTTGAGGAGAAGCATGTGACGAGACGCAACGCACAGCAGCAACAGCATCAACAACAACAACAGCAGCACAGTAAATGGAAACAATATTCGATTTAAATCAACAAGTTTTTTTTAAATTAAGCTCGATTTTTTTTACAGAAACCATCATTGTGAGTGCAACACCCACTCAGGTGCAAAAGACGGGCAAAGCACAACCGATTTCGACTAACAGCAGCAGCAGTAACAACAATGCGACAATACAGGCCAACAACAATTCAACAAGTGCGGTAGCAGCACCTACAACAACCAACAACAATACCAACAATGTAGTGCATGCAACACGAGGTGCAACAGCAGCGGCTGCCACAAGCGGTGGCAGCAGTAGCAGCAGCAGCTGTAACAACAACAGCAGCAGCAGCAGCATAACAAACAATAACAACATTGTAAACGCAAATTCGCCAACTGATGAGAAGATTGGTACAAGAAGAAGTGTTAGAGCAAGTGCAGCTGCCAACAAGATAATATATAGTCGCAGTAATGCAGCTGCTGCTGCAGCGGCAGCAGCAGCAGCTGCCGAGCTAAAAGGAACGCCAGGTAGTAAGGGGACAGGAGGTACTGCTGTCGGAGCATTGGGTGTTGCTGGTGCTGGTACTGCTGGTGGTGTTTGTGGTGGTGCTAACAATGCCAATGCGGCAAATGCAACAGTCGAAAGTGTTGCTGAGGCGCGACGCAAGACACGCAGTGCTGGTGAGATGATTTTTCTTTAGTTTGTTATGAGTAGTTAATTAACAAATTTGAGATTTGCAGTGATTGGTGAGTCCATGTTGACCGAGGGACGACGGAGAAGAACATCGCGTGACTACAAGTGACCAGAGTTTTGCGCCTTGGCGAAGGGATTAAACCATGTAAACGATGCTAACGAGGATGACTTGATAGAGTTTATCGAACTGGATACCGATCGGTTTGATATCAGTAGCAGTTTCCCCTTTGTCCAGGCGCAGAACGTTGGTGTCGAGTTGGAGTTGAACAGCAACGTTCATAATGACGATAATGAAGTTGAAGTTGATGATGATGATGGTGATGATGATGATAATGAAGAGCAACTTGTTGATATTTCATCAGCACTTGCGCTCATTGAGACGGCAGAGAAGAACAACACCCTTGACTATATGGAAACAGGGGATGATGATGCCAATCATCTGCATCTAATGGCCTACCACAACACAATGAGCAGAAGCAGCGATGAGGATGCAGATGTAAATGTGGATGCGGTTAGTTTGCTTATGCCAGAACTTGGCAATGTCACCGCTTTGGACTGCGGCAACTTTGTCGACTACGATGAGTTCAATATGTGTCTGACCAATATACTCAATGAGAAGGATGATCAGGACGAACTCGAGGGTGCTCGAGATGAATTGGAAAATGGCAAAATTGATTCGGGCAAACACCATAATCAGCAGATGCATCAGCAGCAGCAGCAGTTGTGCGACGTAAGCGACGGACTCAGCATTGGGCAGCTTAACAACAATCTGGAGCTCAGCTTTGAGGAGTTTGCCACCGAGTCGAGTGTTATGGCCGATGATCGTTCTGGCAGTAGCAATAGCTCCTCACAAATGGCTTAATGGCATTGTTTAGATCACGAATTGTGAATAGCTGAAAACACACACACTCACTCAGACAAACATACAAAAGCCAATCCTTTCGTTTTCGTTTGTACATTTAAAAGTTAATTTACTTTAAATTTATATATTTTGTATAGTTAGTTGTATCCAAAGGTTGCAATAATGTTGCATCTTAAAACGAGCAGCATCACACACACACTCACTCACACACACACACACTCACACAGACACACACACACACATCCCATTTGTTTACCTTTTATTAAAAGAAAAAAATTTAAACATTTCAGCTAATTAAGCGCTACTTTTCGTCAAATACCCTGGTAAATGGATTTTGCTAGTCAAGTGAAACGACAATTTGTGTAAAGCTCAAAATGAAAATATGAAACGAAAACAAAATTTGAACAAATTAGTTAAAAATCAGAAATATGCAGAACTATATTACCATACGATAACAAACAAACAAGCAAAAGTAGTTAACCCTGCTCTAAACACGCATGCGTATTTTCATTTCTTTCATCTAAGCTCTTGTAAATACCTTAGACATAATTTTAATAGATGCAACATAAACATGTTTTTAGTGAAAAAAAAAAATATATATATATATACAAAAGCTTATCTTTTTAATACAAGTTAAAAATAAAAAAAAAAATAAAAAAAAAGAACACAGACCATACATTTACAGAACATTTTTATTTAAATAATTTTTTTTTAAGATCTATACACACGATATAAACAGAAATATATATTTAGTTTTATATGTATAAGTTTGCGTTGTTTCAAAAAAAAGAAAGGAAATTTGTTTTTTAGTTTTAAAAATCTGTATTGTAAGTCATATGCATATAACATTAACAAAAATCCTCTATATATGCACATAAAAAATCATCTGCAATAAGTTAGTCAAGGCAAATCACGCATTAATAAGCGTGCAAATTAACTGAGAAAATTATAAAAAGTGTTTGTAGTTTTTGCAATGTCAAATGAACATTTGTATAAATGTACTTATATACACATAGAAGGAACAAAACCGTATATAATGTTATATATTTTGCATACACAAAAAAAACAAAAAAAAAAACGAAACAAAAAAAAGCAAAAGTTGTATTGTATATAAGGCAGGCTCTATTTTTGCTAAATGTTATTTGAACAAATAAGGGGAAAACAAAGATGCATAGCAAAAGCAAAGCGCTAGACAAACACATTAAGTACATATTTATATATATATATATATACTATATATATAAATATATATCTTCACACGCATACATATATATATGTATATGTATAGATATGTAAATGTATATATATGTATATGTATATGTATATATATATATATATGTACATGTACATGTATATATATGTATATGTATATATCTTCACATATATATATATACAAATATATATATGTATATGTATATATCTTCACATATATATATATACAAATATATATGTATGCGTGTGAAGATATATACATACACATAAATATATATATATGATTTGTTCAATATTATTATCTTATGTGTCTCGTATGATTGCTATATTTTTTAAGTCTTTTGATACTTTGTACATGTTTAATTTAAAGCAAAACCAGAAATCAACAAAACCCAAATCCCTTCCCCCATCCCTTAGAATAAAATGCATACGTAGTAATATATATCTGCGTATACATAAAGAGAATTCGTTTATGGAACAGATCCCCCAATAAAACAAAAACCAATTTAGTAAAGTTTACACATTTTACCCCCACACCAACACACACATACACAAAACCAATAATAATATTAAACAACAAACAACTCAAAAATTTATCGCAATACAAACCTGCAAAAGATGTTTATGGCAATATACTGTATAAAGCATAATTAATTTTTATATGACAACAATAAAACACAAATACATACATGCAACAAAGACAAAAAGAAACACACACACACACCTATAAAAAATTAATATATTTAAAGAGCAAATGCATTAAACAACACAAGATGAAGAACAACAACAAAAACGAAAGTGTCTTAAAACGTAGTATTAGAAGTTTATTATTAATAATTTGTTTGTACTTTAACTTTAAAGTAAAAAAATATTTATAGAAAAAAGAAAATACAAAGATTTAATATACACAAAAATTAAAAAAATAAAATAAAAACCATGATCTTTTAATAATTCTTATTAATATACACGCTTCAAGGTCTTAATGATTGTGGAAATTTACATACTTCTTATAGGAAAGTAAAGTTTGGAATCGCACCACTTTTTTTTTCAAAAAACAAGTTTTTATTTTAGGATTACTAAAAGGGTAAAATCAAAAACTCAACTCCAAAGTTTTTTTTTAAATTGCAAAAAAGTTATTTTCGCAACATATGCAGTTTTTGCATTTTTTTTACATATTAAAAATATATTCATAAAATATTTTAAACATTACCAAACAAATGTTTAAGTACTGCAAAACTAAGAACGAAAGTTTTTTCTTATTAATTTGGTTTTTTGAAAATAAAATTTTTTATTTTTGCTATGAAAAGTTTAAAAAAATAATTGAAATATATGTTTTTTTGTACATATTCTGGTTTTAGACTGCGTGATTTAGAGAATTGAATACATTAACGTTCCATAAAGGCTATTAGCATTGCCCATTGCATATACCATAAATAGGAGTCAAAGGGACTTTTCACATCTAGTTATCCATTTAACGAAAAACTACTTACATAGGTACACACAAGTAATCGTGGGTGTACGTACGTCAATGGAATACATAAACGCATTCGTATAAGTGTGTGTGCGTAATAGATTCATGATACTTTACACCTTTCAAACGTGGGCATCCCGAAGAGGATGTTCTATGCACACTCTCGACTAATTGAATCGAACCCATGTAGTAGATTCTTAATACTACCGACTTGTTGATCCGCTCTCGCACAAGCACATATTAATATTGTTCTTTGTTTAACTTTTTAGTTTTTTTTTTTTCTTCGACAAAACAAACACACCATTGATTAAGACGTATTAAAAACTATAACAGAAAAGGAAGACGAAATTAATTTTAGATTTCGATACTTGCGATGCACATATGTAACTGTTTTAAATATTTGCACACTTTTCTATTGATGGCTCAATTTGGTAGGCAATTGACGAGCGAATGCGAGTGCAAATGTGAGTATTCGAAATTCGTATTCCATCCGCTAGCTTGATAGAGCGCCTAGAGCGCTGTTGCTCTCTCGCTCGCTCACAGCGACTGCGCAGAGTGAGAGGATTTCGGATGGAAGTTTGTATCAGAGGCGGCCAGCATGGAGCAGAGCCGACAGTTGAGTGTGAGTTGCCGTTTGGAGCAGCACAAAACGGCCAGGACAACCAGGCCCAAGCCAGGACATCACCAGAAAGGCTTTAAATAAATTTGTACAAACAGTTTTAGTTGAATTTAAAATAAATTTAGTCTCTTATAAGACTCTCTAAATCCGCCAAGAATCAAAATAGGTAAAGGATGACATATAAGTTAAATAATTAATCTATGAAAAGTTTGGCCTAAGCAAATAGAGTGTCAAAAAAGCTTTCAACACCAGCAGCTAAGCAAAAAGTTACAACTGAAATCCTTAACTAAGAGTGTTTTAAATCAAAAGTGACAAATATGCATTTGTAAGTTTTGAGTATATCAGTTAAAAATATAAATAATTTATAGCCATTGAGAATGGTTAAGCTAGATAAATCTCACCCAAAACAATAGTAAATGTTGACACTCAAAGATGACGTCCTATTTTCCGTGTTTGTGTGTGTGTGTGTGTGTGTGTGTATGTGTGCTTTGCCGTGGGTGAGTGTGAGTGTATCTGTGTAAAGTGTGACGTAGTTTGATATCAAAGCCAGTGCTGGGCCTTAATGTGGGTGAAACCGTTTGTGAAATGTATGTGTCTGTATGTACACACACCAACAAGTGTCGTTTTGCAAGAGCGCCAGAGCACGAGGACTGCCAAGTTCTCTCTTTCTCTTTCTCTCTCTCTCTCTCTCTCTTTTAATTGGGGAGCCTCACGGGGCCTAGTCGTGTTTATGTGTGTATCTGCTTATTATTAAAGATAAATCGGCATATTCATACACATTGACATGTTTATCATGCCCATCGATCTTTAAATTAATCAACACGTTTAACGCTTGTCCTTATTACTGTCAAACCAATAAAGAGTAAATGTATAAAAATCAATATATTTATTTTGAAGCAATCCGATAATGTTAACCAAGTTTTTAGATATGTAAATCACTTTTCTTAATTTAAATATTCTGATGCTATCTGATAAGTTTCTACTTAACATTTTAATGTAAGCTCAAAACAATTATAATTTTTCAATTCAAATGATTATAGTTAAGCAGAAATACATTTTATTTTTGGCAGTGTGCAGTGTGCATTGTGCATATCCGACCTGACGACCAGGAACATGTAGTGGCTGCTGTTCAGTGGCTAGGACACAAACGATCCGAATCCACAAGATGAACATTCGCCTGCGATCGGGACGACGCCTCTGTACATACGTCAAGGTAGGCACCCTTGTTCTCGTTGGCGTCTGTTACTTTGCCTTTCTTTTTCGCGAATCCCTCATCGCCTTCGAGCATCGGGAGCGAACAACAGCTGCCGAGCTGGTAGCGGCCGAGTATGCAGCAGAACCCTCAAAGCAACAGCTCAAACTGAAACGGCAACAACTCCAACGGCAACGAGCTCTCTCACAGCAACGTGCCAGGGCTGGAGGAAATGGAAGCAGCTATGCGGGGGCTGGCGAAGAGGCTGCTGCAAGAGCTGCTGAGAGAGCCCTGGCAGCAAGCACACTAAATCCAGTCTACGAATACTCTGAGGAGCTGCACAGTCGCACAGAACGAGATCTGAGGCTGAGACGCGAACATTTAGCAACGGTATGTGAGAAATACAAGTTGCAGGAAAAGTACCCACCGAATCCATGGGAATTCTTTATCTCACCCGGCCACAATAATATTGTGTGGTGCAATGTCTTCAAGGCAGCCAGCAGCACATGGATGTATTACTTTAACATACTGGGTAAGTTTCGTAAGAGAAATTCATGTTTTTTCAAGGGTTACAAGTCACGTAGCATATTAGCAAGAGCATCGTTGTTTTTACTATTGTCTTAGTTTAAATCGATACTTACAATATTAGAGGTTATTAATAAGCGTTAAACTTCTCAAACAGCTGGCTATGACCTAAAGTATTTGCAACGAACGGAGGTGCAACCACTGGAATTAGCTCGTCAACGTTTTCCCCGCCCCGAACTATCCGAGCTGCTGGAACTATTGCCGAGTGCATTATCCTTTCTCTTCGTGCGTGATCCCTTCGAGCGTATTTTGAGCGCTTATCGCAATAAGTTGGAGGGAAATCGGAATAGCTTCTACAAAGCACTGGGCACGAAGATTGTGCATCGCTATCGGAGACGTAGCATTGGTGGCAATTGGCCACGTTGTGGTCCCACCTTTGAGGAGTTTGTGCGCTTTCTCATCCAGGAGCACGAGTCGGGCAAGAGGTTTGACGAGCACTGGGCTCCCATTTACAGTTTTTGTACGCCGTGCAGCGTCAATTTCAGCATCATTGGCAAAACGGAGACATTCCAACGTGACTCGGAGTTTATCATCCGGCAAGCGGGTCTGGAATCACTGCTGCTGGGCAAGCTGCCTAGACGCAAGCTGCGCAAGATTGGCAATCAGGCGAGGAGCGGCGTCAAATCTGAGGAGCTTGTCGAACGCTATTTTGCCGAGCTCGATCGCTCAACATTGGACCAATTGCTCAAGATTTATCGCATCGATTTCGAGCTGTTTGATTATGATTATTTAAAGTACTATAGCATGGTGCATCCTTGGCACTTGGAGCAGAGCACAACTGGAACTAACACTGGAAATAGTGGTGGTACTGGTTATGGTACTGGTACTAGTACTGGTACTGGTACTGGTACTGGTACTGGTACTGGTACTGGTACTGGAACTGGAACTGGGATAGGAACTGCAGTCACAACATCTGCATCCGCATCCACATCTTTGGGAACAGCTGCTGCTAAAGCGGAAATATATTTGCGTATGGGCGTCTACACTTAATGAACAAACATGTTCTGGAATTGAAAGAAACCGGGATTATTGTTTCCTATGCTCAAAACTTTTCTTATTTCTTCGTAACCTAAAAATTTTGATACATAATGTTTTTAAATATAAATAGTGGTTCTTGAAATTAATATTCAAACAAATATTTAAAAGATCTTTAAAATGTATTTGTTTAATTTGTTCTTATTTTGGTAATAGTTTTCTGATAATTGAATTCAAATTTTTTTTTTCATTGTTTCTTAAACATAAAATTCTCTTTTTACTTTTGCTAAATATGATTTGGAACTTAAAACCATTTTTAAAACAAATCTTTTAAGAAATCACTTCTTAAAACCTCTAAGACAACAATTTCTCGAAATTGCAATTTTTTTTTAAATTTTTATAGTTTTAGGTAGGTTTTAAAAAACCCCAGAGCATATTTTTTGCCAAGTGTAGTTTGGTAATAATAATAACCAATCAGCTCATGATCGCATTAAGTCGTGTAAACAATCTTATTCATGTACCTTTAACACACACACACACACATAGAACAAACCAACACATGATCATAAACATACGAACAACAAACACAACCGTAACCCAACCGAAACTACCAAATTTACCAAATCTACCAATATTGTAAGGCCAAAAATCAACGTTTTCCAAAAACGTAAAACAAAAAAACTAAAAAAAAAAACAATCTTTCGACCTCTCTTATAGATAATGCCAAGATGTATGTAGTTAGAATGAAAGTATTTTGATGAATTTTTTCAACAAAGTCGCAAAAAAAATCTGAAATGATAAATATACAGTTTTAATGCCGTGGGCATCTTTTTAGGTGCAATGTCGTTGGCATTTCTCGTAGTAAGTCTTAAGTACAATTTACAGTTACATCCTTAGTTATACTTACACAAATACATACATATGTTTGTACACTTAAAATAAATAAATCGAGAGATAACAATTTCTAGCACTATTTTTATTACCTATTATGTTTTTCAAAATCTGCTTTTAGTTCGACCTGAAAGCAGATAATCTCTCAATCAACTATAATTTTCATTGAAAACCCTTTTATAACTTTATCTCCTGCTTATGGTTATCGATTCTTATCGAAGTGTACATCTATACTTACACGTATAACACACATATGTACTTACATATTTGACCCGACCTCTATACGATTATCGCGCCTGCAGTTTTTTAAAACGAAAATTTTTAAGCACAAGAAAAGAACATTTACATACACTAAAACTACTTGCAAAGTTACAAATAAAATCTATATATACATAAATAAAATAAAAATATTTACAACCAAAGTATCATTCCCAAAAACAAAATATATAAAAAAAAACTTCACTTAAAATATACATACATACAAAGATATATTCATACAGATATGTACATATGTTTGGTATTTATACATACATACATATGCACTTATATGAATTTTATAAACAGGTCTTCATCTATGTCTTTAACTTTTGTGGACTGGATGGGTTTTATTCTAGGCTTAAAAAAAAAGAGAAAAAAAATTTCGAACGTCGGACACAACCGACTGCAAAAATACTCTGTTTCATATAAAGAATAAGCCTTAAGAACAGGCGAAAACGAACGTTTTAAGTTCTGGAAAATGATCTGATTTACTACCTTTGCACTTTGAGATGCAACATCTAGATTGAAATATAAAAGTAATTCCAAAAATTGATTTCGCTGTTTTCTCTTTTGTGAACAGAGTATCTTAAGAAAAATACACAACATGATTTTTATTGTGTTAAACTCAAACCAAAGATCGTTAACGATAACAAAATATTATATTTCCCGTACAGAAACAAAAACTAAAAAACCAAGTTTTCATGTGATGTTTAGATTAACATATACACATATATTTATATAAAATAATAAATTGAACTTTATGTATATAAATAATATTTAAAACGAATGAAACATTTACTAATAATACTTATTTTGGATTGTATTTCAAATAGATTTAAACAAAATCAAACAAAGAATATGTGCAACAAAAACTTTAAATAACGAATACACAATATTATTCAACTTTTTTTCGTTGTGAACAAATAAAAAAATCTTAATAAATAAATTATATCTAATACCAGTCTATCAACTAGATTTTCTTTTGCAAAATGCAAATTTCAGCAGTATTTAATTTTTATTATTCTTTTTTTTTTTTTAAGTTAGAAAAACCATAATAAAAAGCAACCAAAGATCTTAATTTTGTCGATTGTGTTTGATGATACGGGCGAGCTCCGATGGTTTATACCAAACATCGTTTCAGTAAAATACCGTACATTGCTTAGATCAGGGGATCCAATGTAAATTAAGTAAATATATATTCCATTGACGAACAATTTTAATGTAGTCCCCTTTTCACAATCATACACAGCGATGCAAATGGCATTGTTTTTCATCTCTTTGGCGAGTCGTTTCTAAATGTGTGAAAAATTCAAACATACGTAATATTCCTTAAGTAATACTTGATAAAGTCGTAATGTTATTTTTAAGACATCACCCGGAATGCACGTCAGTTTATCTCGTGGTTCAACTTGCCAGAGCTCTTCGTTTTGAATTTTTAAGGAGCTCTGAAAATTCTTAAAATTTTGCGATATTAAAGAAGTTAATTTTGCATGCAAATTTGCCAACAAAGTTCAATAAATAAAAGAAGATTTAGTGTACATAGTTTTGAGAATAAAATTTTAGACAGACATTATTGCTACGAATGAATATAAAACAAATTAATATGAAATGTCTAAAACTGAACAAAGATCAAATGGAATGTATCCATACTTGAATGTAAGAAACCATTAAAAAAACTGCTTATCAAGTTCTATTTCCCAATCAATATAATAATAAGTAATTATCGATATCTTCACCAATCCACAATCAATTAAAATATATAAATATTTTAATTTTAAATGTATTATATGAATTTAAACTTAACGAGAAATCTTTAGAGTCTTTTCCCTCAAAAGATCAACACAATTTTCCTCGGATTAGTTCCAGATAAATATATATATTAAAAAGTGACTTTTCACAAGTTATTATATTCAATCATAAGAACTACAATTACACAGTACACGATGTTTGGTTTGTTAAGTGTGGTGGTTATGGATCGACCAATTTTTTCTTTGTGGGCAAATCCTCTCATTCGATGAGCAAAATTATGTAAACTCTCCAATCCAGGGTATCCATCAAAGTCTTTCATATCTTTTCCATTTTCAAACCATTTTATACGTGGTACACGCTTTATTTTGAATCGTGAGCAAACTAACATCTCCGCTTTACAATTATAATCAGCGATGCATAGTTTTTCAATATCGTTTTTCAATATTTTAGCCAGATTAACCCAAATTTGATCTAATTGCCTACAAAAGATACAACTCGGTGAGTAAAATCTGATCAAATATATCCCATTAAGCTATCGGCTGTTAGTTTCAAAACATGGCCCATCTTGCATTTCATGTTATTTCTTGATCCAGCTTGTCTTAAAAACTGAAATGCCCCCGGATCATCATGGATGCCTGATGGATAATGCGATTTGGCGGATTTGTTGTTATTTACTGTTAATTTTGCTTGCAAACTAGCCAAACTAGCTAATAAAACCCAATATATTAGATACGATTTTACTGACATCATTTTTCAAATAAAAATCAACAAACATATCAATGATAAAATGATGAAGTATTTTTATTTCATTTTTTTTTTTTTTTTTGCGAATTAAAACGAACATTTGATTTATTCATAATAAATGTGTTTTTTTTTTCATTGATCTGGAACAAACGAATATATATAGTTGTTCTGCACATACAAACGTACATACATATATGTAATTTATTATAGTTATATAATGTCACACTTGCTTGTGTTGTGGAACAATCATTTCTTACATTTCACATATAGTATATAATATATATATAAATATATATTTAATTTGAATAAAAGATTATAACTTTCGTTATGGTGCGTTTATAGGCTCCAGTTAATAAGTTTATACATTTTTTTTGTTTGTTTTAATCATAGTTTATATAGATTTATGCGATAGATAAATTAACGATAATACAACTTAGATATAGTAACTAAGTGCTGCTGCCCTTGGCAACGCTTCTTAAGCTTTCACACATAAACTGCTAACGTTTAAATACTATTAACTACTATAATTGCCAGCTGCTAAATAAAACGACGCTACACAACACAACACAATATATCTATATATATATATATATATATATATAGATATAGTAGATAGATAGTACGTGGTGGATGGTTGAGGGTGTTGTCAGACCACCAAAATTAGTAACATTTTGGGAACTTTAACAGCCCATTTCCATATTGTAGATCCATATATGATATTTACTTTTCTATGCTCACTCAATATAAGCATAAAACATGTTATCATTATTTGCAAAACACTCAATTTTTTGTGTTTAAAATTCAAATTTTTCAGTTGTATTTTGTGTTTTGTTTAAAAATGTGTCCAAACATGGAAATATATATGTAGTTATGAATTAACATTAATCTCGTATTTTCTTCGCGATCTGTGAATATATGTAAGCTAAGCTTACAATTTATATATAAAGATATATATATATACATATATATATATGTATCTTTCAACTAACGTACTATAACAATAATTGTTTTTACAATATTTCATATTTCATATATGTATTGAGTGGCTTATAAAACATTCTTAAGATCTATGCTAATTTCTATATAGGTTGATAATTATATAGTATTTGTGTGTGTGTGTATGTGTGTTTTTTATGTACAATAGCAAAATACTTAGCAACGTTTCGATTAAATAATATACTATAGTATATACGGTAAGTGTTTTTTTTTTCTTTTTTTTTTTTTTTGTTATATAAGGAAACTTAGAGAACAATGGGATTAAGTAGGTATAGTGTTGAAAAATACATTTAGTAGTAGTTGTAGTATATATTTCTTTAGTGTAATGTGCATCTATATATATAATATAAAAAAGTTCGACAAGCGAAAGTTCGAAAAATTCTTTTTCTTCTTTCTTTTTTGAATAAAACGAGATCTGTATAGTAAATCGCATATATAATAATCTTTTTTGAATAGGATTAATGAAACTCTATCAAAAAGAAGGGAAAACAAAGGAAATTAAAAAGTTTGGTTATTTAACCTAATTTAACTCTCTCTCTCTCTCTCTCTCTCTGTATCTCTCTCTTTATCGTAAGTAATGCGAGAGAGAGCTTTCTCTCTATGCCTTTTTTTTAAACAAATCTTCTCCTTTTGTTGTTGTTGTTGTTGTTGTTGTTGTTGTTGTTGTTGATGTTGATGTTGATGTTGATGTTCGTGTCTGTCTCTTCGCTCTCTCTCCTCTATCCGCTAATCTCCACTTTGTCAGCTCTTGTATTCGATTTAGTCAGCTAGAATCATCATGCTCTTAATGCTGGCCACCTCCGATTCTAATCTCTCCAACTGACTCTTCAACATTTGTTCACGATCCGAACCCACATTGGAAACGGCCGAAACGGCGGAGACGGTTACTGAACCAGAACCGGAGGAGTCCTTGGGTGCAAGGAGCTTGCGTTGAAATTGCGTTGTCCACTCAGCACTGGCAATCGAGATACCTGAATCGCGCTCATCACTGGAATTGTCGCCACCATCGTTCCATGCCGGAGGAGAGGCACGATTGCAGCTGGGCTCCTGTTTGATGTGTTGGAGCGAGAGCAAAGCTGTGGCCGCCGCATCCTTGTCGCCCAGGTGCGATTTGTGGCGCAACTTGAGGGGCAAACAATTGTTGGCATCACTGTTGTTGGCTGCCCCACCAACAGCACCATGCTGTGGACTGTTCCTCTGGCGTGGTACAGGCAACGGATGCGGATGCGGATGTGGATGGGAATGATGATGAATGTGTGGGGTGGTGTTGGTGGTGCTATCATCGATCATGTCATGCTCCTGATCATCATCGCCAGAGACAGCGCCCGATGATGAGGACGACGAGGCGGATGAGTGATGTGACGTTGTGGAGGACAACATATGCTCATAGCTGGGCGAGGAGCATGCACCCCTTCTCGATAGATTGAGTACACTGGCTGCCGCCGAGCTAACTACCGAGGAGCAGGTGCTGCTGACAGCATCAACGGCTGCACTGCTGCTAACGACGCCGGCTCCCTCGACGCTGTGATTGTGGTGCAGGTAGCTGGCCACATCCAGTTGCTCCTTGCTGATGGCCACATACGCGGCAGCAGCAGCTGGCGCATAGATAGTTGTGCCTGTGCCGGTTGTGGGCGTGGCAGCTGCAACATTGGCGTTATAGAGTGCACCAACGGCGACGACCTTCCGCAAGCTATCCAAATCCTCGGCACGGACATTGCGATGCAGTGCCTGTTGCAGCACATGAAGATTAGCAATGGCGGGCGGTGCATCTGTTTGTTGTTGTTGTTGCTGATGATGATGTATCTGTTGTTGTTGCTGCTGTTGCTGCTGTTGCTGCTGTTGCTGGTGGAGCTGATGCTGGTGCTGCTGTTGCTGTTGCTGTTGCTGATATGCATGTGACGGATGCAATGGATGGATGGGTGGTGCAGGTGGTGATGCTGATGCTGGACCACCATGTTGCATCACATGATGATGTGCACTCTTTGTGGACGGGGTTCCGGATGATTCACTCAACCTCGTATTGGGATTATAGATAAGGGGTGAGAGGGGTGGAGCATGAATGTGAGTCGTAGGTGAAATGCGGCCGCCACCCACTCCACCAACACCACCCCCACCACCTCCGCCGCCGCCGCTTCCGCCTCCAGCACCCGGCGGTGAGCTGCCCGACGATGATGAGGAGGACGACGAGGAGGAGGAGGATGAGCTGGAGGAAGATGACGTGCATGAATTGGAGCTGTTGCCATTGGTCATCTTGGCACGCTTCGTATTGCTGAGCACCTGTTCGCTGGTGGGCAACGATGCGAGAATCTTCTCCACGCTCACCAAATTCTCACCGGATATATTGAACTTATCCCGTATGGCATCCAATTGCGCCTTGAGCACATGATTCTCTTTGGTCAGCTCGATGACACGTTGCTCCAGGACCATGTCATTGTAGCGTCGCTTCTCGCGACTTCGCTTCGCTGCTTCATTGTTGCGTCGCCGGCGATCCCAGTAGCTTTCATCCTTTTTGTTATCTGGCGTAAATTCGCGTTGCTTGCGCTGCGAAAAGAGCTCCTTTTGTGCGGCTGTCAATGTGGACTGCGAGTTACCACCACCACCACCACCACCACCAGATCCACCTCCTCGTTCTCGTTCCCCAGCTCCATTGGAGGAACTGTTGCTTTGTGGCGCATAGCCGGCATTGCCCGGACCAAATTTGGCCATACTGTGACTATCCGACATGCCACTATCATTGGATTGTGGACTTATTGAACCGCCATACATGGACAACGGATGCACTGCATCAAACAGAAAGGAAGAGACAAAAACACAGAGACAGTTGAGTCGATTGTTCAAAAAACAAGATTTACTCTTTCTCTCAGTTTTGTATACTTACGATTGGTCGCTTCGTTGGAATTACCATTCATGGAGAGCGTTGGCGATATGGTCGCCATTCGGACACTGCTCATCATGGAGGCGGCGGCAACGGCGGACACTTTGTTGTGACTTTGGGTGGCGAGCACTTCGGGCATTGCCGTTATTATTTGCTCCTGTAAGTCCTGGACGTCCTGTTGCTCCTGCTTAAGCAACAATTGACGCGTCAAATATTCACTTTCCCTCAACTGTGAGTGATGACTGTAATGATGACGATGATGTTGCTCAATGTGCGTAACAACTGTAAAGATAAACAAGAGCGAAATAGTACAAGATAAATAAAAATACTTTTATCATGTTCAGAAAATAACGTTTGACAATTTTCGAAAAGTTGATGAATGAAAACAAAACAAAAACAATTGTTATAATTAAATCATAAAAATAGTCAATTGATAATATTAATAATTATAATACTAAAAACAATATCAATAGAAGTATTTTGAATATAATCATCAACAAAGAAAAAAATAATCATTAAATTAGTCAATTTATAATAATATCATAAAATAAAGCAAAAATCTTAAACTATTTATCAAACAAAAGTTAAAACCTCTCTATACGAATGACCATACAAATATATATAAATATGCGATCAATAACAATAACAATTTGTTCCTATATCAATAACAAACTAAGTTAAAACAACTCTCATTACATACTAAACTGTTTTCGTTTCAATTCAATTATTAATTAAAAGCTTCTTAATCATTAATCAAATCACAATTGAACACGTATTGCATCACACTATTTATCGAACAATTGTAATTTGATTGTTATAATTTTTTTTATTATTTTTATTGTTGCTTTATTTGTTTTTTATTCTTATCACTAACTTTGTGCTAATCAAATATTGAAAACAAAAGACTTTGCAGTCAACGCCACACAGTCTAATGTGATCATGTTTGGCCAACTACCCCGACAAACATACACAATTCACAATACACAATACACAATACATACATATGTCTTTCTTTGTCTGGTCCTTGGCCTTGCCCTTGCCTAAGCCCTCTCCTCCTTAGACACACGAAATAAAATCTAGCGACATACAAACAAACAAAGAAAGAACCCTCTCGAAGATTACTAACACCCATTCATGCATATGCATGTCTGTCGTCTGTCTGTGTGCACATTTTGCTTTCATTTTTAGTGCGGCCAAGCATTTACACAATGATTACGGCAAATGATGCAAGAATCAACGAATTAGACGACAGCAGCAGCAGCAACAACAAAGGCAAGAGCACATATAATACACGCACACAGTACACATATATAAGCGCACGTAGACTCTCTCACGAACACCCAGCCAGCCATATAGCTAGAATGGCAACGTAAACAAGAAATCACACGGCAAGATTTGTCTGTGTTTGTGTTGCTCTTGCTCTTGCTCTTGCTGTTGTTGTCTTTGTCTTGTTGTCGTCTCACCCTCACCGTGACCGTCGAATTGGCATTTGCAGTTCAATGTGCTACAACAGACACACTCACTCACACACATACACACACACATTTATTCTCATTTGCCCATAAACTGGCTTACTCACGTCAGCAGCCAGACGCTGCCAGCGTCGCTGCTGCCGGCAACCCCTACGACTCCTACGCCGACATTTTTTTTTTTGGTACATATAAAAGCAACAGACGACGACGACGTTGACGTCGACGCGTACTGCGCACTGTGCTGCGGTGCTGCAGTCTCTGTCGCTTGTGTCGAAATTCACAAAAACAACATGACTAAGCGCGCTGCTGCTGCGCTCTCACCCTCTCACGCTCTCTCCACCTACTCTCTTAATTTATTTCGCATGGATTTTTTTTGTTTTGCGTTGTTAACTAATAAACAAACAACTTATTTTTGGCACTGTTGTTTTGATGAATTTTGTTGTTGCACTTACATTGTGCTTTATGTTTTGTTGCCGTTGTATACTGTGTATAGCGACTTCTGTTGTTAATATTGCTGAGGTTGTATTTTTTGTTGCTATTGTACAGTTTATCCGTGCAGTTGGTATTGTTATTGTTGTTATGATTGTTTATAATGTTGTAGTTGTTCTTAAGTAAAAACAAATTTGTGGCTGATGCAGTCTCTTGGAATATGTTCACCTTTTGCTCTAACGGGCACACTATCGACATAATGTTTTCTAGTATTTCTTTTTAAATCACAATTTTAATTATCCAAGCATAACGTTTGACGCAATTTTTTGTCTTATCGGTGCCGTGAAACACTTAAAATTGCCTTGACTTTGAACTTAGAGTTTGGGAATATTTTTTTTTTTTTTTGTTTTTTGCACCTAAAATTTATTTTGATCAGAAAGCTTTTCTCTTCTTATTGTTGTTTAGAAGTTTTAGCTAGCCGATATTTTGCTGTGTGAGTGTCATAAACACATTTAACGGTTTTATTCACAGTTATAGCTTTTGTTGTCTGGGACTTGATATCGCTAGTAGAAGTAGTAGTATTTGAAGTGGGTAGTAGAATTGTACTTCATTCACTATATTGGCGCGATTCGCGAGCGCATTCACAACCGTTTCGAACGAATGCTGAATCGCAATTGAATGTGTAAAAGCATTTCACTCGACAGCCGCAGTCCAAACGTAGCCCCGGTCACGTTGCCGATGCACGCAGTAGCGACACGCGACTGTGTTCGAACATCGAACTTCGCAACGAACACGTTCGCACCGAGAACCAGCTCTGCGAGCCATGGGTAAAAGTGAAATTTATCTGGTTTGAGTCGCAGAGCGTCGACGCTGCCTAACCTATTGCGCTTTGCAACCGATCACACTGCCGTTTCATTGTCTTTTGTTGAGTAATCAGCGACAATCTGAACACATTTTGAGCTGCAATTTGAAAAACTAGAACGTGACTGTGCCGTGTGTTTGATGTTGGGTTGGCGGTTGCGGGGTTCGGTTAAGAGTTGTTGGGTGTTGTTGCCTGTTGATAAGTGTCAACGCTGCGGGACGGACGGACGGACGAACATGATGACGGCAATTAATACAGAAGGTGTTTTTTTGTGTTTGTTTGTATATTTTGCGCTGCAATATGCTGTCTATGTATGTCTATATGTATGTTTGTAAGGTAGTTACTTGTTGTTTTTGGCTTGTGGTGACGTAAGCAACTTACTCCCAAAGAATAAGCTATGTGCCGAATGGTTAAATTTGAAGTGGGATTCGTTTAAAGGACACGAAAAATTTTAAAACTTTACATAAACAGAAGTTTTTTTCAATACGAATATAAAAGAGAAAAAATGCATTGCAAAAGTTGGTTTTCCGACTGCTTTACTTAACATTATCCTTACTCTTAAAACTTTCGAGACTTAAGTATTTTTTTTAGGACAATATTCACTAAGGAAACTTATAATAACTTATTGTTAAAAGCAAAATTGCAATTTTGGGATTACAATCGCTGTAAAGAAAGCAATTTAAATTCAAGTGTATATTATCCGTGTCTAATTACTGCTTGACAAGAAGGTGTAAAGGTATATACTATATAAGTGTCAATGTGGTCTAGTTTTGAACAAAACATGATATAATGATGATGCAATGATTGCATTTGTCAATCGTATATATTTATCGTCTATAGAACATGTGCACACGATCGTATGATATATGTACGTACATATGTATATAATTGCTGAATGCACATCTTATTTTGCAGCGCTTTCGTAAGTCCAATAATAACTCAGAAAGAGAGCATTATATAATAATCGTCACCAGCTGACTGAGCGACAAAATGACAAAAAAAAACAAAAAAAAAAACTTACAAATACATATACATATGCATATGTAAATACGAAACAGCGAATATTCAATAATAAATATTAAACAAATGCGAAAGCATTACAAATTAACATATGAAATTTGCATATTGCATACAAAGTGTTAGATATTGAAAAAAGTTTGAACATTTGTACTAACTAACTTAAAAATAGTGATATTTTGATAAATTTTTATTAATATTCTGTTTTTATTGTTTGTTTTTTTTTATTTAAAGTAAAAATCCTATTGTAGAATTTATCCCCAAATATCTGGCATATCAAAAAATACAGGATATTTGCTAGTCAACCTGATGGCAACCCTCATATTTTGTTTGTTAAGAATCAAGCACGTTGCGAGCGCAACTACAAAAAACAACAACAATAACAACAACGATTAGGTGTAGACATGTATGAATGTTTTTGCATGTAACTAATATCAATGTCTTTTCATTTTTCACAGCTAACTTAATTCGCTTTTAAATCTGTAGCCCGCACCACAGCCAGTCACCATTAGTTGTTGTTGCTGAATTTTGTATTACTGAAGCCAATCTCAATAGCAATAACAAGGCGAATGATAGCAACAAATGGCAACAACGAGCACTAGCAAACATTAATAAAGAGCGCAACAAATTCTGATTTCCATAGCAAACTCAAGTCTCGAACATGTGAGTTTGATGTCGACGGGAGCGTTGCACTGTTCGACAGCACATTGGCGGACACGTGACCAACACCAACAACGACCAAGTATCAAGTATAAATAGAACCAATCGTTTGGGGTTTGAAGGGACTGCTGAATGTGTTGGGGTGAGGCGAAGGAGAGCTAAGCTGAGCGCGTCTAGCCATTTACTGCCGATAGCTTATATTACGTTTGCTGTTTCGTAACACTTTGACGTCTTTGCTGTGCACAATATACACAACACACACACACATTGAATCAAACATACATTGTGACAGTGTAACAATTTGACCCCGCTCCTCGTCGACAACGTGAGCAAAGCTTTTTTCGCAGCTGATTACCTGTGCCCATGTGCTTGCTAAATTCTTATTATCTCTTTCTCTCTCTATCTTATAGTTGGCTTGCGGGATTCTGGATGATGAAGCTTTAACTGAGTTAACGTTCAGAGATGATGCCACCACGTGAGTTTATTGTCTCACGTGTTCCTATGTACACTTTGCAAACTTGATTTTGTAATCACAGTCCCTGCTCAGTACTAAATCAATTCCGATAAAAAGAATGCAACTCTGGCGTGAGAGTTGTTATTATTGCTTTGTAACCAACCACATAAACGATTATGCAATTATGATTTACAATTTTTGGATGAAACATAATCTTACGTTCTACTAATTACATTCAGCGTTTGTGTTGCAATCGTTTAGTTATTTACTTAAATAATTACTTGAGTGTTTATCAATATTTAGTTAAATACATAAGTGATTTATTATACAAATACTTTTATCTGACGGTTATAGTATTAAAGTATTAAAGTATTAAGTACTAAATATCTTTCTCTAAGTTATTAAGCTTTTAATTTAAGTACTATGTTTACAAATATTCATATTTGTACTTTCTTATTGAAATATTTAATCACTAAAAGAAGAAACGAACCAATAATTAATTAATGATATTATGCAGTGAAGGCAAAAAAAATAATATATATAATATATAAATATATATATATTTTACAGAGTGTCATTATTTTGCTTAATGTTTGAAACGCCGTCGATCCCATGTGTATATCGGAAACGGGAAGAGTTATCGAAAATCGAAAACAAACTTGTACTGCCTAGGGATTAGGCGAGCTGGAGTCTCTAGCTCTAACAGTCTCTGAGATCGACGCGCTCATACATACGACAGACATACAGACG
This sequence comes from Scaptomyza cyrtandrae, assembly GCA_035044605.1. Classification (NCBI taxonomy): domain Eukaryota; kingdom Metazoa; phylum Arthropoda; class Insecta; order Diptera; family Drosophilidae; genus Scaptomyza; species Scaptomyza cyrtandrae. Next base: position 1,512,724 of record JAWNNS010000637.1, read on the forward strand.
GACATGGCTATATCGACTCGGCTGTTGAAGCTGATCAATAATATATATACTTTATGGGGTCGTAGAAGCTTCCTTCTGCCTGTTACATACTTTTGCACAAAACCATTATACCCTTTTTGCCCATTTTTAATGGGTTCAGGCATTGATTATGTATATTGTAGTTATTCTTAGTCTAAATAAACATTAAACAATTTCTGTACAGCTCATAAGATACATTTATTTGTATTATCAAAAGCTTGTGTAATAATGTTTTAAGATATGAATACACATTTGCGTTGTTATTATTATTGTTATTATATTGTTATTATTACAAATGTTATCACAACTTTCTAATCTCATGAATTTTTTTTTTTTTCGTTCGAATAATAATTTATATTTACACTTACAATTTGAGGATAAGAATATATTCTCGTTTTACTTTATCAGTCGCGACTTTTGTTTCGTTTTCTTCTGTATGGCAACTCTTTATCAGTTCATATATATATACATATATATATATATATATATATATTTGTACTTTTTGTATTTTACATACATATATATGTACATACATATTATACATATTATATATATTTTATATATAGTTGGTCAGTTGGGCAATCAATGATTTAGTCATTATTTGCACAAAGCTTACATAATGTCTCCCGACCTAAGCTTTTCTCCTGCCCCTGCAACGCTCACTTCACTAACACTATTTTGCAGTTGTAAAGAGGGAAAAATATTATAAAAATGGCTTAAATGGGTTAAATACGATAATTAGTGAGGTATATTGTAAGGTTGTAAGGTGTTAAGGTGTTTGTTTAGAGGAGACACTATTTTGTGTTCACCTATGATCGAAATCTGCAGAAAGTTTGTGATTATTTTACTTAATTGAAAACACGATAGTTATTCATTGATTGCTTTCACTTATTTCAGTTTAACTAGCTTAGCTTAACCTTTATTATTATTTGTGCTACCGCGCAACCGTAGCGAACGAATGTATAACAAGGAGTGTGTGATAGAATTGGATAAGCAATGCCCCATCAGCCAGACGAAGTGTTATCTATGCAATTAGATAAATTCGAATGTGCAAGGCAAAGACGACAATTAGTGATGCGCAAGTTATGCGTTATAAGTTATGTTAAGATTTAAATTTGGTTGCTTATAATATTTGTAAGCTGCTGCTGCTGCTGCTGCTGCTGCTTCCGACAGTGTTTTAGATGCAAAAACATTTTTGAATCATTTATAGGTATTAATAGAGTTAATTCTTATTTCGTCAACAATCTTGAATTAGTCATTAATTTTCTTGCTTTATTTTCAATGTTATTTATATATATGTAGGCTATAAAGTAGTCATAAATCAATCCTCTTTTCCTATTGATAAGACAAACTTGATCATAAAAATAAAAATGAACACCTAAATTGAGTAAATAAGAAAAAAGATACGTAGATATGTAATATTTAAAAGAACCTTGGTAAAGGGAGATAGAAACAAACACGAATGATAATATTTATTATGAACTAAACTAAAACTTTGGATTTCCGAGTTTGAGAACCGAAACAGAAACAGAAACCGAATATTATAGATATAGATAGAGAATAATATCATGAAATGAATGCTGTAATATATGTTTGAAGTTAAAAGGAATTCTTCTAAAATTCTACAATATCTAACAAAATCCAAGAAATCAGAATATCTGGTTACGCTTAACTTTAAAAATGACCCGCTTTTAATAAAACTAGAACTTTTGTTTTCAACTATTATTTAACTTTTTTGTTTTTTAATGGTGTTCGTGTTCGTGTTCGTTTAAGTCCAACACTGTAGAAGATGACCCAATTTTTACTTAGAAAGTTAGAAGCGACTAAACTTCATCATTACCATCATCAACATCATCATCATTAAGGTGATCTGCTTTGAAGTGAAAAGAATGTTTGAAAGTATGTTTGTGTGTAAAAACTACTTTGTTCTAGTGACTAGCTAGCGACAAGCAAGAAAACTTGTTTAAGGCACTAGAGTAACAAAAAAAAAAAAACAAGCCCACCTAATTTGACTTCGAAAGCGTTTTAAACTATTTCGAACATTTTTCTGGAGAGTTTTTGTAGCTGGCTGTGCAACGTGCGAAAGCTTGCCTTGTGGCATTACCAAATCAACACATGGCAGTCAAAAGCCATATGCGTCGTTCTTAACTCCCCTACACACACTCCCACATTCCCCCTTCTAGCGATTGTGTACCCTTTTTCATTGAGTGGGAAAAGCATTACGTTAATCATGTGGCACACGCAACATGTTACAACCTGTTTGCAGTGCGACACGTTGCGAAGCTTGTTGGGCTGCTTGGAAAACGTGAGTTGTCGTCACAGGCGGTAAACGTGACAACCAGCCAAGTTCGATGTAATCGAGGACTTGCCTACAAGACTAAACAGGTGATGGTTGTCTTTATATGTCGTTGCTCTCACGTTGCACACACGACCCATAGGGGTTTTACTGAAAGGGTGGCACTCTCTCTTTTAAGTGTTACATGACGTACACACATGTAAAACGGCATGGGTCCACCTACGTAGCGAGCTGCAACGTGACGCACAGATAATATGCACAGACAATCTACGCAACGCCAGATGATCTAGTAAAAATTTCTATTGTCTTAACATCGAACATTGCCAACAACGTTGTTCGATGTCGAACTTTATTTTACGTGTGTGTGTGTGTGTGTGTGTGTATGGCGCGACCCTTGCAGTTTTTTTTTTACTTTGACTGTCCGCAACAGTTTCAATTTCAAGAGCAGCGCCGTCGACGTTGGCGTCAGCGTTGTCGTTGGTTTTGTGCTTTTTAGCTTTAGCTTTGGCCGAGTAATGAGTGCAAATGTGAATGAACTTGTCCGTAGACGCACAAGCAGTCAGCTCTACTCACTCACTCATTTGCTCGCTCGCACTCATCCCCTGCCGTTCAGACAGCGAAAAAACCGAAAATCTCAACCAAAAAGTATTGGCTTATAACTTTCACGCCAAACGTACACACACATATGTGAAAGGTGGAGCGACCGTTGTGTACATGCAAGTATTTGTGTGTGTGTTTGTGTGTGTGTATGTATACATACATACTGTTCTAATGTAAATATTTACTGTTACCCACCTAATCGTTTGATAACAATCTGTTATAGTTTTGTTGGTGGGTTCTTAGTTTGTTATTTTCTTCTGACACACATAATTACAGACGTTTATTGTTTATTGTTAAAGCTTATTTCATAATGCACAAAAACTTCGAATTGGTTTCTTTTTATCACACGGGAAGAAGAAGAGAGAAGCAGCAGCAGCAATTGAGAAATCAAGCGAAAGAAAGCAGCAATCAGAGAGTGAGAAGCAAGCTGATAACATTAACAAAGTACCAGCAGACAACCATACGCATACACATACCCAAATACATACATACGTGCTCACGTATACAGCAATCCGATGTCAAAGACTCAGAGCTTTGTAGAAATTTGGGTCTTGCTCTAGTTTTCACAACCAAAGTTCAATGATCGATTGCACATCCAAAAAAAAGCTCATGCGTATGTATGTGTGTGTATGTAAAGAGAGCGAAACAGTAAAAAAGAGAGAGAGAGGGAGCCAGTGTTATAATAATTGGGGGCTCTCTCTTGCGTCGTGCAGAACTCACGCGTCATTTGTAGAAAGATCTACGCGCAATACGAAATGCTGCTGCTTGCTTTCTGCTTTCTTTTATCGAACAGCTTTTTGTATTGCGTTGCGTTGTTGTTGTTTGTTTATATTTTACATATTAAAAGAAATACATACATATGTATATCGTTTAAACAATAATTTTATAACATTTTTCGATTAATAATACTTACATACTCATTGATATGTGAATAAGTTTGTGTTATTTTCGAACTAATTATTTTTGTTATTTTTGTTGGTAAACAAATTAGAATAATGAAAGTAAATACGCAAAAATACTTATGCATACACTTATGTGTGTGTATATTATGTTTGTGTGTGTGTGTGTGTATGTGCGCGCGCTCTTTTCAAGTATTTTGGCTATCGCCTTTCCCCCCCCCCCTCCCCCCCCTCCCCCACTTAACCATCACCACCGCGCACTAGAATGGAAAGTCAATGCACGCAGCGACATCAACGGCAAAGCTCAGAAGCAAGTACAACAAACACGTCATGACATGCTTATTTTGTTGCTTTCTTTTTTTTCGTAATGAAATTAATATTATTATTAGAATTTCACATAATACGTTTACTGTAGCGCCTAAAATTTAAGACGTTAATTGACCAAATATTTGAGCTTAATTATTGACGGCTTTGCATTAAATGTAATATGTGAGAAAAGGAATCAGAGCTTTCGGAAAAAGCTCCTTGAGTAAAGATTTAGGAAATTTGTATTTTATGTATGTTGGAATAACTAGAGAAAGACTTGATTTTTATTGGCAATATTAACACAAATTTGACATTATACTTTTCGCTGCTAAAACTGTTAAAACTTTTTGTAATTGATAAGACTACATTATTCAGATATATTATGGAAAGTTATTTTTAATGACAATTACTACACCAAATATTCAATTAAATTTAAGTATGTGTGTGTGTGTGTGTGTGTACTTTACTTAATTGAAAAGTTCCATATATGTGGTGTTTCTTGATTTTGTTGTTGTCGATCACATGTGTATATCGATAACGGGGAAAGTCATCGAAAATTAGAAACAAACTTTTACTGCCTAGGGATTAGGCGAGATTATGTTTCAAATCTGGAGTCTAGCTCTTATATACATACGGACGGACATACGAACGGACTGACGGACTGACGGACTGACGGACATGGACATATCGACTCTGCTGATCAAAAATAATAACATCAAAGTTTTAGGCAATTATGTAACGTCACAAGAAGAATGAAAGCACCTAAAAATGAGCAACACCGACATAAAGAACATACGTTTTCTTACACACACATTACATATGGCACTTAATCAGGGCAAATACAAAGTGGTAAAATTGCTACACAATGCATACAGCGCGATTGGCGCAACGAGAGAGAGAGAGAGAAATACTAAGAAACAAGTTTTCGGAATTAGGTAAACAGCATTACTATAGACACAATTTTGAGTCCGCAATACCGTTATTGCCAGCAGCAGTCGTGTCACAGTCAGTCATCAAGCTGAGAATAAGAACCGTAAGAGCGTCGATCAATGGGTCGGTCAGTAAGTCAGTTTGTCAGTTAGACGTCGACGCAACGCAACGCAACGTTAACAAAGCGTATCCCAAAAGAGAGCGCGCGAAGATTTTTCGTCTTATGTAATCAATTACAATAAGAATGATAATGAAAGAAGGAAAGACAACAATAACAGTCAGACCAGCGAGCACGGCTCGTTCTTACTTTCTCCGTTAAAGTAGGCCGCCAGAGCACACGATTAACAAACACACACACACACTAACAACATGTAATTACGAAACTTTCACGCAAGACACATGTACACATGTACATACACTTACACGTGACAGCACAAACGCCAACTCATACATGTATGCACGCGCGCCTCTGTTAACGTTAAAACGTTCTGTCGCTGCAACGTTTTTATTTTTTCTTTTCTTTCTTTTTATTATTTTTTGGGCTTGAAGTTTTTCGTGTTTCGTTTCCAGTTTAGAATTGGGTCAAATAACGGATTTGTGTATTTACCTTGCGTGGCAGCAGCCGCACTCAGTTAAAAACACACACACACACACAGCTCCCTTTGCGCAAAGAAACTTCTGCTGCGGCAAGATCAGCTCAAGAACGTAAAAAAGCTCAAGCAGCGTCATCATTCATCGCCGCTCTGTCCGCTATCTCCGTCTCGCAACACACAAACCGATTTTCAAATTCAGAGCACAAGAAACCGGTTGATGTTTGAGTTGCTCTCGCTTACCTAGTGCCCGGCTTTGGACTCGGGCTCTGTCGCTGCCTCTTTCATGCAGGTTGCGGCTCAAACATGCTTTAAGCTTTCGTTTGTGTTGTCCTCATGCGTGCGTTTGTCTGTGTGTGAGTGTTTGACGGTTGTTCTACATTTTAGCTGGTGAAAATATTATAATGCGCGTTACGGTTGCAAGAAACAACAACAAACACCGGTTTAGAACGTTCACTCACGCCCATTGCTCATTAAAGCAACAGCTATAAACACTATAAAGATCGGTCGTTTCTTTGTTGCTCAAGAAGAGAAAGTGTTACGCCAATTGATTGTTTAATTAATTTTTCTTCTTGCAGAGTAGAAGCTACGCGTATACACATATGTGCATACATACGTACACACATACGTATGTTTGTGTATTTGTTTGTATGGGTATGCGCTGCGGTGTCAATAACCACAACAAGACCGAGGCCAGGGTAAAAGTTTTGCACAATGCGCTTCATTTGTTGTTTTGACAACATCTTCTTACGTTTCTCACCTCGCCTTTCCGCTCTTCTCAAGCTCGCCTCTCTCGATCGCTTTTTGGCTTTGACTTTTCACTTGGACTGCGACTTCATTCTTAAGTCGGCCATTTTGCAATTGTGTGTGTTTGTTTGTTTGTTGTCTCTATTGCTGCTGCTAATGTGTCAACTGTACGTCGAACGGGCCAAATGAATTATGCATTTCAGCAACTAACAAACAAACTTTCTAAATTTCTTCTTTCGCTTGTTGTGTGTTGTGTTACTTGACTAATTGTTGTTGCTTCTACAGTTACAATTTGTCGCTTTTGCGCTTATTGCCACTTGCCAAATAGAAAACTTGAACAATTTGCAATCGTACGTTGTTATTAATTTCTAATGCAAATATTTCTACTCGGTGTCTGTCTTACAAAAATATATCTCATGATCTGTTTGTATCAAATTAAAATATTAAGTCTTATTATTTTGACCCTCACACTCACAATATATTTTTAAATGCAATTATATAATGCATGCAGCGATAAGAAAGCGCACAGAAGAAAACACAAAAATATTGCAAGATCAGACTCGTAATCTCCTTCCCAACAAAGAACACTGTCACTTACTGCAAACTAAGAGAGCGAGAGCGGGAGAGAGCAAGAATCAGAAGTAAGCTCCACGCTCGCAGCGGATGTTGCGATTATTACGAAATAAACGAAGAATAAGAATGAAATGCGCAGCAGGGCAAACAGAAAACCAAAAACAAAATACATTTACAATAAGAACACAACCCACACATACTTAAATGTGCACATGTGCAAATTACATGCATACAATTATATGTGTATGTTAATGTGCATGTAATTGGAAGTGTTTATGTATATATGTACATATGTATTTATTTACCATGTTTTGAACGGGTAGGCAGGCATTCAAGCATTAAAGCAACAACGTATTATCCCTTTTTTATTCTATATAGGAGAAAAATGCCAATGGCGCAGGCAACGCGAACAGAATTCTACAGAATTGCTAAATTTAGAGCAACGACAACAGATGGCGGGCAGAGGCAGGCCCCAATTCTCTACATTTCCCCCTTCTCCTTCCATTTCATAGTTCCACACTCCCTAGCCTGCAGTCGCAGTCGCAGCCCGCATCTAAGCAGTAGGTTGATTGGTCATTCAATAAACCAGAATAAAACTTTGCTTGCTCTCACACTTACTCTCTCACACACCCGCTCAATCGCTCTCTCTTTTAATCACGCGCTCCTGCTCTCCATTGTGTTAAACAATTTGCGCAGTTGCAGCCTGTGCAAATGTGCCAATAACCACGACAACAACAATAACGAAACGAACCGAGACGAACAAAACGAACAAAACGAACTTGCGCTGTTGCGCCCAAAAAAAAACTTGAACTTTGCATGCAATATAAAATGTGTATGAACTTTTGCAGCCGTGGCATCGACCGATAAACACATCATGACCTAAACGCTTTATTACGACTAGCTTATAATATAATTATTCACACAAACATATTGTATTTATTATTCATGTTTGCTTGTTGACCAAGGCAAATATTAAATAAATTCAATCATTACATACATTTGCATGACCTTTCAACTAAAGACTCAAAAATGCAGTGCATGTATTAAATATACTGATTCATCAGCCTAATTGGGAAATTTGCGCTGACTAACGGGAAATGCAATCGATGAGATGTTTCTATATGCAGTTATTATTAACAGTTATGCAGTGGATTAAAACCGAAAAATAAAATGCTCAAGGGGTGACCGACTCGAAAATACTCTAAAACTGAATAAATTCGACGCAATTATGGCTAGATATACTAAACAGCTGCTGCTGTTCAGGAATGTATTCAATTTGTATGTATGTATGCAACATATGTATGTACATGTGTATATGTGAGCGTGCCTTAGTCATGCAATCGAAGGAAAATGTTGTAAGGGTTCGCTTAACGCACACATACATACATATGTACATATAAACTAAGTTAATTAATTTTATAAATATGTATGTATGTATACTTATGTATATGTACACACGTACATTTTTTTGTGTCTAAAGAACAGGCGTAAGCTAAGAAATTTAAATACTTTACTTTATATACATATGCACGTGAATGCATGTACATACTCATGTACATGCCAATAAGTTAACTTTTATTCCTTCTTTTATTCTAGATGTTGTTGGTTCTTCTGTTGCGCTGCAGAAAAAATGATCTTATTGGAAACAAATGCACAGACATAGTACAACATATACATACAACAATGTGTGCTCACTCTGGCTTGGATATGTGCATATGTGTGTTTTTGCGAGTGTATGCCTTGACGCTATGAACATGAACAACGCAGAGCGAACGACTGATTTGTTCAGCCTTGAACTTCTCTTCGGAGTGCATTAACTCTGCGGCCGCACAAATACAAAACGAAACACACACATTCATACGCATCAAGCAGCAGCAGCTACGTTAACTGCGCTGCTTGTGCTTGCGAAAACAGAACATTTTTGCGCTTGGGCATGCGTCTATGTATGCGTGTGTATGAGACGGTGAGTGAGAATTTTTGTTCGGACTGCATTTCTGTCTGCTGTTACTGCTGTCTGATCTTGCTGTAGACAACTGTGTTGTTGCTTTATGTAATCTAGAATGTGGTCTTGCCAAACACACACATACACTCACGCAGTTTATAAATAAATATGTCGGTTTATATACGTGAGTGTATATATTTGCATATATGTATGTATTTACCCTGGAGCTGCAAGCTGTGCCTTTTTTTGCGCCCCCATGTAGTATTGTATTACATAAGCGTCATACTAATCGTTGGTCAACAACAACAACAGCGATAAGTTTCGTTTTTATAAGTGCTTGTATGTGTGTGTATGTGGGCGTGGTGTAAGGCACATACATACACATTGACGTTCGTTCCTTTTTTTTGTTTTTGAAATGCCTGGCTCTCCGCACACAGAAACACACATGCATACCATGAGCATTTTGAACCTTTCTGGCGTTGGCCTTGAACCTACACTGCCGATCGTGCAGCAACGACTGAATGGCGGGGTAGAATACTCGGCAAAACACTAACACAAACACACACACACACACGCATGTGTGGGGCTATAAAAACAAAAACAAGAACAGCTAAGTCAATTAATTTCTTGCTTTGTGACGGTACCTGGTCCTGGGTGTATGTATATCAATATGTAGGTGTGTTTTCGTTGATACACGACTGCATAAAATTACATGTACATATGTATGTATATATGTTTCGTTTTACATTTGCCTGACCCCACACAACAATGCACACATGTGTTTCTGACGCCAGACCTTGAGATTATTGCGCTGTCTTCAGTCTACCAGCTATATAAATGTGTGTTTATGTACTTATGTATGTATGTACATCATAAATTTACACGAGTGCAGACGTATTTACGTTACATAAAATATTTTTTTAATTATTAAATGTATTAGTAATGTAAGTTTTGTAAACTCAAAAAATTTCTTGGTACACAATAAAGTTCTTATAAGAGAATTAATCTTTTATTAGTTGTGTTACATGATTAAGAAGTTCAATGCGAACCAATCTGACATATGTTAATACATATATACATATGTATGTATACATGTGCTGTCTGTCTTATTCAACACTGAATCTTTGAGAGTAAAATATACGTGTATGTATGACACATTTAAGGCTTGCAATTAATCATAACATTTTTATGTATGTATGTATACAGATGTGCATAGTGTTATGTGGATATTAACAATAAATTGCAAAACAAAGAAACAACTTCTCCAATAAAAATGCATGTACATACGTACTAACATACACAATGTTATTGTCGTTTTTGTTTTTGTTGTTGTTGTTGTCAAGTCCAACGACTTCCGCGTGAGAGAATTGCGTGTTATCGCAAATCAAATGACGCTTTCGTTGACGTCTATCGAACTTGTATTTAGTGTTATTGTGTTTTTGTTGCGCTTTTATCTAAAGCCGGCTGGAAAACTTTAAACAGCTTATGAATGAATCTTCTGAGCAGATTTTTGGAATGAAACGATCAAAGTCAGAGGACAAAAAAATAAAAGAGGAACGTCGTCAGAGAACTGACTCAGAGTTAAGAGATGTCAGATATGAAAGAGAGAGAGAGAGATGTATGTACATATGTACATAACAGTAGAAAGAAGGGAACATTTGATTTAGTACAATAAAAACGGACAAAAAAATTATGTAAGAAGATTGTGCAATTAAAAAACCATGAATATGCATTATTATTATTCTCACCTGTTCGTTTTTGATATATGTATGTATATATGAAAATATGTACAGATGTATTTTTGGTATTTTGTTTTGCTAGCGCCTTTTTGGTTGCGCTCACTTTCGTTGACGTGGGCGTGGCTGTTGGCAGCCTTTGCCAGAACTTTTGCTTTTAATTCGTTGCACGCGCGTACATATGTATGTACCGAAAGAAAATTTATGTCTTAATATATGTACATATGTAAATATGTTCGTGTTTTCAATGGCGTAATTTATTTTGGTTAATTGCCGATAAATGGCACAAATTGTGAAATTAGCACAGGCTGAAATGCGGAGAAACTACGAAACGACTTCTTCTGTTGCCTGCTGCTTCCTGCAACCACGTACGCGCTCACGTTCTGAGCTCTAAGAATGTCGTTGCTGTAAGGTCCAGAGCTCGAAGAGTCGGCCCTGTACAGATCGATTGCATATTCATGCAACGACATACATGTACACATTTACATGCACGTGTATAGGTTGTTGGCTTCATACAACATGTTAGATGAAACTGCAGCAGTCAGACGCAGGCAAGATCGAACATGTTCGAAACGAATTTAGTTCGTTTACAACGGGCGCAGCAGCTCACCGACCCAGTTTTCATTATTTCTTTGCCCAGTCTTTGGTTGTTGGTAATGTTATGTTGTGTAGTTTTTGTTGCTGTTAGTTGTCCCCATCTCAACGTAAGGTGCTTAGTGTTCTTTAACGGACAGCCAGCTTTCTCTTTTTGGTTTTTTTTGGCCAAGTCAATTGATATGCTGCGCTATGTTTCGGTGCTTAGTTTCTGTGTTAGATATTCGACCTGATATTAAGTTCTCATTTCTTGCTCCACTTTGATCTTTGTATTTGGCATCAATTTATATTTCTATGAATAGAAAAATCACATTTAATATATACATAACTGTTTTATGTGTGTACATTTTGAATAATATATTGCATATGTACATAAATTTAATTAAAAACAGTTATGAGTCAACTGGAAAGGCCATCATCCACTGCTCACACTTTTTCTGCTACTTTTTATTTTATCTACCTCTCTCCTCAGTCTGTTCCTGTTTGGTCCTTTTTGCGTATTGCCACCAACTTGGAAGCTAAACTCTCAAGGTTAAACTGGCTAGCGTCGAGCAATAACATTTGCCTGACGGAGACGCATCGACCGACAGTGGAACAAAGCAACATGAAAATTGATAATAATTTAATAATATGTTAAAAACGCAAAGCGTCCGTTCATTTTGATGATTTTAGAGGTTTTTAATATATATATTATTCGACTGACAATATTTGCAAACATACAATTATAATTTCTTAATTATTTGTTAGTTATGCACCAATGTGCGTGTCCCTCTGTTACTCTCGCTCTCTCAATGTCTGCCCGTCTGCTTGTTATTGCTCACGTTCGCATTCTCAGGATGCACGCTACGTTTCGTTTACTCGGGTTTATGTGTATTGTCTATGTACAAGCAGGACATACTTAAGCGAGCAGGTTATTTGTGAAATTGTCACAGCCGAATAAGAGTATGCTATGTATACATATGTATGTGTGCTATATACTTAACAGGACAGACTGGTGAATTTTATTAGTTTTGTGTAAACTTATACATCTATATGTATATATGTTTGTATGTATATGAAGCTCCTCACTAACGGTAGGAAGATGAGCCGCCGACAACCTCTTCTTCGTTTGCTTGCTCTCTTGCCTCTCATCTGTCTGTTTGAGGGCGTCGTTCTCCTTGTGTGCGTTTGCAACGGTGAAAGGGAAAGGTTATTAGACTTAGCCCAGACATTTGCCGGCGTGGCTGCTGCTGCTGGCACCTCCTTATTGTTATAATAACCTTTCACTTTTGCGTTTTAGTTTGTGCGACGGAAGCGTCTTCATATTGGAGTTTGGGCCAGTTCAACAGACGGCGACGACGCGCAAGGACTTAACTGTTTGTTGTTATTATTCGTTTGGGTGCCGACAAACTCTGTTACACGTAACGCCCAGCAATATATTTCACAATTTTTCTAATACTTGCTTATTTTTTTGTACGTATATTGCCCCCGCAAATGGCCATTGACACGGCTCGGCGATTGCACGAGTTCCCAAAAGTTAAATAAGTCGATGTCCTTTAGTCTTGCGCCTCAGTATTAAGCCATAAACTTTTATAGATATGTCAAACTGACTAAGAACCTATTGCATATTAGTCAAACGGATAAGTTAATTGCTCAGTGGCCTAAGGCAACATTACTTGGAGACTTTGCTGTGCCTGCTAAATCTAATTGTGGACTTGATATTATATTTTAAAAGATAACATTAAGAAAAGATTGATAAATAAACTCTAAAATGCATAAATTGAGTTTCTTATGCCATAAAAGCTTTTGTCTGATAGGTTTAAAGGTGCATGGATTAGAATTTTTCGACAAGAAACTATAAAAGTACAAAACTCCACTTAAAAAAAACAAAAAAAAAATCACATTCACATTCCTCAAAAACAAAATTTAATACGTACATATACACAAAAAATGTATAAATTTAGGATCCACTGCTCGTAAACTTGTGCACATTCACTAAGATAATAAATGGGTTATGAAGCGGGGGTGTAAAAAAAGAAAAGCAGCAACAACAACTGCAGCATTTGCAGCATTGCCAGCATCATGTCAGCTTGAAAAACTTTCTAATGCATCAGCTAGCTAGCAATAGGCCAATAGTTGCAGCTGCAGCCTGCAATTGCAGCTATGTTGGCTGTGGCAGCTAACGGATGTGGATCGCAGCAGTGGCAGCAGCAGCAGCAACATTATGTGTGCCAAATGCAACAGCAACAACAACAAAAGGTACCGCAACAAAAACAAATTTCTCTAACGCAAACTTCAGGCTGCCGCTTTTCACTGCAAATTACTTAACTATATTTTCCCAGTTTTGCTTTGCCGCTCAATTTGTGCAATTTTTTGTTTGTTTTGTTATTGTTATTGTTGTTGTTGTTGTTGCATTATTACCCATGCGAGGAGGTGGTGTGTAGGGGAATGGTGGAATTAAGTTGGTCATGACCATCAAAATGGCTAACAGAGTTTGGTTTTTTATCTTTCTTTCTTTTCTAACTGTTGGTACTATATGCATTTAAAGGCAAACATATATGAAACCTACAACCTACAGTGAAGAGCCAACCGCTTTTCTGCATTCTTAACGTTTTAGATTGTGCGTGTGGGAGGAGGCACTTAAAATGGATTGGATGGATTGGGGAATAGTATCGATAGTGTCTTGATTTACAGGATGATGAGCAGCATGGTTAAATAGTTATTTGATTTTGACAAGCGTTCAAAAATTTGTCAAACCATACACTCCATTCCATTCCAGCAACTTCATTCTTACGGCAGATGAACATGTTTATTGTGAACTAAACAAGGTGCAATCATTTATTTTCTCTTAATCATTTTTTGGCACCAATTGTGACTGCAATCAAACTTGAAAAGGTTGCTCGATTTTTTCAGATATGCAAAATACAAGCAAGTTTTATATCTCTTTACAGCATCTGCCCTTGGCTTAAAAATAAAAATAAAACATAAAGCTAAGTTTTGTAATCAGTTTCAATATCTTTCAAATCAACTTTATACGTTTGTAAGGAAATTTGTAGAAAAAGTAACAAAATAATGAATTAGATCCCTTTTTATACCCTGATCCCATTAAAATTTGGCATTTGAAATAATGAACAAAATAATGACAATCTGTGAAATTTTTATTAAAATTGGTTAAGAAACACCGGAGATATGGGACATTGAAGTTGTATATGCAGTATGCAGTATGTGCGTACATACAAACACACATACTTGCAACCACTGACTGTACGCGTAAAGTATAGGGATCAGGGTATCGTCTAGTCGGGATTTCTCGACTAGAGCCTTCTTGTTCGTTTTAGAACTAGTTATTAACAAGTTTTCCAAAATAAGATCTATTTGTCAAGTAAATCGTAGATACAACAACAAGAAGAAGCAACATAATTTGTCTTTCAAACTTAGGCCAACGTGAATTCGATAACGTGCCACAAACTGGGACACATTCATTAGTTCAATGCATGCATCACCAATCTGCAACACAGCAAAAACAAAATCCAAACAATTGTATGAACACTTATACAAACAAACATACATTTATGCGAACTATGTGTATGTGAGTGTGTAAGTGTGCGCGTTGAAGTTGCAATCACAGTTGACGTCGCAGTCGACACACAAAAAAAATAGAAAGTTTTTCATGTTGCATTATTTGCAACTGCCTGCTGCAGTTTTACTGCGGCAACTGCAATTTTCTCTTTGCAATTTGATTCGATAAAATATTGTGTAAAAGCCAACATCAACATCAACGTCGACGTCAACTTCAACGTCAGCGTTTTTGCCAACTTTCCCAAGCTCTAAAATAAAAGCTGAACTGCAATCGAGGCTTCTAACTCGGTTACGGTTACTAGAAGCAAATAATAATTACATTTGTCCCACTTTACTTTCACTTGGCGAGAGTCAAATGCGAAATGCGAAATGCGAAATCCGAAATGCAACTGCAACAATCGGCAAACAGCAACAACGACGACCACAATACAGTCAGCGACGTCAGCGTCGACTTTGACTTTGTGTGTGTTGCATGAAAAGTTGTAACTTTTTCCAGTCGCTACGTTTGCTCGCTTTGTTTGTGGAAAATTGTTTACCGTTGTTTGCCTGCCTGACTGTTGGCAAAAAGGAAAAGTGGGTCAAGCGCAGCAGCAGCATTGTTGTTGTTGTTGTTGTTGTTGTTGTTACTTGTTGCATGCTGCACATGCGGCACTTACTTGACAATTGCCAAGCAGTCTCCATTTTCCAATTTTTGTTCGTTTGTTTTGCCATTTTGCATTTCATTTGCACGAAAATAGGTTATGATGTTGATTTTCTCTTTTCTTTTTCTTTTTTTGTACTTTTCAATTAACATTTTTCTTCAATTTATTTGCTTGCATTTTAAAGTTATTTCTTATATTTATTGTAGTACATGAAACTTATTTAATAGTTGTTTTGTTTTTGTCTCTAGGCTGTACAATTCAAAACTATAACTAATATTACTCATTACGCTATATTTCCACAAAGTTTTGCAAATTGTGCCTCGTATTAATATTTACATGTACTTAAGTTTAAATAATATGATTTTAAATTGAAGTTAGGTCATCATTTTTTGTTGATTCTTTTTCTTTTTTGGTGGTCCATTATGAGTTTTCTTTCTCTTTTTTCAATTTTCATTTGGCATAAAAAGAAGAACAAATATTTGCTTTTGTTTTAAGCCAGATATGAATTATGTTAAAAAACTTTACAAATTTAAATAATATATACTGTATAAAACGAGACTTTTAATTTTAAGATTTTAAAATATGAAAATCATTATTAAAACTAAATAGGTTAGAAAATATTAAACGATAACAGTTTTTTGATACAGTTTTTGAAATTGGTTGTGGAAATATTTGAAATGAAAACACTTTTTACAAGACTAAAATTTGTTAGTTATTTAGTTTATTTACAAAGAGTCATTGTTTAATGTTTATTCTTAAAATATTTGTTGTAAATAAAATAGATAACGCTCATTAATCTTGTTGTCGAACTTATAAATGAAAATAAAAACAGTTAATTGTTGGTTTTTACCAAGATTTTTATGACTTTAAGCTTAGTTAATTATTTTCTTTGTCATATAGAACAGAAATAAACCGGAATACAGGATCTAAGAATGAACTGAAAAGAAAATTGTTTTGGTACATTGAACATTTTAACATAAACAAAAACTTTAACTTAAATTCAAATCAAATCAGTTTTAAACTATAAAGTTCGCTAAAATGATAAATGATGAGGTCAGGAGGTGCATTGATTGGTTATCGCCGATGCAATATGTTGGATAGAGTGCGTATCTGTTTTTGCAATTCGGAGTCCATGCGATAGCATTCCTCCTCAAAGATTTTGCGCATCTGCTGCAACTGTGGCAATTTGTCTGCCTGCATGTTGAGCAGATCGCTAAAGAACTTGGACCAAACGTGCTTCTTTAAATAGCGTGGCAGCTTCTGGCGTATGTCCCAGTTGGTGCTACGCTTTTGCGGTTGCATATACTCGCCAAAGAGCATCACATGTACAGTGCTCGCAATGCAAAAGAGATCAGTTTCATATGACCAGGTGCGTCCCTCCTGCATTTCGATGCATGTGAAACCATCGGTTTGAACCACTTTACGAAACTTGGTCTCCTCTGGATCGGGAAAGAGTGTCATATCGATGGCACAACCGAAATCAATCAGACGCAACGATGGCTCATCACTGTCCACGCTGGGCACTCGCATTAGCAAGAAGTTATCCGGCTTGATGTCCGCATGAATGATGTGTTGTCGATGCAAATGATCCACAATGTTACAAATCTGTGCCGAGAAATGCATGACGAGAGACTCGTGCATCACTTTTGTGGTCGCTTGGCGGATCTTGTTGTTGATGTCGAGCAGCGAGCCAAATGGTGAGAACTCCGTGGCAATAAGACTAGCGTTGGGTGCTATTATCGCTGTCGATATATCCATTAGACCCGGCAGCACCTCGGGCTCTCGAATACGTTTTAAGACCTATTACAAAATTAACATAAGATACGTATATATATATATATATATATATTTTTTTTTTTTACAATTTAAGTGTTTTTTTTGCTTACCTGATCGCATATGTATATTTCCCACGAATTGGGCGGCTTTTGGTATTTGAGTGCCACAATGTTGCCAGTGCGTGTATCCATTGCTTTATACACCGAACCATAGGAACCACGTCCCACCTCCTTGTCAATGTTAAACTGAACGCTGTCTAACACGTTTAATGTGCGGGTATTTGATATTTTTGGCAGTGGCGTTTGCACAACTTTATAGCTGGCATGAGCATCATCATTATTACCGGGAAAATTCAGTTTTGCCAAAAAGGCGCGACACAATTCACTATTAAATGGATCAATTGCCTCTTTGGCCATGTGACGATCAATCGTTTCCAATGCCTTTGAAAGACGACGCTCTTGCGCCTCTGTGTCATGTTGTGTGGCAAAGTATGAGTTCTCTTGAAATGTGGAAAAGTCCGTCAACGTTGTGCTTTGTACGCTTGGAGTATGATTATTATTGTTATTATTATTAGTATTGCTGTTGTTGTTGTTGTGCGTTCGATTGTTGTTGACATGAAGTCGATCGACGGCCAGCGCCAGTGAACTATTTGAATTGTCCAGACCGCCGGCACTGGAGAACGAAAAGTTGGCATTGTCATTAAAAGTAGCATTATGTATCGGTGCAGCAGCAAGTGTTGTTGCCTCTGTGGCGCCACCATTCACCACCGAACTGGATGAGTTACTATTACTGCATAGTTCTGGTTGAAACTTGCCATGTTTCGCTCTGGCACGCGCTCGCCGACTTTCGGTTGGTGCACTGCTCTTCGGAGTCGAGGTCTGACCCAGCAGATACGGATGAAAATGATGGTTACCATTGCGTTGACGTGGTACTGAGGCGGCTCCTCCTACACCACCAACACTCCAATCCTGTACTGCCTTAGGTGAGGCTGGCAGTGTACGTATGGGCGTAGTCTTTGCTGGTGATTCTTGCTGCTGCTGATGATGGTAAACGCTTTCAATGGTATAGGCACTGTAGGTGCTGCTTTCTAGTGTGCGTTCCTTCTTAAATTTCATTTTTATGGAACGATTCTGTTGCTCAAAAGATGTTGTTTGTGCCATGCCATTGGTATAGACTGGTTTTGGCTCCTGATCAAGTTGATCGAATCCCTCGCCATCAGATTCTTCATCTGTTTGGTCGGACTGTTGATCCTCATCGGCTTCGTCCTTTTCCTCCCCCTCGTCATCATCGTCATCGACTTCTGAATGGCCATCGACCGCTTTGTCGTACAGTTTACTATCAATGGCCGTCATGTAAAGTGTTGCATCTGTTTGATAGGATTCCGAATGCTGTTGTCCAGTTGGATAAGCAGTGGGCTCTTTTTTTAACTGTTGTACCGCAGGTTGCGTCGCTTGCGCCTGCGCCTTCAGTTTTCGCTGCTCCAGCAAGTCTGCATATTTGCGGCCAAGCAGCTCCTCCGGACTATATTCAACACCGGCGCCGACTGGATACACCAACTGCTTGGCATAGTGACAGATGCGCGATGGATCATCTGGCTCTTCTAGAGTCAGCGCTGGTTTCCAGGTCTCGTGGTTATTGCGCCCATATGCATGAAAATTGCGCGGCAGTCGTGCACCTAACACTTCCGTAAAAGCATCTGTATGCTGCTGCTCCCCCTCCTGCTGTTGCGATTGAGCTTGCACCTCATTGATTGTTTCAGTTGCAGCTGGCAGCACTTGCTGTATGTGTTCCTGCAGCTGTGGCTCGTAGAGTGTATTTGTCGCTGGCTAAAAGTTTGTACAGAAAATCAGGTACATTTTTTTTTTATATTTTAATTGCGTTTGCTTACCTGGCTCTGTTGGAAAACAGGCGAATAATGCGGGTGTGCCAATGCTGGGTTTTGTACAACTTGGGATGTTGATGGCGGGAACTGTGGGTCAAACCGCGAAGGTGCCGGAGGTGGTGGCTTAAGGGTACAAAGATTAGCAAATGATTAGTACCGATTGAATTGAATTTAAATGCCAAATGTTCCAGTTAGTACCTGCTCTTGGTGCTGATAATGCGTCTGTTGCTGTTGTTGTGCATGAGTATGATATGCAAGCTCTGGCGAAAGCTGCTGTTGCTGCTGATATTGATTAAAGTCATCTGGCGGCAGATGCAGGTGTGATCTCGTTGGTGTCGATGGGGCTGAATTAGAATACGCTTGCGGCGGCGCTTGGTGTTGTTGGTGATGGGCTTGGGTGTATGTGGTCAACTGTTGCAGTGCATCATGAGGTGGTTGAGCCGGGTGTGCATGTTGTTGTTGTTGATGATGCTGGTAGGACATGGAGCGAACGTATAAAAACTTTGCATGGGCATTTTGTAATTCGACAGTGCTCTGGGCCTTTTCCTGGAAGGCGAGATTAAATACTGCTTCGGCATCCTTAAACTGATCCAGAGCCTCGTAGTAACTGGCCCACCCTATGTAAAAGGCAGCGACTTGACGCCCCGTACCGCGTTGGAAGAGAACCTGATAAAAGCGCAACTGGTCCGTTTGCATGGCTATATATTTAAGCCAAAGGCGCACTAAACGCTCGTCCTGCCGATAATATTCATTGTGCTCGTAAACGGTAAGGCAACGTTCGAGAGTTTCACGAAATTTGCGTTCGGGATCGCTGGGCGCATGGTTCTCATACCAGCATATGTAATTATACCAGTGATCGAGCGGATCGGATCCTTGGTAGAGCGATATGGCATGCTCCCACGCCTGTTTGTCCTTTTGAAAGCCATGCATCTCATCCGGACTCAAATTTACACTCACACTGTTTGTTTGGTTTTGGTTTACGATGGGGTTAGCTCGCATAAACGGATGCATGGCCATCCCAAATGCAACTAGTCGACCTGGCTGCAGTCTACAATATTTGTTAATGCATTTGGATTCGTATTTCCAAGTTTCGTAATAAATACAAAATTATTTATACTGCTCTTTGATCGAGGCCGTGGCGGAGGTGGGGGTGCGCTGGGTGTAATTTAACGATAGAATGTATTTAATGTTAGTTACTTGTCTAACGTCTAACACTTTTACAATTGTTAAGCCATTCCTTAGCGTTTCACTAGCTAAATTATACAAATTTTAAATAATTGAGTCTTATTTTAATGTTTTTCTGTGTCGCTGTGGTGCTGCAAAACTATCGCTACTATTTCTTGTGGTGGATTGCCGATAGCATTAAGAGCACTGTCATAAACAATCGATGTATCAATAATAGGGATGTTCCTCAAGTAGCTTTGCGACGACTAAAGCAGAAATGCATTGATAATACATACTGTTTGTATATATTTTTAATATGCGTATATATTGTCAAATTGTAGTTCATTGCTTTTTTTTTAAAGACATATTTTAAGGATAGAAATGTATATATCTAAAACCTTGTGTGAAATTTTCGGTTTCATTAAATAATCTAAGAATTTATATTGTCGGAGAACTTTTTAAATAGAGCGATACTTAAAAATTTCCAATCAAACGTTAAATTTAAAAATTATTTGCATTTACGTTAGTTATTTTATCGAAAGCATAATATGAGAATGCTGCGATAAAGCAAATTATCAATAATCAAAAAATAGTCAAAAAAATCATCGAAACATCGATAGACATGCACAACCCCCCTATTACGCTTATGTGCTATGTATATTATGTTTTTATCAATTCACAAAATTTTACGCATCCTGTAGTGCTTGCCAAATCAATGGATTTTCGTGCAATTTATCGTTAATGTGTTTATGTTTTTATGTTTACTTAAGTGTTACAAAATCCAGAACAATACTTAACATTACAACGGCCCCCAAGGCGAAAAGTGGAGACAGAATTTACTTACAAATATATTGTATGTGGCCTTTTTATCGATTTCACTTGAACAGTGTATAAATACAAAAACTACTTAATATATATATGAATTGCAATCCTCGTGCGGTGTATATAAAAATTGATTACACAACAAAGGACGTATCTCTGACTGTTGAACCCTTTTAATGAGTAGTATATGTGCAAATAAAGTAACAAATGTATGTGTATTTATTCATATGTATTTTTACATACTTATTCATTTTTTGGTATGTAAAAAAATAAAACAATAAATCAGGCCATTGGACAATTCTGATTAGATCTGATACAAGTCAAAGGGAATATTGGATGTTTTCGTTAAAAAATATGTTTTATTATATTCGATATTAGTAAATCAGTTATGACATTATTAAATTCATACTGTTGTTAATAAATATGCTATTTTGAAAACGCAAAAAAAAAAAAATTACCTTTACCATCTGTCTTATAGGAGGATAGCAAATTGTATATTAAATTTTATTTATTAACGTATAAACAAACATCGTTTCAATCATTTTAGGCAAACGGCTAAAAGCTGAATTTTCGGCTAGAAAAAAAAACAGCGCGTAGATAATGGAAGTGTCGGCCGATCCGTATGAGCAGAAACTATATCAGATGTTTAAGAGTTGTGAAACATCGCAGCAACGCAACAATGGTCTGCTTGACAAGGCATCTTTAACACGCTTGTGTCAGCTGCTCCAGCTACGCGACCAGGGATTGGCATTGATATCTAGTTTAACAGCGAGTGGTAGCCCCGAGCTTGGTGTTTCTTTTGGTCAGTTTAAAGAGGCACTTCTTAATTTTTTGGGCACCGAATTTGATGGCTCAGCGTCGCGTTCGGGATTGGGAACACCATCTGGACTTAAAGGTAAGCACATTTGGCATTGTTTCCCAATCTCATCAACTTCACCTGGCTGTCATAAAACATGCATCATAATCAATACTTTTTATGAGGGTTGACTGCAAAAAGGGGAACATTTACCTGATCCTAGGCTGATGGTCAGGTAAACAACTGCAATATATAAATATCAGGCGCTTAGATCTTGCACATTCAGTCAGTACTCTGAAGCTAATCGCGACACAATGGGCACACGATTATATTACAAGCAGCGCAGGGGTTGCTGCGATCCAATTATTGAAAAATTGGCTGCACGTTTTGGTACAATCAGAAGAGGCAACAAATTGTTTTAAAAACATTTTTTAATATAACTTCTTTGTCTTGCAGAACGATCTTTGGTTATCAAAGACGAGCCAGCTAGTAACACATATGTGGAGAGTCCGCCGGAGGGTGATGCATCCGATCGCGAAGTTTCACCCAAGCTAATAGTGGGCACTAAAAAATACGGACGTCGCTCAAGACCTCATCAGAATCAGGGTCTCAATGAAATCTCTGTCACGGATTCGGACAACACAGATGAGGATCAGCACAAAAGTCTGAATGGCTGCACCGATCATGCCGTCCAGGTGAGTCTCAATGCCTTTCATGGCTGCGGCTAGCTTTAATAAATTCCTGGCTATTTTTTTTTCTAGGTGCAACGATCGTCATCGCAAAGCGATCTCCCAGGTAGTCGGCGTCTGCGCTCCGTCCACTATAGCGGAAGCAAGCTGAAACGCTGTGCATCGCTGCCCGCACGTAAGAATTTGCAATCGAAAATGATAAGTCCCACGACCACATCGTCAACGGTCGCAACTCAAGTTAGCAGTCGAAGTAATCTTTGTGAGGCAAAACAGGAATGCAGCAGCCTGGAATCGTTAGGTAAGTCAGCCCATCCGTCATGTGGTCCCTGTGTAGTCCACTTCTAACACTCTTAGCCATAAGCCAATTATTATAATTTAACACCTGTTGGTTGTACTGTACACTGCAGGCCATCATACTATGTCAGCACGGTCAGAGCACTGCAGCCACGGATGCAACCACGGTGACCGTTACAGTTGCAAAGGTTTGTCCGTTTCTCGGGAACTTACAGCATTACCCTCATAATCCACACAATCTTAATCATCTGTATATGCACTCTGTACTGCACTGTTTTTAACCAGAATCCACCATTTTGTTACATTTCATCTGTGCGCATTTGTTATTTATTTAAATATAACGTTGATGAGCTTAGGATAAGAGTTTTGGTCGTAGAAAAAAACGAGCTTATTAAAACGAACAGTTAGTTGGATTATTGTATATTGAAAAAATGACTTTGTTTTTAAAGAAAAATGTTTACAGTATTATTTATATTATGTACACAATTGTTATCTTGTCAAAGAAAACAGTTAAAAATGTTTAACATCTATGCGCTAGAAAGTCTTTTGTATACAACTTTGAACACCATTATTATATGCAAGAAAAACGCAGTTGTCTTTAAAGAAAAACACCTTTCCATTTGGTATCTTGGGCTTCAATTCCTTGTGTATATAAAAAATAACTAGAATGACATGAAATATATTTACTAATAATATTAAATTATGAACTAAACCTTACAGACATTGTGACACCACAGCAACTGGAGACAATTAGTGCGCACAGTATTATTGAAACCTGGGAAATGGCAAGTATCATTAATAGTGGTAGTTTGCTGCATGCATTGGGCTTCGACGAAGAGGAGGTGAACCTAAACCAGTTGACAAAAGTGCTTGAGGAGGAGTTGCGTGGCCTTGAGCACGATCCCCATTCCAATACGTTGCGTGCTTTGGTGGCGCTTCAATCGGTGGAGTTGGGATCGTTACGACAGGCATTCCGTCAGCAACATGAAGAGAACCTTAAGTTACGAGCCGATAATAAAGCGGCCAATCAGCGAGTGGCTTTGCTGGCTGCCGAGGTTGATGAGCGCCATGCAAGTCTAGAGGATAGTTGCAAGCAGCAGGTGCTTCAACTGGAGCAGAGGCATTCAAGTGTTGTGCGTGAATTGACACAGCGCATAACAAACGATCGGGATCATTGGACTTCAATGACTTTGAAGCTGGAAGCACAGATAAAATGCCTCGAGCAGGAGGAGATAAAGCTGCGAACTGATTTGGAACTGGTGCGCGCAGAAAACACTGAGTTGGAGATGGAACAGCAGAAGGCACATCTGCAAATGACCGAGTTACTCGAGCAGAATATAAAACTGAACCATGAGCTAGCCAGATGTGAACCGCTTCGTCCAGCTGGTAAATCGCAGAGTAGCGTAGACACTGCTGTCGGTAGAGATAAACCCTCCCAAGATGATGAGATGTTGCTTGTGATGGAGAAAATGACAGTATTGCAAATGGAAAATGCACAATTGAGAGATAAAACGGATGAGCTAACAATGGAAATAGAGAACTTGTGTCTTGAACTGTCTCGCACAAAATCACGAAAGAAGAAGCAGACGCCAGTTCTGGCTGCAGCTGCAGTGAACGCTTCCGAGCTAGCTGAGAGCGGAGAACTGGATGCGTTTAGTAGCGGATTAGCGGCAACCAAGCGACGCGGTGACTCGCCAAGCAAGACACACATAACAGAAGAGAGTCCACGTCTTGGCAAACAGCGCAAGTGCTCCGATGAAGGTGAAGTTAGTGACAACAGCGGTGATTGGATGGCACTCAACTCTGAGTTGCATCGTTGCAAGAGCCATGAAGAGGAGCTAGCTAAACTGCGGCAAACTGTGGCACAATTGGAACAGCAGTTACAGGCGGCAAAAACTGGTGGCGGTAGTCGCGCCACCTCGCCAGAAGCACGCTGCAAGGAGCTAGAGAACAGTCTGGAGCAAATGCAGCGTGCATACGAAGATTGTGAGGATTACTGGCAATCCAAGCTAGGCGAGGAGCGTCAAATCTTTGAAAAGGAGCGCCACATATATGAAGACGAGCAGTTGGAGAGCGACAAAAAGTTTACTGAACTAATGGAAAAGGTGCGCGAATACGAGGAGCAATTCAGCAAAGATGGTCGCCTCTCGCCCATCGATGAGCGCGACATCCTGGAGCAGCAGTATCTTGAGCTCGAAGTGGAGACGACTAATCTGCGCAATAACTCGATACGCATGCTGGCGGAGAAGACAGAGCAAATCAGCGAACTGCAGTGTGAGATTGAGGATTTACGCACACGTCTGGGCGAAAGTGTTGAAATAATCACTGGTGCCAGTGAGATCAATCCGGAGACACTGTATCAATTGAATTTGCACACTGGCCAAAGTCCTGCAAGTTCACCTATTAGCTACCTGTGGCACCAAAGTACAATTCAGGAGCCACTCAAGAACTTTAACGGCATTGCCGATGAAAGCACACCAAATGCCTTGGCTCTGCTTAGTGAATCACCCACACACAAAGCCAACAGTCGGTAAGTACTCTGTAATCTATGTTTTTTTTTTTGTCAGACTTTTTTGCAGCTCCCAAGTTACATATATTTAATACTATTTAGTAATACTATAAAAAGTAGTTTAGTGTAAAGTTTTCACTTTAAATAAATAAAATCAAGAAAATTCCTCATAGATTATGCTTTAAACTGTTTTTATTTTCTACACCTAAAATTCAGTTTTTTAAACAAATAATTACACCAAGTAAAAAACAGTTTAGATATCTGCGGAATGCCGATTGTATTTAAAGTGTGTATGTTAATTATAGGATTCAGATCGGTTCAAGAAAGTTAAGTTACATTAAAATTGTTTAATTTTTTATATTTTGCTTAGTTAAAATAAAACAAGTAAGAAGGCTCTAGTCGAGAAATCCCGACTAGACGATACCCTGAACCCTATACTTTACGCGTACAGTCAGTGTTTGCAAGTGCTTGCATACTGCATACACAACTTCAATGTCCCATATCTCCAGTGTTTCTTAACCGATTGCAATAAAAGTTTCACAGACTCACATTGTTTTGTTTAATGTTTCAAACGTCTTAAAGTTTTCCAAATTGAAGATTTTGTTGTTATCGACCCCATGTGTTAATCGGAAACGAGAAGAGTTCTCGAAAATCGAAAACAAACTTGTACTGCCTAGGGATTAGGCGAGCTTATGTTCCGATCTGGAGTCTTCAGCTCTTATAGTCTCTGAGATCGACGAGTTCATACATATCGACTCAAAAGTTACATACGTTTGCACAAAACCATTATACCCTTTTTACCCATTTTTAATGGGTTTAGGGTATAAAAATATATATATTTCATAGAATAGTAAGAAATCGAGTTATAATAAATCTAAATGTATAAATATTTTCGGCAGTATAATTTAGATTAGAAACTCATATTCTCAAGTATATCGCGCTTAGTTATATTTAGATGTTTTGACCTATTTTCAATAAATTCTTTTATAGAAACAAACTAACTACTTCGGAGACATCCATCTTTAGTACTACACCGCTGGGCTCATCTCCATTGGATCAGTCGCCCACACACAGTGATACAAACTATGCATTGCCAGCTGGCACCTGCCCTCCACCGGCGCCCATTTGCAAGCCCAAACAGGCAACATCAGAGGGTGAAATTGCAGATTGTGAGACTTCATCAACTGCATCCAATAAAAGCTTCGATTCGCACAGCGTAGTGTCAACTAGTAAAGCATCTTGCTTTAGTCACGAGAAGTGCAGTAGTCCGAATGTTCTCAAGGAGGAACTGAAGCGCCTCAAATTCTTTGAGCTCTCACTGAGAGAGCAAATCAAGGATTTAAGCCTGCAACGTGATGGTTTAGTAATGGAACTGCAACAGTTGCAGGAGGCGCGTCCAGTGCTCGAGAAGGCCTATGCGGTGAGACAATAACTACTATTTTTTTTAAGGAATATTATTAAATTTCATTCTTTTTTTTGTTAATAGCGAACAACACATCCAACGCTGCAGCAGCGACTAAATCAACTTGAGTTGCGCAATCGTCATTTACAAAATGTGATCAAACAGCAGCAGAAATACACAGAGTCCCTGATGCAGCGTAAATACTTAACAAACTTTTCTGTTTTATGTTTTTTAATATGTGAATATTTAATACACAGAATCATGGCGTCAGCATCAAGTGGATCTCAATAATTTGCATGGCCGCATTGAAGCACAGTCCGTCTTGCTTGCCGATCAAACACAGCGTCTGCAGAACGCCGACATTCTTGTGAAAGATCTCTATGTGGAGAATTCGCATTTGACCGCTACTGTGCAACGGCTGGAACAGCAGAGAGCACGGGTCAACCTTATACATCAGCATCAGCAGCAACATCAACTGGTTAGTGCCACCATAAGTGGCGTATCTGGATTACCTTAAAGCAAAGCAAAACAATGAAAGCACAACGAAGTCATACAAACATATGTCTTGTATTATGTACCAATATACTCGGCACCATTTGCGCTAGAGTGATATTGTTTTTAAAATTATATACAAAATTTATTTTGCATACTATTTACTCGTTCGTTTGTGTGCGTATCTAGTGAATATAAGTATGTGTAACAAAATGTTTTCGACACGAAAACACCGCGAAACGCATCTATGCACCGGAAGGAACAATCGATATGTACTGATTTGTAATACAATAATGCACTAACTGAATTTTATATTTGGTGTATACAATGTTGACCTTATAAACTAATAATTGATATAGTTAACATATATAAAATAATATAGCTAACAGTATTTGGTTATGCGTCTAAAAACAAAAAAGACAATGCACATTTATCAGAGTTTATCGAGTGCATAAATATCGTTGTTGATTTAATTGGTAGTCAAGTAGTAAAAAAAAAAATCTATTGTAACTAAAAGACCTGTAAATCTATTACCTTACATCCAAAATGTATTTATATTTTTTGCAAATTAAGTTAGTCAATAATCTTTAAACGTTTTGTCAACATATTTTTATATCTACATACATAATTAGACACAACTTTCAATATGTGAAATCTCGATTTAATACCTTGAACTCATAATGAAGTGTTATGATGTGTATGTGCTTGTTAATGTACGAACAAAATATAAAATTACTTTTTAAAAGTATAAAGCTATTAAAATCAACAAAACCAAAAATAAAGTTTATTAAAAATACAAAAAAAAAACGCAATATTTTTGTGGAATCGTGTCAGTTTATAGATAATGCAACAAAGGAATTTCTTATCTAATCTTGAATATGAATAAGTCAGTATTATAATATTCTTATACTATTATTTTTATAATTTATTGTTGTTATTTAACTTGGGAGTAAAACAATTGAAATGGAAAATTAAATTTTTTATGTACAAGTGTGTTTACCAATAGGATACTTTATATATGAAAATCCTCGTTAAAACTTGCTCGACTGTATAAAGCAGCATCATTCTTCTTGTGTATGCGACAACCTCCACGTCTATATACGACGAGTCCAGCCAATGCTAGGGGTATTGCCAAAAGAACACAAACTATGATAATAATCCAGGCCAGACTGCCACTCGATGAAGAAGCCATTAATTCGTTTGATGCCACCTTTAAGACCTCGACACCTTTTAGATTTTCAGGTATTTCACATTTAACATTATATGCCAGAACTGGGGTGGTGTTATTCACTCTTTGAATCAAGTGGTTTATCATATATTCGTTAGAGACATCGCATGTCCATGGATTAAAGCGAAGATCTAGAACGGTCAACTTATCCCAGCGAACAATAAGAGTTCTGGGTATTTTCGTCAGATTGCAGTTATTTAAATAAAGCTGTTTAAAAAAACGATTAACAAAACATTTTTAAAATAATTTTAACATCAATATTACCTTTTCCAGCTGAGGATAGTCCAAAAAGCTGCCTCCAGTAATATTCTTTGCCATAGAAAGTTCATCGATTTCCGAAAGCATTTTGTTGTCGCTCAAAATAAGTTCCGTTAGATCTATAAAATTACAATAAAAATAATTGAAAAATTATATTACACAAATCAATTTAAAGTGAATAAAGACTCTTACTTTGAAGCTCTTTTAGTGAACCGGGTCCAATTTTGTACAAGTCGGGCATATAAGACATGCTCAGATATTTCAAATTAGTCATTGCGGGAAAAACACTAAAAAATCAGTTATTAGTACTAGATTATAATAATTCTATTTACTTGTAAAGTATACTTTTCTCCCTCCAAGTTTGTGAATAGATTCTCATCCAAATTAAGACGTTTTAAATTCTTTGCATAAATTAACGCTTTGGGTACTTCTTTAAAAAGATTTCCTGATGCAATAAGAGTTTCCAAATCTTGTGGTCCATGCAAAATTGTTTCTGGCAATGTTTTCAGTTCCATAAAGGATATATCCAAAAGCTACATTTAAAAAAAATGTTTATTTGCGTATTGTATTAAAAATTAATTAAAATCAGACCTTTAAGGCAGACAATCCGGAAAGTGCGGTTTCCGTAAGCTGATTGATGACTTGTAGGGTATTTGAGCATAATATAAGCTCTTCCAAATTTGGAAGATGTTCAAACAAATCATTATTTAGGTAATGCAAGAGATTGTAACCCAGATTAAGTGATTTTAGGTTTTTCAGTGGCTCAAAATCTTTGTCTGAGAATGGACCCTTGAAAACATCCGGCGACAATGTCTTGGAAGCCAATTGGTTATTTGACAAATCAAGCTTCGCAAGCTCTGTTAAATTTTGAAAAGCTCCCAACGTTATTGAATCAATTTGATTATGTCCCAAATACAAGTTCTTTACACCATATGCCGGTAATGCAGGAATGATCGTTAAATTATTGTGTTCCAAGTTGATGTTCTCAAAAACAATATCTCCATTTTGTAGGAGTTCCCATTCTGTTGCCGAAAACCACTCGTTAAGTTTACTCGCGCAATTAATTAGACTATTATCGGCATCGCAAACACACTTTTTGCATATTTCACTCTTCAATATATCTGTCTTTGCCTGTAAGAAATAAATTAAGATAAGATTAAAATATATTTACCATTAGGGGATTTAATTCTTATGTTATACAGTAAATTAATGTGATTTTCGGATATAATATCTTATGTCAACTATGATCTTAAATACATACATGCACATTTCATTCAACTTTCACGAGCTTTTAAATATGTTATCATGCCTACATTGTATATTTGAACATTTGACAATTGACTTATATATACGTATATGATCGTACTCATAGGTACACATATTTTTTCAGTATTGATAAGTTATTGATAATCCACCAACATTACCTTTGAAGTCGTGGTATCTGTTTTGGATGTGTCATTTGTATCTGCGAAGCACAAGGGTAAAATTACGGCACAGAGTGCTATCCAGATGAAAAAGGTAGATAAAACACCTTTCATTGTTATGTTAATATATAAAATATATTAATATATTAAATATTGATATTAATTTTATTTTCTAATAAAAGTGGTAACCAGTTCACACTGAATAGTATCTGACTAACTACTAAAGTTTTCATTTTGAGGCTTAGTCAACTTATTTCCCAACACTTATCTAATCTTATCAGTTTTTGGCCGTAAAAAGCACAACAATCAGTATCAATTGTGGCCGATGAAAAAATTTAACCGTTCAATGGACAATTTTGAAAGCTTTCTCCTCTAATTGTTCATTGTGTTTTAATAAATAACTCTTTAATATTATCTTAGCTATACAAACAAATTCCGCCAGCTTGCTAGCTTTAACTGCGACTTTACAAAATAAGTTGTTCAAAATAACAAAACTTATTTAAAAAAAATAGTAATTAAATTTTGAAGTCAATTAAATAAAAAAAACATTTTGAGCATGTATTAAATAAAAGGATTTTAAATTGGTTTTCATATTCTCTTCTTTGATTATTAATCGTCGTACACAATCGATACATTTTAAAATCATCCGTGACAACTTTCAATAATATCGCACTTCACTAATTAATATATCGACAGTGTCGACACAACATCAACAATATTTCCATATAGTTCTTATTGGAAACACAAAAGTATTAATTTTAATTGTTAAACACGAAACATGAGCGAAGAAAACAATGAAAATATTATCTGGACCATCAAAAATGGAGAACTAGATTCCGTACAGACAACTTTTAGCAATGATGTGAGCAAGAAGACCTAATTACATTTTCCTTGTCTAATTCACTATTTTTGCAGACTGAAAAAGTTAACACAGAGATCAAAGGAAGATTTCCAATTCATTATGCTGCTGATTTTGGACAGCTTAATGTGCTTAAATTCCTTGTCAAAGTGGGGGCTGATGTTAATGTAAGCATTTCATCACTATCTATCACTATAAAGAAAAAAAATTACGTACGTTTGTATGTACGCTCACGCAAATATATGTGTGCATAAGTACATACATATTCGCTGACATTCACGAAACTCATACATCACCAAATGCCAACATGTTTTTGCAACCACCGCTTATTATAATTAACGGTTAAAGTAATTTATATGTACTTTAAATCCTATTGTGCATTTTGAATGATTACCTAAACAAATTTGTGTGGAATTTTAAAATTAAATTAAATTATCGTTCTTATTTTTAAAAGATAACAAATTAACAACCGTGATATATGTTAGATTTTAATTTGAAAAAATTCAAATAATTATTATTCTTGTCATTAGTCACTTTTCAAATTAGTTATTTAGGAGAAGTACCCGGCTTCGCCCGGGCCAATTGTTTTCTGTTTATTAGTTTCTCGTTTGAAACAATTTTTACCTTTTACAGAAAAAAGACAAACATGGAATCACTCCGCTTTTGGCCGCTGTTTGGGAAGGACACACAAAATGCGTAGAGTATCTTTTGGAAGAGGTAAATTTATTTTAAAACATTTATGAAATTAAAAACTAAAGTATTTGGGTTCCGTATAGGGTGCAGATAAAAATGGGACCACTCCAGATGGTCAAAGCTATGCTGAAGCGGCAGAAAAAGACGATATAAAGAAACTGCTTACAAGTGTATAAAAATAACTGTAATAAAATATTTAAAAATTTAAAATACATTCCTTATATAATATTACCCATTTTAATATCACACGAAAAAAACGGCAGTGTTTTACCGAAGGGAAATCTCGCACATAAATTATATATTTGAGTTCATCAAATATTGACGGATGAAAGCTCAAAATAAAATTTTGGGCACTTCCAATGGAATTGGCAAAGACGTGTTACTTTTGAAAATCGGATCATATTGACAAAAGTATTTTGAACATTTTTTTGGTGCTTTTTGTAGGCGCCTTATTATTTTTAGTTTTGTTTAATCGACATTTCACTATTAAAGTGCATATATTTGAATACCAAAGGGAATTGCATAGAATAGCACGTCAAGAAAATTTAGTATTCGTTCCATTCCATTGTAGCAGTTATTACTAGCTGCTGGTTATTTTGTTATCGGCAATCAGCAAAATGCAACCATGTATGACTTTTAACTCATTTCCTGTCAGCGCCGCGTGTGCTGGGCTCTTTCCTATCGTACTTTTGGCAGACTAAGGTGGGTGAATATTTTTTGTTTCCATTAAATAAGATTTATTTAATATATTTCTAATATTTTAAATAAAAAAAATACAAAGACAAATGTGAAATGTTTTTAAATACAAAAGTTTTAACTTATAAATATAAGTTATAAAATGTAAAATGCATTAAATTTTTGTGCAGTATGTATGTAGACGAATTCGTACGTTCATAAATGCATGTGACTGCGCTATATGTTTTTAGTATTTAACCTATTTGGAAAATACGCGTGAAAAATGTGCAAAAAATAAAATATCAGTATTATGTATGTGTTTGTAATGTATGCATGCGTACATAAGCATATGTAAGTTTTTCATACATGCTCAAACCATATGATAAGCACAAATTAGTAAGTGAGAATATAAAAGGTGAGTTGGAGTTTGGCCAAAATGTCACTTGTGGATTGTCATAAATAAAATTATGTGTGCAGAACATATAGCGACACACGTTTTTAAACATACATGTATTTACTTTTGAGAATTCACAGTGCACATATTATCCCAACTGTTAAAAGTTACTAATCAATTTAATGTTGCAGGTCTGCAGACAAAAGTTTCAACAAAATGCCGCAAAATGAGTATATGGATCGCCACCGTAAGTTATACGGTCGGCGGCTTGATTATGAGGAACGCAAACGCAAGAAGGAAGCTCGTCTTCCCAAAGATCGTGCACGCAAAGCACGCAAGCTACGTGGCATTAAGGCGAAGTTGTTTAACAAGGAACGTCGCAATGAAAAGATACAAATAAAGAAGAAAATACAAGCGCACGAGGAGAAGAAGGTTAAGAAGCAAGAAGAAAAAGTAGAAGATGGAGCACTACCACATTACCTGCTTGATCGTGGTATACAGTCAAGTGCTAAGGTCTTATCAAATATGATTAAACAAAAGCGTAAGGAGAAGGCTGGCAAGTGGGATGTACCGATTCCTAAGGTGCGTGCTCAATCTGATGCCGAGGTGTTCAAGGTTCTGAGAACGGGAAAGACCAAGAGAAAAGCTTGGAAGCGCATGGTAACTAAAGTGACGTTTGTGGGAGAGAACTTTACACGCAAGCCGCCAAAGTTTGAGCGTTTCATCCGCCCAATGGCATTGCGTATGAAGAAGGCACATGTGACACATCCCGAATTAAAAGCAACTTTCCACCTGCCAATCATTGGTGTTAAGAAGAACCCCAGCTCCCCAATGTTCACCTCCTTGGGTGTGATGACAAAGGGCACAGTAATCGAAGTAAACATCTCCGAGTTAGGTTTAGTGACGCAAACTGGTAAAGTTGTTTGGGGTAAATACGCACAGGTCACAAACAATCCAGAAAACGACGGAGTTGTGAATGCTGTGTTACTTGTATAATTCTATTTTAAGTGTATTATTTGTATCCAAATCGAAAAAATAAAAAATTAATCAAATCGAACACAGTTTATTATTACTCTTATAAATATTAATATCTTATGATAAGTACATCTATATATTGTTTACAACATGCATTAACTGGTTTTATGTTTATCAAAATTTTTCAGTTGGCCACGGCAGTGTACGATGCAAATCTTCGTTAAAACCCTCACGGGTAAGACCATCACTCTTGAGGTCGAACCGTCGGATACTATCGAAAATGTCAAAGCCAAGATCCAGGACAAAGAAGGAATTCCTCCAGATCAGCAGCGTTTAATCTTTGCTGGCAAGCAGTTGGAAGATGGTCGCACTCTTTCCGATTATAACATTCAGAAAGAGTCAACATTGCACTTGGTGCTCCGCCTTCGTGGTGGTGCCAAGAAACGCAAGAAGAAGAACTACTCGACCCCCAAGAAAATTAAGCACAAGAGGAAGAAGGTCAAGCTAGCTGTCTTGAAATACTACAAGGTACTACAACATCCATCAATAACTAGAGAACAGAACAATTAATTCGATCTGTTCTTGGAATTCTTGAGTCTTGGTGTCTTGAGCTTGTTGACTTGATTGTTTTGTTGTTGGTTTGCAAGTGTTTGGGACAATAACATTTGTCTTGATTTTTTAACTAGTTTTTTGTTTTACTTTATTGAATCATTAAAGGTTGACGAGAATGGAAAGATCCACCGCCTGAGGCGTGAATGTCCTGGAGAGAACTGTGGTGCTGGAGTCTTTATGGCTGCCCACGAAGATCGTCACTACTGCGGCAAATGCAACTTGACTTTTGTGTTCAGCACTCAAGAAGAGAAGTAGTGAGTGCGCCGGAGCTATATGACATCAGGCATTCATTTCAATATATTATTAAATGATTAAATAAATAAACAACCAATTTAAGCCTGAAATGAGTTTCTTTTAAATTTGTAAAATGGTTAACCTTTCTCGAATTTTTCAGAGGTTTTTTTTTTATTTTCTTTCATACATGATAAATGCAAACATCTTATATTTCGGCAATAAAGAAATTAAAGGAGCTCATATTTTTGTATGTGCACGATTGAAATATTTATATGAAAACAGATTATAGGCTAGTGGCATCCATATTTAGGCTCAAATACATGAATGTAAGAATATCGGTGGCCTCCTCAATTCGTTTAGATGTTGGTTTACCAGCGCCGTGGCCAGCTTTTTGGTATACACGAAGCAGCAGCGGATTAACCTGAAACTCGGAATTGCGTACAGCATCTTGCAATGCGGCAGCAAACTTCAATGAGTGCAAAGGACTAACGCGATCGTCGTGATCGGCGGTTAAAATCAGCGTGGATGGATACTCCTTGGTCTCATTTTGCGGTGTTTGAACATTATGCAATGGTGACAACTTGTACAGATTATCAAAGTGTTCTTTTTCGGAGGGATTGCCATAATCTGAGCACCAGGCGTGTCCAATAGTGAATTTATGAAACCGTAACATGTCCATAACGCTAATAATACAAAAAAATATAAATAAAATGTATT
Organism: Scaptomyza cyrtandrae; assembly: GCA_035044605.1. Classification (NCBI taxonomy): domain Eukaryota; kingdom Metazoa; phylum Arthropoda; class Insecta; order Diptera; family Drosophilidae; genus Scaptomyza; species Scaptomyza cyrtandrae. Next base: position 1,548,049 of record JAWNNS010000637.1, read on the forward strand.
ATATTATGTATGTCCGTAATAGGTATGGACTAACCCAACTTGAGCAACAGCTGCTCCAAACAAATCGGGACGCTGATTAATACAAGCACCGACCAGTAAACCGCCATTAGATCCGCCCTGAATTGCCAAACGGTCTTTTGTAGTATATTTGTTTTCAATTAGATATTCGGCGGCGCATTGGAAGTCATCGAAAACGTTTTGTTTATTCAGCAAGCGTCCGCCATTATGCCATTTCTCACCGTACTCGCCGCCCCCACGTATATTCGGATAAGCCAAAACGCCATCAAAAGTGTCTACAAACATAAGACTGCCATTTCGTTGTTTAAATTATTATTTTAAATGTAAGTATGAATTTCTCAACTCACCCCGTTAATCCAAATGTTGGCAGCATGCTTATATTAAATCCGCCATATCCGTAAAGCAGACAGGGTCGGGGTTCAAGTGCATTTTTCTTTTTCCGTATTATAAACATCGGCACCTTGGTACCGTCTTTGCTGGAATAAAAGATCTGCTCGACAGCATAGTCTTCCTTTCGGAATCCGTCCAAGTTCAGTTCTATTTCTCGAAAAACTTTTGGTGGCTGATCAGGATGCTTGAAATCATAATGGTAAATGGTACCGGGATTCAAAAACGAAGAGAAATTGTAGAAAATTTCCGAATACTTCTTTTTTCCAGAAGTACCAACGATGGTGCCAATATCCAAATCAAATTGTCGAATAAGTTCTCCAGTTTCTAAAGAATTTGCTTGCAATATTGTCTAGAATACACGAGAATTTTTAGTCATATGCTAACACTTTAATTAAAATTTCACTAACTTTAACATCTCTTATATAACACAAAAGGATTTTATCTTCATTTACGCATTTTGCCCAGTCTAAAACATCTTTCTCATGTTCCTGAAAAACAAATTCTTTGATATTATATTGCATATTTAATATTTGTCTATAAATATTCTTACCGGTATCAGGGTTTCCCAGTTTGACTCCTCTGGATTTTCGAAATCAATTATAATAATACGATAATTTTGAGCATTCTTATTTGTGCGAAAATACACTTTTGAGCCAACATTAGTCACATACTAAAATAAAAATAATATAGTTAATAATTTTATTACCTTCATAAAGCCAAAGTACTGACGTCGTAATCGGATTCAAATTTATCAACAATAATTTTAACATCCAGTTCCGATACTATCTCTTCTCTGGGTTTAAGATCAGCATAGTATATAATGTTATCGCGGCAGTCCTTAACGATAGCCAGAATTAAATAGTTTCCACAATCAGACACGGTAGATTGACTGAAAATATAAGAAAGGTTATTTAAAAATTTGTAAAGTTTAATTATTCTATTTGAAATCATACATGCGCCATGAGGGTTCTTTAGGAAACTGAACTACTAGTACATCCTTAGACTGTTCTTGTCCAAGGAGATGATAATAAAGCTTCTGGTGTTCATTCTGCTTTGTTTCCGAACCGTCAGTTTTGCCATCTTGATCGGGATATCTCTGTTGTATTAAAATGTTTGTTATTATTAATGAAAGTTGCTTTTGTCACCTGATATATACATACTCCGTAAAAGAATCCTGTATTGTCCTTTGTCCATGAAATTTCTGAAAATTTGACTTTTTCAAGCACTTCATCAAAATCTTTACCAGTCTCAGCATCACGTATGCGAATTTTAATCCAATCCGATCCACTTTCACTAAGGCCATACGCCATAAACTTGCCATCATCAGAGAACGATTTTTGTGAGAGAGCAACTGTACCATCTTCGGAGAGACTGTTGGGATCAAGAAATACTTTGCTCTCCCCATCCAAAGAGTCTTGCTGATACATAACACTGCAATAGTAAAAACAAACACACGTACATATACACATTTATGATATCGGTTTATTGATTGAGCAATGAGTAATTACCTTTGGTTTTGAAGACCGGTGTTCATGAAAAAATAGTAGTATTTGCCATATTGCATTGGGCACCCATATTTTGGATAGTTCCATAATTTTGTAAGTTTGTTATTTATTTTCTTCCACTGTTCACAGTTTTCAAGGAATGGACGACTTATATTGTTCTGACTATTGACAAAAGCCTGTGTTTCCGGTGCATCCGGATCCTCTAGCCAACGATAAACGTCCTTTATCTGTGACCCATGAAAATCATCTTCAATTGTTAGATCCTTACGGGCAACAGGATACAAAAACTTTTCTTTCATTGCGTTTAAGGAATTTTCTGTAGTATCAGTTGACATTTTAGACGTATCTATATATTAAATTTCGTAATAGATAAGTAAGTAATGACTTAATATATTGAAATAATAAGCAGTATTCTTAGGACTAACATTTACTTGCCGTTCCAAGGTATAATGCACGAACAAAGATTTTGCACTGACGTTGATGAGACAACAAATATCGCATTGTAATAAGTAGAGCCAGAGAGGAGCTCTTTAATGTAGCTACAAATATGGTTGACACTAATATCGATGCACGTTATCGAATTCAGTATTTTATTTTATCAAGCTTTTATAAGTAGTGGTAGTATTTTGGTTGTGAGACTTAAAAATACCTACTCATAAAAAATTTTTATATTCCTATAACACGCGCTATTAATAAAATAATTATAATATATATTATTTAAATAAACAATTTCAACAACTATATTAAAAGATATTATGTAGTCTTATGCAACTTTTTAATGCAATGTTGTGTGAGATCTCTGAAGTTCCAATGAATTGGACTGAGAAGTTGAAATGTCAGGACGCCCTTGCCCTGGTGCAATCATTGTCTCCATTCGTTGGGTTGTGTCACGCATAACTCCACTAAAGTCGGGCAGGTCCGGAAGATCCAATGCAAGGTGTGCTGAAAATCTTTTATACACAGAGTTTTTCACGCTCTCCTTTTTTGTTTTCTTTCGGCTTTCTTCATATTTTAGTTGTTGCTTAAGAAAAATTGAAGTCTTCATCATTTCTTGGATGTTATAGAAAGTATTTTCCGATTTTTCTATAGACTTAAGTGCTTGCACTCCATATTCCATATCATAGCAATGTCCTTGTAAGCTGCTTTGTAAACTTAGGACTTCAGTTCGTTTTTCCAGAATAGCAGGTAGCACCTTACGAATATGTTCCTAGAATTTAGAACTCATAGATATTAAATGCACGATTTGATCATGAATATTAACACTGACCTGAATTCGAAAAAAGGCTAATGATGGGTCGTTAGCAAATATATGTATATTTTCAGATATTTTTTCAGAGGCTGAAAATAAGATAGAATTAAATATTAGGAAAATAATAAATTAATTCAAATTTATATGTATGCTTGTGTATAAGTAAAGATGACAAAAGCAACAATTACTTTTCTTTCCCTTAAAATTAAGTTCACTTCCTTGCGCCATGATGTTTGGCCCTTTATTTTTTCTCTTTAAGCTTTGTGGACTTATCCCACAAACTAGGAACAAAAGAAAACCGAACAACCAACTTTTCTTAGCTTTAAAACAATAATATTTTCCAACTAGCTAAAGCTGATTTGTTATTTGTTGTTGTTGCACTCAATTATTGATTTGTATACATCAAAACATCGTTTTAACAGTATCGAACAGCAACTATCGCAGGTATGTCATTGTATCGATAAGATGAATTTTAAGATATTCGCCCAAAGGTAAATTTGGCTAAGAATTTAGCCGAAGAGTTGTTTAGAATTTTAAAAAACATTTTTAAAAAAATATATCAGACACATATATTTATGACAAGTTATTATATAGTTATAATCATTCAATTTAATTACAGAATTACTGTTCATCTCTAATGACATCAGCTGCTATCAGCTGTTAAATGTTTACACACATATCTATGCGTGTGACAAATCATAAATAAAAAATAGTTAGTGCTAATACATTTGTGAATATAAAAAGAGCGATATCTAATAAATTTTTCATTGGTAAGTCAAGCTTTCATTAAATACAATTGTATGTGCATATGTTTGATTAGAAATTTGGTTTATTATGCATTTGGAAGCAGCAGGTGTCAAATATTTTGAATCAGGTTGTATACGTTTATGTGTAACTACCATATGCACATACATATATATATGTATATATATGTGAGTATGCATACATGTCTCAGTAGTTTTATCCATTTAAACATATGCGTACAATAAAATACGTACAAACTCATTGATGACAAGCCTAAATTCCCAAGACGAGAGTTCTCAAATAGGAACGAGATATTAAATTACTCACAATTTCTCACGCTTTCAAATAACCTGCGCGTATACACTGCAGAGGTGACTTAATCAGTTAATACTTAAGAACATAAGAAAAAGCTACACGATTATTATTTTGGGTATGTGCCTAAATACAAAGGTATGTATACGCGCACCAAACTTAGCATCCATATTTCTTTTTACCTCGGAGATCAAGGTTTTTTGTCACACAAATAATTAACATATTTATAATGTACGTATGTTTTTAGAGAGCTAATCCATCATGGCTGCTGAAGTTGATGCTGGTGAAAAGGATTGCCTAGTTCGAGTGGCCGTAAGGTGAGGGAATCTTTAGTACTAATTGTAAACCTGAAAAGATAATGTGTTTTCCCAATTGTATACTTTTTACCCATCTGTTTTTTATTTTAACAACAAAGTATTCCTATATTTAAATTTTCGATTAATTCAGAATACGCCCTCAAAACTCGCGAGAACTTATTGACATGTGTAGGAATTGCACGACGGTTACACCTGGCGAGCAGCAAATTGTTATAGGATCTGACAAAGCATTTACCTTTGATTATGTATATGATGTGGACTCAAATCAGGTAATTTAAAAGTATTCAAAAATATTCCATATTAAATTAAATATATTTTACTTTTGAGTGCGACATATATACCGAGTGTGTGGAACGCTTGGTTGAGGGAACTTTACGCGGCTACAATGCTACTGTGCTTGCGTATGGTCAAACGGGTTCCGGGAAGACATACACAATGGGCACAGGATTTGATCATGCATCAGGGGACTTTCAATTGGGCATAATACCACGAGCGATTCGTCATATATTTGCTGGTATCGAAAGAATGCAAGCGACAGAAAATGATGAAGTCCCCGTCTCAAGACCACAGTTTAGCGTAGCTGTTCAGTTTATCGAGCTCTACAATGAAGATATAATCGATCTATTAGATCCATTTAATAAAAATTCAGCATTTAAAATTCATGAAAGCGGAAATGGACAAATTTCAGTGGCAGGCGCTACCATTAAACCAATAAGTGAACCTCAGGAAGCTTTAAAGTAAGTTTAATAAGATCAAATTTTTTTTTTTTATTAAACTATTATTAAGTAATTTTGTTAATTCAGATTATTGCAGCAAGGCGCTTTGGCTCGTACAACTGCCTCGACCAAAATGAATGATTTATCGTCACGATCACATGCAGTGTTCACATTATTTGTCCGCAGACAACATATGCTTGAGCCAAAAAATGATTTTACCGATAATGACTTTGAGACGTTGACGTCCAAGTTTCATTTTGTTGATTTAGCTGGTTCGGAACGATTAAAACGAACTTTAGCTACCGGAGAGCGGGCACGCGAAGGTATATCTATAAATTGTGGTCTGTTAGCGCTTGGAAACTGCATATCAGCGTTGGGCGATAAATCAAAAAGAGTATCGCATGTGCCTTACCGAGACTCGAAACTAACACGTCTACTTCAAGACTCTTTGGGTGGCAATAGTCAAACATTAATGATTGCTTGCATTTCGCCAAGTGATCGAGATTTTATGGAAACATTGAACACACTTAAGTATGCGAATAGAGCCCGCAATATTAAAAACAAAGTGCAGATTAACCAAGATCAGAGTTCTCGAACAATTTCGTTATTGCGAAGGGAAATCGCAGCTTTGCAATTGGAGCTTTTAGAATATAAACAGGTATAATGTTAAACTTTAATTTGATTACTTAAAGTAAAAATCTACATAAGCTACTTTATAATTTTTACAGGGAAAACGTGTATTAGATGCCGAAGGAAATACATTCATATCAGATCAGTTTTATGAAAATTCCATGCTATCGGCCGACAATAAACGCTTGCAACAGCGACTTAAATCAATGCAAGAGACTATTAACATTTTAACGAATCGTAATGCACAGTTAAAACTTGAAAAGCAAACTCATGAATGGTCCACGGACAACCGTTCTGATTCTGATTTCGCCAGCTTAGTGGGAAACTATATAAGCGAGAATGAAAAACTGCAAGCAAAACTAATCGAATCTGAGGATTTGTGTCAGCAATTAAAAAAATTAGCTTCGTCAACGAATTCACCACGTGGTAATAAATCTGCTTATAATGGTAAGTGCTTTAAAATTAAGTATTTATAAAAAATAGTTAAACGTGTGTGTTTTTTTTTGCAGATCCAAGCGTTATTATAGATATTGCCAAAAGGGGCTTAGAAAAGGATCGACAACTCTTAATGTCTCGCTCATTACCTGGAATATCGAATGAAAATAGTCAGCTGGCAGAACTTGAATCTTCTGATAGCGAATGTGATTCAAATGGTAATAACAAACTTTGGTCATATTTATTGTCTATTTTAAAAAATAAAATTTATTCTAGCAGAAATTGAAATGGAGGAAAACTTAAATGAAATTAATTCAGATATAGAAATAAAAACTAAATTAATTGAACAACTGGAATTGTCCCATGAGAGAATACAACTAATGCGACAGCACTATGAAGAAAAACTTACAATTTTAACCTCAAAAATATTTAACACACAAAAAGAGAGAGATGAGGTCTTGGCTAATATGGGTAAACGAAAAATACATGCACTTTTTGCTCTGTGAATTATTGAATTTATAAAATAATTTTTTCATATAGCGTCTGTGACAAATCAACCTAAAGACAATCCAAAATCGGTTAAAAAAGAATATGAACGTAAGTTAAATGACATGAACCGTGAACTGAAACGATTGCAACAGTCTCAGCGCGAACATATTAGACAACAAAAGGAGATAAGAGCACAGGAAATCAAGCTACAAAACTTGCGAGTGGAACTTAGTGAATTGAAGTGCAGTAAGGTAATATTCAACCATTCAGTCAGTAACTAGTATCACAATAACAATTATTTCCTTGAATACTTTAGGTAAGACTGATGAAAAAGATATCAGACCAAACAAGCCGACATAAAGAGGAAAATACAAGAAAAACTAGAGAAATTGCACAATTACGCAAGGAGCAGAGACGACAAACGAATGCAGTCTTAACCTTACAGGCCAAGATGAATGCAAAGGAACAAATTTTAAAAAGAAAATCTGAAGAAGTGTCTGCACTGCGCAAGAGTCAGCGTAGTCGAGTTTCGGGACAAAAAACACTTCGACAGGCACAATCGAAAATGGAACAGACACGTTCCCTTCACCATCGCTGGGAGACCATATCCCGTACTATAATGCATGCAGCGAGAAACAGGCAGTTCATAACCCAATTGGAAACAGAGTTGGAACGCCACGTTAAGGAACGAGAACAACTGTGCCGAGAGTTGGAAATGATTCAAGGTCCGGAACAAATTGAAAAGGGATCGGAATACTCCAACGAAATAGATAACTTAAAAACCAACATCGGTTATGTACAAGAGAACATAGAACATGTACAAAAAGCTATTATGGAATTTGAGGATATGAAGGATCCTGCAGGCACAGATGCATATAAAATGCAAAAAATCCTAGAAACTATCACCACAATTGACGAAGCAAAATACTTACTTCAAAAACTGACAGACAACAATATTTATATGACGTGCAATTCATCAATTACTGAGGGCCGTTTGCAAGAACATGAAGCCTTACTTAAAGAGGCGCAACGCGAAAGTGTGACACAACAACAATTATTTCAGTATTGTTTGTTAAACAACAAAAATGTAAACATTTCTGACCTTTTTGATTCGATGAATCTTGATGATAAACTCAGCTTAAATCATTTAAATCGGAGCTTGTCACAGAAGTCATTGCACAGCAATGGTACTTATGATGTCCCACACGGAGAGGCATTCGAATATAAAACCTTTGGCGAAGACGAAGTTTCCAGAAGCCGAGGATCATCGCCTAACCCAATCAATGAGACGTAAGTACTGTTAAAAAATTTTTTGTTTCGTTTTTCCGTGCTAATTCAATAGCATACAAAATTGGTTTTTTAAAATTGTAAGAGTTTGTTTTTTATACTTTTTTTACACAATTAAAACTGTAAGAGTTTGTTTTTTATACTTCTTTTACACGATGCAAGAAGTTGCGAAGAGGTCAAAATTCAGTTAAGTAATAATGAAGCTTATTCCACAATCAACCAATTATTTGAAACAGTATGCAAGTCCTTGGATGATTAAGAATATGCAAAGTTCCATGAAAACAAGAAACTCCTTGAATATTTATATTTCTTTGTGTTATGTTTATATGCCAGCTCTTCCGACAAAAGTCCAAAGGTGCGCAGGCGTACAGCTCGACGACAAGATCTTCTTTTTGGAGAAACAGGATATCCGAATCAAGTAAGTGTTATTGATTTGTACCTAAAACAAAATACAAAATTTGACATCCTTCTCAGAAACTCACACCGTATGAACTTTGAATTGGATTTTAATTGTTCTTCAGAATTCTCAAACTAAGTTGGTATGTAAGAATAATCCACCTAGAATAAGTGAAAAAATATATATTTATATATATATGTATATATAATATATCTGGGAATGTAAAATAAGAGTTTACCTTGTACAATAAAATAACAACAATTTAATACAACATTTTAATAAGATGCGTATTAAATTATTTAAAACATAAATATAAAGTGGTTTTTATACCCTGAACCCATTTAAAATGGATAAAAGGGGTATAATGGTTTTGAGCGAAAGTATGTAACAGGCAGAAGGAAGCATCTGCGACTCCACAAAGTATGTATGTTCTTTATCAGTATCAACAGCCGAGTCGATTTAGATATGTCCGTATGTATGAACGCGAGAGAGACTATAAGAGCTAGAGACTTCAGATTCGGAACATAAGCTCGCCTAATCCCTAGGCAGTATGTTTTCGATTTTCAATAACTCTTCCCGATTCCGGTATACCCAATTGAATTTTCAATATCAAGCACATGCACATAATAATTAAACATGATATTGATCACCTGTGAAAATTTCATCAAAATCGGTTAAGATACTTAAAAGGTGCAGGCATGTATGATTACATAATAAGCGTGCAAAATAAGTACACAGTCGCTGCACAGGGAACTTAAATATTTTGTGGAAAGGTACATTTACACATTGAAAAGGTTTGGGTTTTTCAGTTTGTTATAACATACAAAGGCAAATGGGTTTGATTGTGTACATGCGCTAAACAACACTTGCTGACTTCCTAACCTGCTTACCTGCTAAATTAGCCAAATAATAGGGAATTTTGACACTGGCGTACTTTTTAGGTGAAATTTGTCAATAAAAAAATGTCAATCGTTATTCTTTTAGTTAAAAAATAAAGTTTGACTTATTGAATTTCGTTACGGCTGACGTTGAGTAAGTTAACTATAAACCAGAAAATCGATCGGTTGTGTAAAGAAATTTACTGTGTTTCTGCAAGTGCTTGTAATTTTTTTTTTACGATTTAAATTATTATTTGTTTTAGATAAATATATCTTTATTGTTTTTTTAAAGCTTCATAGACATTTACTATTTTTTACAGTTTTATATACCAATTATTTTTTCCCATACTCAATTCACAAAATTTTGACTGACTATGCCTAGTGCAAAAAGGCAATCAGCAGCGAGTAGGTCTCAGAAAAATTGGTCTAGAAATTAGTTGAATAGGTCCAACCCGAACTAACACAGTTCCTCAAAGAGAGCGCAGGGATAATAAAGAATTTAAACGTTCTGGTAGGATTAGGAATAGGGAACGTCATGAATTAAATAGAAGTAACAGTATAGTAAAGCAACAAGACAAATTAGGTAACAATTTGGTTCTTCTGTTCGACATACAGACGAAATAGCAGACACTTCGAGTCGATCAAGGCGCCGACGAGACCTTGAATATAGGACTGACGAACAAGGAGCAAACAGCGACAAAACACTGTACAGCACGCCAACCGTCGAACTGACATTGAAACTAGAATTTTAGAAAAAACAAGAGATAGGAGACAGTCGGCCCAGGTTAGGGACAATCCAGATCGTGGGTTGATTGAGCAGGCGCGAAACACAGGGGAAAGGCGAAGTGTTCGCCTTTAAGTAAGAAAACTGGCAAATAATAATAATAGAGACTTGACTCAAAGAGTTAGCCAGTACAAGAACAATCCCGAAAATAGTTTAGCCGAAAATAGTCGCAATGCAAGCCAAAACAGAGAACAACGTGCTAATATCTTTTCAGAGGATAGGAAATTTCTGGCGATAGACACTAATTAGAGACGATTCAATAATCGCATTCAATAGAATTGTAAAGCAGGGATTAGGTTTGCATTATATATTGGACGTAGATGTTCTAACGGGCAGTACAATCAAGTGGCCTAACGATACCATGCACCGGCTTGTTAACGCGCGGACCCAAGCACAAAGCGATCCACCTTCCGCCCATCCGACCGAGGGGCGCACTGCGTATCGTGCGGTTACGAAGATCGCGAACATGTAGACAAATGACGTAAGACAATTTTTTTTAGAGAGCATGCAGAAGTGGTACTAGTTATAAGGTGGGAAAGATCGTTATATAATGAACATAAGATCCGAAAAGGGTTATGGATAGCATAGTTAGAAAAGCAAGCATGCAGGGCTATTGGTAAAAAATGTCTACTACTTCTAATAGGTACAGCAAAGTTAATTTGGTTAATTAGTATGGGGGAATCTATTTCACCATTTATTTATTTGTGAAAAAAGGTTATTGCTAGTATAGTTCTACGATTAGCAAGAGAGGGAAGATTTATTAGTAAAAATCTACTGTGGTAAGCAGGTAAATTAGTACTATCATCCCAGTTAAGACCCCGGAGGGCAAAGAGCAAAAATTGTTTTTGTACCGATTCTATTCTATCCTGATGAATCCTGTATTTGGGATACCATATACAAGACCCATATTCAAGAATCGGTCGGACAAGAGACACATAAAAAGTTTTTGTTAAGTAGGGGTCGTCGAATTCCTTCGACCAGCGCTTAATGAACCCCAAGGCACTTAATGCTAGATATGTAATTAAAGCAATATGCTTGTCAAACTTAAGCTTTGGGTCCATTAAGATACCCAAATTTTCAACCAAATCAATCCGATCGAGTGGTAGGTTATCCAGAAAATAGATATTAAAAAAAGGCATTCGCCTATGAAAAGACATAACTTTACCTTAACTGCAATTGAGATGCAGTAAATTTACTTTGCACCACGTTTTAAAATTGTCTAAGTCACTTTGCAGTCTATGACCAGACAGAAGACTTGCAGCTGACATGCATAATTTTACATCATCAGCGTGCATTAGTACCCGAGAATAATTTATAACAGACGGAAGGTCGTTTATAAACAATGTAAATAATAACGGTCCAAGGTGACTTCCTTGTGGAACACCAGAAGTGACCCGGACCGCTTTAGAAACTGAGCCATTAAACAAGACTCTGAGTTCTAAAAGTTAAATAGTCTTGAATCCAAAGAATAAGATTATTGGGAAGGCCCAAAAGTTTAAGTTTATATATTAAAAGGAGGTAATTTACAGGGTCAAAAGCCTTACTGAAATACTGTAAATAACATCAGTTTGCAATTTGTCTTCAAAGCCCTCAATAACAAATGATGTGAATTCTAGTAAGTTAGTAGTGGGAGATCTTTGTTTCATGAACTCGTGCTGGCACGGTGAAATCATAGATTTACAAAGATGTTGAAGATGAGAGGTTATTAGTTCCTCAAAAATCTTAGAAATAGCAGACAACTTGGAGATACCCCTATAATTTTGAGCATAAGATTTGTTTCCTTTTTTGTGCAGAGAAATAATATAAGACTCTTTCCAAATTTTTGGGAAATTGCATAGCTCCACGGACAAACTAAACAATTTATGTAAAGGTTTTAAAAGATCCTGAGCGCAGTACCTAAGCACACAGCTAGGTATTCCATCAGGTCCTGGAGAAAATGTGGGCTTAGTAACATGAAGATCACAAAGTAGTCAACTCTCTGTGATTTCCGGTATGAAAATGCAATTTGAGGCATTAAGCTGATAGGGGTAAGGCATGACGACTGGTTGAAAACCAGGGCTATAGGTCGTTTGAAAAACTTCAGCAAATAGATCGGCAATGGCCTGATCTGAGTTGGCTTTCATTTCATCAAAGAATATGTTAGATGGAAGTCGATGTCTTGCGTTTCGCATTAACGAAATAAAAAACCGTTTAGGATCCTGCTGAAACTGTAATCTACACCCAGTCAGGTAATTCCTATAACGTTTGTTATTGAGGACTGAAAAATTGGAAAGAGCAATCAAGTATGCAGAACAAGCTAACTGAGAGCTTGATTTTTTGAAACTCTTGTAGAGTTTCGACTTACGAATTTTTAGAATTGTCAACACTTTCGTAAACCACACAGGTTTGCTTGCCCTGTTTGGCGTTCCATAAGGGACACACAAATCAAATAAAGAATTTAAAGTATTATAAAAAATACTGATTGCCACGTCCTAATTGTCAGACCCGTAGAGATAGACCAGTCAGTCAGGGCCAACAGCCGAGTAAGTTTAGCAAAATCGGTTTTCCGAAATTTACGTACTCGGCTTAAACGATTTCTACTGGGGCATAGCCCCCGGTAGGGTAAAGTGATCGACACCTCCAACGTTGGGTGGTATAAATCTTCTGGATAAGATATGGGTTGTGATCGGGTAATGGATGAGGAGGATGGATCCAAAACAAAACCCAGATCAAGCATTTTATTAAGAGAATTTGGGATATCATTTATTTGATGCACTGATATCCCAAGTAAATTAGTCAAGAATTCATTCTGTGCCGAGGGGGTCAGTGCGCCAGAGTCGGTACAAGAAATCCAAGTACCTTCAGCAATATTGAAATCACCGAGAACTACAAGGATATCGTGATCGGAAAGCATGCCAGAAACGGACAGTATAGCAGACAAATGAGCCTCATAAACAGAGTTATCAGAGGTAGGGGGTATATACGAGCAGGTTATAAAAATACCAACACCATTAAACAACAACTTAACAGCAACAAATTCTATATCTATAGAACCACCTACTATTACTGTCTCCGAAGAATAATTTTCATCAACAGCAATAAGCACACCTCCGCCACGTCGAAGCGTACGGTCTTTTCTATAGATACAGTATCTGTTGGATACTACTTCAGAACTAAGAATGTCTTGCCTTAATCAAGTTTCAGTTAAGGCAATGACATGAAAAGGAAAAGCAAGGCTATTAAGATATAAACTACTAAGTTTACTACAAAGTATTGTCTCCATCTGACATCTCGTTTATTTTAGGGACTGGGGCACGAAATTTATTTTTTACGTGTTTTTTATTATATTTATTATTTTTAATTTTGGGCTCTAGAGCGTTTGGGGGATTGTCAGACATGACAGGACCCGATGACTGCCAAACATTGGCCTTTTTGCGCTTTGGAGAATCATTCAAGAGATTTTTCTCATTGAAGTTTCTCTGCACTGTTGAGAAATTTTCACACAGTTTTTTTAACTGGCCGAAAACTCCATCAAAGCCAAGCTGAGCCTTCATAAAGCCTGCCATGTCTTTTTTCCTCTCCAAACACGACCAACATGGCCACTCTAGATTTGTAGTGCCCATTAAATCAATGATTCGGCCGTTAAGGCCAGCACATTATTCATGTGCAACATTTGGGCACATCCAGCATCTAATAAACGCCATCTTCGTATTAGCTCGAACTTGGCAGCCCCCGAAACGACAGACGGACATTTTATTCGATTTATTTATTTATTTTTTTTTAAATATATTAAAATAAGAGGATTAGAAATTTTTATTTATCCAACAAGTTAATACTGCACTGAAAAGTTTAGGATCAGTCTAGGGTTAAAAGTAGTAAAAGTTTGTTTGTACTCACAAAGGCAATAACACAAACAAAAACGTACCGGCGCGAGCGTAGCAAACCGAAAAGCAAACACAACGGAATAAAATTGGTCCCGGCCAGCACCAACAAACAAGAGAGCGCGTGAGAGCAAACGTAAGTGAACGGTTTTATTCACAGTGAGCGCGCACAGAAAAAAAAACTAAAAGAGCGCAAGTGTAAAAATACAAAAACAAAATATCAGCAGGCAACAAGCAAACTGAGCAAATTAAGCAGTAAGCTTGGACTGCAAGCACTTGCAAAATAAATGCAAATAAAGTTATTAATTTAATGTTCAATTTGGGTTTAACACAACCGATGAAAGCCCAAAGTCACAACACTATTTATTTGCACAGAGTCGCGGAACAAAAAAAAGCAGAAATTAAACGCACAAAAAAAAAAAGCGAAGAGCACAAAAAAAACACGTCCGTTGCGATGCAAGTTAAACGTGAAAGTCCAAAGCTGCAAAGGTTTGTGGTTTCCACATCAAGCTTATAACATATCCCGGGAAGTTGTAGAAGATGAATGCAGAGAGGCAGACAGTTGAGATATTTTAAGTCTACAAACTTCCCTTCCTGCACTAATAGTTTTGTTTTTTGCAAGACATGCAGCAGGAGCATAAGATTAGGTAAGAAACCAAAGGCTTCAATAACGAATGGCTAAAATTTTCCAGATCTTCCCGATTGCTTAAAAGGCTTAACGCCTCTAAAAGAACGGCTAATTTCCCCAGGCCTTCCCTTTATGATTATTTTATCTTTAGGATATGACCGTACAAACGCCATTAAGGGAGCAGTGGTCAATGTCCCAATTCCCGTAGCCAATGTTGTAACGTCACTTCAATGGGCGTTAAATGAAGCCGTGATTGTTCACATACACCTCAAGCGTAAGATGGAAAATAGCCTTGATTTCATGGCCTTATAAAGGGTCTCAAAAATTGCTGATGCAATCAGATTTTTAGTCAACAGTAAACTGTGTAGAAAACACCAGATTGTTATTAATGAATCGTGGTTGTCAGCTTTCTCGTCTGACAAATGTAGCGGTACTGAGAATTGTAATGGCACCTGGAGAAGGCCAGCATCCTTTGGAAATGATTGCAGATTGCGACTCCGAGAAACTGGCCTTCCCAACAACATTTCACTGGCATTAAAAGAAAATGCACAGAATGTTCAACAACAATAGTTAGGTCCTTAGGAATTTCGACAGAAGAGGTTGTAGAACTGATAAATTACGTATATTTGCTAATGTAAGCACAGCGCCAGTCAAGGCATTTCCGTAGCAAACGCCCTTAATGAAGAACACATAGAAAATTTAGTAAGTCACGATGATAGAGTTTTAAAAGTGTAACGTACAATCGTGAATCGAATGTTAGAATTAGATGACCATTCATGCCCTGTGTGCGGAAATTGCTTCCAATACGTTGGATTCTCTCGTTTTGAAAACTCCCAAACCGAACTACACAATTAATTTACTTTCGAGGAAACATTATTTTTATTTTACGCATTCATAATGCACAAAAATACCTATATACATTTAAGAACACCTCTCGCATTATCTTATAATACTAATTGATCTTATAAATTACAATTCATTACATTTTAACACAACTTCATTTGACCCACTTGGTCCGGTTCACCAACGCATTTGTAAATTCTCTTAACTTATATTACATTAATATCGGTAACAATTTTTTTTTTGATTCTCTTTCACAATTCAATTTTTTCTTTTCATTCCATGTTTTTTTTTTTTTTTTTTGATCGTACGTACGAAATGTAACTCAATCAATTCAATTCATTTGCTTTTCTTAAATATATATGATTTGAAAATTTAAATTTAGGTTTTTCTTAATACTGATTTACATTATTATTTATTCTTATTTTATTTTATTTTATTTTTTTTTTGCGTTATCTATTCTTTCTCTTTTCTTCTGTATTCACATAATTTTCCTGCACGTAAATTGTTTCTTTTTCTCTTATTTTATATATTTTTTTTCTCGACTCACCCACTTTTTTTACAGCATAGTTGATGATTGATTGTTGTTGCATTTTTTATACCCTGATCCCATTAAAAACAGGAAAAAAGGGCATAAAGGTTTTGTGCAAAAGTATGCAACAGGCAGAAGGAAGCATCTACCCAATAAGGTATATATATTCTTGATCAGCATCAACAGCCGAGTCGATATAGCCATGTCCGTCCGTATGTATGAACGCGTCGATCTCAGAAACTATAAAAGCGAGAGACCCCAGGTTTGGAATATAAGCTCGCCTAATCCCTAGGCAGAACAAGTTTGTTTTAGATTTTCGATAACTCTTTCCGTTTTCGATAGACAAATGGGATCGATAACAACAAAATATTGAATTTGGAAAACTTTGAGACGGCGTTTGATACATTTAACAAAATAATGACAATCTGTGAAATATTTATTAAAATCGGTTAAGAAACACCGGAGATATGGGACATTGAAGTTGTGTATGCAGTATGCAGTATGTGCGTACATACAAACACACATATTTGCAAACACTGACTGTACGCGTAAGGTATTGGGATCAGGGTATCGTCTAGTCGGGATTTCTCGACTAGAGCCTACTTACTTGTTATATCACCAAATTCCAGCTTTTTACAATAACAAAACATTTCGCCGCGCTTGCGCGGAGCTGCCCCCTATCATGCATTTTCAAGGCTGCCATTTAAAATTGTAATGCCACTGCAATTACCATTACAATGTAACATTGTGCGCGAACTTTAAATCTTTTACATTAATATTATATTTATTATTTTCTTGATCGACCTGTTCCTCACAAAAGGTGTTCGCACGTCGCTCGCTCACTGGGAATCAGAGAAAAAAAGTTATGTCTATGATTAGGCAGTTTGGTCTTCCGTCATTTTTTATAACGTTCTCAGTAACAGAAAATAGGTGGACGGAGATTTTGGTTTTGCTTTTAAAAAACGTTGACAAAGTAGAAATTACTGAAGAATAAGCCTCAAATATAAATTTCAATGACAAGGCATAAGTTACTGGATCAACTTGTGCTAGGTATTTTGATTATCGATTTAGGCAGTTTCTACAACTTATGAAGAAGGAGGGCGGTGCATTCGGTAGTTATACGGTCATAAAATATTGTTGGCAAGTCGAGTTTAAGCAAAGAGATTCACCACATATCCATGGAAAGTTTTGGCTGAAAGATGCCTCTAAGCTTGACATTAATGATGAATTAAGCACTCCCCCAGTAAAATCATTTATTAATCAGTTTATCAATGATTTAATGATACAGCCAACCCGGATGTGTTAGGAGGAAACAAATTTGTAGATTCGGTATTCCATACCCTCCCAAGTCCCAAACAGAGATTATTTTTCCGCTAGAAGACGTTGCTAAAAACACAAGCGCATCGCAAGCATTTTGAAATATTCAGACCCTATTAGAAATTTCGTTTGACCGCGAAAGTATAGAGCGATTCAGTGATTTCAATAACTTTTTTTCCCCAGGATCAACTTAACCTCAGTTATGATTGCTTTATAAGAGCAATTAAATCTAGTATTAAGAAGCCCAAAATATTTTTGAAGCGGACGCTTGCGGTTATTAGGCTTAACGCTTACATTACTCATCTTCTTTAACTGCAGCGAGCCATAAAAGCGAGCATATTAACAAGTCCCAGAGAGGTATTTCAAAATTAATGTGTGATGCAGTAAGTGAGATTATGAGGGGCAATGTAACAATCAAGATAAAGTTACAACATATAGGCCACAAATTCATTTCGAGTACGGAAATATCCGTCTAAGAAGCTTTTTACTGCTGTTTGGGTACGCGTCTGTTCGGAAGCAGTAGCCCTGAAGTATATATTACCTGTTCATTGCCAGAGCAACGGGTTAGATTCCTTAAATCTAGGGCCCACTTACAAAATTTACCCGTTGACTCAACAGATATACTTGAATTAGGACTTATAGATCACTATGTTCAGCGCCCAGTCGTCTTAGAAAATGTATAGTAGTTTATAGTTATAGCTAAAAAGCAAAGTGGTGCTCGCCAATAAATTAATAAAGAAAATGATATCGAAACACCCCGCCCTTGTGAGGCATTAGTTTTCGCAATTCCCGATCGTAGTGGTTTTATTAGAAAGAGGCTAGGTCCGTGTATAATCCGTTATCGAAAATCGGGATATGGTTGGAAATAATCGTAAGAAATATAATAGTTTGGACGCTGACGAACTTCAGGACGCACTTAGTTAAGTAAAGATGATGATATTGTAGATAACCAAGACATAATAGATAATAAATTCAGAGTATAAGGATTGGCAGAAAAAAAAACCTCAAGAAAATGCTTTAAATGTTGATGGTGATAATATAGATGAAAATGTATGAGATAATAATGTCCGATTGATTAAGCTACCATCTTTATTTTTAGCTGAGCTTAGCAGATATTGTTAGGTCCCTTAACTTTAAGCAGAAGCAATATTTAACACACGGTTTGCACAATGCCAACATAAAATCTGCGTACTATGCATTTTTTAGGGTGGTGCTGGCGTCGGAAAGAGCCGACTTATGTTAGCAATTTATCAGTCCTCGTCCGTTTTGTACAATAATAAGCCAGAAACAGAACCAACTTCTGTTAAAATACTTTTATGCGCACCCACAGTAAAAGCAGATTTCGGAATCAGTGGCTCAACACTGCAATCTATGTTTTTACTTGTGGTGAACGGTGTAGGTGCAGAAAATAATAATTATGAGCATAATGTAAAGTTACAAAGTTCGCGCACTTTAACATTGCATTACACAATGAGTGTATAATTTATATACTCATTAGACATTACACTGTCAAATGGCAACATTGGGGGATCGGCACGATAGGGGGCGTTGCATGCACAGCAACTCTGCGCAAGCGCGGCGAATTATGTTGTTTTTGTAAATGGCTGGAATTGGCACCTATAAAAAGATCAAATGAAAGCGCATGCAGGCCTTTTTAAAAAACGAAAGAACCTAAGAACAGTGTGCATAAAAATTAAAGGTTAAGTTTTAAGTGTTAAATAAATAAAATTACTTTTAGGATAATGCGAGAGGTGTGTAAATTGGTATAATTTTTTTTAGTGCATTGTGAATGCTTAAAATAAAAATAAGGTTTCCTCGAAAGGAAAGTGATTTTGTAGTTCGGTTTGGGAGTTTTCAAAACATTTGGCATAAGAAAACTCAAAGGTAGGGTGGGTGAAGAGCCATACTGCAATACCAACAGCAGTTCGAACAGCGAATATTTTTGTAGTGTCAGATTCAAGTCAACTCAAGTTTTTATTCTTTTTGTGCTCTTTGTTTTACGTTAACATTTCAACAGGCCCCGGATTCAAAATAAATAACAATTAATATTTTTCATAATTGTACCTGTGTGGGAGTGTCCGAAACAGATTCAACAAACCCCCCTTAGACTGTTTTGCTAGCCGCAGCCCGAGAATCCAACGCGAATCTTATTGGAAGCAATTTCCGCACACAGGAACTGAACGAATGTTCGATTGTATGTTACATACTCCCATTTAACAAATCTGGTTTAGATTTGAAATTCTTAAGCCATGATTTAGTTAATAAATTGCATTCTAGGTTGATTGACCTAAAACTCATTGTTGGATCTTGGAATCTAACTCGAATGATTCCTACGGGTCAACTCTGTGGGACCTTTTTAAGTATTTTAAACTCACAGAAATAATGCGATAAAGCGAAGACCATCGTTTTGCGTCTGTTCTAAATAATATACTTGTTATTATTATTCCCACGATACGTCTGGTTCGTTGTTGGTTAACTAAAGAAAACAAACTTCGTATTATTATACCGACGATACGTCTGGTTTTATTGAAGGGTTTATTCAGACACAAGATAAGGGAATACAATTTTGAAAATGGAGCTTTAGACAGAAGAAAACGCTGAGCCTTGCGGCCACGCAAATGTGCTGTTTGTCGGCTATGCTCGTGGTGTCATATTTACCACTTAACCTGAACGTTGATGTTTATTGACTTAAATAATAAGAGCTGCTGGGCTCCGCTAATTGATTCATAGCGGCTGCACAATATTGTTGCGTCTGCCAGCAACATAACATCCGGCCAAACATACAGTGTTGTAAACGTAGTGTCATTTTTTATTCTATGTACAAAATGAAATTGACATTAGTTAACTTAAACATTTATGATAGCGGTTGGGCATTTATATTTTGGATAGTTCCATAATTTTGTAAGTTTTTTATTTATTGTCTTTCACTGTTCACAGTTTTCAAGGCATGGCTGACTTACGTTCATCTGACTATTGAAAGCCTGTGTTTCAGCTGCATCAAATCCTTACGGGCAACAGGATATCAAATTTTTTTTTTCAACAGACAAAACCATTTTGTGTTAATGTCAAGTTACAAAAATACAACAATGTTCTATTCAATGGAAATATTTACATTTATTTTATAAATGCACAAAAATACAAAAATAAATGCAAACAATTTAATTGCAAATTCCCATCATTTCAAGTCAAAGCTCCATTAGCTCCTTAGTTGGTGGGCACTTCCTCGTCAACAAATGTAATGACTGCTGTGTCCTTTGCCACGTTATCGCCTCCGGCGCCACCAACTGACTTGATGGTTGCATCCTTTGGTGCTTCAGTATATGCTCCATTTTCATAGCTATTAGAACAGCCAGCCTATCACCCTTCTCGACCTTATCGTCTGGTTTAACCAAAACCTTCTCTAAGACGCCAGGCTTAGGCGCATTCACCCGAGAGGCACCGCCTCCCAATACATTTTTATACCCTTATCCCATTAAAAATGGGAAAAAGGGTATAATGGTTTTGTGCAAAAGTATGTAACAGGCAGAAGGAAGCATCTCCGACCTTATAAAGTATATAAATTCTTTATCAGCATCAACAGTCGAGTCGATATGGACATGTCCGTCTGTCCGTCTGTATGTATGAACGCGTCGATCTCAGAGACTATAAGAGCTAGAGACTCCAGATTTGGAACTTAAGCTCGCCTAATCCCTAGGCAGTACAAGTTTATTTTCGATTTTCGATAACTTATCGCGTTTCCGATATACACATGTGATCGATAACAATAAACTTTAGATGGCATTTGAATTATTAATCAAAATAATAACAATCTGTGGAATTTTTTTATTAAAATCGGTTGAGAAACACCGGAGATATGGAACCTTGAAGTTGAGTATGCAGTATGCAGTATGGTCGTACACACACGCTCACATACTTGCAAGCACTGACTGTACGCGTAAAGTAAAGGAATCAGGGTATCGTCTAGTCGGGATTTCTCGACTAGAGCCTTCTTACTTGTTTTTTTTTTTAAATGTGGAATTAAAAGCTCGTCATAAAATTCTATCAAACTATAAAGTTTATCAAAGCCGGCGGTTGACATTTTAGACGTATCTATATATTAAATTTCGTAATAGATAAGTAATATTTTAATATACAAAACTAATAAGCAGTATGCTTTAGACTTACATTTACTTGCTGTTCCAAGATATAATGCACGAACAACGATTTTGCACTGACGTTGATGAGACAACGAATGTCGCACTGTAGTAAGTAGATCTAGAGAGGTGTTCTTTCAACGAAGCTTACTTTGAATATAAATGACACTAATATCAATGCACGTTATCGAATTCTTTATTTTATTTTATCAAGCTTTTATAAGTACTGGTAGTATTTTGATTGTATGAACATAAAAATACACAAGCATAAGAAATAAATGTCTATATTCCCATAATACGCGCTATTAATAAAATAACTGGACAAAAGTTCAAAGGTGCGCAGGCGTTCAGCTTGCTGACAAGATCTTCTTTTTGGAGAAACAGGATGTCCGAATCAAGTAAGTTTAATTGATTTGTACCAAAAACGTATGAACTTTTAATTGGATTTTAAGTGTTCCTCAGAATTCTCAAATTAAATTAAGTACGTAAGAATAATCCACCTAGTATAATATATTATATATATAATTATATATAATATATCTGGGAATGTAAAATGAGAGTTTGATTTCTGTGCGTGTGCGTATTAAATTATTTTAAACATAAATATATAGTGATTTTTATACATGTTTTTATTCGCGGTGTATATTCTTACATATGTACATAAAATATTGATTAAAACTTATCACACCTTAGCCAGTTTACATACATATACTGTTTTCAGAAAGAAGAACTAAACAATGTAAACATCTAATAAACATTAATTAGGATAGAATGCTTTGCCAAAAATGAACAACAAAAATAATATTATAATACAATTTCAAGACCTTGATAGAATGTTTTACAGTTGACAATTTTTTGTCATTCGAGATTTTTGAATTTGATTTTGATCTATTATCAATAGTACAATTAATTAACTAAACAATTAAACAAAAAATTATCTAACCCCCGATAACGAGGTTTCCTGTTCGGCATTTTCAGGACCTTGAGAGTCAAGCCTTGCACTATTTGGCGGTGCACCTAAAATAAGATAGTAAAATATTAAAGTAGAGTAAAATATTATAAGGTCTAAGCAAACTCACCAATATAACTAAGCAGGACAGGCAAAAAGATTAGGCCATGTGTTGCTCCGATTACAACAATTCCGAAGTACATACGGAAATAAAATACTTGGAAAATTTGACTTTTTGCAAAAGCTAAAACTAATATGCCGGCAAACTTGGTAAGCGTTATGCCTGAAAATATGGAGCTACCCATTTTTGTTAAACTATCAGTAGCTCTATCAATTTGATTCACTTCTTTGGAGAGTGAAAAACTGTGCACCAAATGCGAACAAAATTCAACCGAAATTCCTACAGCCATAACAAGATTGACCAATGACACAGCATTGAGAGATATATTCCAGTAATACATAAGACCCCCAAGGTTAACAACTATCATTGTTATAGTAATGACTACAACAAGCGCGGAATGTATATCAAAACCCATTAAAATAAATGTAACTATAAATATGGAAAGTATTGAAATTCCCATGCTTTTTAACGTATCTGACCACATCGTTAGATATTGTTCATAGAAAACATAAAATACTGAATATGGAAATACTTCGACTTGTAAAGCTGAGTCCATTGGTAGTCCATTTAAAATAAGATTAGATTGCAACATTTGCGTTATGTTAGCCGATATCTTTCGGGCCGATTCTAAAGCTGAGTAATAGTCTTTCGATGTCTTTAGTATTGAATGATAAGCCATAAAATATGACGAGTCCACATGGAGGGTTTTTGCTGAGCCATACGTATAACGGACTGCTCCGCCATAGGCAGCATGTCCGGCTTTGACACATGCATCATCCGGATTATCCTTGAGGAAAAATGGCAGATATTTTCCAAATTCATGTTCATCTGGTCGTTTAAGATGATTTTTCTTAATTTTGCAATTTGAACAGGAAGTATCTACAATAAACAATTATATTGAGTTTATATTTTATAAAAAAAAAATTTAAGATTTACTTTACCTTGATGTGGACAGAAACTGTCGTTATTTGGATTAATTTTGCAACAGCTCGTTGACATGGTCCAATCAAAATAATCATCAATCCAACTAGATGCAGGGCGTGCAATATATGATACATTCGACCGTCGGCTTGCCAAATAGATTTGTGTCAATACACTGTCATCATTACAGTATCTTCCCGAGCATACCAAATTCTGATTAGTGCTATTTGAGTAATTGATGTCTCCTTTGACTACAAAATACATTGGGGGCCCAATATTGAGGTGCTTGTTCAACGATTTGAAGTACTGCAAAACGTAACTATCCTCAGGCATTGCCAACTCCTGATCCAGTCCTATGTCAATTTTGGGAATAAAAGCTATGCTTGCACAAAGGAAACCAAAAAATACAACCAAAATAATTGCCCTTACAAACTTTTTCATCAAAAACGGCACATACACGCTCTTAAAAAACTTATATAAAAGACCCTCATTGTTGTATACGGCATCGGATTTTTTGCACTTATAAAAACAGCAGATATCTAGTCGGTTGTCATCCCTACGTTTTGTGTCCAAAGTAAACAAGCCTACAAAGCATGTTATTTGTAACATAAAATCGATTAGTAAAGCGACGCCTGCATACAAAGCAAATGCTCTTACCGCCGGCATATCGGATAAGCCGCCGAGAAAGAAGCAACAACTCTCACTCACAGATGTTAGGAGCATACTGGGACCAACGCGTCCTAGAACGCGTCCCACCTGCTGTTCGGTTGTCTCATTAGTTCTACGCTGATCCCTCTGATAAGTCTGAACTAAAATGAATATATTATCAACACCCACAGCCAGAACCAAAAATGGTATAACTTCTACAATAATTAATGTGGCTGGTAGACCAACGTATCCAAAAAGACCCACAGAAGAGACCACAGATGCTAAGACTATAATTACACCGCCTATACCTAATGTTATTTTACTATCAATAAGTGATCTTTTAAGCTCTTGTACATGTCCTAAAGATATGGCTATATAGATAAACATAATTATATATGAAACAAGAATTGTTAAAACATCTGACTGTGATTCCCTGTTCAATTCATCTTCAATCGACCTTTCTGATGTGAATGCTATATCCATTGAAGCACTCTTATTATTTTTTATATAGTTAACCATAAACTCAACAAAGCTCTTCTCCCACTCTAATGCACGTTTTAGATCCCTTTTGAAATGATGATTTTTAACCAGAAATGTGAGAATCAAGGCATTTGCTTCCTGATAATTTGTTCTACCCGAAAGCTGTTCACCCGGCCTTAGAAACCCGCCTAAGGCAATAGCTGGATCCACCGGTCCGCCGTAGTTAGCTAAACATAAATATGGATTACTGATGCACTGATACATTTGATCTAAATAGGTGACCTGAAAGGTATGAATGAGGTTTTTAGATGAGAATGTGTGTTATTTAATAAACTTACATTAAATCCATTATCTTCATCGGTTTCATCAAGTCGCTCAATATCATCTTGCAGATAGCCCCATATTGATTGAACAACACAATCAGAAGTCTTTACATTGGTGTTGTCATCTTTTAAAGGAGCAATGCAAATGTCTTTCAAGGTCGTTCCATTTGCATTAATAAGTTTTATGTGCTCCTGTAGATTCAAAACGTCGGTAAGGAAAGCTTTGTCAAATATTGGGCCAAATGTAATCGGTCCATTCGATGTATTGTGTACAATGTTTGGCAAATTCACAGCCTTGATTATAACCTACGTAATGGTACGAAATTGTTTATTGAGTGAATGAACTGATCGGGGATTAACCTCACCTGTTCGATTCTAAAGAATGGTTCAAATTTCGAATCAAAGAATTCTCTTTCCATTCTAGACTTTGAGCTGGGCGATGCCCAGAGTTCAACTGGGTCTGTAGTTATCTGCACATACGTAATGCCATATCCCAACACCACAACTACGCTTGCGCCAGCAAGTAAAGTCATCCACGGATAACTTGCAAAAAATGTGCCCCATCTAGTAAAAAGGTTTTCCAGGAAAAACTCTGTACGTGCACCAAGATTTTCAAAATATCTTGGCTCCGCTCTATACATGGAATCATCTGTAACCCCGTCGTTTTCAATTTGAAAGTCTTCATCTGATAGATACGAACATAATTATCTAACAGGTCACAAAAATAGATTTGGGTGCATACCATTAATTGAGTCTTTTGTGAATAGAAAAGATCCCATTAGAAACACAATTGCTCCAACTGAAAATACGACTGTCATAATAACGGTGAATGCATCGAACCCAGCAATTTTAAGTTGGTCGGGTGTAATGGGTTCATCCGGAGCAAGTGGGCATGACAGATCGCAATCTGTACACGAGCAGGCAGGAAGTTCACTCTGACAGCAAATAAATATAAAATATTATTAAATTTGTATTTAAAACCAAAGTCAATTAAATACATACATTAACTGCCTGCTGGCAGGGAACAGTTTTCGGATTTACTGGAGTAAACCCATTCGATGTGCCGTTTGTGGGATGTTGAATATATGTTATTTGAAATGGAACATATGGATTATTAGCATCGCCCATGTAAGTAAACCATTTTGTAGGACTGCATCGTGATGCTGGATAGGCCCCGCACATAAGATCGAATGCCAATTGACCGGTTTGTGGCACTGATACCTGCAAATAATAAATATTTACAACACGAAATGATTGAATCCATTAATGTTTATTAAACAATGTTGCAAAAGTCAATTGTTTAGAAATTCATTAATAAATGTATTGATCTTTTTGCATTTTCATATCAACAAGTTGTATGTTTACTCTTGTATTTAATTTTGCGTTTTCTTCTTAAGCCACGTAATACAAAGTCACGAAAGCAAGCCATTCGCAATTGGCAATTCGCTTGACATTATTCATTGCCATATATTCGTATGTGATCAATTAGTCGCTCCAATACTCGCATTACAATTCGCAGCCACGTACACTTGTTCATTTTAAGCATGAATGCTTTTTTGTCACATATATATACATATAATATATATCCTATCCACTTGTAGACAGAAGAGCACTGATACATAAAGATCAATTTGCTATACATAACTATTTACAAAGTTGGTTGAGAACAGTATATCTCCAAACCGAGCACTTTTGACTACAATTTTGTGTCAAATTTAGCACCTTGAGGTATATAAAAAAGCTCACCTGAGAGCACGACTTATAAGTCTTGTTGATATACTCCTCTGTTATGTGCAAGTCTAATGAAGTTACATAAGCATCACCTAAAAATAAGTTCATAATTATCATTAAAACATTGTTTAAACAAATTAAAACTGAAACAAATTATGTTATTGAAATGGTAATTACCTTTATCATTAGTTTTGTTAGCAGCTACTTTTAGGAATTTGGTTTGTTCTGGAGAGCAAGTTAGCTCGCAAAGATGTCGAGCCAAGTTTGTAAAGCATGATGGACAACGCTCTAGAATAGTTGCAGCTAGTTTAACGTTTTCATTCAATATGTTTATCTATGGAATAAAAGATGTTTATTTTATGAATATTATGTAAGATATCAAGTCTGGTTTACCTGTTTAATGTCACAGCAGAAATTCTTCTGATCTGCTTCAAGCAAGGAACTACATCTTTCTGTTAATAACTTCAGTCCCGCTTCAGACAACGGTTTTGCTGGGCCATTATAGGAACAATATTGATTGTGATTGAAAGCATCTGTATTACAAACTCCATACCAAACGCAATCCTTAAAATAAAATTGGTTGTTGAATATTCACAAGATCTTACATTATGATCCATTTTATGGAGCAAATTTGTAAAAAAAACTTACCTGCTTCGATGCTCCAAATAATGAGAAAATTATACAAAGAATAAAGAACTTGACTCCGTTGGCGGAACTGCGTAATACAATCATTTTGAAGTCGATTTTAACGTCTTAACTAGCATATCTACAATTTAAAAGAGGAAGTTAAATATACATTTTCAATTATGCAAACTACTTCGTGACAAAACTTATTAAAAACCCGCTGCAAGGGCATAAAAAGAGTAAAGGCTAGAAGTTAACTGAGTAGTTTAAATAAAATTGATCCAAGAATGCAGAGGTGAAAACAATAATACACGTTTGTATGAATTTAACTAAAAACCCATTTGCCACATACATATGTATGTGCATAGCGTAATTGAGAAGATATATGTGCATATATCCTCTTTTAAATGTAACTGAAAGTTCATACATACGTATATATGATAATTTTGTTATGTGTATGTGCATTTGTAAAAAGCTTACAGATTCAAATAAATATGTACATTAATTTATATGTAAATATCTTAGAAACTGATAAGCGATCCGACAAAGGTACGTACATATTATACAAATAAAAATATTTTTTGGGTCGCCCATGCGACACTATGCGTCACTCGCCTACACACACATTAAAACAAAAGTACATTTATGGAGCTGTGCAATGTTATCACTGCGTAACAAAAAAGGAAATACTATATACATTTATTTATACATACATACGTATATGCATGATTGCACCTTGTTATTGTGATGTGTTTTGTTGTATACATGTATTTGTACATCAATATTTAAGTTTACATAAATTGAATTTAATACCTACTAGTTTAAACAAAACTTATTTATTTTTCATACTACGGATCTGCACACAATTGTATTATTAAAAAAAGAGGCACCTAATGGTATTGAAGTAATGTACTCAAATACTTTCTGACTTTTTCACTTGTTAATTTTACTGCAATAATTTTTTTGCTAGAGGTGAACAATTCTTTCGTCACTTTGTAAGTAAACAAGTACTTTTATCGAATTCCATCCATTCGATACCACTGCTTGCAGATTGCAATGAGTACTTGAATACTTTTTGGCAGATTGTTAGCAGATAAATTATTTATTTTTTTACTGTTGTCAAATTAAACAGGCAAACGCTTGGAAAAAAAATCTTATAAGTTTAACCAAAGCCGAAATTATATCTGGCCCATTTCCCACTGCTGCAATAGCTTTCGTTGATTTAATGTGTATTGATTTCTAAGTTCTTAAGTAGCAGTTTCATTTGTAACTGCGATAAACGTGAATATATTTTTTTCTAGACTCGGCAGTCGGCCTCTTGCTTTTGTTTAATACAACAGATTTTGTATTACGAATCTCCGAAAACAGAATTAAAGTTTTCTTTAGATTATATATTCATCTAAACATAAACCTCAAGTAAAATAGCGTTATCTGTCGAAGATAAAACGATGGAAGGAGCATCAAAGTTTTTAAAAGGAGTATTAGGCGACATAAGCACACGTTCGGCTTACTCACAGCTAGTTATAGGTGTATCATCAGGATGGTACGTATATAGAATAATCTAGAACTTTATACACTTTGTGTATGTTTTTTGCATTTAAGAATGTGTATTTACCCATTCTCCCCACATTTGTGTATATGTTTGCGCATGCACACATGTACATAATTGTATTTATGATGCAAGTAAAATACACAATTGTAAGGAAATTGTTAAATACTACACAAATTTATAACTTTCTATTAATTTGCCTTACATTTTATTATGCAACATTTAAATATAAAGATTACGTATGACGCTTCATGTACGCATCCATAGAATTTGAAAAGAGATTGATTCTAAACTAATGAACCACTCGTGATGCTATGAACAGGGTTTTTTCTACGTCACATTTGTTTACACTTGCAAAGGGTAAAATTATTTTATGTTAGTTAATGCCGTAACGCATTGAAGGAGCAGTATCCCCGCTCCATAAGGTATATGACTGCAATCACACCATTAGCATAATGTTTATATTGTATTTTTATAGGGCGACCGGATACACAACAATGAAATTTGGAAAGTTTGCGGCGTTTGCTATTGGCGGAAGTATTATTTTAATCGAAATTGCACACCAGGAAGGATTTATTAAAGTCGACTGGCCGAAGTTAACCAAAAGTGTCGACAAAATAGCTGAAAAGGTGGAATCATCAATTTCGGGCAAAGATCCCAATTGGTTAGACAAGGTTATTTAAAAATTGCGTTTCGACTAAAATTTTTTAGTAATAAATATTATTTTTTTATTTTTATAGACGGAAAGATATGTGGATCGCAATTTTGATAGAGTTGAAAATACACTCAAAGGCAAATCAATGAAAGTTAAGAAATGGTATGCCAAATATATTGGAGATGAAGATGGGCCAAAAATC
The DNA here is from genome assembly GCA_035044605.1 of Scaptomyza cyrtandrae. Taxonomy (NCBI): domain Eukaryota; kingdom Metazoa; phylum Arthropoda; class Insecta; order Diptera; family Drosophilidae; genus Scaptomyza; species Scaptomyza cyrtandrae. The sequence goes on from JAWNNS010000637.1 coordinate 1,577,713, forward strand.
AATGATCTTCACATATTTTTGACCGCATTTGTTGGAGGAGTCGCATTAGGCATAGCCTCTGGCTAAAATTTTTTTTTTAAATATTGTATTACATGTTATCTAAGGCTTCTAAACTTTCGAAATCGATTCGGTTCTCATAGAGCAAATAAAATATTTATGCTTAAACCGATAGACTATGATTTATTTGAACTGTTGGGTAAGTAAAAAATTCTTGGTGTACCTTGGGAGATCTTAAACCGCGTTTTATCAAACTTAATTTGTAAGATCCGTACTTGTGTTCGAAAATCCAAAATATTCATATTGTTGTTCTATGCTGCAAATTTGCATACGTCTACCAATTGACGTATTGATTGTTATCGTGCTCGATTCACGTGCAATGTTGTATGGGGTATATGTATGTGTGTTTGGGTAGGATTGTCTAGTCTGCTTTCTTGTTTTGCTACTTGCATTTCTTTGGGTTCTTATTTAACATTTTCGTATAGACGGTCATTAAACTTACTGCGCTTGCGATTTTAATCTAAGCAATAAAATATTTTAAAATGACCCCAGCAATACGCATTTTATTCATCATAAATCTGTTTACGCAAGTTACGCCAAGTTCCGTAGTTAAAGTTGGTAAGTAACTTTATAATTCTGCAAATGTATGTATAGTTTTAATGCTTTTTTGTCTTTTAAAGGTGCCTTATTTCCCAGGGCATCTGGACAACAGAGCAATCCAGAAGTGGCCTTTCAATACGCTGTACACCGACTAAACCAGGACAAAAGCCTATTACCAGATGCTAACCTGGTGCACCATATTCAATATCTTGACAGAGACTCCTTTCAGGCAGTTCAAAAAGGTTCGTCGATTAAAATTACATGTAAAAATTAAATTGGTTTCATTTAATTTGTACTTAATAGTGTGCAATCTGATTGAAGGCGGCTCTCAAGCAATATTTAGTCCAACAGATTCAGTTTTGGCTACCCACATAAATTCCATATGCGATGACCTTGATATACCGGATATTGGAATTGGTCGTTCCACTCAAGAATTCTCTATAAATGTTCATCCATCTCAGCAGTACACAAATCGCGCATTTATAGATGTTATAGAATATCTTAATTGGACAAGGTTCGGTGTTTTATATGAAAGGGATCATGGTTAGTATTAGACTCACATAATATAAAACAACAATAACAATATTATTATTGCAGGCATATTAACATTGAATCAATTTTCGCGCTCAATTCAGGCTGAAATGCATATACGACAAGTATCACCATTATCCTACCTATCCGTACTAAATGAATTTAAAAATAAAGAGATCCATAACATCTTGATAGACACGAACTCGGCTGGAATTGCCACTCTCTTGAAAAATGTGAGCTCAACTAAAATTATAAAAATGATATGTTGAAATTTCGACATTTGTTACTGTTCTTTATGAAGATTCTTCAGCAACAAATGAATGAGTATAAATATCATTATTTGTTCACAAGCTTCGATTTGGAAACTTTCGATCTGGAAGATTTTAAGTACAATTTTGTGAATATAACATCTTTCCGACTGGTGGATTTAGGCGATGTGGCAGTTAAGGAAGTCCTAAAAGATATGGAGTCGTATGATCGTTTGATTTTGAATCGTAATGAATCTATTTATAGTTTAAAGAAATCAGTTAGCATTGAAGTAAGTTATTTTAAGGAATTATGTTTGGTCCTTATAAATATAATTTTTTCAACAACATATTTTTAGACAGAGGCCGCTTTGATGTTTGACTCGGTTTATGTGTTCGCCATTGGACTGCAGTCCATATATCCCTTGATTCACCTAACGAACTTGACCTGCGATGATGAAGTTCCATGGAATGGCGGCCTCAGTTTAATTAATTATATTAACGCGGTAGTTTTCAAACTTATTTGCTCTTAACAAATTGTTAAACTACTTTTATAAATGACTTAATCTTAGGTTGAATGGAAAGGCTTAACGGGACCTATACAATTCAAGGAAGGTCAACGAGTTCAATTTAAGCTTGACTTGATTAAATTAAAGCAACATTCAATTGTAAAAGTCGGTGAATGGACTCCTCAAGATCATCTGAATATAACAGATCCATCATTATTTTTTGATGCTGGTTCTATGAATGTAACCTTAGTTGTAATCACAATATTGGTATGTATTATAGCTGATTCCTTTAACAAGAAAAATAAAAAAAATAATTTAAATAACAAATTTGTAGGAAACTCCATACGTTATGATGCGATACGGTAAAAACTATACGGGAAATGAACGCTTTTATGGCTTCTGTGTTGATATATTGGAAACAATATCACATGAAGTGGGCTTCGACTATATATTAGATTTGGTACCAGATAGAAAGTATGGTGCCAAAGATCCAGAAACAGGTCAATGGAATGGAATGGTCGCTCAACTTATGAAATATGTTTGTAAAAGATAATGGTTAATGGTCTCGAAAAGTTAAAAAAATATATATATTTTTTTTAAAATTATAGAAAGCGGATTTGGCAGTTGGTTCTATGACCATTACGTATGCAAGAGAAAGTGTTATAGATTTTACCAAACCATTTATGAATCTGGGCATCAGCATTTTATTTAAGGTATGTTCTCAAATAACTTTTAATCTACTTCTAATCTATAAATCACAAATGCCTTGCAGGTGCCAACAACGGAACCCACTCGATTATTTTCATTCATGAATCCGCTTGCAATTGAAATATGGATATATGTCTTGATAGCATATTTACTCGTTTCCTTGACCATATATCTAGTGGCGAAATTATCGCCAATTGAATGGCGAAGTATTCATCCGTGTGATGTGGATCATATCACAATCAGTAATCAATTTACATTATCGGACAGTTTCTGGTTTACAATTGGCACGCTTATGCAACAGGGAACGGATATATATCCGAGAGCTGTATCCACACGAATTATCAGCAGTACTTGGGGTTTTTTCTCACTGATTATTGTTGCATCATATACGGCCAATTTGGCAGCATTTTTAACTGTTGAACGCATGATGAATCCCATTGAAAATGCTGATGATTTGGCCAGTCAGACGGAAATATCGTACGGGACTCTGGATAGTGGTTCAACAATGACATTCTTTCGGGTAAGTTAATATTGGTTTTGTTTTTGCTATTTTTGATTAATTCTGTTGGCTAGGACTCTATGATTGAAACTTACAAAAAAATGTGGAGAAATATGGACAACAAAAGACCTATGGCATTTACATCGACCTATGAAGATGGCATTAAACGTGTCAACCAAGGAAACTATGCATTCCTCATGGAATCGACAATGTTGGATTACATTGTTCAGCGGGATTGCAATTTAACGCAAATTGGAGGATTATTAGATACAAAAGGTATTTATTTAAATGTGATTATGAAATTTGTGTAGTTTTATAACCTGAACCTATTGAAATGGGTAAAAAATGTATAATGGTTTTGTGCAATAGTATATAACAGTGATGGAAGGCATTTGTGTCTATAAGACTGTAAGATTACAAGAGCTAGAGACCTGAGATTTGGAACATTAGCTTGATAACAGCACAATTGAGACGCCGTTTAAAACATTGGAAGAAATAATGACCATCTGTGAATTTTTATTGAAATCGGGTGAGGAACACATTGTCCAAATATGGAACATTCAAGTTAAGTAAAGAGTACAGACACACAAATACATACTTGCAAGCACTGACTGTACCCGTAAAGTATAGGGTTAAGGGTATTTCTGTCGGGACTTCTCGACTAGAGCCTACTCATTTATTTCAAATGTTTTTTCTTAAAGGATACGGCATTGCCACGCCCAAGGGCTCGCCATGGCGAGACAAGATATCGTTGGCCATTTTAGAATTGCAGGAAAAGGGAGATATACAAATGCTTTACGATAAATGGTGGAAGAACACGGATGAAACCTGTACACGAATAAGCAACAACAAACACTCGAAGGCGAATGCCTTAGGTCTGGAAAGTATAGGTACTTTCTATTATATAATAATATTTTTTTATTGAATAATTATAAATGTTTTGTTTGCAGGTGGCATATTTGTTGTACTAATAGCGGGAATAATTTTTGCTTTTGTTGTGGCATTCTTTGAGTTTTTGTACAACTTTCGGCAGCAAGCGAAAACAATGCGTATCAATCATAGCAATTGTAGAAATCCAAATCACTTGAAGATTGCTGCTGCTAAAGATGAACATACAGAGAAAGATGTGCCATATTTACCACCGGCACGCTCATTTTGGGTGGAAATGTTTGAGGAGCTTCGCTTTGCATTGTGGTGCACCAATAAAAGGCAACGTCCGGAGCTAAGCAGATGCTGCAGTGAATGTCAACTTAATAAAGCTGAACATAATGAAATACAATAAGTGTTTTAAGTGACACATATATTTTATTAATGTACTCATGTTAATTATTACTAAATCGCCTTGGCCTGCCAACGCCGAAACAAATCTGCATATTACAAACATACATAAATATATAATACAATCAGGTCTGTTTCGGATTCCGCGCAACTTTTTGTGTAATTCAAATACCCAAATAATTACGAATGGTTCACAAAATAAATCTTATTCGATCTTTTAGTATCAAAAATGATCAAAACAACAATAAATTTCATTACGGCAATTGTCAGAAGCTGTCAGAATTTACATAACCTGATGTCTAATTTTGAAGTGTAATAAGCTGTTTTTGTCTTTACTTTATTAAATAATTCTACAAATTAGGTTTCCTTAAAAAGCATTCGACAAAGTTCTCCACCGCCTAGGTTGCCCTTAGTGCATAGTAATAGTTGTCGTGACCGTTCGGCACTTTTCTTTTCGTTGGCAATGATGCGTCTAGTACGTATTTGACTTGTTTTCCAAAATGGTGAGACTATTTGTCTCTGCCATTTATCACTATTATCCGGCAGAGCAGGCAGCTTACTTAGATGTAAGGATGGATACGACGGCGTTGGTAACTTTACTAGCCTGTTGCTAGTTGTCTCTTCAAATCGGTTCATTTTTGCTTTCGATTTTTTTAAAATTGTTTGCCTAGCATGTGGCACAGTGCTATTGGGTTTCTTTGAATGCTTATGCCATTTGCGACTGATGCGCTTGATAAAATCTTGGGTCTCCGAGTCCAATACATCATTCCGATTGTTGTTAAATATATCGAATTGTGAAGATCCCTCGCCACTTCCACTGGCAACATTTTCGTTTTGCAGAAATGATTTATTTTCATCGCTGTCATCATCAAAATGTACTCTTGTTGGTTTTTTAACAAAATAATCAAAGTTCCAGTCGTTCTTGAGTTCAAGCTTTTTAGCGCTTTGTCTGTTGATGTTCGTATTTATTTTTTTTCCACTACCAATGGAAATATCAGATTTATCCTCGCTCTCCTTGTCTTTCTCTCTGCTAAAATCAGTTTCATAAATGGGCTTTGGTTGTGTATTTGACGAGTAAAAATCATCAATGTAAATATGTTGCTGTTGATCTAATTCATCTGTGACTGGATTATTAAATATATATTTTTGGTTAGGTACAATTGGTATTTTGGTACCATTATTGATGTTTTCGGGATGTTTGCGGTATTTCCAGTTAACTGAATTGTTTGAATGTTTTCGTATCAATTCGCTCTTAAGCAAAAAATCAATTTCGTTGCCATTGATCGGGAATATCAAAAAAATTGCACCCACAACTCCCAGTACCAAAAGCATATAAAGAGACATAAGCGCAACAAGCCTGTAAGATAGTCGGGGATATATCATGATGCTAATGAGAAGCTAGAAGATAGTTTAATGTGGAAATTCTGTGAATAAAAAACATATGTTTATTTTTAGTTAAAGTATTACTTTTATAGACAGAGCAACAGTTTTAAAAGCATTCTTAAATATATTCGTACATTTATTACTCCAAAAATCCACACTTACATATATTTGCAATTAGCCTTTCGATTTTGTTGAACAATTAACATAAAGCTTATGAATTTTTGCACTCTCGCCCATACATATGTATATAAATTTTGTGAAAATGTCTATGTACACATATTATGTATCTCAATATTCTTAAACAACGTTATTTAAGAGATTTCACTGTTTCATTTGAGTATACTTTCAATATTCTGTAGTTTTTAATAATGCATTAAAAGCATTTAATTGTTTTTTAATTAAACTAATATTTCTTAGCGTAATTTAATTTTCTTGCACCTATAACTATTGCAAAACACATCCCTTTTCTATTACTGTTTTTTTTCTACCTCAGTATTAGTGCTGAATCATGCGCAGTAGAGCTTGGAAAATCGGATACCTGTGCCCATATTTACAGTATGTACATATACACAAATTCGCTCCATTTTAATCGGTCTTACTGCTGTTTCTCAATTCGAATACAGAAATAATGAAGGGACCATCGTGACCAGAAAAATCTTTTCAAAATCGATTGTCCTTTAAAAATTGGTCTAATAAAATAAACAAATAATTTAAAAATAATTATCGTATTTTTAAAAAGATATACTTGCAGAACTTAAGTTATTTTACTGTTTTAAAAGTTGATTTAAGTTTTAAAAAACAACTTTTACGTCCAAGCAATCATATGAAAATAAACACAATTTGTTACTGCAATATTAGATTTCGTTTATTGTTTCCATGTTTTAGATATTTCAAAACTTATTACTTTTTAAAATGTTTCAATGTTTTAATTCTTTATTTACTAACATTGCCTTCCTCATTTGTTGAATTATTAAGATCACTATTGTTGCATGTGTCGCCTGACGATACACCACCAACGTTTGCCACATACAGTGCAGGATCAATTATTTTCGGTATGGGTTTGATTTCCGTTCCTAATTCCTTTTCAATGCGATGCAGATCAAATCGATCCTCGTAGGTTATTAAGTTAATAGCAATACCTGAAATAAAAAAATTAAATCGAAAAGAATATTAAAATTATATTATCTATGTTTTGCTGATGATAAAGCGAATAAAATATCTTAGAGACATGCACTGTCGGAAGGATATTGCTTAACAAACTAAGCAATGGGCATTAAGAGAAATGATAAATTTTAAGTAAGACGTTATCAACTTACCTAAGTGACCAAACCGACCAGAACGACCGATTCTATGTAAATATGTTTCAGCCATTCGAGGAAAATCAAAATTAATGACGACATTCACAGCCTGTACATCGATACCACGGGTAAACAAATCGGAACAAACCAAATTTCTGCAGAGACCTTGCCGGAAGTCGTGAAATACTCGATTTCTGTGTGCCTGAGCCATTTTAGCGTGAATGTAGTAACAGCAATAGCCGAGCTCCGTAATTTTTTTCGCTAAGAGTTCAACACGTTGCGTCGAGTTGCAAAATATGATTGATTGATTTATTTGCAATTTGGAAAATAATGTGTTTAAGCAGTGAACTTTCTGCCGTTCTTGTACAAATGCATAGTATTGGGTGACACCTTTTAATGTTAGCTCTTCCATAAGGTTTATTTCGTAGGGCTCACGCAAATGCTTTTCCATAAAGTTTTTAACAGTCAATGGAAATGTAGCCGAAAACAGCAATATCTGTGGATCTTTGGGCAATTTTAATATAACATGATCCAGCATGCCTTGAAAATCTAGTGAGAGCAGTTTATCGGCTTCATCCAAAACTAAAATTTTGCAATGCGACATATCAGCAACTTTCTTATCCATTAAATCCAAAATTCGACCCGGAGTTGCAATAATTAATTGTACTAAAAAATAAATATAGGAATTTTAAATAATTAGTATCTATTCTTTTAAAAACAGTATAATAGGTTATATCTATATAAATAAAATACCTTTCTGATAAATACGAAGAATGTCATCCTTTAGAATTGTACCGCCTGTCGTAACCATAACTCGGATATCAAGATGCTTGGCTAGTTCAATGCATATCTGTGAGGTCTGCAACGCCAGTTCTCGAGTGGGGACCATTACTAACGCTTGGATGTAGTCTTTAGTGGGATCTATTTGCTCCAGGACAGGAATGCAGTATGCTCCAGTTTTGCCAGTACCATTTTTAGCACGAGCCAAAACATCTTTTCCACTTAAGGCAATTGGGATAGCAGCCTCTTGTATCGGCGATGGTCTCTCCCATCCCTTCTCAAATATGCCCATAAGAAGTTCTCGCTTTAGACAAAATTCTTCAAATTCATTGCCACGTGTATCAGTCACATCCTAAAAGAAATACATTTAGCAATTCAAATGTTTAAAGCAAATAAATAATTTTTATTTTACTTACTGTTGTTTTGAACCGATTGTCCTTTGGGGGAAGCTTCAGTTTAGATTTCCATCCCATATCATCACTTAAGTTATTGGCTATTTGATGATCATTTAAAATTCTAAAATACACATTTGATTTTTCGTTGATTAGTTGCAAGTTTTAATAACGTAAATTTTCTTTACATTCGCTCTTACATACGTCTTACTTCGTAAATATTTTCTTACCTCGTAAATATTTTCTAACTTACAATATTAGTATTAATGCCATATTGATATATCAGATATCAAACAAGTAAGAAGGCTCTAGTCGGGAAATCCCGACTAGACGATATCCTGAATCCTATACTTAACGCGTACAGTCAGTCAGTGCTTTCAAGTTTGTTTGTGTGTGTACGCGTATACTGCATACTGCATACTCAACTTCAACGTTTATTGATCGATTTTAACAAAAATTTCGCAGATTTTCAATATTTATTATTCAAATGCCAGCTCAAAGATTTCCAAATTCAAGATTTTGTTTTTATTGATCTCATGTGTACATCAGAAAAAAAAAACTTATACTGCCTAGGGATTGGGCGAGCTTAAGTGATCAAGAATATATTTATATATATATATTTATATATATACTTTATGGGGTCGGAGATGCTTCCTTCTGCCTGTTACATACTTTTGCATCAAACCATTATACCCTTTTTACCCATTTTTAATGGATTGATTCAGGGTATAAAAATAATGCGAGCTTTAAAATCGTAAATGTTTTTTTTGGTTAAATATTTTTTTGGTTAAATTTGCATACAAACAAATGCTTTCAATGTAAACAATCTACATTTACATTTTAAAATGCAGCACAATTTTGTCCTTTTACCAAATAAAAAATCCCTTGTTAGAATTTTTTTTCTGCATTTTTTTTTCACAAAAGCCGCCAAACGAGGTCTTGATTCACACATACATTTATGTATATGCATGTATATGTAAATACACACGTATGCCCGCTTGGATACATGACATTAACAAATCCCAAATTCTTTTTCAATATAAAAGTATTTTAGCTAAGAAGATAAATGTACGCACCCCTTGTTCACCAGACTTGAATGGCCGGGTACAATTTTCTCTGTCATCATCCTGGCGGTTTATTTAATTTGATTTTGTGTATATGTGTCACAATCTGAAAAATTCAAGAGATTCATATGATTTTTATCTGCATTTACAATATTAATCGGCGTATATTTGATAAGCTTACTTTTTAAACTTAATGATTTATATTACTTCTTGACTTTCACTTTTTAATTTTCAGGTTACCTCTTGTAGAACAGGACAGTATCAAAATGAGTTTATTTTAACGGCTTATTAATATCACAAACACAACCTAACGAGCGATGGAAACCTTACAGCCTTACAACTTGGTATCCATAGTACCAATCACACGAAAACAATCACTCGGAATAAAAGTACACAATATCTAGTGATGCGAAAAGAAACAGATTTCATTTCGTTTCATTTACTACCATATTAAGTTATTATCCAAAATAAAACTAAGATTTATCCATGTAAAATTTTAAATACTAAAGACATTTGTAAATAGGAATATTATTTTCCCGTTTTGTCGATATTATTTCTGTTTAAAGAGCTCTTTAATAGTGAAAACAAGTTTTGTATTCTATACAATAGAGGAACGGTTGGAAAATAAGGCAAAATGAAACACGCGCTCACATATTTAAAGTTGCTTGCACTGTTGGTTTTCCAAACATTAAATTTATATATTTAAATTTACGTTAAGCAAAAAGTAATTTAATCAAATTATAACTAGTTTTAAAAATTTTTTTAGACCTCTTTGAAATAAAAGTACATTTTTATTGTTTAATTTAAATGAAAACGAAGTTACAGACAAAATTAATCTCTGACTCAGAGTTGTTCAATTAGCTAATATTATAAAACAGACAACTTAATGATGCAGAAAAATATCCGAAAACGTTTTTTGCGATCTAGCGAAGTATGTTAAAGCATCGGTAGTGCATCTGATACACGCAGAGTTGTTACAGCTACGAGCAGTTTAAAAATGTTGTTGGCAAGAGCATATGGAAACAAAACGCAACATATCTGCATGTAGAGCTATTTCTGCCAGCTGTCAAAACTTTGCCATGTTAAACAATTTTAGCGACCCAATAAATTTTTTGATATTTTCAGACTGAAATTGTATTTACGCATTTCGCTAAGTTTATTTTGATTTTACACAAAAACGTTTTTCTAAATAAACATAACATAATAACAATTTGATTAAATGTTACAAGATTAGGAGAGAGAAACAATCTGTTAGAGCTTTCATCTGAGAGAAAATCAACAATTTATGCTGAGGTTAGCTTCGGAGAGCAAATTTCTATTCTAACTATAAAATCTTTTAAAGTTAACGAACTGTTCATCTGACGATTCTACACAAATGATATGAATGCATTAAACCTAGTTAATTTATAGTCATAGTAATTACATATTAAACTTAAAAAAATAGTAGTTGAACAACAGCGAAGACAATAATAAAATAAATAGTTATAAAGGACCAAAGAGAGTAACCGCTGGATGATTATCAGCTGTATTTCCAAGAAATTGGCCATAAAGCTCCTTGTAGCGATCAAGAGTGAGTCCACCACGCTTCTTATCATCATCCTACAAATATGAGAAATCCATATACAAATTGGATGGTGCTTAAGATTCATTTAATATTTACACTCAATAAAGCATCAAACGCTTTGTCCAATGGGGCAACGTCATCAATGGCAACCCTGGCAATGCAGTTGTAACGGTATTCGTTAATTCCCACAACTCCATCGTTGTCGATATCAAGAAGCTTGAAGTTGGATTCAATGAAAGCGCGCATGGCCTTTAAATAAATAAAATAAAATATATGGTTACTACAAAAAAATGTTTTGAGGTGAGTTTCTAAATTTTACTACAATGTTTATCATCAACATTTGTTGTTTAGTTAAATTGTTGTTAAATAAAATTGTGTATTTAAATCAGGGGGTCTTTTGGTTGCTGGGCGGGCGCCTTGCCAATTGTTGAAAGAGTAAGTGACAAATGAAAGCTGGAGCAGCAGATTATATATATTAGAAATTTTAACATAATAAGAACAAGCAATACATATTATTTATTTATTTATCTTTGATGTGTATTTTTTTTAGCTTGTAAATATATTTTTTATTTTCTACTTTGTTTTAACTAATTAATTTGAAATATTTGTTTGCTTTTGAATTTATAACTGATGATAATGCTAATTTATTTTGCTCTAAAATATGATGTTAATTGCATATTAATGTTTTATTTAAAACTTACCTGAGGAAACTCATCATATTTTTTTCCAACACATGTTTTTTTAACAGCATCCTTGAATTCCTGGTTCGAAATCTTTCCATCCTAAAATAATAATTGAATATAATTAGATATTTTCAATGACCAAAAAATCCAGCTAAAAAGGTATGTAAAAATATTTAAAAACGATGAGAGCTGCTAGACAGAGGCCCATATGGCCATATGCGCTGATCTCGACATTATCTCTATTTCTTGTTCTTATTAAATAAAATTAAAAAAATACTTATGGCATAAAGATAAATCAGACGATTGTTCAAGTGATCCTGTTATCTTAACAATGCTTGAATATTTCTTGTTGTTGCAATATTTTAATAAAATTGTATTACTTTTATATACTTTACCTTGTCATCATCAGCAATTGCAGAAATTTCATCCCACAAATTCTTCATAATTTTCTTATACTCCTCAAGACGGCTGCAATCTCCTTTTCCTTCCACAATGCAAGCTCGGACTGCCATGCACATGAAATCATTCTGATCCAAGAATCCATTGTTGTCGATATCTTAAAATTAATTCAATACGATTGATCAATATTAATTATCTGGGGTTCATCCAAAAATAAAATATATGAATAGACACTTGTTTTTGGTTTTTGATTATAATGTTCATTTCTTTAAAAAAAAAAATCCAAACTATTAATTTCAGTTCATAATAATTGATCCTTAGAACAAGATCCTTAAAAATAAATCGTAAAACTATAAAGCAAAACTGATTGCAACTGGTATATCTTAAACTATATTCTCTTAAATAAGCGCCTTGCTTTTTTGCAAGTAATTAATAATTTATTTTCGTATCCTTTTAAATCAAGTTCGCATTTTAGTTCCAGGAGAGCACCCTATTGTTATTTTACCTTGACGATGTACTAAATTTATATATTTCACGACCCGTTTTATTGCAAACCCCCAAAAAATCTATTTTTAACAACTTAGCTCGTAGCTACTGTTGTTTGTTTAATTCCGTCTATTTTTAGTTGAATTAAATGTACTATAATGTTTTAATTTACGAGCGATTGTTCTGAAAGATTAACTGCAAATGGCGCACCTGCCATTAATATATATTGCAGTTGACATGTTCCTTTGTTTTATTTATACTCACTAGCTAGAATCTGTCAAGTAACTTGTACACAAAAAAAAAAAAAATCATTAGCATTAAATATTTACTTATGCTAATTATATTTACAGAACATAAAAATATATAAGATGGATTCATGCAAACTGTGTCCTCAATACCTTACTAAGTAGTAAGTATTCATAGATAAACAAGTCAATTGTATATAGGAAGTAATAGGTTTAATGGCATAATAATAAGGAGAAGGATACACGAATATTTGGGAGGTGGTTTATTTGTTTAAGTTTCAGTTACTTACCATACATATATCGCACAACGAAATCAACTCGATTATCCCAAGAGTAAGCCATTATGACACTGTTCGTTTATTATTCATAAAATTTCTTGAACGAAAATAATAAACAAATATTGTCCTTTATTGACAGGTCTTATGATCTAATATAAACTTTTATTAAAGCACACCTTATAGCAATATTCTAAACTACCTTAAGATTCGCTTAATTCAAACTAACTAAAGTTTTTATTGACGAGAGCATTTCCTTTGCAACATTCGATTTATTTTATAAGTGCATCTAAACATTATCTATAAATATAAATGTAGATACATTTATATATGCTTGTATATACATATATGTTTACATATATATATTTGTATGCAAAAACATATATATTTTATATATTATACATAAATAAATACGTGTACGTATACTTACTTTTATATAAATACTAAATGATAAATAAAATGAAATTAAATAAGGTACGAATATGTCCGCAAAAAATATATTTTTAGTGCACGCATAACCTATTGTAAAGAGCATTTTACAAAATGTTCATTTACATTCTTGTTATTTGTTTTGCAGGCTAACGAAATTTCATCTTTCACCTTTTAAGACCGAGCATCAAAGAATGTTGTTCAAAGTTGCTTAGCTACAAAACACCCTACATCTTCGCAACAGAAAGGGTTTTTACTATTAATGGGTAAGTTAAGTGTAAATAAAATGAACTAAACTAAATGAATATGTTAAAAATATTATTATCATAAGAAGTCATTGAAAAACATAAAATATATTTTCACAATTTGTTAGTTATGTTATTATTATTATTATTTGTTAAAAAAAATATATTGCCAACCAGTACATCAATTGAAAACAATTTTCCGTTCACTAAATGCAGAACTCGTGGGTATTCATTACTGTGAGCATTAAACCTCAACTAATACTGCTAAAGTATCGAGAAGGCTAAAATAAAATGCACAGGTTTTTACATATATTTATGTATATATAAACATTTATACAGCTTCATTATACCCTCAGCACCCATTATTAACGTGTATAAGGGGTATAGAATGGGAGAAAAAGCTGTAGCGTGTTTGATTAATAAAAAGATACCCCGTCTAACCTACAATAAAACTATTTAAATTTGGCATTTAATATGAAAACTTCTTGAAATATTTTCTTATTTATTTGTATAAATTAATACGTTTATTTGACACTAACTGCAAACAAGTGCTTCAAATCTTAACTTTACTTGGAAACACTCCCTCAAACCAATGAGCTTTTTACAACCAATCAAACTAACTGACTCAAGTCTAAAAACTTAGGTCTCAAACAAAAGTCTTAATCATTTTATTTTACAAATTTTTGCCAGCTGTCTAATCGACCTACAACATTTCGGCTTGGATCATTTATAAAATAAAAAAACGAACGTTTGACTTCAAACATAACAAATATTGCACGGCAATTATTCTCAATGTTACTCAAGCTGTTGAACAGGTCCGGTTGAACGGCCAGATGCCGAAGATTAAAATGCAGCTAACACAAAACTACTCACAGACGGACGACTGCTAGAGCCTACTCTTAGCCACAGCATATTTGCACCTGACTTAATAATAAATTCTTCAATACCGAAGGGTAGCTTCCTTTGTACAACCCTCTACATACAAACATATGTACGTACAAACATATTTACGTCCTGTTGCATGCAGGTATAAGAACAAAAAATACTGGGCCAACAACAACAACTACTTCAGCCGGCAACAACAAGTCGATTAAAATATCCTCTACAAGCTACTGTTTAGCTTGCAAGTCTTAAAGGGGCGGGGCGGTGAATAAATTGATTGCAGATTGGATGCGAATTAGAGTAAATGAAAAAACTGCATCATATACATAAGCAAAGTAAAATAATGTTCAAAAATTATAACTTTAACTTTGCATGTAAATAAGTATGCCCTTTCTTTTGTAATAACAAATTAATTTAAGTCAGAACTATTTCAAAATAATATATAAATATAAGAAATTAATCAATGGTAAAAATATAAGCTTTATGTAAATAAAAACTTGTTTAAGCAGGTTAAATAAAATTCATAAGCCTATCTACAGATATTTTAAGTTTTTATAATTAATTAAATACATACAATTTATTGTTAGTACATTTTATATTTAAGACACATTTAACATATTTTCTCGTTATTATTTTGAATAATATATGTTTGCATTTTTATTTATTTTGATATTCAACTTATTCAAGGCGACGCTTTGTCCATAAATACTTACTTACTTACTCGAATTTTTTTTAACCACGGTTACAGGGTAAAAGAATGGGCGTGTCTAAGATGTTCCATCTTGAGCAATGAAAGAGACGCCGATATTATTGACCAGTCAAGAAAATATTCTTACACTACAAACATTTTCACTCAAGCTTAAAAAACCGGATCTTTTCTTTTTCGACTAGACACATTGAGTAGAATTGTTTGCGGCACCGACGCGTCGGTAGTTATGAATGGAAGTAGTAGTTGTAGGCCAAGTGCCTGGTGCTTGGTGTCTGCCTGCACCTGTTCCATCTAGAAATGGAAACATATTCGCATTGAGTGTAACTCAGTAAGCAGCTTGCTTGTCAGCGCCAGTGCGCGCATCTGAAAGAGATGGTGCGGAAGAAAAGACAGAGAGAGAGAGAGAGAGAGAGAACGAAAGCAAGACTAAGAAATTGAAGCGAGTTCTGTCAATGATCCTCTGAGTAAAAGAAGCTCACCTCGAATATTTCATTCAAATATAACACACAGGTAAACACTTAATGGCCAAGTTAAACTAAAATAAGAGTATAAGAAAAATAATAAAATCAACAACAACAACAGCAACCAAGGAAGCTGAAGGCATACTGAAAATAACGATAACAAGCCGCTCGCCTCACCTAAACAATGCAACAGGTGATGGACGGCAAAGCGCGCGGTCTTCGTCGTTGGGGAAAAGTCAAGTTGCTACCTGTAAAAATACAAACATACATAGGGGTATGTATGTACATCAAACGAAGCCTACAACTAGTGTATGTACATACGTACATACATACGTATGGTTCGGCGTGCGTATGTGTATGTATTGGTGACCAAACGTGCACAGGTGCTCTTGCTCGTGCCAGAGCGAGCGTTCAAGACGAGTTTGTTTGAGATCAATTGATAGCCGTAGCCGTTGTGTAATGTTGATCTTGTTTTGGTAACGTAGTGGAGCATTGAGTTAAATGAGCCTGACTCTTAATTTTAGCTGGTCGCTGCTGCTGTCGCTGCTGCCTGCCTGCTGGTCTTTGGTCCGCAAGACGACTTTTTAGTAGTATGTATATGCTGGCTAGTGTGTAGTTGTGAGTAGTTCGCGTCTCGCGTCTGAATGTTGTATTGGTATTTCAAGTGTTTTTTTTTTGTTTGCAGTTTTCCTCAGAGAGAGAAGGTCATGGCCGATTCAAGCGATCCTGACCACGCAGTATTTGTTGAGCATTGAATGAAATGGGTGCGCATTGTCACTTCTAACTCAAAAATCGAAATCAAATAATTAATACTCGTTATAAAATTAAATAAATTAATCGCTATCTATTGCTGTTAATAGTCTAATGCACTCGTCTTCCCCATATAATTAAATATATAAAAATATATATCAACTGATATTTGTTTAAAATGGAATCCTGCGTTTTAATACCAAAAGATTTCGCGTTAACAAAGGTATCCTTGCCACAAGCGACAAGCAACAACATCGGCAGCGAATCCGTTTTAACCGTGTGTGCAACAACAAATATCAAAAAAGGATCTCTTTTCTATCCATTCCAGGGTACTATCCGTACCGACAAAATCGATAACCTCAAATATCCAGAAGAAAATGATGTAAGTAATTTTTTAACATGATATTGGATTTAATTAAGTTTTATTATTTTTCTTAGTATTAATTGGTATAATAAATGCAATTTTAATGAAGATTTAAAATTTGATTTGAAAAAATAAAAAAAAATAATATATATTCAATATAATAAAATAATAAAAATATTGAAATGATTTCAAAAACTGGTGTATTAAAGATTTAACAGACGCTTAGTTCACAAAAATTAGTTTTCGTCAAAATAAATAAAGAAAAATACTTTAGTGAGGAACATCATAAGATCAGATCTTTTTCTATCTAAGGACTTTGATTGTATGATTTCAGTATTTTTAAATCAGTAAAAAAAAAGTCGAGTCGTTTCAGATATTATATATTTGAGGAAGAAACTAAGCCAGAAGGAAGAGACGGTACTTAGTATAAGTAATAAAACTAAAGCCGTTATATTCCTACCTTACAATTTGTTGCTTAAAGATAGGCATGATAAAATAAAGAGGACATTTTAATTAAACCTACCAAATGAATATCGACTATACAGTTGTAAAAGCTTGTAAGATAAGATTTAAAATCTGGAATATAATCTCTTCTTGGAGATCATGGAATGTTGATTATCATTTTCAATTTTTTTTTCAATTGCGTAAATCTGGAAGAAAACAAATCAAATTAATATTATTAAAAATTAAAAAAGTGCAAAAGGCCAAGAAAATAGGGATCATTTTCCAATTTATTAGAAAATTCCAAAATCTCTGTCTAAGTAATATATATAATATATTTTCAGAATGAGTATACTCAAAAATTATTGTCGTTAAATAAAACCTGTTTGTACTATTTCTTAATATCGTGAGAAAATTCCCATGATCGTATTAATTGAAGATACAAAATCTCTTACTGCGCTAAGCTGAGCTGATCTGATACACCCACAGGTATTCTCGGGAGTCATAACTTCTACCGTCGCATTATGTGTATGTGCGTTTTTCATGCATCGCTGGTGCAGAATTATTTTGGACGAACATGCTTATAAATAAGTATGTACGAATCCGCCCCTCCCAAGTTTTCCCAGGCTAACGTTGAATAATTGCTGAAGCATTAAAGAAAACTGTGAGAACATCTTATGTCCGTCTTGAAGAGTTCCCAACGTCATGGGAGAGTGAGCACCCCATAGACTTTTATACACCAATATTCGTAACACATTTCTTATTCCTCTATATGTATGTGTGTGTACTATTTTAATACCTATACAAAGATAGTTAAGATCTTATTACAGTTGCAAAGTCAAAATTATTACTTAAAGAAATCATTGAATAAAACTAACTTTTTTATTCTTTTACAATATATAATATTTGTAAACGAATTATGAAACATAACAAGAAAATGTTCTCAGCGTAGATTTTGTGAAATCTTTTGTGAATTTGTATGTAGTATATCAAAAATATATTTACTTGGGTAAATTCTATGTTGCAAAAAGGATATGTTTTCTATTATTTTCTCACAAATTACTAATTAAATTAAATTAAATATTATAATAATTAAATTAAGCTGCTTGTGAACTTATAATTAAAGAACGATTTTAATTAAGCCAATTTATCAAGCATCGTTAATTGCTTGCTGGGATAAAGCGTTAAAAATTAATTCATTTCTGAGAGCACATCCTTTGTTTAAGCACTCGAGACTAAAATATGTTTACTTACTTTCCAACCTATTGATTAAAATATGGTAGCGCTTTCAAAGTTACATACAGACACTTCATACATAAAGAAACAAGTAAGAAGGCTCTAGTCGAGAAATCCCGACTAGACGATACCCTGATCCCTATACCTTAGGCGTACAGTCAGTGTTTGCAAATATGTGTGTTTGTATGTACGACCATACTGCATACTGCATACTCAACTTCAAGGTTCCATATCTCCGGTGTTTCTCAACCGATTTTAATAAAAATTTCACAGATTGTCATTATTTGTTCATTATTTCAAATGCCATCTCAAAGTTTTCAAAATGCAAGATTTTGTTGTTATCGATCCCATGTGTATATCGAAAACGGGATGAGTTATCGAAAATCGAAAACAAACTTGTACTGCCTAGAGATTAGGCGAGCTTAAGTTCGAAATCTGGAGTCTCTAGCTCTTATAGTCTCTGAGATCGGTTGGCTCATACATACGGACAGACAGACGGACAGACGGACGGACAGACGGACATGGCTATATCGACTCGGCTATTGATGCTGATCAATAATATATATACTTTATGGGGTCGGAGAAGCTTCCTTCTGCCCGTTACATACTTTTGCACAAAACCATTATACCCTTTTTTCCAATTTTTAATGGGATAAGGGTATAAAAATATACAAGTATACAAATATAGTATATATTGCACGTTACCTGTCTTCAACTTGAAAATTTAAAAGCGATCGAATCATAAACAAAGCAGTCATTCAAGAATATTTGTGTGTGCGTATATGCGGTATACACACATACTTCATATGTATGTATGTATGTGTAGATGATCGGGAGCTGGAGTAAGGTGCTACCGGAAACGAGCAGTGCGAACCTGGAATTATTTGTGTGTGCACAACGTACAAACATTCATACATACGTTCAAGAGTATGTCTGGAAGTACGAAAGAGTTATGCATACATGTATATTTGTAATACATAAGGATATGGTCTTGTCTTTTTCGTAAAATTGATGCATGCAATTCTGCATGAACATAATTAATTACAGTTCCTGAAAAACATATTGCCTTCGTGCATAGGGAGGCATCAATTATAAATACACATGTCTTAACAAACCGTTTTAGTATACCATCCAATTATAAAATGGTAAACAGGATCTAAAACAGTGGCAATTTATTTGACAAATAAAAAAATAAGGACACTTATTTTATTGTTTTGACAACCGTAAATATAATTGGCAACATTCATATTTAAAATATATTCTTAAATCTAAATCAAATTAAATATACATTAGCAAAATAATATACAAAGAAAGTTTTTTTGAGTTCAAACTCTCAATCAAAATTAATTATATGTTAAAGCTTTTAACAAGCAAAAGTGATCTAGTTTAGAGTGGCCGACTAGACACATACCCTGCACCTAGCCTTGAACGGTCCCAAACAGAGTTCGATATTCGTTAACAAACAAAAGCCAATAAGAGTATATATAATTAATTTTAGATGAATATTGAGAATCACACTAACTTTTAATAGTGCTCGATTTTTCTATATTTAATTCTCTTTTGTATGTTACAATCTGTAAAAACCTGTTAGTTTTAAAATTTTTCATATTGTTTTAGTCTTTGATCTATATTTAAGCAAATTTGTAAGACCCTAAAATCTGTGTAGCTCCTCCAGGTTTTAAAATCTTTTCATGTTCTTAAAGTAGTTGCAAGAGCCTCTTTGACTTGTTAAACTGGTACATCCAGTTTCACAATCACGCCAAAGGAATTGCAAATTGCATCTGCTTTTAGCATATGCACATGCACAAGTAGGTGGTTTAAGAAAAAAGATATATGTATATTTTATATGCATGTAATAAATTGCAAAGCAAATGTCTTAACCTTCCTGGTTATAGACATATTAAATGTTATAATAAGAGTATGTAATCAAATTTATAATTTTTCTTTTTTATTTGAATTTCTCTACTTAGTTGAGATATCGCCATGGCTTGTATCATGAAGTTTCATTTAATAATGGATCGCGTGTAATCCATTGTAATTGGATTAGATTTTTAAAAACTACCGGTTCTTTTGACGCGAATGTAAATCTTATTTGTACAATGGTTAAGGGGGATCCGTTGTATGAAGTCATCAAGCCAATTAAGAGTTATCAAGAGCTAGTTGCCTACTATTTGCCCGAGCGCCCCGAAGAAAGTATATTTACGAACCTGCGATCAACACTGTATAGACAGGCAATGGATTCGATTCTTCAAGGTATTTCCCTTAAATGCAAGTTGATTGTTAATTGTCGACTCATATAAGCATTTTCTTATTATTATTTTTAGATACTCCCCTAGATTTGTCTTTAGCGTTAATGTATAAAATACCCAACTTACCGCTTTCGCCGCCCACAAGCGAGGACGAACAAAAGTCAATTTTGAGTGACTCCTCCGGTTCCTTATTGTCACTTAATGATAGCACAAACGACAACTCAACTACATCATCAGCATCCATGGATGAAATCAAGAAGACTGTCTTCGAGGATATAACAGCTACTCCCCATAAGAGTACCATTAACATTAAAAATTATCAATATGAAACAACAAAAAAGCGCATCGGAAGAAATGAAAGATCGTTGCTACCCTGTGAAGTCTGCAGAAAAGCTTTTGACCGCCCGAGTCTCCTCAAAAGGCACATGAGAACGCATACGGGTGAAAAACCACATATTTGTATGGTTTGTGGTAAAGGTTTTAGCACATCAAGCTCATTGAATACTCATAGGTAAGTACTTTTTATACCCTGATCCCATTAAAAATGGGAAAAAGGGTATAATGAATTTGTGCAAAAGTATGTAACAGGCAGAAGGAAGCATCTCCGACCTTATAAAGTATATATATTCTTGATCAGCATCAACAGTCGAGTCGATATAGCCATGTCCGTCTGTATGTATGAACGCGTCGATCTCAGAGACTATAAGGCTAGAGACTCCAGATTTGGAACTTAAGCTCGCCTAATCCCTAGGCAGTACATGTTTGTTTTCGATTTTCGATAACTCATCCCGTTTCCGATATACACAAGTGATCGATAACAACAAAATCTTGAATTTGAAAAGATGGCATTTGAATTATTAATCAAAATAATAACAATCTGTGAAATTTTTATTAAAATCGGTTAAGAAACACCGGAGAAATGGAACCTTGAACTTGAGTATGCAGTATGCAGTATGGTCGTACACACACGCACACATGCTTGCAAGCACTGACTGTACGCGTAAAGTATAGGGATCAGGGTATCGTCTAGTCGGGATTTCTCGACTAGAGCCTTCTTACTTGTTTTAATATGTTATTCTTCTAGAACCGACCTAATCCAAATCTTCTTTTAGGCGAATTCATTCTGGGGAAAAGCCGCACGAATGTCAAGTTTGTGGAAAAAGGTTTACGGCCAGCAGTAATCTTTATTACCACAGAATGACGCATATAAAGGTAAAAAAATATTATAATTTAATTGCTTCTTTACATATTAATTAAATGAATTGGATTGAATAAATAATTTAAATGAATTGGTCACATTTAAATCTGATCATTCTTCATCTTGTGTTTTAAAGGAAAAACCACATAAGTGTAATTTATGCGCTAAATCGTTTCCAACTCCTGGCGATCTAAAATCACACAAGTACGTTCACAGTGGATCGTGGCCTTTTAAGTGCTCAATTTGCTTCCGTGGTTTCTCAAAGCAAACAAATCTAAAGAATCATCTGTTTCTGCACAGTGGTAAGTTTCGTTTATAGTGTATTTAAATTCTTTGATAGTATTTCTACGCTGTTTTTTACATTTTCAGGAGACAAGCCACACGGATGTGAGCTATGCAAAAAGAGATTTGCATTGGCATGCAACCTGCGAGCACATATGAAAACGCATGAGGGTAAGTTATATATATATTTTTTTTTTCAATAATTTTTTATTCATTTCTTGTTTATTATAGGTGATCCCCAGGATGAATGTGTGCGATGTGGCAAAG
This sequence comes from Scaptomyza cyrtandrae, assembly GCA_035044605.1. Lineage (NCBI taxonomy): Eukaryota > Metazoa > Arthropoda > Insecta > Diptera > Drosophilidae > Scaptomyza > Scaptomyza cyrtandrae. The sequence goes on from JAWNNS010000637.1 coordinate 1,600,162, forward strand.
TGTTTGTTAGAACAAACAACGTTTCACAGCGAAGACAAATTTGCACAAAATGCATTGACTGTAGCGACTCAACTGATGATGGGGAAAAGTCTGGCTTCCAATCGGAACGAAGTATGTTTACCGAAGAGGAATACGAATCTTCAAATGGTGGCACAGAATACAGTGACAAATGAGATAAATTCTGTTAAGACCAGTTTGTCGAACGTGTCTGATCAATTTTAATAATTTATTCACACCTAGCATCAGTAATTTTAGAATATGACCAAAAATTTTAAATTTTTACAAACAATTTTAATGGATTTGTGTGATTTAAAATAGCAAACAACGCTTACAAACACAATACAAGAAATTGAATTTAATTTATTAATATTCATTATAATTATATGTATAAGATTAATATTTAATCCGAAATCAGATGAAATTAAAAACATCAGTACCGTCCAGTGATTATATTTTAGCTGGTCTTATTTTAGTTGTAAATCTCGAACCTTGTCTTAATGTGATGTTTAATGAGCAATTAATTAAGCGAAATCCTTATGAAAACAATTTATGATTGTCTACAAAAATATTCAAACAAGCGTCTAAGTAAAAAATTTGGGAAGTCAAATGACAAGGTTTCACTTTGTATAATGGTACAATAGGTATAATGGTAACAAGAGAAGATCATTATGTTGTTTCGGTAAAAGTTGATTCGCGTTTTAGGCGTAGGACATACAATCATTTTTTCTTGCAGGAAGCTTACATTTTTGATGAGTAAATATCGATATTCGATAGTCATCGGTGGGTTGATAAGTAGTATTCCTCACCCTTTAAAGCTAAATCAGACAGTTATTAAATATCATGGCGTTTTATGCAAAGGTAAAATCAATAAAACTTACTGATTGAAGGGAAAAGTTTCAATGATTTTATTATGATCCAACTTTTACGTTTCTCACAAGGGTGGTAGGTTATGTGTACCAACGCATGTTCCGTTTTGGCGCTATCTTGACATAAATGTCAATTTCTACTCAAAAATACACCTTTTCAGAAGGACAAAAGCTGACTGACACAAACCGATTTGTATGCATAGCAGTTACCATATGTACATGTGTGTCAGCCATATTGGCTTAACACTCGCCATTTGCAGGGAATTAATAAATAAAATAAAAAAAAACTAAACGCCAGTGAATACAATTTGAGATTGTGCAAAAAAATGGAATAACTAAGCTCATAAAGGTTACTTATAGTTAACAAAGATATATAAGTGTAATCGGTATATGCTGCAGTAAATATTTATGTGATTTACAAACAATGTGCAGAAAACTGTAAATATGTTTTGCTTCAATGAGCTGAAAGTATTGGTGTACTTAAGTGCTTGCACCAAACTCTAAAAAACGAATAACTGCTTGAAGCACACAATTATTTATTAGGTTTACGTATAAATAAATATGTATGCGTGCATATATATACATATATTTTTTTATGTACATAAGATGTCCTATGTTTGTTCGAAAAAGCTCTGTTTAGGGTACTCCAAGTGAAAAGTGAAATAAAACTTATGGTTGCAACTAATTAACGCATTTTCAATGTCTTTTTCCAGGGGATCATTTTCTTTCGAACCGAATTGAAGCGGTATATATTTACATGTGTATTTCAAATGCCTGTAGTTTGAAAAATCCCAAATATTGTCTTGCACATAATAATGGGGGACCGTGACATCCCAAGTGTACCCGTCACAACACTAGCTGGCTTAACCAGTACGTCGGACTGTAAGTATATTGTATATGTAGGCATATATTTAAGTGTGTGCGTTGATAACCTTTCGAATAATTAACAATTTTGCATGTATTTGTTTTTAGTGCTCAGCGAGTTGCCCGTTTCAGATTGCCTTCACAGCGCCGCATCCTTAAATAAGTCGCTGCTGTTTCATTCGCTGGTTGCTAACGAATCCAACAATCTTCTATCTGTTCGCGATGAGAATTTAGTAAGGCAGTTGGTTAATGCAATTGAGCAGACGAACTCTGACAATATGTAAGTTTGCAAAAAAGGCCTGTATAAAAGAGCATAATAAATGTGCTATTGAATTTCAGAGAACTTAAGCCGCAATATGCCATTCAGCAACATGGCGCCAATATTAGTACATATCCTGAATTACTACAGGGTATTTACAACTATCGCCCAACCGTGTTTAATACACCACGTAGAACTGGTAAGTTTTTATAAATATATAAAGCAGGACTACATACTAATAACAAACGACATATTTTTTTTTAGTTATAAACGATCGCACTTCCCAACATAATTTCACGGAGTATTCAAGCGAACCTCCATTGCCTTCACAACAAGTTGGTCATGTTAATGATATATCTCAAACTCAATACAACTTAAATGTTGAGCATCCACCGCAGCAAAACCATCCGCATACAAAAGATTATATAGACCAATCAGTCAGGTAAGTGTTAAAAATAGAGACAGCAGTTTGATGTATATTTTTAACAATATACGTTGTTAATAAATATTCCACTTTATTACGCTATTTTAAACGTTTTCAACTTAAAGAATGGATGTAACGAGCTTGTTCCCTAATCAGCGTGAGACTAAGCCAATCCTTCAGGACGGATCCATCGAAAATATTATTCAGGGACAACAAAACGTTCAAGGAATGGTAGTAATACAGCCATCGTTAGGACTACCGGAGTCATCTGTAATTCAAACGGTTAATCAGCACGGAAATCAATCCCAAACGTATTTTCAGTACCAACATAAAGATCCTGTCGATACAACAAATCAACTCGATAAGAGCACAAACCCATCATCTATCAGAAGTCAAGAGTTTATTAAAATGGCAGAACAGACAGATCTATCATCACAACAAATTGCATTTCAAAGCCAAGCAGCAACAACAACTACATCGACCGTTCAGGGCGATTTTCAAAATGTATTAAATTTACAAAAACACATAGCTGAAGTTGCGGCAATACAGCTTCAGGAATTTCAGAAACCACTGCATCAACAACAATATGCCAAATCTCAATTTCCAGCCCAGCAGCAACATTTTACCGCATCGACCTCATTATTGACCAGCAACAATAGTAACGCATTTGGGCACGATTTTAATTCAACGATCAATGCGACATCGACTGCCACATCTACGTCAACATCTTCAAGCGGCAAGTCGCAGGTTCGGGTATGTATAAATCGTCTTAACGTCGAGGATGCTCGCCTTATGCAACAGAGTATTAAAAAGTTTGTACAAAAGTCACCAGAATTGGCAAGAAGTATTGGGTTACTACACGTTACAAGTAACAGAATCAATGAAAGTGAATATCTGTCGTTAGCGGGTGAATATAATTCCATCGAAGGAGTACCTGGTGTTCCAATTACGGATTCGACAACCAACGCGACCAGTGCACAGTCTTCAACTTCCACAGATATATTTACGGTTATAAAAGCTGATGAAAAACGTTCCGGTACAAAAAGAAAAATGGCAATTTCACTTGGTGATATTCCTCCAGAGCAAATATGTGAGTATTCGCTTGATTGTTTCCTGTAGTTGAGAGAGCTAAGAACTTTTATATTTCTACTACATATTTCAGTCTCAAAGCCCAAATTACGTCGGGTCGAACGCATAATGGCCTTACCAACAACAAAATGTACTAAGGAAGAAGTTACCCGCTCGCAAACATATCAACAGTTTATGAGGAATATGGAACAAATAATTGAGTTGCTGGACGACACTGAATCCCCGAATTTCGATTCAGGTAAATAGAAACGAAACAATTCGTTCATTCGTAATGTTTATTTATTTAATAAAAAACTTTGCAGAAGATGTTGATGATAATATAGAATGCATTTCGCCGAAACTTCTTAACACAATGAGTAATGACGTCGCCAAGTTAAAAGCAAAGAACGCACTGGATTCAATACCGAAGAACAAACTAACCCTCCTTATAAACTATGCTATGCGGAATGTTTACTTGGCCAGAAATTATTCTGCGGGACCGGTATGTTATTTGAAGTTAATATTTAAATTAACGCCTTCAATGTTTATAATAAATTGCAGGAAGACGAAGATGAAATTGTTGATGATGAAGTAATAGATAAAATATTAAACGCAATGGATGCGTGTTTACTTATATGCAACATTTACTCGACTGTGAGCGACTTAAAGTTTTTGCAAGAGGATAACATTTCGCACATTATAAAATTTGCTCAATTTCAATTGCGAGAAACAATATTTCCGTTGCACGATCCCGTGTATACGGTCAAAAGTGTGAAAAAATCGACTCAACGCAAAAAGACGAAGTCCCATCAAAATCACCATCGAAGCTTACAGATTTTCTACTCAAAAGTTGTTGAGCTATTGAAGGTTTTTGTGGCGCTCTTTGATAAATGTATATTTGTCGATACCATAGTATTACCATTGTCAACACTTGCTATTGAGCCATTCTTCGTAGACAATATTGAAACATTGCAATTTGTTTGCTTGGAGTTAGTAACAACGGTATGTGATCTATTTTAGAACTTTTTTCCTATTTAATTAACGTTTCTTCTGTTTTCATCGGTAGATTTTTCGAAAGGAAAGATATGATAAAATACGAAACAGTATTTTGGGCGACATACTATCTTCAATTGATCGTTTGCCTTCATCAAAAAAGAATCTTCGGCCATATAAGCTTACAAACAATGGTGGAAACATTCAAATGGTTACTGCACTCGTGTTGCAATTGATTCAATGCGCTGCAATTCTAACAGACTCTTTAAGTGATAAAATAAGTACAAAATCTATTCATGATTTTGATGATGATCTACCGAGTGGTGCTTCCCAAATAGTTAAGCCAAATCAGGACCTCCTTGTGCTAAAAAAGTACGATGTCGCTGTTAGTATTGGTGGTAACTTTTTAACGACATTTTTAAACAAATGCAAGTCGCGCAGCAACGAAACAGACTTCCGTCCACTCTTTGAGAATTTCATTCATGATCTGTTGGCTACTGTCAATAAGCCTGAATGGCCAGCATCAGAACTGTTGCTCTCATTGCTGGGAACAATGCTAGTTCGTTATGTGTCAGATAAGTCTATAGAACAGAGCATTCGGCTTGTATCCTTGGATTATCTGGGCATTGTAGCGGCTCGTTTGCGTAAGGATACCGTCGAGTCCCGATGCAAAGTGAATATTATTGATTCTATGATTAAATCAATAAAAGCTGAACAGGAAAAGGAGGGCGATTTACCAATAACAAATGTAAGAATTAAATTAAATTGTCACATTGTTACCTTTATTAATCATGTGTTTATATTAAAGACAAAAATCGAGCTGCATCCAGAAGAGCAACGCACCGAATTTCTCCAAAAGATTCTACTTGATTTTCTTTCCGTTAACGCACAAGAGGAGAACTTGATCTGGGACTATGCTCGACATTTTTATTTGGCTCAATGGTACCGAGATGTTATCTATCAACGACGTCGAATAAAGGAGGGCGAAAAAGGATTTGCCTCGAAAAAACCTAAGTCTCATTTAAAACATCGATCTGGTAGGTGTTCCATTATTGATAAAATACTACAATATAATTTGTAAGTAAAAAAAAAATATAATAATGGCAATATATTTTATTATTTTATGGACTTTATTTATTTTCCACAAATTTATCCCTGCGCTTAAAAAAAAAACATAAATATGAGAAATCAATAATTAAGTACATTTACAACTAATAAAAATATATTTATTTGCTTAACAATTTAAGGAGACTATTCCGACACATCAGACTCTGGTTCCTGTGATGAAAATGATCCTGAGGATTCTAACAAAAATGGTAATCGTTCTGTAGACGTTGTTGATTATGAACTCAATCTGGAAATTTTTAACGTTCTGGAAGAACGAAAGCAATACTTGATCAGCAAAATAAAACCATATTCGGGCATCGGTGAACACAGTCATAGTACATCACATAAGACTTATATAGATTATAATAATGCACAATTAATAGCACAATATTTAGCTACAAAACGGCCATTTAGTCAATCGTTTGATGGGTGTCTTAAAAAAATAATTTTAGTCGTTAAGTAAGTATACATTACATTACATTACATACATTATTAGAGCAATTTTACCTTCTAACGTTATTCCACTTTAGTGAACCCTCAATTGCTGTGAGGACGCGTGCAATGAAATGTCTAGCAAATATTGTTGAGGTAGATCCACTTGTTTTGAAGCGAAAGGACATGCAAATGGGTGTAAATCAAAAATTCCTAGATACAGCAATATCTGTACGCGAAGCTGCAGTTGATTTAGTTGGAAAGTTTGTTCTTAGTAACCAAGAACTAATTGATCAATACTACGATATGCTTTCTACTCGAATATTAGTAAGCTCAATTATGACACTTTAATTAAATCAATACTACAACATAAGATATTTTCTTTGCAGGACACTGGTGTTTCAGTACGGAAGCGCGTTATAAAAATTCTGCGCGATATTTGCATTGAATATCCTGACTTTGAAAAGATTCCCGAAATCTGTGTAAAGATGATTCGTCGCGTTAACGATGAAGAGGGAATTCAAAAGCTTGTCACGGAAGTCTTTATGAAAATGTGGTTTACGCCGTGTATTAAAAATGACAAGGTATTTTTGCTAATTTGAATAACTTAAATCAATTAAGTTGACTCTTTTGGCTGTTTTTTGTTTAAATTCAGCACGGAATACAACGTAAAATTAATCAAATTATTGATGTCGTAAACACGGCTCACGATACGGGTACAACATGGTTGGAGGGTCTTTTAATGAGCGTACGTATTTTTTTAAAGTGCTAAAAATCTGAACGTGTAATTAACTTAATGTTTATTTAGATTTTTAAACCAAAAGAGAATATGCTAAAGCTTGACGGAAGTGCTCAGGAACCAGTTAAAAAGAATACCGAACCACCACAAGAAATTGTATTGGCCTGCCAACAATTAGGCGATGGTCTTGTGGATCGACTTATCGAATTGGAGGACACAGACAATGCCCGTATGCTTGGGTGCATAACAACACTTCACCTGCTAGCTAAAGTACGACCTCAACTCTTGATTCGGCACGCGATGACAATCGAGCCATATTTAAACATTAAATGTCATTCAGCGTCAGCAGCGAAATTTATTTGTGCTGTGGCCGATATTCTTGAAAAGGTTGTGCCTCTTGTCAACAACGCTAGTGAATCGTTTTTGGCATCTTTAGAGGAACATTTAATGCTGCTAGTGGTATCACGCAATCAAGCTGAAGTCACAAGTTGCGTTTCATGTTTGGGAGCACTTGTAAACAAGATTACGAAGAACTATAAACTTATTCGTGACTGTTTCCAAAAGTACGTTTCATTAAATTTAAGTCTAAAATTCTTTACAAACTATTTCTTTTACTCTTATAGGTTTTACCGTGTTCTGGATCTATGTAGAGTTCAAGTTGTCCAAAATGGATTTAATATAGACAATATTTACACACCAAGCTTTAGGAGAAGTCTATTCACAATCGGTATTCTGATGCGGTATTTTGATTTCAAATCTCCCATCGCTTTAGGTAATTAAATTTCATATTCTGTTAAATATATTGAAGAAAAACCTTATATTTTAGGTGAATCAAATAACGGACTTCCAGCTTCAATTTGCGACAACGTGTTTGATTGTCTGATGTTCTTTTGTGGTTGCTCCAATCATGAAATTCGTAAACAAGCACTCGTATCACTTGGCTCATTTTGTGTCATGAATGACGACTATCTGACTCGCACAGAGCTAAAGCAATTTTACTGTGATTTATTGAGCTCATCATCAAACGATGGTGGGATAAAAATAATCTGTATGCGCAATATCTGGATTTATTTGACTGAATCGGAAATGTTTATGCACAACAAAGAGAAAGAGTGTAAGTTAAGGAGAAACTAAAATATGTCAGGCTTAACTAATAATAAATGTATTTTATTAAAGGGGAAAAACAATCAAAACACGAAGATTTAAAGGAAATGAATGATGTCTCCTCTGGCATGGCAAGTCGCATAATTCAGCTGTATTTGGAAGAAATTCTTGACTGCTTTCTAAATCGTGACGACTCAGTGCGCCTGTGGGCAGTGAAAGTCGTGCAAATCGTGCTGCGTCAAGGATTAGTGCATCCAGTCAGAATGGTGCCCTATTTGATATGTCTGAGTACCGATTGTAAGGTTGAGGTAAGTAAAAAGAGTATTAAAACTGTAAACATATATTTTTTATTAAAACAACCTTACTCTATTAACAGTCAGCGCATCGAGCCGATGCTTTGCTGAAAGATATTGATAAGACATATTCGGGCTTTGTAAATATGAAAGTTCAATTTGGCCTTCAACTTTGTTTCAAGCTACAGGAAATATTACAAGTAAATAGCAAGGCGAAAATTGAAATAATTCGAGGCTATGCGTAAGTAACAGCGAAAAGCATCATCGATATATAACATTATAAATATAATCTTTTACAGTAAACGTGGTCCAGATCAAGTAACAACAGCATTAAATGACTTTCTGTATTCACTACTCCGAACAACAAAACCACAAAGACGCGCATTGGTTCAAACGGTAACGAAACAGTTCGATGATCAAAAAACGTCATTGCAGCAAATGTTATACATTGCCGACAATCTCGCATACTTTCCATATGCTGTTCAGGACGAGCCTTTATATCTGATACATCAAATTGATTTGCTTATCTCAATGGCTGGCACACATCTATTAACCACATTTAAAGAGCATCTAAGACCAAGTGATAAAGGAGGTGATGTTCTTGAGGACGACGATGATGAGGAGGATCCACATGTTCTTTTTAATCGGTTACCGGAAGACATGACCGAAATTAAAAAATGTATTACTTCCGCACAAGCGTGCATGTTACTTCTAGTACTAAAAGAGCACTTAAAGGAAATGTATGGACTAACCGATGGTAAAATTTCACGTTATTCGCCTTCCGAGCAAAAAATATACGAAAAGGCAATAACACGCAGAAGCGTCGCAGACTTCAATCCAAGATCAACCATTGACGTAATTAAAAAACAGCATACACAAAATTATACAAGCACAGAATCTGAATGTTTATCCAGCGCACTCAGTAATGAGGAAAAAATGGATCTGATCACAAAATACTTGGATGTAAGTAACTTGAAATATCAAAGTTTATTGATTCTATATTCTTATCTTTTTAATCATAGTTTAAGCAGCTAATGCTTAAATTGGATCCGGAAGACGCAGATTCTGATGCGGATGAATCTCGAGATAAGTCAAAATTGAATAGCTCTGGCTTCTTGGATGATTCTATACCATTAAATGCTACCAGGCCAACTCTTATACAAAATGAAAAAACAAATTTAGTGACTACACCAAACGTTACTAACAGCAATATTCAAGCATCGACAGCAGTAAGTCCATTTTGCTCTATGTTTACGGTTATAAATTCTTATTGAATATTTGTGATGTAGGAAACACCAGGTACCGATTCGACACCGACTACTCGCCCTGTGAAATCAGCCCTTTCCCCAGCAAAATTTCCTGCGCGTAAGCAAAGCCAACAACGTAGTAAAAAAAAGCGGCGAAAAATCGTGTCGTCAGATGAGGATGATGAATACAGTGGCGATGACTATGCGTGAGATAAACTGTTTTAGTCTTATTGGTAAAACCATAATTTAAAAAAGGAACAGAAGAAAATATACATAAAAAATATTACTGAAGCTTAGGTTTAAAAAGAATATACCAATCTTAAGTAGAGTATATAATATGTGTATTTATGTATAATTTATTATCTAACCTAGTACTGTACAATAGCAATAAAAACTAATTTAAAATTTAAAGTAAGCTAAATATTATCTTAATCAGTTATTTTGGAGAAAAAAAGGATAAATAAATACAGTACGTTTATATTTTTTAAATATCGTTTCGTAACTTTTTATAAATGATTATGGAATTAAATAGATTTAGCGATCTTGTAGGTTAGACTGAGCACAAGGATTGGTCACACCCAAGAGTTATACCTTCTATTGCATAACTACATTAAGTCGTGTTTCAACCTTGAACAAAGTTGACTATTGTAAAAAGGTGTAAAAAAAAATTTCATAGGTTGATGTATGTATGTGTAAGGAAATAAGCATTGTATCAGGTGTTTGTCGTAAATAGTTATGTAGTTGACGGACTATTGTCAAGCTAATTAATATAGTTATTACCCTAATATAACACATATGTCTTAAGAATTTAAGATTCTTGAAACAATAAATTTGATTTTTCATTCCTATGACTATGTAAAAAATAAACGATTCAAGGCTATGTAAAGGAATTTATTTTACTCATGTTTACTAAAAAGTACACACAAAAGCACATACATTCAACAATCAAACGCCGCTAACGTTATGTAAATGGCGAAGCTTTAAGGGGTCCCCCAAGTTGGATCAAATTCAGCCATATCGAATAATGTATATTATTATAAATCATAGTTAAAAAAGTTCAAGCTGTATATTATTTTAAGACACACACGTATGTACATAGTTCTATATCCTTAAATATTTTCATGAAGCAGATATAATGAATATTTATTTATATATGTATGTAGCTAAATTAATGTTGAATAAAAATCTTAAAGTAAGACATCCAAATGGACAAGAAAACAGAAAAGAAAAAATGAAAACCTGTGAAATTTTTATTAAAATCAGTTGAGAAACACCGGAGATATGGCAGATTGAGGTTAAGTCATCAAGCATTGGTGCGGTAGTGCGCGCATGCCCACGTGTAAGGTATATGGTTTAGGGTATCTCCTAGTCGAGCTTACTCGATTAGAGCGTTCTTGTTTTTTTTTTGAACTATCAACACATTACTTAAAAGGAGTAAATATCAAAACATGGTTTTTGGCAGGCACATTGTGATGAAGTGTTAAGCAGTGATAGGAGCAAACATCGTCATGTGAAAATCACTGGGCAGAAATAATCGAGTAGGAAATGCTCACTGACCCCGGATAAGCAGATTTTAGTTGCTTTTGAACAGGCAGCTTTAAGAGAAATCAAAACATGGAGTAAACTAACAAAACTCTCCTCTCTCTATGACAAAGCTCTCTTATTAACAAATCATCCCTCATCTCTGTGCACGTCAGCAACAATGTTCGTGTTTGTAACTAACGGTTTCTCTTAAATGTATGTAGGTAAGTGTGTTTCTTGTATGTAGGCAAAGAAATGAATACACACATAGTATTTTTATTGCAGCAGTATTTATTTTGAGAAACGAAATGCGATTGCGTGAGTTACGAAGAGTATACTTGTTGTTAACTCTAATTTAGTCTCCGTATGGCGCTTCGGTAAAGAGGTCCTTTGAGTGAAGCAGTTCACGTCGCGGCTTAAAATTAGTATACATACATATGCATATGAATTTCAATTTGTGAATTTTGCTTCCTACAAATTAATGTAGTACACATGTGTACATAACAAAAATATGTAAGAATAATTGATTTGTTAATATGTACATGTGCACAAAACGGTGGAAAAATCGAAGGCTCTTCGCTGAAAAGACGATATTTATCTCAAACGCGAAAAAAATATATGTGTGTGAGTGCGTACATGCGTAGAGAATATTTTTTAAAATATGCATGCAAATTTTCATAGAAAATTTCATGCTTAAAATTTCATTTACATAAATACATACTATTGGATGTACCTACATATTTTTCATTGTGCTATGAGCATTTGAGTATGTAAGAAAGTAGAAAAATACATACAAGTAGATAAATACATACAAGTAGATGAAAGATTGCGACTTGATTTATGTTGCACCCATGTGATTTAAAAGCATTTATATATCTTAAACTCATACTTACAAACGTTCAAACAACATTTGTATGTACATACGTAAGTGGGGAAATAATGTACAGATCTTGTTTCGAAACACACGAAAAGGATGAAAAGATAAAAATGTGTTACACAAACATACATACATATACAGCAAAACTCCAACGTTCTGAACATGCTTACACTTGTACACTCATGTTTCATATAAAAAAACATTAAAAACCTATTAATCTGTAACAGATAAAAGTATAAAAAAGGAAAAATCGTATTTTAAGTGTACTAAAATGCAAAACCAACAATTTTTTGTATAAATTTATAGTGCATGTATGTATATATATTTGCTAAGGTACATATTAACTTCCTACAATTAATGTAACAAAAAAGTGAATATTCATTATGTTTTAGGGATATGAACATGTTACAAAGCCAGTGAAAATGGTTAATGTTAAAAAAGTCAACACATAAATAATCGTATTTGTAAGGAAATTAAATGAGAAAATAATGGAACCGGAAAAATGGCACATGCGAATGTATTTATTTTTACTATTGATCACTTCGTCATATTCAAGTAAGTACTAAAACTAAATGCTTCCTTAACATCATTTATTACTTGGTAAAAAAGAATCTCACGTACTGATGAAATTATATATTAAGTATTTTTTTTTGTAACCGGAAAATGTGTACTTAAGGTAACAAAAAGCTTTCCTATGACTTAATAAAGCGTCCATTAAAAACAGACGTGGATGAAAACCTTCTCCATTCCATCGCTATTCATTCCAGCAAAGTAAAAGAAATACTCTACATATTCAAACTAAAGATAAATCACGATTTCCTAAGAAAATTAGTATTTTTAACTTAAAGATTCGATAGCTCAAGTTAATATTTAATAATCTTTATTTTCGTGTAAATTTAAGATGTAGGAAAGATGACTTCATCTCAAAACCACTTCGGAAATTCCGTACAAAGTCAATTCAACACGAAAAATAACACTCGTGTCATCGCTCAGAAGGGAGGTCTTGCCATTTTGCCATGTGTCGTTAAAGTCAACTCCCCGGCAACGGTAAGCAATTTTTATTCAAAAACCAATTCGTTAACCTACAAAAAAGCTTTTTAAAAAACTGTCTTTGTAAGAGTTTAAGCCGCATATTCGACAACAGCAGATGTATTCACTTATTTTATTGCTATAACTTGGACAAAAATAAATGCCTTTTGTGTTTCTTTTAGGTTTCTTGGATACGAAGAAAAGATTTTCAGTTACTTACAGTGGGACTGTCGACGCATAGCAGCGACAAAAGGTTTTTAGTTGAGCACACACGTCACATGGGCCATTGGTCCCTAAGAATTAAAGCTGTGAGGGAAGAGGATCGAGGATTTTATGAATGTCAATTATCAATTTATCCAACTCAATCAATTTTCATAGAACTAAAAATAGTTGGTAAGACCACACATAACTTAATTTGCAATTAATTTGTATGTAACAATTACAAGTTATTTTTGCATTATTTTGCGCTTTCATTCGTAGAAGCGGTAGCTGAAATATCAAATGCATCCGATATTCTTATTGATGAAACTTCCACACTTCAATTACAATGCAAACTTAAAGGTGCCACAGAAAATCCTTCCTTTGTATTTTGGTAACTTTTTGATAAGAGTAAATTATTATTGTATCATGTATTGTATGTTAATTTTATTTTGTTCTTAGGTATCACGAAAACAAAATGGTTAACTATGATGCTCAAGGCGGCTTTGTGGTCACTTCGATTGTAGAGAATGCACTTCCTAGTCTAGAACACGGATCTAATCTTCTTCAATCAAAGGTTGACAAGAATAAAACATTACGTAGCACAATGGAATCGAATGTGGGCATTAGTTCAAGTAGTCCAGTGGGACCATCTTTTCATACAACGCCAATGACACCATTTTCAACATTACAATTGCAACAACAACAACACAAATCGCCATATCTTCCAAATTCATCGATGAGTGTACTTACAATAAAAACGGTAACATTTCACCATGCTGGCAACTATACATGTGCACCATCGAATGCACGGCCAGCAAGTATAACGGTGCATGTGCTTAGAGGTGAGTACTTACACACACATTAAAAACGTTGAAGATAGTTGACTTAATTAGTTTTGTATACAGGTGAGAAACCAGCCGCCATGCAGCATGCAAACCGAAGCATTATTGATGGCGAAAATACTAGTTCGAATACCACATTTGGCTTTAGCAATATTAAAGGATTCAATGGTACAAACAGTCTACTGATCACAGTACCATCACTATTACTAACCGTTTTATCCCTGTTAGCAAATCTGCCTTCCGCGTCCCAGTTGCACAAACAGACTCCAATGATATTCTTCGTACTAATATTATGTAATTTTAATAGCTGAAATTTTTCATAAATAGCGTAGTTTCAATTCAATTGACAATTGCCAATTGTATTTTTAGGAATTGTATATATATACATACATAGATACTCATGCATAACGTACTTAAGAATTACATTAGTATCACGATATTATAATATTAAGGAATACAGAATTGTAAAAAGGACTTGACTATGTTATAAATGAATGAGCCGCTTTTGTTGGCACTTTAAAACTGATATACCAATTTTGACTTATTGTTAAGTACGATTCCAACGGTAGCTATATGATCGTTATGCCTCGATCAAAATCTATAAACACATTTTTACTCCAAAAAAAAACCGTCTATCGGAGTTCACTTAAGGTCTCATTATAACGACTGTGATATAATTTATGGTTGGAAAAGTGTTATGCGAAAATTTCAACGAAGGTCAGTTAAATTTTAAAGGGACATTGAGAAAAGGGCTCCAAGTTTGCTATTAAAATTAATTTGTTCCGATTGTTCTCATATAAAAATTAAATAAATATATATATATATGCGGTATAACACTTCGATATAATGTTTTTTCAATTTGAGTTTGTATGACTCTCTTAAACAACTTTAGCCCTAATAATCGATGATGATAACCATTGAGAGAGCTTTGTAATTTCAAAACATTTAAAGATCTGAGAATAGTTTGAATGTGCATAAAATTAATTTGAGTCTCTCTTAAGAAAAGTCAAGCTTTTCATGGTGGCAGAGCTTTTGGTAAAAGATGGTAATGCATTGTAAATGAGCTAACAGTATGGGTCGACAAAAATGAGCAAGCAAGATGCTAAGTATCATGGTTACGCTTATTCCCATAATATTTAAAAACGGAAAAATTCGAAAACTAAACTTTATCTGAAGCAAAAGTGCGCCAAAAATGTTTATCTCGTATCTAAAAGTATAATAACATAAGTTTTAATATGGCGAATACTTTTAAATTGAGTGACATCATATAGCTGCCAGTGTTTGGATATTACAAAAAAAAAATATAAATAATTATTAGTAATTACATACATCAAAGTTTGCAACTGTAGGATGGAATTTTAATGAAAATTTGAAAACTAAGTATAAAAAAATATATTTTACTAGGTTGAGGTGGAATTCAATCACCCAACAAATTAAAAGACAACTTAATCTTTAATCTTGCTAAGAAAACTAAAACATTTTCCTGTTTTATGAATATTGGGATACAAACTAAGTACAATAAGTACTTTATTGTTATCTATAAAATATGCATTAAATTTTTGTAAATAAATGTGTTGTTAAGAATATATGTCAATAAAGTGAAATAAAATGGTAATAATGATTGAGGAATGCTTTTCAAGCTTCGATTCAGACTGTTTTCAATTAGTTTTAGATTTGTAAATAAATGATATATAGTACTTCCTTATTACGTATGTATGCATTTACTACTTGTGATTATGTTAATGTTTATTGGGAAATCAACAAACGGGATTCTTAATAAACTTTTACTTTTAAACTAATTATAAGCTGTTATCTAACGTTGAATAAATTAAAGCAATAATGTACGTGCTAAAGAATATCAGTGAATCAAATTCAGTCAATTATTGTGTATATTTACTCAATTTCAGAATATATCTATAAATATTTTGATTAGTTTTCTGTAGAGTATTTCCTGTGTTCCCTGTTTATGGTGGATCTGTTTAGACCTGAAATCTGAAAGTCTTTCCAATGATGACAATAAAAAGACACAAGCCACTATTAACATCAAAGTGAGATTAGCCCTTTGAAATCTTTTTTTTTAAGTAAACTTACAATGATTACTTTTTTATGTTAAATCAAAATACATACTCGCAATAAGTATGGTATGTCCGGATACGATTTTTATAGACGATTCAAGAATAATTTTTGATAGTTTGTTTTAATTAGATCGAATTTTAAAATATAGCAATACAAATAATGAACTATGATCTAAAATATATGTTATTTAAGTTAAAATATGTATTTATATTAGTCCTTTGATCTTCTTGGTCTTCCAACTTTTCCTTTTCGCTGTGCTAATGTTCCATTAGAATTTGAAGGATTCTTAAGCAACTTATGCCAATCTTGTTCACAAACCAGGCTAGCTCCCAACATTGTGTACCTTAGCAAATAAATCAGGACAAAGTCTTATAACGTTTCTAACAAGCATAATAATTACAAGTAGGGGAATTAGCTTACCTATCACCAGGACGCAAATTCGATCCGCATTTAGCACAACTGAAGCATCTAAGATGAAACACACAATTTATAATTTGTTTTTGTTGATTTTGTAAATCCATATTATTAATTCCAGTAAGAGCTTTAGCAACCATTTCACTTGGGGGTATAGTTTCCCCACATCCTGAACATACTCCAGAGCTACCGAACATGCTGTAAATGGAAAACGAAGATAATACCAAGCAATAAAGAACAGCTTTTTAAATCCTCGTCGCTTATACCTGGAGTAGTCCTTTTTACAGAGTATTAAGCCACGCCTTGTAAAACAACTGGAGCCAACGTCGGCTAACATCGCTCCACAGCAATGACATTTTAGGCAACCGTTATGCCAATATCTGTCTAAAGCATATAAAAGATATCTATCACTTATTTTATCTATGGAAAAAAAAAAAGAAAACAAATTGTTAGTACATTTAAGTAACACAATTATATGTATATGATATAAGTTCTTAATGTTTTGACTCTCTTAGAACAGTTTTAAATACAAATATTTTTTGAATGGACCCTCAAAACATGTTGACAATGTATGTAGCGCATTAAGGGGGACTTTTGCAAAAAGAAAATATAATAAAAGCACGAGAAACCATATGATTAGATAATAACAAAAGAAATAATTACATTTTTAAGGATGTCGCTGCCCGCTTCAAAATAGCCTTAGAAGCTTATGTGTTTTCATCTATCTGGTATCCAGATGGAACCGCTGACATCCCCCTTAATGCGTTAAACAAACCATTGTTAACTTATAGTAGTATCCCGCCTTTTTGTATTTTAAAACACTATTAATGAATGTAAAACCCCTTTCACCCAGGCGATTGTCTCTTAAAACTTACCTCCACAACCTCCACACACTTTAATCAATGTGTTTGGGTGTATTAACTGTTGATTATTGAAGTCATTCGAAGATTCATCCATAAACGACAATTGAGACGATGAAATATTTGAGTTACTTTCTGCAATATCCTTAGTGTGGCTGTTCCTATAACCAATGACTACTGATGGGAAACTTTCCGGACTAGAGGAATCTTGCTGATGTGCCGCCAGTATATCAGTATATGAATGAAACGATGCATTCATTGCAAAAACTTGCGATTAATTATATTTAGAAAGGCATATAGGTGCTGTTTATTGCACGGAGAATTCTGAAATGGGTAAAAAAAAATATAATTATAAATTTACAAACTATAAAAGGAAGAACAATATTTAATATATACACAAGCTTTACGAAAATTGCATTAACATCAGTAAATAGAACTTTCGCCGAAGCTTAGTATCTGTGAATACATTCAAATGAGCTTAAATTGATTTAATTTAATCAATTTTGCATAGTTTTTGTTGCAATTTAAAAGTATCTAGTATCAATGAAAAAATTAAAAAAAATTTTGGATACCACATGATTTCCAATTAAGACCCCTTCTTCGACGAAATTGTAAAATTTTTTCACACTTTGTTAGCAAAAGCCGCCAAACTATATCTTTACCAAACATTTCAACATTCGGGCAAACGTGAATACACATTAGTATGTGTGTGTTTCTGTGCGAGTACATGTTAATGTGTATGTGCATAATGCAAATTCAATTATTAATGATTGCCTGCTTATGCAGAGTTAGGTAGCCACACAAGTTTTATGAGTAAAATTTTGCAGTTCTTTGTTTGTTCACTTTTTAATGTGCATTTTTATACTTGTTGATGAAACATACATACATATCTATATAAACATGTTGTACATATCCACGAACAAATGGAGACTGCATACATATGCACATAAACATGTATGTATGCTAAATGGAACGGCAGTCACACTTTATGTACATCTTTTAATTCGCATGCATGTACATCATTATTGTTCAGTTACATACACATAAGAAATGTGCAAAATACACATGCATACAGATATTAGCACGAGAAACATAAATACCGATGAAGAATATTCTTGCAGGGTAGCATATCGTGTACGGTAATGCTTCGGCAACGATTTAACTTACGTGTCAAAACTACTTCACTCAAAACGACATTCGTGAAATTACTTCGATTTTTAAATAGAATAACAATGGTGTTTTGATAATAAATAGCGTTCCTAATGTTAAATACAAATTTACAGAGATGGAAGTTGGGAATAATCGATAACATTCCAGTCATGCAGATGGGACTTTGATTAATTCCTTCGATTTATATCGCAAATGCAGTCGATTTTTCTGTACTCATCATTTACATTTTGAACCACTTCCACTTTTTATGGTACAAATACAATGGTAAGCAGCAAATAGTTTAAAAAAAAAAATCAGATTTAATACATTGATTGGAAGTCAAGGATAAAATATCTATAGTCAAAAGTGTTATTTAGTGACTAATTATTCTTCTTCTTATTTGACTAGGGCTGACATTAAACGTATAAAACTTATCGAATTTTATTTTCAAGTAATTAAAATAAAGTTGCTATTATGGCATGTGGCATTTGTTGGCACCGGTTGCCAGCTCTAGCACGCAGTTCCTCAGTCGTAAATTTACTAAATAATCAATTAAGTATACATATCGCCCTTAAATAGCACTAAAAATGCAGTACCTAGACTGAAAAGATTTTTAAAAAATTGCACTAGTCAAATCAAACCTACGTACGCTTTTATGTATTATTATTTTATTTGTAATTATAATAGACATTTTTTACTTATTGATTTAGTTGAATATAAATATTTGTAATGAAATAATTTTTAAATACAATTTAAGATCCGCATGACAAGCATGCATCTTTATTTTCGAGAGAACATACCATATCCGCTAGTTTGCGTTCGCGTTCCATATCAGATGCGCTTGTGTTACCGACGTCTACCGAACCATTATGATCAACCGAAATATTATGATGGCTGCTCATTTCCTTGATGGGTGTACTTTTGTCTACGGTAAACTGAATTGCGTTTGCAGCTGGTTTTGTGCGAAGATAATACATTCCTGTTTTAAGTCCGGCTTTCCACGAGTAGAAATGAATGGATGTCAATTTGCCATAATTGGGCTCAGCAACATGAATATTGAATGACTGACTTTGATCAATAAACGCTCCTCTATCTGCAGCCATCTGAATGGTTGTCTTTACGGATATTTCCCAAACGGTTTTGTATAAATCCCTTACTTTCTGGGGAATCGATTCAATATTTTGTATAGAGCCACGGCTTGATATAATTTGATTTTTCATATCATCATCCCACAAGTCCAGCTCCGTTAAATCGCGCAATAAATGATGATTAACAACTTGGAACTCACCAGATAATACTCGCCTAGTGTAAATATTTGAGGTATACGGTTCAAAAGATTCATTATTGCCCATTATTTGTGCAGTGGATGCTGTTGGCATTGGGGCAACAAGCAGTGAGTTTCGTACACCATGTTCCTTAATTGACTGCTTTAGCGCTTTCCAGTCCCAGAGATTGGTTGGTGTTTTGTCCCACATATCATACTGAAGAATACCTTTGCTTACTGGACATCCACTATAAGTTTCATATGGTCCATCCTTTTGAGCCAGTTCACAGCTAGCTTCCAAAGCTCCAAAATATATGGTTTCAAAGATTTGCTGATTTAATAGTGCAGCGTCTTCGCTTTCGTATGGGTGTCGCATTAAAATCAATGCATCCGCAAATCCTTGCACACCAATACCAATAGGACGATGACGTAAATTAGATTTCTTTGCCTCCGGCAACGGATAGTAGTTGACGTCAATTATTTTGTTCAGATTTTTAGTAACAATTTTGGTAACTTCCTTTAATTTTTGAAAATCATATGATTTGTCCGGCATTACAAACATGTTCAATGCTATCGAAGCCAAATTACATACGGCAACTTCATCTGGTGCCGAATACTCAACAATTTCTGTGCATAAATTACTGCATTTTATGGTTCCAACATTTTGTTGATTGCTCTTCCGGTTGCATGAGTCCTTGAATAACATGTAAGGAGTACCAGTCTCCACTTGTGATTCAATTATGGCAAACCATAGAGTTTGAGCTTTGATCACTTGGTTCGCCCTTCCTTCTTTTTCATAGTGGACATAGAGCTTTTCGAATTCGTCACCCCAAACATCTTGGAGACCGGGGCATTTGTGCGGACACATTAAGGACCAATCCTCATTTGTTTCAACGCGTTTCATAAAGAGATCCGGTATCCATAAGGCATAAAACAAATCGCGCGCCCGATGCTCCTCCTTTCCAGTATTCTTCTTTAAGTCCAGAAACTCAAATACATCCGAATGCCATGGTTCTAGGTAAATGGCAAAAGCACCCGGTCTT
The DNA here is from genome assembly GCA_035044605.1 of Scaptomyza cyrtandrae. Lineage (NCBI taxonomy): Eukaryota > Metazoa > Arthropoda > Insecta > Diptera > Drosophilidae > Scaptomyza > Scaptomyza cyrtandrae. Next base: position 1,620,834 of record JAWNNS010000637.1, read on the forward strand.
TTACCACCACCCTGATCAACATAGCGTGCCACGTTATTAAATACTCTCAGCATTGGAACCAAACCATTCGATGTACCATTTGTGCCACAAATCGAGGTGCCTTTTGCTCGAATACAATGCACGTTGAGTCCGATGCCACCAGCTGATTTGGAGATCAATGCGCATTGCTCGACGGATTTAAAAATACCTTCAATCGAATCGGATACCATAGTTAAGAGAAAACAAGATGATAATTGTGGACGAGTCGTTGCAGCAGCAAAAAGTGTTGGCGATGCATGCGTGAAATACCGCTCAGATAATAAATTATAGGTCTCAATCGCTGAATCAATATCATCGCCATGGATACCAATAGCGACACGCATTAGCATATGCTGTGGACGCTCTGCAATTTTTCCATTGATTTTTAGCAAATACGAACGCTCGAGTGTTTTAAATCCAAAATAATTATATCCAAAGTCCCGATCATAGATCATAGCGGAATTTAAACGATCTGCACTTTTCTTAACAATGTTGTAATGATATTCAGACACGAGTGGCGATGAATCGTTTGTTTCCTTATTGACATGATTATACAGATCTTCAAAGACATCTGAGATAGTTAAAAACAGCAAAAATAATATATTGTAATTATAGCATAAGATATTAATTAAGGTTTTGGTACGAACCCGAAAAAACTTTTTTGGTTTCCTTGTGAAGATTGGAAACGGCAATACGGGCAGCCAATTGAGCATAGTCTGCATGATGAGTTGTCAAACTTGCTGCGATCTCCGCTGCCAAATTATCCAGTTCTTGAGTAGTGACTCCGGAATACAAACCGTTTATAACTTTTAGGGTGATTGATACCTAAAGAGCAAACAAAACAGTCGGTTTAAGATAGGATAAAAATATGCATTTCTTTAACAAAATTTTTTTGTTATATTAATTTAACACTTTAGCTTTAAGATTGTTAGCGTTACGCATAGTTCAAATTAATTTTTGAATATGTATAAGCAATTAAATTGGCAAGGCATTGCAAAAATTTCGAAATAAGTTTAAAAAAAATTTTATTTACAAACATGCAATACATATATAAAAATCACATACATTTGCTATGGATATATTCTGGCTTTAAAAGTAATCAACTGATCAAAACATAACATACATTTTGCCCAACAAATGTTTTGACAAGGTGAAAAATTTTGACATTTTCACTTTAGAGCTATAAGGGTCACACTGGATGTTATTTTAAATTTTTTTTTTCTAAGTAATTCAGTCAATTATCTCTTAAACCTATTAAACAGAACTTAAGAAACATTTACATTAACAAAGAAACATTTAAAATACTAACAAAGGCACTAAATTAAACTGCCACGAAAGTGTTTGCGCACCTACGTTTTTGGTGAATTTTTTTTTCGTATTTTGCGATCTGCGCAAAAAAATTTGGATTTTTATGGATATGTGCATTTTTAATTGAATTAAAAGTAACTGTACATACGAATTTCATACGAATTTCACAACGAAAATGCACCAAAAACGTAGGTGCGCAAACACTTTCGTGGCAGTTAAATTTAGTGCCTTTGTTAGTATTTTAAATGTTTCTTTGTTAATGTTAATATTTTTTAAGTTCTGTTTCGTAGGTTTAAGAGATAATTGATTGAATTTCTTATAAAAAAAAAAAGAAACAACCCGTGTGTACCTTCTAAAGTGACAATATCAAAATTTTTCACCTTGCGCAAACACTTTCGTGGCTTTCTGTATCTCTAAAGTGAAAATATCAAAATTTTCACCATGTCAAAACATTTGTTGGGCAAAGTGTATATACATACACATGTACATATGCTTTTAATCTGTTACACATTTTGTGGCGAATGCAATGTTTAAATAATAGATAATACTTACGGGATCAACAAAGTCCATGTTTAAATTATAGCATAGCTTTTGTATTCTGGACGTAATTTTATCAAAATGAACTTCCTCCTGCCTCCCATCTACAAATTCCAACTTTGTTAATTAATTACGACGCATGTCTCAAATATTATTTACCTCTTTTGATAACATATAACTTGGATGGCTTCAGAGATTTAGACTTCATCATTTTATTGAAGGTAAACACAACTAAATCAAGTTAACTAGCAATTACGATCTATTTGCCAACCACACGAGAAAATGCGCCAAAATGCTTTGCCAGTCACTTGCCGACTTGATAAATATGAAAATGCATGCTTGAATCCAAATCAACGATAACACCATTTATTCGCTTGGATAGTCAACATAGCGGCGTCGCATTTATACTAGGCCGTTTTGAATTTTTTTTATTTATTTATTTAAATCTAGTACTACTACTAAACTTTATACCAGTTGAAGGAGTACTATTTGCTAGGGCCTTTTACTCGCTTTTTAAAAATCCAGCTATATATACATATGTACAACAATAACTTTGCTTCTTGTGTAAAATTTCAAATTTTTGGAATGTTGTCAGTTGTGTGGATTTTAAGGAGGTCGGAGGGGATATGGGAACCAAAAATCAGGGCTCTAAGGCTCTCTGCATTAAGATTATTGGGCTGAAATACTGTGTTGGTGAGTGGTGGGTTTCGTGAGCGGCTTTCATTAACAGAATATAGTTATGTACATCCTTGGCTTATAATTGCGAAATGCCAGGTCTTTAGAATTTGCATATTTTCATGCTCCACAAATATATTTTTACTTACAACTTTTTTAACGGTAAAAAATAAAAGCCACAAAAAATATATAAAAATTTTAGTAATATTTCTGAAATCAATTGAAACAATTAGATCGAGGACATCGCAGGACTCAACATGCTTGGCTATTTTATTTAGTCACATACATACATAAATATATTCATCCATACTTGAAGGCATCAATCACATCCTTTTTGTTCACATATAAAAAGGAAATTTTCAATGGCTGAAATTTCAGGGAAACTTAAATTTTGAAATTTGTATGGAAAATATCTAACGAGCAATCACTGTATTACCAATTGTAAGCATGCAATTGTAATTGCCAAAAGGTCACGTATAGTATTTACATATACATATGTACATGTATTAATGTGCGCACTTGATTTAAATTTTTTTTATATACCCTGTAATTACCGAAAATTTATTTTAGAAGAAATAATAATTATGGTTAGAATACATATTGCAATCAATTTGTGAGATATGTGCAGGGAACTTTTTAGTTTTGTACTCTATGTATGTATGCGCGCAACACGTCCAAGAGTCGGACAGGTCTTCTCGTTTGTTGATGCTGATCCAGAAAATGCCAATAAACATACATACATATGTATGTACATGTTCATAGCTTCCCTCTTGTTCGGCTGGTGCAGTCGCAGTATTTTCGTCAACCAAGCTTTGCTCCTTGTACGGTGATGCGTCGTGTCGAAAATGATCGATGTCGATCGCTTTATAGAGAGAGACAGAATACGCTCTTATTTTATTTTCATTGATATTTACTCGCTTTTGGTTTTTTTGAAAAGAATATTATGTAACAAAAGTTTGTGGGTAAGTAAATGTTAGTTTTTTGTAATAAGAGTAAAGGTATTTAAAGTATTGTTAATAAAATATATATAATGTTTTGCGTTAGATGCAACGTTTGAAGGCAGTAGCAAGGGAGCGTTTGCAATAGGTTTTGTGAATAGAAACGGTGAAGAATCTCTCCATTCAAGGCATTGGGTGTATCTTCGTGCATGGCATAGGGTCTACTATCGAGCGTGCCTGGAGTGCCGTTAATGTATTGACCGCCTTGCAAAATACGTCAGCCGAGCACATTTTTAGGAAAATAAGCGTGCGTCAACGACAGTCACAAAATCATCGACGGATCGTTGATACAGCGTCGGTGGGTCGCACAAAAGGGTTTGATAAAGACTTAAGCACAAATATGTTTTTTAATTCATAGAATGCATAACTGCCTGATACACACAATACCTTCATTGCAGAGGGTTTTATAACTTTTCGGCCTTGATTTTATTGGAAATAGTAAAAAATTTAACTTTAAACTTTGTTTGCTCTAAAATATTTCGATAGAACTTTTAACTTACGATCTTTAAAAAGGGTATTTAATCTTCTGCTTGTTGAAAGTAGTTGGTTTTTCTTGATGCACTTAAGTCAATTCTACGTTTACTTGTATATATTTTTATATGTAGATGTAAGCGCATACATATGTAGTTAAAAAATGCAAAAATGCTGACTGTTTGGTGCTATTCCCTCAAATCTACCAACTGCATTTATATACGTTCTTACATACATATGTATGTGTATATTTACAATTAAGCTTCCCTAACTTGAACAGAACTAAATAAGCTTATTTATATGCTTAATTTGAAAGGGTAAAATGTAAACATACTTGGTTACAGAAAGAGTTGATTACATTTTTTGATAGATCTCTCGAAAAAAACGTATATCTTTAACCAAGTTTTGATTCGTACACTCTCAAATGGAAATAAGATTATAACTGTTAACTCGAAATCCTAATTTGTTCGACTAAAAGAAGCTCGACTGTATATAGAACCATTTATATATACGTATGTTTGGAATATCAACTAGTAATGCATGTGCATGCTTATAAATATAAAAGTAAACATGTATTAAATGCATGCAAATACAGCCTCAATAAAATGTATTTGTATTGTATTCTATAAGTGTGTTAAGTGTATTTTAAAGACCAATAAGGTAAATAATAAGCAAGCACATAAGCAAATGCTCATAATTTTGTATGTCTGTGATTTTTTACCAGAAGCTTAATGCGATTGCGATTGCACATTTCATTTGCGATTAGCATTTCAGGGTGTTCCGTCGGTTATTAAAGATTATTATTATTATTTATTTTTTTGTAACAACTTTACGCGACTTTTTCTGAATGTGTGAATTTAAATACATACATATGTACGTATGTAAATTACTTTAATAGAAAAATCTTAAAACTTTTATTTTTTAAAAAAAATTTTCAAAGTGCCTTCTGTGTTCTGATAAAGTAAGTACTGCATCCAGAAAAAATAAATTATATACTTACAATTATATATTGTGCACATATTAAGCTTGTATATAGACATACATTGACAAGACATTAATATTGTTAACGCAATGAGTTTTTAAACAACTTTATGGTGTATCCAGGCCTTAAGTATATATTTTACATGCATTTAACTAAAAATCCAAAAAAATTTGACACGCAGTGAAAAGTTTTATAATAGATGGCGAAACGTAACCGACACAAAATTAAGTTGAATAAAGTCAGGCTAACGATTCTTCTGAAACATTGAAAATCTGATTGGTAATCATTCTAAAGAGTCTCATAAGATAATTATCAAAGATTTTAAACAAGAGATTGCAAAAAATTTGACAATCAGAATCTAATTTAAGCCGAATGAATTTATCGATAAACTTGGTAATTGATATATATTACTGTTCTTTAAATAATAAAATCACAAATTTTTATGAGTCAAAACAAACAGTTTTCTAAACTAAAATTTTATTCTTTTTACTTCCTATAAAAAGACAGGCCCAATTATGCACACTTCGATAATATCAAAAGCATCGGCAAATAATACTTGTACAGATGGAATTGTATTTATTGAAAAAGAAAAGTAAGTTTATTTCGGAAGTAAAGTAGAAATGAAAGTTCATAAGTAAAGTTTTGCATGATTTACAGATTTGCGGGAGATGTATCAATTACATCCACGTCTAAACCACCATATAGCTATGTTGCTCTTATAGCAATGGCTATACAGGTACGTATTACATTCCTTACCCCAAGTTACAAATATATTAATATAAAGCGATTCTTTTTAGAATTCAACATTAAAAAGAGCAACGTTAAATGAAATTTATAGTTTTATCACATTAAAATTTCCGTACTTCGAAAAAAATAAGAAAGGATGGCAAAATTCGATACGCCATAACTTAAGTTTAAACGAATGTTTTATTAAAGTGCCCCGAGAAGGTGCTGGCGAGAGAAAGGGTAACTTTTGGACATTGGATTCACACTACGAGGATATGTTTGAGTACGGCAACTATCGACGGAGGCGTCGCATGTATCGAAATAATAGAAAGTTTTCTGGACATCATGGAGTAAGTGACACCTTTAAAGCAAAATCAATGGCTCATCAAGTACCGGAACAAGCGTACTTCCAATACAGTTACAAGTAAATATGAATATAATATATGTGTCTCTATTTAATTCTATTTACCAATTTTTAGCTCTCAATGGATGTCTATACAGCCGTCTTATACTGGCACGTGCAGTACAAGAATGAATTACACAAAAAATTGCATGGTAATGATTAAATAACAAGAAGCTACCAAGTTTTCAATTCATTTTTAATTTCCAGATGTATTCACCACCAACAAACTTAGTTTCCGAAAATCATTATGATCATAAACTAAAAAAAGGTAAGCCAATTCTTACATGGGTCACATATAATGTTTTAATGGTGTTTTAAAAAAAATACAAAATATTAAAACCACTTACCTTTCTTTCCAAATATTATATTTAATTAATTTTTTCTTCGCAGACCTGGTACCTGAACATATTCCTAAAATATTTGAGGCTAATTCTCTTGCTGCTTGGGAAGCTGAATGTAAGTTTTTCTTTAAGTACTAATAAGTGCATTAAAGATTGCGACTAACTGTTAAGTTTCCAGCTTTTGAACGCTTAAATCTTAAAACATTATTCATTTCTAACTGATAACAATTCATTTCTTGTTTAAAATTAATTAATAAATAAAACAACATTGATTTTATACTATAAATTTATATATATTGTATATAAAACTACTTTGTATATTATTTCAGCATACTGTCGATCAATTAAAAAAGAGGATCCATTCGAGTTGTCATCCAATTTAACCAACTATCATAATGCCTATTTATCACAACAATAACATATAAAATATATATGTTCTGTGTCATCACCTACCTTAAGAGTTATATTTAAAGTTTTTTATATACATCATACATTTACATTAATAAAATAAATCATATTTTAATTCCTGTGTTATTTTAAAAGTGACACCGAAATGTCTTCTAAACAAACTCCGATTCTCTCGTTTCACTGACATTGTAACATACATATAACATTTTATTTTTTTTTATCTTAAAATGGTGATTGAAACAGAAGTGGGGACTTTGTTTAGATGTTGATTAAAAACACTAAATGATTTTCGATTTGTTATATTCGATATTTTCTATATGCATGTATTGTAATAAGTATTTAATAAGTAGTACAGGTAAACAAATCTATTATATTCAGACATTATTTAAACAAATTGACGGTTTTTTAAGAACTCCAGCATACCCTGAACATTGGCGTTGACCTGTGTCTGAGATGACGGTTGCCCATTCATCAAATTGTTAGGCATGTTCATACCAGGATGCACTTGTTGGGATTGATTACTGAACCCTATGTGACAGCATATCAAACACTAATTAATTAATCAAAATAGCTAGTTCAGACAAACATAATATTTACCCTGTCCGTTTTGTTGTTGATTTTGAGCCATGTGTTGCAGAAATAGATCTTGTTGTTGTTGATGTAATGGCATTTGACCTTGATGCGGGAAGGATGAATACTGCCGATACGACAGAATAGCCGGATCCATGGAAGTCCAGTCGCTGTTACTATATCCTTTATAGAAATGTATATGTTAATTATAGTTAAGTTAGTTTAAATGAATGTACAAACCTTTGTGGGCGCCAGCCGCTTGAGCTGCAAGCTGTTGCAAGTGAGTGTCACCCATCGGTTGTCCGGGATGTCCTGGATGCAATGTTGCCAAATGGGGATTCCAATTAGCTGCAAGTTGCATTTGGAGCTGCTGTTCAATTTGCGCACTATTGTTGCCAACCGGATTGCCTGGCATACTAATATAGGGTAGAATTTTACTCGAGTGAACTCGGGCAGGTCCGTCAAATCCTAAGGTATTCATGTGATTGAATCCAGGAGGAGGCATACGGGCACGCTGCATGTTATCAAGTAGTTGCTGATGAGAAGCTGGTGTTGGCTGTTGTTGTTTCGGTACAGCGTTTCCAATATTTACATTCTGTTGGACTACTTCATTTTCCATAAGTTCAGCAAGACCCTTTTGGGTTTCAATAAAGGGATCAAAACCTTAAATAAAAATTGTAATACAGGTTATAAAAAATAAATAAATAATAAAATTATTAAATAAATTTAAAGCATAGCATATGAAATGTAATTTAAAATATCACCTAGATCATCGTCTGCTAACGAGCTTTGTGAAAACCGATTTTGTGGTGAATGTGCGTTTTGTGGTTGGTTTGAAGACTGCAAAAGAGAAAAAATATATTATAAATAACCTTGGTTTAATTTATGATAGAGTAAACTTACTGATTTTTCAAAAGCTCCCATTAATCTCTGTTTTTGTAATTGCGATTGTTGGGATAATATTCCTGAAATCAACGTATAATATATGTTTGAATTCGTTCAAATTATACACAAAATCTCTTTACCATTGTCAAAAGCACGGCTATTCTCCAAAAATAATGCCAATCGATGGGAATCACTTAGCTGAGAATGTCCATTAATGTACTGTTGGTGAATCTGTTGCTGACTTTTATGAAAGTCAAAGAACTTGGACATGTTTCCACCAAATACATTATTCACATTAAGAGGATTCTCATCAGTTTGCGGTGCGAGGTGTTGTGGATGCAATGGAGCATGTGGTTGACTTCTATTCGCGTCATTACCATGATAATGGTTAGGAAATTCTAAAAAGAAAAAAAAATTTAATTTCCTAAACTTGTGAACTTCTAAAATTTGTACCTTACCGGAGTGTAGGGGTTGAGAAATTCCCATGTTGTTTACCAAATGGCTCCGTTTTTGTAATTCGTGAATACGAAGAAATTCTTCCTGTTGTTTCAGTACTTGTTGATGGTGATGCTGCTGTTGAAGTTGTAAATGTTGCTGATGCAGTACTTGCTCTTCTACTTGCCGGTTGTTGCGTAGCATAACATTCTTAAAGGCTTCCTCCCACTCTGCAAAAAGCATAAATTTTAATGTGAGTTAAGTTCGTCAGCTGTTAAAAATTGCGGTTAATTTTTAAATAATTAATATATGTATACCATTAGTGTTTGCCGGATTCTGGTATCCATCAATGCCTGTTTTGTCGAATTGAAAATAAAGTTATTTAATGAGTATGATTTAAAGGAACATACTTCAGATAAATTACCATTAAGCAAGTCCGGCAAATGCGAGTTTGGTACACTGTTCATTTGAGACTGCCTTATATCACCATCGGCTTTGTTCCTTAGCAGTAGTGATTGCTGGAATGCGGGTGACGATGAGAAAAAGCTATTGCTGTCATCGACCATATTCAATTTGAAGAGAGCATCTGAAACAAACAATTTAAAAGATCTTTAGACAATCATTATTGCTACACTAATTACAACCTACCCGATACTTCCTTTGTGCAGTCAATATAACCAGTACTTAACATTTCAACATCTTCCTTTGGTGTTTGTATTACATCATCCTTTGTTTTAATATTGGGATCGGTAACTTTGTGCATGCTAAGTGCATCATCAGAATTTGCAAAGGAACCATTTTCTGCTGCGGTATTATTAGTATTATTAATAATTTCTTTATGGCTACCGTTGCTGGGACTATCACAACGCGTTTTTGTTAAATTACCAGGTGAGCTTTCCTCGCTGGCACTGCTTTCGGATACGTGGTCATCACTGTTTTCACTACTAGAACTGAGCGATCTTTGTACAGCAGATGCTGACCTTTTTGATAATGAAAACATAGTATTTGTACTTTCACTCGTATTTGCACCATTTTCAGGTTGCTCTAACTGCGTATCGATTTCCGTCGCTGTTGCTTGATTCGCCTCTTTGCTTTCTTTTTGCTCTGCTGCAGTTGAAGCATGACTTAACGAGCTTTTTTCCTTGTTGTTCCGTTCTGTTTTTGGCCGGTTACAGGCAACATTTGATTCTGTTTTTGTTGCAGCAGCAACTGTGTCTTCGGCTAGAAGTTGTGTTACAATTACCGTCCTAGATTCTGGAATATAATTCTCCTTGTTCGAAGTATTTGCATTGGGGAATATATTATTTTTGCTTTTTGATTTGTTTTTCTCATGTCTGCCTTTCTCATTGCGAGTCTTCTCCTTTCTACTTTTGCCGTTCCCATTTGAGCCATTTCCGATTGTGTCCTTGCTATTAACGGGTGACACAGATAAGCTTGGCCATGCTTCTTTCTGTTGCGCATTAGCTGCAGTTGTAGGATTTGCAATTGATACTGATGATGCTGAAGAAGACGATGATGATGACATCGCGACCGCAGCTGTGCACAAAATAAATCAATTTATTACCTACTATTATTTTTGATATTAAATGAGAATTTTTACCGCTTGCTTTTGTTGTTCCGCTGCCAGCAGCAACACTTGTGCCATTGGTAGATCCCCCGATTCCAGATACATTATTCGCCCCAGATGTTGCAATTAGAAGATCATGTAATCGTTTCTCATACTCCTGATGTTTTCCTTGATGCATTTCCTACGTATTTATTTTAATTGTATTAGTAGGGTTATAAAGTAAGTTATTTTTAACAACTACCTCCTTGGTAAAGCTAGCTTCCGAATCACCTAGTTCATGTAAGTACATACAGTCACCCTTGGGACATTGTTGATTCTTCATGAAATGGCTGCAGTACTTGGTTGTTCCGAGACTGGTTTTGATTAGCCTACCATCAATCATGATGTTATTTACACTTTGTATTGCTCGCAATGCATCCGTACTGTGAACATAAGTGACATATGCCGACGCCGAGGGACCCTATTATTTGAATTAAACATTGCATTTCAAAATAAAAATGTGTGTAACTAACAGTTACCTGCACTCCAGCGTAAGTTGTGCTGGGATTTATGACAACCTTATGAATTTTGCCATACTTTCCAAAGTATTCGTGCTTTTTGAGTATCTGTAACAAAATGATGTGTCCCTTAAGTGTCCCTTGCAAATGGCTTAATACTTACATCTGCGTCTGCCAGTCGAGGTGGTAGGCCGACAACAAATACCAAATTCTTTTGAACCACACGAACATTCGCTAAATGTTTCCGATTTTCAGTTATCTTTTGCTTTCGTTGTTGATCTCTCTGCCGCTTTTGGGACTTAAAAGCAATCATCTAATATGGATTTAAAAAACATTTTTTTTAAGTTTGCGATCAAGATAATGTTATACATTCGAGTTATTTACTCTTCCTTTGCTACTTCCCTATCTTTTTCTAGCAAAATAATTGATATATGCAACTTTAATCGACACTGTAAACAGCTGTAACCTTATAATCGCAGCTTTATGCTCAAGAGAACAAGTTAAGAAATCTATCTTTATCTATAATACACATTAATACCCTTATGTAATGGTGCAGGGTATTATATGACTTATTTAAGAGTTTGGTTCTAAGTTAAAACTACTTTAAACTTACTTCTTCCTGCGTGAGAGGCTTGAAGTCCGCTGGATTCTCCGGATATTCCTTCCGACATGCTGGGCACAGTTTGTTCTCGTCTGTGCGAATTCTGTGCCAGCAGAATCGACAAATCTGCAAAAATTTTAACACAGTTGCAGGCTATGATGAGGCATTGCGAATTATGAAAAAGCATACTTGGTATCCGCAAGTGCATGGATAAAAGGTTAGATCATCCACTTCAAAGGGCTCCATACACAATGGACACTCAACAGAGTCATCGTTACTGTTAGCCAGTCCGTTCATTATTTTTATCAAAAAAATTTCTTCACTTTTGCTGGGGTGGTTTAAAGATTGAAGATTGATTGTGTTTTATCGCTGCACAGAAATAATAATTATAAAAATATGAAATACTATACTATGCATATTAAATAAACTTTGTATACATCGTACCAGTTCTCTGCTAGGACGGAAACAATTAAGTATGTACACAAACAAACGCCAGATTTCCAAAAAGAAATAACGTGGAACCTGCTACCTAAATTAACTACCTACATGAAAGTATGAACATGCCAATTTAAAATGGCAATAGTTCTTATCTTATGGAAATAATATGCAAAGACAAAGATGACCAGTTCGACTTAGCTAGATGATCCCGTTATAAGCTAAACACGAGGTATATTGTGATATCGAACATTGCTTATCAGTTGGTGATGCCTCAATTCTATTAAGAAAATTCTTTCAACTTGTATTGAATTCTGAATCTCAACTAAATTTTTAAATTAAAAGTGATTTGCTGATACGGGTGAAGTTTTGAAAAGACATCTTTTAGGTAGAGTTACAATATATATCACCATCCTTTTGGGCATTGCTTAACGTTTGGCAATTTACTTACCTATGAAAATGTGTTAAGATTTTAAAATAAAAATTTTTTTTTAGGTTGTTCAAAGCAATAATGTGTAAAGCTAAGCTATCTTTGTTTTTATGATCTAGCTCTCCCGACTAATTTATATTTTACTAATCATTTTTAAAGAAACACTCTTGGTAAAATAAACCTCTTAGGTATAGATATGGTCAAGAAAAACTGAACCGGGCTAGATAATCGATAACTGATCAAAAAGAAATGCAGCGGAGGCTCCTATAGTCTCCAACGCAGACAAGTTTCCTGACACCTGTTATTATGAGATGGCAAGGGCTCAGCGAAAAAGAAGCCTTTGTTAGTGTTTGTACCGGGTATTTGATCAGCAATGCATTACATATTTCAAAACAAAGGAAAAGGGTTCGTATAACATGCATGGAAACAGAAATGGACCCATTTTTGCATTAAGAACTTTGATATTTGTAAATACGCAACTATTTATGTACATATGTAAAATGATATACAACAAACATACATACATGTATTTTAAAAGCCTTTGTGCGATTGACTGTAAGTTAAGATCACATTTTATAACACTTCTAAGAATTTAAATTAGTTACGGCTTTTTAGTGTTGTGTATTTATAATATAAAAATTAATACGTTATGTATTAAGCATTTAAGCATTACACACACAATAACACACACGCATTTGCACATACTATGTATGTATGTAATAATTATCAAATAAACACTTGCCAATAATCCTACATAAAAATTTGTTGTTGTATTTAAATGTAAATAGACATAAATGGGCACAATTTAAGGTATTAATATGTAACACGTAATATATGTATGCATCACAATTATTTCTATTTACTTTTGACAATGCAAAAAAAAAACAATAAAAACTGTCACTGTGTATGTTGGTTGGCATATGTACATACAGATATGACAACGACACGATGAAAAATAAGGTTGGCAAAATACTGTTTATGACATACGCATATACGTGCATGAATATACATTAGTAAATACATGTAGGCTTACATATGTATGTATGCAAGTCTAATGAATCAAAAGAGAAAAACGAAGTTAATTTCGTACATATGTATGTACATAATTATTAAAGTATTTAGTACACGTATGTTTGTATGTGTGAGGTGCAATCTTAGCGTTTTTAGCAAAGCTTCCACTTAGTATACTTAAATAAGATATATATTTAATAATTCCTTATGAAGCGAAATCTTACACCGACTTGGGTTTTTAGAAATTAGTCCAATTCTGAAGTTTGCGACCAATAATTATTGCGAGCGAAACGAAGAACGAAGCAAACAGACTGATAATGAACAAAGAGGAAACGGAGAGAAAATATATAGAAAACTATCGAATGGATATATCGATAATATAGTTGGATTTCTAATAAATAGTATCTAATAATTGTGATATTCCTCTATTTTATTTTAAAACGGGTTGCAATTGTTAGTCAAGATTTTAAAATCTAAAACTAAATCAAGCAATATTTGTCTTAGTAAAATAAATGATTATATCGGAAAACCGTCTGACACCGATTGCTCATTTCCAGTGCTACCCAACCGTGAGGGCTGCCAATCGTTGATACAAAACAAGCTAAATTTAGATGGCAGCAAAGTAAACAAACCTAAAGAAAATACATGAAGAATAAAAAATCTCGATACTTTGCTTTTAAGATAATATATATATATATATATGTGTGTATACATACACATATAAATAAGTTTTAGTTTATTACGTTCGAATAGACATCTTTTACTTATAAAAGTTTATAGGAGCTATACACATGACATCAACATTAAATATGTTCTAATCAATAACAATCCAATTATGCCTAGATCACCTTGACGCAGCAGTTACTGCAACCGGTAACACATTTTGCAGGCCACTTGATGGAGAGGTGGGAAGAAGAGACATAAGAGTCTTATCACTTTTAACAACGTTCTCATCCGCTGTGTCAGCAAAGTACCATTTCCTTTTATTGGCCAAAAACAGTAGCATCAGTGCCGGGAGATGTATTAACGAAAATCTAAATAATTTACGTGAGCTCCCGCTGTCAGATTTGAAGTGAAATTTATACGCTGTGTAAACAAAACAAACAGGATAATAATTACTTAAAATATGAGTATTAGTATATATACACTTACCTAGATAGCAGAAGTATGCGTTCAAGGGCAATGTTTCCAGGGCAAACCAATAATTCGTGACATCGAAAAGTGGAGCTACCATAGAAAGTCCGCCTATCGCGAAAGCATAACGTAATGCAGTTCGCCGGCATAGACCTGGATTAGTGACAGCCATCATGCGATAGCCGGCGCGCGAATAATCTGGTCGTAGGTTCCAAGAAAGCGCATTGAAATGTGGAAATTGCCAAGCGTACAATACTCCAGCTAAAATCATTGCGCCAGCATCGAGAGATCCAGCACAACCCGCCCAACCCATCAGTGGCGGTATGGCACCCACAATTGAGCCAACCCAGGTGTTGGCAATACTCATTCGCTTCATTGGTGTGTAGATGCTGGTGTAGAGGAACAGGTTGCCGGCACCTAAGGCAGCTGTTAACCCATTGACACCAAAATATAGCATGGATAATCCGGTCGTTGCCGATACAGCGGCGAAGCCAACCGCTCGAAGTGGCGTCATTTGACCCGTGACCAACACACGATTTTTTGTTCTGGACATTTGTGAATCGAACGGAACTTCGTGATACTGATTAATAGAATTTGCCGCTGCAGAAACCAATCCAGTACCCATTGTGCACATAACAAATGTGGTCAAATCAAATGCAGCCGGCGCCATTGCATAGCCGCCCATGGTTGTTATAACAACCAATGCTGTTGTACAACAATTTTGATTAGCAAATATTCCATCTACCTGTGCTTTAACTTACATGTCAGACGAAATTTTGATAGTTTTTTGTATTGATTGAACGTGTTGCCCAAATGTGCATACGGACTCGGTATCCATTGCAGATACTCTACAGTCACTTTTTGCTTAAGAGTTGTTTTGTGTTGAGAGGGATCTGGCATTGCCAGTACTGTAGTTGGTGTCGCATTTTGTGTTGAGATAGCCGATGGTCTTGTAACTGTGGAAAGCTAATAATAACAATAATTTATTACTATCTGATATTTCTAGACAATGCATTGCATAACAATTTTTGATATCTTACCCGTATTTGATTAATTTGTCCTGGAAATACCTGGGATGATATGAAGTCGCATGCACTTATTTTATATAAATTGCGAAACATATTGTATTTATTTTTGATACAGGAGCCTATTGAATATTTAAACCATTTTGAAGATGTATATTATTTTTATTTTGAGGTTCTTTTAGGGATGAGCTTAAGATCACGTGTATAGATAGCTATATCGATATATTTATACTTCTAAATGAGTGTAGCGTTTTGCAGATTAATCGAAAAAAGTATGTTTTTTAGCGTCTACTTTAAAGTCAAACAGCTAAATTTGCTAATACTACGTCTTGTTGGCTTAAAAGTGTTCGATTTCAAATTATGACAATAAATAAAAAAATGTAAAATGTATCTTCAGATGCTGTGTTATTTTATCGATATTGAGAGTGTCATCTCAAAAAATAAATAAGTAGAACACAAACATTTCGCACACAAGAATGAAATCTGGCAAATTGAAAAGAAATTTTTGGCTTACTGCCGAAATAGAATGCATGCTTAACTTAATAAAGGAAGTAAAATTGGCTCCAGGATATGCGAATGCCACAACGACGCAACACACTTTTACCACAATTGCAAGTAAAATGAAAAAACATGGCTTCCCCAACAAATCTCCAACTCAAGTTCGTCGCAAATGGTTTCAAATGAAGTCAGCATATCTTTGTTACAAAAAGGGAAATGTCGATCGCTTATTTTTGATACCAGAGAAGTTTCGCAGTGTTATAGCCCAATTCGTTGAAAGTGGTAATAAGATACGACGCGTTCCCTTAGCAAGTAAATCACCTGCATTATCATCTCCAACACCAACAATTGAACAACGAAAGGTCAAGCAAGAAGGTAAACAGTTAACTTGTTTACGCTGTGCGTAAGTGTACGCGTAATGTGTTTTTGATTTATTTATTTCAGTAGCAATTTCCATGTCGGCTGTGGACTCATTTATAGCCCAGTTAAAGCAGAACAACAAACTACTAAATTCAGAGTTTTACAAATTGGAATCGTCTCTTTTGGATTATGAGCAGAGATGCCAATCGATGCGAGATTATAACACAATAAAATACCTGAATAATTTAAAAAACTAAGAACTCATTATTATTTCTTAATATATAAAATAGTTTTTACATATTACTAACTGAAATTGAATTATGTACATTAAAATTCTTGAGATCTTTTGGCCAAAACTTTTTGTGTGAAAAATCGGCAGTCAAGGATATTTTCGGCTTTTATATAATCTGCCAAGTGGTTGGTTTTCAAAAGTCTCTGTACAAAATCATTTAAGACGCTTTTTATATTTGCAGGATATATATAAACATATATTAATTTTTTCAAAGTTAAAAACATTAAGTTTTTTAAGAAAAAGTGATATATTTATACTTATTAATTACATTTTAGATATTACAAATTTTTGATGAAGCAGACGACGAGTCCGATTGATCAAAATCAATTTTTGCATATGAACTGTTGTTTTCAAAGCAAACTGTTGCTGGCGGAGATTCACATGCAATTTTTTTTAGACATTTTGTTGTCGTTTGTCCGCTGCTCTGTGGAAGGTCTAGACTTGCATAATAAAGTGCATGAACGCAAGAGCCTAAAGATGTTGCATTCTCATCCTTATTGGGGACATCTTTGTTTGATAACGTATTATCATTCAACATTTTTGATTCTGGTTTTTTTAATGACAAGTTACATGCAGTGTTCGTCGAATTATTTGTTATCAACACTCTCTTCTCCATTTTATTTACACCTTCAAGTAAAAATTGTCGACCACATTGTGGCTTATAAATTGGCCTCTGATTTTTCCTTTTTGAAATTAGGGAACTATCACTTTTGATTTGCAGAATTTGGTAGCCAACTTCTTTAGAATCGGCCGCATTTGATTTATTTATATGCTTCGTATAGTCTTCATTACTTATTGAATGTATTAACTTTCTGCTTGCTGTGGGTGTGTTTCTTACGCCTAAGGCAAAATTTAATATTGTATTCTCCAGTTTATTGTTTTCCAATTTGGTATACACATCACTTTTTATGTGCGTTTTCATATGCTTATCAGCATTATTTAGATTTAAATTGTTGGTTATTATAGTATTAGTGTCTGATACATCGGTATTAGTTTCGGGTACGGCATTGCTATGGCTATTATCATTGCTGCAAGGTTTATCCTGCTGCATTCGTATGTGTTGTCTACTGTTTGAATTTAACAGCCTTAACTTTTCCAATTGATCTTCTATGTATACTACTGGCTTGAAATTTGTGTGTACCATGCCAACAGGCTTCATTTCCAAATACCCGCTATCCGAATTTTCTGTACACTTTGTAGTAGGTATTGTGTGTTTGCCAAGCGTATTATCCGGCTTGAGCATTTCAGTTTGCATGATATTACCATTTGAACTCGAATTGGGTATAGCAATATTCTTTTTAGGTAGAATTGCACTTTGCTGACAATTTCTTGACAATTTACGCCATTGTGGTGTTGTGGAAGCTGTTGTGGCATTGGAGAAATCAATTTCCATTAAATCACTCATTCGTGGATTTAAAACATTTCGTAGATTTAAAAGTGGAGCGCTTGTCGATTTCATGGGCGTATTATAACCGATATTCTCACCGCATATTTGTACATCGACATTACAAACACTTCCTTTATGAGTATGCCCCTTTTTCGCTTTTAAGAAATTAACTCCATTCTGAATATCGCAACGTGGTATTTTTGACTTTGATCCAACTGAGTAGGCTCGTACCCGCGGCGAGGAATTATCCATTTCATTCAAGTTCCCCAGTATCTTACTCATTTTAATATACTCGATCTTACTGCCAATCGAATAAGCACGACTTGGACGTTCAAACCTTTAAAGAACCAAAAACAAAAAATAGACAGCTTCGTAAAATAATAGATAAAACACTTACTGGTTATCGATTTCGGCATCTTTTGCAAGTTTCTCAGATAAATGCTCGGGAAAATCGATATTCAAGTCTTCCTCGGCAACATTACAAAATGTATTTGATCCTGTGCATTGGTTCAATTGATTTGCATTCAGGTTTTCACACGTTGATTTCATTGGGGTCATAGAAATATAGTGTTCAAAGTTTTCTATGAATGAAATAAAATAAATTAAAATAAATTTATTGCAATATTACCTCGAATGGGAAAAGTACCATTGATTCCTGACAATTTGTTGCTATCCGATACGTTTAAATCATCAATATTCTCTTCGGGTATCATGCACTTCGAAGTCCTTGAGCTGTACGAATGAATAAAACCAAAATAAAATTTTACAGCACACACTCAAAAAGTAACCTAACTTACTTTATGCGATAAGTGTCATAAATGCTCTTATCATTCGCCTCATCAATACTAATTGATGATTCCTCACTCTCCGAGCATTTCATTGCTGAATTAATTGGTGGACTATCACTGTGTCTTTGAGTTGAATATGGGCGCGTACCAGATATTGTGTTACATCGATGCCCATGCTTATATGCAACATAGGTTTGATTACTGCATTCGCTCAGTGTACGGTTTCTGGTTGGTAAACTGTCGCATCGTTCTCGCCCATAGCCTTGCAAGTAAAAGATGGTAAATTACACATAGAATCAAAACACGACATTATTTTCTTTATGAGATACTGAAGTCTTTTCCTATGTTTTTTGCGTGCTGAACACGATGTTGTTTACATTCAATTGGCGTATTCTGACAGTATTTAAGGAAAATAGGGTTTAAGACCTCAAAAATCGTGTTTTCGGTAGGAATTCCTTTCTAACCTGATGTACCAAAATACAATTTGATAGCTCTTAAAAAACCCTTTTTGACCAAAGGCATTAACATTTATGGAGCTTCATTAAAATTCATAAAGAAATGTACTTACTATTGTACTGCGGAGAAAAGCTATTTCTTATTTCAATAGGATTTTGACGTTTCTGTAAAACGTTGATAGGCTTTGAAGCCTCAGTTGCTGATGACGAACGTTTTCTCATTGGTTCATCAGGTTTTCCTTTGTACACGTTTAACAAGTTCATATTCGACTCGGATTTAACTGACATTGCGCTGCAAAATAAACAAAATAATTTATTAAAAAGACATTAAAAAAGACATTAAAACAATTATAAAGTCAAAATTAAATGGCTAAAAAAGAAACATTTAATTTAAATTGGTTTAACAAAAATAAAAACATATTGAGCCAATGCAAAAAAATTTTTTTCTTTAATTCTTATCGGTAAAATTAATAATATTATGTCATTTTTTATTTTAAATATGTTTTTTAAAGTGCTTTCAAGGAGGAACCTTAATCATGCTGTAATTTATTTATTTTAATCGAGTATAAAGTTAAAGTTAACAGATAAAGTTGCTCACCTTAATATCGTTTCGTGCATATGTTTGGCAATTGTAGCGTCTTCTGTTTCCATCCACAGTTCACCGGCACCCAAGACACTCTGGCGACCTAGTTCCATATAAAAAATGCTTTGTGGAGCCGCATGACCACATCTAAAATATGAGAATAACAATGGTTAATAACTAATAAAGAAATTATCAAATTGAGAAAAATATTCTTACCGTCTTATCGTTGTTAGAAGTATCTCAACTTTAACAACACGATCATCTCCATTTGGTTGTTTTTCTGGTCCTATACATATAAATGTAACTGATTTTGATGTCAGACAGCAATGATAACTTCCGGTGATCCCAGCACTTTCAGACATGCCTCTCTTTTGGACAACAACTTGCCAAACGTATTCTAAAATTTATAAAACATTTATTTGTATTTTATATATATTATTTTTAATTGTGGTTAGCTTACCGTATGGTGTATTATCTCTTTGTATGGATAATAGGTTATCTAACCATTTACGTAAATCATTCTCTGAATTCAAAACAATACCAAAACCGCCATCTCTCGATGAGAGAGCTAAGACAAATTTATGTTTTGTATCAAATCGGCGATTAATGTTAAAGCAGCTCTTTAAATATATAACACGTTTTGGTTCGGCCTTTTGCAGAAATTTCTTTTCCGTATCATAATATTCCAAACGTGCGGCGTTATTTTTGGTTTCCTTATACAAAACAAAGAACTTCTTTTTCATCGTTTTCAATTTCTTTTGAAATCCACTTAGTACGACGCCGTTGTCTGACATGGAAGCCATCATAAATACTCCCGCCTATGATTACTGTAATAGAGAAATACAATATAGTAATTAGAATAAATATTGTTTGAGAAAGCATATTTGTTTGGATTCTATATATTTCATGAAGTATCAGCAACTCCGAAATCTGTTTGAAAATTCAAATTATTTAATAAACAAGGAATGTTAAAAAAGCAGCAGCTGCTTTACAGCATTCTAAGAATCAGCTTTATCTCAATGACTCAGCAAAAAAATCCAAAAGTTTTAATTTTCTAAGCAATATGCTTGTTGGCGTGTTGTAACATGCAATTGTGTGAGGCACATGCTGCTGGCCTTAAGGATAGATAATGATTGCCTTAACCAGCCTGATAACATACATTCATGTACAAATAAACATACAAGCAAACATTTTTACAGTTATAAGTTTCAGTCCGGTTTTGAAAAAATACATTTGTATTATTGAAATTAATTTATTTTTTGATTGACTACACAATACATAATATAAATTTAATTATTAAGTCAATAAACATATAAATTGCCATATTTGCGTATTTGTGTATCACATTGAACTTATTGCATAGAATGTCAAATACTACGCACATAGTACATACACACACTTACATACAAGCATATGTATGTATAGATGTAAATAAGTGTCTAATAAATGCTCAGCTCCAATTATATTCACACTCATATATTTACATATGTACATATGTTCGTATAACATTATTTTACTGAGTCAAATTAATATTTAACTCTTGTAAAAAAGCTCGCCGTATTTTTATTTTTTCAACTTTATTTCTGCCTGTAATCTTGTTATCAACTGCGAAAGTTCTGACCAGAGATCTGTCCGTATTGCGGAATATGTTTAGATAGACTTACTAAACATGTTGCTGCTAATAGAATTTGTAGTAAATCAACATATTTACATATATGCGTTTAATAATACGCACATTTGTATGAAATTTTTAGATATTTTGTACATATGTATACAGTACGGGTAATCTGTATGTACATATTTCATACAGATAAATATAGTTGTGAAAAGTAGAGAAATATTATTTCTCGTGCACACAAAATGCGTTTTTTGTAGAATTGCAAATATTTGTTATCTATTATCACTGTATATTATGGTTGAATACATACTCCGAATTCAATTGGCATATATTTATGTGTTAATTTATAATCTAATGATTTTTTTAATATAGTGGTGACACTTGAAACAAATCGAGCTTATCGTCGAATGACAAGTAATTTCAATCGAGTCACTGCTAAAACTAACAATGCCATGAACATGGAATTGTATATTGTAGTCGGTATCAAAGAGAATTTAATATATATATATATATATATATATATATATATGTGTATTATGTAATAAATATATTACATTATACATATATGTATTACATTCTCTTTGGTCGGTATGAATATTAATTTGCGATAGATTGTAAAATAAACCAACCGATATGTATTGTGAGTTGAAATATAGAATTTTTATACATGCAAGCATTTTAGCAGAAAGGTTGAAGTGGTGTGTGGAAAAATAAATACACAATGTTCTGTAGCCAGAAAACCAAACTTTATTATTCACACTGATAATAAAATAAAACTTATTACCTGACTTGACTTTTTTTAAAAACCGTATCACCGTAAACTTATTAAAAGAGAAGGAGCTGGAGCTGTTATTGTTTTTTTGCAGGAATAAATTTTGTTATAACTTTTAACCGTATACGACTTAATCTTAGTTTTCCAAGAATTTTTGAGATTTATCCTAAGTTAAATAAGTATTAAATTTTGGTTGGATATTAAATAGTAAATAATAATTTTAAGATAATCTGCATTTAAAATTAAGTTCTGTTATAGTAATTGTAAAGAATATATATACATATAAATAAACACTTCCTATCAATTTTCAGATAAGCGTATAAAATAAAAATAACGTAATTATTTTTGTACACAATCAAGATTATAGGTATTTTAAATACCATACATCTAAAAGAAAAAAAGCTAATTTTATCAACAAAACCGCTAAACGTAAATGTGATTATCAGACCCTGTCATTTATGTACAAAAGAACTAGTAGTTCACGAAATAGTCATGATTTATAAGAACTGTGGAAATGAGTTATTTTCGGTGAGCTGAAAGTGGATTGTAAAACAATGAAAAAGTGACAAATAGTGTTTACATTTGTTTTCTAATTTGTTTTAAAGTTATAATTTTAAATATAACAAAAGTGTAAAACGGTGTGCGAATTCCATCACAGTGTCAACAAACAAAAAAATTACTTTTAATTATGTATAATGTACCACATAAGTATCGCCAAGTTTGTCGATTGTGCCTCACTTTGGTTAACGAGTGCGATATTGCAGATCTACAAATTTATAATACAAATAGTGAGACAAGCAGCAGTCCCAATATAAAATATAAAGCCCAACATAATCACAACGTTAAATCGTGCAATATAAATGAAAATGTATCCAAATGCGTTTGCAATGCCTTCGACCCAAATACATGTTGCTGTCAATGTGATGATGATGATAACTCGTTATCAGCCGTCGTCGCGCAATGCAATAATAATGAGACGGGTGGCTCATTCAATTCCCATAAGCATAATAACAATTACACCACACCGAGTGTGCCTTCTTCTGCTGCTACTGCTTCTGCTTCAGCCAACCCGCCATGCACCAATATCTATGCTCGAATGTTTCCAAATAAAAAAAGGCTGCAAACTGAAACGACAGCAGCAGAGTTACAATTTCAATCATCATCCTCAACAACAACTACAACAGCCACACAAGATTTAGAGCCTCAAAAAAGAGTTACTATATGCGAATCGGAGCAATCATTTTCACAATCGTGTCAATCGAATGTGGTCTACGATAATACGGCAAATACAACAATAACAACGGCAACAGCAACAACTCCCACTAAAAATATATTTCTTCAAAACGTGGAGTACAATCAAGAGCATAAAGATGATTCATCACCGCCGCACATTACAATTCAGATATTCAACTGTCTCTCTATTAAGGTAAGGCAAAGTTGTTTTTAATTCAACACACACACAGAAAAATACCCACACTTTTACGTATTTCTCGCATACATGTATGCTTATATTTGTATACATGTGACTGTGAGTGCATAAGTGTGTGTGTGCACTCATGTTGTTTGTCTGTATTATATGTATATGTTTGTATGTGATTGTGTGCAATTACGCTACCATTACACATTAAAACAAGAGAAATGCTTAAATCGCCTTTCCATGCAACTTATAAACCCAGATGTACACAAACATACATACATGCACACCGATATGAATGCACATTAAATATATAAATACATGCCTATACATGTGCATGTGCGCGTGTGTGTGTTTGGACATTAAATATGAACATGTGTGCAGCTCAGGTAAAAGAAAATGATGATAAGAGAAACAACTAAGAGTTTGGATTAATATCCATTTACAAAAAACGTTTGTGCAAATAAAAGATTTTTGATAACAATTGGAATATATTTATTGCTGCGCTAATCAGACATAATATTTTCAATTGGCCTAATAAGTAGTAATATCGATAACAGTTGAATACTAATGCAAAAGGGACTGTAATGTTTTCGCTCATTTTGTTACGTGTTTGTTGGGAAAATTAAAAGAAAAAGAAAATATAAACTGACTACAATGCTGACAACTGATAATACGTATATAGTTAACATATCATAGTCTTACTAAAACACCTTCAAAGCAAATTGTTTGCGTCTGCTTAAAAACTTGTTTTTTATCAAAGCTAATTTATTCATTTGTCTTTTTCAGCCATTGCCGAACGATAGTTATCCATCCGTCGTTTGCTGTGACTGCCGAACCAAGCTTGAATCATTTTGGAAATTTCGCAATATGGCACTAAATTCACATTATGCTTTAAGGGAATTTTTGACAATATCAGAATCGTCTAAACTTGTAAGCTAACAACATTTTATATGTTAACTAATATTGGGACTAACAATTAATTATCAGATCAAAAGACCTTAAAACCTGATTAATAACTTTTGTTGTTTGCTTTTAATAGAATCAAAACAATTTGGAAATGAAACTGGATGAAATTTTAAAGTCTTCATCAGAAGCAATAGCTGCAAAGGCACTGACTGAGCTGAGCAAATCTTCAAAAACAAGATACAGCCAACGGCAACCAACACTTGATGGTATTTTAAAATTAAATAAGGACAAGGATCTTCAGATTGTTAATGATAATAAAATTAAAGAGTTTCAAACGCCTTTAATATATTCAAATTTGTACGAAATCCCAAGTCAACAACAATCGACTGTCAATACAATTGAAAGAGATGCAATTATGGATCACGATAGTATTGCAGTGGCTGCGACGGCAGCTGCACCCAAACTTAAAATGTCGGATAGATTTTTGGAATTAGACAATGGTGTAGAATCAAAAAACACAAAAGTTTTAGATGTTGAACAATACAAGAAGCAATTAGAGACTGCCGCGGTGCTAATGGACATAAGTAAAAAAATTGTCATATCGCCACCTTGCTCGAAACCCCAATCTCCTTGTCTTTCTGCATTTGTCGATACAAATATGAAAAGATCTGTGATAAAATCAAAACGTCCATCAAATGATAATGATTTGCAAGATGGTGTTGAAATCGATCTATCCATCAAAAAGCTGAAAAATGAATATTGCAGTCAACAACAGAATTTAGTACCAACCACACGTAATATATGCCAACCCCCAATCCATGATATCCATGCAAGTCCTATAAGGTCCGATGCTGATTTTAAGAATTATAGTATTACTATTAACGAAGTTGGCCCCTCTAGTTATCAATTGAACACAAATAAACAACTGAATACCGACAGTATTGCTTCATGTCTAACGGAGTCGGAAGACAGTTCCGATTCAAATAAATTAGAAATGGACATCGCATCTGCTATCTATGATAGAAAAACACCGGAGAGCGTTAGCTCAGATCATGCAACAGATGCTGCTACCACTCAATTATGGCAAGCATTAGCTCGATCGGCCGGTAAGGGAAGATTTAAAGCTGTGCATGAATTTAACTTGCTTGAACAAAAACTTTTTCCCCTTTTTTTTTGGTTTTTTTGTAGCTAAAAATAAAGATGAGAGTCGAGCAACGCAACTTTTGCGAAATATGATGAGTCAATCATTTGTATTTCCTGCACCGTCAACTATAGCATTGACTAAGGTACCTGATGAGCCAATACCACTATTGAAGGTAAGCAAACAATTAAAGAAAATCACTTCCATTCAGAGAATTTTAATCTTCAATTGAAATTTTATTAAATAGGACATGTCAGAATCTCAATCAAACGTTGTTAAAGTATGTCGAAGAAAGCAAAGTTTTCCTACTAAATCTGATTGCGTCGAGGCCCCAGACACTAAGGTGTCCGGAACCTTTGTTCGTTCAGAAACAACAAATCCCGAAGGAATTAAAGATAAAAAGGTATAAACATACACACTTAGGTCCGTTTTCTCAATTTCCTATCTATCTTAGTTAAGAGTTATTTCAATGTTCTAACGATTCAATTAAAAATTCATTCTTGTATGTGTGTTTGTGTGAGGATTGTGGCAGAATAATTGACAATCTAGAAGAGTTAAAGTTTGTACTAATATTTTTGTATACAGATAAATTTGATGAGCCCTTTTTTTTTTGTCAAGTCATAATTAGCCACATCTTAACGACTTTGAGAAAACGCACCTTAAACATATGTTTATATTCTGTAGTAAATATGATAATAATTAATCAAAACAATATTTTTTCAGAGTCTTAAATGTATTAGCAGTACTGCTTTGTCAACTTCTCAAAAGGATATGTCATGCTCTAATTGTGGCACTTTAACAACAACCATATGGAGACGCAGCGCCCGAGGGGAAATGGTTTGTAACGCATGCGGATTATACTACAAATTGCATGGCGTCAATCGACCCCATTCAATGAGACGCGATACTATCCATACTCGGCGCAGGCGTCCAAAGGAATGCGAGAAATCGAAGAAAAGTAAGCATTGCTATTTATGATACCAGCAGATTTCTTGAACACACATTTCATTTATTTACTATTTATTATATTCTGTAACTAGGAAATAGGCAATTAGCATGCAACTCAGCGGTAGAATTTGAAACGGATAACATAAATAGCTCCATCGATTGCAAGAAGCTAGACTTGTCTATAAATCAGGAGACTCCCACTTTTTCAGATTCAGTATTTAACGTAAGTACATAAAATCATTGACATTAGGTTGTATCAATATGAGTAACATTTGTTTTTTTAATGAACCATTCATTCACATTTATTTTTATTTTTGACTTCCTTCAGAAATATAAAACGGAAATATCTGAGACAGTGGGAACTGCAGGTACACTCAAAGATGTTATTTTAAAACAAACAAAATCACAATCTTTGCCTGAGTTCAATGATGAAGCTCATGCAGGCGAGGAACTATCTGTACCTCTTAACCTTGTTTCCAGTGAAAATAATGCAAAGTTAATATACAACGCCAAATAAAATTCAAGTAATCAAGCCATCAAGCGCACACAATTTTATTTATGAACTCAACAACAAATTCAATATTTACATATATATAACAAAATGCAGATCCGATCATATATATATATATATGTATGGATATAAATATATATATATATATATATATATATATATATATTGCATACTTATACTCATAATTATTTGTATTTTTAGAAACTAATACCAAAATACTAAAAAAAAAACTGGGTTCAAAGTTTTAATTTTATGGTGTGAAATAAATTAACTTAATCACGGACAGAATTACTTAATCCTTTTTATACATAAAGTAAAAATGTAAGCAATTAAAGAGATATTGATATTTATTGAAATACATGCTTCAGTATTTTTAACATTTAATGACACTTTTTAAGTAGCTTGGCACTATAGAACAACAGCATAAATATAAAAAAAAAAAAAAAACGAAAACAATAATCAAATTAATTTACAAACCAAATGCACACAATTCAGCTAACTAATAACGAAGAATCTAAGATTGTAAGATAAGTGCACTCAACTATGAGATACCCTAATTATTCATTTACATAAACTTTTAAATCCTTCCACTTTACAATTAATAATCACCGATTGTTATTAATTATACAATTAGGTTAACACAAAAATAATGACTTAGAAGCGTTCTTCACAAGTAGTTATATCTTTTAATTTTAACTAAATCAAAGACAAAAAGCTTTTTTGTTAAAGGTTCAACATTTAATATGCTGGGGTATCTCTTAGTCCGACATTTTAGAGCATTCTTTTTGTTAAATGTTGATTGATTATGGGCACCAAAATTAAATAAATTAGCTATATACATACAAATGTGCGCGTTCATTTCTTGAATTTTATATACACACAATTATTTTTCAAAATCCTGACAAGTGATAAAAAAAAATGTTTAGTTGCCGTCGCAGGATGTATTGAGCAGTTGTAAAGTATTTATAACCATTGTCAGAAGATAAAATGTATTTTTGATTTTTTTCAACATTGAATCAAATCGCTTCGGAAGAACATGTTTTAACAAAAAAATTGTTAGCTTTTGTAACTCAAAACTGAAATTAAATACCAGCAAATTGAATTTGGCAATAAATGTCAAATAAAACAAATAATAATTGTGCTGTTGTTAAGCAACGCGAATAACTAATTTTAATTACCTTTTGGACATTTTCGAATAAAATACAACTTAACTTAATTTTTTTCTATTATGAGTAACGGGCGCGTTCATCAGAATAATTGACTTTCCGATTAATATTATTAATACCCATAATTTTTCTGGTCATTGCCACCATTACCCTAAAGTATTCGGCAACCGTATTAACAAATGCACCAGATTATTTCAAACGTATTATTATTTAATTTATATAATTTCATCTGGGAGAAAGTTGTACTGCTGAACGCGTTCATTGTGTCGTTTACATCGTTTGAGAAAAAATAAAATAAAAATATAGCTCGTAGGGCAGCATTTTGATAAGTAACTTATAACGTGTAAAGTATATAAATTATAATGCAGTATGTTTGGCAATAAATAAATTATATTTTGATCCAGACTATGTTTAAAAGAACTTATTGTATAATCAGCAGATTTCTATAGCTAGAAAACATTTGTAAAATCTCTTGCCTGTAAATGAAAATCATGTGATAATAAAATAATCTCCACAATTTTTAAATAGTAAAACTATACAATTAAAAGCAATATTCATAATACCATGCAAAAAAAATTTCAAGCAAATATTGAACAAATATTTATATTTCTAAATATGAGATTCTTAATAAAGCAAATGCAGTTTCGATCTTAATTAACTATGTAATATTAAATAAATATTTAAGCTAAAAAAAGTTACACATTTATTTTTTCGAATTTAATAATCTCAAAATCTTTTAACAGTTACAAATAAACTTATAACTTAAATCAAGTTTTGTGTAAGTTTTTATCTATATTCCCTGGAATTATTAAATGGGTGTCTTTTGCAAACCGCAAGAGAAATCTATCAAATATTTGTAGTGCATTCCATTATCGATTTCAGAGAACCCAAATCCTTTCGCTGAACACTTTGTATGCTGTTTTTTTAAATAAAACATTTTCGTACACAGTTAATTATAAGCTTTATTGTATAAAATAACAGTTATCGTTCGATTACTAAATTAAACTTAGTTGTTATGCTTATGTTGTTAAATCGATTGAAATTATTCTACTTGAGGAATTATAGGGCTGTACAACTAAAGTACTTTCAAATGTGCCACTGCTTAAACTCATACCATTATCTGTTTGGCTAATATCCGTCTTTTCTGTACTCGTTGGATGGGCACACCAGTCCGTAACAGCCACTAACCTCTTCGACAAATTGCAATTTTCTTGATTATGTGAATGGGAAAATGTATTTGATGGAGCCAGCGCTTTATCTTTATCGATTGTCTTTGTTGCATCAAGACCAAATCGATTCAGCACTGAGTTAGTCTTGTAGTTGGAAAATATGTAAACGGACTGCTGAAGTGGCTTCAGCGAGTTATCGTCTGTTGTTGTCTGCGAAAAGCCTGGTGAAGAAGCCCATTCACTTTCTCCAACTGTTGTATGATTCGGTTGTCTGGCAGCGGTGTCATTTTTATGCGATACTGATAATATTGCAACCCTATCTGAATTTAGTACTTTTGGGGACAAACTGGATTGTTCGTCATCATCCGATGAACACAAATCAATTGTGTCGACAACAACCTCGGTTGAAGGTGAAATTCGCCATTGGGAATTTTGTGAAGTATCGCGAGTTAATCTTATATTAAGCTTATTATTAGGTATAGGAAATTGCTCTCCGATATTTTCGGACATCTTTTTTAATCTGACCGAAATTGGACGGCACTGTTTTATCAACGGCGAATTAAGGAACAAAAAGTTTTGTGTTGTGTCCCTTCGTTGCGAAAACTGTCGACGTGGAAAAGCATATATGTGTGAACTAAGTTCACTCAATTTCTTAAAAGTAACATGAACATTATTTGGAGCGGTTTTCCTTTCAAAAGGTTTTTGTCTACAACTAGATTTCAGCATTAGCGGTGTATAACAAAATCGATCCATCCGTTCTTGCCTTTCATACACATAATCCGTTGATATTGTCTGTTTCATTGACCTCAGTAGTTTTTGTCCAGCCGGCGAAGATATCGGAATATGTACACATCTATTTAGGGAAGGCACTGCTCGATTCCTTCTTGATGATATGCGTCTACTTCTGCTTGACGGCGTCAGCACTAATTCCTCATTTAATAAATGTGTTCTTTGTATTTTCTTAGTAAAATTACAAAATGTCGCCTTGGACTGAAGACAAAAATTGAGTAGGAAAGCATTTCGCAATTCTGTATTCTCATTTTTATTTTCAAGTTTGCTTTCTGGTTCCGGAGAGTCGCATAAAATAACATCATCCTCCATGATACAAATCTTTTCATGTTCCTGGATTAAATTAGATTCAAATAAATTAGTTTTAAGAGTTTCATTACATTTAAACTTTAGTTTTATTTACCAATATAGCTTCTTTGGAGTACAGTTCGGCATCACAGTTGTCGCAAAGATAAATATCGAATGGGGGAGGCTCAACCATCATATATTGAGAATCATCACCATGAGTATCGGTTTTACTTTTGTGCAACAGCAAGCATTTTCTGTTTTTCAATTGCCGATCATACGACTGCAACGAAATAAGAAGGCATTGTTAATAAACTATAAGAACCCGAGGTTTTTTGCTTAAGGACATACCATGTTCTCATTTCGAAATGTTACCAGTAATTTATTATTTCTTCTATCGTAAAGCGACGTCGTCGAATTGTAGTTGTTAATAAATCTCAAACTTGCGTGCTCATATGCTGCCAAATCATTGCAGAAACGTAATAGAAACAAGCTTTTATGGAACTGATAACAAATAACGACAATTTCCTTCATTTTTTCCATCCAACTCTGTAAAAAAAAGATCAATAATTTTGTTTAAATAAATGATTAATAATAAAAAAAAAACCCTTTCAACAAACTTACTCCGTAAAATTGTTTTGGTTTCTTTAACGGAATGCCAAATGGAGCATTTTCGGGCCACCACTCCGGCTCACTGCAGTCTATTTTCTTTGGTAAATTAATGTGTCCCAAAGAGCATTGCACCATAAACGGTATAAAGTTTTCCAGCTGGGATTCAGTTATCTTCTCTAGAGAGGTTGGATATCCATTCGCAAACAGCAGAGGAAGATTCGAAATCATATTTTGTTGCGATTTATCTGATTCTTCCATTGTCGCTAAAACAAAAGGTTAGATTTGCAATTAGCAACAAAAATGTTTAATAGGTTTTCAAGACCATTGTGATGTCGTTATTGTGAAAGTATACTGAACATATGTGTGTTGCGTAAACAACAAAAAACTAAAGGAAAGCGCCTGGTAAAGTACTAGGTTCAAACGAGATGCCAGACTAAAAGAAGATCCTACTGATCGTACTTCAGTGATCCACGACTTTAACACGAAATACCATTCCAAAACAGGTGTTAAATATCCGATTTCAATGAGTTCGCGACCTTAGCCTTCATTTATACCATAAAGGCCTTAATGAAGCCATTTATAGTATAAATGGTAGTAAGCAATAACCTGTGATTGTTGAAATACAGCAAGTCAAGTGGATGTTCAGATATGTAATGGATAACCCTGAGATTGGAGCGTTTCGAAAGCAGAGGCTAAGATTATTATTCATTTTGGTTGTATATATACTTATATAAGGGACCAACAATATCAATCACCGGCTTGCTAACGAGATTAAGCAATAATTTTAGGTTATAACACAACTTGCAAGCAGACACCGCTTTTAAAGAATTGAGTACCACAGTAAATAATCAAGGAGAATGAACAAGAAAAAAATGGTTAACGGTACCTCACCAAAATCAGCCACTACACATAACAATCGAAATTTTGCTTTTTCCCTTCAAACTTCGGTAGTTCTGTAAGGATATTCTTAATGTTTCTATGACTTGACATATAGCGCACTCGCATGACGCTCTTACTTGGCCTATATACACGTGAAGGTTCCCGTTAGCCTCACATCTTCTCACATAACTATCTGCGGTCTGTTAGTCAGCTAGCAGATAAATACTCTGGTATTAGAAAGCAACTCATGTTCAGTATAAGCAACTTATCGCTCTCAAGACGATGAGCTCTCTTTGGATTATGATTACATCTCTCTTTTGGTGCTTTGCTGCTATGATGGTCTTGTGTCTCTGTTCCTCTTTTCACTTTACTTACTCACAAGTTCATGTGTGCATGTACACAGAAACTTTTGACGATGAACGCGGGCGGCTGCGTTCCGACCACTAAGCTAGAGTCTGGAAAACTAAAATTGCAAACCTTATAAAACATGCAGTGGAAGAAGCAAAGTATTGCTCACTCTAACAACATTTTTTCACGATTTTAATCTTCTTTTCGCCCTAAGGTTTAAAGGAATCAAGGGTCGTTAAAAGAGTGTTATGTAAATACAGTTATATTTTATTTGGAGCGTTTGCTTAGGCGCTGCGATGATAACGCCACATATTTTATGGAGTACCATGTCCCTAGAAGCTCCCGACTTGGGAATACCGGACCTGTTCGGATTAGCTAGCGGTACCTGCTGGCTTAAATATCTGAAATTAAATTACCTCAGAAACTGAACAAGAAGGTATAGAAGATCCCGAAAAAAAATTAGGGTTCAAGGAAAAAGGATATCATACCATACACGGGCGATAAAGAGTCCTTGCTTAAGGATGACCTTGCAGACAAAAATAAAGATTTATGGCAAGAATATCTCAAGAAGTCGAAACCCTTTTATTCATTCACTTACTGGAAAAAAAATTAGTGGGGTTATAACAAATATATTGTTTGTTGATGAGACACAACCACACCCATTTTTCTAGAAAAAGATTAAATCAAAAGGTACCTAGACGACGAGTGAGCAAAATCTCCCCCGAACAGGGAGCCAATAAAAAACATTTCTGGGTTGAATAAATAAGGAACAAGTTAGCATTAACAAAATGTCGACGGTAACCACATTAACCACATTTTTAAATTTATATAGTATATACAAAATTATTGATTACGTGTATTAGGATGTTGATTAAACTGTTCACAGTAGGCGTATCTCACTGCACCTTCAATGTAGACAACTGACAATTATGATCAGAACCACATTCCTACTCCCCACTCAACACAGTTTCACTCTTCAAGCTTATAACAAAAAGAAATTTCATTTTCCGGTAGCCATTGGTATCTTAAGTGTGTTTGTTTGTGAGAAGTACGGAACATGAGCCTTGTACCTGAGAAAACTTCACGAGCTGTTTTTAAGGCCTGGATACAGGGATGGACTTTTAGGTGGACTGATTAAAACGTCGAAAGTTGCAAAGGTGTGCAAATAGCTAAATCAAATATATATATAAAAAAACTAAACGTCGACGGCAGGGGCGCACGCACAAAAATGTAAGTCAACGCAAATTAAAAGAAAATGTATATTTAATTACAACACACTAAGCCCGTCCAAACAAAAATGATAAGGCTGTTAATTGTTTGTAAGAGTTTAATAAGTTTCTGTTCTGTATTAAAATATTTTTAGCTCGCTACAAAATACATACGTATGTATAACAAATAGTTACTGGCGATTTATATATGTATACTTAGAACCACACACATGTTTCACATTGCTTTCTATGCATGAATATCAATTTTCTTTTGTACACTTAAAAGATATCGAATTCTTATGCACATAAATATATTACATTTTAACAAACATTTCTTTACATCCACTCGCATTGGACATTTTTTATTTACATGTTTGAGTCTTATGTAGTTTTCAATGTTTATGCATATAGGTATTTTATGTACATATGTATGTATGTCTAGGTATTTTTTTAGTTTACTGCTACGAACCAAATGTCCAATGATACAATATTTCAAATATCAAGAAAAGTATCGAGGCTATTTACGAATCACGAATTTTCGACTCCAAATTATATGTGGGTATGGTTTACACTTTTAAGAATCACAAAATAATTACATCTCTTACACCTTTTAATCGGAGTTGCTTTCCATTGTATGTATACCAGCGATGATTTGTTAATGCGCTGAAATCGGAACGATGAAAGTAGAACAAATTGTACGTAGCAGCAGCATTTGCGTGCAATGCACACCACTAGCGAATAAGAAGAGAAATTCTCGCTTTGAACCGCATAAAATTATGTTTAATGGCAAATGTATTTGAGTTCAAAGCATTGTTTTGACTCCATTTAGCAATCGATATTACTGTAATTCTAGAAATGCGGTCTGTTTTTATACAGTTTTAATACTTTTCCCTGTATTCGCTTCACGATCTATCGCCATGAAACTATTTTAGCAATTTGCCTTCTCTTCGTTAGGGAGCCTGAAATAATTAATTTTTATGTACAAAAGTTCTTACACATTACATTTAATCATTCAAACATACATTTAATAACCGTATCTTTACTAGACTTAAACTTAAATAACACTTTATCGACTATATTCGATATCATAGAAGGATTGTTTTTTGTTGTACTCTGAATAATGATTTTAGAGTTATGATAACATGTGTTTACAGAAAACGGGATGATTTATCAATTATTTGAATCATAGTTGTTGTGGTTAGAACAGCTTATATTCAATATCTAAGGTCTCTATCGCTCATAGTCTCTGAGATACCTCGAATCTTATGTTTAAACAGACAGATCTGCAAAAAAAAAAAATCGATTCTCAGCAAATGTATTCTTGATGATCTTTGTAAAAAAAGAAATTGAATAAAATGAAAAAAACTATGGTTTTTATAAAATTATTTGATTCTTATTCAGCCCATTGGTTCAAAAATAAGGTTGCTAAAAACATTAGCCGTAAATGCGAAACTACGTCCCTAGTACTGATAAAATTTTAACAGATAAACTAGCGCACACTGCTTTATTATGCCCAATACAATAAAACAGAACACGTCGAAAACACCGAACAGTTAAGTGTGCTGTCGATAGGCTTGCCTTGTTCTAAGTATGATATCTCCAATTTTTTTTTTTGGAGTGCGATCCTCCCACTCGTTTTTCATCAAAGTAACGTCCGAAAGTAAACGTACTATATTTGAACCTCAAAAGTCGGATAGGACGCTGCTTCCGATATGTGCATAATTGACACACATTCTCTGTCAGCCGATAACGAACTCTTTTTTGTTGCATTTCATTACCCGCTTTTCTCGTTTCTATTGTACAGAATAGGAGGTACGCGTGAATCCGAGAAAATTAAAATAATGGAACAAAATATATATTTTCCGCCTGTAAAATGGAGCTTATATTTTAATACAATGATGAAAATGTTCTCAAGTTTTGCGTGATGCAAACCCAAGCTTTCAATTTCTGTTGTTTTGGATTTTTTTTTAACTCTACTAAACACAATTAAGTTAAATGCAAATATTATTAAAAATTTAAATGTGCTTGCCGTAAGTCTCTCAGATTGATTAATTATGGTTAACTTGATTTCCATTTATTTAATATGAAACATACAAATTGTGTGAATAATATACTAAAATGGAATTGTAAAGTTGAATTTTTTTTGCTTCTCTTTAAATTTCCAAATTCTCGTTTCTAACAATCACAAAAACGGAGCGAATTCCGGCCTATTCTTTATGTGAATGGGATGTAATAGAAAAGTCCAAACGCAAAAGGACAATAGTGAATAAAAAAATCATATAAATAAATCCAATAACAAGCAATGGTTCCTGAAGCAAGGACATCTTGGAAAATGAGTACTTCAGAGTGAATTCTGAAATGTGGTTCTCCACCAAATTAAATTTTGAGAACGAAACGACTGGTCTTCCCACAGTATCCAAATAAGTGTGAATCAGTTCATTTTGGTGTCGCTTGATACTATATGGCGTTATAAGTTCAATATTAGACGAGCCCTCAGGTAAAATGACAGTGACAACAGCTTCATCGATAGCCATATTGTCGTGGATGTGATCAATGAGGTGCATCTTCAACACATAGTCGTTGCCCGAGCTAAACAAATATTCGTAAGAGGGCACATTATAGCCAAGAGTGTATTGAGTTTTCCATCCGCCAAACAGTGGGAATCTTGGACGTAATTCCAAATCAACAAAGTCGCGCATAAAATGCATGTTCGATGTCGATATGTTGCCGTTAGTGTCGCGATAGTAGACACCAGTTGCGGATGCAGGCAAATATGTTTTGTATGACTTAACCGCCGATTGGCCAGAACGACCGTCCTTTTGGAAATCGTATCGCGAAAAAGATCCCTTAAGCTTAGCCCCTGTGTGTGTCATTTGAATTGACTCCTTAACAGCAATATTACCCCAGTGAGATACTTCAATACTGCGATCCAATGAATTCACTGTCAAAAAGGGCGATTGATTCTCATAGTGAATAACCAGCTCGTCTTTAGATAGCGCTGAATATTAAATAAATTGTAAATATAAACACAATAAAAAAAAAAAATTAACATAGACAACTTACCTGCAACGTTTTCATACGGTCCAAATTGAATTTTATTTGCCGACACGGAAAATGGTTTCGCCTGGGTATGTGAAAGTATATTGGACGAACTTAGCATAACGTTTGTTTTTTGAGAATTAGTTGCGTATTTTGAATATAGATATAAATTGCCAACAAATTTGACCAATTGCTTGTCATTTTGTTTTATTTCCGATGGATGTGGCAGTATATTTTTAGTAAAGACTGTTTCGATAACCAAAGTTTGCTGCGGCGAAATTGAGCTAAAAGTAAACTTAAACTCTGTCTGATCATTTGCTTGTCCTTTTTTCTCTTCAAATTTTACTTTGTTGCTGAATCCATCCTTGACAGAAATGTAAGATAAGTTTGGCTCATTTACAACAAACACATAGCTTTTGATGGCTTTGCCGGCTGTGTCTTCGACTGATATTTTATATGTTGTTTTAGCGAGCTGGGAAGTTAAATCCAAAGTTCTTTCCACGTTTTTGTTAACTATTTCGGCTTGTGTAATATTTAAGATTAAATATGCTGTAGCCACATAATATAAAATGCACATTTTCCCCATTTTAATGTTTTGTGACACGTAATATTGAATGTTTGCGAGAAATTTAAGTTCATTTCAAGAATGCCGAAAAATGTTCACAAGTTCATAATTCCGAGTCACAGTAGTGTTGGTAAGCAGTGGTGCTAATTTAGCCATTTCCTGCTTAGGTGTGATCAACTCTTTCTTGTATGACATAGTTACCTTATTAAAGAATATAGATCTCATTGTTATTAAATGTTAATGTTAAATGCTTGAAAAGCAGTGAGGTGAATAAGTGGTAATAGTCTATGTATCGTTGAAAGATATTGCACATATATGTTTATACCATACTATCGCATGAAATAATTATCGATGACCAATAACATCGAGAACACAATTATGTCGATACACATGTATCGATAGAGTGTTTTATATTCAACAAGCCTGCTGTAAGGAACATAGCTGAAAATATGGATCAAGTTTGGACTGATAAAGCTCGCTATAACAATGCAGAAAAATCATACTATGAGCTGTTGTGTAAAGTAAGTACATTAAAAAGATTTGACATGTTTAAATATGTACTTGCTATTTATACTTTTGCATATGTACTTTAGACATGCACATATACAAGCGTGTACATACTATGAATGCTCCGAAATTTGTGCATTCAAGCACATGTACTTGCGTTACTTACGTCAGAAATAGTATTAAAAGTTCAAAAATCAGGTGTTCAGCTCATACCGGTCAGTCAGCCTGAACCAACTTTAATATATGTAAGTACGTGTATAGAAAACTGTGAACATCAGTGCCAAACAAGCAACAAACTGACCTAACCTAAAAAGCTGAACTTCTGTCCACAAGTTTCCGTTGGAAGTTTCGAGTCATAATTGGTAGCCTGCAACTAATATAAGGAAAACTGTTTTATCTACATTTGGTGGTTATGGCTGAGATCACGAATATGTATTTCATATTCTTAGCTATCGTTGATCCTTTATAATAAACAAATAAATAGTTTTTTTTTATTGAAAATAAATTATCTTTGTTCTTTAGGGTGCGCAGCTAAAAAACTGCAGTCTTTTAGTCACAGAAATTGCAAAAGCACGAGAGGACATACAAAGTTCACTTGAGAAGGTAAGATATTTTTATCGGTAAGATATTTTATCGGGTAGAAAATATCCGGTGTGCATAATTATTTTAATTATTTTTTTAATTTTAATTATTAATTTCAGATTGATGATATTACATTTGAACCCTGTTCAAATTCCACAATTTTGAGCAGAATTGCTGTTTTGGAAGCGGAAAACAAAGAAATAAAGCATCTGTATCAAGCCATATTAAAAAGGCTTACATTAATTGAGAATAACAATAATGTTTCTGCTAAAGTTGAGAACGTTGAAGAAACCAATGGTAATAAAAAAGCAGATGCTGATGATGATGATGTTGACCTATTTGCCTCGGACAGCGAAGAGGAAGATGCTGAAAAACAACGGATAAGAGAGGAACGTTTAACGAAATATAATGAGAAAAAATCAACTAAAACTGCCATTATTGCAAAATCGAGTATCCTTCTTGATGTCAAGCCGTGGGACGATGAAGTCGACCTGAAAGCAATGGAAGCAAAGATACGTGAAATCAAATTGGATGGTCTGCTATGGGGTGCATCCAAATTTGTGCCGGTGGCTTTTGGAATACAAAAGATAACAATATCATGTGTTGTTGAGGATGAAAAAGTATCAATTGATTGGCTAACTGAAGAGATTGAAAAAATCGAGGATCTTGTACAAAGTGTCGATATTGCAGCATTCAACAAAATCTAAATCATTAATAAACACTCAAAGAGAATTTTTAGTTACGAACTGTGTTTCTGTAAATTCATTGCAAGCGTTTTTAAAAACAGAAATCCTTATTTAGAATCTTTTAAGACACCTTTATTTTAATATAGAAATATGAACGTAGATCTATTAAGGATTCTCCATGGTGGCTACTGCGACTTGAGGATCACGCGGACCTGTAGCTTCAGGTTGATCGCCAGGTGGGGGAGTATCATCGTCTCCACCAGCCTTTGATAACATTGTTGCACCACGCTTTTTAGCCATATCTAGGTAAAATAGGTTTTCCTCGTCAGTTAACACCTTGAAGGGCTGATCTTTTCCAACAATCGCAACAGTGATCATCTGAAAAGCCAAAAATATAAAAAGTATTAATGGAAAGTAATAAAAGTTTTCGTACGCATATTATACCAATTGAGATGCACCGTCATCTTTGCTTAGTTCGTCGTTGGGTAATGTGCTGCGAATAGCATGAATGCCATGACATATAATGTCGTCCTTGGAGCATGTGTTGAATGTAGCCAAATGGCGCTCCAAATATGTGCGTGCACTCTGTGAACGCGAGCCAATTGTCATTGCCTTGCAATTGAAATAATTTGCAGATGGTTCTACTTTATAGATGTGAGGTCCTTTCTCATCATAGCCAGCAAGAAGTAAACCCACTCCATACGGACGACGGTCGTAACGCTGAGTTGTTGTTTGCATTTTGTTACCCAAGTTGGTAATAAGACGAGGTACTGGGTAAGTTGAGCCATAGGAATGCTTGTAGCTCAAACACTCGGACCTCAGGTATTTGCTAAGCACACGCGCATCAGCCGTAATGCCAGCAATTGATATACCTAAATGCTC
Source organism: Scaptomyza cyrtandrae (assembly GCA_035044605.1). Taxonomy (NCBI): domain Eukaryota; kingdom Metazoa; phylum Arthropoda; class Insecta; order Diptera; family Drosophilidae; genus Scaptomyza; species Scaptomyza cyrtandrae. Next base: position 1,660,684 of record JAWNNS010000637.1, read on the forward strand.
ATCAATTGGAATTATCTTTCGCTGCGAAGCCGACAACTCTGACGGCGGCTTGCAAAGCGCCACCAGTACGGCATAGTCATCATTTTTTAAGCCGACTGTTGCAGTTCCGAGCTTAACAGCAGCTATGGCATATTCCACCTGATGCAGGCGACCCTGAGGACTCCACACTGTGACATCACTATCATATTGATTTCGAAACTGAAAATAATGACATATATTGTCTGTTATAATGGTTGAAAATGTAGTTAATAGCTTTTACCATTTTGCAACGATCTAAGATATTCGGCTTTGTTGAATGATGACAATCAAATTGTTATAGAGCTGGGCAAAGTTAGCATAATTGGGTAAACTTATCGATAGACTGCTAAGCATGCGTTTCATTTCAAGTGTTTTTTTCTTAATGTATTAGCATTGATTTTGAAACGTTGAATTAAGACTCAAATGTATATCGATTATTTTATTTTTCGATATATTTACATTACGTGACGTATTGATTTTGTATGATTTTGTACCGTCTTTACTTTAAAAATAAATACTATATAGTTTTATGTTCAAAAACTTTTTATAGCTAAACTATGTTAAAAAATAATATTTTATAGTTAAATTTGAAGAAAATTCATTTCATTCACAAAAACATTTCTTCAATAGATCCTTTTGTCTTTTTTTCGCTCTTATGTAGCAGTTTTTATTTTAAAACACATTAATAGACTAGAATAATGGTAATATGAAATCTTTTTTCACTGAAGTTCTGTGTTTGAAAACATGAACAAGTCGCAGACGCGATATCAAGCGTGCTCTGTATGTATTTCTAAACAGTTCAGTCTTTAAAAAAACAACAAGTACCGTCAGACTGAGCTCTGGTATAAGCGGATATGATACTTTTTAAATCATCTTAGCAAATTTAAGAAAAAGCAATATTATATCAATTAAAAGTCTTAAAGCCTTAAAAAAAAATTTACTTTATCTTTATATTTTTAACATGTTAATAAACATCTATTAGTAACCAAAAAAGTTATTTAAAGCCTAAAGTCAACATATTACTTAAAAAGTAAAGTTAAGTATAAAAAACGTTGAGTCTAGGTTGAAAATAACGGGAAATTTATTTGCTTGCCGGAAGCGGGTGTGATAATAAATAAACCGAGCATAAACAAAAAACAACAAAAAATTTCTTGCATCTAATATTTTTCAAAAAGTTTGTCTTATGTTTGTTATTTATATTTGGATTCTTTGGAGCTTAAGTTTACGTATAAACATTTGTAAAAAGGACTCATCATAATAAACGTTACTCCAAGAGCCAAAAATAGGGGTAAATAAAAATTTCATTCCTTCTGAGCATGCTCAGAAGTTGGGAATTTAAGGGTTGGTGAATGTAGTTTTGCATGCAGGAAATCGATTTAAGAAATATTTCAGAAGTTTTCTAGTTAAATGTGCTTTTAAGAAAATGTAAAACAATAGTATATATACCGTTAAAAAAATTGTAAAAAATAGATAAAGTCTATGAAGTTAAGAAAATATATAATTTACTTAAGTTTTTAAAACTCATAAGTAAATATCCTTTTTCCAATCTTACGTTGTGTTAAAAAAAATCAATCTATAAATTTAGTTGAATTTTTAATTGTCAAATTCAGGTAATTTTGGATATACATACAATTCGCCAAAAGCTCAAAAGTGATTTATTTATTTTAATTTTGTTATTATATGTATGCAACATTTAATTTCACAAATATAAGAGCGGCTGTGGAAAATAATCAATACTTTGCTATACATAATGTACCCATTTTGTTTTCAAATAAACTATTAAAAATGATTTCTTTGATTTAAAATAATATGTTTTTAATTAATAATGAATATTTGTATTGTAGTTAAAATGGGCACGGTTTTAAGCTTCAATCCGCGGGATAGACATCCAGTATATTCGTCGCAGCCCAATTTTCCATATAATCAATCCGCTGACACTCAAACAGAAAAAATAAATGATACTTCAGGGTCAGTTGACTCACATTTGAACAATTTTTCATATGAGCAACTAAACAATGCCAAGAACCGTGAAAACAAAAAAACGATTACCCATCAAATATCCAGAAATGGCTCAGGACATCAGAATACAACTGTGCAGTTCAATATGCATTCACAGATCAATTCGCACAACTTTAACAATTTGACCTATACATCAAAAGATACCATTAACAATGATTTGGATGCTCATAATGAGAACTCAACCATTATATCAGAGAAGAGTTCGATTGAAAAAAGCTTAAAGAAACATTCGCTATTTATAAATGCGCTCTCATGGAAAAAACTCTCCACGTCGCATAATAAGAAGAAAGTGGAAAATAAGAATAAATGCGCGAATTTACCAACAGCATGCTTTAAGGCCCAGCTCTTAGAGGCTTCGTACTCATCATCCTCGGATAAAAATAAAAACATTCAGCTACACTGCAATCATATTGAAGAGCATCAGCATCAACATCAGAACCATCAGCATCAAAATCAACAACAGCACCACTGTAATCAAAACCAGGTCGTTCGGGAACTACCTTTTTTTCCATCGACCAAAACACAAAAGCCATCAACGGCTAAAGAACTGGGCCGTGTTAATAATACAAATTCCATAACAAATCATAATAAATTAATTCAGAAACAGCCGTTAGCTTTAACACTGCCGCAGCAATTGCAGGCATCTTCAATACAACTTAAGAATACAAATCAGAATCATATTCCACGCAAAACTGTTATTCAGGTAAACTCTTCAAGTTTTTTGCTTGCTTGGCCGTTATTTTTATTGGTTCATATTTTCAGGCATCTACTTCAGAGCTTTTGAAATGTTTAGGCCTATTTTTACATTATCGATGCCAAAGATTAAACAATTTTGATCCTGGAGACGCTGTCATGTGGCTAAGGGCTGTCGACCGTAGCTTATTACTGCAGGGCTGGCAGGTAAATGTCTTTATACATGTTTTTCAATTTTATAATACATTACCATAATTATTCAAAAGGAATATTAAGCTTCGTATTCATTAATGATGCAAATTTATTTACAGGACGTGGCATTTATAAATCCAGCAAATGTTGTTTTTGTTTACATGTTAGTACGCGAGCTTGTTAACGGAGAGGAGACAAAGGAATCTGATCTTCAAGCATCTGTACTTACCTGTTTGTATCTGTCGTATTCATACATGGGCAACGAGATTAGTTATCCGCTTAAGCCATTTCTAGTTGAGGACTCAAAAGAACATTTTTGGGACAGGTAAGCATAGTAATTTAACACTTATTAAATATTCAAATAAAAACTTAAACAAATCATGCAAAAATATATATTTGTTGTTGTTGTTTTTTTTAAAACTTGTTTTATTTATTTTCAGATGTTTGGTTATTGTGAACAGACTAAGTAATAAGATGCTAAAAATAAATGCAGAACCTGCATTCTTCACAGAAGTATTCACTGAGCTAAAATCCTGCGGTCAATTTCAAACTAACTCAATAAAGAGGTCATCTTGTGGAGGCGCCTGACGGAATGACGATGCCCGACAGATTATAGTCCGACTCTCATTGTCTACATACCAACAGACTTTTTCAGATAAAATAAAACCGAAATAGTGGTAATCAAATTAAACATTTTATATAGCATTAGAAAATTTCTTTGTCACCATCACACTTGTTCAAATAAAAAAATTTGTAAAGATAGTGCTTATAAAAATGGGATTGTGCAATTGTTTTGATGGATCATTCAATAAATTTTAATGTCATCACATTATACCATACAGTTTACTTCCTAAAGTGGATGTTTTTACTTTAGTATATAATATTTACAAGGATGATTTTGTGGCATATTTTTTAAAAACTACACTTGAATTCATGAACTGTTGAATATAACCCCAGACGAGGAACCAACATATATGTGCACAACTCACAACCGAGATTATTAAGGGCCAAATGTCTGGAAACCTAGCAGATGGTTCAACTGTCAAAAATGCTACTAAAATACACATCAATAAGATTTCGGATATTTTAATGATTGAGTTTAACAAATCATTTTTCTGTTGTACTTTTTTGTTGGGACTAAAACCACTAGAGTTGAAAACAACATAGAAAATAATCATTAATACCACTGTAGGAACCATCAAGCTATCCCTTTTTAAAAGCGGGATCATACTAAAAACAGATACTTCCAAGAACCAAATCACTTCCCTAGGCCACCATGGAAATAGACAAATCGCTGGCAATGCAATCAGCAAAACAGACTTCTCGTGGACCTAAAAAATATGAAAACTTTTGTAAGTATTGTGTTTGGCGTTCAAATTATAATTTATACTTGAAACGAAAACAGGAAAAAAGCAGCAGCCGTATTAAACAAAGTTAGCAGGAATGTGTGTTTACTTCTTCGAAAAAATAGATGTATATTTGTTGGGAGTACCGCCAATAATGTGGTTCCCAAACAAATGATTGCCATCTGATCATTTGAAATATGTTTTCTGTAATTAACAAAACAGAAAATAAGTATTTTTGTGAATTCCTTTGTGCTTATGCTTACTTCAATTTATAAACGACATTAAAGCTGCACCAAAAGTTAGCAACTTTGTCTTCAAATACTCCTCGTCCGAGTGGGAAAAGACGATGCAAAACCTGCAAAGTTGCGTCAAGTGAATCAAGCCAAGGATACCATAAGATCGCAAATACTCCCAGCACAATACTTGCTATTCCCGTCAGCTCAGCGGCAAATGATATAAAACTATTAAGGAGAAATGGTAATAAAATAAATAAAGTATTTACATCAACCATTTATGAGCTTACAGTTTAATTGTCCTTGGACTTTTAGCTATTGTGTGTCATTATGCTCCTATCCTGGTTAATATAATAGTGTGTCATTAGCTTGTACATTAAATATGGTACTTTTTTTAAAAAGGTCAAAAAATAAATAGTACAAATAAACTGCGTACTTGGGAACTTGAATAGCGCATGGTCAATTTACATGCAAGAAAGCGACATTCACACTTAATTTAAATCAAGCTTATTGACGCAAAGGTACCTTGTAAGTGTAGGGTAACTTTGCTGTCATATTGCTAGCTTCGGACTTTAAAATGATGTTCCGAATATTTTTGAATGCTCAGTAAATGCAAATAAAGACTAATAACTCTGATCAACAATTTTATTGGCCCAGAGTTATAAAAGTATGAGAACCATCGGCGGTTTTTTAAAAATATCAAAATAAAATTTTAGACAATAAAATGTTCCCCAATACCTGGATACTTTTAACACATGTTTTTTGTTTTACATTGATATTACTAAATCTGAACAATCACATTACTTAAATCCTTAAAGGGTCTAAGCAGCAAATAAATACGATTTTTTAAACAATATACCTTTTTTTTGATAGAGTTGAACTAAGAAGGTATGCAAAGAATGGCAATGCGTGGTATAATTCCATTTGTTTGTAATTCAATGCCAGCGTGAAGGCAAACGCGGCAACATAGTGTTTATTACACAATATAGCAGCGATAGCTAAAGCTGCTAATCCAAGCGATATATTATTGTACTGAAAGTGTCCATTGTCGATAAGAATTTGGCCGGGATAAATTACGAGCAGTACAAATAATAGGTGCTTGGAGTTTTTGTGAAAAGTTAGGTCCATGCAATAAGCCAGAATAAATACTGCGGGCACATAAACTAATGTATCTGCTGCCAAAACTGTAAGGCGCATAAAATTCTTGTGTGCCTTAGTTTCAAAACCTCTACTTGTGTGTAATTCGACATAGCTGTGATTAAGCATTTTTGCCGTACGGCCTACCAGATAACTGTGATATGCTGTTAGAGGCGGATAATCCAAGCCCCAGTACTGCAAGTCGTTGTGGGTTCCATTCGTATACCATTGTTTCAACGGTATATTTACTGTGATTTCTTGCCAGTGCCGCTGAGCCTCATAATCTCCAAACATTGGCGCAGTGTTAAATCCAGAGAATGAGTTGAGTGATATTATAGTTCTTAATGCTAATGCTGCAAACACAGTAGCGACCCAATCGGAAAACATCATTAATAGAAGAATGTTTAATTTTATATTATCAGATATAGAGGTGAGCAATACACATTAATGAGAGACATTAGAGATGGTAAAAGATCGATGCATCAATTCTTAGCGCCATAACAGTATTGTATCTATATCGATAGGTTATGCTGCTCACCGCAGTGCTGTTAGCTGTAAAAGTTTGCAAACATCCCCTATTTAAAAATTTGTTATTTTAGCTTTAATGTACTTATTGTTTACTTAAAACGCTGTAAAAATAAGGTAGAATACAATGGCTTTGCTTGTAAGCAAAGTAACATATACATATATATATAAAAAAGGCTAAAATGCCACCACTGCTATGCAACGTACTAACTCCGTTTCGGTTGTTCAATCATTAATTTCACACCAAATGTATGTTTGTACATACATATGTACTTGCACAATTGGTGTGTTCTATGTACGCTACTTGCGGGACAATAAATCCATAAGTTTCATTGGGTTAACACAGTCGACAGAGAAAGGTTGGAAACAATATTCGCTAGTTTAAATTGGTATGTATATACGCAAATATATGCACATGTATGTAAATAAAATCATACATGTATGTGGTAATTTATCTGTGTTGTGGACAACGCTTAAAAACCGTGAACATGCTTAGGAATAATAAGACAAAAACGTGGTGAAGGTGATAAATTCTTAAGGGGATCCAACTCATATAAACAACTCAACCTGAAGCGTTTTAACTATGTAATTTGTGCACCATAAAATATGAAAGATCAGCTGTTGTCTTGTGCTCTTTTTATCAAAAATCTTTAATTAATCGATATCAAATTGATCAAACCTCAAAAGGAACAACACAGTGTAAATAGTAACAAAAAATCACTATTTGTAGGGGAAATCCACATTAATTATCAGATATTAAGCACATGAGCTAGCACAATGAATCTTCCGCATGCCACATTATTTTTGATATGTGGCTGTCAATAATAATATCTGCAATTATGGCATATACTATATGTGTAGCACTAATTAAGTATATTTCGCAATATCGGTCATGCATAGGCACATGAAAAGTGCATTTGTCATAATCTCTTTAACAATTTATTTTTTTCCAGAAATTTTGTATATATGAAAAGGACACACTGTGCCAATATAATGTATTCGATTCCTGAGAAATCAGGAACTATCTCGTATCATTCGAGTATAGGAGGTAATCTGTTCAATCTGTTATTAGTCATTATTCATATATTTATGTGCCTTCATTAATAAAATTGTAGATAAAATCCCAGCCCGTTTGGTTCTATACTTTTTATCATGGTCTGGTTTTCTTGTGTCCTTTATGATGCGTAATGACATGAACTTTGCTTTAGTTGCCATGATACCAAATGGCAATGATACACAACACGACAACTACAATTTCTCTTACACATTAAATATGGTAAAAATCTTATTAATACATTACAAGAAACAATTACGATATTGAACTCCCTTCGTTTTAGGGTGGCGCATCTGAGGAACATGCTTCGATTGTTAAATCTGTGATAATAAGCTCGTTCTATTGGTGTTATGTGCTATCGCAAGTTGTTGGCGGAATTGCAACTCAAGCATTTGGAACAAAGTGCGTATTTGGATGGTCACAGATGGCAACTGCATTATGCAGTCTACTTATGCCGTTAGCAGCAGAAGTTCACTATGCAGTTGTAATATTTTTACGCTCAATTCAGGGATTTGCTTCGGGCTTAACATGGCCAGCGATGTATGCAATTGTTGGCTACTGGATACCAGTCACGGAACGTTCGCGATTTATGTCAAGCTTTCAAGGATTTAGTATCGGGATCGGTTTAACGTATCCACTTTGTGGTTTCATTATAACCACATTTGGATGGCCACTTGTTTTTTATACAACTGGCCTATTAGGCATTGGATGGTGCGTTTTATGGTATGCATTAGCTTTCAACACACCACAGGAACATCCACGTATAACGAAAGAGGAACTCAATTACATTGAGCTTAATGTTGGTGAAGATGTATTAAAAGCATCCACAATGAAAGTGCCATGGGGTCAAATATTTAGATCATTACCGGTTTGGGCAATTGCAATTACAACGTTTGGCCGAATATTTGTACATTATGTTTTTATTGTTAACGGACCGACTTTTATGAATCATATACTTAAGTTTGAGTTTGGCACAAATGGGTTATTGTCGGGTATGCCTTTTCTATTTTCATATGTTTCGTCGGTATTCTTTTGCTATATTGCCGATAAACTGTTATTGCAAAATATTTTAGGTCTTACAAAAGTAAGAAAATTATTTACGGCGCTTTCGCAAATAATTCCTGGATTGCTTATACTATGTATCGGGTATATAGAAAATATAATAATTCTCTTGACAATCTGGTTTATAGCAGTTATATTTATAACGGCATCCTACGCTGGAGCAATGGCTAATATAATAGATCTCGCACCAAACTATGGACACTCTGGAGCAGTATTAGCTTTTTGTCAGACAATTCATATGTCGGCCTCATTCCTATCACCACTGACCGCTGGATTCTTGGTAACTCAGGAGGTACAATCTGATATTTAACTATGCTTATAAGCAATATGGTAATCTAGTCTTTTCTCTTGCCTAGGACTCTATTGATCAATGGCGAAGAGTTTTTGAAGTATCAGGAATAATATCGGTGGTCACCTATATATTTTATCAGTTCTTTGGTACTGCTGAAATACAATCGTGGAATATGATACGGCCAAATAATAATCAGCTGGATGAAGAAACCAAAATATTGTCGAAAGAAAATCAGGAAACAGACTACATTCCAAATTCGAAATAAATAAGTTTATTTTTACACTATATGAAAAAGATCTATAGGCTTAGCTTTACGGACAAATGTTACTTATGAACCATATAAATATATTAAGATTGTGATTGTTTGTTAAAATCTTTAAAGCATACGCATAAGCAACGTGTCTTTCTTTTTACAAAAGTTTTGCAGATAAAGAAAATATATTTTGCAACTTTATTTTATTTTTCAACATCTTAGGGTAAAAAAAATTATTATAACCTAGCATTAAAAGTCAATTATTCTAATTTTCCCAAATACTATTAACACTGTCGACAACATTTTGTGCTGGTGAAGACTTGTGTTTCATAAAAAAACCTTGAACTTGTGCTGGACTAACTGAACGATTCGTGGAAATAATTTTTTCAGAAAATTCTGTCGCTTTGGATGGTTCACTATCACCGAAAAAGTTCTTAAACATTTCTTCAAGCTGGTATTGAGTGCAATAACCAATATATTCCTTCAAATCAATTCGACCCGGTCGAATTAATGCAGGATCCAAACGATCTAAATAATTAGTGGTCATAAAAACAATTCTCGCTTCGGTAGAAGCAACGCCATCCAAACAATTAAGCAATCCACTGAATGTAATTCGGTTTAAGCCATCGAATGCTGATTTTTGTTGCAATGTTGATTCTCGCGAAATAAATGCAGCATCGATGTCTTCAAGTAAAATGATTGTTTGTTCTGGCGCTACATTCAATAGATGGTTCAATCTATCATCCGTCAGTCCGCGTTCAGATAAATTTAGCAGACATATGCCATATTCTAATTCTCCCGCTAGGGCTGTTATAAAACTTGATTTACCACAGCCAGGTGGTCCATATAGCAGATAGCCTCTACGATAGGGTATTCCACGCTGTGTATACCATAACGAATTGGCAATAAAGTCATTGCAATCAGCAACAATCCTTTTCGATATACCACTATCTAATACAACGGATGTTGTTGGTCTGCGCCTTCGGGGATGTCCAAATGGTCGCCATTCCGAACCAATTGCCGTGTACATAAGAGTTTTCCCCTCTGTCGCTTCTAGTGCTAAATGACGTGCCTCTTCTAGAATATCAAAATAGATTTGTTTATTGTTTCCAAATGCAGTTAACGTTACGGATTCCCATGGAACACCCATATGTAAATCAAGTGTTTGTTGTTCTCTCGTCCTCTCCACTTGAATCCAATTGTTTTTATACTGAAAGAGGTGTTTTCCAATGCTTGGGATAAATTGGTAGCTTGTTTTAACCTGACCATTGTCGTTCTGCAGAAAAGACGTCTCGACGCTTAAGTGCTGTGTCTTTTTTGCTCCCCTGATTGTAATCCATTTTAAAAGCCATTGGTACGATTTATCTCTACATGGCACCTCTAAAGTTATCATCATATGCCGGCGAAACAAAATAACAGCTCCTTGCAGACCCTTCCTAAGTATTGCTGCGCTCGCTCCGATTCCAAACAAACCGAAACCAGCCCCAAAGTAGGGATTCGTCGATAGACTTGAAACCAGCTCACCCAGAGGCATTTTTACCTTGAATAAAAATAAGAGCAATTATTATTTACATTACGTACACCGGTATTTACAGACATAAATGTATGTTTATTCATTCATACATTAAAATGTGTGTGGAAAGTAGTTGTCATTTGGTATTTTGTTATGCTTATGAAGTAATCTTCTGTTACCTTTTAAAAAACACCAAATCGTGTCAGAAATATATTATTTCGTTAAAATGCATGTACATTTGTTATGTATGCTTATAAGAATTCATACTATTAAATAACATAGTGTAATCGAATCGGCCTGAACAAGTTCAATGGAACTAATTATAAGCTGAGCGAACAAATTTCGTTGTTATGGCTTATAGTTAATGCGCAAAGATCTATTATAATTTAAAACCAACTTAAAGTATTAAAAAATAATCAAGAATTATCTTTGGGCTTGAAACCCACATGTCAGAACACAGCCAAAACTTATAAAAGGCTAAAACGGCTGCACTGATCTAATCGTTCCATCAATATGAACTAACAGTGAATGGGAATTATCTATTCAAATTGGAACAGCAGAACCATGTTTTGAGCAGTGATTAGCAAGTGTTTGACGCGTGTACATCCCTTTTCTTATTGAAAATGAGTTTTAAGGTTCAGCCGAAAGGTTTTGCTACCAAATCTATCCACGCTGGTCAGGATCCGGAGCAGTGGAAGAGCGCTTGTGTTATACCACCCATTTCATTGAGCACCACCTTTAAACAGGATGCTCCCGGTGAACATCGTGTATGTTACGCCCACTCATATTACGCGTTAAAATTGATCCGCGTGCTAATTAAAAATAAAGCTCTTCTCCGTGTGTATATATATTAATTTAAAAAGCATGATTGTGCTTAAACATGCTTCTATAAAAGGCTTAATTTTTTAATACATTTATTTGGTTTAGATTTCGATATGGTCTCCGTATGTTATACTGGAAAGGTACCATATTATTTCTATAAGTGTGTGTGCAGGTGGTAATGTGTACATTCTCAAAGATATTTTCCAGACAAACAATGAATTGACCCTTTTATGCATACATACATACGTCTGTATATTTTCTAATATTTTAAGATTATATCTTTTTTCATAGTATGATCAACCAATTCGATTTTCCAAATGAATTATCTTTGAGTGAGTTATCAGCAATCAGAGCTTTATGTCTAAATTATATTCTTATTTAATTGGCCATTAGAATTTTCTGTTTGTATGCAGACTTTACATAACCAACAAATAAATTTGTTCGACAAAAAAAAACAGTAACGTTATCGGATAAAAATTGCATTAGACCACTGCTTAATGATTTACCTTTATCAAACCACAAATCAGCTTTAGTAAACTATAATGAACAGCAGATTTCTACAATAATGTGTACTTATCTATGAAAGAACCGAAATCATTTAACCTCTGACATGTTTCTATGTATAATGACTTTGAATAATTGTCTCAGCGATATTTAATGTTATTTTGTAGAATTTTAAAAATAACAAGTAAGAAGGCTCTAGTCGAGAAATCCCGACTAGACGATACCCTGGTCCCTATACTTTACGCGTACAGTCAGTGTTTGCAAGTATGTGTGTTTGTCTGTACGCACATACTGCATACTGCATACACAACTTCAATGTCCCATATCTCCGGTGTTTCTTAACCGATTTTAATAAAAATTTCATAGATTGTCATTTCCGTCTTAAAGTTTTCCAAATTCAATATTTTGTTGTTATCGATCCCATGTGTATATCGAAAACGGGATCAGTTATCGAAAATCAAAAACAAACTTGTACTGCCTAGGGATTAGGCAAGCTTAAGTTCCAAATCTGGAGTCTCTAGCTCTTATAGTCTGTGAGATCGGTTTGCTCATACATACGGACAGACGGACATGGCTATATCGACTCGGCAGTTGATGCTGATTAATAATATATATACTTTATGGGGTCGGAGAAGCTTCCTTCTGACTGTTACATACTTTTGCACAAAACCATTATACCGTTTTTACCCATTTTTAATGGGATCAGGGTATAAAAACACGCCATGGGTGGTAATAAAGGTCTAAATAAACAGAAAAAAATATATACTTATTTCCTGAGCTTATAACAATCAAGTATTTGCATTTTGAATGTTTTGTTTCATATTTTATTTAATTACTTAAATTTGATAGGGCTTTGAATACTCAAGAAGTGGAAATCCCACACGAAATGTGCTGGAGAATTGCTTAGCTGCGTTGGACAATGCAAAATATGGCTTGACTTTCTCATCGGGATTGGGCGCAACAACTGCTGTCCTCACTATGCTCAACAATGGCGATCACATAATAATGGGAGATGATGTATACGGCGGAACTAACAGGCTTATAAGGTCAGATATATATTTCCACAACTTCTGAAAACAATTATAAATAAGTTTTCTACTAATTACTTTAGACAAGTGGCATCACGATTGGGAATATCCGCTACATTTGTGGATGCTACCAATTTGGAAAAGCTGAAAGCTGCTTTTAGACCAGAGACAAAGGTAAACTTAAACTAAATTTGATATATAACTATTATTATAATAAATATTTAAATTATTTATTGCTTGCAGCTTGTGTGGATTGAATCGCCAACCAATCCACTCATTAAAGTTGTTGACATTGAATCCATTGCAAAATTGTGCCATGAAATTGGAAAAATCATTGTTGCAGTCGATAATACGTTCCTGACCTCATATTTCCAAAGGCCTCTTGAGCTGGGCGCTGATCTAGTTTGTTATTCTCTTACCAAATACATGAATGGACATACTGATGTTGTTATGGGAGGCATAACAATGAACTGTGATAGTCTGTATGATCGATTGAAATTTCTGCAAAATGGTTTGTTGACACAATTTGTATTTGTGTGTAAATAACAGTTTTCAATAAGTTTTTATGTTGCAGCGGTTGGCATTGTTCCCTCACCCTTCGATTGTTATCAAGTAAACCGCAGTCTAAAAACTTTATCATTGCGCATGGAACAACATCAAAAGAATGCAATTAAAATTGCCAAATTTTTAGAATCCCATGAATTTGTTGAGAAAGTACTGCATCCAGGATTGGAATCACATCCACATCACGCTATTGCTCTGAAGCAAACCTATGGATATAGTGGAGTATTCTCATTTTACATTAAAGGCTCCTTAAAGAACTCCACAGCATTTTTAAAGACACTGAAATTGTTCATCTTAGCCGAAAGTCTGGGAGGATATGAGAGTTTGGCTGAGCTACCGTAAGCACATTTTAATGATTTCCTAAATTAAAGACACCCATATTTATTGAAATAATGTTAATTTTTAGATCAATTATGACACATGCCTCAGTACCCGCTGAAGATCGAAAAACATTGGGCATTACCGATGCCCTGGTCCGTTTGTCAGTCGGTCTTGAGGACGCAGACGATTTAATAAATGATCTGCAAATTGCTTTGGAAGCTGCAGCGAAGGCTAAATAATCCACAATCACAAATGGTTTTGCTGAACTAATTTTGTTGCAGCCAAACTGGTTAAACTGGTTTCATTTATTATAATTTAAATCGTCTATTGTTTTTATCTGTAAATTATGTTTAGGTCTTTTACTTTTTGTTTAGACTAAAACATATGGTTATAACACAATACATTTTTTAATCAGGAACACAAAATGTTTTTTCCTAATTCATTTTAAGCAATTTGGTTTCAACTATACACATATAAATTTAAATTTAACTACTTTCGCTGTCATCAGAAATGTATCCAATAAGGTTATTAGCTGAATCCGCACTTAGCCAAATGAGTTTAAGAAAAGCCGCTTCCAAAATGCCAATTAACGCGCCGGCGCACACATCCAAAATGTAATGGCGTTTTAATATAAGTCGGGAGAGGACAACACTAACAGCCCAAGCAGTGATTGGCATCCAGAATATGATGGGAACGGCATGCAATTGGGTAAAGAAAGTGAGAACATAGAAAGCTCTCGATGCATGTCCCGATGGAAAGCTAAACTTATCCGGACCAATAGCGTACGAATCCTTAATAGGCGAGGGTCGTCGCCTGCGTACAAATGCTTTTATCACAGCCACACAAATAATGTCCAATAGTAATCCTAGCATCATATTTGCTTGCATTTGGTATAAGTCCTTTGAGTTAATCAGCCATATGAAAGCAATCCACGTACATAGCCAAGCTATTCCATCACAGGATACTTCTAGAAATTTGCAGTGAATCCTCAGCGACTTGAATGTTGCAAATCGCAGTAGAAACGACACAAAGCGATCTGTAAGTTTAACATCCTCATCCAGAATATATTTTAAAGCAGGTGACTTCTGTGCCTGCGTTAAGACAAATAACTGATAAGGGATAGTATGCATATTAAACAAAGTTCTTACGTACCGTTTGCATTTTTTTTTTTGCAATTTCTTAAATTCTATTTTAAAGTCGAGTCAGTGCCAGTCATAATAAAAAAAAGAACTATTTGTGCACGTCTTTAAATGAACTTGTTCTGCTGACCTAGTAGTGGTGTGTGGTTCCTTTTTTTTCTTACATTTTTGAACAGTGATGTCTAAGATCAATTGAGCGGCTAAATATTTGGCAACCATAATAGCCGTAAAGCAACAAAATGCAAAATTATATCAAATTTTGGAAATTTCTAATTTTATTTTTGTTTAAAGTTTATTGTTTTTATTCATTATTTTATTTATTTTATTATTCAAAAAACATTAAAATTTATTAGAGCCGTGTTGTGGCATGGGAAGAAGCACAATACGGCAGGAACTAAGGAACGAAGAGAGGCTTTTGCGGAAAACGGGCTGGGAAAGGACACCTGGACTAAGGCAAGCCCCTTCGGGGTCTTAACTGGGACAATAGTACTAATTTACCTGCTTACCACAGTAGACTTTTACTAATAAATCTTCCCTCTCTTAATCATCGTAGAACTATGCTAGCAATAACCTTTTTTCACAAATTAATAAATGGTGAAATAGATTCCCCCATACTAATTAACCAAATTAACTTTGCTGTACCTATTAGAAGTAGTAGACATTTTTTACCAATAGCCCTGCATGCTTGCTTTTCTAACTATGCTATCCATAACCCTTTTCGGATCTTATGTTCAGTATATAACGATCTTTCCCACCTTATAACTAGTACCACTTCTGCATGCTCTCTAAAAAAAATGATCTGACGTCATTTGTCTACATGTTCGCGATCTTCGTAACCGCACGTTACGCGGTCAAGCATGCTTGGGTCAAGCATAAAGCCGGTGCTTGGTATCGTTGGGCCACTTGAATGTACTGTCCGTTAGTACATCTACGTCCAATCAAAAAAAAAAAAAAAAAAAATGTCTCTTGGGTAGCCACAATCTCAAACGATTTAGGTAAGTAATATTTTTGGGTAAAAATAGCTGGTCTCTTGACAGGACATTTTATACTAAAACGGCACCCAAGTTAAGCTAGGAATAGCTAGTAGCGACATCTGCAGGTTTTGCGACATGGAAGGAGAAGGAAGCCTTTTTTAAGGAAAAGAACAATATCCTGCATCCTCAATATAATAGCAATCAAATAAATAATAATAATAATAATATAACTATTAAATGACATACATATCAATAATCGACATATGTACATATATTATAAGTTTTAAAAAGAACGAGCTTTATTTTACTTTTCAAAACATCTTTATAATAATTTAGACGTTTTTTTGTTTAAAAAAAAATCGATTAGCTCAGTTCGTTCCTTTTTTGTAAGCTGCATACTAAGCTTTAATTCTAAGTAGTTGGTTGTATGATTGTTTCTTAATTCAAGAACTTTATTTAAATTCAGTACAAATCGGTAAACGAGCTAAATGCACGCGGATATAGCCCAGCACAATGAATATAGTATCTGCATACTATAAGAATTTCAATTTGTTTTGGATATGCGAACTATGCTGTACAGTTGGATTATTGTGCACCGTGCAGCAGGATTATTGTACAGAGCTGTCCAAAAAGTCGTTGAGCATGATCCTTGGACAGGCCTTCAATCCACGATATATGAGTATTGAGCCACCAAAAAGTGGAACAAAGGAAGAGACGTCAAATTATGGCTCGAAAAGATCGCTATTCGACATACCATTCTATGCCGACAATAATGTTGTCTCATTGGGCAGTTTTCCTGCGTGGGAGACAAATCATTTCGCATACTTTGAAAAAAAGGAGGAGGACTCACTAAAGAGGCGAGAAATTAATGTGAGAAATGTTTTTATAGAAGGTGGCGGCGGCGGACATGGAAAACCAGAAGTGTTTAAGACACGTCCTTGGGAATGTTCCTCAATAATCAATTGGATTGACTTGGGCTTAAATTATTTTCCACGCTATATTCGTTCAATCGAGTGCATAGCTAAAAAATGCTGGTACGGTCATTTTAAATGCAAGCCCAAATCATTCACAATCAAAGTGCTGCGCCGCAAGCCCGGCTCGTGTATTCATGTGAGCGACAAACTAATTTTAATAACCTCGGACGAATACATAAATGATTATACACAATTATGGATTTGGGAAGAAATCGCTGTTAATTTTTGTTGTGAATGCGTAATGCTCTACTAAAGTAGTAATAAGTTGATACAACAATTATATTAAAAACTCAGTATTACTATATTAGATCAACAAAACACTTTAATTGCATTGGGAACAATAGTTACTTTTATGGGACGGGGCTCATATTCCTCACCATCGATCGAGTACAAAATATTTGGTGTACTCTCAGATGGATATAGTTTTATTGTTCGACTTTTAAGTTTAAAATTTGGTTCAATGCTCCTATTCGTAATATTGGGAATTCTCTTAATAAAATCCCAGCCCGGCTGCATCGAAGCAAAGAATTCACTTTCCAGTTCCGTAAAGTTCTCATCGTTTTCGCTGAGTGCAATGTTAATCTGATTTGAGGTAATCGAGCCATGAAGTTCCGTGGCACAATCGT
Source organism: Scaptomyza cyrtandrae (assembly GCA_035044605.1). Taxonomy (NCBI): domain Eukaryota; kingdom Metazoa; phylum Arthropoda; class Insecta; order Diptera; family Drosophilidae; genus Scaptomyza; species Scaptomyza cyrtandrae. Next base: position 1,677,973 of record JAWNNS010000637.1, read on the forward strand.
CGTTTCTTATTTGATTCTGTGGTGATTTGTTGGAGATAATTTGCTGCTTGACGAGTTTGGTTAGAAAAAATCCTGATGTAGGAGTCGCTTCTTTTTGAGCACAACAATTGCTACAGCCACTACACGGAGGTGTGTAAGAATATTCCGTCTCCAAATCCCAGGCAGCACTTGAAGAAAATGATTTTAAAAATGCAGCAATGTGATGCTTCAATGGTCCAAGATACCAATATTTATCTTTCATGGTGTCAATGTCTTTCAAAAGACCCCATGAAAACTTATGCAAACCAAATATCGGCTTTAAGTTGTTAATAGTGCCATCCTCAGAGGGATCGCTTAGAACATCATATTTGATAACACTCTCATACTTGAATTGGTTCTTTAACAATGGTATAAGCGCTTTAGACATTGCCTTCACGTAATCCAGTTCGTTGTTACCAACTAGTTTAAAAGACTTGAACTTCAATTGTGTTTCGCGACCCAACGGCAAAAATGTTATGGGACACAGTTTTCCCTGGCGGCGTAACAGTCCGGTAATAACCTCTGATTTTGTGCCATCGCCGCCGGCAACAACAATCACATCAGGTAATGTACTCATTTCCTCAATATAGGTTTTGGCATGTCCAATGTGATTTGTGCGAAGTACTTCAACAGACAATCCAGCTAAATGCAATATGGGTTCGCAGTATTTCCTAAACTATAAATGAAAAAATATATATTTAACATTGAACAAAACGTGTTGATATGAATAAGACAATACAAAATTTTCGGCTTTTTTCTTGTTAGCGATCGGATTCATGACAACCAGAACATTCTGCGGTGTACTCGCAAAACTTTGGCTAGAATGGAGAACATCACTAGACAGATCGCTCATATATCGTTTAATTCTGCAAATGACAGAAACAAAATAATTGCATTTATATTTGATAATTTTGATTTATTTACTTACTGTATGTTGGTATGTAAAGAGGAGACACCGTATCCAACGATGCATGTGAAAAACACACTTTTCTTCCAATTATTTCTTATTGTTCTTAACGCGTTCATTTTATTTATTTACTTACATAAACTAAAAACTACAAAGCAAGTTTTTAAAACATCTGTTCAATTTAGAAAATGTGACAAGCAGCAAATAATTCGATTCGTAACATAGCAACGATATGGAACCAATGAAAAGAAACATTTAAAAAACGTATCATGATATATTTAATAAGCTCTTTATTTGTGTATTTTTGATTTACATGAAAATAATTCTAAGGGTTATGCAAAACAAAACCCTTAAAAAGACTTTCAGGCAACCTCATTCCTCTTTCAATATATTATTTTGATATTTTAAAATTTATATGGATATGATTTTTATGTAAACACTCTTTTCATTTTTGTTTGGTTTAATGCGCATGTCTGATGTGTAGAAACAAAGTAAAAAGTTTGCGACAAAAGTTACATTCCTTAAAATCTTCAACGAATTTATACGCTTTTGATGTTAAAATAAAAACTTTTGTGTATCACATCATAAAATGTTTGACGCTCGATGTCTTAGAATTATATTGTTTATTTGTAAGTCATCATTACAAAGTTTTCTAAAATGTTCTCTTTTTAATGGAAAGTCGTTTGATCCGATTTTTATCCATGTCTTGTTTTATGTTATGTATCCTTCATAATTATTATGTGAGAATGATAATAACAATTATTTTTTTATAGTACTTTATAGATTAACAGTTTGCAAACAGGCGCATTTTGACCAAAAACTAAATATGACAGACATGTTTATGTTGGGTGATGAAATGTCTGGTTTCAGTTTTAATGAGGACCAAATAATGAAATTCATGCGGCCGCTCGACAGAGGACCATATTTTGATACCACTGCCACAAAAAATGTGACTTCTCTTGTTGGTAAAACGGGCCATCTTAATTGTCGAATCAAAAATCTCGGCAATAAAACGGTTGGTTAATGAAAAAAATTAAATTTCTTTACAAAAAAACGCCATTGTTTTAAACTAAAGGTATCTTGGATGCGACACAGAGACTTGCATCTTTTGACTGTAGCTGAAAGTACTTACACATCGGACCAAAGATTTTCCGCAATTTACAATAAGCAAACCGGCGACTGGACGTTACAGGTATCTCTTTCTTATTATTATTTTTATTGTTATTTGTATTCAGGAACATTTAAGCTATTTAAATTCTTTACCGTTCATAGATTAAGTATCCACAAATAAGAGACTCTGGAGTTTACGAGTGTCAGGTTTCAACGACCCCTCCAGTTGGATATACAATGATATTCTCCGTTGTTGGTAGGATAATATTTTGCAAAAATATTACTGGCTACTAAGACTGATAAGATTTTTGGTGCATTACCATCGAATCTTCATAAAATTTGTTTTTGAATTTTAGCTCTCGTGATAAAGTGATAAATTATTTTAATTATATTTTTCAGAGCCGATAACAACAATTCCTGGTGGTCCTGAGCTTTACATAGATCTGGGATCGACAGTTAATTTAACTTGTATCGTTAAACATCTTCCAGATCCCCCCCTAATGGTACATTGGACTCACGATAATCAGGTAATAAAGAGAACGTGGTCATGTCTAAGGATTTTAGTTAAAAGATTTATGATCAAGGCATTTGATTAAGTTAACACTGATGATTAATTCAAAGAACTTTTACTTTTAGGAGATTAATTACGATTCCCCAAGAGGAGGAGTATCAGTTATAACTGAAAAAGGTGACATAACAACATCTTATCTATTAATACAACGTGCACAAATTTCTGATTCTGGAAGATATTCTTGTTTGCCGTCAAACGCAAATTCCAAATCAGTTAATGTTCACATTTTAAATGGTAAATGGAATTTGTTGTTCTTACACTTCGTTTATTATAACTATTTTGTTCGATTTGTATTTAGGAGATCACCCGGCTGCTGTGCAACGAGCGAGTTCATTCGTTTGCTTAAGTTTAAACGAATTAGTGTTATTAATGGTTTTTGCACATATTTAGGTACATAATAAGGTCACAAAATGGATTTTTGTAAATATATACTATGTATTACTTATCAAAATAATAATAATAATAAATTAGTGTCCGAATTACATAAATTAAAAAAAGCTGCGTGCTCATTTCCTCATTGCTTCTCCAATTTGGGGGGGAGTTGAATAAGCTTTAGTCACCAGATTTTCGCTTACCCACCCTTTCATATAACTGCTTAATCCGACTTCACTAACCCTCCGACAGATGGAGCTGTTATAATTGTCAGTGGCTGTCAATATCAGAGTCGCCAACTTAACTTAACCAACTAACTTAACGTATTTCAATGTTATTAATAAAATTGATAGCCCAATTTTATTTAAAAATAAATCGAAAAAATATTTCGATGTGGATAAAGAGACAAGGAATCGATACTATCGTCAGTCTGTCGAAGTACCTCGATAGTGTTGTAGCACTTTGGTATATAAAACAAATATTAAGCATTTTTGTTCATTTAAAATAAAATATAGCTTATGTGCCATTATATTATAACATATCAAAAAATAGCATATTTAATATCGCTTTGAACTTTGTCACGATACTTTTGTTTTCTCCGTGATAAAATCGATTTTCTCTTGTCAGAACACGAATACTACGGCTTGCTCATATCTTAAAGGTGAATATTGTATATTTTATTAGTGTTTGTGCTTAACATCAAGAAATTAACTTTTGTACAGATAATTTACTTCGTATCAACCAGAATAATAGTAAGTTGATGTTCTTTTTATTTAACAAAAACAGAACATTACACACGCAAAAATTCGTGCATACACATATTTGTATGTATCTATGTGTATGCGAACATTTTTTATCTCAAAGATGTATATATGTATGTACATCTTTAGACTGATAAACATAACTGCAGAAATATATATATATATTTCACATTAAGTTTTTATTATCAGTCTTTTTATTTAAATCGTGATTTGTGTGCCTGTTAAAAAGTTTCATGTAATTTCTAACATACACAGGAAAAGAAAACATCGATTTTATTCTTGAGTACATAAAAACATGGGTGTGTGCATATATGTGTGTTCATATAAATATAAATTATGAATATATAAGAATATTTTTATTTATTTGGTTTTAGCAACACCTAAAAAATAAAAAAAAAAAAGCCAAACGCCCTATCCAATCAAAAAAAAAAATGGCAAGTTAATCAAAACTTTTTGAAAAAAAATTATTGATTTTACATTTTTGGAGATACGACTGCATATTCTTAAAGCCATTTTCTGTATTTTTTCACACCTGCAGTTGGTGTTGTAATTATTGGAAGCACCTCCAACCCCAATAATTTGTTTGTACACATTATAAAGACTGTCTGTCGGATAATCTGTTTACAAACTTATAATTTAGATATATCAGTTAACCGGGTCGAACTACTTTACATAAATATATCATTATTTCTTGGGCGATAGACAAGTTCTTCTCTGAAAAATATATTTAGAATCACTGTATTGGTCACTTAGTTTATACTAAACGTATTGCATAGCAAGAAATTCAACATTTTTTATTTTTATTGATATATTTTAGATCGAAATGGTCATTAGCCTTTTTTAACACCAATATTAATACAACGCGTAGATAATGGCCGCTCATCACTATACCGTCGAAGTGGGCGATACCAATTTTACAATTCTTAGTCGGTATGTGAAATTAAGGCCAATTGGATCCGGTGCCCAGGGTATTGTTTGGTAAGTGGAAAAATCATAAAAAATTTCGTAAAGAACAATTAAATAAACACCCCCTATAATCCAGTACCTGGTGTTGACCGTTACTGTTAAGGTCAATGTTATCTAAACGGGGAAAAAAAATATATATATATAAAATAGCAAAAATATTTGAAAAAAAAAATATTTCAAAAAATTGCACGAATTTTTATTAACGTTGGCTTTAAAAACTTAATTTTGATAACAGCGTTGCCATCTTATTTAATATTTATTATCTTACTCAACTGTATAAAATATGTAACTATTATTTCTTACAGCGCTGCCTATGATACGATGACCGAACAACATGTCGCGATTAAAAAGCTGTCTCGACCATTCCAAAATGTGACGCATGCTAAAAGAGCTTACCGCGAATTTAAGCTGATGAAGCTTGTGAACCATAAGAATGTAAGTTGTTGTGACTATTAAACAAAATCAATAAAAAAAAATATTTTTTTATCATTACAGATAATAGGCTTGCTTAATGCATTCACTCCTCAACGCAACTTAGAGGAGTTTCAGGATGTCTACCTTGTAATGGAGCTTATGGATGCTAATTTATGTCAAGTAATTCAAATGGATTTAGACCATGATAGAATGTCTTACTTGCTATATCAAATGTTGTGTGGAATCAAGCATTTGCATTCCGCAGGCATTATACACAGAGTTGAGTATTATTTTTAAAAGAACTATTAACAAATTGCTTAATCAGATGTTACATTGCAATTTAAATCTTATGGGATGAACAACTTTAAGTTCTATAATGAAACTCTTCCCTTTTTTTTTTGACAGGATTTAAAACCTTCCAATATAGTTGTTAAGGCCGACTGTACGTTAAAAATTTTGGATTTTGGACTTGCACGCACAGCTGGAACAACATTTATGATGACTCCATATGTCGTAACCAGATATTACAGAGCTCCAGAAGTCATTTTGGGAATGGGGTATACTGAAAATGTTGACATTTGGTCAGTAGGTTGTATTATGGGTGAGATGATAAGAGGTGGAGTTCTTTTCCCTGGAACTGATCATATAGATCAATGGAACAAAATTATTGGTAAATTAAAAAAAATATATATATATTTATGAATTTTAGACACAGATAAATTGATTTAATTTATTGTAGAGCAATTGGGTACACCGTCCCCATCATTTATGCAGCGTTTGCAGCCAACTGTTCGTAATTACGTTGAGAATCGTCCAAGATATACTGGATATTCATTTGATAGGCTCTTTCCTGATGGTCTTTTTCCTAATGATAACAATCAAAATAGTCGAAGGAAGGCTTCCGAAGCAAGGGATCTTCTTAGCAAGATGCTTGTGATTGATCCCGAGCAGCGAATATCAGTTGATCTAGCATTAAAGCATGAATACATCAACGTATGGTACGATGCTGAAGAAGTTGATGCTGTAAGTAATAATTCTTGTTTCCAGTGAAATAACAACAAAAAAAAACATTTTTAAAATCCATATGCTAATCTCTTAACATTTCAAACAAAACACAAAATATAAATATTTTTTTTTTTTTTGTGTAATTATTAATTGTTTATGTTTTTTAAAACAGCCTGCTCCAGAGCCATATGATCATAGCGTCGATGAAAGGGAGCATACCGTTGAGCAGTGGAAAGAGCTCATTTATGAAGAAGTTATGGACTACGAGGCCCACAATACAACAAATATTCCCCGGTAGAGCATGAAATATTCCTTAATAAGACAGTTAATTAGCCTATAGCTTATATTCAATACATAAATTTTATTAAAATTTATAGTAATCACAACTACAAATAAAACGCATACTGTTTGATGTACGACTTGTCTTACAATACTAATTGGGAGGCGAAGATCAAGAGATAAAATATAAAAAATCTTTTTTGTTTTTGGAAGTGTTTGCAAGTGGAGTTGAAAGACTCCAATAAATCTATAAAGTCATCGCAGTGAAAACATGGGAACCATAAATATTGGCGATTTTCAAGCCAAAACCATATGTGCAGGAAAAAAATTTTCGCACTCATTATTCTATGTCGTTTCTATCTCAGTTTGTTTCAATACACCCTTAAGAACTTTATGCGCTGTCGTGAAAAAAATGAATGTCAAGCTAACTGCACATTTCTGTTACATGTTCCACTAAAATAAATGCAATGGTTTTGTGAAAACGTTTTGCAGCCCTGCTCTGCTCGTAAACTTATCGATAGTTCAGTGTGTAGGTACAGAATACAGGAATAATTGCCATATCTAACTTCACCTCGACTTGCATGACTTTGATATTCTACAAAAATCTTCTGTTTTTGGTTTAAAAATGCCGTCTTTTAAAGGTACGTTTTAAATAAATTAAATTATTTGATATTTTTTACTATTTTCGTGTTCATTTCTGTAGTTAAAGTTAAATGGGGTCGTGAAATGTATCCAGATATTGATGTAAATACTGATGAAGAGCCAATATTATTTAAAGCTCAACTTTTTGCGCTAACAGGGGTTCAACCAGAACGTCAAAAAATCATGTGTAAAGGTGGAATACTTAAAGATGATGAATGGAATTTGCAGTTAAAAGATGTAAGATTTTATACATATATGTAAGCCAAAGCAACGGCCTTATACCTTTTTGTGTTTTAAAGGGAGCTGTAGTCCTATTACTGGGCTCAAAAGAAAAGGTGCCAGAAATGCCCCAAGTTCCAGTTAAATTTATTGAGGACATGAACGAAGCTGAAGCAGCAACAGCGGTAAGTTAATTAGTGTCTAAACTTCTTAACATATTTATTTTACATATGTGGCATTAAGATGCGCCTACCGGCTGGTTTAACCAATCTCGGCAATACTTGCTATATGAACGCAACTGTGCAATGCTTGCGGGCAGTGCCTGAACTACGCAAAGCATTAGAAAAATTTCGACACGATGGCTCTGATGCGACTTCGTCGGCTTTTATGATTTCATCGGCTATGAAAATAGTATTTACCCAAATGGAGAAAGGCGCAACTATAACACCAATTGTGCTGTTGCAAGCCCTACATCGTGCGTCACCACAATTCGCACAGACTGGTGAAAATGGCACCTATAGGCAGCAGGATGCCAACGAATGCTGGTCGGAGATACTAAAAATGCTGCAGCAAAAACTTACGCCACTAAGCCAATGCGCCGACGGTAGCGTTGTCGAAAAGAAAAAACATAAGTAAGCAGACCGCTATAGTTGATAAAAAAATATGACTTTATTAATATATCTTTGACTTAATGGTTTCCCGTTTTTTTTAGCTCATTCATTGAGCAATTCTTTGGAGGAACTTTTGAAGTGAAAATGACAGCAGATGAAGCTCCTGATGAACCTGCCACACTCTCCAAAGAAAACTTTTTGCAGCTCAGTTGCTTTATATCACAGGAAGTGAAGTATATGCACAGCGGATTAAAATCAGTAACTACTACCATTAATAACTAAAAAAAAAAAGATTGTTTTTGTCTACCTTATTTTGGATTCTTTAAATATAGAAAATGAAAGAACAACTGGTAAAGAACTCGGAAACGCTTGGTCGTGATGCACATTATACCAGAACTGTAAGACAAAAAATATCTAAACTTACAAAAATAAAATGATTTTGATTTTAGTACTTAGTGAGCCGACTGCCAGCTTTTCTAACGGTTCAGTTTGTAAGATTCCAATACAAGGGAAAGGAAGGCATTAATGCCAAGGTCTTGAAGGACATTAAATTTCCAATTGATTTCGATGCCTTTGAGTTGTGTACACCAGAATTGCAAAATAAGTTGAGCCCAATGCGTTCCAAATTCAAAGATCTAGAAGACAAGAAAATGGATGTCGAGTCAACGATAAAGAAAACTGCAAAATCGATCGTAGTTGATGAGGAACCCGACGAAAGCAAATTTGAACAATTTTCCTTCAACGATGACTTGGGCAGCAACAATTCGGGCTATTATACACTTAAGGCGGTCTTAACACACAAAGGTCGCTCCAGTTCATCGGGCCATTATGTTGCCTGGGTACGTTCAAGTGGCGATGTTTGGTTTAAGTTTGACGATGACGATGTTACATCTGTAACCACCGATGAAATCTTACGCCTCTCTGGTGGCGGTGACTGGCATTGCGCATATGTCCTATTATATGGACCTAAACGTATAGAAAAGTGCTAGTATATATTGTTTGTTTCTGCATTCAGGTTTACAAAATATTTTTAACCATATTTAATAAATTCAAAAGATCAAACAATAATAACATATAATATTATCATATATGTAGTATTTTTTTTTTCAGCGCACAAAACTCATTAATGCCATACGAGAAAAAATATCTGCGATTTACACTTACAAAATAATTAATGAAAATCATATTCTCGTAAATGTCAAAAAATATAAAACATTACTGATTTATTAAGGGGTTTTCAGCGATTGTTGCGTTTAAAATAAAAATAAATCTTAAGCAAAGCAGTCTTTAATAACCTGAGATATAGAGTTTCACATTTATCAACAAATGAAATCAAAGAAAGCAAAACGAAAAAATTTCTGGATAGTTTTCACGAGTAATGTGAGATCGCAACAGTTTTTAATAGTTGTATTTTTTGTTAGTTGTCCGAATATTAAAAATAGTTCACGCGAAACAGTTAGTTTACGGAATATATATATATATATATATATATTTGTTATTTACGTGACTATAAAGTATTATGAACAACAGTTGCAAACACAGATATAGATTAATCTTTGTCTACTTCAGTTTGGATATAATATATCATAGTGACCCGGTCTATAGATAAGATAAACTTTTGGCTCCGACCCTTCGGGAAAATCATGGGCTTTCACTTGATCACCTTCGCCTCTGTCCAGGTACTCAACTCGTACACCAACTCCAAGCGCTGTGCACAGGGCAATGATATGTATATGGTCCGATTCTTTGTACATCGGTTCGACCTCTTGATGGCGAAATTCCTCAATTGAAAAATCCCCCTCAATAAAGTTCTGATAAAAGTCGGCATCCTCTTGTAGTTTACCCGATGTTATTAAACGCAAATACACCACAACGTAATCAGAATATCCCTGCTCATTAAAAATTGAATGTAGCTCATTTTTAACCTTTTCAGTTTCATCGGAACTAGTTGGATTAACGCGCTTGATCACATCCATAAACTGAAAGCGATAATGAATAATAATACAATTTTAATTATCTTGGAATATTTAGAACACAGGACTTGACTTACAGTTTCATGGAAGTCTTCCAATGTGAAGCTTGGAAAGCCAAGTTGTACAAGTTTGTCTTTGGATGCTTCGGCAAGTTTATTAAATTCTTGATAAGCCGTATTGTTGGTAATCAAATATTCCAAATATGAATAGGCAAATGCGCGAAAAAAACAATTGCCATCCGGGCGAGTGCGTCGAATAAATTTATATTTTTTGGATAGTTCTTGAATTTTATCTGTAAAAATCTGGTCGCCATTATATTCTTCCAGTAAACAAGTTAACGGCAGTTGCTCACTGACAAGTGGCGTTGAATCACTTATCTAAAAACATTTAAAAATAAGAAATATATAATTAAAACACATCGCCATTGGTATTTCTCCTCTTACCTCCTTTTCTATGTCACGCTGCTGCTGTATTATTAATTCATCACGGTTGGCATCATTATTTGCAATAGATTCCATTATTATCAAAATAAGTAATATTTCTCTTAAATATCACAATAGTTTTCGTTGTGTGGACATCTAAAAAAAAGCCATAATGAATTAGTAGGGCAGTCAACGAAACTTAAAAAAATACTCAAAGCCTTCTTGAAAAAAATACTGAAGCATACGCACATTATTTTTGTCACTGTCAAGTGTTTCCTTGCCGGCTCGATAAAACATTATGAGAGTTAATCGCTACAACACAAATTAAACCCAAGATTAATTTATGACTACCAAAAACAGACAAATAGAACGGTGCAAGGGTTTTTATATTTTCAATTCATATTATCTACAATCATTGTATGAACATTTTTTATAAATGCATAACACAAAATAAACATTTTATACTCTATTGAGTCTACCTCAAAAATGCACAATTAGGGCAGCTACCGCTAATTACAATTTTGAGTCCCCTCCGCCGGTTAGTCAATTTGAATCCAACACAGACATTGCTTCATTCTTTTCCTCCTGCAACTCCTTGCCAGTCACATTCAATTTTGACTTGGCAAAATCACTAATAGGCAAGTTTTCCACTATCTTCCATTGCTTGTTCTTAATCTCCACTGGGAACGAGAATACCACATCTTTCGGCGAGCCATAGCTACCATCGGAAAATACACCCATCGAAACGAATTTTCCAGGAGCAGTGCCGTTCCACCAATCATGCATATGATCGCAGGCGGCCTTTGCTGCTGACATGGCTGATGACATTTTGCGAGCAGCAATCACGGCAGCGCCACGCTTTTGAACTGTCTCAACGAATGCACTTTCCAGATAAGCGTTGTCACCAACTGCCTCAACGATGGACTTCCATTCATTGTTTACGAGAACTTTTCCCTGACCAGCATCTGGGTATTGCGTTGAGGAATGATTTCCCCAGATAATCAAGTTATTCACGCTTGTAATTGGAACGCCCAATTTTGCTGCAATCTGCGAAGCAGCGCGATTTTGATCCAGACGAGTCATAGCAGAAAAGTTCTCACGTGGAATCGAAGGTGCGTAGTTGGCGCAAACTAAAGCATTCGTATTTGCTGGGTTACCAACAACGAGCACTTTGACTTCCTTCTTGGCAACCTTGTCAAGGGCTTCTCCTTGTACTTTAAAGATTTTGACGTTAGCGGACAATAAATCCTTTCGCTCCATACCCTCTTTGCGGGGCATGGCGCCGACAAGAAAAGCGGCCGAAACATCCTTGAATCCAACCAGTGGATCCGTTGTGGGCACGACTTCACGCAATAGGGGCAATGCGCAATCGGCCAGCTCCATAACAACACCCTCTAGGACGCCCACCATAGGCGGAATATCAAGCAGATGCAAAATCAGAGGCTGATCCTTTCCAAAAACTTCGCCTCTTGCAATCATGTACAATAGGGAGTAGGCTATTTGACCAGCCGCTCCAGTAACAACAACACGGATGGGTTCAGCCTGTATTAAAAAAATAAATAATTAATTATGGAAAATCAGTTAATAATATCAAATTTACAAAATGTTTATAAAGTCATTGTTTATCTAACAATTTAATTATCAAACAGTGGATCAAAATAGGAAAAAGGAACTTGATTATAGGGTAATAACTTGTTGACCACTTTCTATCAGAGAATTTTCAATGTTCCTGATTAGATTTGAGCAAAAAAAAAAAAAAAAAACAACACTAAGATCACTCACTGAAAATGTTCTGATCATAGGTCACTTTGTATTATCAATTTTGTACAATTGTGCATGCAAAATTTAATAGAATACTGTCCTGTTTATTATATATATATATATATATATATATTCTAAATATCCTAAAAAGTATTTGTATACCGCAAAAGCCGGTTTTTGTTAAAATTTTTCTTTGATTGTTTTTACTTATCAAGTTACCGGATGTTTTCCGTACAAACAAGAACAACTTTTGTTGTTGTTTTGTAGGTATCCCATAATTCCCACTTTAAATTATCCAAGTCCAATATATATAGAGTAATTTTTGACCAAGGTTTAGATTTTTTTCGTTTACACCAAATGGCAATATACTTTCCGGCTAGGTTGTGCATTTTTAATAAAATAATAAATGGTTAAAAAGGTCAAATGAATGTTAAATGCATATGCATGTGTTTGTGGGCTGTCAAATTTTAAAATTTGTTTTGATTTTGATTTGTGTTTAGTAAGAATTAAGGCACTTGTCTTAAGTTACATATTTAAAGGCTCCAAACAGTATTTATTGTCTTACCATTTTCTTATATCAGTTTTAATTCGCGTATGAAAATTCGCAAGTTGTAAGTTGGCTGGAGTAGTGATGTAAACACGTTGAAACATCGACGTATCGACTTTCCTTTTATAGTTGTTTCATCGATGGTTTTTGTGATACAGCGATGTAGTTCGGGCGATTGTTGGAACAGGTTCACTTCGCTCGTGAACCATGCAAAAGCACTTATGAGCTGCCCAATACTAAACTGACGAGAGAAAAATTGGGAAAATAAACAATTTTAGAGCTATTATGGAAGATAAAAAAATTTTTCAACGATTTCTGAAAGATATGCAACATGTTAAGGACTTTAAACAATTTCGAAACACTAATTGCGTTCACGGAGGTCATATTATCGCAAGTGCAAAAAACAAAGTAAAGAAAAGGCGTTTCAATCCGCTGGAGGAAATGAATGAAATTGAGTTTCGCACAAAATACCGCTACACCAAAGAAAATGTGCGGCGCATTGTGGAAATAGTGCGCGATGACCTGGAAGTTGACTATTATGAGCCAATGAAAAGAAATCAAGTGCCCATCGACTTGCAAATTATATCGGCCATTCGATTTTTTGGTGGAACTGAAGTAATTATGCTTAGGAGAAAATTACAGTACACATACACATTTTTATTTAATCTTTCATTCTGTATTATATTAGCATCCACAGTTAACAGCCATGGCTCATGGAGTCACTTTGCATACACTGGCAAAGATAACGCGTCGTGTTGCTTCTGTGCTGTCATCGAAGGCATCCCGTTATATGCGAATGCCCGCAACTTTGTCGGAAAAGGAACGCATGATGCGCTCATTTCAGGCGCTATCAAATATGCCTCAAGTAATTGGCGCTCTAGTACAAACTACAGTGCGTTTGCAACTAGAGAGTTCGCGGGCGCAGGCTAACAGGAGCTGTTACAGTGGAACTGATTCGGAATCATCAGTGCCAACTCAAGAACTTATGCATTTGCAGATTGTTTCAGATGGCGAGTTTAAAATAAGGGATCTTGACATACATCTCTCCGAAGAGCTTGATTTAAATACTGCATCCGAGCTATTTTCGTTATCGAGAATTAAGGAACGTTTTGAGCAAAACGAATTCCGTGGACGCATTCTCTTGGGAAACGATTCGCTATCTTGCTCTTCTAGTCTCTTTACTCCCGTTCAGTATCCAAAAACAAAATCTGAAGAACTTTATAATCATGCACATGCTCGCACCTTTGCGCCGGCAATTAAATGTCTTAACATATGGATGCGACGATTTGGAATACTCGGCAGTGAACTCTTGGGGACATTTGGATCGGCTAAGCAAACAATTACCGCATTAGCTCTGCTCCATAATATGGCAATGGAGTGGAACGATCCAAGCATAGGTGAGTCTTTTAAAACAATTTAAGTCTAAGTGTCAAAATCTAAGTATATATTTTCCATTTCAGATGCTGATAGCACTATATCCTTTTACAAGCCGAACTTTTTGAGCTATGCTCCTGGCACGCCGATAGTCGAAGAACAACGTAATAGAAGCGATTTTATTAAATCTAATTTTGCTAGCAATTAAATGATTAATTAATTAATAAGTAAAAACCATTATGTGTGTAGCAATTATATTTGAATTTAATCTGTCTTAATTTAGTGTTAAGCTGTATTTAAGCTTATTTTATAATACTATCTTAAACATTTATGTAAGTTACATTATTAAATTCACGAAAAATTTTCATTCCGAAAATTTAACTCTTAATTTGAAATAGCAGTTGATATTGACCCTTGTTTGTGCCGCCCGTCTGCACAGCTGGCCTTGTGCAGCAAGGGCGACAATGATTAAATATCGAAACGGCAGATATCACACCGAACACTAAACACATTTAAATTTTTGTCTAATTTAAATTTTTTTAACAGATTGCAATTAAAAACACGAATAACGGAAATAGTGGAATCTGTTCTTGCTGTTAAGTTAACAGAGAATTTACATATCTTGTTCTTCTTCTTCATGTTCTTGTTAAGTACGAAGAACTACACGGTTAGTTCAGAAGTGAACTACACGTGTTGAGGTTGTAGGTTTTGTGTGTTTGTTTGTTTTGTTTGCTCTATCTACAACTGATATTTACATCAAAATTAAAGCATTGCTTTTTGTATTTATATGTTTCTAGTTTAATACACACAATTTAAGCAACAACGTTTACAAATTACACACAAGTGCATTTGTCTTTTATCAAAGAGAAAAAACAACTGCGGGGAAAAGTTTGCATACAGTTAATCTTTGATTACCTACCTAAATAACATTTTTAAGGCTGTGTGTTGCATTATTGTTAAAATTATCATTTAAAATTCGAGGCACTTATAGATTTGCAATTAAAAATTGTAAACCAGCGAGGAAAGCAGTTACAAAACCTTGCTAAGGGTATTATGTTTGTGACCTAAATTTAACTACCACCAATACCAAAACCTCAACCATACACAAACACAAAGACAGCTGTTATCCACTTGCAAAAGTAGCACAAGCCATAGGAAAGTGAAGGTCACCGAAGGAAGTCGGACACGGTAAGTAAGTTCTGTTTTTTTGTTTAATTAAATATGTAAATACACGTGTTTCCAATACTTCAATGTTGTACGTTACAAAAATGTCTTACACGTGCTAATTATGTGGTATATGTATGTGAATTATAGGCATAGAATGTTTACAGTATGCCCAATAAAGGTTGCGACAAGGCGAAAAATGTTGATATTTTCACTTTAGAGATATATGGTCACCCTGGTTGTTGTTTTTTATTTTTTTTATTATTTTTTATAAGAAATTCAATCAACTATATCTTAAACATATTTAACAGAACTTAAAAAACATTAACATTAACAAAGAAACATTTAAAATACTAACAAAGGCACTAAATTCAACTGCCCAATAAATCTTGCGACACTCCGTTTTTGGTGCATTTTCGTTGTAAAATTCGTATGGAATTCGTATGTACAGTTAATTTTAATTAAATTAAAAATGCGTAGATCCATAAAAGTCCAAATTTTTTTGGCCAGATCGCTTGCCAATGAAATGAAGAATCATTGTGGAATCACCATATCTCGCGAATGTGGTCTAAAAAGATTTTAATCACCTACCCAAAAAAACACGAGCTGCTCGAAAAAACCGATGATATCGACGGAGCATGTTCAGACACGTTTAACTATTGATATGATTGACGTGGACAGCCAAATTAATATTGGGACGACGTAATATTATGTGATGAATCCAAAATGATGCTATACTATGATGATGGCCCCAGCAGAGTGTGGCGTCAGCCGTTGAAAGCACTTGAAAACCAAAACTATTGTACCGACTGTACAGCTCAAGATTAAGGGTAGGTACTTAAAATTTTTTTAGGCCACATTCGCGAGATATGGTGATTCCACAATGATTCTTCATTTCAATGGCAAGCGATCTGGTACGAATTCCATACGAATTTTACAACGAAAATGCACCAAAAACGGAGTGTCGCAAGATTTATTGGGCAGTTGAATTTTTTGCCTTTGTTAGTATTTTAAATGTTTCTTTGTCAATGTTAATGTTTTTTAAGTTCTGTTAAATATGTTTAAGATATAGTTGATTGAATTTCTTATAAAAAATAATAAAAAATATAAAAAACAACAACCAGGGTGACCATATATCTCTAAAGTGAAAATATCAACATTTTTCGCCTTGTCGCAACCTTTATTGGGCATCCTGTATATGTAAATATACATAAAAAGACTTCATACATACATAAGTATGTTTAAGCTTATGTATCATTATGTTTGTTAATATAGTTAGTTATAAAATAGTCGTGGATTTGTAGTCTAAATCGCAATAACCTCATTGCTCATCAATTTGAATATTTATGTAAAAAAAACTCAATATTACTATTATCCAAATATTTTATATCTATCGTAGCGCATAGATCACTATTTAAAATTTGTATACTCTTTTCCTAAAGGGTATCCAAATTGTACTAAATAATGAATTTCTCGAATTTTTAATAATTTCTAACTTTTTCATTTAATCATAAAACACAAAACTACTATTGTTCTCTAATTTTTTTATCCAGCAGGTGCAACACCACATGTTGCATGTGCGTACCTATCTAGATATAAGTATAATATGTTCATGTATAACGCATCAGAAGTTTATGGAAGAGCAGCACCCGAAATGCAAGCAAACAATTTAATCAATAACAACACCACCAATAATAATAGCAGTAATCGCAACGATCACATTCAACGTTATTGCAGTGTTGATAATGCATTTAATTACTATAAGAATGCACGCGGCATTGGCCAGATCTGGACACAAAAGAGCCCAAATTGTTCCTCAAATCCAAGTCCATCGAAAAATAAGCTGATCATTGGCAGACAGATCGGCAGATCGAACTATTCAGTACCGTCGTCAGATCAAGTGCTTTACCCGGAAGCTTACACAAATTCCTTTGCATTAACCCGCAAAAAAGCTGCTGTCGTCAACAATAATAGCCACATTTATCAGCAGCAAGAACAACTGGGACAACATACCGACTATTTTCCCACACAACATAAAATTAGTATGCGACAGTATGCGACGCATAGTAATAGTGCGCCAGTCACTCACGAGCTTACAAAGTATAGTCAAGTATTCTCCATGGAGAAGGATCAACTCAAGCGGCAGCTAAGAGCTCGAAGTACATGCGAATATTTAGATGAGAGAGCCAGCACAAATTCGCATAATCGAAGATCACCCACGCTGGAGCAATCGTGGAGTTCTATGATGTAAACTACAACAAAAATTACCCTTATGTTATTATAATATATACGCCTTAGTTTTTATCCTACGTTATAATTTAATTACACCTATTTTAATTTTTATAATGCTTTCCTTACTCACTGTAAAAAGAAAAAATTATTTCTAACATTTTAATATCGCTCTACATATATATATATTTTAATTATAGCTCTGAACGTCCATCAGCTCGTTATCATTCAACGGATCAGCATTACGAGCATTACTTTTCGTACTTTTACAATCGTGGAGCTGAGAAATCGCCCAAGGCGGCTCCACAAGCGCAAAAAGTATTAAATACTGCGGGGAGCAGCAGCTACAAAAAAATACAAATGAGCTTATTTCAAGAGACGACGCCTCGCAAGCGATCGACAAAGTCCAATGCCAATAATGGTCAAAAAAGAGGAGGAGGAGGCAAAACCAATGATAATAATAATCAAAATGTAGAATACGATAGTTATTTATTGAAAGAGAATAATGACCTGCCATTTGGCTATAATGATAGTGATTGGAATGATTTACCCGATGAAGATCCGACACAAGTGAAAGTTATCAATATAAAAGATGTCTATAATGATGTAGACACAAATGATGATGATGATGATGACGATCAATACGATTCAAATATACCACCGACCCATCGTCGCTACGTCCAACATGGTGATGTTAATAATGAACTGAACAAACCAGATGAATCCGTCGTCACACTCAATAATAATAATGTATTGAAGAAGAAGCAACATAAAGCCACCGAATCTCCAATAATGCCTCGCCTGCCGCTCACACCCAAACGGATTCGTGGCGGACAAGCAACAACAACACCAACAACTGCCAAAAAGGTACTGCCCACTGTGCATCGAGTTCTCCTCTATAATAGTCAAAGTCCCCGTTTGGCACGTAAGCATCCGTCGACTAATTTACGCAGCCAAACTGTAAAAACTTCACATCCCAAAGGTCAAAATGCTGGTGGAGTTAATGTAACTAAATATATTTTAGATTATCCCGATATTAAAAGTAATGAAATTCGTGATATCGATTTTGATAATGATGACGATTTAGACAACAGTAAGTAGTGAAGCAATTTTAGTTAGTTTTTTACAATTACAAAATTTCTTATATAACTTTCAGTTTCCAATTTTGATGAGAGCGACACGGTTAGCATTAGCTCCGATACTGACGATGGTTATCGGGCGCATGCATATAAGATGGCGCATTTGGGCGATCGTTTATTAGCATCGCCAAGGGAATCGACTTCATTGCTACTATCTCAATCATCAGATGATGACATAAGAAATCCAGAATCCGTATTGGTACCTAGTCTATTCCCATACGTTCCGCCCTACTTATCATTTTCATCGAACACCAAAAAAGGACCCAGTGTGCCGCCGGAGCTGCACCGAGTGCTTAAGTGGCGCGTAACTAACATTATGCCAAAAGTTGTGCGACTTATATTGGCCAACAGTGGCATGCGGATGTTAAAAAGTTTGTTTAGACCTCAATACTTTAATCAATATCATAATTAAATTTTTACATTTGTTATTTAGAAACCAATGACTGGATGGGTGTTTGGGGCAAGCACTTAAAATCGCCATGCTTCAAGACAATTCGTTCATATCAGAAGATTAATCACTTGCCCGGCTCATTTCGCATCGGTCGCAAAGATTCCTGCTGGAAAAATTTACAGAGGCATATGAAGAAGCACAGCAACAGGGAGTTTGGCTTTATGCCGCGCACTTATGTTATCCCCAATGATCTGTGTGCATTGCGCAAACGTTGGCCAAAGTATGCGCAGCGTAATACCAAGTGGATCATAAAACCGCCCGCAAGTGCTCGTGGTGCTGGAATACGTGTTGTTAATCGTTGGGGCCAGATACCCAAACGTCGTCCTCTAATCGTGCAGAAGTATGGGAAAATAGATTTAAAAATATTGATGCTAATGTTTAAATTTTTTTGTTACAGATACATAGAACGCCCGCTGCTTATTAATGGCAGCAAATTTGATTTGCGTCTTTATGTATTGGTGACATCTGTAAATCCATTGAGAGTGTTCATGTATCACAATGGTCTGGCGCGGTTTGCTTCGGGTAAGTCATCCTCTTGAAACTTATTGAAATATTTTAACTCTTAACACTTATTTTTTTAGTCAAATACAGCGCCAAAGCTGATACATTAAATGATCGTTGCATGCATTTAACCAACTATAGCATTAATAAGTTTTCGTCCAACTACTCTAAGAATGAGGATGTGAATGCATGTCATGGCCACAAGTGGACCATTAAATCGCTGTGGGCATATTTGGCCAATCGTGGTGTACGCACCGATGGCCTCTGGGAGGCCCTTAGAAGTCTTGTGTTGCGCACAATTTTGGCTGGCGAGAATGGCATAAATAGCATGATTCGAGCAAATGTCGAGTCTAAGTATAGTTGCTTTGAATTATTTGGTTTTGATGTGATATTGGACTCGGATCTGGTACCTTGGCTACTGGAGGTCAATATATCACCAAGTTTGCACTCGGAATTACCACTCGATGCACACGTAAAGGCACCACTCGTTCAAGGTGTTCTCAACACAGCCTTGTATAATGTAAGAATGATTAATTGAATGTCCGACTTATCTTTATATTCGAATATGTTTTACATAGATACCACCAAAACTGAGTCAGGAAAAGCAAAAGGAACTAGCTGCCGAACTTTCATTCCCGACTGGCACGCAATTGTGCTACGATAAGCGTTTGTACATCAACTATTTGTCGCGCGAGGAAAAAATAAAGCACAATACATTTACACGCAAGTCCATAGAAAATCGCGAGGAGGTAAGTACCATAAACTTATATATGTATATATATAATTTATCTTGATTTGAATCTGTTTTTGCAAATTAAGTACATCAATGAGATACTTAATAAACTTACGCCGGATGACGTACGTTGCTTGATTGTTGCCGAGGATGAGTTAGCTCGCTGTGCACCACTCGAACGTATCTTTCCCACTGATCAAACGCACAAGTATCTAAAGTACAATGATACGCCACGGTATTATAATCGTCTATTGGATGCGTGGGAGTCAAGATATGCCAATAATCGTACCGAGGGCATTGCCCTGTTGCGTGATTATTGTCAGAGCAAGTTTCACTTGCAAGTTCCTGCGCCGCCTGCCAAAAAGGTAAGTGTAAACTGATTTAAGAATTATTGTACTTCGTCCGGTGCTCACTGTTCATTTACACCTAACACACACAAAACTAAAACGTAAACAAAATGGTTGAGGTTTTTCTTTTACCAGCTGAAAAAAAAAAACAATATAATATTATGATCAATGTTGGCAATGCTGTACTTACACCATTTATATTATATTGTATTGACAGTGGCAATGCCAATGTACTTTACTCAACAATAACAATACTAAGTACAAAGCTCAAAGAAAATATATATATATTTACGTTACGCTCTTAATCCTATTTGAATTTGAGGGCTGTTGGCGAGCTATTCAATCTTTTTATTGGCGCTGTCGTGCACTTTATTGTCGTAAGTTCTATCTGTTGACCCCATAGATAAAATCTTCGTAGGCTCAAAGTGTCGCAATGTTGCTAAAATACAAATTTATACATATAGGTAGAATAATATATTGTTATCATGCATAAACTATATAAAAACTAATTGTATTTAGAGTCATTTAATTGAATATAAGTATAATATTGAGCGTTTCTAATTCTACTCGTCGTATATTGTGCCTTAACATAATTAAATATATATTAAAAATTTCCATGTAACAAGCGAAATTAGGTTTTTTGTTAAATGCGAATAATAACTCTTTTAAATAGTTAATTTTAAATCAATTTAAAAAAGGTAAAAAGCTACATTGAATTATTAAAGAAGCAACTAACTAAAATCCTGACTTGTGTTTTGTATTTTCATTTTTGTTACTTTTGTCTATAGGTCAAAGTACTGATTAAAGTAAGAAATTTATTTCATTGCTGCTGTTTTCCATAGAAACCATAGATTATAGCATATAAAGCTTAAAGTATTTAATTGGCATTTAGTTGCGAAAAAATAATTACTTAGTGTTTTTTTTATTAGAGATAGGTCTCGCGTTTGGTAAAATCATTAATTAATTATCAAGTTAGTTAGCTAGTAAGTAACTAAATAAATTTTAAAATTGTCTAAGACGCAGCTAAAATGATATATCCATTATTTACGCAGGCCGAAAGCGTAATAATATATTTAATCTCTTTTCTACAAAAATGCATACATATTTACATATGTATGTACTTTCTGTTCTTAGCAGTTGCAGTTATTTTTTTTGTTAACGATTAATCTATATAAACCATAGATGACTAAAACAAAAACACATTAAAAATCTTTTCACTTTAATCTTTTCATTGTTATACTCTAACACTTTTTCAACAATTATATTTTATTTTTTAAACAGAACTTAATTGATTTTTTGTATAGCTTTTTATTCATTGCATTTGAAAACAGTTTTGTTGTTGTTGGTGTCTCACAAAGTTTTGTCAACCAATTTACAATCAATGTTTTGTAATTGTAAAATTGCAGGATTACTTCATCAAATTAATGAGATGGATATTAAAGTGATAAACGCTGCTATTCGCATTTGTATTGGTCTCTTAGTAATTTAATAGAAAATTCAATACAATTTAACTGCAAGTGTATTTATGTATATATACATGCATACATACATTCATACACACATACCAACAAACAATTTAGTGATAAGTCAGTCAGTATTAAAATGTATTTCATAAGTAACAAATAATTAATACATTTATTTATTTTTATACTACATAATCAGACTTACTATGAGTGTATATCAAAGTGTACCAACACGTTCATTATTCTACTAATACTAACTTACTAGTTGGGATATTTAGTTCAGTGTTGACGTATATCATATGAACATATTGTACGTATATCCCGCTGTTTCCCAAATAACATACACATACATATACAGGGTCATAATTAAAATAAAAATACATACACACTTAAGAATTACACATCAAAATTCTTATTAAAAAAGCAAATCTGTGATTTGGTTATTAAAAAGAAATGAAAAATTTGTAGTCCTTGTAGATAATAAGTAAACGCTTTTAAGCAGATTTGCTCTTTAAATATTTGAACGTAGACTGTTAACTTCATTATTTTTCACCACTATTCTTGAGCCTTACGCCTCCTTCTCATTTCTCTATTTAAGTACCTGATATTGTAAGACTTAAAGGTCGAAGTTATACAAAATAAATTGTGATGTCATTTTTAGTGATTACTTTTTTTGTTATACCATTTACATAGTTTTTAATCCCAACAATATTTGAGTACATTTTTTAAATATGTACATAACGTATAACCTATTTGGTTTGATTAGGTTTTTCTTTTAATGCATTTGCTACCGCTATCAATCGAATATTGTATGCCATCAAATCAGTTGAGAATTGTTCAAAGATAATAATACTTAGATAAATCAAAAACAGGTCAAATTTTAGTGCAAGTTAAAGAGAAACTCTTCGCTTTCTTGTTAATAAATGATCAATTAAGTAAAGAACTTTTAAGATATTCTGCACTTTTGTTGTTAAAAATAATATAATGGCTAACCTATACAGACTTTAGTTAATATTATGAAAATATATGTATATAGAGTGTTAAACCGTTAACGTACAGTCTGGATAGCTTTACTTAAATTGTGTTGTTAGTTAAGTGACAGCAAGAGCAAAATAATTTATATGAATCGACTTGGCTGTTAGTGTTGAACATAAGAACCAAATCAGTTAAATAATAAATCTTATGCAAATTGTATTTGTTACATAAAATGTATCTTGTGTATTTAATAACTGAACGTGTATTTAATAACTGAAAATTCTCTGTCATGATTCTGATGTAGTTACATAAGTATAATGTTTATGTCGATTGTACGATATCGTCTGTGTCAACTTAACTTAGTTTATTTTGCCAACTTATTCGACAAGTACATACATACATATATATAATGCGTTTATAACTTTTAATCAGTATAAGCGTGAGTTCACACATTTCACGCATGCTATCTTTATACATTTTTTTTTGTACATATAATAGCTATTATTGATTATACATTTTTTAAATGACCAAATCTGCATTAGATATTGTTAAAATGATAATTGTTTCTATTGTCTATGATTTCAAGAAAAACAGTAAAATATTTTAAGCAGATTTTTTTTTGCATTTAAAAAATTCAAAATTCGATTATGGAACTTTCATATAAACGGACCATATGTGTATGTGTAAAGTAAAATTTGACGAAATTATATTATATTTTCCAATCAGTTTTTTTATGCTCTTCTTTTATATCCGATCTATCTCCCATTCATTGTTCCCTTAATCACGCATGTTCTACTTATGTATACTAATGGAAATTCTAAAATGTAGGACTTGAACGTTAGCCCTGATGGGAACACCGCCGAGATGTTGCTTAATGATTACATTGAACGTCACAATAATGAAGAGTAGCCTGCAGCTATAAAAACGCAATCACAATGAATTCCCAAGTTTTTATATAAACAATTTATTGGAGTAATGCGTAAATGTTAAGGTAATTTCGAAAATTTAACAATTTCTTATAAGATTTACTTTACTTTATTGAATATGAATATTTTTCTACTTATAGATTCACACACTGTTCATCTTGTTATGCAAAAGACTGAGCATAATTGATGATTTATTTATTGTTGACACTGAGCTGTAACTTGTAATTCTTACAGCGATGCCGGTCTATCCAAACATAATTCATCAGGTCAAGTTTAACGGCTCAAAACGTATTCAATGTGTTCGAAAACTAAGAAAAAAAATTGTATGTTATATTAACTAGGAACCAAATTAAAAAGTACGCTAAATAAAAAATTGTAATTACGGATAATTTATATGACAGATAATTTGTTCACATAGTTGTTTAAAGGTGGTGAATACTTTCAATTTACATTTAGGTCAGTCTAGCACCAATCACAAAAAACTACGGACTAAGCCCGCTTCTTGGCCATCGTAGATTTTAAACGTTGCCGTGTTGCCTTTTTGGACGAGCCTAACGCCTAACAGATTATTGCTGCAATATTGGAATTGCATGCTATCGGGTAAAAAAAATTTGATCTGAATAGCTTGAAATCGATACTTTTAAGCGTAACATATAGCAACGGAATTGGTCAAGCTAACAAACCAAGAAAGAGTGCGATACTCTACAAGTTTTTTGGTCAAGAATTAAAAAATAAATAAAAATAATTTATCGGCATGAATAACTTAGCAGCGAACACAAGACAATCTCGTGGGCGCGGACATGGCGTTAAGCGTTTTGATAATAAAAACAAGTGAGTTGTTAAAATGTGTGCATTAGCATACAAATCTATGTTTTCAAAATGTCTGTAGTTGTGCTATGGACCTAAAAAATGGTTATTATTATTAAGCATATGGCATTCTTTAATATGTGCATTTAAAGTGATATTCTTGGTTGAAGATAAAATGAAATGGTGAAAGAACTGTGTATATAACATTTTTTAGCTTAGGTCATCAAACCATCTTTTTCGAAGTTCGTCTTCGAAGCCGAAGCTAAGTTTTCTTCTTAAAAATTCAATTGGCAGTGCGGCACATTAGCGAGCATCACAAATTTTGTGTGCGTCTGAATACAAAGTCATGAATAACTTGCCGGCAAATACCGGACACTGTGGGCGTGGGCGTGGACGTGGTGGTAATAAGCGCAATGAAGAAGTTAATAGAGGACTTGGCCCTCGATTGGTATGTTATATAAAACAATAAAACACAATATTAAATCACCTCCTTTTAACATGTGAGCACGCACAAGTACACATATTTGCATGTACATACGTATTCTATTTCTCTAAGGCCGTTCTAAGTGTAATTCAAATGTACGTGTGCATATTTGTGTGCGCTTGTGTAAGTGCAAGCGTTAATAAATGAGAATGCATAATATAAAATAAAAATATATAGTACATTACAAACTAATTCATAGATTGGAATCCGTAAAAAGTCTTATTAACATAAGTTCATATATAATATATAATAATAATAATATAATAATAATATATATATATATAATATATAATAAAATATATATATATATATATATTCGGTACATCGCTGCTAATGTTGCGCATGCGTTGATATTTGAGTAATGTGTGCGATGATTGCTCTGCAGAGTTTTATTTTGGTGGTTTTTAATAAGAATTATCGTTCAAAGAGTGTCAAAGTAAGAGCGCTGGATCTCGCTCTGGTTAACCCTGACGCAATAAAATGAATAAAAAGAGTATAATGATTTTGTGAAAAGCAACAGCAACTGAGTCGATAAAGCCATATCCGTTTTTTATATAATCGCGTCAATTTCGATCTATAACAGTCATATACTCCAGCTTTGAAATATAAGCCGTAGACAATACAATACATACAGATATATATATTTTCGTCTCGAACTACACATGTTACGATATTTCTTGAATTTTCGAACTGAAATCTATTAATGCGAATCTTTGAAATTGGAATCGAAGATTAAAGTTAAGTCAAGCGATTGCAGTTATTTTCTATAAATTCTACACGTAAAGTCGAGGGTGTTTAGTGTATCACCATCACCTAGTCAAGCTTTTTGACTAAAGCCTTCTCATCTATTTATTTTTGCTGGAAGTGCACATTCTATTTGTTTTTTTTTTTTCAAAATAAATAGAGTCGTCCTCTCATTGCGGCACGCAGCCGGAACCTTACTTTGTTTAATTTGTTTCATTGTTTTAGTCGTTAAGTTTCAGCTTAACAACAGTGAGGCAACCCTGGTCGCCCACTTGCTTACAATACTTAGTTAGAATATGTGAAAACCACGTTATGTATTTTTGTTTAAGGAAAAATATGTAAATTTTTCGTATACCTAATTATATATGATTTCAGGGAAGTCAACCAGCTCAGATATTAGATCCGCTGCAATCACGCCCCGCTACACCTCAGTCAAGTGACATCCAGGAAGGTACTGCGGGTAAGCAGGTTTATTGAGCTGAATGAAAAGAATTATTGAACTCAACTCAATTACATTATTGAAATTATGTAGCGGCAGGCAACACTCGAGGCTCAGTGCGTGGAAGACGTGTAATTTCTGATGTAGTTTACTCCAGGCCTAAGGGACTTGTGACTAAAGTAGGTGTTACTGGTCGCAAGGTCACAGTGCAAACCAACTACTATAGAATGCTGAAGCGTCCAAACTGGAAAATCTATCAGTATCGTAGATCTGGATTTTAATCCAGAGTTTGATAACAAAAGACTCCGTTGTGGCTTATTGAAAGAACACCGCAAGCTACTTGGTGTCAATCTATTTGATGGAACAGATTTGTTCTGCACCACCAAGTTCGAGGAGAAGCCTGGAAGTGCCTACGCCTTAGAACTCCTGTCCAAAAGTCGCGCCGGCGAAACGATAAATATTAAAATAAAACTTGTAGCTACAGTTGAATCAGCCGACAACCAACAATTCCAAGTTTTGAATTTGATATTACGACGTGCCATGGAGGGACTTAAGCTACAACTTGTCTCAAGAAACTTCTTTGATCCAGAAGCAAAAGTAGATCTCTACCAATTGTATTTTGATATTTTAAATTAATTTTTGGTTAATATTAAGGTTATCTTGAACAAATTCAATGTGGAATTATGGCCAGGATATCAGACATCGATTCGTCAACACGAATCGGACGTACTTCTATGCACTGAGATTGCTCATAAGGTGATGAGAACCGAGACTTTGTATCATATCTTATCAAAAGTCATTCGAGAAAGTGATGACTTTCAATCTGCCTTCAAGCGGGAGGTAGTCGGTAAGTTTATCGTCGCAAAATGTCATATATAAAATCAAAAGTTTGTTCAATCTAAATCTTTTTTTTAAAGGCTTAACTGATTACAATAACCGGACTTATCGCATAGATGATGTTGATTTTAAATCATCACCACTTTCTAAATTTAATACTGAGAAGGGTGATATTTCGTATATTTCGAATTCTACAAAAAAGTAAGTAAAACAAGTAAGAAGGCTCTAGTCGAGAAATCCCGACAAGACGATACCCTGATCCCTATACTTTACGCGTACAGTCAGTGCTTGCAAGTATGTGTGTTTGTATGTACGACCATACTGCATACTGCATACACAACTTCAATGTCCCATATCTCCGGTGTTTCTTAACCGATTTTAATAAAAATTTCACAGATTGTCATTATTCATGTCATGTGTATCAAACGCCGTCTTAAAGTTTTTCAAGTTCAATATTTTGTTGTTATCGATCACATGTGTATATCGGAAACGGGATGAGTTATCAAAAATCGAAAACAAACTTGTACTGCCTAGGGATTAGGCGAGCTTAAGTTTCAAATATGGAGTCTCTAGCTCTTATAGTCTCTGAGATCGGTTGGCACATACATACGGACGGACAGACGGACATGGCTATATCGACTCGACTGTTGATGCTGATAAAGAATATATATACTTTATAAGGTCGGAGATGCTTCCTTCTGCCTGTTACATACTTTTGCACAAAACCATTATACCCTTTTTTTCCCCATTTTTAATGGGATCAGGGTATAAAAACATCGGAATTTCATTGAAAAAATGTTAAACAAAATTGTATTTAAAATCCTTAAGCGGTATAATATTTCAATTCGGGATGCTAAACAACCAATGCTTGTGTCTCTACCCACGGATAAAAACTTGCGTGGTGGCGAAAATCAACTTATTATGTTGATTCCAGAATTGGCTCGCGCTACAGGATTAACCGATGATATGCGAGCTAATTTTCAGTAAGTTTTTATTTGGTTTGTATTTTTTGTGTTTGTTTCTTATTTTGTAAGACTTTATATGCAGCTATGTTTATGTAAGCTATGGGCGAGCACACCAGACTTGCGCCTGATCGCCGCATGGAGCCTTTGCGCGTGTTTAATCAGAGGTGCTCAAGTTGTGGAACATTGAATTGGACAAGACTTTTGTGGAAGTAACCGGTCGCGTTCTTTCACCTGAGAAAATAGTGTTTGGAAATGAAAAGCGTTTCGTGTGCGATGCACGCGCTGATTGGACTGGAGAGTTCCGCAACAACTCCATGTTTAAACATGTGGACATAACGCGCTGGTACGTGATAACACCACGTCGCAGTATTCGCGAAACCCAAGAGTTTGTCAAAATGTGCGTACGCGCAGCCAGTAGCATGAGGATGCGCATCGCCGAGCCCCAATAGTATGTACTATTAAAGCACATTTTTTTTCGTCGTTTAAAATCAGTGTCTCGAGTCAGGACTTTAGCTCTATATGTTGCAAAGAGTTTTGGCCGGAGCACATTGTTGTTAATGAATATACTGCCAGGAAAAAAAATCGGCCTCCGATTTTATCTCCCACCCCAGTAGATTTGCCTAAATCTCTTGCCGAAATTCGGTCTCCGATTGTATCTCCCACCCCAGTAGCATTGCCTCAAACTCTTCTCGATTCTGAAAGTTCAAAAAACTAACAGCTTCTTTGGTACTTGGCTATCAGAACGTAAGAGGTATTTGTAGCAAACTCAGTAGTTTGTATCTTAATAGCCTTGCTTTTCCTTTTCATGTCATTGCCTTAACTGAAACTTGGTTAAGGCATGACATTCTTAATTCTGAAGTAGTATCCAACAGATACTGTATCTATAGAAAGGACCGTACACTTCGACGTGGCGGAGGTGTGATTATTGCTGTTATTCTTCGGAGACAGTAATAGTAGGTGGTTCTATAGATATAGAATTTGTTGCTGTTAAGTTGTCTTTTAATGGTGTTGGTATTTTTATAACTTGTTCATATATACCCCCTATCTCTGATAACTCTGTCTACGATGCTCATTTGTCTGCTATAATGTCCGTTTCTTGCATGGTTTTCCGATCGCGATATCCTTGTAGTTCTCGGTGATTTCAATATTGCTGAGGTTACTTGGATTTCTTGTCCCGACTCTGGCGCACTGACCCCCTCAGCACAGAATGAATTCTTGATTAATTTACTTGGGATATCATTGAATCAAATAAATGATATCCCAAGTTCTCTTAATAAAATGCTTGATCTGGTTTTTGTTTTGGATCCATCCTCCTCATCCATTACCCGATCACAACCCATATCTTATCCAGAGGATTTATACCACCCAACGTTGGAGGTGTCGATCACATTACCCTACCGGGGGCTATGCCCCAGAAGAAATCGTTTAAGCCGAGTACGTCAATTTCGGAAAACCGATTTCGCAAAACTTACTCGGCTGTTGGCCCTGACTGACTGGTCTACCTTCTACGGGTCTGACAATTTGGACGTGGCAATCAGTATTTTAAAAAATCGTAAATCGAAACTCTACAAGAGTTTCAGAAAATCAAGCTCTCAGTTAGCTTGTTCTGCATACTTGATTGCTCGTTCCAACTTTTCAGTCCTCAATAACAAATGTTACAGGAATTACCTGACTAGGTGTAGATTACAGTTTCAGCAGGATCCTAAACGGTTTTTTGATTTCGTTAATGCGAAACGCAAGACATCGACTCTTCCATATAACATATTCTTTGATAAAATGAAAGCCAATTCAGATCAGGCCATTGCCGATCTATTTGCTGAATTTTTTCAAACGACCTATAGCCCTTGTTATCAACCAGTCGTCATGCCTTACCCCTATCAGCTTAATGCCTCAAATTGCATTTTTATACCGGAAATCACAGAGAGCTCACTACTTTGTGATCTTCTGGTTACAAAGCCCACATTTTCTCCAGGACCTGATGGAATACCAAGCTGTGTGCTTAGGTACTGTGCTCAGGATCTCTTAAAACCTTCGCATTAATTGTTTAGTTTGTCCGTAGAGCTATGCTCTTTCCCAAAAATTTGGAAAGAGTCTTATATATTGGACGTAGATGTACTAACGGACAGTACATTCAAGTGGCCCAACGATACCAAGCACCGGCTTGTTAACGCGCGGACCCAAGCATAAAGCGACCCACCTCCCGCCCTTCCGACCGAGGGGCGCACCGCATAACGTGCGGTTACGAAGATCGCGAACATGTAGACAATGACGTAACACAATTTTTTTTAGAGAGCATGCAGAAGTGGTACTAGTAATAAGGTGGGAAAGATCGTTATATAATGAACATAAGATCCGAAATGGGTTATGGATAGCATAGTTAGAAAAGCAAGCATGCAGGGCTATTGGTAAAAAATGTCTACTACTTCTAATAGGTACAGCAAAGTTATTATTCCTTTGCACAAAAAAGGAAACAAATCTAATGCTCAAAATTATAGGGGTATCTCCAAGTTGTCTGCTATTCCTAAGGTTTTTGAGAAACTAATAACCTCTCATCTTCAACATCTTTGTAAATCCATGATTTCTACCTCTACTAACTTACTAGAACTCACATCATTTGTTATTAAGGGCTTTGAAGACAAATTGCAAACTGATGTTATTTATACCGATTTCAGTAAGGCTTTTGGTTCTGTAAATCACCTCCTTTTAATTTATAAACTTAAACTTTTGGGCTTTCCCAATAATCTTATCCTTTGGATTCAAGATTATTTAACTTCTAGAACTCAGAGAGTCTATTTTAATGGCTCAGTATCTAAAGCGGTGCAGGTCACTTCTGGTGTTCCACAAGGAAGTCACCTTGGACCGTTATTATTTACACTGTTCATAAACGACCTTCCGTCTGTTATTAATCATTCTCGGGTACTAATGTGTGCTGATGATGTAAAATTATGCATGTCAGCTGCAAGTCTTCTGTCTGGTCATAGACTGCAAAGTGACTTAGACAATTTTCAAACTTGGTGCAGAGTAAATTTACTGCATCTCAATTGCAGTAAATGCAAAGTTATGTCTTTTCATAGGCGAATGCCTTTTTATACCCTGATCCCATTAAAAATGGGAAAAAAGGGTATCATGAAGTTGTGCAAAAGTATGTAACAGGCAGAAGGAAGCATCTCCGACCTTATAAAGTATATATATTCTTGATCAGCATCAACAGTCGAGTCGATATAGCCATGTCCGTCTGTCCGTCTGTATGTATGAACGCGTCGATCTCAGAGACTATAAGAGCTAGAGACTCCAGATTTGGAACTTAAGCTCGCTTAATCCCTAGGCAATACAAGTTTGATTTCGATAACTCATCCCGTTTCCGATATACACATGGGATCGATAACAATAAAATCTTGAATTTGAAAAAACTTTAGATGGCATTTGAATTATTAATCAAAATAATAACAATCTGTGAAATTTTTATTAAAATCGGTTAAGAAACACCGCAGATATGGAACCTTGAAGTTGAGTATGCAGTATGCACACATGCCATGTAAGCACACATATTTGCAAGCACTGACTGTACGCGTAAAGTATAGGGATCAGGGCATCGTCTAGTCGGGATTTCTCGACTAGAGCCTTCTTACTTGTTTTAATATCTATCTTCTGGATAACCTACCATTGGATCGGATTGATTTGGTTGAGGATTTGGGTATCTTAATGGACCCAAAGCTTAAGTTTGACAAGCATATTGCTTTAATCTCAAATCGAGCATCAAGTGTCTTGGGGTTCATTAAACGCTGGTCGAAGGAATTCGACGACCCCTACTTAACAAAAACTCTTTATGTGTCTCTTGTCCGACCTATTCTTGAATATGGATCTTGTATATGGTATCCCAAATACAGGACTCATCAGGATAGAATAGAATCGGTACAAAAACAATTTTTGCTTTTTGCCCTTCGGGGTCTTAACTGGAACAACTGGGACTAATTTACCTGCTTACCACAGTAGACTTTTACTAATAAATCTCTTAATCATCGTAGAACTATGCTAGCAATAACCTTTGATAGATTCCCCCATACTAATTAACCAAATTAACTTTGCTGTACCTATTAGAAGAAGTAGACATTTTTTATCAATAGCCCTGCATGCTTGCTTTTCTAACTATGCTATCCATAACCCTTTTCGGATCTTATGTTCAGTATATAACGATCTTTCCCACCTTATAACTAGTACCACTTCTGCATGCTCTCTAAAAAAAATTATCTTACGTCATTTGTCTACATGTTCGCGATCTTTGTAGCCGCACGTTACGCGGTGCGCCCCTCGGTCGGATGGGCCTGAGGTGGGTCGCTTTATGCTTGGGTCCGCGCGTTAACAAGCCGGTGCTTGGTATCGTTGGGCCACTTGAATGTACTGTCCGTTAGTACATCTACGTCCAAATACAAAATACAAAAAGCTCCGAAAGTAACTAATAGTTTTTGTAGCGACGAAATGCCAAATGACCGTAATAATAATTACTCACAGTCGATAGAAAACGCTGTTTTAAAGGATCCTCAAATTATAATGCTTATTATGAGATCAGCCAATGAGGAAAAGTTAATAATGCTATATACTATAATTTGCTTATATATGAAATGGATATTTACTAATCATTCATTACATTTTGCCAATTTTTACAAACAGATATAGTTGCATCACAAAACGAACTTGTGTGGATCGTCCTGTGCCAAGTCAAGTGGTAACACTGCTTACAATTGCACCACGCTCGGACAGAGCAAGTGGCCTAATGTCCATTGCAACAAAAGTTGCAATTCAAATGAACGCAAAGCTAATGGGCGTTCCATGGACCATTGAACTACCGTTGCGTAGTCTGATGACTGTTGGTTTTGATGTTTGTCACTCATCTAAAGATAAACAGAAATCATATGGCGCCATTGTGGCCACAATGGATATTAAACTATCCACCCAATAGTTTTCATCGGTAACTGAGCATATAAAAGGACAGGAGCTTTCAAATCAAATGTCAGTAAATATGACTTGTGCGTTGAAGGCATATCGTGAGCATCACGGTGCGTTGCCAGAGCGAATTCTATTCTTCCGTGATGGCGTTGGTGATGGACAGCTCTCCCAGGTTGTTAAAACAGAAATCAAATATGTGAAGGACCAACTCAATCAAATCTACAAGGCAGCAGGCAAAGAATTGCGCATGGCATTTATTGTTGTCTCTAAGAGGATCAACACACGCTACTTTGTGAACAAGCGCAATCCTGAGCCTGGAACTATTGTTGACGACATAATTACATTGCCTGAGCGCTATGACTTTTTCCTAGTCTCACAATCGGTCAGGCAGGGCACTGTGTCTCCAACCAGCTACAACATTATCCATGACAACATGGGCTTGAACGCTGACAAACTTCAGATGCTTGCATACAAGATGACACACTTGTATTATAATTGGTCAGGCACCTGTCGTGTGCCGGCCGTATGCCAATATGCTCATAAATTAGCATTCCTTGTAGCTAAAAGTATTCATCGTGCCCCTTCGGCTGGCTTGGAAAATCAACTTTACTTTTTGTAAAAATATTTTTCAATAATTGACCATTTTATTTAAGGCTAATGAATGTTCTGCAGAATTAAATTTTGTTCTTTTAAAATTAATCGAAGTTACGATGGTGGTTAACAGAATTAGCGCTTGTTCATTTGTTTTTTAGTTTTACAATCGATACTTTTTATAATAAGTCAACATAAAACCATCTTTTTCGAAGTTCGACTTCGAAACCGAAGCTTAGTCTTCTTAAAAATTCAATTGGCAGTGCGGCACATTAGCGAGCATCTTAAATTTTGTGTGCGTCTGAATACAAAGTCATGAATAACTTGCCGGCAAATACCGGACACTTGCGTGGGCGTGGACGTGGTGGTAATAAGCGCAATGAAGAAGTTAATAGAGGACTAGGCCCTCGATTGGTATGTTAAAACAATAAAACACAATATTGAATCAGCTCCTTGTAACATGTGAGCTCGCACAAGTACACATATTTGCATGTACATACGTATTCTATTCATATTTTGCATGTGTGCCTATTTCTCTAAGGCCGTTCTAACTGTAATTCAAATGTACGTATGCATATTTGTGTGCGCTTGCGTAAGTGCAAGCGTTAATAAAAGAGAATGTATAATATAAAATAAAAATATAAAATACATTACAAACTAATTCATAGATTGGAAAAAAGTCTTATTAACATAAGTTCATATATAATATATAATAATAATAATATAATAATAATATATATAAAATATATAATATACATATATATATATATATATATAATAAAATATAAATATATATATATATTCGGTACATCGCTGCTAATGTTGCGCATGCGTTGATATTTGAGTAATGTGTGCGATGATTGCTCTGCAGAGTTTTATTTTGGTGGTTTTTAATAAGAATTATCGTTCAAAGAGTGTCAAAGTAAGAGCGCTGGATCTCGCTCTGGTTAACCCTGACGCAATAAAATGAATAAAAAGAGTATAATGATTTTGTGAAAAGCAACAGCAACTGAGTCGATAAAGCCATATCCGTTTTTTATATAATCGCGTCAATTTCGATCTATAACAGTCATATACTCCAGCTTTGAAATATAAGCCGTAGACAATACAATACATACAGATATATATATTTTCGTCTCGAACTACACATGTTACGATATTTCTTGAATTTTCGAACTGAAATCTATTAATGCGAATCTTTGAAATTGGAATCGAAGATTAAAGTTAAGTCAAGCGATTGCAGTTATTTTCTATAAATTCTACACGTAAAGTCGAGGGTGTTTAGTGTATCACCTAGTCAAGCTTTTTGACTAAAGCCTTCTCATCTATTTATTTTTGCTGGAAGTGCACATTCTATTTGTTTTTTTTTTTTCAAAATAAATAGAGTCGTCCTCTCATTGCGGCACGCAGCCGGAACCTTACTTTGTTTAATTTGTTTCATTGTTTTAGTCGTTAAGTTTCAGCTTAACAACAGTGAGGCAACCCTGGTCGCCCACTTGCTTACAATACTTAGTTAGAATATGTGAAAACCACGTTATGTATTTTTGTTTAAGGAAAAATATGTAAATTTTTCGTATACCTAATTATATATGATTTCAGGGAAGTCAACCAGCTCAGATATTAGATCCGCTGCAATCACGCCCCGCTACACCTCAGTCAAGTGACATCCAGGAAGGTACTGCGGGTAAGCAGGTTTATTGAGCTGAATGAAAAGAATTATTGAACTCAACTCAATTACATTATTGAAATTATGTAGCGGCAGGCAACACTCGAGGCTCAGTGCGTGGAAGACGTGTAATTTCTGATGTAGTTTACTCCAGGCCTAAGGGACTTGTGACTAAAGTAGGTGTTACTGGTCGCAAGGTCACAGTGCAAACCAACTACTATAGAATGCTGAAGCGTCCAAACTGGAAAATCTATCAGTATCGTAGATCTGGATTTTAATCCAGAGTTTGATAACAAAAGACTCCGTTGTGGCTTATTGAAAGAACACCGCAAGCTACTTGGTGGCTATCTATTTGATGGAACAGATTTGTTCTGCACCACCAAGTTCGAGGAGAAGCCTGGAAGTGCCTACGCCTTAGAACTCCTGACCAAAAGCCGCGCCTGCGAACCGATAAATATTAAAATAAAACTTGTAGCTACAGTTGAATCAGCCGACAACCAACAATTCCAAGTTTTGAATTTGATATTACGACGTGCCATGGAGGGACTTGGGTTACAACGTGTCTCACGAAACTTCTTTGATCCAGAAGCAAAAGTAGATCTCTACCAATTGTATTTTGATATTTTAAATTAATTTTTGGTTAATATTAAGGTTATGTTGAACAAATTCAATGTGGAATTATGGCCAGGATATCAGACATCGATTCGTCAACACGAATCGGACGTACTTCTATGTACTGAGATTGCTCATAAGGTGATGAGAACCGAGACTTTGTATCATATTTTATCAAAAGTCATTCGAGAAAGTGATGACTTTCAATCTGCCTTCAAGCGGGAGTAAGTTTATTGTCGCAAAATGTCATATATAAAAGTTAAAGTGTGTTCAATCTAAATGTTTTTTTAAAGGCGTCATAGTATTAACTGATTACAATAATCGGACTTATCGCATAGATGATGTTGATTTTAAATCATCACCACTTTCTAAATTTAGTACTGAGGAGGGTGATATTTCGTATGTCGAGTACTACAAAAAAGTAAGTAAAAAACATGGGAATTTCATTGAAAAAATGTTAAACAAAATTGTATTTAAAATCCTTAAGCGGTATAATATTTCAATTCGGGATGCTAAACAACCAATGCTTGTGTCTCTACCCACGGATAAAAACTTGCGTGGTGGCGAAAATCAACTTATTATGTTGATTCCAGAATTGGCTCGCGCTACAGGATTAACCGATGATATGCGAGCTAATTTTCAGTAAGTTTGTATTTGGTTTGTATTTTTTGTGGCTGTTTCTTATCTTGTAACACTTTATTTGCAGATTAATGAAAGCTATGAGCGAGCATACCACGCTTGCGCCTGATCGCCGCATGGAGCGTTTGCGCGTGTTTAATCAGCGCTTACAGAAATCTAGCGAAAGTGTCGAGGTGCTCAAGTTGTGGAACAT
Source organism: Scaptomyza cyrtandrae (assembly GCA_035044605.1). Classification (NCBI taxonomy): domain Eukaryota; kingdom Metazoa; phylum Arthropoda; class Insecta; order Diptera; family Drosophilidae; genus Scaptomyza; species Scaptomyza cyrtandrae. Next base: position 1,714,774 of record JAWNNS010000637.1, read on the forward strand.
TGAATTGGACAAGACTTTTGTGGAAGTAACTGGTCGCGTTCTTTCACCTGAGAAAATAGTGTTTGGAAATGAAAAGCGTTTCGTGTGCGATGCACGCGCTGATTGGACTGGAGAGTTCCGCAACAACTCCATGTTTAAACATGTGGACATAACGCGCTGGTACGTGATAACACCACGTCGCAGTATTCGCGAAACCCAAGAGTTTGTCAAAATGTGCGTACGCGCAGCCAGTGGCATGAGGATGCGCATCGCCGAGCCCCAATAGTATGTACTATTAAAGCACATTTTAATAGATCCGGTAGTAACTAATAGTTTTTGTAGCGACGAAATGACAGATGACCGTAATAATAATTACTCACAGTCGATAGAAAACGCCGTTTTAAAGGATCCTCAAATTATAATGCTTATTATGAGATCAGCTAATAAGGAAAAGTAAACTATAATATGCTTATATATGAAATGGATATTTACTAATCATTCATTATATTTTGCCATTTTTTACAAACAGATATAGGTGCACCAAAAAACGAACTTGTGTGGATCGTCCTGTGCCAAGTCAAGTGGTAACACTGCGTACAATTGCACCACGCTCGGACAGAGCAAGTGGCCTAATGTCCATTGCAACAAAAGTTGCAATTCAAATGAACGCAAAGCTAATGGTCGTTCCATGGACCATTGAACTACCGTTGCGTAGTCTGATGACTGTTGGTTTTGATGTTTGTCACTCATCTAAAGATAAAAAGAAATCATATGGCAATGGATATTAAATTATCCACCCAATACTTTTCATCGGTAACAGAGCATATAAAAGGACAGGAAGGAGCTTTTAAATCAAATGTCAGTAAATATGACTTGTGCGTTGAAGGCATATCGTGAGCATCACGGTGCGTTGCCAGAGCGAATTCCATTCTTCCGTGATGGCGTTGGTGATGGACAGCTCTCCCAGGTTGTTAAAACAGAAATCAAACATGTGAGGGACCAACTCAATCAAATCTACAAGGCAGCAGGCAAAGAATTGCGCATGGCATTTATTGTTGTCTATAAGAGAATGAACACACGCTACTTTGTGAACAAGCGACTTTATTGTTGACGACATAATTACATTGCCTGAGCGCTATGACTTTTTCCTAGTCTCACAATCGGTCAGGCAGGGCACTGTGTCTCCAACCAGCTATAACATTATCCATGACAACATGGGCTTGAACGTTGACAAACTTCAGATGCTTGCATACAAGATGACACACTTGTATTATAATTGGTCAGGCACCTGTCGTGTAAATTAGCATTCCTTGTAGCTAAAAGTATTCATCGTGCCCCTTCGGCTGGCTTGGAAAATCAACTTTACTTTTTGTAAAAATATTTTTCAATAATTGACCATTTGGAAATTGTAATAATATGTAATTAAAACTTAATTTTTATGGCTAAAAAAAAAATATATATATATGTATATATATATGGATGTATGCATGGGCTGATATTTGTGTAATGTGCGCGAGTGGTGTTCAACATTTTATCAGCCTAATGAATGATCTGCAGAATTTAAATTTTATTTTTTTAAAATTAATCGAAGTTACGATGGTGGTTAACAGAATTAGCGTGTGTTCATAGTTTTTTAGTTTTACAATCGATACTTTTTATAAAAGGTCAACATAAAACCATCTTTTTCGAAGTTCGACTTCGAAACCGAAGCTTAGTCTTCTTAAAAATTCAATTGGCAGTGCGGCACATTAGCGAGCATCACAAATTTTGTGTGCGTCTGAATACAAAGTCATGAATAACTTGCCGGCAAATACCGGACACTCTCGTGGGCGTGGACGTGGTGGTAATAAGCGCAATGAAGAAGTTAATAGAGGACTAGGCACTCGATTGGTATGTTATATAAAACAATAAAACACAATATTGAATCAGCTCCTTGTAACATGTGAGCACGCACAAGTACACATATTTGCATGTACATACGTATTCTATTCATATTTTGCATGTGTGCCTATTTCTCTAAGGCCATTCTAACTGTAATTCAAATGTACGTTTGCATATTTGTGTGCACTTGTATAAGTGCAAGCGTTAATAAATGAGAGTGCATTATATGAAATAAAAATATAAAACACATCACAAGCTAATCAAGCTTCAAGCTTGGAATCCGTAAAAAGTCTTAACATAAGGTCAAGTTTGTATATGAAAAATTTACATGATTATTGGGAAAATATACATATATATATATATATTCGGTACATCGCTGCTAATGTTGCGCATGCGTTGATATTTGAGTAATATGTGCGATGAGTGCTCTGCAGAGTTTTATTTTGGTGTTTTTTTTAATAAGAATTATTGCTCAAAGAGTTTCAAAGTAAAAGCGCTGGATCTCGCTCTTGTTAACGACGCAATAAAATGAATAAAAAGAGTATAATGATTTTGTGAAAAGCAACAGCAACAATTTTTCGTATATGATTTCAGGGAAGTCATCCAGCTCAGGTATTAGTTCCGCTGCAATCACGCCCCGCTACACCTCAGTCAAGTGGCATCCAGGAAGGTACTTCGGGTAAGCAGGTTTATTGAGCTGAATGAAAAGAATTATTGAACTCAACTCAATTACATTATTGAAATTATGTAGCGGCAGGCGACACTCGAGGCTCAGTGCGTGGAAGACGTGTAATTTCTGATGTAGTTCACTCCAGGCCTAAGGGACTTGTGACTAAAGTAGGTATTACTGGTCGCAAGGTCACAGTGCAAACCAACTACTTTAGAGTGTTGAAGCGTCCAAACTGGAAAATCTATCAGTATCGTGTGGATTTTTATCCAGAGTTTGATAACAAAAGACTCCGTTGTGGCTTATTAAAAGAACACCGCAAGCTACTTGGTGGCTATCTATTTGATGGAACAGATTTGTTCTGCACCACCAAGTTCGAGGAGAAGCCTGGAAGTGCCTACGCCTTAGAACTCCTGACCAAAAGTCGCGCCGGCGAAACGATAAATATTAAAATAAAACTTGTAGCTACAGTTGAATCAGCCGACAACCAACAATTCCAAGTTTTGAATTTGATATTACGACGTGCCATGGAGGGACTTAAGCTACAACTTGTCTCACGAAACTTCTTTGATCCAGAAGCAAAAGTAGATCTCTACCAATTGTATTTTGATATTTTTAATTAACTTTTGGTTAATATTAAGGTTATGTTGAACAAATTTAATGTGGAATTATGGCCAGGATATCAGACATCGATTCGTCAACACGAATCGGACGTACTTCTATGTACTGAGATTGCTCATAAGGTGATGAGAACCGAGACTTTGTATCACATCTTATCAAAAGTCATTCGAGAAAGCGATGACTTTCAATCTGCCTTCAAGCGGGAGGTAGTCGGTAAGTTTATTGTCGCAAAATGTCATATATAAAATTAAAAGTGTGTTCAATCTAAATATTTTTTTTAAAGGCGTCATAGTGTTAACTGATTACAATAATCGGACTTATCGCATAGATGATGTTGATTTTAAATCATCACCACTTTCTAAATTTAGTACTGAGGAGGGTGATATTTCGTATGTCGAGTACTACAAAAAAGTAAGTAAAAAACATGGGAATTTCATTGAAAAAATGTTAAACAAAATTGTATTTAAAATCCTTAAGCGGTATAATATTTCAATTCGGGATGCTAAACAACCAATGCTTGTGTCTCTACCCACGGATAGAAACTTGCGTGGTGGCGAAAATCAACTTATTATGTTGATTCCAGAATTGGCTCGCGCTACAGGATTAACCGATGATATGCGAGCTAATTTTCAGTAAGTTTGTATTTGGTTTGTATTTTTTGTGGCTGTTTCTTATCTTGTAACACTTTATTTGCAGATTAATGAAAGCTATGAGCGAGCATACCACGCTTGCGCCTGATCGCCGCATGGAGCGTTTGCGCGTGTTTAATCAGCGCTTACAGAAATCTAGCGAAAGTGTCGAGGTGCTCAAGTTGTGGAACATTGAATTGGACAAGACTTTTGTGGAAGTAACTGGTCGCGTTCTTTCACCTGAGAAAATAGTGTTTGGAAATGAAAAGCGTTTCGTGTGCGATGCACGCGCTGATTGGACTGGAGAGTTCCGCAACAACTCCATGTTTAAACATGTGGACATAACGCGCTGGTACGTGATAACACCACGTCGCAGTATTCGCGAAACCCAAGAGTTTGTCAAAATGTGCGTACGCGCAGCCAGTGGCATGAGGATGCGCATCGCCGAGCCCCAATAGTATGTACTATTAAAGCACATTTTCAAAGATCCGATAGTAACTAATAGTTTTTGTAGCGACGAAATGCCAGATGACCGTAATAATAATTACTCACAGTCGATAGAAAACGCCGTTTCAAAGGATCCTCAAATTATAATGCTTATTATGAGATCAGCCAATGAGGAAAAGTAAATAATACTATATACTATAATTTGCTTATATATGAAATGGATATTTACTAATCATTTATTATATTTTGCCATTTTTTACAAACAGATATAGTTGCATCAAAAAACGAACTTGTGTGGATCGTCCTGTGCCAAGTCAAGTGGTAACACTGCGTACAATTGCACCACGCTCGGACAGAGCAAGTGGCCTAATGTCCATTGCAACAAAAGTTGCAATTCAAATGAACGCAAAGCTAATGGGCGTTCCATGGACCATTGAACTACCGTTGCGTAGTCTGATGACTGTTGGTTTTGATGTTTGTCACTCATCTAAAGATAAACAGAAATCATATGGCGCCATTGTGGCCACAATGGATATTAAATTATCCACCCAATACTTTTCATCGGTAACTGAGCATATAAAAGGACAGGAGCTTTCAAATCAAATGTCAGTAAATATGACTTGTGCGTTGAAGGCATATCGTGAGCATCACGGTGCGTTGCCAGAGCGAATTATATTCTTCCGTGATGGCGTTGGTGATGGACAGCTCTCCCAGGTTGTTAAAACAGAAATCAAATATGTGAAGGACCAACTCAATCAAATCTACAAGGCAGCAGGCAAAGAATTGCGCATGGCATTTATTGTTGTCTCTAAGAGGATCAACACACGCTACTTTGTGAACAAGCGCAATCCTGAGCCTGGAACTATTGTTGACGACATAATTACATTGCCTGAGCGCTATGACTTTTTCCTAGTCTCACAATCGGTCAGGCAGGGCACTGTGTCTCCAACCAGCTACAACATTATCCATGACAACATGGGCTTGAACGTTGACAAACTTCAGATGCTTGCATACAAGATGACACACTTGTATTATAATTGGTCAGGCACCTGTCGTGTGCCGGCCGTATGCCAATATGCTCATAAATTAGCATTCCTTGTAGCTAAAAGTATTCATCGTGCCCCTTCGGCTGGCTTGGAAAATCAACTTTACTTTTTGTAAAAATATTTTTCAATAATTGACCATTTGGAAATTGTAAAATATGTTATTAAAACTTAATTTTTATGACAAAAAAAAAAGTGTATATATATATATATATATATATATGGATGTATGCATGGGCTGATATTTGTGTAATGTGCGCGAGTGGTGTTCAACATTTTATCAGGCTAATGAATGTTCTGCAGAATTAAATTTTGTTCTTTTAAAATTAATCGAAGTTACGATGGTGGTTAACAGAATTAGCGCGTGTTCATTTGTTTTTTAGTTTTACTATCGATACTTTTTATAATAAGTCAACATAAAACCATATTTTTCGAAGTTCGAAACCGGAGCTTAGTCTTCTTAAAAATTCAATTGGCAGTGCGGCACATTGTCGAGCATGATTAATTTTGTGTGCGTCTGAATATAAAGTCATGAATAACTTGCCGGCAAATACCGGACACTCTCATGGGCGTGGACGTGGTGGTAATAAGCGCAATGAAGAAGTTAATAGAGGACTAGGCCCTCGATTGGTATGTTATATAAAACAATAAAACACAATATTGAAGCACCTCCTTTTAACATGTGAGCACGCACAAGTACACATATTTGCATGTACATACGTATTCTATTCATATTTTGCATGTGTGCCTATTTCTCTAAGGCCATTCTAACTGTAATTCAAATGTACGTTTGCATATTTGTGTGCACTTGTATAAGTGCAAGCGTTAATAAATGAGAGTGCATTATATGAAATAAAAATATAAAACACATCACAAGCTAATCAAGCTTCAAGCTTGGAATCCGTAAAAAGTCTTAACATAAGGTCAAGTTTGTATATGAAAAATTTACATGATTATTGGGAAAATATACATATATATATATATATTCGGTACATCGCTGCTAATGTTGCGCATGCGTTGATATTTGAGTAATATGTGCGATGAGTGCTCTGCAGAGTTTTATTTTGGTGTTTTTTTTAATAAGAATTATCGCTCAAAGAGTTTCAAAGTAAAAGCGCTGGATCTCGCTCTTGTTAACGACGCAATAAAATGAATAAAAAGAGTATAATGATTTTGTGAAAAGCAACAGCAACAATTTTTCGTATATGATTTCAGGGAAGTCATCCAGCTCAGGTATTAGTTCCGCTGCAATCACGCCCCGCTACACCTCAGTCAAGTGGCATCCAGGAAGGTACTTCGGGTAAGCAGGTTTATTGAGCTGAATGAAAAGAATTATTGAACTCAACTCAATTACATTATTGAAATTATGTAGCGGCAGGCGACACTCGAGGCTCAGTGCGTGGAAGACGTGTAATTTCTGATGTAGTTCACTCCAGGCCTAAGGGACTTGTGACTAAAGTAGGTGTTACTGGTCGCAAGGTCACAGTGCAAACCAACTACTTTAGAGTGTTGAAGCGTCCAAACTGGAAAATCTATCAGTATCGTGTGGATTTTTATCCAGAGTTTGATAACAAAAGACTCCGTTGTGGCTTATTGAAAGAACACCGCAAGCTACTTGGTGGCTATCTATTTGATGGAACAGATTTGTTCTGCACCACCAAGTTCGAGGAGAAGCCTGGAAGTGCCTACGCCTTAGAACTCCTGACCAAAAGTCGCGCCGGCGAAACGATAAATATTAAAATAAAACTTGTAGCTACAGTTGAATCAGCCGACAACCAACAATTCCAAGTTTTGAATTTGATATTACGACGTGCCATGGAGGGACTTAAGCTACAACTTGTCTCACGAAACTTCTTTGATCCAGAAGCAAAAGTAGATCTCTACCAATTGTATTTTGATATTTTTAATTAACTTTTGGTTAATATTAAGGTTATGTTGAACAAATTTAATGTGGAATTATGGCCAGGATATCAGACATCGATTCGTCAACACGAATCGGACGTACTTCTATGTACTGAGATTGCTCATAAGGTGATGAGAACCGAGACTTTGTATCACATCTTATCAAAAGTCATTCGAGAAAGCGATGACTTTCAATCTGCCTTCAAGCGGGAGGTAGTCGGTAAGTATATTGTCGCAAAATGTCATATATAAAATTAAAAGTGTGTTCAATCTAAATATTTTTTTTAAAGGCGTCATAGTGTTAACTGATTACAATAATCGGACTTATCGCATAGATGATGTTGATTTTAAATCATCACCACTTTCTAAATTTAGTACTGAGGAGGGTGATATTTCGTATGTTGAGTACTACAAAAAAGTAAGTTAAAAACATGGGAATTTCATTGAAAAAATGTTAAACAAAATTGTATTTAAAATCCTTAAGCGGTATAATATTTCAATTCGGGATGCTAAACAACCAATGCTTGTGTCTCTACCCACGGATAAAAACTTGCGTGGTGGCGAAAATCAACTTATTATGTTGATTCCAGAATTGGCTCGCGCTACAGGATTAACCGATGATATGCGAGCTAATTTTCAGTAAGTTTGTATTTTTTGTGTCTGTTTCTTATCTTGTAACACTTTATTTGCAGATTAATGAAAGCTATGAGCGAGCATACCACGCTTGCGCCTGATCGCCGCATGGAGCGTTTGCGCGTGTTTAATCAGCGCTTACAGAAATCTAGCGAAAGTGTCGAGGTGCTCAAGTTGTGGAACATTGAATTGGACAAGACTTTTGTGGAAGTAACTGGTCGCGTTCTTTCACCTGAGAAAATAGTGTTTGGAAATGAAAAGCGTTTCGTGTGCGATGCACGCGCTGATTGGACTGGAGAGTTCCGCAACAACTCCATGTTTAAACATGTGGACATAACGCGCTGGTACGTGATAACACCACGTCGCAGTATTCGCGAAACCCAAGAGTTTGTCAAAATGTGCGTACGCGCAGCCAGTGGCATGAGGATGCGCATCGCCGAGCCCCAATAGTAAGTACTATTAAAGCACATTTTAAAAGATCCAATAGTAACTAATAGTTTTTGTAGCGACGAAATGCCAGATGACCGTAATAATAATTACTCACAGTCGATAGAAAACGCCGTTTCAAAGGATCCTCAAATTATAATGCTTATTATGAGATCAGCCAATGAGGAAAAGTAAATAATGCCATATACTATAATATGCTTATATATGAAATGGATATTTACTAATCATTTATTATATTTTGCCATTTTTTACAAACAGATATAGTTGCATCAAAAAACGAACTTGTGTGGATCGTCCTGTGCCAAGTCAAGTGGTAACACTGCGTACAATTGCACCACGCTCGGACAGAGCAAGTGGCCTAATGTCCATTGCAACAAAAGTTGCAATTCAAATGAACGCAAAGCTAATGGGCGTTCCATGGACCATTGAACTACCGTTGCGTAGTCTGATGACTGTTGGTTTTGATGTTTGTCACTCATCTAAAGATAAACAGAAATCATATGGCGCCATTGTGGCCACAATGGATATTAAATTATCCACCCAATACTTTTCATCGGTAACTGAGCATATAAAAGGACAGGAGCTTTCAAATCAAATGTCAGTAAATATGACTTGTGCGTTGAAGGCATATCGTGAGCATCACGGTGCGTTGCCAGAGCGAATTATATTCTTCCGTGATGGCGTTGGTGATGGACAGCTCTCCCAGGTTGTTAAAACAGAAATCAAATATGTGAAGGACCAACTCAATCAAATCTACAAGGCAGCAGGCAAAGAATTGCGCATGGCATTTATTGTTGTCTCTAAGAGGATCAACACACGCTACTTTGTGAACAAGCGCAATCCTGAGCCTGGAACTATTGTTGACGACATAATTACATTGCCTGAGCGCTATGACTTTTTCCTAGTCTCACAATCGGTCAGGCAGGGCACTGTGTCTCCAACCAGCTACAACATTATCCATGACAACATGGGCTTGAACGCTGACAAACTTCAGATGCTTGCATACAAGATGACACACTTGTATTATAATTGGTCAGGCACCTGTCGTGTGCCGGCCGTATGCCAATATGCTCATAAATTAGCATTCCTTGTAGCTAAAAGTATTCATCGTGCCCCTTCGGCTGGCTTGGAAAATCAACTTTACTTTTTGTAAAAATATTTTTCAATAATTGACCATTTGGAAAATGTAAAAATATGTAATTAAAACTTAATTTTTATGGCTAAAAAAAAAAATATATATATATATATGTGTATGTATGCATGGGCTGGTATTTGTGTAAAGTGCGCGAGTGGTGTTCAACATTTTATCAGGCTAATGAATGTTTAAATTTTGTTCTTTTAAAATTAATCGTAGTTATGATGGCGGTTAACAGAACTAGCGCTTGTTCATATTTTTTTTAGTTTTACTATCGATACTTTTTATAATAAGTTAACATAAAACCATATTTTTCGAAGTTCGAAACCGAAGCTTAGTCTTCTTAAAAATTCAATTGGCAGTGCGGCACATTATCGAGCATGATTAATTTTGTGTGCGTCTGAATATAAAGTCATGAATAACTTGCCGGCAAATACCGGACACTCTCGTGGGCGTGGACGTGGTGGTAATAAGCGCAATGAAGAAGTTAATAGAGGACTAGGCCCTCGATTGGTATGTTATATAAAACAATAAAACACAATATTGAATCAGCTCCTTTTAACATGTGAGCACGCACAAGTACACATATTTGCATGTACATACGTATTCTATTCATATTTTGCATGTGTGCCTATTTCTCTAAGGCCATTCTAACTGTAATTCAAATGTACGTTTGCATATTTGTGTGCACTTGTATAAGTGCAAGCGTTAATAAATGAGAGTGCATTATATGAAATAAAAATATAAAACACATCACAAGCTAATCAAGCTTCAAGCTTGGAATCCGTAAAAAGTCTTAACATAAGGTCAAGTTTGTATATGAAAAATTTACATGATTATTGGGAAAATATACATATATATATATATATTCGGTACATCGCTGCTAATGTTGCGCATGCGTTGATATTTGAGTAATATGTGCGATGAGTGCTCTGCAGAGTTTTATTTTGGTGTTTTTTTTAATAAGAATTATTGCTCAAAGAGTTTCAAAGTAAGAGCGCTGGATCTCGCTCTTGTTAACCCTGACGCAATAAAATGAATAAAAAGAGTATAATGATTTTGTGAAAAGCAACAGCAACAATTTTTCGTATATGATTTCAGGGAAGTCATCCAGCTCAGGTATTAGTTCCGCTGCAATCACGCCCCGCTACACCTCAGTCAAGTGACATCCAGGAAGGTACTTCGGGTAAGCAGGTTTATTGAGCTGAATGAAAATAATTATTGAACTCAACTCAATTACATTATTGAAATTATGTAGCGGCAGGCGACACTCGAGGCTCAGTGCGTGGAAGACGTGTAATTTCTGATGTAGTTCACTCCAGGCCTAAGGGACTTGTGACTAAAGTAGGTATTACTGGTCGGAAGGTCACAGTGCGAACCAACTATCTATCAGTATCGTGTGGATTTTTATCCAGAGTTTGATAACAAAAGACTCTGTTGTGGCTCATCAAAAAAACAGCGCAAGCTACTTGGCGGCTATCTATTTGATGGAACAGATTTGTTCTGCACCACCAAGTTCGAGGAGAAGCCTGGAAGTGCCTACGCCTTAGAACTCCTGACCAAAAGTCGCGCCGGCGAAACGATAAATATTAAAATAAAACTTGTAGCTACAGTTGAATCAGCCGACAACCAACAATTCCAAGTTTTGAATTTGATATTACGACGTGCCATGGAGGGACTTAAGCTACAACTTGTCTCACGAAACTTCTTTGATCCAGAAGCAAAAGTAGATCTCTACCAATTGTATTTTGATATTTTTAATTAACTTTTGGTTAATATTAAGGTTATGTTGAACAAATTTAATGTGGAATTATGGCCAGGATATCAGACATCGATTCGTCAACACGAATCGGACGTACTTCTATGTACTGAGATTGCTCATAAGGTGATGAGAACCGAGACTTTGTATCACATCTTATCAAAAGTCATTCGAGAAAGCGATGACTTTCAATCTGCCTTCAAGCGGGAGGTAGTCGGTAAGTTTATTGTCGCAAAATGTCATATATAAAATTAAAAGTGTGTTCAATCTAAATATTTTTTTTAAAGGCGTCATAGTGTTAACTGATTACAATAATCGGACTTATCGCATAGATGATGTTGATTTTAAATCATCACCACTTTCTAAATTTAGTACTGAGGAGGGTGATATTTCGTATATTTCGAATTCTACAAAAAAGTAAGTTAAAAACATGGGAATTTCATTGAAAAAATGTTAAACAAAATTGTATTTAAAATCCTTAAGCGGTATAATATTTCAATTCGGGATGCTAAACAACCAATGCTTGTGTCTCTACCCACGGATAAAAACTTGCGTGGTGGCGAAAATCAACTTATTATGTTGATTCCAGAATTGGCTCGCGCTACAGGATTAACCGATGATATGCGAGCTAATTTTCAGTAAGTTTGTATTTTTTGTGTCTGTTTCTTATCTTGCAACACTTTATTTGCAGATTAATGAAAGCTATGAGCGAGCATACCACGCTTGCGCCTGATCGCCGCATGGAGCGTTTGCGCGTGTTTAATCAGCGCTTACAGAAATCTAGCGAAAGTGTCGAGGTGCTCAAGTTGTGGAACATTGAATTGGACAAGACTTTTGTGGAAGTAACTGGTCGCGTTCTTTCACCTGAGAAAATAGTGTTTGGAAATGAAAAGCGTTTCGTGTGCGATGCACGCGCTGATTGGACTGGAGAGTTCCGCAACAACTCCATGTTTAAACATGTGGACATAACGCGCTGGTACGTGATAACACCACGTCGCAGTATTCGCGAAACCCAAGAGTTTGTCAAAATGTGCGTACGCGCAGCCAGTGGCATGAGGATGCGCATTGTTGAGCCCCAATAGTAAGTACTATTAAAGCACATTTTAATAGATCCGGTAGTAACTAATAGTTTTTGTAGCGACGAAATGACAGATGACCGTAATAATAATTACTCACAGTCGATAGAAAACGCCGTCTTAAAGGATCCTCAAATTATAATGCTTATTATGAGATCAGCCAATGAGGAAAAGTAAACTATAATATGCTTATATATGAAATGGATATTTACTAATCATTCATTATATTTTGCCATGTTTTACAAACAGATATAGTTGCATCAAAAAACGAACTTGTGTGGATCGTCCTGTGCCAAGTCAAGTGGTAACACTGCGTACAATTGCACCACGCTCGGACAGAGCAAGTGGCCTAATGTCCATTGCAACAAAAGTTGCAATTCAAATGAACGCAAAGCTAATGGGCGTTCCATGGACCATTGAACTACCGTTGCGTAGTCTGATGACTGTTGGTTTTGATGTTTGTCACTCATCTAAAGATAAACAGAAATCATATGGCGCCATTGTGGCCACAATGGATATTAAATTATCCACCCAATACTTTTCATCGGTAACTGAGCATATAAGAGGACAGGAGCTTTCAAATCAAATGTCAGTAAATATGACTTGTGCGTTGAAGGCATATCGTGAGCATCACGGTGCGTTGCCAGAGCGAATTCTATTCTTCCGTGATGGCGTTGGTGATGGACAGCTCTCCCAGGTTGTTAAAACAGAAATCAAATATGTGAAGGACCAACTCAATCAAATCTACAAGGCAGCAGGCAAAGAATTGCGCATGGCATTTATTGTTGTCTCTAAGAGGATCAACACACGCTACTTTGTGAACAAGCGCAATCCTGAGCCTGGAACTATTGTTGACGACATAATTACATTGCCTGAGCGCTATGACTTTTTCCTAGTCTCACAATCGGTCAGGCAGGGCACTGTGTCTCCAACCAGCTACAACATTATCCATGACAACATGGGCTTGAACGCTGACAAACTTCAGATGCTTGCATACAAGATGACACACTTGTATTATAATTGGTCAGGCACCTGTCGTGTGCCGGCCGTATGCCAATATGCTCATAAATTAGCATTCCTTGTAGCTAAAAGTATTCATCGTGCCCCTTCGGCTGGCTTGGAAAATCAACTTTACTTTTTGTAAAAATATTTTTCAATAATTGACCATTTGGAAAATGTAAAAATATGTAATTAAAACTTAATTTTTATGGCTAAAAAAAAAAATATATATATATATATGTGTATGTATGCATGGGCTGGTATTTGTGTAAAGTGCGCGAGTGGTGTTCAACATTTTATCAGGCTAATGAATGTTTAAATTTTGTTCTTTTAAAATTAATCGTAGTTATGATGGCGGTTAACAGAACTAGCGCTTGTTCATATTTTTTTTAGTTTTACTATCGATACTTTTTATAATAAGTTAACATAAAACCATATTTTTCGAAGTTCGAAACCGAAGCTTAGTCTTCTTAAAAATTCAATTGGCAGTGCGGCACATTATCGAGCATGATTAATTTTGTGTGCGTCTGAATATAAAGTCATGAATAACTTGCCGGCAAATACCGGACACTCTCGTGGGCGTGGACGTGGTGGTAATAAGCGCAATGAAGAAGTTAATAGAGGACTAGGCACTCGATTGGTATGTTATATAAAACAATAAAACACAATATTGAATCAGCTCCTTTTAACATGTGAGCACGCACAAGTACACATATTTGCATGTACATACGTATTCTATTCATATTTTGCATGTGTGCCTATTTCTCTAAGGCCATTCTAACTGTAATTCAAATGTACGTTTGCGTATTTGTGTGCACTTGTATAAGTGCAAGCGTTAATAAATGAGAGTGCATTATATGAAATAAAAATATAAAATACATCACAAGCTAATCAAGCTACAAGCTTGGAATCCGTAAAAAGTCTTAACATAAGGTCAAGTTTGTATTTGAAAAATTTACATGATTATTGGGAAAATATACATATATATATATATATTCGGTACATCGCTGCTAATGTTGCGCATGCGTTGATATTTGAGTAATATGTGCGATGAGTGCTCTGCAGAGTTTTATTTTGGTGTTTTTTTAATAAGAATTATCGCTCAAAGAGTGTCAAAGTAAGAGCGCTGGATCTCGCTCTTGTTAACCCTGACGCAATAAAATGAATAAAAAGAGTATAATGATTTTGTGAAAACCAACAGCAACCATTTTTCGTATATGATTTCAGGGAAGTCAACCAGCTCAGGTATTAGTTCCGCAATCACGCCCCGCTACACCTCAGTCAAGTGGCATCCAGGAAGGTACTTCGGGTAAGCAGGTTTATTGAGCTGAATGAAAATAATTATTGAACTCAACTCAATTACATTATTGAAATTATGTAGCGGCAGGCGACACTCGAGGCTCAGTGCGTGGAAGACGTGTAATTTCTGATGTAGTTCACTCCAGGCCTGAGGGACTTGTGACTAAAGTAGGTATTACTGGTCGCAAGGTCACAGTGCAAACCAACTACTTTAGAGTGTTGAAGCGTCCAAACTGGAAAATCTATCAGTATCGTGTGGATTTTTATCCAGAGTTTGATAACAAAAGACTCCGTTGTGGCTTATTAAAAGAACACCGCAAGCTACTTGGTGGCTATCTATTTGATGGAACAGATTTGTTCTGCACCACCAAGTTCGAGGAAAAGCCTGGAAGTGCCTACGCCTTAGAACTCCTGACCAAAAGTCGCGCCTGCGAAACGATAAATATTAAAATAAAACTTGTAGCTACAGTTGAATCAGCCGACAACCAACAATTCCAAGTTTTGAATTTGATATTACGACGTGCCATGGAGGGACTTAAGCTACAACTTGTCTCACGAAACTTCTTTGATCCAGAAGCAAAAGTAGATCTCTACCAATTGTATTTTGATATTTTAAATTAATTTTTGGTTAATATTAAGGTTATGTTGAACAAATTTAATGTGGAATTATGGCCAGGATATCAGACATCGATTCGTCAACACGAATCGGACGTACTTCTATGCACTGAGATTGCTCATAAGGTGATGAGAACCGAGACTTTGTATCACATCTTATCAAAAGTCATTCGAGAAAGCGATGACTTTCAATCTGCCTTCAAGCGGGAGGTAGTCGGTAAGTTTATTGTCGCAAAATGTCATATATAAAATTAAAAGTGTGTTCAATCTAAATATTTTTTTTAAAGGCGTCATAGTGTTAACTGATTACAATAATCGGACTTATCGCATAGATGATGTTGATTTTAAATCATCACCACTTTCTAAATTTAGTACTGAGGAGGGCGATATTTCGTATGTTGAGTACTACAAAAAAGTAAGTTAAAAACATGGGAATTTCATTGAAAAAATGTTAAACAAAATTGTATTTAAAATCCTTAAGCGGTATAATATTTCAATTCGGGATGCTAAACAACCAATGCTTGTGTCTCTACCCACGGATAAAAACTTGCGTGGTGGCGAAAATCAACTTATTATGTTGATTCCAGAATTGGCTCGCGCTACAGGATTAACCGATGATATGCGAGCTAATTTTCAGTAAGTTTGTATTTTTTGTGTCTGTTTCTTATCTTGTAACACTTTATTTGCAGATTAATGAAAGCTATGAGCGAGCATACCACGCTTGCGCCTGATCGCCGCATGGAGCGTTTGCGCGTGTTTAATCAGCGCTTACAGGAATCTAGCGAAAGTGTCGAGGTGCTCAAGTTGTGGAACATTGAATTGGACAAGACTTTTGTGGAAGTAACTGGTCGCGTTCTTTCACCTGAGAAAATAGTGTTTGGAAATGAGAAGCGTTTCGTGTGCGATGCACGCGCTGATTGGACTGGAGAGTTCCGCAACAACTCCATGTTTAAACATGTGGACATAACGCGCTGGTACGTGATAACACCACGTCGCAGTATTCGCGAAACCCAAGAGTTTGTCAAAATGTGCGTACGCGCAGCCAGTGGCATGAGGATGCGCATTGCCGAGCCCCAATAGTAAGTACTATTAAAGCACATTTTAATAGATCCGGTAGTAACTAATAGTTTTTGTAGCGACGAAATGACAGATGACCGTAATAATAATTACTCACAGTCGATAGAAAACGCCGTCTTAAAGGATCCTCAAATTATAATGCTTATTATGAGATCAGCCAATGAGGAAAAGTAAACTATAATATGCTTATATATGAAATGGATATTTACTAATCATTCATTATATTTTGCCATGTTTTACAAACAGATATAGTTGCATCAAAAAACGAACTTGTGTGGATCGTCCTGTGCCAAGTCAAGTGGTAACACTGCGTACAATTGCACCACGCTCGGACAGAGCAAGTGGCCTAATGTCCATTGCAACAAAAGTTGCAATTCAAATGAACGCAAAGCTAATGGGCGTTCCATGGACCATTGAACTACCGTTGCGTAGTCTGATGACTGTTGGTTTTGATGTTTGTCACTCATCTAAAGATAAACAGAAATCATATGGCGCCATTGTGGCCACAATGGATATTAAATTATCCACCCAATACTTTTCATCGGTAACTGAGCATATAAGAGGACAGGAGCTTTCAAATCAAATGTCAGTAAATATGACTTGTGCGTTGAAGGCATATCGTGAGCATCACGGTGCGTTGCCAGAGCGAATTCTATTCTTCCGTGATGGCGTTGGTGATGGACAGCTCTCCCAGGTTGTTAAAACAGAAATCAAATATGTGAAGGACCAACTCAATCAAATCTACAAGGCAGCAGGCAAAGAATTGCGCATGGCATTTATTGTTGTCTCTAAGAGGATCAACACACGCTACTTTGTGAACAAGCGCAATCCTGAGCCTGGAACTATTGTTGACGACATAATTACATTGCCTGAGCGCTATGACTTTTTCCTAGTCTCACAATCGGTCAGGCAGGGCACTGTGTCTCCAACCAGCTACAACATTATCCATGACAACATGGGCTTGAACGCTGACAAACTTCAGATGCTTGCATACAAGATGACACACTTGTATTATAATTGGTCAGGCACCTGTCGTGTGCCGGCCGTATGCCAATATGCTCATAAATTAGCATTCCTTGTAGCTAAAAGTATTCATCGTGCCCCTTCGGCTGGCTTGGAAAATCAACTTTACTTTTTGTAAAAATATTTTTCAATAATTGACCATTTGGAAATTGTAAAAATATGTTATTAAAACTTAATTTTTATGGCTAAAAAAAAATGTATATATATATATATATGCATGGGCTGATATTTGTGTAATGTGCGCGAGTGGTGTTCAACATTTTATCAGGCTAATGAATGTTCTGCAGAATTTAAATTTTGTTCTTTTAAAATTAATCGAAGTTACGATGGTGGTTAACAGAATTAGCGCGTGTTCATTTGTTTTTTAGTTTTACAATCGATACTTTTTATAAAAGGTCAACATAAAACCATCTTTTTCGAAGTTCGACTTCGAAACCGAAGCTTAGTCTTCTTAAAAATTCAATTGGCAGTGCGGCACATTAGCGAGCATCTTAAATTTTGTGTGCGTCTGAATACAAAGTCATGAATAACTTGCCGGCAAATACCGGACACTTGCGTGGGCGTGGACGTGGTGGTAATAAGCGCAATGAAGAAGTTAATAGAGGACTAGGCCCTCGATTGGTATGTTAAAACAATAAAACACAATATTGAATCAGCTCCTTGTAACATGTGAGCACGCACAAGTACACATATTTGCATGTACATACGTATTCTATTCATATTTTGCATGTGCGCCTATTTCTCTAAGGCCATTCTAACTGTAATTCAAATGTACGTTTGCATATTTGTGTGCGCTTGTGTAAGTGCAAGCGTTAATAAAAGAGAATGTATAATATAAAATAAAAATATAAAATACATTACAAACTAATTCATAGATTGGAATCCGTAAAAAGTCTTATTAACATAAGTTCAAGTTTGCATTTAAAAAATTTACATGATTATTGGGAAAATATATATATACTTTATTATATTTAAATATAAAAAAAAATATATATATATATATAAAATATATATATAATAAAATATATATATATATATAATATATATATACAATATATAATAAAATATATATATATATATTCGGTACATCGCTGCTAATGTTACGCATGCGTTGATGTTTGAGTAATGTGTGCGATGATTGCTCTGCAGAGTTTTATTTTGGTGGTTTTTAATAAGAATTATCGCTCAAAGAGTGTCAAAGTAAGAGCGCTGGATCTAGCTCTTGTTAACCTTGACGCAATAAAATGAATAAAAAGAGTAATGATTTTGTGAAAAGCAACAGCAACTGAGTCGATAAAGCTATAAGAGTCATATACTCCAGCTTTGAAATATAAGCCGTAAACAATACAATACATACAGATATATATATTTTCACTGGAGATACACATGTTACGATATATCTTAAATTTTCGAATTGAAATCTATTCATGCGAATCTTTGAATTTGGCTTAGAAACACCGGAGACATCGAAGATTAAAGTTAAGTCAAGCGATTGCAGTTATTTTCTATAAATTCTACACGTAAAGTCGAGGGTGTTTAGTGTATCTACATCACCTAGTCAAGCTTTTTGACTAAAGCCTTCTCATCTATTTATTTTTGCTGGAAGTGCACATTCTATTTGTTTTGTTTATTTTTTCAAAATAAAAATCAAAATAGGGGCGTTAGAGCCGTCCTCTCATTGCGGCACGCAGCCAAAACCTTACTTTGTTTAATTTGTTTCATTGTTATAGTCGTTAAGTTTGAGGCAACCCTGGTCGCCCACTTGCTTACAATACTTAGTAAGAATATGTGAAAACCACGTTATGTATTTTTGTTTAAGGACAATTTTTCGTATACCTAATTATATATGATTTCAGGGAAGTCAACCAGCTCAGGTATTAGATCCGCTGCAATCACGTCCCGCTACATCTCAGCTGCGGGTAAGAAGGTTTATTGAGCTGAATGAAAATAATTATTGAACTCAACTCAATTACATTATTGAAATTATGTAGCGGCAGGCGACACTCGAGGCTCAGTGGAAGACGTGTAATTTCTGATGTGGTTCACTCCAGGCCTAAGGGACTTGTGACTAAAGTAGGTGTTACTGGTCGCAAGGTCACAGTGCAAACCAACTATCTTTCAGTATCGTGTGGATTTTTATCCAGAGTTTGATAACAAAAGACTCCGTTGTGGCTTATCAAAAAAACAGCGCAAGCTACTTGGTGGCTATCTATTTGATGGAACAGATTTTTTCTGCACCACCAAGTTCGAGGAGAAGTCTGGAAGTGCCTACGCCTTAGAACTCCTGTCCAAAAGTCGCGCCTGCGAAACGATAAATATTAAAATAAAACTCAGCCGAAAACCAACAATTCCAAGTTTTGAATTTGATATTACGACGTGCCATGGAGGGACTTAAGCTACAACTTGTCTCACGAAACTTCTTTGATCCAGAAGCAAAAGTAGATCTCTACCAATTGTATTTTGATATTTTTAATTAACTTTTGGTTAATATTAAGGTTATGTTGAACAAATTTAATGTGGAATTATGGCCAGGATATCAGACATCGATTCGTCAACACGAATCGGACGTACTTCTATGCACTGAGATTGCTCATAAGGTGATGAGAACCGAGACTTTGTATCATATTTTATCAAAAGTCATTCGAGAAAGTGATGACTTTCAATCTGCCTTCAAGCGGGAGGTAGTCGGTAAGTTTATTGTCGCAAAATGTCATATATAAAATTAAAAGTGTGTTCAATCTAAATGTTTTTTTTTAAAGGCGTCATAGTGTTAACTGATTACAATAATCGGACTTATCGCATAGATGATGTTGATTTTAAATCATCACCACTTTCTAAATTTAGTACTGAGGAGGGTGATATTTCGTATGTCGAATACTACAAAAAAGTAAGTTAAAAACATGGGAATTTCATTGAAAAAATGTTAAACAAAATTGTATTTAAAATCCTTAAGCGGTATAATATTTCAATTCGGGATGCTAAGCAACCAATGCTTGTGTCTCTACCCACGGATAAAAACTTGCGTGGTGGCGAAAATCAACTTATTATGTTGATTCCAGAATTGGCTCGCGCTACAGGATTAACCGATGATATGCGAGCTAATTTTCAGTAAGTTTGTATTTTTTGTGTCTGTTTCTTATCTTGTAACACTTTATTTGCAGATTAATGAAAGCTATGAGCGAGCATACCACGCTTGCGCCTGATCGCCGCATGGAGCGTCTGCGCGTGTTTAATCAGCGCTTACAGAAATCTAGCCAAAGTGTCGAGGTGCTCAAGCTGTGGAACATTGAATTGGACAAGACTTTTGTGGAAGTAACTGGTCGCGTTCTTTCACCTGAGAAAATAGTGTTTGGAAATGAGAAGCGTTTCGTGTGCGATGCACGCGCTGATTGGACTGGAGAGTTCCGAAACAACTCCATGTTTAAACATGTGGACATAACGCGCTGGTACGTGATAACACCACGTCGCAGTATTCGCGAAACCCAAGAGTTTGTCAAAATGTGCGTACGCGCAGCCAGTGGCATGAGGATGCGCATTGCCGAGCCCCAATAGTAAGTACTACTAAAGCACATTTTAATAGATCCGGTAGTAACTAATAGTTTTTGTAGCGACGAAATGACAGATGACCGTAATAATAATTACTCACAGTCGATAGAAAACGCCGTCTTAAAGGATCCTCAAATTATAATGCTTATTATGAGATCAGCCAATGAGGAAAAGTAAACTATAATATGCTTATATATGAAATGGATATTTACTAATCATTCATTATATTTTGCCATGTTTTACAAACAGATATAGTTGCATCACAAAACGAACTTGTGTGGATCGTCCTGTGCCAAGTCAAGTGGTAACACTGCGTACAATTGCACCACGCTCGGACAGAGCAAGTGGCCTAATGTCCATTGCAACAAAAGTTGCAATTCAAATGAACGCAAAGCTAATGGGCGTTCCATGGACCATTGAACTACCGTTGCGTAGTCTGATGACTGTTGGTTTTGATGTTTGTCACTCATCTAAAGATAAACAGAAATCATATGGCGCCATTGTGGCCACAATGGATATTAAATTATCCACCCAATACTTTTCATCGGTAACAGAGCATATAAAAGGACAGGAGCTTTCAAATCAAATGTCAGTAAATATGACTTGTGCGTTGAAGGCATATCGTGAGCATCACGGTGCGTTGCCAGAGCGAATTCTATTCTTCCGTGATGGCGTTGGTGATGGACAGCTCTCCCAGGTTGTTAAAACAGAAATCAAATATGTGAAGGACCAACTCAATCAAATCTACAAGGCAGCAGGCAAAGAATTGCGCATGGCATTTATTGTTGTCTCTAAGAGGATCAACACACGCTACTTTGTGAACAAGCGCAATCCTGAGCCTGGAACTATTGTTGACGACATAATTACATTGCCAGAGCGCTATGACTTTTTCCTAGTCTCACAATCGGTCAGGCAGGGCACTGTGTCTCCAACCAGCTACAACATTATCCATGACAACATGGGCT
Organism: Scaptomyza cyrtandrae; assembly: GCA_035044605.1. Classification (NCBI taxonomy): domain Eukaryota; kingdom Metazoa; phylum Arthropoda; class Insecta; order Diptera; family Drosophilidae; genus Scaptomyza; species Scaptomyza cyrtandrae. The sequence continues at coordinate 1,736,517 of JAWNNS010000637.1, forward strand.
TGAACGCTGACAAACTTCAGATGCTTGCATACAAGATGACACACTTGTATTATAATTGGTCAGGCACCTGTCGTGTGCCGGCCGTATGCCAATATGCTCATAAATTAGCATTCCTTGTAGCTAAAAGTATTCATCATGCCCCTTCGGCTGGCTTGGAAAATCAACTTTACTTTTTGTAAAAATATTTTTCAATAATTGACCATTTGGAAAATGTAAAAATATGTAATTAAAACTTAATTTTTATGGCTAAAAAAAAAAGAAAAGTGTAGATATATATATGTATGTATGTATGCATGGGCTGATATTTGTGTAATGTGCGCGAGTGGTGTTCAACATTTTATCAGGCTAATGAATGTTCTACAGAATTTAAACTTTGTTCTTTTAAAATTAATCGTAGTTACGATGGCGGTTAACAGAATTAGCGCGTGTTCATTTGTTTTTTAGTTTTACTATCGATACTTTTTATAATAAGTCAACATAAAACCATCTTTTTCGAAATTCGACTTCGAAACCGAAGCTTAGTCTTCTTAAAAATTCAATTGGCAGTGCGGCACATTAGCGATCATCATAAATTTTGTGTGCGTCTAAATACAAAGTCATGAATAACTTGCCGGCAAATACAGGAAACTCGCGTGGGCGTGGACGTGGTGGTAATTTTTTATTTTTGTTTTAATTTTTTTTTTTTTTATTGATCTATGAGCAGCGAATCTATGAACTAATTTATGTTTCTTAATCTATAACAACTTAAAGATAACATACATATATTACATTCTTTAAAGTACTTATTATGTGGAACATAAAAGAATGATGATAATTAATAAATAGACACGAATATATATATATATCATATATAATATCTGGTACATCTTGAGTACATTACATTTAAATACACCAAAGTGTATCTACACATTAAAAAGTCCTTGAAGATGTTTTTGTCTCTTTCAACTATCCAACTCTAAGTCTAAGGCCTTTGTCTCTCTATCTGTTTCTTCTATTTGGTGGTTTTACGCTTGCGATTGTATATCACAAATATCAATGCAAGAACTTGTTCCTCAGTGGTCGACCCAATCGACTGACCCTGGGCGCTTGCCTGGGACTATTTAACACATTACTTCAGGCAAGGTCCCTCATGTGGCCCTAAAGGCCCTCTTCTTCTTGCTCATTATTTCGGGCTCGAGCTCACTTTAATCTCGGTCCAGGTCGGCTTTCTTGGCTCTCAAAACTCTCTGTGCGTATTGGGCCACACGGCGCCAATTCCTCTCTCTTCGGATCATGACGTCAACTATGTTATCGGGCGTGATTTCTTCTGTCTCCGTTTCCTGGTTTAGCGTCAGGCGCTGCCAGTTCCATTTGCGGCAACTGAAGAACGTGTGCTCAGCGTTGTCGCTGCATCCGGGGCAGTACAGACATTCAGACGATGCTGCCTTTTCCATTCGGTGTAGGTAGTGGCGGAAGTAACCATGTCCCAACAGAAGCTGTGTTAGGTAGTAATCTACCTCACCATGCTTTCTGTTGGTTCACGGCTCCACGTCTTTGATAAGACGCGCAGTCCATCTCCCCCTACTTTCCCCTTCCCAATAATTCTGCCATGCGCGAAGTGTGTTGGCTCTCTCTTGCTGGGAGGCAATTTCCCCTTCCCCTGCACTTCTCCTCATGAAAACCATCCGCCGCTCCTTAGCTAGGAGGTGTATTGGTGCCACACCAGCGATCACCAACACTGCAGGCTCCGAGACCGTACGGTAAGCCGAAGCTACTCTCAAGGCCCCTCTTCGTTGGACCTGTGCGAGCCTCTTCCGATACATCTCTTTACCAAGAGAATTGGCCCATATCTCAGCCCCATAGAGCAGCACTGACTGAACTGCGCTCATCAGGAGGCGGCGTCTGCTGGAAGTCGGGCCCCCGACATTGGCCATTAGCCTACTGAGCGCAGTCACGCCACCAGCAGCTTTGTCTGCCGCCTGCTTTATTTGTTGGAAAAAGCTCAGCTTGGTGTCTATCGTTATACCAAGGTACTTGACCGCAGGCTTCGACATCACCGTAGCCTCCCCGACTCTCACCGAGATTATCGTTGGTATCCTTTTCTTGGACAGGACTACCACTTCTGTTTTGTTCAGCGCCAGTGATAGCCCATGTTCCGCCATCCAACTACTGACAGTCCTCATCACTTGGTTGAGCTTGAGCTGTGCTAGTTGCAGGTCTCGTGCTGCTACCAGTGCAGCAACACCGTCCGCATACTCAACTAAGCACGTCTCTTCTGGCATCTCCAGTCTTAGAAGACCATCGTAGGTGGCGTTCCAAAGGTCTGGTCCTAGGATGGATCCCTGCGCTGCCCCTGCTGTGACCTCCATTCTGCGAACGCCTTCTCTGGTCTCATAGAGGAGTCCGCGCTCCGTAAGGTAGGCGTCGATTATTCGGAGTAGATATGCCGGGACACCGAAGCTGTGCTCCAGAGCCTCCATCATATCTATCCATCTTGCCGAGTTAAACGCATTCTTTACGTCGAGGGTCACAAGGAGTACCACCCGGCGCGAGAACCGGTTATGCTCCTCTGCTCTTTCTACTGTTGCGACTACGTCAAGGACCGGGTCTCTGGTGGACCGGACCGGCCCGCCCTAAACCTGTGCTGCCTCGGTGAGAGTCCGCCGGCATTACGAATTGCTCTCGTTAATCTGACCTTGATCAGCTTCTCCATTATCTTTCCAGCTGTATCCAGCATACACAACGGACGGTAGGACGCTGAAGACTCCGGATCCCCCTTTCCTTTGGTGATGAGCACCAACCTTGCAATTTTCCAACGCGAGAAGAAAACTCCATCCGCTAGGCAGGCATTGTACATGCGCAGAAGCAGTCCTGGGTTCTGGTGATAGACCAGCTTGAGAGCCTCATTCGGTATCCCATCCGGGCCAGGTGCCTTCTTATCCTTCATCGTGAAAACCGCTTTTTCCAGTTCTCCCTGTGTGAACAGAGGAATTGCTTCGATCTGGCTCCATTCCCTTTGTGGTCTGATCGGGTGCTGTGGAAACAGCGCTGCAACTATGTTCTCCATTTGCGCAGCTTCTTTGGCTTCAACAGATTTCAGGGCCCCCAGTTTTCGAGTCACAAGCTTGTAACCCAGTCTCCAGGGGTCCCTTTCTATGTCTGCCACCAGCTCCCTCCAGCACTCCAGCAGCTGGCCTTGCTCCGGTTAATGGCCCGCCGTAATTCCTTTTTTGCGGCCTTATGCTCCGCTGACTTCTCGTTTGCTTCGGCTCGGTTTCCCGCCCGTTGAGCGACACGACGGAGCCTATGACACTGCGCAGTTCTGCTATCTCTGGTCTCCACCAGTAGACCGGCTTTTTCTCGTGGCGGGGCCTACTACTGGGCATAGAAGCCTCACAGGCAGCCCTGATGATGTTCATAGTTGAAGTAGCCAATGCTTCTGCAGCTACTTCTCTATTCTGACTACCCTCCTCCAACCTTGCCGCACCCCTCGCTAATTCCCTCTCAAAAGACTCGGTCCTTAACCGCGCTGTGTTCCATTTGGCGAATGCTCTGGGAGTCACTCTCTGGTAGGGACCACCGTTGTTAACATCAAACACGATGTATTGGTGGTCACTACTTGTGTATTCTTCAATGACTTGCCAGTCTCGAATGAGCGGCCCGAGGTTCTCCGAGGCGAATGAGACATCGGGAATTGTTTCCCCGTATCCCGGTCGCCGAAAAGTCGTCGCGTTTCCATCGTTCAAAACCAGAAGCCCGGCTCTCGCTACCATCTCCATAACGAGCTTACCCCGGGCGTCGGGGTAAGGCATACCCCATTCCAGCGCCCTCGCGTTAAAGTCTCCGGCGACCACTTTGTATCCTGAAGACGCCATCACCGCGTCTTCAAGGCCCTCTAGCTGGCGTCTGTAGCTTTGGATCGACTGATTCGGCGTGAGATAGCAGCTGAAAAAAGTTGTCGTCCCACACCTCACCCAGACAAACCCGTTACCTCGACCGTGAGCGGCAAGAGGGGCATTCCCGGGTTCCAGCACCCAGACGCCTGCAGAACCAAGAAGATCTGAGTACCAAGAGGAAGGCTCCCTACTCCGGTACTGCTCGCTTAACAATAAGAGATCGACCCTCTTCTCCACTGCCAACTGTTGAAGCAAATCGTTGGCAGTTCGGCTCCTATTCGTGTTTGCTTGAAGAACACGAATCATTGCGATATCTTCTTATTTGCCCGTCCGAGCGCCTCCTTAAACGCTCTGCAGCTCCCGGACCCTGTTTTGTGTTCAAGGTTATCTCCGCTTAGGCCATTGTCTGCACAGATAATGCAGCGTGCTGGCGCATCACATGTCATGGCCTTGTGACCGGCTCAACATTTATAACACAAGGAGCTGCGATCAGGTCCTTTGCACCCATTAGCTACATGCCCGTATCCCAGGCATTTATAACAGCGCGTCACCGATGTACGCTCCCGCACTCGGCAGTTAATCCATCCAATGTGGACATTTCCGCGCCCAAGGAAGTAGGATGCGTCGCGCGTACTCATCTCTACCACCGCCACCAGGACACCCCCAGTTCGAGTCTCCCGGATGTTCCTTACCCGCACTCCCGAGCTTTCCGGGTTCACTTTAGCCTTCATTTCTCTCAGTATATCGGCGTAAGTCCGGTCCCCCTCGGGTCGTATCAGGATAGCTTCCGTTGGTGCCTTGCCGGTGCTCCTGCCCTTCTTTTTTCCTCCGGTTGCCTGCTTTTTCAGAGGGACGTTTTTTTTGGCCGAGGTTGCTTGTTCCGAAGCCATCCCTCTTTCTGCCAGCTTCGCCATCCGTTTAGTCCTTTTCGAGACGACCACACGCTCGGGGTTGATTTCAGCAGTCCTAATGCGTTTAACGGCGTTCAGACTCGCGGGGCTTGATGCTAAACGCTTCTCTGTAGGCACCGCCATCTTCCTTGCTTTCACCTCGAGGCCCATCCAATCTGTCCTGTAGGACTGCATGACCGAAAAGGCGTCTTCCAGAATTGCCAGACCGAGTTTAATGTCGTTTGACGTGGTCTTTTGCCTATTTGCTGCTGCCTTCATTTTGGCTATGGCATCTAGGCACCGTGCTATCTGCGACTGTTCCTCGCTCTTCACCCGCGCAATTTGCGAGACCACAGAGGGAATGTGCTCCTCGGTCTCCACACCTTTTCTTTCGCCATTCCCATCCACGGTGACAACTGTTCGCTCAGTCGGGCTGGATTGGGCCGGTCCAAGCCTAGGACTTGGTGAAGGTCCGGTTGCGGACCACCAGCAACTGACCAGTGGTCCACCTCTGATGCTTTTCGGTCGCTGGATTTCGACGCCCCGGGGCCCGCTTGCACACCCCTGACGGCCGCCGGTACTGGGGATCCGACCCCCTGCACCGTAACTTTTTTGTTTCTCTCAACACTCATTATTGGTTTGATTTCGGGGTTCCTTCCCCTAGGACTGCTCTTAGCGACAAGAAAGCACATCTGGCTTGGCGTGCTCCGAGTCGAACCCCACCACGACAAGGTGGCAGCCAACGGGGGGGGGGGGGGGGGGACGTGGTGGTAATAAGCGCAATGATGAAGTTAATAGATGACTAGGCCCTCGATTGGTATGTTATATAAAACAATAAAACACAATATTGAATCACCTCCTTTTAACATGTGAGCACGCACAAGTACACATATTTGCATGTACATACGTATTCTATTCATATTTTGCATGTGTGCCTATTTCTCTAAGGCCGTTCTAACTGTAATTCAAATGTACGTTTGCATATTTGTGTGCACTTGTATAAGTGCAAGCGTTAATAAATGAGAGTGCATTATATGAAATAAAAATATAAAATACATTACACGCTAATCAAGCTACAAGCTTGGAATCCGTAAAAAGTCTTATTAACATAAGTTCAAGTTTGTATTTGAAAAATTTACATGAATTGGGAAAATATATATATATACACATAAATATATACATTCGGTACATCGCTGCTAATGTTGCGCATGCGTTGATATTTGAGTAATGAGTGCGATGAGTGCTCTGCAGAGTTTTATTTTGATGTTCTTTTATACCCTGATCCCATTAAAAATGGGAAAAAGGGTATAATGGTTTTGTGCAAAAGTATGTAACAGGCAGAAGGTAGCATCTCCGACCCCATAAAGTATATATATTCTTTATCAGCATCAACAGTCGAGTCGATATAGCCATGTCCGTCTGTCCGTCTGTATCTATGAAGCAACTGAGTCGATAAAGCCATGTCCGTTTGTTTATATAATCGCGTCAATTTCGATATATAAGTCATTTACTCTAGCTTTGATATATAAGCCGTAGACAATACAATACATACAGATATATTTCTTTTCGTCTCGAGATACACGTTACGATATTTCTTAAATTTTTGAATTGAAATCTATTAATTCGAATCTTTGAAATTGGGTTAGAAACACCGGAGACATCGAAGATTAAAGTTAAGTCAAGCGATTGCAGTTATTTTCTATAAATTCTACAAAAAAATAGAAATCAAAATAGGGGCGTTAGAGCCGTCCTCTCATTGCGGCACGCAGCCGAAACCTTACTTTGTTTAATTTGTTTCATTGTTGTAGTCGTTAAGTTTGAGGCAACCCTGGTCGCCCACTTGCTTACAATACTTAGTAAGAATATGTGAAAACCACGTTATGTATTTTTGCTTAAGGAAAATTTTTCGTATACCTAATTATATATGATTTCAGGGAAGTCAACCAGCTCAGGTATTAGTTCCGCTGCAATCACGCCCCGCTACACCTCAGTCAAGTGACATCCAGGAAGGTAATGCGGGTAAGCAGGTTTATTGAGCTGAATGAAAATAATTATTGAACTCAACTCAATTACATTATTGAAATTATGTAGCGGCAGGCGACACTCGAGGCTCAGTGCGTGGAAGACGTGTAATATCTGATGTGGTTCACTCCAGGCCTAAGGGACTTGTGACTAAAGTAGGTATTACTGGTCGGAAGGTCACAGTGCGAACCAACTATCTATCAGTATCGTGTGGATTTTTATCCAGAGTTTGATAACAAAAGACTCTGTTGTGGCTCATCAAAAAAACAGCGCAAGCTACTTGGCGGCTATCTATTTGATGGAACAGATTTGTTCTGCACCACCAAGTTCGAGGAGAAGCCTGGAAGTGCCTACGCCTTAGAACTCCTGACCAAAAGCCGCGCCTGCGAACCGATAAATATTAAAATAAAACTTGTAGCTACAGTTGAATCAGCCGATAACCAACAATTTTAAGTTTTGAATTTGATATTACGACGTGCCATGGAGGGACTTAAGCTACAACTTGTCTCACGAAATTTTTTTGATCCAGAAGCAAAAGTAGATCTCTACCAATTGTAATTTGATATTTTTAATTAATTTTTGGTTAATATTAAGGTTATGTTGAACAAATTTAATGTGGAATTATGGCCAGGATATCAGACATCGATTCGTCAACACGAATCGGACGTACTTCTATGCACTGAGATTGCTCATAAGGTGATGAGAACCGAGACTTTGTATCATATTTTATCAAAAGTCATTCGAGAAAGTGATGACTTTCAATCTGCCTTCAAGCGGGAGTAAGTTTATTGTCGCAAAATGTCATATATAAAAGTTAAAGTGTGTTCAATCTAAATGTTTTTTTAAAGGCGTCATAGTGTTAACTGATTACAATAATCGGACTTATTGCATAGATGATGTTGATTTTAAATCATCACCACTTTCTAAATTTAGTATTGAGGAGGGAGATACTTCGTATGTCGAATACTATGAAAAAGTAAGTAAAGAACATGGGAATTTCTTAAGCGGTATAACATTTCAATTCGGGATGCTAAACAACCAATGCTTGTGTCTCTACCCACGGATAAAAACTTGCGTGGTGGCGAAAATCAACTTATTATGTTGATTCCATAATTGGCTCGCGCTAGAGGATTAACCTATGATATGCGAGCTAATTTTCAGTAAGTTTGTATTTGGTTTGTATTTTTTGTGTCTGTTTCTTATCTTGTAACACTTTATTTGCAGATTAATGAAAGCTATGAGCGAGCATACCACGCTTGCGCCTGATCGCCGCATGGAGCGTCTGCGCGTGTTTAATCAGCGCTTACAGAAATCTAGCGAAAGTGTCGAGGTGCTCAAGTTGTGGAACATTGAATTGGACAAGACTTTTGTGGAAGTAACCGGTCGCGTTCTTTCACCCGAGAAAATAGTGTTTGGAAATGAAAAGCGTTTGGTGTGCGATGCACGCGCTGATTGGACTGGAGAGTTCCGAAACAACTCCATGTTTAAACATGTGGACATAACGCGCTGGTACGTGATAACACCACGTCGCAGTATTCGCGAAACCCAAGAGTTTGTCAAAATGTGCGTACGCGCAGCCAGTGGCATGAGGATGCGCATTGCCGAGCCCCAATAGTAAGTACTATTAAAGCACATTTTAATAGATCCGGTAGTAACTAATAGTTTTTGTAGCGACGAAATGACAGATGACCGTAATAATAATTACTCACAGTCGATAGAAAACGCCGTCTTAAAGGATCCTCAAATTATAATGCTTATTATGAGATCAGCCAATGAGGAAAAGTAAACTATAATATGCTTATATATGAAATGGATATTTACTAATCATTCATTATATTTTGCCATTTTTTACAAACAGATATAGTTGCATCACAAAACGAACTTGTGTGGATCGTCCTGTGCCAAGTCAAGTGGTAACACTGCGTACAATTGCACCACGCTCGGACAGAGCAAGTGGCCTAATGTCCATTGCAACAAAAGTTGCAATTCAAATGAACGCAAAGCTAATGGGCGTTCCATGGACCATTGAACTACCATTGCGTAGTCTGATGACTGTTGGTTTTGATGTTTGTCACTCATCTAAAGATAAACAGAAATCATATGGCGCCATTGTGGCCACAATGGATATTAAATTATCCACCCAATACTTTTCATCGGTAACTGAGCATATAAAAGGACAGGAGCTTTCAAATCAAATGTCAGTAAATATGACTTGTGCGTTGAAGGCATATCGTGAGCATCACGGTGCGTTGCCAGAGCGAATTCTATTCTTCCGTGATGGCGTTGGTGATGGACAGCTCTCCCAGGTTGTTAAAACAGAAATCAAATATGTGAAGGACCAACTCAATCAAATCTACAAGGCAGCAGGCAAAGAATTGCGCATGGCATTTATTGTTGTCCCCAAGAGGATCAACACACGCTACTTTGTGAACAAGCGCAATCCTGAGCCTGGAACTATTGTTGACGACATAATTACATTGCCTGAGCGCTATGACTTTTTCCTAGTCTCACAATCGGTCAGGCAGGGCACTGTGTCTCCAACCAGCTACAACATTATCCATGACAACATGGGCTTGAACGTTGACAAACTTCAGATGCTTGCATACAAGATGACACACTTGTATTATAATTGGTCAGGCACCTGTCGTGTGCCGGCCGTATGCCAATATGCTCATAAATTAGCATTCCTTGTAGCTAAAAGTATTCATCGTGCCCCTTCGGCTGGCTTGGAAAATCAACTTTACTTTTTGTAAAAATATTTTTCAATAATTGACCATTTGGAAATTGTAAAAATATGTTATTAAAACTTAATTTTTATGGCTAAAAAAAAATGTATATATATATATATATGCATGGGCTGATATTTGTGTAATGTGCGCAAGTGGTGTTCAACATTTTATCAGGCTAATGAATGTTCTGCAGAATTAAATTTTGTTCTTTTAAAATTAATCGAAGTTACGATGGTGGTTAACAGAATTAGCGCGTGTTCATTTGTTTTTTAGTTTTACAATCGATACTTTTTATAAAAGGTCAACATAAAACCATCTTTTTCAAAGTTCGACTTCGAAACCGAAGCTTAGTCTTCTTAAAAATTCAATTGGCAGTGCGGCACATTAGCGAGCATCTTAAATTTTGTGTGCGTCTGAATACAAAGTCATGAATAACTTGCCGGCAAATACCGGACACTTGCGTGGGCGTGGACGTGGTGGTAATAAGCGCAATGAAGAAGTTAATAGAGGACTAGGCCCTCGATTGGTATGTTAAAACAATAAAACACAATATTGAATCAGCTCCTTGTAACATGTGAGCACGCACAAGTACACATATTTGCATGTACATACGTATTCTATTCATATTTTGCATGTGTGCCTATTTCTCTAAGGCCATTTGCATATTTGTGTGCGCTTGTGTAAGTGCAAGCGTTAATAAAAGAGAATGTATAATATAAAATAAAAATATAAAATACATTACAAACTAATTCATAGATTGGAATCCGTAAAAAGTCTTATTAACATAAGTTCAAGGTATTTCAAAAATTTACATGATTATTGGGAAAATATATATATACTTTATTATATATAAATATAAAATATAATAAAATATATATATATATATATAAAATAATATATATATATATATATATATATTCGGAACATCGCTGCTAATGTTACGCATGCGTTGATGTTTGAGTAATGTAAATTAAGAATTATCGCTCAAAGAGTGTCAAAGTAAGAGCGCTGGATCTAGCTCTTGTTAACCTGGACGCAATAAAATGAATAAAAAGAGTATAATGATTTTGTGAAAAGCAACAGCAACTGAGTCGATAAAGCTATAAGAGTCATATACTCCAGCTTTGAAATATAAGCCGTAGACAATACAATACATACAGATATATATATTTTCGTCTCAAGATACACATGTTACGATATATCTTAAATTTTCGAATTGAAATATATTAATGCGAATCTTTGAAATTGGCTTAGAAACACCGGAGACATCGAAGATTAAAGTTAAGTCAAGCGATTGCAGTTATTTTCTATAAATTCTACACGTAAAGTCGAGGGTGTTTAGTGTATCTACATCACCTAGTCAAGCTTTTTGACTAAAGCCTTCTCATCTATTTATTTTTGCTGGAAGTGCACATTCTATTTGTTTTGTTCTATTTTTTCAAAATGAAAATCAAAATAGGGGCGTTAGAGCCGTCCTCTCATTGCGGCACGCAGCCGAAACCTTACTTTGTTTAATTTGTTTCATTGTTGTAGTCGTTAAGTTTGAGGCAACCCTGGTCGCCCACTTGCTTACAATACTTAGTAAGAATATGTGAAAACCACGTTATGTATTTTTGCTTAAGGAAAATTTTTCATATACCTAATTATATATGATTTCAGGGAAGTCAACCAGCTCAGGTATTAGTTCCGCTGCAATCACGCCCCGCTACACCTCAGTCAAGTGACATCCAGGAAGGTAATGCGGGTAAGCAGGTTTATTGAGCTGAATGAAAATAATTATTGAACTCAACTCAATTACATTATTGAAATTATGTAGCGGCAGGCGACACTCGAGGCTCAGTGCGTGGAAGACGTGTAATATCTGATGTGGTTCACTCCAGGCCTAAGGGACTTGTGACTAAAGTAGGTGTTACTGGTCGGAAGGTCACAGTGCGAACCAACTATCTATCAGTATCGTGTGGATTTTTATCCAGAGTTTGATAACAAAAGACTCTGTTGTGGCTCATCAAAAAAACAGCGCAAGCTACTTGGCGGCTATCTATTTGATGGAACAGATTTGTTCTGCACCACCAAGTTCGAGGAGAAGCCTGGAAGTGCCTACGCCTTAGAACTCCTGACCAAAAGCCGCGCCTGCGAACCGATAAATATTAAAATAAAACTTGTAGCTACAGTTGAATCAGCCGATAACCAACAATTTTAAGTTTTGAATTTGATATTACGACGTGCCATGGAGGGACTTAAGCTACAACTTGTCTCACGAAATTTTTTTGATCCAGAAGCAAAAGTAGATCTCTACCAATTGTAATTTGATATTTTTAATTAATTTTTGGTTAATATTAAGGTTATGTTGAACAAATTTAATGTGGAATTATGGCCAGGATATCAGACATCGATTCGTCAACACGAATCGGACGTACTTCTATGCACTGAGATTGCTCATAAGGTGATGAGAACCGAGACTTTGTATCATATTTTATCAAAAGTCATTCGAGAAAGTGATGACTTTCAATCTGCCTTCAAGCGGGAGTAAGTTTATTGTCGCAAAATGTCATATATAAAAGTTAAAGTGTGTTCAATCTAAATGTTTTTTTAAAGGCGTCATAGTGTTAACTGATTACAATAATCGGACTTATTGCATAGATGATGTTAATTTTAAATCATCACCACTTTCTAAATTTAGTATTGAGGAGGGAGATACTTCGTATGTCGAATACTATGAAAAAGTAAGTAAAGAACATGGGAATTTCTTAAGCGGTATAACATTTCAATTCGGGATGCTAAACAACCAATGCTTGTGTCTCTACCCACGGATAAAAACTTGCGTGGTGGCGAAAATCAACTTATTATGTTGATTCCATAATTGGCTCGCGCTAGAGGATTAACCTATGATATGCGAGCTAATTTTCAGTAAGTTTGTATTTGGTTTGTATTTTTTGTGTCTGTTTCTTATCTTGTAACACTTTATTTGCAGATTAATGAAAGCTATGAGCGAGCATACCACGCTTGCGCCTGATCGCCGCATGGAGCGTCTGCGCGTGTTTAATCAGCGCTTACAGAAATCTAGCGAAAGTGTCGAGGTGCTCAAGTTGTGGAACATTGAATTGGACAAGACTTTTGTGGAAGTAACCGGTCGCGTTCTTTCACCCGAGAAAATAGTGTTTGGAAATGAAAAGCGTTTGGTGTGCGATGCACGCGCTGATTGGACTGGAGAGTTCCGAAACAACTCCATGTTTAAACATGTGGACATAACGCGCTGGTACGTGATAACACCACGTCGCAGTATTCGCGAAACCCAAGAGTTTGTCAAAATGTGCGTACGCGCAGCCAGTGGCATGAGGATGCGCATTGCCGAGCCCCAATAGTAAGTACTATTAAAGCACATTTTAATAGATCCGGTAGTAACTAATAGTTTTTGTAGCGACGAAATGACAGATGACCGTAATAATAATTACTCACAGTCGATAGAAAACGCCGTCTTAAAGGATCCTCAAATTATAATGCTTATTATGAGATCAGCCAATGAGGAAAAGTAAACTATAATATGCTTATATATGAAATGGATATTTACTAATCATTCATTATATTTTGCCATTTTTTACAAACAGATATAGTTGCATCACAAAACGAACTTGTGTGGATCGTCCTGTGCCAAGTCAAGTGGTAACACTGCGTACAATTGCACCACGCTCGGACAGAGCAAGTGGCCTAATGTCCATTGCAACAAAAGTTGCAATTCAAATGAACGCAAAGCTAATGGGCGTTCCATGGACCATTGAACTACCATTGCGTAGTCTGATGACTGTTGGTTTTGATGTTTGTCACTCATCTAAAGATAAACAGAAATCATATGGCGCCATTGTGGCCACAATGGATATTAAATTATCCACCCAATACTTTTCATCGGTAACTGAGCATATAAAAGGACAGGAGCTTTCAAATCAAATGTCAGTAAATATGACTTGTGCGTTGAAGGCATATCGTGAGCATCACGGTGCGTTGCCAGAGCGAATTCTATTCTTCCGTGATGGCGTTGGTGATGGACAGCTCTCCCAGGTTGTTAAAACAGAAATCAAATATGTGAAGGACCAACTCAATCAAATCTACAAGGCAGCAGGCAAAGAATTGCGCATGGCATTTATTGTTGTCCCCAAGAGGATCAACACACGCTACTTTGTGAACAAGCGCAATCCTGAGCCTGGAACTATTGTTGACGACATAATTACATTGCCTGAGCGCTATGACTTTTTCCTAGTCTCACAATCGGTCAGGCAGGGCACTGTGTCTCCAACCAGCTACAACATTATCCATGACAACATGGGCTTGAACGTTGACAAACTTCAGATGCTTGCATACAAGATGACACACTTGTATTATAATTGGTCAGGCACCTGTCGTGTGCCGGCCGTATGCCAATATGCTCATAAATTAGCATTCCTTGTAGCTAAAAGTATTCATCGTGCCCCTTCGGCTGGCTTGGAAAATCAACTTTACTTTTTGTAAAAATATTTTTCAATAATTGACCATTTGGAAATTGTAAAAATATGTTATTAAAACTTAATTTTTATGGCTAAAAAAAAATGTATATATATATATATATGCATGGGCTGATATTTGTGTAATGTGCGCAAGTGGTGTTCAACATTTTATCAGGCTAATGAATGTTCTGCAGAATTAAATTTTGTTCTTTTAAAATTAATCGAAGTTACGATGGTGGTTAACAGAATTAGCGCGTGTTCATTTGTTTTTTAGTTTTACAATCGATACTTTTTATAAAAGGTCAACATAAAACCATCTTTTTCAAAGTTCGACTTCGAAACCGAAGCTTAGTCTTCTTAAAAATTCAATTGGCAGTGCGGCACATTAGCGAGCATCTTAAATTTTGTGTGCGTCTGAATACAAAGTCATGAATAACTTGCCGGCAAATACCGGACACTTGCGTGGGCGTGGACGTGGTGGTAATAAGCGCAATGAAGAAGTTAATAGAGGACTAGGCCCTCGATTGGTATGTTAAAACAATAAAACACAATATTGAATCAGCTCCTTGTAACATGTGAGCACGCACAAGTACACATATTTGCATGTACATACGTATTCTATTCATATTTTGCATGTGTGCCTATTTCTCTAAGGCCATTTGCATATTTGTGTGCGCTTGTGTAAGTGCAAGCGTTAATAAAAGAGAATGTATAATATAAAATAAAAATATAAAATACATTACAAACTAATTCATAGATTGGAATCCGTAAAAAGTCTTATTAACATAAGTTCAAGGTATTTCAAAAATTTACATGATTATTGGGAAAATATATATATACTTTATTATATATAAATATAAAATATAATAAAATATATATATATATATATAAAATAATATATATATATATATATATATATTCGGAACATCGCTGCTAATGTTACGCATGCGTTGATGTTTGAGTAATGTAAATTAAGAATTATCGCTCAAAGAGTGTCAAAGTAAGAGCGCTGGATCTAGCTCTTGTTAACCTGGACGCAATAAAATGAATAAAAAGAGTATAATGATTTTGTGAAAAGCAACAGCAACTGAGTCGATAAAGCTATAAGAGTCATATACTCCAGCTTTGAAATATAAGCCGTAGACAATACAATACATACAGATATATATATTTTCGTCTCAAGATACACATGTTACGATATATCTTAAATTTTCGAATTGAAATATATTAATGCGAATCTTTGAAATTGGCTTAGAAACACCGGAGACATCGAAGATTAAAGTTAAGTCAAGCGATTGCAGTTATTTTCTATAAATTCTACACGTAAAGTCGAGGGTGTTTAGTGTATCTACATCACCTAGTCAAGCTTTTTGACTAAAGCCTTCTCATCTATTTATTTTTGCTGGAAGTGCACATTCTATTTGTTTTGTTCTATTTTTTCAAAATGAAAATCAAAATAGGGGCGTTAGAGCCGTCCTCTCATTGCGGCACGCAGCCGAAACCTTACTTTGTTTAATTTGTTTCATTGTTGTAGTCGTTAAGTTTGAGGCAACCCTGGTCGCCCACTTGCTTACAATACTTAGTAAGAATATGTGAAAACCACGTTATGTATTTTTGCTTAAGGAAAATTTTTCATATACCTAATTATATATGATTTCAGGGAAGTCAACCAGCTCAGGTATTAGTTCCGCTGCAATCACGCCCCGCTACACCTCAGTCAAGTGACATCCAGGAAGGTAATGCGGGTAAGCAGGTTTATTGAGCTGAATGAAAATAATTATTGAACTCAACTCAATTACATTATTGAAATTATGTAGCGGCAGGCGACACTCGAGGCTCAGTGCGTGGAAGACGTGTAATATCTGATGTGGTTCACTCCAGGCCTAAGGGACTTGTGACTAAAGTAGGTGTTACTGGTCGGAAGGTCACAGTGCGAACCAACTATCTATCAGTATCGTGTGGATTTTTATCCAGAGTTTGATAACAAAAGACTCTGTTGTGGCTCATCAAAAAAACAGCGCAAGCTACTTGGCGGCTATCTATTTGATGGAACAGATTTGTTCTGCACCACCAAGTTCGAGGAGAAGCCTGGAAGTGCCTACGCCTTAGAACTCCTGACCAAAAGCCGCGCCTGCGAACCGATAAATATTAAAATAAAACTTGTAGCTACAGTTGAATCAGCCGATAACCAACAATTTTAAGTTTTGAATTTGATATTACGACGTGCCATGGAGGGACTTAAGCTACAACTTGTCTCACGAAATTTTTTTGATCCAGAAGCAAAAGTAGATCTCTACCAATTGTAATTTGATATTTTTAATTAATTTTTGGTTAATATTAAGGTTATGTTGAACAAATTTAATGTGGAATTATGGCCAGGATATCAGACATCGATTCGTCAACACGAATCGGACGTACTTCTATGCACTGAGATTGCTCATAAGGTGATGAGAACCGAGACTTTGTATCATATTTTATCAAAAGTCATTCGAGAAAGTGATGACTTTCAATCTGCCTTCAAGCGGGAGTAAGTTTATTGTCGCAAAATGTCATATATAAAAGTTAAAGTGTGTTCAATCTAAATGTTTTTTTAAAGGCGTCATAGTGTTAACTGATTACAATAATCGGACTTATTGCATAGATGATGTTGATTTTAAATCATCACCACTTTCTAAATTTAGTATTGAGGAGGGAGATACTTCGTATGTCGAATACTATGAAAAAGTAAGTAAAGAACATGGGAATTTCTTAAGCGGTATAACATTTCAATTCGGGATGCTAAACAACCAATGCTTGTGTCTCTACCCACGGATAAAAACTTGCGTGGTGGCGAAAATCAACTTATTATGTTGATTCCATAATTGGCTCGCGCTAGAGGATTAACCTATGATATGCGAGCTAATTTTCAGTAAGTTTGTATTTGGTTTGTATTTTTTGTGTCTGTTTCTTATCTTGTAACACTTTATTTGCAGATTAATGAAAGCTATGAGCGAGCATACCACGCTTGCGCCTGATCGCCGCATGGAGCGTCTGCGCGTGTTTAATCAGCGCTTACAGAAATCTAGCGAAAGTGTCGAGGTGCTCAAGTTGTGGAACATTGAATTGGACAAGACTTTTGTGGAAGTAACTGGTCGCGTTCTTTCACCTGAGAAAATAGTGTTTGGAAATGAAAAGCGTTTCGTGTGCGATGCACGCGCTGATTGGACTGGAGAGTTCCGCAACAACTCCATGTTTAAACATGTGGACATAACGCGCTGGTACGTGATAACACCACGTCGCAGTATTCGCGAAACCCAAGAGTTTGTCAAAATGTGCGTACGCGCAGCCAGTGGCATGAGGATGCGCATTGCCGAGCCCCAATAGTAAGTACTATTAAAGCACATTTTAATAGATCCGGTAGTAACTAATAGTTTTTGTAGCGACGAAATGACAGATGACCGTAATAATAATTACTCACAGTCGATAGAAAACGCCGTCTTAAAGGATCCTCAAATTATAATGCTTATTATGAGATCAGCCAATGAGGAAAAGTAAACTATAATATGCTTATATATGAAATGGATATTTACTAATCATTCATTATATTTTGCCATTTTTTACAAACAGATATAGTTGCATCAAAAAACGAACTTGTGTGGATCGTCCTGTGCCAAGTCAAGTGGTAACACTGCGTACAATTGCACCACGCTCGGACAGAGCAAGTGGCCTAATGTCCATTGCAACAAAAGTTGCAATTCAAATGAACGCAAAGCTAATGGGCGTTCCATGGACCATTGAACTACCATTGCGTAGTCTGATGACTGTTGGTTTTGATGTTTGTCACTCATCTAAAGATAAACAGAAATCATATGGCGCCATTGTGGCCACAATGGATATTAAATTATCCACCCAATACTTTTCATCGGTAACTGAGCATATAAAAGGACAGGAGCTTTCAAATCAAATGTCAGTAAATATGACTTGTGCGTTGAAGGCATATCGTGAGCATCACGGTGCGTTGCCAGAGCGAATTCTATTCTTCCGTGATGGCGTTGGTGATGGACAGCTCTCCCAGGTTGTTAAAACAGAAATCAAATATGTGAAGGACCAACTCAATCAAATCTACAAGGCAGCAGACAAAGAATTGCGCATGGCATTTATTGTTGTCCCCAAGAGGATCAACACACGCTACTTTGTGAACAAGCGCAATCCTGAGCCTGGAACTATTGTTGACGACATAATTACATTGCCTGAGCGCTATGACTTTTTCCTAGTCTCACAATCGGTCAGGCAGGGCACTGTGTCTCCAACCAGCTACAACATTATCCATGACAACATGGGCTTGAACGTTGACAAACTTCAGATGCTTGCATACAAGATGACACACTTGTATTATAATTGGTCAGGCACCTGTCGTGTGCCGGCCGTATGCCAATATGCTCATAAATTAGCATTCCTTGTAGCTAAAAGTATTCATCGTGCCCCTTCGGCTGGCTTGGAAAATCAACTTTACTTTTTGTAAAAATATTTTTCAATAATTGACCATTTGGAAATTGTAAAAATATGTTATTAAAACTTAATTTTTATGGCTAAAAAAAAATGTATATATATATATATATGCATGGGCTGATATTTGTGTAATGTGCGCAAGTGGTGTTCAACATTTTATCAGGCTAATGAATGTTCTGCAGAATTAAATTTTGTTCTTTTAAAATTAATCGAAGTTACGATGGTGGTTAACAGAATTAGCGCGTGTTCATTTGTTTTTTAGTTTTACAATCGATACTTTTTATAAAAGGTCAACATAAAACCATCTTTTTCAAAGTTCGACTTCGAAACCGAAGCTTAGTCTTCTTAAAAATTCAATTGGCAGTGCGGCACATTAGCGAGCATCTTAAATTTTGTGTGCGTCTGAATACAAAGTCATGAATAACTTGCCGGCAAATACCGGACACTTGCGTGGGCGTGGACGTGGTGGTAATAAGCGCAATGAAGAAGTTAATAGAGGACTAGGCCCTCGATTGGTATGTTAAAACAATAAAACACAATATTGAATCAGCTCCTTGTAACATGTGAGCACGCACAAGTACACATATTTGCATGTACATACGTATTCTATTCATATTTTGCATGTGTGCCTATTTCTCTAAGGCCATTTGCATATTTGTGTGCGCTTGTGTAAGTGCAAGCGTTAATAAAAGAGAATGTATAATATAAAATAAAAATATAAAATACATTACAAACTAATTCATAGATTGGAATCCGTAAAAAGTCTTATTAACATAAGTTCAAGGTATTTCAAAAATTTACATGATTATTGGGAAAATATATATATACTTTATTATATATAAATATAAAATATAATAAAATATATATATATATATATAAAATAATATATATATATATATATATATATTCGGAACATCGCTGCTAATGTTACGCATGCGTTGATGTTTGAGTAATGTAAATTAAGAATTATCGCTCAAAGAGTGTCAAAGTAAGAGCGCTGGATCTAGCTCTTGTTAACCTGGACGCAATAAAATGAATAAAAAGAGTATAATGATTTTGTGAAAAGCAACAGCAACTGAGTCGATAAAGCTATAAGAGTCATATACTCCAGCTTTGAAATATAAGCCGTAGACAATACAATACATACAGATATATATATTTTCGTCTCAAGATACACATGTTACGATATATCTTAAATTTTCGAATTGAAATATATTAATGCGAATCTTTGAAATTGGCTTAGAAACACCGGAGACATCGAAGATTAAAGTTAAGTCAAGCGATTGCAGTTATTTTCTATAAATTCTACACGTAAAGTCGAGGGTGTTTAGTGTATCTACATCACCTAGTCAAGCTTTTTGACTAAAGCCTTCTCATCTATTTATTTTTGCTGGAAGTGCACATTCTATTTGTTTTGTTCTATTTTTTCAAAATGAAAATCAAAATAGGGGCGTTAGAGCCGTCCTCTCATTGCGGCACGCAGCCGAAACCTTACTTTGTTTAATTTGTTTCATTGTTGTAGTCGTTAAGTTTGAGGCAACCCTGGTCGCCCACTTGCTTACAATACTTAGTAAGAATATGTGAAAACCACGTTATGTATTTTTGCTTAAGGAAAATTTTTCATATACCTAATTATATATGATTTCAGGGAAGTCAACCAGCTCAGGTATTAGTTCCGCTGCAATCACGCCCCGCTACACCTCAGTCAAGTGACATCCAGGAAGGTAATGCGGGTAAGCAGGTTTATTGAGCTGAATGAAAATAATTATTGAACTCAACTCAATTACATTATTGAAATTATGTAGCGGCAGGCGACACTCGAGGCTCAGTGCGTGGAAGACGTGTAATATCTGATGTGGTTCACTCCAGGCCTAAGGGACTTGTGACTAAAGTAGGTGTTACTGGTCGGAAGGTCACAGTGCGAACCAACTATCTATCAGTATCGTGTGGATTTTTATCCAGAGTTTGATAACAAAAGACTCTGTTGTGGCTCATCAAAAAAACAGCGCAAGCTACTTGGCGGCTATCTATTTGATGGAACAGATTTGTTCTGCACCACCAAGTTCGAGGAGAAGCCTGGAAGTGCCTACGCCTTAGAACTCCTGACCAAAAGCCGCGCCTGCGAACCGATAAATATTAAAATAAAACTTGTAGCTACAGTTGAATCAGCCGATAACCAACAATTTTAAGTTTTGAATTTGATATTACGACGTGCCATGGAGGGACTTAAGCTACAACTTGTCTCACGAAATTTTTTTGATCCAGAAGCAAAAGTAGATCTCTACCAATTGTAATTTGATATTTTTAATTAATTTTTGGTTAATATTAAGGTTATGTTGAACAAATTTAATGTGGAATTATGGCCAGGATATCAGACATCGATTCGTCAACACGAATCGGACGTACTTCTATGCACTGAGATTGCTCATAAGGTGATGAGAACCGAGACTTTGTATCATATTTTATCAAAAGTCATTCGAGAAAGTGATGACTTTCAATCTGCCTTCAAGCGGGAGTAAGTTTATTGTCGCAAAATGTCATATATAAAAGTTAAAGTGTGTTCAATCTAAATGTTTTTTTAAAGGCGTCATAGTGTTAACTGATTACAATAATCGGACTTATTGCATAGATGATGTTGATTTTAAATCATCACCACTTTCTAAATTTAGTATTGAGGAGGGAGATACTTCGTATGTCGAATACTATGAAAAAGTAAGTAAAGAACATGGGAATTTCTTAAGCGGTATAACATTTCAATTCGGGATGCTAAACAACCAATGCTTGTGTCTCTACCCACGGATAAAAACTTGCGTGGTGGCGAAAATCAACTTATTATGTTGATTCCATAATTGGCTCGCGCTAGAGGATTAACCTATGATATGCGAGCTAATTTTCAGTAAGTTTGTATTTGGTTTGTATTTTTTGTGTCTGTTTCTTATCTTGTAACACTTTATTTGCAGATTAATGAAAGCTATGAGCGAGCATACCACGCTTGCGCCTGATCGCCGCATGGAGCGTCTGCGCGTGTTTAATCAGCGCTTACAGAAATCTAGCGAAAGTGTCGAGGTGCTCAAGTTGTGGAACATTGAATTGGACAAGACTTTTGTGGAAGTAACCGGTCGCGTTCTTTCACCCGAGAAAATAGTGTTTGGAAATGAAAAGCGTTTGGTGTGCGATGCACGCGCTGATTGGACTGGAGAGTTCCGCAACAACTCCATGTTTAAACATGTGGACATAACGCGCTGGTACGTGATAACACCACGTCGCAGTATTCGCGAAACCCAAGAGTTTGTCAAAATGTGCGTACGCGCAGACAGTGGCATGAGGATGCACATCGCCGAGCCCCAATAGTATGTACTATTAAAGCACATTTTAAAAGATCCGATAGTATCTAATAGTTTTTGGAGCGTCGAAATGACAGATGACCGTAATAATAATTACTCACAGTCGATAGAAAACGCCGTTTTAAGGGATCCTCAAATTATAATGCTTATTATGAGATAAGCCAATGAGGAAAAGTAAACTATAATATGCTTATATATGAAATGGATATTTACTAATCATTCATTATATTTTGCCATTTTTTACAAACAGATATAGTTGCTTCAAAAAAAAAACTTGTGTGGATCGTCCTGTGCCAAGTCAAGTGGTAACACTGCGTACAATTGCACCACGCTCGGACAGAGCAAGTGGCCTAATGTCCATTGCAACAAAAGTTGCAATTCAAATGAACGCAAAGCTAATGGGCGTTCCATGGACCATTGAACTACCATTGCGTAGTCTGATGACTGTTGGTTTTGATGTTTGTCACTCATCTAAAGATAAACAGAAATCATATGGCGCCATTGTGGCCACAATGGATATTAAATTATCCACCCAATACCTTTCTTCGGTAACAGAGCATATAAAAGGACAGGAGCTTTCAAATCAAATGTCAATAAATATGACTTGTGCGTTGAAGGCATATCGTGAGCATCACGGTGCGTTGCCAGAGCGAATTCTATTCTTCCGTGATGGCGTTGGTGATGGACAGCTCTCCCAGGTTGTTAAAACAGAAATCAAATATTTGAAGGACCAACTCAATCAAATCTACAAGGCAGCAGGCAAAGAATTGCGCATGGCATTTATTGTTGTCCCCAAGAGGATCAACACACGCTACTTTGTGAACAAGCGCAATCCTGAGCCTGGAACTATTGTTGACGACATAATTACATTGCCTGAGCGCTATGACTTTTTCCTAGTCTCACAATCGGTCAGGCAGGGCACTGTGTCTCCAACCAGCTACAACATTATCCATGACAACATGGGCTTGAACGTTGACAAACTTCAGATGCTTGCATACAAGATGACACACTTGTATTATAATTGGTCAGGCACCTGTCGTGTGCCGGCCGTATGCCAATATGCTCATAAATTAGCATTCCTTGTAGCTAAAAGTATTCATCGTGCCCCTTCGGCTGGCTTGGAAAATCAACTTTACTTTTTGTAAAAATATTTTTCAATAATTGACCATTTGGAAATTGTAAAAATATGTTATTAAAACTTAATTTTTATGGCTAAAAAAAAATGTATATATATATATATATGCATGGGCTGATATTTGTGTAATGTGCGCAAGTGGTGTTCAACATTTTATCAGGCTAATGAATGTTCTGCAGAATTAAATTTTGTTCTTTTAAAATTAATCGAAGTTACGATGGTGGTTAACAGAATTAGCGCGTGTTCATTTGTTTTTTAGTTTTACAATCGATACTTTTTATAAAAGGTCAACATAAAACCATCTTTTTCAAAGTTCGACTTCGAAACCGAAGCTTAGTCTTCTTAAAAATTCAATTGGCAGTGCGGCACATTAGCGAGCATCTTAAATTTTGTGTGCGTCTGAATACAAAGTCATGAATAACTTGCCGGCAAATACCGGACACTTGCGTGGGCGTGGACGTGGTGGTAATAAGCGCAATGAAGAAGTTAATAGAGGACTAGGCCCTCGATTGGTATGTTAAAACAATAAAACACAATATTGAATCAGCTCCTTGTAACATGTGAGCACGCACAAGTACACATATTTGCATGTACATACGTATTCTATTCATATTTTGCATGTGTGCCTATTTCTCTAAGGCCATTTGCATATTTGTGTGCGCTTGTGTAAGTGCAAGCGTTAATAAAAGAGAATGTATAATATAAAATAAAAATATAAAATACATTACAAACTAATTCATAGATTGGAATCCGTAAAAAGTCTTATTAACATAAGTTCAAGGTATTTCAAAAATTTACATGATTATTGGGAAAATATATATATACTTTATTATATATAAATATAAAATATAATAAAATATATATATATATATATAAAATAATATATATATATATATATATATATTCGGAACATCGCTGCTAATGTTACGCATGCGTTGATGTTTGAGTAATGTAAATTAAGAATTATCGCTCAAAGAGTGTCAAAGTAAGAGCGCTGGATCTAGCTCTTGTTAACCTGGACGCAATAAAATGAATAAAAAGAGTATAATGATTTTGTGAAAAGCAACAGCAACTGAGTCGATAAAGCTATAAGAGTCATATACTCCAGCTTTGAAATATGAGCCGTAGACAATACAATACATACAGATATATATATTTTCGTCTCAAGATACACATGTTACGATATATCTTAAATTTTCGAATTGAAATATATTAATGCGAATCTTTGAAATTGGCTTAGAAACACCGGAGACATCGAAGATTAAAGTTAAGTCAAGCGATTGCAGTTATTTTCTATAAATTCTACACGTAAAGTCGAGGGTGTTTAGTGTATCTACATCACCTAGTCAAGCTTTTTGACTAAAGCCTTCTCATCTATTTATTTTTGCTGGAAGTGCACATTCTATTTGTTTTGTTCTATTTTTTCAAAATGAAAATCAAAATAGGGGCGTTAGAGCCGTCCTCTCATTGCGGCACGCAGCCGAAACCTTACTTTGTTTAATTTGTTTCATTGTTGTAGTCGTTAAGTTTGAGGCAACCCTGGTCGCCCACTTGCTTACAATACTTAGTAAGAATATGTGAAAACCACGTTATGTATTTTTGCTTAAGGAAAATTTTTCATATACCTAATTATATATGATTTCAGGGAAGTCAACCAGCTCAGGTATTAGTTCCGCTGCAATCACGCCCCGCTACACCTCAGTCAAGTGACATCCAGGAAGGAAATGCGGGTAAGCAGGTTTATTGAGCTGAATGAAAATAATTATTGAACTCAACTCAATTACATTATTGAAATTATGTAGCGGCAGGCGACACTCGAGGCTCAGTGCGTGGAAGACGTGTAATATCTGATGTGGTTCACTCCAGGCCTAAGGGACTTGTGACTAAAGTAGGTGTTACTGGTCGGAAGGTCACAGTGCGAACCAACTATCTATCAGTATCGTGTGGATTTTTATCCAGAGTTTGATAACAAAAGACTCTGTTGTGGCTCATCAAAAAAACAGCGCAAGCTACTTGGCGGCTATCTATTTGATGGAACAGATTTGTTCTGCACCACCAAGTTCGAGGAGAAGCCTGGAAGTGCCTACGCCTTAGAACTCCTGACCAAAAGTCGCGCCGGCGAAACGATAAATATTAAAATAAAACTTGTAGCTACAGTTGAATCAGCCGACAACCAACAATTCCAAGTTTTGAATTTGATATTACGACGTGCCATGGAGGGACTTAAGCTACAACTTGTCTCACGAAACTTTTTTGATCCAGAAGCAAAAGTAGATCTCTACCAATTGTATTTTGATATTTTTAATTAACTTTTGGTTAATATTAAGGTTATGTTGAACAAATTTAATGTGGAATTATGGCCAAGATATCAGACATCGATTCGTCAACACGAATCGGACGTACTTCTATGCACTGAGATTGCTCATAAGGTGATGAGAACCGAGACTTTGTGTCATATCTTGTCAAAAGTCATTCGAGAAAGCGATGACTTTCAATCTGCCTTTAAGCGGGAGGTAGTCGGTAAGTTTATCGTCGCAAAATGTCATATATAAAATCAAAAGTTTGTCAATTTAAATCTTTTTTTTAAGGCTTAACTGATTCCAATAATCGGACTTATTGCATAGATGATGTTGATTTTAAATCATCACCACTTTCTAAATTTAGTATTGAGGAGGGAGATACTTCGTATGTCGAATACTATGAAAAAGTAAGTAAAGAACATGGGAATTTCTTAAGCGGTATAACATTTCAATTCGGGATGCTAAACAACCAATGCTTGTGTCTCTACCCACGGATAAAAACTTGCGTGGTGGCGAAAATCAACTTATTATGTTGATTCCAGAATTGGCTCGCGCTACAGGATTAACCGATGATATGCGAGCTAATTTTCAGTAAGTTTGTATTTGGTTTGTATTTTTTGTGTCTGTTTCTTATCTTGTAACACTTTATTTGCAGATAAATGAAAGCTATGAGCGAGCATACCACGCTTGCGCCTGATCGCCGCATGGAGCGTCTGCGCGTGTTTAATCAGCGCTTACAGAAATCTAGCGAAAGTGTCGAGGTGCTCAAGTTGTGGAACATAGAATTGGACAAGACTTTTGTGGAAGTAACCGGTCGCGTTCTTTCACCCGAGAAAATAGTGTTTGGAAATGAAAAGCGTTTGGTGTGCGATGCACGCGCTGATTGGACTGGAGAGTTCCGCAACAACTCCATGTTTAAATATGTGGACATAACGCGCTGGTACGTGATAACACCACGTCGCAGTATTCGCGAAACCCAAGAGTTTGTCAAAATGTGCGTACGCGCAGACAGTGGCATGAGGATGCACATCGCCGAGCCCCAATAGTATGTACTATTAAAGCATATTTTAAAAGATCCGATAGTATCTAATAGTTTTTGGAGCGTCGAAATGACAGATGACCGTAATAATAATTACTCACAGTCGATAGAAAACGCCGTTTTAAGGGATCCTCAAATTATAATGCTTATTATGAGATAAGCCAATGAGGAAAAGTAAACTATAATATGCTTATATATGAAATGGATATTTACTAATCATTCATTATATTTTGCCATTTTTTACAAACAGATATAGTTGCTTCAAAAAAAAAACTTGTGTGGATCGTCCTGTGCCAAGTCAAGTGGTAACACTGCGTACAATTGCACCACGCTCGGACAGAGCAAGTGGCCTAATGTCCATTGCAACAAAAGTTGCAATTCAAATGAACGCAAAGCTAATGGGCGTTCCATGGACCATTGAACTACCGTTGCGTAGTCTGATGACTGTTGGTTTTGATGTTTGTCACTCATCTAAAGATAAACAGAAATCATATGGCGCCATTGTGGCCACAGTGGATATTAAACTATCCACCCAATACTTTTCATCGGTAACTGAGCATATAAAAGGACAGGAGCTTTCAAATCAAATGTCAGTAAATATGACTTGTGCGTTGAAGGCATATCGTGAGCATCACGGTGCGTTGCCAGAGCGAATTATATTCTTCCGTGATGGCGTTGGTGATGGACAGCTCTCCCAGGTTGTTAAACCAGAAATCAAATATGTGAAGGACCAACTCAATCAAATCTACAAGGCAGCAGGCAAAGAATTGCGCATGGCATTTATTGTTGTCTCTAAGAGGATCAACACACGCTACTTTGTGAACAAGCGCAATCCTGAGCCTGGAACTATTGTTGACGACATAATTACATTGCCCGAGCGCTACGACTTTTTCTTAGTCTCACAATCGGTCAGGCAGGGAACTGTGTCTCCAACCAGCTACAACATGATCTATGACAACATGGGCTTGAACGCTGACAAACTTCAGATGCTTGCATACAAGATGACACACTTGTATTATAATTGGTCAGGCACCTGTCGTGTGCCGGCCGTATGCCAACATGCTCATAAATTAGCATTCCTTGTAGCTAAAAGTATTCATCGTGCCCCTTCGGCTGGCTTGGAAAATCAACTTTACTTTTTGTAAAAATATTTTTCAATAATTGACCATTTGGAAATTGTAAAAATATGTTATTAAAACTTAATTTTTATGGCTAAAAAAAAATGTATATATATATATATGTATATATATATATATATATATATGCATGGGCTGATATTTGTGTAATGTGCGCAAGTGGTGTTCAACATTTTATCAGGCAAATTAATGTTCTACAGAATTTAAATTTTGTTCTTTTAAAATTAATCGAAGTTACGATGGTGGTTAACAGAATTAGCGCTTGTTCATATGTTTTTTAGTTTTACAATCGATACTTTTTATAAAAGGTCAACATAAAACCATCTTTTTCAAAGTTCGACTTCGAAACCGAAGCTTAGTCTTCTTAAAAATTCAATTGGCAGTGCGGCACATTAGCGAGCATCTTAAATTTTGTGTGCGTCTGAATACAAAGTCATGAATAACTTGCCGGCAAATACCGGACACTTGCGTGGGCGTGGACGTGGTGGTAATAAGCGCAATGAAGAAGTTAATAGAGGACTAGGCCCTCGATTTGTATGTTATATAAAACAATAAAACACAAAATTGAATCACCTCCTTTGAACATGTGAGCACGCACAAGTACACATATTTGCATGTACATACGTATTCTATTCATATTTTGCATGTGTGCCTATTTCTTTCAAAAAGTATTCAAAGTAAGAGAGGAAACCAGAGTCGCTCTCATCTGTTAACTTAACATTTTGTAAATTAATAGCTCCTGGGGAAATAAGTTTCACTTCTGCTTTGCCAACTCATTCACGAAGTGTGCGATGCGTTAGATAATGATAGTGATCGGCCATTATTTAACTTTAATGTGATTGGTGGTCGACTTTTGGTTCTGTCTGCTTGCTAATGCCTAAAATGGGAAGGCAGCATAGCTTTGTATGAACTTCGTAAAATTGTATGGCCAAGCGTGAGATACCTAAATATGACTTCCACCATATGTGCTTATGTATATATTGCCAATTAGGTAGATCACTAATGACTTATTGAAAAGGGTTTAAAATGACTAAATACCAAATTAACACTAACCATAAAATAAACGCATATACTTAACATTAATTGCCCTTATATACGATTAATATATATTACAAATGTCATTGACATTAATTGAATATTGTAATAAACGGTATCAAAACAACATTGAGCAGCGTGTGCGTTTTAGCAACGACAACCGTCACGTGTTGTTGTTATTATTTTTGCGTTCTGCCTGTTCCCGTTAGACGCAGACATATGCATACACAAAAAGACGGCCCAAGCCCACTGCAGCAGGCCAGCTGCAGACGATTTGCCTTCGACTTCAATGAGCATACAAACACAAACATACATATACATACTCATTGGTCAACAACAAAATTTTAAAATGCAAGTAAGAAGGCCCTAGTCAAGAGATCCGACTAGACGATACCCAGAACCCTATGCTATACTTGGCTTCCTTCTGCCTGTTACATACTTTTGCACACAAACAATATACCCTTTTTCCCTTTTTTTAGTGGGTTCAGTATATAACAAGCAAATTTACTCTATTTGAAAGCAAAATAACCAGCAGCTCACCAATTTCATATGATAAACTTGAGAAAATGTTCAATTTGTTTGCTAATTCTTTCTAAGGCACTCTTAGCTTACAAGAGTAAGGGAATGGATACATTGATATGTGTTCATGCTGCGAAATATGAATTAGGCTTTCAGCATAAACAGACAGTGCCAAAAGCACATGAGACAAAGCATGTGCAGTCGATATACAAAGCGGTAGGCCGAGAAGATAACCAAACATAAACAACGAATTGAGGGGAAATAGGTGCTAAAAAGCTTGAAAAATGTGAAAAGTTAAGAAAAGCTATCGCTCAAAAAGCTATGTCAAAGTAAAAGCGCTGGATCTCGCTCTGGTTAACCCAGAAAGAGTATAATGATTTTGTGAAAAGCAACAGCAACTGACTAGATAAAGCCATATCCGTTTGTTTATATAATCGCGTCAATTTCGATCTATAAGAGTCATATACTCCAGCTTTGAAATATAAGCCGTAGACAATACAATACATACGGATAAATTTCTTTTCGTCTCGAGATACACATGTTACGATATATCTTAAATTTACGAATTGAAATACATTAATGCAAATCTTTGAAATTGGCTTAGAAACACCGGAGACATCGAAGATTAAAGTTAAGTCAAGCGATTGCAGTTATTTTCTATAAATTCTACACGTAAAGTCGAGGGTGTTTAGTGTATCTACATCACCTAGTCAAGCTTTTTGACTAAAGCCTTCTCATCTATTTATTTTTGCTGGAAGTGCACATTCTATTTGTTTTGTTCTATTTTTTCAAAATGAAAATCAAAATAGGGGCGTTAGAGCCGTCCTCTCATTGCGGCACGCAGCCGAAACCTTACTTTGTTTAATTTGTTTCATTGTTGTAGTCGTTAAGTTTGAGGCAACCCTGGTCGCCCACTTGCTTACAATACTTAGTAAGAATATGTGAAAACCACGTTATGTATTTTTGCTTAAGGAAAATTTTTCATATACCTAATTATATATGATTTCAGGGAAGTCAACCAGCTCAGGTATTAGTTCCGCTGCAATCACGCCCTGCTACATCTCAGCTGCGGGTAAGCAGGTTTATTGAGCTAAATGAAAATAATTATTGAACTCAACTCAATTACATTATTGAAATTATGTAGCGGCAGGCGACACTCGAGGCTCAGTGCGTGGAAGACGTGTAATTTCTGATGTGGTTCACTCCAGGCCTAAGGGACTTGTGACTAAAGTAGGTATTACTGGTCGGAAGGTCACAGTGCGAACCAACTATCTATCAGTATCGTGTGGATTTTTATCCAGAGTTTGATAACAAAAGACTCTGTTGTGGCTCATCAAAAAAACAGCGCAAGCTACTTGGCGGCTATCTATTTGATGGAACAGATTTGTTCTGCACCACCAAGTTCGAGGAGAAGCCTGGAAGTGCCTACGCCTTAGAACTCCTGACCAAAAGTCGCGCCGGCGAAACGATAAATATTAAAATAAAACTTGTAGCTACAGTTGAATCAGCCGACAACCAACAATTCCAAGTTTTGAATTTGATATTACGACGTGCCATGGAGGGACTTAAGCTACAACTTGTCTCACGAAACTTCTTTGATCCAGAAGCAAAAGTAGATCTCTACCAATTGTATTTTGATATTTTTAATTAACTTTTGGTTAATATTAAGGTTATGTTGAACAAATTTAATGTGGAATTATGGCCAAGATATCAGACATCGATTCGTCAACACGAATCGGACGTACTTCTATGCACTGAGATTGCTCATAAGGTGATGAGAACCGAGACTTTGTGTCATATCTTGTCAAAAGTCATTCGAGAAAGCGATGACTTTCAATCTGCCTTTAAGCGGGAGGTAGTCGGTAAGTTTATCGTCGCAAAATGTCATATATAAAATCAAAAGTTTGTCAATTTAAATCTTTTTTTTAAGGCTTAACTGATTCCAATAATCGGACTTATTGCATAGATGATGTTGATTTTAAATCATCACCACTTTCTAAATTTAGTATTGAGGAGGGAGATACTTCGTATGTCGAATACTATGAAAAAGTAAGTAAAGAACATGGGAATTTCTTAAGCGGTATAACATTTCAATTCGGGATGCTAAACAACCAATGCTTGTGTCTCTACCCACGGATAAAAACTTGCGTGGTGGCGAAAATCAACTTATTATGTTGATTCCAGAATTGGCTCGCGCTACATGATCAACCGATGATATGGGAGCTAATTTTTAGTAAGTGAAAGAAATTGATTTGTATTTTTTGTGTCTGTTTCTTATCTTGTAACACTTTATTTGCAGATTAATGAAAGCTATGAGCGAGCATACGAGGCTTGCGCCTGATCGCCGCATGGAGTGTTTGCGCGTGTTTAATCAGCGCTTACAGAAATCTAGCGAAAGTGTCGAGGTGCTCAAGTTGTGGAACATTGAATTGGACAAGACTTTTGTGGAAGTAACCGGTCGCGTTCTTTCACCTGAGAAAATAGTGTTTGGAAATGAAAAGCGTTTGGTGTGCGATACACGCGCTGATTGGACTGGAGAGTTCCGCAACAACTCCATGTTTAAACATGTGGACATAACGCGCTGGTGCGTGATAACACCACGTCGCAGTATTCGCGAAACACAAGAGTTTGTCAAAATGTGCGTACGCGCAGACAGTGGCATGAGGATGCACATCGCCGAGCCCCAATAGTATGTACTATTAAAGCACATTTTAAAAGATCCGATAGTAACTAATAGTTTTTGTAGCGACGAAATGCCAGATGACCGTAATAATAATTACTCACAGTCGATAGAAATCGCCGTTTTAAAGGATCCTTAAGTTATAATGCCAATGAGGAAAAGTAAACTATAATATGCTTATATATGAAATGGATATTTACTAATCATTCATTATATTTTGCCATTTTTTACAAACAGATATAGTTGCATTAAAAAACGAACTTGTGTGGATCGTCCTGTGCCAAGTCAAGTGGTAACACTGCGTACAATCGCACCACACTCGGACAGAGCAAGTGGCCTAATGTCCATTGCAACAAAAGTTGCAATTCAAATGAACGCAAAGCTAATGGGCGTTCCATGTACCATTGAACTACCGTTGCGTAGTCTGATGACTGTTGGTTTTGATGTTTGTCACTCATCTAAAGATAAACAGAAATCATATGGCGCCATTGTGGCCACAATGGATATTAAATACTTTTCATCGGTAAAAGAGCATATAAAAGGAAAGGAGCTTTCAAATCAAATGTCAGTAAATATGACTTGTGCGTTGAAGGAATATCGTGAGCATCACGGTGCGTTGCCAGAGGGAAATCTATTCTTCCTTGATACATTTGGACGTAGATGTACTAACGGACAGTACATTCAAGTGGCCCAACGATACCAAGCACCGGCTTGTTAACGCGCGGACCCAAGCATAAAGCGACCCACCTCAGGCCCATCCGACCGAGGGGCGCACCGCGTAACGTGCGGCTACAAAGATCGCGAACATGTAGACAAATGACGTAAGATAATTTTTTTTAGAGAGCATGCAGAAGTGGTACTAGTTATAAGGTGGGAAAGATCGTTATATACTGAACATAAGATCCGAAAAGGGTTATGGATAGCATAGTTAGAAAAGCAAGCATGCAGGGCTATTGGTAAAAAATGTCTACTACTTCTAATAGGTACAGCAAAGTTAATTTGGTTAATTAGTATGGGGGAATCTATTTCACCATTTATTAATTTGTGAACAAAGGTTATTGCTAGCATAGTTCTACGATGATTAAGAGAGGGAAGATTTATTAGTAAAAGTCTACTGTGGTAAGCAGGTAAATTAGTACTATTGTCCCAGTTAAGACCCCGAAGGGCAAAAAGCAAAAATTGTTTTTGTACCGATTCTATTCTATCCTGATGAGTCCTGTATTTGGGATACCATATACAAGATCCATATTCAAGAATAGGTCGGACAAGAGACACATAAAGAGTTTTTGTTAAGTAGGGGTCGTCGAATTCCTTCGACCAGCGTTCAATGAACCCCAAGACACTTGATGCTCGATTTGAGATTAAAGCAATATGCTTGTCAAACTTAAGCTTTGGGTCCATTAAGATCCCAAATCCTCAACCAAATCAATCCGATCCAATGGTAGGTTATCCAGAAAATAGATATTAAAAAAAGCATTCGCCTATAAAAAGACATAACTTTGCATTTACTGCAATTGAGATGCAGTAAATTTACTCTGCACCAAGTTTGAAAATTGTCTAAGTCACTTTGCAGTCTATGACCAGACAGAAGACTTGCAGCTGACATGCATAATTTTACATCATCAGCATACATTAGTACCCGAGAATGATTAATAACAGACGGAAGGTCGTTTATGAACAGTGTAAATAATAACGGTCCAAGGTGACTTCCTTGTGGAACACCAGGAGTGACCTGCACCGCTTTAGATACTGAGCCATTTAAATAAACTCTCTGAGTTCTAAAAGTTGAATAATCTTGAATCCAAAGGATAAGATTATTGGGAAAGCCCAAAAGTTTAAGTTTATAAATTAACAGGAGGTGATTTACAGAGTCAAAAGCCTTACTGAAATCAGTGTAAATAACATCAGTTTGCAATTTGTCTTCAAAGCCCTTAATAACAAATGATGTGAATTCTAGAAAGTTAGTAGAGGTAGATCTATGTTTCATGAACCCGTGCTGGCAC
The DNA here is from genome assembly GCA_035044605.1 of Scaptomyza cyrtandrae. Lineage (NCBI taxonomy): Eukaryota > Metazoa > Arthropoda > Insecta > Diptera > Drosophilidae > Scaptomyza > Scaptomyza cyrtandrae. The sequence goes on from JAWNNS010000637.1 coordinate 1,770,187, forward strand.
GGTGAAATCATAGATTTACAAAGATGTTGAAGATGAGAGGTTATTAGTTTCTCAAAAATCTTAGGAGTAGCAGACAACTTGGAGATACCCCTATAATTTTGAGCATTAGATTTGTTTCCTTTTTTGTGCAAAGGAATAATATAAGACTCTTTCCAAATTTTTGGGAAAGAGCATAGCTCCACGGACAAAGTAAATAGTTTATGCAAAGGTTTTAAGAGACCCTGAGCACAATACCTAAGATCACAGCTAGGTATTCCATCAGGTCCTGGAGAAAATGTAAGCTTAATATCCTGAAGATCACAAGGTAGTGAACTCTCTGTGAATTTCGGTATGAAAATGCAATTTGAGGCATTAAGCTGATAGGGGTAAGGCATGACGACTGGTTGACACCCCCAACGTTGGGTGGTATGAATATTCTAAATAAGATATGGGTTGTGATCGGGTAATGGATGAGGAGGATGGATCCAAAACAAAAACCAGATCAAGCATTCTATTAAGAGAATTTGGGATATCATTTATTTGATTCAATGATATCATTGCCAAGTAAGTTAATCAAGAATTCATTCTGTGCCGAGGGGGTCAGGGCGCCAGAGTCGGGACAAGAAATCCAAGTAACTTAAGCAATATTAAAATCACCAAGAACTATAAGAAAATCACGATCAGAAAGCATGTAAGAAACGGACAGTATAGCTGACAAATGAGCATCGTTAACAGAGCTATCGGAGGAAGGGGGTATATAGGAGCAAGTAATAAAAATACCAACACCATTAAAATACAACTTAACAGCAACAAATTCTATATCCATAGAACCACCTACTATTACTGTCTCCGAAGAATAATCTACATCAACAGCAATAAGCACACCTCCGCCACGTCGAAGTGTACGTTCTTTTCTATGGACACAGTATCTGTTGGATAAAACTTCAGTACTAAGAATGTCATGCCTTAACCAAGGTTCAGTGAAGGCAATGACATGAAAAGCAAAAGAGTGACTATTAAGGTACAAACTACTGAGTTTGCTACAAATACCTCTTACATTCTGATAGCCAAGTACGAGGGAAGTTGTTAGTTTTTTGAATAATCAGAATCGAGAAGAGTTTTAGGCAAAGCTACTGGGGTGGGAGTAACAATCGGAGGCCGATTTTTTTTCCAGGCAGTATATTCATTTACAATAATGTGCTCCGGCCAAAACTCTTTGCAACATATAGAGCTAAAGTCTTGACTCGAAACACTGATTTTAAACGACGAGATATTCCTAGTGTAATTAAATTTGAATTTTTCCACCGTGAAGTTGGCTTTTGATTTGGCCCTAATATAAACCTTGACATCATCTGATGTCAAATCAGGGGGAAGCCTTGAAACAAAAACTTGTTTTTTTGGTGGAACGGCAACAAATTTTTTAATTATATCTTCAACCGAAGATATATTTTTAGCTAATGGAATATTTGGCTCTTTGGATATATTTTGTTTCTTTAGTTGAACTACGTCAACACTACTCACCACCAAAGAGACCGAAGGACCGGGATTAGATGAAACGACATCCATGGGGACAACAACCTTCACATCCGGTATCTCGTTAATTTTGAGGACTGGGGCAGAAGAATTGTTTTTTTATTTTGTCTTTATTTTTATTTATGGTCTCAGGATTGTTTGGCTGAATTTCAGACATGACCGGCCCCGATGACGGCCCAACATTGGCTTTTTTGCGCTTTGGAGAATTACTCAAGGTTTTTTTCTTCTTAAAGTTTCTCTGCACACTTGAGAAATTATCGCACAATTTTTTCAACTGGCCGAAAACTCCCTCAAAGCATATCTTTTTTTCGCTCCAAACAAGACCAACATGGCCACTCTAAATTTGTGGTGCCCATCAAATCAATGACACGGCCGTAAAGACCAGCACATTTGTGCGACATTTGGGCACATCCAGCAGCCAATAAAAGCCATCTTTGTATTGGTGCGAACTTGGCAGCCCTTGTAACAACAGACAGACATTTTATAAAAAAAATAAAATAAAAAAAATATACACAATAAATAAGAGAGAGAAAAAAATAAATTTTTTAATTAATGATTGAAAAACTGCCTAAAAAAAAAAACAAAAAGTTTAGGACCACCCTAGGGTTAATTGTATGAATATGCTTGTAAATACTCACAAAAACGAAAACACAAGCAAAACCGGTGCGAGCGCAGCAACCGAAAGCAACAACAACGGAATAATTTTAAACCGGGACCAGCACCAACACAAAAGAGCGCGTGAGAGCCAAAAACGGTTTTATGCACAGAGAGCGAGCACAGAAGAACTAAGAGAGTGCAAGTATAAAAATACAAAAACAAAATACTAGCAGGGCAAAGCAAACTAAGCAAGTTAAGCAGTGAGCTTTGACTGCAGTTCGTTGTTGTATTTTGGCACTTGCAAAATAAATGCAAATAAATTATTTAAAATTAATGTTCAAAGCTTGGGCTTACACAACCGATAAAACCCAAAGTCACAAAACTATTTATTTGCACAGTGTCGCGAAATTATAGCAAGATTAAACGTACAAAAATTTAAAAAAAAACGAAGAGCACAAAAAAAAACACGTCCGTTGCTAAGCAAAGAGAGCGAGCGAGTTTTGCTTCACAGATTCGTGCTAATCTTAACATGGATGCCTATATGCCATTTGGCATTGGTCCTCGCAACTGTCATGGCATGCGTTTGGATCTCATGCAGGTCAAATTGGGTCTCGTACATTTTCTACGACGTCATCGGGTGCTCAAATGCGATAAAACCATCAATTCAATCAAATTTGCCAATTGTACCGCTGTGATGGCCTCCAAATTTTTGCTTAATTGTTTTGTTATGTTCCTTTAAAAGAGCAGTAAAAATTTCTTATTATTGGCTTTATATATCTCTACTTTGTTTATGGATTGCCTCAATCAAATTATTTATGAAACCAAAGAAAACGGGGTCGTACGTAAACTTTTGTCATGTTATCATTTCATCACATTCAATAGTTAACAGAATTAAGCGCTTGTTCATAAGTTTTATTGTAATTATAATAACACGTCTTGATACTTTTCATAACAAATCGACGACGAACTTCGAAGCCGATGCAAAGTCTTGCAGATTTAATATGAAGTGCGACATTTAACATGAAGTCATGAATAACTTGCCGGCGGATTCCGGAAACGCTTGTGGGCGTGGACTTGGTGGTTATAAGCGCAATAAAGAGATCAAAAGAGGAATAGGCCCTCATCGGTAACAGAGCATATGAAAGGACAGGAGCTTTCAAATCAAATGTCGGTCAATATGACTTGTGCATTGAAGGCATATCGCGAGCATCACGTTGTCAGATCGAATTCTATTCTTCAGTGATGGCGTTGGTGATGGACATCTCGCCCAGGTCGTTAGCACAGAAGGACCAACTCAATCAAATCTACAAGGCAGCAGGCAAAGAAGAAGGTTGTCGCATGGCATTTGTTGTTGGAGACACAGTCATCATGCCCCTTCGAATGGCTTGGAAAACCAATTTTCTTTTTTGTAGAAATATTTTTCAAAAAATGGCCATTTAGAAATTGTCTAAATATGTTATTTCAATTTAATTTATATGGCTGAGCGCTGACTTATATTTGAATTTTCAATTATTATTAATTAAATGTAATAAATAGTTTTCAAAATAATCTCGATGTTATCTAGTATTGCGAATTATCTGAAACAAGAAGGCTCTAGTCGAGAAATCCCGACTAGACGATACCCTGAACCCTATACTTAACGCGTATAATCAGTGCTTGCAAGTATGTGTGTATGTGTTTACGCGCATACTGCATACTGCACACTCAACTTGAGTGTTCCATATCTCCGGTGTTTCTCAACTGATTTTAATAAAAGTATTCAGATTTTCATTATTGTGTTTATTAATTCAAATGTTATCTCAAAGTTTTCCAAATTCAAGATTTTATTGTTATCGATCGCATGTGTATATCGGAAACGGGATGAGTTATTGAAAAACGAAAACAAACTTGTACTGCCTAGGGATTAGGCGAGTTTATGTTCCAAATCTGGAGTCTCTAGCTCTTAGTCTCTGAGATCGACGCGCTCATACATACAGACAGACAGACGGACATGCCTACTCGACTCGGTTGTTGATGCTGATCAAGAATATATATACTTTATGGGGTCGGAGATGCTTCCTTCTGCCTGTTACATACTTTTACACAAATTCATTATACCCTTTTTTCCCATTTTTAATGGGATCAGGGTATAAAAAACGCAACAAACCAACAAATTTTCAATCAAGTCAAAACTATATACACCAACAATATTTAAGTTGTAAAGTTTTCATCAGCGTTTTTTTATTACTAAAACTTTCATTTGAAGCACAATTGGTAACACTAAGCTTCCTTCTTCACAACGGTCGTCTTCTCGGAGACGTACAGACCGTCCAAGAACTTACGAATATCCTTGTTTTTGACGGTGGTCGACTGTTGGATTAGCGCCGCTGATCCAGACACGGACTCGATATCATTGCCCTCAACGATAAGCTCGTCTTTCTGGGCGGTGGAGTTGACAACCGTCACGCCGGGAGCCATCTCCACGCGACGAATGTACTTCTCACCCAAAAAGTTACGGATTTCAATGACTGTATTCTGCTCAGACGTAACACAGTTGATGGGGAAATGAGCGTATACAGCACGCATTTTGTACTGGAAACCGAACGTCACACCTACAAGTTGATAAGCCAAAAGATTATGAATAACTTTAAATGTTGTTGTTATTTGATATATTCTTACCCTTAATCATGTTCTCAATGTGACTGCACACGGTGCGCACGGCAGCGAGCTCCTTTTTGGTGCCAAACCATTTCTCGACTTTCATGGTACGCTTGTCGGACATGTACATGTCCAAAGCAAGATGTTTAAAGCTACGCTTAAGGACGCCTCTAGTGCCTGTAATCGTGACCACACGCGCCTTCACGGAGGCCTTGATATCCTTAGGGATCTTGACACACTGATTCGAGTTAATCGTTCGCATTTTGACGACACTGAAAAATCGTAAACAAATACTTTCAATTAATTAATATGCTTATATACGTAATGAATTTCAAACACTTCACAATTTGATTGCACACATATTTTGATTTGGCATGCGTTTGAACTATTTGTATACTTGTAGCTGCTATAAGCGTAAACAAATCACTTCAATGGTTATGGTTTTTTTTTAGATTTTATATTGGAAGATAGGTCATTTGATGACAAAGATTAAAGTAAAATAACAACATTATGAACATATTTAACATCATGTCGTGAATGTAACACACTTAGCAGTCGATAAAACTCATTCATTGAGTTGATGTTTTAAAATTCTTTTTGTATATGAATTGCTTAGAAACTTACACACTGCAGACCGACCGGAAAGAGGCTGAAAAAAGAAAAGAAATATTTGACGTTTCTTTTGAGGTTGCCACCCAGGCAACTTAATTAGAGATTTTTCTTTGGCACAGCAATCCTGTCTGGTTATTGCATTTAAAAAATTCCACCAAAATATCGTACTGCACACTAAAATTTCAAAAGCTACATAAACCTACATTACGCGATTTTTAAAATATTGCACCGTTTAAGTAAATTTAATTTACAAAATTTATTAAGCAGACCATGATCGAAATATCGAAAGTGTGATAATGAGTAGGGCTATGTGTCATATCTTATCGATAGTTTAGCTAAAGGTGGCTATAGATTGTAGTTTATTTAGGGTTATATTTCGAAGCCATTTTGATGCGTGTAGACATGGAATGGTCATTGTCATTTGTACTAATTTAAACATTACTTGAAAATAAAATTTTATAGCTCGTAACGAACAACATATTTTGCATTATTAAAATGGCTTTTCGGGCACATTTGTTAGATATGGTGATTCCACAATCATTATTGGTAAACGTTCGGGTAAAAAAATTTGGATTTTCATTGGTCCTTCTGACCAGAACTCGCTCTGCCCCCGGATCTATTGCGCGCGGCCGACAAGTTATAGGCTTTGTCCTTACTTCCCTCGATTAAAAGGCTTAAAACATTGTAAACAGTTTTTCTGCTAGTTGTTAAAATTTCTGCAATCTCAGAGACCGATTTTCAAAAGGTAGAATTGTAATAAGCCAACTGGATCACGTGGGAAGGTAACTGCTAGTCTGGCATTTTAAAACCGTCTAAACTGACCTAATTATATACAAATTCAATATTCCAATTCCAATGAAAATATTCTTAGAAAATTGCATTACCAAAAGCTGCGATAATTTATTTTAATTAAAAGTAACTGTAAATACGAATTTCACAACGAAAATGCACCAAAAAAGGAAGTGTGTTAAGCATTTCGTGTCAGTTGAATTTAGTCCTTCGTTAGTATTTATACCCTGAACCCATTAAAAATGGGTAAAAAGGGTATAATGGTTTTGTGCAAATGTATGTAACAGGCAGAAGGAAGCATCCCCAACCCCATAAAGTACATATATTCTTGATCAGCATCAGCAGTCGAGTCGATATAGCCATGTCCGTCTCTCCGTCCGTCCGTATGTATGAGCCAACCGATCTCAGAGACTATAAGAGCTAGAGACTTCAGATTTGGAACTTAAGTTCGCCTAATCCCTAGGCAGTACAAGTCTGTTTTCGATAACTCATCCCGTTTCCGATATACACATGGGATCGATAACAACAAAACCATGAATTTGGCAAACTTTGAGATGGCATTTGAATGATAATCTGTGAAAATTTTATTAAATTCGGTTGAGAAACACCGGAGGTATGGAGCATTGAAGTTGAATATGCAGTATGCAGTATGCACTCACACACACATACTTGCAAGCACTGACTGAACGCGTAAAGTATAGGGCTCAGGGTATCGTCTAGTCGGGATTTCTCGACTAGAGCCTTCTTGTTTTAATTGTTCTTTGTTAATGCTATTGTTTTTTAAGTTTTGTTTAATAGGTTTAAGAGATAATTACTTATAAAACAAAAAAATTAAAAACAACAACCAGTGTGACCCTATAGCTCTAAACTGAAAATATCAAAATTTTTCACGTTGTTTAAAGCATTTCTTGGCAAACTGTATATTCTGCATCACCATTTAATGTTCAAGGCTGTGTTGAGTTTTTCCACGGCGTGATATTTCGTATGCAATAGCTCTACGGATTTATCAGTATGTGTTCCGTCCAAGAAATCAGCATAGACTTGCTTGGTTTGGGAATTTTCGGGATTAGAACGTGGCAGCTGCTTATATAGCTCCTCCAGCTGTTGAATTAGCTCGCGAACATGTCCTGTAGTTGATCGCACCTGGGCGCCACCATTTATGCAGCCAGAGGGGCATGCCATGACCTCGACGTAATGATAGCCCTGTCCCTTGCCACGTTTAAGCTTTTGCACCAAGTTTTGTATATTACGAAAGCCATTAGCGATAGCAAACTTAAGAAGCACCTTGTCATCCTTTTCCAAACATATTTCACTAAAATCACGATTACGAAGCGCCTTGAATTGCAGTTCGTTGGGGGTATCCTCATTAAATAGTTCTTTGGCAGCATATTTAAATATGTGCTCCGCATAGCCGCCCGACATTGTGGTCTCGTGTGCCCAAATCATAAATTCCGGCTGCTGTTCCGTCCAGGGCCAGTGCAAATCTCTGGGCTGAAACTGCTGCAGTGTTTTCCCCTCCACTTGAAGCATTTGCTCCACCTCAACTGAAAGCATAAAAAATTTGTCTGTTTATTTGATATGTATATGAAATAAGTTTTAGACATACTTACTTGCAGTAATTACACAGTCTACATCCCGTGATCCGTTCACTTCGCTGTAGAAATCTTCGCGTGATGCCTCCAGCTTTTTGTCGTAGCATGGCATGATTGTCACATGGTAAATACGTGAGCCGGGCACGCCAAGCTTCTCGGCCAGAAACTGTTTGACCAACACACCCATTATTTGTTGCGGCGAACGCGTTGTGGCTATATTGGGCAACAAAAAATTGCCATGGGTCTTTTCTGCATAGCAAACCCAACCGGGACACGAGGAGCTTAAAATGCACAGCTTGGCATTGTCGCGATAACGCTCGACAAATTCCTGCCGGCTCTCTAGCAGCGCCAGATCATCAGCGATTTTTGTGCATAGGACGTAGTCAACGCCAAGTTGTTGCAGATAACCGGCTAAATGACGACTAGCCTCCTCCACGCTAAGGTCATACCGATGCGCCAGACTCACAAGCGGCTGAACGGAAACCGTGAACACAATTGTGCGGATTTGTTGGTTATCGCCAGTTGCCTTAAGGGTTTGATTTTCGCGTAAAACTTTAAGCAGTTCCTCTTGACTTTGCTGTGTGATGAGCACGCCTTCCGCGGACGTAATGCAACCGGAGCAGGCTAGGCAATCTTGCAGTGTAATTTCAACTTTTTGAAGCTTTTGCTTGCCAACCTATTGCGGGAAGATCAATTAATGACTGGATGTGTTGATGATGTTTAATTCATATAACTTACCTCAGATTCCTCGTAATAGCCGTCAGCTTCTACTGTAATTTTAGCGCCAGTCTTTGACTTTGTCTTATCTATTGTCACGGGCTTTATACATTCCTTTTTTAAAAAATTTTAAATTCGTGTATTTTTTGATTGCAGCACAATTAAAATTTACCTGCGATGGCGTAATAAAGTCATCTAGGTCGGTAAGTTGCAGCGCTCCGCTAAATCGCGACATGGTGCAAATTCTTTGTATTACTTTTAACTCTTAAGAACAATGCAATCAGTATTTCTTTGGTCCTCCCATATGTTTTTTGCGCGTACGAGCAAATGGTTAAATGCAGCATAATAACAATTAGTTGTCACACCATTTTTTGACAGCGTTTCAAAGCAAATCAGCAAGTTAACAATAATTAAATTTTTGATTTCTTTGATGAAATACACTTTAGCAAATATTGTATTTAAATTAGTATTTTTTTTTGGAAAGTGCTGTTAGTGCAGTGAGTGAACGACAAAACAGTTGGTTTTAATCGATGTGGCAACGCTAGGCATTCTCATCAAAGACATTTCCTTTTTGCACGCTAAAAACGCAAAAACTATTTTTCAAATGGGGCGAAGTAAGTTCGTCACCTCAACGCCAAAAAAGGTAACTAAGCCAAAGGAAAATAAATTTTTTTGATTGCTAATCAGGTTTCCAATCCATATTGCAGGTGATGCAGCACGATGAGTTTATAAACCGCATAAGAAAAACGCTTTACTATGGTGGCGTCGACACAACGGAGGCGGATATGGAGGTTTCCATGCCCTTTGCAGAGTACGCAGCTGATCTTTTCTCGGAGCCACATCGCGGACATTCATTGCATCGTTTAAGCTCCATTGCTGCTGGGAAAATGCACGCAACACCATGTTCTCTTGTTATGGCACTAATATACTTGGATCGACTGAACATTATTGACCCGGGCTATGGCTACAGAATCACGCCACAGGAGCTCTTTGTTGTGTCATTGGTAAGTTTGTATTAAATTTTTGTGTTAGTGTTCTTGTCGCTTCACGGTTTTGAGTGAAAAAACCTGTTGATTGATAACCCACCTTCAGCGCAACAACGCATACAGACTCGCCTGTTGAGGGTGTGTAAATGTATGTACATGTATATGTGCGCACACTCATTCTAAAAAAGCGAATTGTTTTAAAAAATGTTTTTTCGCATTTTTAGGTAAATAAGGCATGTGTTTGTGATCGCTATTAATTTTGTTGTTTTGTTTTTGTGGTTTCGCATATACATAAATTTAATTAAATGAGGACAGCTAGCAACGCTGACAAGAGACTGCACGGGTGCATACTACATACATACATTTTAGAATGTTGTTTATGTAAGTACCAGTTGTTTATGGCATATTCCATGCCTATGCAATGACGTCACTGATTGCTCATTGTATTTGTTAGCTTTTTATACCCTGATCCCATTAAAAATGGGAAAAAAGCGTATAATGGTTTTGTGCAAAAGTATGTAACAGGCAGAAGGAAGCATCTCCGACCCCATAAAGTATATATATTCTTGATTTTCGGGATTAGAACGTGGCAGCTGCTTATATAGCTCCTCCAGCTGTTGGGTTAGCTCGCGAACATGTCCTGTAGTTGATCGCACCTGGGCGCCACCATTTATGCAGCCAGAGGGGCATGCCATGACCTCGACGTAATGATAGCCCTGTCCCTTGCCACGTTTAAGCTTTTGCACCAAGTTTTGTATATTACGAAAGCCATTAGCGATAGCAAACTTAAGAAGCACCTTGTCATCCTTTTCCAAACATAAGCATAACATAACAAAGGGTATAATGGTTTTGTGCAAAAGTATGTAACAGGCAGAAGGAAGCATCTCCGACCCCATAAAGTATATATATTCTTGATCAGCATCAACAGCCGAGTCGATACAGCCATGTCCGTCTGTCGAGATAAAAAGGAGTATCGCTATTCTGGAAGATGCCTAAGCCACTGTGCAGGCATGCAGAAAGACCTGGACAGGCCTTGAGGAAGAGGAAAAGAGGACCTCAGGAGAAAAAAACTGAGCACGGTGCCAGAAAAGCGCCAAGCAGCGAGCCCTGCAGGCGCGAACGTTAAAAAACGTATCAAGACGGCGGACACCAATCCAGAAGTGGTGGCCGTATCAAAGCGAACCAAAAGAATGGTGAAGCTAGCAGAAAGGAAGCTAGCAGCGGAAAAAATGATACCGGCAAAAGAGAGAGCAGCCAATTCGGAGAGCCAAGCAAGCAAGGCAAAACAAAGAGGCAGGAGGACCGGCAAGGCCGCAGCGGATGCCATCCTCATTCGACCCGAAGGGGGGCGAACCTACGCCGAGATATTAAAAAAAATGAAGGGCAAGGTGAATCCTGAAAGCACAGGGGTGCTGAAAAGAGCCATCCGGGAGACCCGTGCGGGGGGTGCCCTTGTGGAAATGGGTGCGGGCTCTAAGGATAGTGGGGCATTCCGAGACACAATCGCGGTGGCGCTCAATGGGCTGGCTGCTGTGTCCTGCCTAGAGCCGAGGTGTAGCGTAGAGATCCGCGATCTTGACTGCCTCACTGAGGTAGTTGACATAAGGGAAGCCATTAAGCGAGATGTTCCCAACATGGGGGACGTTAAGATCCGGCTAATCCCAAAAACACTAAGGGGACAAAAGATGGCGGTGGTCGAGATGAGGATGCGAGACGCATCCCATCTCTTGAAACGAGGAAACATTCATATTGGATGGGTCCGCTGTAGAGTGCGGGAGCGCATATCTGTAAAGGTCCGGATCGTAGCTCCTTATGCTACAAATGTGGGCTTTCCGGGCACAAGGCCACGATGTGTGTAGCGCCAGCACGCTGCATCATCTGTGAGGGCAAAGGCTTAGGCGGAGAAGACCTCAAGCACAAAACAGGGTCGGGAAATTGCAGCGCGTTCAGGGAGGCGCTAGGGAAGGCAAAAAATAAGTCCGTGAATTGATCCGTGTCCTACAAGCTAACTTGAACAGGAGCCGTACCGCGAACGACCTGCTGCAACAGCTGGCAATTTTTTTTTTTTGTTTGTACCCTGATCCCATTAAAAATGGGAAAAAAGGGTATAATGGTTTTGTGCAAAAGTATGTAACGGGCAGAAGGAAGCATCTCCGACCCCATAAAGTATATATATTCTTGATCAGCATCAACAGCCGAGTCGGTATAACCATGTCCGTCTGTCCGTCCGTCTGTCCGTCCGTCTGTCCGAATGTATGAGCCAACCGATCTCAGAGACTATAAGAGCTAGAAACTCCAGATTTCGAACTTAAGCTCGCCTAATCCCTAGGCAGTACAAGTTTGTTTTCGATTTTCGATAACTCATCCCGTTTTCGATATACACATGGGATCGATAACAACAAAATCTTGAATTTGGAAAACTTTAAGATGGCATTTGAAATAATGAACAAAATAATGACAATCTGTGAGATTTTTATTAAAATCGGTTAAGAAACACCGGAGATATGGGACATTGAAGTTGTGTATGCAGAATAAAAACACACATACTTGCAAACACTGACTGTACGCGTAAAGTATAGGAATCAGGGTATCGTCTAGTCGGGATTTCTCGACTAGAGCCTTCTTGTTTTTTTTTTATATTTATTTCGTATCCCAACTTAACAAGGCATAGTGTATAAGTGTAAGTATAAGTATAAGTATATGTACAATTATAAGCATAAGCATAAGTATAAGTATAAGTACGAGTATAAGTATGAGTATAAGTATAAGTATAAGTCCATCTGTCTGTTTCTTCCTTTTGGTGGTTTTACGCTTGCGATTGTATATCACAAATATCAATGCAAAAACCCGTTCCTCAGTGGTCGACCCACTCGACTGACCCTGGGCGCTTGCCTGGGACTATTTAACACATTACTTCAGGCAAGGTCCCTCATGTGGCCCTAAATGCCCTCTTCTTCTTGCTCATTATTTCGAGCTCGAGCTCACTTTAATCTCGGTCCAGGTCGGCTTTCTTGGCTCTCAAAACTCTCTGTGCGTATTGGGCCACACGGCGCCAATTCCTCTCTCTTCGGATCATGACGTCAACTATGTCTGGCGTGATTTCTTCTGTCTCCGTTTCCTGGTTTAGCGTCAGGCGCTGCCGGTTCCATTTGCGGCAACTGAAGAACGTGTGCTCAGCGTTGTCGCTGCATCCGGGGCAGTACAGACATTCAGACGATGCTGCCTTTCCCATTCGGTGTAGGTAGTGGCGGAAGTAACCATGTCCCGACAGAAGCTGTGTTAGGTAGTAATCTACCTCACCATGCTTTCTGTTGGTCCACGGCTCCACGTCTTTGATAAGACGCGCAGTCCATCTCCCCCTACTTTCCCCTTCCCAATAATTCTGCCATGCGCGAAGTGTGTTGGCTCTCTCTTGCTGGGAGGCAATTTCCCCTTCCCCTGCACTTCTCATGAAAACCATTCGCCGCTCCTTAGCTAGGAGGTGTATTGGTGCCACACCAGCGATCACCAACACTGCAGGCTCCGAGACCGTACGGCAAGCCGAAGCTACTCTCAAGGCCCCTCTTCGTTGGACCTGTGCGAGCCTCTTCCGATACATCTCTTTACCAAGAGAATTGGCCCATATCTCAGCCCCATAGAGCAGCACTGACTGAACTGCGCTCATCAGGAGGCGGCGTCTGCTGGAAGTCGGGCCCCCTACATTGGCCATTAGCCTACTGAGCGCAGTCACGCCACCGTCTGCCGCCTGCTTTATTTGTTGGAAAAAGCTCAGCTTGGTGTCTATCGTTATACCAAGGTACTTGACCGCAGGCTTCGACATCACCGTAGCCTCCCCGACTCTTACCGAGATTATCGTTGGTATCCTTTTCTTGGACAGGACTACCACTTCTGTTTTGTTCAGCGCCAGTGATAGCCCATGTTCCGCCATCCATCTACTGACAGTCCTCATCACTTGGTTGAGCTTGAGCTGTGCTAGTCTCGTACTGCTACCAGTGCAGCAACATCGTCCGCATACCCAACTAAGCACGTCTCTTCTGGCATCTCCAGTCTTAGAAGACCATCGTAGGTGGCGTTCCAAAGGTCTGGTCCTAGGATGGATCCCTGCGCCGCCCCTGCTGTGACCTCCAACAGCAACAACTGCAACAGCTGGCCGTAGAAAAGGCGGTCGACCTTGTACTTATAATCGAGCAGTACCGGAATAGAGACCCAGCAACCTGGTACCAAGACTTACTCGGCACAGCAGCCATATGGATCTTGGAACCTGGGAGGACACAGGTCGCCGCGCATGGGCGCGTCTGGGTGAGGTGTGGGAAAGTCACATTTTTCAGCTGCTACCTCACGCCGAACCAACCGAGCCAAAACTACAGAGAACAGTTGGAGGGCTTGGAGGATGCGGTGGTGTCGACCTCGGGGCACAGAGTGGTAGCCGGTGATTTGAACGCAAGAGCAAGGGAATGGGGTATGCCTGACCCAAACACCCGGGGTAAGCTAGTGATGGCAATGGCGTCGAGAACGGAGCTGCTGGTACTGAACGTGGGCAATGTCACGACCTTTCGAAAACCAGGAGCAAGGGAAACAATCCCGGATATCTCTCTGGCATCGGAGGGCCTTGGCCAGTCCATCTGGGACTAGCAAGTCATTGAGGACTATACCGGGAGCGACCACCAGTATATAGTTTTTGAAATTAACTATGATCGTCCCCAGCAGAGGTTGAATACGAGAACAACCGGCAGGTGGGATGCAGCGCGGCTAAAGAATGAACTTTTTGAAAGGGAACTAGCGAGGGGCGCAGAAGGGCTCGAAAATGTCGGTCAAATCAGAGTCTTAGCAGCAGGAACATTGGTAACCTCAACCATGCGGCGTGTGAGGTTTCTATGCCCCGCAGTAGGCCCCGTCACGGGAAAATGCCGGTCTACTGGTGGAACAAGGAAATAGAGCTCCTGAGAAGAAAATGCCACAGGCTGCGTCGGGCTGCGCAGCGCGCGAGAAATAGAGTAGAAGTCAATGAAAAGGCGGCGGAACATAAGGCCGCGAAGAAAGAACTGCGAAGATCGATAAATAAGAGCAAGGCCTGCTGCTGGAGGGAGCTGGTGGAGGATGTAGAAAGGGATCCCTGGGGACTAGGCTACAAACTAGTAAACAGGAAACTGGGAGCCTTGAAATCGGTAGAAACCATGGAAGCTGTGACGATGAAGAGCATAGTCAATGCGCTATTCCCACAGCACCCAATCAGACCGACAAGGGTATGGGAAACGAGAGAAACAACCCCACCCTTCACCCAGGTAGAACTAGAAAAGGCAGTTCTCTCTATGAAAGACAAAAAAACGCCTGGCCCGGATGGGATACCAAGCAAGGCGCTGAAGTTTGTATGTCACCAAAAACCCGGACTACTAATGCGTATGTACAATGCATGCCTAGAAGAGGGGGTCTTCTTCTCACTCTGGAAAACGGCTAGGTTAGTGCTCATCAGCAAGGGAAAGGGCGACCCGAAATCTCCATCGGCCTACCGACCACTGTGTATGCTGGACACAGCGCGAAAGGTCATGGAGAAGCTGATCAGAGCCAGACTAACGGAAGCAGTCTGTAACGCAGGTGGACTCTCACCGAGGCAGTACGGGTTCAGGGCCGGCCGATCCACTAGAGACGCCGTCCTCGATGTAATGGCAGCGGTGGAAAAGGCCGAGAACCACACCCGGTACTTGAAAAGAGTGGTACTCCTGGTGACACTCGACGACTGCTCCCGCAGAATAGCGGTCACGGCAGGGGCGGCACAGGGATCCATCCTAGGCCCGGATCTGTGGAACACCACTTATGATGGTCTGCTAAGATTGAAAATGCCAGAAGAAACGTACCTAGTTGGGTACGCGGATGACGTAGCTGCACTAGTGGCAGCACGGGACATACCAAGGGCACAGCTTAAGCTCAACCAGGCGATGAGGACGGTCAGCAGCTGGATGGCGGAACAAGGGCTATCACTGGCGCTAGAAAAAACAGAAGTGGTAGTCCTGACCAAAAAAAGGATACCAACAATCATCACGGTGAGAGTTGGAGAAGCCATGGTGACGTAGAAACCGGCGGTCAGATACCTGGGTATGATGATAGATTCCAAGCTGAGTTTTTTTCAACAGATCAAACAGGCGGCAGACAAGGCGGCAGGTGGAGTGACTGCGCTCAGCAGACTTATGGCTAATGTCGGAGGTCCATCCTTTAGTAGACGCCGCCTTCTGATGAGCACGGTTCAGTCGGTACTGCTCTACGGAGCGGAGATTTGGGCCGACTCTCTAAACGTAGAAAAATACCGGAAGAGGCTGGCGCAAGACCAATGGAGGGGGGCTTTAAGGGTGGCTTCCGCATACCGCACGGTTTCTGAACCGGCAGGTCTGGTGATTGCGGGGGTTACACCCATAATACTTCTAGCTAAAGAGCGGCGGGCAGTTTTCCTGAGGAGAAACGCAGGTGAAGGGTAAAACGCATACCTTGAATAGAGAGCCACGAGTTTCAATGCATGGCAGAGCGTCTGGGAGGAGGAAAATAGGGGGAGATGGACTGCGCGCCTCATAACAGACGTGAAGCTGTGGACCGAAAGAAAGCATGGACAAGTAGATTACTACTTGACACAGTTTCTTTCGGGACACGGCTACTTTCGCAAATTCCTTCACCGCATGGGAAAGGCAACATCGTCCGATTGCCTGTATTGTCCCGGCTGCGAGGACAACGACGAACACACGTTTTTTTGCTGTAGCAAATGGAGTGGGAAGCGGTCCACGCTTAATCAAGAAATAGAGACGGACATCAATTCCGACAACATAGTGAGGGTTATGCTTCAAGAGGAGAACAACTGGGGACGGGTAGCACAATACGTGCAGAATATCCTTAGAGACAAGAAGCTAGAGATGGACCGAACACAGGGGGACGTTGAAAGACAGAACGAATTAGAAGGCCATTAGGGCCTTACGATGGACCTTGCCCGAAGTAATGTGGTAAACGGTTCCAGGCAAGTGTCCAGAGTCAGTCGAGTGGGTCGACGCAAGAAGAAAAGGGAGAGGGGTTTTAGTCGGTATACTTGCCGTTAATGCATAGGATCCCGACACACGGGTGGATATTGGCAAGCCACCTACGGCACGTAACGTGTTTCCCCTTCTCTAACATTGACCAGGAAAAAAAAAAAAAATTGTCCGTCCGTCTGTCTGTCCGTATGTATGAGCCAACCGATCTCAGAGACTATAAGAGCTAGAGACTCTAGATTTGGAACTTAAGCTCGCCTAAACAAAATCTTAAATTTTGAAAACTTTGAGATGGCATTTGAAATAATGAGCAAAATAATGACAATCTGTGAAATTTATTAAAATCGGTTAAGAAACACCGAAGTTATGGACATTGAAGTTGTGTGCAGTATGTGCGTACATACAAACACACATACTGGCAAACACTGACTGTACGCGTAAAGTATAGGGATCAGCGTATCGTCTAGTCGGGATTTCTCGACTAGAGCCTTCTTACTTGTTTTTTTTTAAGATCTACAAATATTCAATTGACTTCAGCAAAGCATATGGAATCAATAATTGCAAAAATGTCTGGGCTATATTTGTAGATGATTTCAACGAAATTCTATGCCGGCCACGATGAGGGTTTCTATCTGGAAGACTGGGCCAAAGAGGGCAACATGAGCGAAGACAAACTAAAGCAAATGGAACTCGAGTTTCTTACAGCCATTGTAAGTACTAAATCGAATGTATGTGAAGCTTAAGTGAAGATTTGAATTCTGTCCTTAGGACTGGAACATATACATATCAAACGAGCAATTCTTTGAAAAACTAAGCAGCGTAGAACGAACTTTGGCGGAGCGCGAAGGCTTGAAACGTGGTTGGCTAACATATAGCGAACTGATGCATCTGCTGCCCGACTTTACGTTAATGCGATTTTTGTTAAATAACCTAGCTGTGCTGGCGTTGAGCTATGCGGCAAGTGTGTTTACAATTGCGGGCGCATTTTTTATTGCCAGCCAAATACCGGGCACACTTTGGCATCGTCGCACCGAAACACATTCAACGGCAACGTTTAACACAACACTAACAACTCCAATTGTCACTTCCAATGCCACTGAAGCTGCACCCGTTGTCACCGGTGAGATTGTCATTAAAGTCGAAACACCGAATGAAAATGGTACTGTATTAAATGTGGAGGTGGAACTTTTGAAACTGGAGCAACAATTTTGCGCTGAGGAAAAACTGAATGAACTGAAACGCAGGCAACGCTTGGAGCGACCGCCTAATCCACTGCTGCCAATCAATTATAATGTGGAGATGAACATAACGCAGCATGACACACAGCACTGGCTAAACATCAAGTCGCAGTACAGTGATGGAATTGAGGCTCGCAATATAATGAGAGTTGTCCACAAAAAGTCCAATTGGAATAATGCCCATAACGTTTCCATATTTTGGCAAGCTCTTAGTGATGCTATAAATCATCAATCGTTTCTAGTGCGCTGGCCCGAGCTCTGGCCAAAGTTGATCTAAATATTTCAAGAACATAATTCAATCAATTTTGCGTAACTTATCGAATCGATATTGGCTTTTCAAATAAATTATATATTTTTGCAACATAAACTGATAAATATACTAACTTAAATTGAAATCAAGTTATATGCTTTGTAAGGTTTATGATTTTTGGTTATTTAAATATGACCGAAATACAATTTTCTTCAATTAGGTTTATTTATTTGCTAAGCTCTCTACTATTTGGCCTTAATATTGTACATAATATGAGTATATTTCTTGCTACTGATTTAGTTTCAATTCAAAATATTCAAGCCAATTTCTATAATTCATACAAATAGTTAAAGTATTTAATAGGCACTTTGCAGTGTGGCGGGCTTAGAAATTTTATAGTCAAAGGCGTTTTAATGCTGTTTTAATGAAAGAAATAAAATTTGACAGGCTTGACTTTATTTATTTAGTTTGCGGATTTTCTTGTACAGCATAAGAGATTATAATGACAATAATACTAATATTTTAATCATATGGGCAGCTATTTTTCTTTAAGAAATTTGTTTTTGATTTCAAGTTTACATTTTGGACCTTTTGCAGCTACAATAAGTAAGTTGTCATGTATATATATATATTTTTTAAATTTCTATTTACCGCTAGTTTATATATTAACCCGTTTGTTGGTTCTATTGGCCGTCACATTTAAACGGGCCTTAAACATAAACAAGATGATTTTAAATTGCAGTCAGAATCAGTGCGAAATTACATAATAGTGTGTGAACTAATTAGCTACAACAGATTAGTTCTTAAATTTATGAACTAGACGTCTAGACGTAGAGCGTTAATAGTAGTTAGTTAATAGGTACATTGAGTGTCACATTAGTTCGTGTTACATGGCTTGATAAAATTTACATAAGTATACAATACAAATATAATGCAAAGTATTGTCCGAACGTAATAAATATAACAACATATACGGCGTACTAGATAAAATAGCAAAAATTGTTGAACACTTTTTAAAGCTGAAAATTTTCATTTGGATTGCGTTTTGTTGGGGTATTTTGCCCACCAATAAATTGACCGTTTCACAATTTATGCAGCTGGAATATAGATACCAATTATTCATTCTAATCCGTTGCATTCGTTTTTTGAGTCATCTTTCATAAACCACAAGGGACACATGCCGAGCAAGCAGCCAGCGGTTATGCCCATAATGCGACCCTTATATTAAGAAAAAAATTTAATATACATATAGTATACTCTATGTATTTGAGGGATAGTTGACTTACCCAACTAGAAGCGCGTCTGCTTGATTTCAATTCGAATTGGGCCGGTGTCATTTGAGGTGGCTTAAGACCCAACAGCTGACAGCCTTCCTCTACATAGGTGGCCATCGTAATGCCCATTACGTCACTAATGGTATTGCCAAGTCCAGCGGCGGCCATAGTCGATAGCGTTATAAAATGGCCCATTGTACTTTCAATGTATTCACCCTGAAATAATAATATATGTTGTTAAACATTTTATAAAATTAATTAAACTTAAATATATTCCTGTTTATTATTTAAAAACAAGTAAGGCTCTAGTCGAGAAATCCCGACTAGACGATACCCTGATCCCTATACCTTACGCGTACAGTCAGTGTTTGCAAATATGTGTGTTTGTATGTACGCACATACTGCATACTGCAAACACAACTTCAATGTCCCATATCTCCGGTGTTTCTTAACCGATTTTAATAAAAATTTCACAGATTGTCATTATTTTGTTCATTATTTCAAATGACATCTCAAAGTTTTCAAAATTCAAGATTTTGTTGTTATCCATCACATGTGTATATCGAAAACGGGATGAGTTATCGAAAATCGAAAACAAACTTGTACTGCCTAGGGATTAGGCGAGCTTAAGTTCGAAATCTGGAGTCTCTAGCTCTTATAGTCTCTGAGATCGGTTGGCTCATACATACGGACAGACGGACGGACGGACAGACGGACATGGCTATATCGACTCGGCTGTTGATGCTGATCAATAATATATATACTTTATGGGGTCGGAGAAGCTTCCTTCTGCCCGTTACATACTTTTGCTCAAAACCATTATACCCTTTTTCCCCATTTTTAATGGGATCAGGGTATAAAATTTTTTTTTAAAATTTACTTACCGCCATAATCATAATAAAGTTATCGAGAAAACCAAACGCTACAAATGGCACGGCGTTTACAAAGAAAACTGTAAATATTATTATACATATATATATTCCATAGAAAATGAAAAGAAAAGATTCTCATTTTACTGTACTTACTACTGTACAATTGTCTAGCAGTTGGTGGTTCTGCTGCTTCCACTGCAAAAAGAAAAACAAAAGAGAAATTAAATGAGTTTTTAAACTTAAATTGGATTGGGTTTTGTTTGTTGTTCAGTTTTTCTTCGGTTTTTGATTGTTTGCCGCTTAGCGATCTAATAATTTTTGCTGCAGTAGTTGTTGTTGTTACTGATTACCCAATTTCTTTTTCAGCCACTCATCGGGTACTGCACAAAATGTGCCGCTCGGATCCACCTGGCCCACCTTTGTGGAGAGTCGTCCAAAACGTGTCCGCCAACTGCCAACAGCTAGTTGACCTTTGAATTGATGACACAAACAGTATATTTTTTGTGCGGTTTTTTATAGGTGTTTACATTCATGAGTTGAGTTGAAAATTTAATTGGTTGGTTGGTTTTGTGTTGATGTGTTTGTGTGTTGGTTGAATGTAGTATTCGTTGTTCAAAATCAAAACACATGTTGATCAAGTTATATATGCAAAAAAAAGAAGAGATTATAGTCATTTAAATATGAGCGTATATAACAATAATAATTTATGTTTTATACTAAATATTAACTAACTATTTAATAATTTTAAAAAATACAATGAGTAACTAAGTAATCGGGTCCTTAAATAAATTAAGGGGATGTATTGGTGTATTAAAATGCCTTAGCATACAAAATAAACAGTATAAGTAGTTGTAGTTTTTGAGTATTTTTTTATAAAAATGTTAGTAATCTGTTTTTGAAATATTACCCAATTTGACAAACATCAATGCTCTTAAAAGCATTTTTATGTCAATTGGATTTGTCTTTATTTATTCCGCTAACATTCTATTATTTATGTTCTAAGAAGTGTAAGAAACACATTGATCTTCACTGTTCACTATACCAATTTAGTTTATAAAAAACATTTAGGTAAAAATAATTAAAACCATATACTGAAGTATGCCTTATGCTCTTTGTACTACATTCCAGCATACTATATAACACACTCAATGCCAATGCAAATGCTTAAATAATATAAAATGTGTCGCATTGTAAGTGAACCGTGCTTACCCCCGGAAACAACTTCAACCTCTCTTCTTTTTAATTCACGTTTGCAAGGTATGGCATTAAAATTGTCATGGCAAACAAAATGAAGGTGTCGCTGTATGTGTTTGTTTGTATGTGTATGCGTTTAGTTTAGTGAATTGTAAGCACCATGGTAAGAAAAACCGTTCTACTTTTCTCAAAAGAAAGCACATTAAAATATACTTTACATGTAATAAAATGCATTTGGTTTTTAGGCATTAAAAATGTATGGTTTTTAACAGCTTATTTCCATAATGTGCTTAGCTTTGACTTTAATAAATAGTAAGAGCTATATTTTTTCCCATTGTGCCATGGTGCAGTTAAACTCAATTAACATTTTGCAATGGCCTCTACATTTTCGCGCTTTTACCGTTACATACCTTCACGCGCCCGCAAATGCAGTCACGCCTTCACACACCTAAGTATGTGTGTGTTTGCTTGTGATTATGTTTAACGGTTGTAGCTACTATGTGTGCTTAAGCGTGTAATCGAGGAGCTTTAACGGTACTTTGTGCAGCGTAAGTTCACACCGTACTTTGCCATTAGGCATAGCATTAATTTACACATTAAAAAGTAAATGTCAAAAGGAAAGGAAACAAATTAAAAAGAAAACACAAATGCTTAACACTTGCGTAGGACCGATTTTCTTTGTAATTATCCTGAATGTTATCACCCAAATTGTTGTTCCCCAAAGTGTGTAATTAATTAATAGCTACTCTTAGTGCAATCACAGTGGGAGACATTAAACGACACATTGTTGTCTTGCTCGTGCATGCGGACAGGAAATTAAATATGTATGTAAGTATATGTTTAGCTTGTCAGTTTGTGGGGTAAAATATTATTATATTAAGATACCTTAATACTAGATTTGTTTGTATTATATATTTTATTCTAGTTCGTAGATAAAACTTATCTTTAAACGATTGTATTTGATAAATATTTTTAAAGTTTTCATCCGACATTCATTGTTGATTTACTCGGTGTTCCTTTTTATACCCTGAACCCATTAAGAATGGTTAAAAAGGGTATAATGGTTTTGTGCAAAAGTATGTAACAGGCAGACCCCATAAAGTATATATATATTATTGATCAGCATCAAGAGCCGAGTCGACATAGCCACGTCCGTCTGTATGAACGCGTCGATCTCAGAGAGATAAGAGATAGAGATCCAGATTTGGAACTTTGAGATGGCATTTGAAGAATTAGACATTTAGAATTTTATTGAAATCGGTTGAGAAACACCGGAGATATGGAATATTGAAGTTGTGTATGCAGTATGCAGTAATGTACGCACATACTTGCAATCACTGAGTGTACGCGTTAAGTATTGGGTTCAGGGTATCGACTAGTCGGGATTTCCCGACTAGAGCCTTCTTACTTGTCTTAAGAGGGATATTCAGTTTTCACAGCCAACACATGGATACATATACATACACATGTATGTACACGAGTGTGTGTTGTTTTGACCATAAAAACCTATTTATGTAAACAGGACGTGACTCTGTGTGTGTTTTATGCATGGCCACTGAACAATTCTTAGGGCAATTATGTCGTTTAAATGGCGGTTAAGTGTTTAACACGAAACTCTCACTTGATTCACCAAATCACAAAAACGTGTCATAAGACAAACGCCGCTAAAAGTGAGGATACCTGCTCGGCTAGGTGTATACCCGAACTCTGGAAGGTTTTATACCCTGAACAAATTAAAAACGGGTAAAAAGGGTATAATGGTTTTGTGCAAAAGTATGTAACGGGCAGAAGGAGGCATCTCCGACCCCATAAAGTATATATATATAAACAGATCAGCATCAACAGCCAAGGTAATATAGCCATGTCCGTCTGTCCGTCCGTCCGTATGTATGAACGCGTCGATCTCAGAGACTATGAGAGCTAGAGACTCTAGATTTGGAACATAAGCTTGCCTAGTCCTTAGGCAGTACAAGTTTGTTTTCGATTTCCGAAAACTCTTCCCGTTTTCAATATACACATGGGATCGATAACAACAAAATCTTTAATTCTAAAAACTTTGAGACGGCGTTTGAAACATTTAGCAAAATAATGATAATCTGTGATATTTTTTTATAATATATTTATTATTATTAAGTTGTAAGCACGTGTGTTACATTAAAAACTACTGAATGGATTTAAATATAACTTATGCACCAGAATAACACATAGGATATAATTTTTTAAGATATTGTATGATTTGCGCTGCTCTGTGTAGTTAAACGGAGAAGTAATTATCAAACGCGGACGAGACTTCAGTAAGAAGGTTAAAAGCTAATTCAATTCTCAAGAAATCCATTGTTGGCAATTCAAAGTGCATCTAAGGCGAAGCGAATATAAATAAAATAACGTTTCCAGTTAAAGGATAACTTTTGTAACTTTTTTTAAGTGAAAAAAATAATTTCTATTGTATTTAAATTAGAGAAAAAAGTAAAAGTATTTGGGAATATACCTATCACATCGCACATAAGGGTATAAATATACAGAGGCCACAAGGGCAACAAACTGACTTCGCTCATCTCATCCGTTTCGCGAGCTTTTGTCCACTGTGCGACATGTGCGCACACACGTACGCATTGGCTGGTCTTATTTGAGGGGCAAGCGAAAATTGAATCGAGCGCCTGAAAGTAGGCAGCACTTGAACTTTGGTTGAACAGAAACCCGAGAGTCGAACTTTTTATACCCTGATCCCATTAAAAATGGGAAAAAAGGGTATAATGGAGTTGTGCAAAAGTATGTAAAAGGCAGACGGAAGCATCTCCGACCCCATAAAGTATATATATTCTTTATCAGCATCAACAGTCGAGTCGATATAGCCATGTCCGTCTGTATGTATGAACGCGTCGATCTCAGAGACTATAAAAGCGAGAGACTCCAGATTTGGAACTTAAGCTCGCCTTATCCCTAGGCAGTACACGTTGTTTTCGATTTTCGATAACTCATCCCGTTTCCGATATACTCATGTGATCGATAACAACAAAATCTTGAATTTGAAAAAATTTTAGATGACATTTGAATTATTAATCAAAATAATAACAATCTGTGAAATTTTTATTAAAATCGGTTGAGAAACACCGGAGATATGGAACCTTGAAGTTGAGTATGCAGTATGCAGTATGTATACTTACATGTATACTTACAGTATACTTGCAAGCACTGACTGTACACACGTTGTTTTCGATTTTCGATAACTCATCCCGTTTCCGATATACTCATGTGATCGATAACAACAAAATCTTGAATTTGAAAAAATTTTAGATGACATTTGAATTATTAATCAAAATAATAACAATCTGTGAAATTTTTATTAAAATCGGTTGAGAAACACCGGAGATATGGAACCTTGAAGTTGAGTATGCAGTATGCAGTATGTATACTTACATGTATACTTACAGTATACTTGCAAGCACTGACTGTACGCGTAAAGTATAGGGATCAGGGTATCGTTAAGTCGGGATTTCTCGACTAGAGCCTTCTTACTTGTTTTTTTTTGTTCTTGTTTACTTCTTTTGGTGCTAGCTTGGTCAACGTAATTTCGGCAGAGAGCTTGTGCCAATTCAAAAGAAGCAACAGGAAGACGTAATAGCGTGTCTATGTGTGTGTGTGAGCTGAGCGAAAATTCGACAACAAACACAATTTTCCAGCACAATTCACAGCAGCGCATGTACTGTTTGAAATGTGTATATGTGTGTGTACTTAGAAAATTTGCATAACATTTAGTAGCTTCTATTGGCTGTGTGTTGCTGTTTAGCATTTAAATTGACTACAACTATGAATACGCATAAACTTGAGTTTTTTAAATAGAAATCGAAAAAGCATTGTCAACAAGTTCGTTTAGATAGTTTAACTTGCCAACGAACCAAGTCACTTTTGAGGTCAGCCCAAAAGCAAGCTACACAAATTAGCAAAACTAAACTGAAGGCCTTAAAAACTATGATGGAGGCAGGGAAAATTGGGTGGAGAATGTAAATGCAAGTGTGTGTGTGTGTGGTCAAAGTCAAAATATAGCTGTATATAATTGAGTTGCTTGAACTACTTGTGTAAAGATATGCTTCTCTATAGCTATTACAGATGTTGCTAAAATTGTGGGTCCTCTAAAGAGCCATGCTTGGCAAAACAAATTGAAATTAAATATAGTGATAGGAAGATTTCTTTAAGCTGCAAGTTAAAACTGTGGTATTGTATTGCTGGATCAAACTAATATAGTTATAATCTAGCTATATACTATGATAAAAATGAATTTAAGCATTTCGGAATGAATTTAAAATATTGATATTGTAAATGTGTACAGATGAATGTCGGTTGAATGCAAATTTTATGCGTACTTGTTATTAATATAGTTTTTAATGAGTCGAATGAATTATAAGCCATAGTTCTTAAATCCTTTCCCATCTTTGCCTTACATGCGAATTTGTCATATTCAAATGTTATTTGTTTAACTAAAACATTTTTGTCTTTGCTATGTATACCCTGAACCCATTAAAAATGTGTAAAAAGGGTATAATGGTTTTGTGCAAAAGTATGTAACAGGCAGAAGGAAGCATCTCCGACCCCATAAAGTATATATATTCTTGATCAGTAAAGTATAGGGTTCATGGTATCGTCCAGTCGGGCTTTCTCGACTAGAACCTTCTTACTTGTTTTAATTGTGTAAGCCCAACTAATCCTTCGCCTTCAACTTATGACAATGAAAGGTCACAAAAAATACTGCGCTGGTCGAAGGAATTCGACGACCCCTACTTAACAAAAACTCTTTATGTGTCTCTTGTCCGACCTATTCTTGAATATGGATCTTGTATATGGTATCCCAAATACAGGACTCATCAGGATAGAATAGAATCGGTACAAAAACAATTTTTGCTCTTTGCCCTTCGGGGTCTTAACTGGGACAATAGTACTAATTTACCTGCTTACCACAGTAGACTTTTACTAATAAATCTTCCCTCTCTTAATCATCGTAGAACTATGCTAGCAATAACCTTTTTTCACAAATTAATAAATGGTGAAATAGATTCCCCAATACTAATTAACCAAATTAACTTTGCTGTACCTATTAAAAGTAGTAGACATTTTTTACCAATAGCCCTGCATGCTTGCTTTTCTAACTATGCTATCCATAACCCTTTTCGGATCTTATGTTCATTATATAACGATCTTTCCCACCTTATAACTAGTACCACTTCTGCATGCTCTCTAAAAAAAATTGTGTTACGTCATTTGTCTACATGTTCGCGATCTTCGTAACCGCACGTTATGCGGTGCGCCCCTCGGTCGGAAGGGCGGGAGGTGGGTCGCTTTATGCTTGGGTCCGCGCGTTAACAAGCCGGTGCTTGGTATCGTTCGGCCACTTGAATGTACTGTCCGTTAGTACATCTACGTCCAATATAATTAAAAAACTTTCTATACCAGCCAGAATATAAACAAGTACATACGTACGCATATATGTATGTTTATACGTGTGTGTGTGTATGATATGTATGTATACACTTATTTCGTCATGTAAGCTTGCCCGGGCTGACGGAGGGGTAGCGAGAATTTTTTTCAATTTATTGTTCTGTTGTTTTTATACCCTGATCCCATTAAAAATGGGGAAAAAGGGTTTAATGATTTTGTGCAAAAGTATGTAACAGGCAGAAGGAAGCATCTCCGACCTTGTAAAGTATATATATTCTTGATCAGCATCAACAGTCGAGTCGATATGTATGAACGCGTCGATCTCAGAGACTACAAGAGCTAGAGACTCCAGATTTGGAACTTAAGCTCGCCTAATCCCTAGGCAGTACAAGTTTGTTTTCGATTTTCGATAACTCATCCCGTTTCCGATATACACATGGGATCGATAACAATAAAATCTTTAATTTGAAAAAATTTTAGATGGCATTTGGATTATTAATCAAAATAATAACAACCTGTGAAATTTTTATTAAAATCGGTTGAGAAACACCGATATGGAACCTTGAAGTTGAGTATGCAGTATGCAGTATGTGCGTACACACACGCACACATGCAAGCACTGACTGTACGCGTAAAGTATAGGGATCAGGGTATCGTTAAGTCGGGATTTCTCGACTAGAGCCTTCTTACTTGTTATACCCTGAACCCATTAAAAATGGGTAAGTATGTAACAGGCAAAAGGAAGCATCTCCGGCCCCACAAAGTATATATATTCTTGATCAGCAGCAACAGTCAAGTCAATATAGAAGTGTCTGCCTGTCCGTCCGTCCGTCTGTATGTATGAGCGCGTCGATCTCAGAGACTATGAGAGCTAGAGACTCAAGATTTGGAACATAAGCATGCATAATCCTTAGGCAGTACAAGTTTGTTTTCGATTTTCAAAAACTCATCCCGTTTTTTATATATACATGGGATCGATAACAACATCAATTATATATATAATAACAATGTTGAATATGGAAAACTTTGAGAAGGGCGTTTGAAACTGTGAAATATTTATTGAAATCGGTTGAGAAACACCGGAGATATGAAACATTGAAGTTGAGTATACAGCATGCAGTATGCGGGTACACACATACTTGCAAGCACTGACTGTACGCGTAAGGTATAGGGTTCAGGGTATCGTCTAGTCGGGATTTCTCGACTAGAGCCTTCTTACTTGTTTTTCCTGTCTTCTATCTTTCCTGGGTCGCTTTCAATGGCATTATGCCATCGCATCCCTATTTTGTTCTCTTACTCTCAGTGTCAGACTGAGTTTCTGGGTTTTCTGTTATCAGTGAGCGATAAGTTCTTTGTCTTATGACTTTGTAACGTATACGCACACACAGATAATATATATCAAGCACCGCCAGCCTGTTGCCTGGTACTTTCAGCACCTTTTGCTAGCGTTTCTCTCTGGGCTTGTTCAGGTACCCCAAACAACTCGAGAAGCTGTCAGAGACATCGGCACGTGTTCCGGCAAAGACAGCAGCAAGTTGATGCAAATTGATTCAAAGTGTAAAAGGCAAACGTTATCTGCTTCGTCTTATGTTGTATACTTTGCAGGGCTATGCCGTCAATGACTCATTTAGTGTTGAGTTATTTCCATTAAAGAACTGAAGAATCAGAGAAATGGCTCTTAAAATGCTGTCATAAAAGTTGCACATAGACATACGTATGTAACTATGATCCCATTAAAAATGGGAAAAAGGGTATAATGAAATTGTGCAAAAGTATGTAACAGGCAGAAGGAAGCATCTCCGACCCTATAAAGTATATATATTCTTTATCAGCATCAACAGTCGAGTCGATATAGCCATGTCCGTCTGTATGTATGAACGCGTCGATCTCAGAGACTATAAGAGCTAGAGACTCCAGATTTGGAACTTAAGGTCGCCTAATCCCTAGGCAGTACAAGTTTGTTTTCGATTTTCGATAACTTATCCCGTTTCCGATATACACATGGGATCGATAACAATAAAATCTTGAATTTGAAAAATGTTTAGATGGCAATTGAATAAATAATCAAAATAATAACAATCTGTGAAAAAAAGATCGGTTGACAAACACCGGAGATATGGAACTTTGAAGTTGAGTATGCAGTATGGTCGTACACACACGCACACATACTTGCAAGCACTGACTGTACGCGTAAAGTATAGGAATCAGTGTATCGTCTAGTCGGGATTTTTCGACTAGAGCCTTCTTACTTGTTCAAACTTGTGTA
Organism: Scaptomyza cyrtandrae; assembly: GCA_035044605.1. Classification (NCBI taxonomy): domain Eukaryota; kingdom Metazoa; phylum Arthropoda; class Insecta; order Diptera; family Drosophilidae; genus Scaptomyza; species Scaptomyza cyrtandrae. The sequence continues at coordinate 1,799,157 of JAWNNS010000637.1, forward strand.
ACACAAACTTTTTCAAGTCCTTAACGAGAACCATTTAAAATTTAAATTAAATTAAATGGGATTCTTTGGTTAAGTTATGTGGGTTGTTGTCCACTGCGGAACTTTAAAAAATTCCGATAATATAATGGATTTATTCTTAAGAACTTGTTGATTCTGTTGTACTAAATACTACTTTAAGTCTAAGTTGTTTACCATATAGAGTAAAATCTTTTTACTTTTAAAACCTTTAACTCGCCATGCATATTGATTCTTCATTTGCAGCTATTTTTTTTTTTTTGGCTCTCGTTTATTGTTTGTAGATTTTCATATCGACGGCTCACTTTTTAGCACATCAAACGCATTTATAGCCCACTTACTCCGTAACGTTGAGTTTATTAATGATGCAACGTTTCAAAAGAGATGCATGTGTGCTCAACTCTCGAATCCTAACCCTCAGCCCGCGACCCTTGTGTGTGCTTTGGTAATTGTGATAAATGGAGCCCTTGTTAAATGTTAATTTGAGATTCTAGACCGAATACAATGGGACAGAAATGACATAAAAAAAGTTTAAATACACACAGAAAGAGAAAGTGAAAGAGAGAGTTAGATACAAAGGGAGTTGAATGAAAAATCGGCTATTACTCCTTGAGCAGCTGTTCGCTTCAAGGCTAACGACTTTTATTGTACCTGTCTTCTTTTTTTTTCCGCAACACAATGCACATTATTCAATGTGCTCCTGCTCGGGATTCCAGGCACCTCCATGGCCATATATAACTATGTATGTATTGAGAAGAATATAATACAAGCTGTTTGGACCACCCCTAATGACAAATGAATTGCCTGATTCTAAATTCTTCCTCTTGTGCCTTGTGCGGAGGGTTGTCTGGAGCCAAAAAATTGTGGGACATTCCATTTAACTGATGTTTCTCAAAAGTACTGCTGGCATTTTGAGTGGAGAAAAACCGCTAATTTAGTTAACTTGGGGTGGTTTTTAATCAAGTACAAAAGCTCTTAGGGCGAGATAAATGCAACAATGCCAAAATAAATGCAACAGTTAAAACTTTTTTCCTCTTGATTTATTTTACATCAAGCTAATGTCAATAATTTGAACGTTTGATTTATTGACGCAGAATAGAATCTAATGATAAGCTTAAAAATTCAATATTTACTATACTTATATGAATAAAAGATTTTGATTGTTTGAAAATGATTCTTTTTGCAAAGCTTCCTTACATTTATACGAAGGTTATTTCGATAAAGTTATTTCTATCTTATCCTTACACTTTAATCAGCAATTTGATAAAATGCTTGTTTCACGTAATATTTGCGTTACTTAAATAATATTTATCAAATCAAACAACAGGCTCTTTCTTATCAGGAAGCAAGAATAACGTGTTCAAACTTGTCAAACATCATTTGCTGATAAACGAAAGCATGGCAGACGTTCGGCAAGTGCTGTTTTTGCTGGGTTTTTAAGCCAATTTAGTGGCATTCAAGAGTAAAGCAACAAATTTAAGAAGCATACACAACTAATCAGCAAAAATCTTCAAGTGGAAAAAGAGTGTTGCCAACACGAGCAAACATTAAACATAGCAGAGCTTCTGCGTCGGCAGCGACGCTGACCATTTTGCTCAATGCGTAAAGCTGTTTCTTCTCCAAGTTTCAGTCAGCTGAAGGCGGAGCAAAAGTTTTGCGGGTTGTTGTGTTGTTGGTCGTTTAAATTTTAATGAGCAGCAAAAACCACATGAAAATGAAACCCGAAATGCGTTGCTCGAATTTTATACTATGCCATCTGGCAAACAAACAATATACAATACATACAAAACTCACATAAACATTTAAATTTGAGCAATCAAATAGTAAAACATAAATAAATAACAGAATTCGCATATTTAAAGAATTGTTGCATTGCGCTTAACTTGGCAACATTCAAAAAGCCTACAGCAAGCGTCATAGCATTATTACCAATATACAATGTTAGCAACATTTATTAAGAACAGTATTATATCGTAAAAATGCTCTTTAATAGTATGTATAAAAACCGAATAATTAATTTAAAAGGAACCCTTTTAAAGCACTGTTTATATTTATGTTGCTGAGCTTGAAGTTTAAGTTTGATCAAAAGTCTGCTTTTTTAATTGGCTGAACTCTTAGACATACATATGTAGGTGTTCTTTGTTCAAGGATTGCCAGCAGTAAATTGGCCAACAATGTTGCCACTCAAACCTTTTGCTACAACACACAAGAGTAATCAAAGCTTTGAATAAGCTGTTAAATAAAATATGCAAATGTTGCAATCGATTTGTTTGCCGAAAAGCCAAATCACCGCGATTTGCAGCAGTTGAATAAATAATATCAAATACGGCACATGTTGCACAGCAGGGTGTACGCGATGAAAAAGAGATTGAAATGGATATAGAGAGAGATTCACAGGATGAGCTCATAGAGGAAATGGCAAATCTGTGCGGTGATTTTCACTCTCTCTCATTATTCTCACTCTTCGCATCAAGTCACGTACGCAGCAAAAGCTGTGAGCTGCTTACAGAGCACAAACACGCACAAACAATAATATACTGAGTTTTGAGTTACTTTTCATCGTCTTTTGTATAGAATTGAGTTGTGGCACGGCTAACAAACACACAAAAAAAGGTTAATAATACTTATTACTGATTTTGAAAATTAATTGCACAAATTGTTAAGTTGCTAAAATGAAAAATTCTACTATATAATTTCACAGCTGACCAACTACAGCTGACAGCTATAAAACGCTGATGTTTAGTTACAAAAATCAACAGTTTGGTTTGCAAATTAATCAAGTTTACACAACATGCAACGTTTCTTTTATACCATGGCGATTGTCGCCCTGCTCGGTGCCGCCTTAGTCCCAGCCTTTGACGAAAAGGCTGCTATGGCCAAGTTCATGGAGCTAGCTGAGCAGTGTAAGGCTGATCTTGGCGCATCAGATGCAGATGTGGAGAGTGTCGTTAAACGTGAACCATCCGCATCATACGAGGCCAAATGCCTGCGTGCCTGTTTGATGAAGAAGTTCGGTTTGTTGGGTGCCGATGGCAAACTTAATGTGGAAGCTGGATATGAGAAGGCTAAGCAATATACTGGCAATGATCCTGCCAAGATTAAGTTGGCCCTTGAGATCGGGGATGTCTGTGCAGCAATTAGTGTTCCGGAGGATCATTGCGAGGCTGCTGAAATGTACGGCATGTGCTTCAAGACGGAGGCCGGCAAACGAGGTTTGATGTAAAAAGCAACAAGAAAAGGACTCTAAATTGAACCCAGACAAAAAAACCCGACCACCCTACCATCTATTGAGTTTAATATGTATTTTTTTTAGTATCAGGCAGTTGACGGTGCTGACAACTTGTACGAATGTGAAAGAAATTTACTTAATAAAGATTTAAATTTAAATGTAACAATAAAATTTAAAGTTTTCTTGGTTAAAAGTGTCAAGAAAATCTTACAAATTTCGTCATTTACTTTTTATAATTTTTTACTTACTTTCAAAATTTTTTTTCACTTTATCTGCCTCCAGCTTAAACATCGCATCCCGCAAATTGTGACGTTCATCCTCATCCAAATTGCACAGCAGCTCCATGGCACGCTCACTGCTTAAATGTGTTCCGAACTTGGAATAGTTTCGACTATCGACAAACAGTCTTCGCTTATGCTCCAGCTGTACATTGTTGATATACAATTTGTGATTGATTTTGTTGTTGTTGTCGCAGGTAAGTCTGTGACTGTCGTAACTGTTGCTGGTCAAAGGTAACACTAGCTTGGATTGTGTTTGATAGTGACGCACTAAATGCCTGAAGGTGTCGCGGCATTGGTGTTTCATTGTTGCTGTTTTTATTTTTAATTATTATACAATATTGTATAGCTAAGCTGCATGCACGATCGAAATGTGACGTCAATAAGGTATATTTGCTTTGATTTTCAATTTTCGTTGTTGGGGTGTGCGTAAGTGTGTAAGCGCGCGTTCGTCTCTGTATGTGTCTGAATGAAAAAAAAAACGCAGAGCTCTACTTTAGCCTCTTCTGCCTGTGTGCCACGGACAAAAACAAAACACACGCAGAACAGCAGCCACGACCCGCAGACTAGGAAATTTGTTGCGTTTGCAACTTCGTTGCCCGTTCGACTAAAACGAACAGCAACGCTGACAATTACGACAGGCACGCCGTTGAGCTTAAAAGAAAAGCTTTACCAGTAAAATTCTCTCGAGTACTCGGCAATGTTCACAGGTACTTGTTCTTACGCTTGAAAAAGCAAAAGCAAACAGCTGTTGAACAGCGAATTCAATCAGGACCCACACACGTAACGACTTGGCAACTCATTATTCAAAACTAAGTTGCAGTGCACGTATTTAAAATATGTTAATAGAAAAATCACGTTTTGTGGACAGGAACCTTTTTGAATTATTGTTCAAATTTGATTAGAACGTAACAACTCATTAAGTTGTACGACCAGTCTAAGCGTGGGAGATTTCCTAGCAGCACAAATTACACAAAGATGGTCACACCATGTGTATGTTGTAATTTTTGGTATTTTATATCGAGAGCGCGTTCTTCAGTATTTTTAAATAAATTTTTATAAGGTTTTTTTTAAATAGTTTTATTATATAGTTTTTGTGTATGTGCTTACAACTAATAGGCTAAAATCTTAAAAACAGATTACGAGCCTATTCAGCAGATATATCGATCTTTTACTATGTGCAATCGTGGGCACGTTGTCCAGGAATACCCCTCAGCTCCTGGTTGAGAGTGCGCAGCAGTGGATGCTTGCCACAACCGCAGCGACCACGAAAATCGTCCAAATCCAGAGCCCAGACCATTCCGCCACCCAAACGCAAACTGCGCACAAACTGCGCTTTGCGTCGAATATCGCCAACATCATCATAGGATACCCATTGATTGCCACTGTAGGCATAGGGGCCAATGCGTCCCTCATCATCCCGCACCACAGTCCATCCACCACCACTAACCTTTTCACAGATCTCATAGTAGGCCAAGAAGCCACCCGCTCGGGTATAGGTTCCCGCCTGACCCGGTCCAATTGATTTGTCATTGAGAGAGCGAGAATTTTGATCTGCCAGCGAGAAGGATTGTCCGTAGAGTGGCATACCCATGATCAGTTTGCTAGCTGGTGTGCCCTGATCCAGCCAATAATGTATGCTAAAGTTGCCATTGAAGTATGGATTCGTGTCACCTTCCACATAATACAGCGGTGCCACATGACCTGTTTGCTTATCCCAGTGACCATGGAAATCATATGTCATGACTGCAATCCAGTCAAAGTAACGGGCCAACTGTGGAACATCATAACCAGCATCGATGACCATTTTACTTGGAGAAACGGCGGCGGAGAGGAGCAGACCACGTGGCTTAAATGCCTCTGATAGCTCACGGACGAGTGCAGCAAATCCTTGCTTCTCGGCTGCTGACCCTTTTGTACAATCCACCTGCCAACAAACTGGATACTCCCAGTCAAGATCCAAGCCCTCGAATCCATATTTCTCAACGAAAATCAAAATGCTCTCGATAAAACGTGCTCGAGCTTGAGGATCGAGCACCAGCAGAGCATATTTACTGCCCAGCGAATCATTCCAGCCTCCAATGGCCACAGTAACACGTAATCCCTTTTTTTTATATTCCACAACACGTTCGTAAAATCGATTGTCAATATCCGCCCATGAATCGTGTGTCTTTATCGTCAACGTATTGCTATTAAGCACCGCAAAGCCGTATACAATATGGGTGCAGAAATTCTCATCAATATCTTCGGGCACATACTTGCCCTGGCCGGGACGATACCACGCCCAGTTGGTGAAGTAACAAACCACCTTGTAATCCTCATTGCTGCTCAGTTGTGGAGACGGCGTTGGTTTCGGACGCACAATAGGCTTTTTATTGGGTGGCGTGAATGGTTTCTTTGTGGGTTTCGTGGGTGGTGCCGTAGTGGTGCTGGTGGGTTTGGGTCGATGTATCACTGATGTCTGAGTGGTCTGATCCGCCCGAACTATGCAATGCGCATTGTTGGGCCAGTCGCAATTGTTTTCATTCCAGTGCAGACCAGCCGGGCATCTAAAAGAAAGAGACGGATATAATTGATTTTATGTCTTTAATAAATTATTATCTTACCGCTGTTCAATAAGTTCGCCGTGCTGACAAATGTAATACTTATTGCAGTCACGATCGTGAGGTGAATAATTGCGACCCTCGCAATCGAGGGGTGGACCGTATTCCGGCTTCGATGTAGTACTAGCTACGATGTTACCTGTTGTAATGGTATTAACGGTGGGTTTCGCCGACACCATAATGCCTTTATCGCCAGCAACTGCAAAAATATGAAAAATTGAAACAATGTGACAATTCTATTTTTTAGATACAATCCCACTTACTCATTGTTTTTTCGCTCTGTTCAAGCGCACACTTGGGATGTGGTCCCGGATACCCGCGTAGTACACGATTAATGGTCTTCAGTAAAGGATACGACTCGCAGCCGCAATCGTTTTTGAAATCGTCCAAGTCCATAGCCCAGATCATCGCACCACCCAGACCCATGGCACGCACATATTCGCTCTTGTGACGGATCATGGGTGCATCATCAAAGGAGACCCACTGATCCCGCGAAAAGGCATAAGGACCCATGCGACCTCGAGCATCTCGGACCACATTCCAGCCACGTCGCTGAGTATACGAGCATATTTCATAGTAGGCAAGAAAACCTCGAGCACGTGTAGCCTCGCCGGCCTCTCCACCTCCATAAGTAGGTGCATTCAGCTGATTATCGTTGGCTTGGGCCAAGGAGAATGATTGTCCATACATGGGCATGCCCATGATTATTTTCCTACGATCCGCTCCACTCTCAAGCCAATAATTAATTGAGAAGTTGGAGTTGAAGGTCTCGGTGCCCTCGGGATGATCGTACATGGGTGACACATGTCCCGTCTTTTTATCCCACTGCCCATGATAGTCATAGGCCATCACAGCAATCCAATCAAAGTACTGAGATAACTCCGGCACATCGTAGCCTGCATCGACGACCTTTTTATTAGGCGAAACGGCAGCGGAGAGCAGCAGACCCTTTAGTCGGAAAGCCTCGGAGAGTTCCCGCACCAAATCTGTAAATCCTTGCTTTTCATCGGCGGTACCCTTCTTACAATCCACCTGCCAGCACACAGGATACTCCCAGTCCAAGTCGAGACCATCGAAACCATACTTCTCAATAAAGTCCATGACATGGCGAACGAATCTCGCTCGCGCAGCAGCACTGCGAACCAATCTCGCATATTTATCGCCTGCAGAATCATTCCAGCCACCTATTGCCACCGTTACCTTTACGCCCTTCTTTCTGTAAAATACAACACGCTCGTAGAACTTGTTATCTTGGTCTGCCCAGGTGTCGTGCGGCTGTATCGTTAGCTTGTCACGATTAAGCACCGCAAAGCCATAGACAATATGAGTGCAGAGATCGGCATCGATGTTCTCGGGAACAAACTTGCCACCACCCTGACGATACCACGCCCAGTTGGTGAAATAACAGACAACCTTATATTCATTGGAGTCAGTAGCTCCGATTTCAAAATCACCCTCGTCAATATCGCTATTAGGATCAATTTCATTTAAATGAGAGGATTCCTGTTCATTGCTTGCTTCTTGGGAAGTGGATTCTTGTAAATCTACTGGTGGCTGCATAGCTTCGACAACTTCCTCTTCTGGGCCTTCCTGTTCTTCACCGCCTCCACTTTCAATCTCTTCAGCCTCGGATTCGCTTTCAACCGAAGCAGTTCCCACCTCACCAGATTGGGCTTGTTCCTCCACAGATTCCGCTTCCGCTGGGTTAAGGCCAGCTGTGGATAATTTAATATTAATATAAATTAATTAAGGATCTTTGTAGACTTACGCATCGGTTCGTAGCCCTTGGGTGGATCTTTAAGTACTGCATGAATTTCACGCAGCAATGGATGAACACCATCGCCACAACGATTGCGGAAGTCATCGAGATCTAAGGCCCAGACCATGCCGCCACCCAAATTTAAGGCTCGAACCAGCTGAGATTTCTTGCTAATAATTGCTGGATCATCGTAGGAGACCCATTGGGTGCCCTTCCGAGCATATGGACCCATTCGACCACGTTCATCCTGCACCACTTCCCAACCCTGGTTCTTGACACGTTCGCATATCTGTAATGCAAATGGTTGGAAATTTGTAATCAAAGGATTTATATGTATGTTAGTAAGTTGCACTTACCTCATAGTAGGCCAAGAATCCCGCTGCTTTGGTAAATTCACCTGCCTTACCTGGTCCTGGTGCCTTAGCATTAAGTCCATTGTTGTTGGCATTCTCTAGTGTAAATGATTGACCATACAAAGGCATTCCCATCACAATCTTGCGGGAAGGAGCACCTTGCTCTATCCAATAGTTAAGTGAGAAGTTCTAAATGAGAATGAAAGTAAACATAAAGTAAATATCTTATTGATGTAGCGAATTCCTAATATGTACTCACTGCATTGAAGTAATCGTATTCGTCATCTGGATGATGATACAGGGGTGCCACATGACCTGTCCTCTTGTCCCACTGTCCGTGGAAATCGTAGGTCATCACAGCAATCCAGTCAAAATAACAGGACAGTTCGGGAACATTATAGCCGGCATCGATGATCTTCTTGCTGGGCGAAACCGCAGTCGAAAGCAGCAGCCCACGTGGCTTAAATGCCTCGGATAGTTCCCGAACCCAGGCGGTAAAACCTTCCTTCTCATCAGCGAAACCCTTGTTGCACTCGGTCTGCCAGCATACCGGGTACTCCCAGTCCAAGTCGAGACCCTCAAATCCGTACTTCTCAATAAAGTCCAAAGCATGACGAATAAATTTCGCACGTGCTGTTGCACTTCTAACTAGTCGACTATACTTGTCACCCTGCGAATCATTCCAGCCACCCAGAGCCAGACTAACCTTGACACCCTTACTCTTCAATCCACTAACACGCGTATAGAAACTGTTATCAATGTCTGCCCAGGAGTCGTGAGTACGGAGCGTTAGCTCCGAGTAGTCCAGGACAGCGAAGCCATAAACCACGTGGGTGCACAGATCTGTATTGATGTCATCGGGCGTATAGCGACCTAGACCTTTGCGATACCATGCCCAGTTGGTGAAGTAGCAAACAACCTTGTAATACCCATCGAGTTGTTCCAATTGTGGTTTGTCTGTGGGGTAGGTGGGTCTTGGTGTGGTGCTCGGACGTCGTGTGGTTGGCACAGGCTTTGCTGCAGCTGGTGGCTTGGGTTTAGAGTCCAAGCTGCCGCCTGCTTCGGTACCTTCGTTCTTGCACAGTGCTGATGCTGGCCAATCGCAATTGCCCAGTCCCTCGTTGTAGTGCAAGCCAGGTGGACAATCGGCTGCCTGAAGACGATTCCACAGACAGAACAAATATTTGCTGCAATCACCGAGATATGGAACACGTTCCTCCCCATTGCAGGGATCCTCCTCGCTGGCCTTTGATTGCACAATGCGCAAATACTTCTTGCTGGTAACACACTGAACATTCTGTGGCCAATCGCAGGTCTTACGTATCGCATCCCAATGGAGCTCACCACCACATTCACTAGGCACAAGTGCTCCATTCACACAGATGTAGTATTTGCCACAGTTCCTATGCGTGTAATATTCTCCTTCGTTGCAGCGTGGTGAATTTGGTGGACGTGGTAATTGGGGTTTCTTGGTAGTACGATGTGGTTTGCGGGTGGTACTGCTTGTTTGTGGCGTGCGACTTGGTTTGGATGTTGTTGTAGTACGTCGAGGTTTCTTAGAAGTACTGCTCGATGGTCGTTGCGTGGTACTGGTAGTAGTTGTTCTACTGGTGGTTGTTCTGCTGGTGGTTCGTGTGCTGGTGGTTGTCTGTTGCTTTTTCATTGAGCACTGCGCGGAAGCGGGCCAGTCACAGCTCTTTACTTCAGTATTCCAATGAAGACCTCCCGGACAGTATTGCTGACGAAGCTCACCCGCCTGGATGCAATGGTAATATGCATTGCAGTTCTTTGTATCCGGATAAAATTCACCGGCATCACAGTTAGTAGCTTGCACCACGGGATAAACTAATGCGGGTACTGGTATGGTGGTGTGTGCTGGTATTGCTGTGGTTTTAGTCGGCTTAGGCTTTGGTTTGGGACGTCTCGTTGTAGTTGTAGACGTTGTTGTGCTGCTCCACCAAGTGGGTGTTGCCGTTGTTTTTGTAGAGGTGGTAGATCTTCGTGTTGTTGAGCTGCTGACAGGTCTTCGGGTCGTTGTGCTACTTGCTTGTTCCCAAGTGGGCCAGGAAGTGGTATGTTCATTGTGATTTCCTCCACCACTCGATGATCCATCGCTGCTGATTGTTGTCATCTGTGGTGGTTGTGGGGTAACTGGTTGTGGTGGACGCTCACAATTGTTTCTAGTCGGTGGCTCCGAATCCAGACGTCCCAGAGCACGGTTAATGGCCTTTAATAGAGGATATGATTCACTGCAGCAACGATTTTGGAAATCATCTAGATCGATGGTCCAAGCGGCCACACCACCAAAATCATTATTAGCTGCATAGCGTGCCTTGGCCTCCACACTGGCTGTGTCCTCATAGCCCACCCACTGATCCCTCCACATGGCATATGGACCACTTTTGCGATCTGCATCGCGCCCCGTTTGCCATTTATGCTTACGGATGCGTTGACATATCTCATAGTAGGCCAACATGCCGGGTTGTTTGGTCAACTCGCCTGCCTCTCCAGGACCACTGGCGGAAATACCCTCACCTACTAATCGCTGACTGCTTTGCTCAAGCGTAAAGCTCTGGCCATAGAAGGGTATGCTCAGGATCAACTTTTCACGACGTGCGCCCATCTTTACCAGCAGCTGCATTGTGAAGTCAGTGTTGTATTGCGGATACTTATCCTTTTGTTTTCCGTAAAGTGGACTCACATGACCCGTTTGTCGCTCCCATGCGCCATGGTAATCATAGGTCATAACCGTCATATAATCCACGATCTCTGAAAGCGCTGCAAGCTCGTAGGCCTCACTGATAATCTCCTTATAGCCCGAAATAGCCACGCCCAATTGCATTTTGGGAATCACTCGCTTTAGCTCTGAGCGCATCTCGCGAAGCAGCTTGGTCAGATTGGGTCTATCGCTCGCCGGGCCCTTCGAGCAATCGCTCTGCCAGCACTTGGGGTAGTTCCAGTCTAGGTGTATACCACTAAATCCATGACGCTGTAGGAAACCCGCAGCGCTTGATGCAAAAACTTTACGCTTAATCTCATCGCCAGCCAATCTTGAATATTTATCTCCACTCGAATCCGTCCAGCCGCCTATTGCAATCAGTACAGGGACACCTAGGGCAATAGCACGCTTGTAATATTTATTCTCAATATCAACCCAGGGATCGAATTCTCTGATGGTCAAATGATCTGGATCCAACGAGGCAAAGGAATAAACAATTGCTGAGCAGAGCTTTGGATCCAGTTGCTCGGGCACAAAGTGACCATCGGCCTTGCGATAGAAGGCCCAGTTAGACATGTAGCAGAGTACCTTGGGTGCCATATTGTAGTTCTTCCTCTTTTCCGCATCTGTAGCCTTCACCTGCGATAGGGCACCATACGCTGGTCCATTTGTCGAGAGGTCTGCTTGGGCAAGTGCACCATAGAACTGTTGCTCTGTATATTCATCCAGTTCATCGATGTGCTCAAGTTGCTCAATCTCCACCGATTTTAGCAGCTGCTGATGTGGCGAACCCGAACGATAAGGCTGAGGTTTATATTCATCATTTGCACTGGGTGCTATAAAGGCGGCATATTTATCGGAAACCGACCAAGGATCCGGCTCCACGAGATGGCTGAGCTTCTCCTTTGGCTCCTCAGGTGCCACGCGCACATAACTAGCTGGTGATGTACCAAACTGCTTCCACTTGTTCGTATCATCCTCATCGTCATCATCGCTGGGCTGTGCCTCCACAGAGTCTCGCACAAAGGAGCGGAGTGGCGAAGATTCACGCAACTGAGCCACATTCTTTTCACTTATACTGGGCACACTCTCCACAGCACTGCGTAGCGGCAGGAAAGTTTCACCGAAAGTTGGTCGTAAGCTAAAGCGACTCAGTGCAGCCGGTTCGTCCTCAAGAGGCATGCTTTCCACAGCGGCCCGAACAAAGGCTGGTTTATAGCTGGGCGACACATGAACTTCGGGTGCTTCGATGCGAATATGCCCGGTTGCCACTGTTGCCCACAGGCAGAGCAACTAGATAACAAATTATAGAATTAGCATTTAATCAGAAGTTATGAAAATTATTAAACGTTTATTTATTTTTATCTAATACTAATATTTCTTTCCAATATTATTTTTATACACTGAACCCATTTAAATGGGTAAAAAGGGTATAATGGTTGTGTGGAAAAGTATGTAACAGGCAGAGGGAAGCATCTCCGACCTTATAAAGTATATATATTCTTTATCAGCATCAACAGTCGAGTCGTCTGTGCGTCCTTCTGCATGATTGAACGCATCGATCCGAGAGACTATGAGAGCGAGAGACTCAATTTTGAACTTGAGCTTGCCTTATGGCGAAATCTAAGTTATAACACATTGAAGTTAAGTGAAGTATGCAGTATTAGCATACACACAAACACACACTTACTGACTGTACACGAAAAGTATAGGGTTAACTGTATCTTTTAATCGGGATTTATCGACTAGAGCCTTCTTACTTGATTTATTTTATTTTTTGAATGGACACTTTACGATACTTGTTAATATAAAATCTATGAAGCAAGAAAGTTGTTTTTATGCCTGTCTAGTAATTGCGGTCTTTTCTACTCTCTACAAAGCTAAGCTTTTAATGCTTAAATTGTGATTGGTTGACTTACCAGCAGCCTGCTGAGCGTAGCTCTTCTACGCATTATAAGAGCTCTCGCTTATGTTTCTCTTCAACTGTGTTTATTTATTCGTTTCGTTCGCTGTAATAAAGAAAAGTACAAATTTTTGGTCAAACTCAGGTTAACAGAACTGTTATTTTTTGAATAAGCATTTTTCAAACTACTGTTGTTGATTGTATGACACTTCAAGGAATTCAAATATGAATATTATTTATTTTGCCTGCTGTTATATTTCCCATTAAATCACCTTTTGCATGTGATTTATTAAAACAGAGGCCTCACGTCAACGTTGTCCGCTCACATTATGTGCCACACATATTAATGAGTTAAGGTAAAGGTGTTTTTTTTTATTTTGGCTAACAAGTTGGGAAGTAATTGATCATTTTTTTCGCATTGTGCGCCCGGAACTTATTAAAATTGATTGTCTACTAGGCTTTTATTTAATTTGGCAAGCACGTCGCAACTTAGGCCCAAGCCCACAATTGACAAACAAAAATCAATACATATAGATTAAATAAATAGTATACTTTAGGTACTTCTGGTTTGGATTTTAAGAATTCCAAAACTGGCTTTCTTTCCCACCGTTTCTCAATTATGTTATAAATTATATAGAAACTTGTTTGTGATGTGACATTTAATTGGCAAAGTGAAATTTTAAATGTATAAAATCGCTCTGTTTGCTTTGCCATATTAAGTGTTATGTTTGAATTTGCCGCTGGGCTATAAATCGTGTTGTGGTTTTGGTATTCGCTTACGTTTTAATCTTATTTTGTTAGAAAGGTTGCAGAGAATAGATTTTAAAAACAATGTCAGAATTAAATATGTTGCAAGCTAAGTTCATAAATTATCATCATCCTGAATCATCTTGAATAACAAAAAAACTACCTTTGTGGGTGACTTCAGTTTAATGACTTAAAAACGATGCCTGTTTATATAGTATTTTGCGCCTTTGTTTGTCTTTCTCCGCCTATGGTTTCTTTATTTACGAATAGTTATTGACATATTAAATGCTAGCGGCAAATGGCTTTTCTTTCGATACATCTTCTTTGCTTCATTTAAATATGCGTAATATGCACTGGTTTGGCAATATATATATTTCTTTTTTTGTTCTTTTATGGCTATTATGCAAATACGTTTTCAGAATTAGGTTAAGAGCTGTACGATGTTGACCGGTTTGCTGGTGGGCTGATCTTGTTTTTTGTTTTTGTTGCGAATGCTGCCGGTTAATGAACGATAGCGAAACGAGACGTAATATGGCCCATAATTTTATGTATGGTAATCGAAAAGAAATGTAATCCCATTTGTGAAAAGATGTTGAGCAAGTTTTTGCGATCCGAACGGGTCAGGTTTTCGTTTGGGGTTCATTGAACGCCAAGAACAGCACAATGATCCTGCCCCCTATCCGCATTTTAAAGATGTGGCAAAACAAGAGATTGTGCTCCAATGAAAGGCCACAGCCTGAAATTGCTTTCTACTTGCAGAAATTCTCAATCTTAACACACATACACACTTAAAGAAACACATAAGGATGTTAGTATTTTGTCTTGTGGTTTTTGAATTTTTATATATATAAATATATATGGTACAACAAAATTCTAAGTTACATTTAAGAAAGCGAAAAGGTATTGTTAAGTTTAAAACATGCAGTACTTGTGTATATTATTGCCCACTGTTAAAAACCAATAAACCTGGTCGCAACATCAGATTGGGACAGTCTTAACAAGTACAACATATTAAATTTCCTATGCACTTCACGTACAGCATACAAAAATTCCTCCTTTATATGCATTTTGATAACCATTTGCTGTTGAAACAATCGACACAGTAACACACAACGGCGGCAGCAATAGCAACAAGCTTTTATATAGAAAGTATCCACGTTCTTTACTTCACTTTTTTGAATCATCCGTCCAATCAGCACTTACTAAACGGGCTATCCAAAAAGGTGTGTAGGTATATATTCCAATGGGGGATCACACTTCACTTCACTTCACTTTTAATACTTTGTCGCGAGAACCTTTGCGTATGCGCGCCCGAAACTTAACTGTTGCCGATCATACTGCGGACTGCTATTTATACTCAAACGGAGTGTGCTGCAAAAAAAGCATAAGAAACAAAAGAAGAAACATTCTAAAAAGCTGTAGAAAGGAGAAGGGAAAGTTTTGTTTTAAGATCTGTCGCATTTGAAATGCTCTTTCAGATTAGAATATAAAATTGGCGATAACATTTACGTTAAAATTTTAAATAACTTACATAAAAAAGTGTTTGTTATGTTTACACACACACTCAACATTAATAATATGATATTCAGTACTGGTTTAGAAAAATCATATTTCAATACATATCATAATAAATTATAGCTAACGAAAATTTTAAGTTTCTAGTTTTAATTAAAATCAGAACTTCCGCTTCCCTGCGTACCAAAATTTCTGACATAATGGTTGGCAACTAAAAAATGCCAAAGCATAGAGGCTTTTGGTATTGAAACAAAAAATCTCAAAACAAAAGCGTTACCTTGTTCTCTTCTCTGACTTTCTTCGACCGTTCGTTGTAAGATTTATGCACGAATATCGAAATAAAAACAAAAAAAAGCGACAGCCGCCAAATGATGGAGACACAATGTATCATCAGTTACCGGTGGAGCTACCGACATCGACGGCTAACAGTAACTGATCCAGTTTTTTGGCTGAGTTGTCATGCAAACTCTAAAGGAATAATTAATAACCTTGATCTTCTTGTTGATTTTGATTTCAGCAGCACAAAAATGATAAATGGATTGGACTTTCTTAAAAGTGAAGTGGGCTATTCAAAAGGAATTTCACGATAATAAGGCAGTCAATAGCCTTTTATAACAAATAAAATTTTGAGAGTGTAAAGATACTTGTTATAGAAGTAAAACATTCTAAGTATATTAAATATATTTTAATATTTGATAATTTTCTTATAAGGGCCATTCAAGTATCTAAAGAGCCGTTACTCAACATAGACCAGATAACAAAACGCACTAAAAATGACCAAGCGCGTGTTGCAATAGTTTCTATCGGTAAACCCTTTTGTTATCGCACACTGATTCTATCGATAGCTGCTAAGCAACCTGTGTGCAGCGGCTGGTAATCAAATATTGTTAAAAATTGTAAAAAAAGAACTGGCAACAAAACAAATGACGACGGCTGTCGAGCAGGTGAAAACAAATAACTTGCGTAGCGCACAGTAACACAAACAAACGGAGCGGACATTTGGGATGTTTATTTATAGCAACATAACAACAACAGCACTTAAAAAAAATTCAACCACCCACCCACCACTAGTAGTTTAGTAGGCGTCGCGTAATTGGCAGCCACCGCAAGTACAAGGATACGCGATTTACAATCGTCGTATTTGTTGTTATCGTCCCGTCAAAGTCAAGGTGAGTGCCGTGAGCGGCCGCGTGACGTCTTCATTTTGACATTTGCGTGTGTTATGAAATTATATTTATTGACGGCCGCCCCAACGGAAAGTCACATTATCCATAAAAAAAAACTTTATTGTGAAAAAGATTTAACTTATCTCAGATTTTAGAAACGAAAATGGAGCCGAGTGTAACTGCAGCCAATATTTCTGCTTCAGTGCCAGCGCCAACGGGAGCGGCAAATATAAAACGCGGCACGCAGCAAGGTCGCAAGAAATCTGGCCCAAAATTTGAGCTATCCGAGTCACAAAAGTCGGACATTAAGGAGGCATTTGATCTATTTGACAACGAGTGTACCGGCTACATTGAGGTCAAGGAACTGAAGGTTGCTATACGTGCGTTGGGCTTTGAGCCAAAAAAGGAGGAAATCAAACGGATGATAGCCGAAATCGATAAGGACGGCAGTGGAAGGATTGCGTTCAATGACTTCCTCCACCTGATGACAATGAAAATGGCCGAAAAGGATACAAAAGAGGAGATCTTAAAAGCGTTTCGTTTGTTTGATGACGACGAAACGGGCAAAATCTCATTTAAAAATCTAAAACGCGTCGCACGCGAACTTGGCGAAACCCTGACCGACGAGGAGTTGCGCGAAATGATCGACGAGGCTGATTTAGACAACGATGGTGAAGTTAACCAAGAGGAGTTCCTCCGCATCATGAAGAAAACCAGCTTATATTAAAAAATATTCCATTGAGTTCCCAGTTGAATTCGTGTTTGTGTTTAAGCTGCATTCACATTTTCTAAGAGGAAAGTGTTATTTACTAAGTTCAAGTATAAGCTTTTGTGTAGCTAATTTATATATCTGCCCAGTTAATGCTTTATTTGCGCAATTTTGGGCTGCTTCTTATATAAGTCTTAAATGTGGTCCTTTCTTAAATTGTACAACATAAGCAAATGCACCGCCTGTATGTTCGCACAATTATAATCTCAATGATGAATAAAACGTCAAGTATTAAACGTTGTAAGTGATACAGCTACCCAAGAGGTAGCTTTTCTAAACAGCAACCACATTTTTTACCTTAACAAAATTCGTTTTGTTATTTCATTTTATCAGTTTTATCTGCATTTATTGATATGAAAATTTTCTAAACATTTTAATACTTTGCCAACTTAAAAATTAAACAAAAAGACGGAACACATAAAAAAACCTAAATCCGTTATACACATATGTATGTATATATATATAGTATTGGTTGGATATACCTAAACAATATAAATATAAATATTTATAGTAAGGTACATCTAGGGAACTGGCGTATTAAACAAAGGGCGCACTAAAGTAGATTTTACGTTTGCTTGGTAACGGTTTGGTGCTCAATCCGGAACCCTCGATAAACTTTTCAAAACTAGCCAAATTCTTTTTCATCTGTTTGGTCTTTTCAGGCTCCAGTTTTAACGGAAACTTGGACGATTGCTCTTCATTCTGCTCGTCATCCCCCTCCTCATCTTCCTGTTCGGGCTGTAGCTGAAATTCCTCATCAAGATTGTATTCATCCGCTGCTGTGACCAAACACTCATTGTCCTCACTAATCTCCTCTAGCATGCCATCACTTTGAGAGCCCTTCGTCGCCTCATTATTTCGGTTATCATACTCAGCATCCAGATTATACCAATCGAACTCGGCTTGAAGTGGTAAACCACTGCTGGCATCGGCTAACTGTAGCAAGGACTTCGATGTGGGCATTGTGGGCAAACTTTTGGGCGTAGTGGGCGTCGTTGGTGAACTGGGTAAACTCATGCGCTTATTTATCTCGGCCAGAATATTGGGCACATGCTTGCGCTTGTATTGTGAAGGCATCGTTTGCGTATTGGAGGCCAGCTGGAGACGCAACTGTGTCTTAGGTGCCATCATCATATAGTCAGCGGATTGCTTGGGCGCTATAATGGCCGCCACATTGGGCAGCTTTGGTATGTCGGCGAAAATCTCTTCGATTTCCTCAGTCTTTTGCGAGGCAGCATTATCCAAACAGTTGGTTTCCGAGGGCGTACTGGATTCGGGCGGCTTGTGTACAATGGCCACAATTTGGACAGATGTGACGCCCACCTCGGCAATGGAGCAGTAATCCGGTTCACTAGTTGTGGTCGTGGACACTGCACAATCAGCCTCATCCTCATGCTGCTCTTCGAGCTGCTGTAGAGATTTCTTAAACTTGAGCAAATTCGCTGGCTTCGGGGGCAAAGCAGGTGGCAGCTTCTGTGGTGTCTTGGTGTTGTGGGCAATGTGGGTATCTGTTGCAGCTGCCGCCATGTCCACATAGAGGTTGGAGGCACGCTCCGAGCCAATGGGCTCATACTCATTGCTATAGATGCTCTCATAGTTTAGGGTCTCATTAGTGACGACCGGAGAAGCAACGCTTGGATGATAGTGTGAGATCAGTTGTTCAGTTTGGGTTTCCTCCACATCCTCGTGCCGTGGCACATGCACCATGCTGTTCTTTGTGGAGAAGTGTACACGTTTGCGCCCATTCGTGCCACTGCGTCCGCTCAGGGAGCTGCGCCTGGGCAGATTTGCAGATGCTCTCGGCGCCAACGAAGATTTAGGTGTTGGCGTTGTGGGTTCCCTCGATGTTTCCTCCATGGATTGCTGCAGTAGGATTTGATTGACACACTCGAGAACGGGATTGACAGCGCCGTGGCCATAGTTGGGCTTGGCCACCGCTGGCGCTGTGCTCAGCTCCTCCAGGTCTGAGGCGCTGGCATACCAATCATCTGTGGTTGTCTCATAGATTTGCTTGGGTGATGCCTCCGAGAAATCCGCACAGCGACGTTGCACAATTTTAATAGCACCACGTGACATCAGCTGTTGTTCCTGCTCCGGATCCAACTCATCGAAATCCTCATCATCCTGCGTCGGTGAGAATATGCCATCATCCTCCTCCAGTTGTGCAGCCACTGAGGATGCAGTCTTGCTACTACTCCGACTGGAAGCAGAACTGCTGCGTCTACGCTGCTGCTGTTGCTGCTCGATCTCCAAGCTGCTGTGCTCAGAGTAGTCACCATCCTGGAGCGTTGATGGCTTTACGCCATGCATACGCTCCATGGCTCTCGCATAGTTGTGCAGCTGCTCGTAGCTGGTCTGCGAATCCTCGCGACTTATGCTGCTCGTATTCTCCTCCGACTGCTGCTCCAGTGCCGCATCATCAATGTGCATCGCCCGGGAGCGCATATAGTCCCGGAATGTGCCGGCCGTTCGTTTGCTTGTATAACGCACACTGCGTCTCGCTCCATAGAACGACGATGAGACGGTGTCATCGCTAGAAGAGCCAAGCTCAGCTGAAATAAGAGAATGAATATCCCAATAATTCGTTTTAGTCGAAACAACAACAAATGTTAAAATAACCCAAGATACATACATGTTCACTCTTAAAATGTATTCAAATTTATTTATAGTTTTTAACTTTTTAAGTAATAAGCATTAATTGTTATTCATTAAAATGTTAGCTATTAAATTAACTTTTTTTTCTTCCTTAATATATTTCTCTTGAACTAAAACACAAATAATAAATTTGTCTACAAAACTTGATGAGCAAATAGAACTTCGTTAAGTAAAATTTAAATATTTGTTTCTTTATCCATTTTTATATTGTTATTTATGCAATTTGAATTAATTAAATAAATGATTAAGCTTTTAAATACCTATAAAGCAGTTTATCAGTAAAATAATGATAGAGGAAATCTTTTCAAACAGTTAATAAATAAGTATAAATGTAAATACATAATACAAAGTCTAAACAAGATTTTCACATCTTAACTGTTTCCAACAAATCCCTAAAAAAGCAGACAAAATAGAAAACGTTAAGACTACTGTGAACGTATGTGATTTAAAAAATATTTAAAAGAAATTGAAAAAACTAAAAATAATAACAAGCGAGTAATATTGGCAACATAAAGCTCATGAAAAAATATTTTATGTTAATTTTCTCTTTTTTAACGAACTAATAGAAACATATGTATATATATATATATATATATACGTATATGTATATATATATGTAGATGCTTACCTTTGGCGCTAATGCCCAGGTCCTTGCCACAGGTTTGTGTGCCGCTGGCTGTTAGTTCAATGTCATAGAATTGCTTGCGGCAATTGTTGCATTGCAAAGCCTCGAGCAGCAGGCACTCCTCCACTTGCGCCTCCTCTTCAGCATTTGTTTCCTGATCAGCGACCATGCCTTCATCCCGTTGATGATCGACCAGACGTTTGCGCAAAGCACGATTCTGACGCAAGAGGCGACAAATCTCGGCATCACGATCCAACAGACGCTGATTGACCGTCTTCATGTCATTCTTTAGCTTGGACTCAAAGCAGAGCAGGGATTTGACCACACAGGCCAACTCCTCGCTGCGTCTACGCTTCTCCTTGGCCAGTTCACGATGCAGCTGCTTATTCTGCAGATCATAGTTAGAGATCATTTGGAGTAGACGGCGACGCTGCAATCGCTCCGGTGAGGAGGCAGCTGTCGTTTGCACAACTGGTGCGCCTGACGAACTGGAGCCGGAGGAGCTGCGTTGCACTTCGCTGCTACTGCTGCTACTATGTGTTTTTCTCGAGGATTGCGAGTTGTCTGAGTTCTGCAAAGCAAAAACAAAAAAATTTTTAGTTATTGTTTTTATTTGCATAAATATATATTTTCCATATGTCGAGACCTTTTGGTGTCCCAGCACATGAAAATGACCCCTGAATTTCCATATTCCCACCATTGTTTTGGCTTTTGCACTTTGCTTGGAAAGCTCCAAATGACAACTGCCACGGACAGCTGTGGTTTTTGTTGTGGCTACTGCTGATTGATAGCAAATAAAAGCGATACCGTTATATCGGCCAGTTCTTATTCTAATAACGCACACTAACTCCTCTGGTGCTAGTCGCTAAGTAAAGCTATCTACTAGGCTCTATCCTAAAAAGTTCTAATGTTCAGTGTATAATATTTTTTAGTAAGCCACACACAGGAAAGTCTGTTAAGGTTACACTCTTGTCTTCTTCTTATTTCTTAAAATAATTTAATTACATGATCTTGATCCTTATACTAATTAAATGTATATTTGATTGTTTTTTTTTCTATTAGGATAAGAAAATATTTACATATATATATATTAAATTTAGCTATAATCTAAACATACATAGGAGATCATGTGAGTGCATCACTACTTATCTTTTTATTATTTTCACTTATTTTTTATTCAAGCAAGTAATTTAGTGATACGGTGCTAGTGAAAAAAAAGATAAAAAACATGATAATACCAATTTACAAACGAGCAAAGCCGTTCTTTTTAAAAATAAGAAAAGTGGAAAAAAAAGAACTCGCAGCTTCTAAGCTCGCTTACTAATGTTTAGGTAAATGGTAAAAGTGTCTGCTTATTAGATTTCTTATTCAACTAGATAGAAATGTTGGTTTTCCTCGACATCTTTAACTTGTTTACGCTTTTGTTTCGCCACACATTGCAAAATTATCTTCATTTTGTGTGAAATTTAAAATATAAAATAAAATGTGCAATTTTTTATATAACGCCTAAGCCGTATGCGAAAATGCCGCTTGCAACCCAAAACTCAAAAACGAATTGAAAACTCAAAGTGCATAAAATTGACTTTAATGTACGGCCTATGCCGTACACAATGATTTTAGTCAAAACGAATTCTATAAAAAAAGTCAAAAATGTATTAAAAGGAGTAACGGCAGGTTTTCCAAGAATTCGTTTTAGCTAAAATCTTTGTAGACGGCTAGGCGGTGTTTAAAAGTCACCATGCCGCTAAGCTGGATTTTGGAAGTATCATAAAAAAAATTATTTTCACGATAATTTGGCGATTTTAATATAATTTCGTAATAACTAAAGCTATATACTCCTAATAAAGGCATTGGTATTCTTAAATGGTATATTTTTCATTCTAAAACCAAGTTGAAAGTTTGCTTAAAAAACGATAAACATTGGTGCCATCATTAACTTTGACAATATATTTAAGTATATATATATGAATTATATATATATATATATATGAAATTTAGACGACGGCTTTGAAACGCATGATCAAATTGAGCTTTGTGGGCAATTTGAGATTTATTAAGTTTATGATTTATCGAAATCTGTATTTCAACTATTTTGCTACATTATAAATATTTAATAAAAAAGAAGCGTTAAAAAATATGGCACTTAACTTTACTTAGAATATCACTGTCAACAAAAAAAATGTTCAAGTAGTCAGAAAAGAATACTTATATCTTTAATTTCATTAAAAATTGCCTTATCATATCTTTACTGATATTCAATTTATTTCCCATTACAGCGACGGTAAAAACCTTACCTAAATATTATAATTATTTCCAATTGACTCGTTATCAACCGATTGATTTTTACTTTTTGAAGAGCATCCAATTTGTGCGTAAGCTAATGACAACATTTTCGCTCGCTGTTCTACCTTATCACCTATTTTAGTTTATTGTCAAAAAAAAAAAAAATTCTGAAGATTATTATACCCTGATCCCATTAAAAATGGGAAAAAGGGTACAATAGTTTTGTGCAAAAGTATGTAACAGGCAGAAGGAAGCATCTCCGATCCCATAAAGTATATATATTCTTGATCAGCATCAACAGCCGAGTCGATATAGCGATGTCCGTCTGTCCGTCCGTCCGTCCGTCCGTATGTGTGAGCAGATTTGAAACTTAAGCTCGCCTAATCCCTAGGCAGTACAAGTTTGTTCGATTTTCGATAGCTCATCCCGTTTCCGATATACACATGCGATCGATAACATCAAAATCTTATTTTTTAAAAACTTTGAGATATCATTTGAAATATTAAACAAAATAATGACAATCTGTGAAATTTTGATTTAAATCGGTTAACAAACACCGGAGATATGGGACATTGAAGTTGTGTATGCGTACACACATACACACTTGCAAGCACTGACTGTACGCGTAAAGTATAGGGATCAGGGTATCGTCTAGTCGGGATTTCTCGACTAAAGCCTTCTTACTTGTTTATGTACATGTTTGTGCATATGTATATGCATAGGTATATACCAGTCAATTTTGTTAGATTTATGACATTGTTTTGTTTTGGCCAAATCATAAGCGATCAGACACATGCACCACCCCCATCGAAGGCACAGTGGCACAGTCAGATGGCATCTGCGTGCTGTTGACCAACTATGGGAATTGTTTTTCAATTGCAGCAGCTGTCGAACTCCGGAGATGACACGTTTTTACAGATACAGATTCTTGAGCAGCACCGCAAGGTATGCGAAACATGCAACAAGCATTGCAGTTTACTTGATTTTCAACAACAACAACACAATTAGTGCCAAGGCGAATCGGGCTTATCGCCCATTAATGAGAAAGCCAAGAAAGCAATCGGGAACAGTCATCTATCCAACTGCCTAACACATTTAACTGATAAGCAAAGCCCAGCCGCGTGCTCGTCAGATAAACAATCAGTTTTCTTTTTTTATACCCTGATCCCATTAAAAATGGGAAAAAAGGGTATAATGGTTTTGTGCAAAAGTATGTAACGGGCAGAAGGAAGCATCTCCGACCCCATAAAGTATATATATTCTTGATCAGCATCAACAACCGAGTCGATATAGCCATGTCCGTCTGTCCGTCCGTCCGTCTGTCCGTCCGTCAGTCTGTCCGTATGTATGAGCCAACCGATCTCAGAGACTATAAGAGCTAGAGACTCCAGATTTTGAACTTAAGCTCGCCTAATCCCTAGGCAGTACAAGTTTGTTTTCGGTTTTCGATAACTCATCCTGTTTCCGATATACACATGGGATCGATAACAACAAAATCTTGAATTTTGAATTCTTGAGATGACATTTGAAATAATGAACAAAATAATGATAATCTACGACATTTTTTATTAAAATCGGTTAAGAAACACCGGAGATATGGGACATTGAAGTGGTGTATGCAGTATGCAGTATGTGCGCACATACAAACACACATACTTGCAAACACTGACTATACGCGTAAAGTATAGGGATAAGGGTATCGTCTAGTCGGGATTTCTCGACTAGAGCCTTCTACTCGGCTGTTGATGCTGATCAAGAATACATATACTTTATGGGGTCGGAGATGCTTCCTTCTGCCTGTTACATACTTTTGCACAAAACCATAATACCCTTTTTTCCCATTTTTAATGGGATCAGGGTATAAAAATTGCAAATAAATGCAATTCATAATGAATTCTGAATGAATAATCAAAAAATCCCCTGATTTTTAACCTGGTTACTTACATGCTCTGCACTCTGCTTCTGCAATCTCGCTCCAAATCCAAGTTTCTGGTAGGCCGGCGTATTTCCAGCTGCTTGTGTATTGAAGTGTGACTCCGGCAGTTTCTGGTAATGTTGCAACGTTGCCGCACCTGTTGACCCCTTGGAACGCATATTCACTTCGTTGTTATTGCTGTTGTTGTTAGTGTTTTTGACCTTTACTGCCTCATAGAACTCGCCGTCGCCGTGACTACGATAGCTGCCCTGTAGACAGCTGAAGTTACCCCAATCCGCTTGAAGATTACTATATAGAGGAGCGTTATCCGTTGAGGATTTCTCCTTTTCCGTTAATGATTTACCTCCACCGTTGTTGCCTTGACACTTAAGGGTATCGTAGCCGCTGAGCAACTCGCTCTTGATGAACTTCTCAATAAACTGGCTGGGAGACTTGGCACTCAGATTGGCAAAGAACTTGCCGCCAGTATCGCTGAGGCTGCTTGTTGATCGGCGATGTTGTTGTTGTTGCTTGTGATTCTTATGTGGCAAGCTGTTGCTCTTCTTTTCATCCGGAGATGTCGTTTGCACCGTCGGTGTTGCTGTTGTTGTTTGCGGCAGGCCATAGATCTGGGAGCTGCTTAACAGACTAAACATATTGTTTTGGAAGGGGATTGCTGCCGGCTGGCTGGCTAGCTAGATTTATAGCGATTAGGCGCCCATTAACGGCAACTTCATGAAGATGCGTTGTTGGCTTACAAAACAGCGCTGCAATAAGCCAAAAAAAGAGTGAAACAATTGATTAGCTAACTTATAAAGAGCCAAGCCTATCTTAAAATAATTCAATTATAATATGTGCAACGTAGATTCCTATTCATTGTTTGCAATGCTATAACTAAGAAAATTAGCTGCCTATAATGAGTCAATCGTTATGTTTAGATATGCTGTAATCATTTAGTTGTCATAACAATTTGTCAACAACAATTAGCGCATGACTTTTACCCGACCAAAAAAAAAAAAAACAAATATGTAAGATATTTCACGCGGTCTTATAATCTATCTGTGCAATGTGTTATATTGGTATGTTTACTTCAAACTATTATGCTTTAATAGAAACGCTAATGATGATAATACTATAAGAGAGTACTTAAAGTAAATTATGACTTTAAGTTTTGGTCATTTTGACAAGCTGTCTCAAAAGTATTTCAAAGAATTTATTTATTTATAGCTTTATCACTTTTATTTGTCAGTCGAATTCTTTTATGAGCTATAAATATTACATGGACATAATGATAAAAATTAAATATATTACTCGATTGCAGACTCACCTGTTATGTATACTAGCTAGTCATTTAAAAAATAATTGAATATTATCGCAAATCATATAAAACAACATATAGTTAAATTTGTTCATTAAATAAAGTTTTGTGATGTCGTCAATGATTGTCTAATACTCAATTAAATAAAAAATCATCATTATCACACGATTCAACCCTTTCATTTTTATCTGCTGTTAAAATTATATCTTATCTGTTATCAAATTTAAAGTTTTCGCTTTTCGGTCTCTTGTTGTCGGCGTAGACCTTAATTTATAACAATAGCTCATTTCAAGCCGAAAGCTGTTTCATTGTCGTCGCGACTAAATAGGAATTTCTGGTGTGTTTTATTTGATAGATGTTGTTTGTAGCATGTAGTAGGCTCATGGGCAGAAGAAACTTTATTGTAATCCTAACCTTGAAATTTGTGTTAATGTTGCTGTTGGGCTAATTACACTGTGTGCGCGAAGGGTCTTGTTGTAAAACTTTAATGAGCATTTGTAACAAGTTCAAAAGTGTTGCAATATGCAATTGGATGATTATCAATAGAGTCAGCTTCTCCCATTCCCCAGTTGTTTTTTTATACCCTGATCCCATTAAAAATGGGAAAAAAAGGTATTATGGTTTTGTGCAAAAGTATGTAACGGGCAGAAGGAAGCTTCTCCGACCCCATAAAGTATATGTATTTTGATCAGCATCAACAGCCGTGTCGATATAGCCATGTCCGTCTGTCCGTCCGTCGGTCCGTCTGTCCGTATGTATGAGCCAACCGATCTCAGAGACTATAAGAGCTAGAGACTCCAGATTTCGAACTTAAGCTCGCCTAATCCCTAGGCAGTAAAAGTTTGTTTTCGATTTTCGATAACTCATCCTGTTTCCGATATACACATGGGATCGATAACAACAAAATCTTGAATTTTGAATTCTTGAGATGACATTTGAAATATTAAACAAAATAATGACAATCTGTGAAATTTTTATTAAAATCGGTTAAGAAACACCGGAGATATGGGACATTGAAGTTGTGTATGCAGTATGCAGTATGTGCGTACATACAAACACACATATTTGCAAACACTGACTGTTCGCGTAAGGTATAGGGATCAGGGTATCGTCTAGTCGAGATTTCTCGACTAGAGCCTTCTTACTTGTTTTTATAGACGAACTGATTAAATAACTTGCTTTGTTCTCTCTCTTTTTGGTTGCGTTTTTTGGCTGCTTCGTTATGCTATGGCGGCCACATAAATTTATGAACTGTAAAGAGAGTCAATTAAATTCGAAGCGCCAAGAAAATGCGCAACAAGCCCGACGGCGATATCGACGTCGCTGCCACTGCGACTGCAACTGCGAAGCTACGCATGCTCAGTCGTTGGATGAGCTTTTCCTTTTGCTGCGCGTGCTTGAGGCCAATTAAAAAGCAAAGGCAATGATCATTACACCTGCCTGATGTTAACGATAATGCAATGCAAAAGAAATTTAATAAAAATTTAAAAAAAAAGGTAGTTTCAAAAACCATTTTCAAATTAAAAGTATCATAAGTAACAATGTATTTGGATTTCAGTTTGTTTGTTGCTTTTTTATACCCTGATCCCATTAAAAATGGGAAAAAGGGTATAATGGTTTTGTGCAAAAGTACAGAAGGAACAGGCAGAAGGAAGCATCTCCTACCCGATAAAGTATATATATTCTTGATCAGCATCAACAGCCGAGTCGATATAGCCATGTCCGTCTGTCCGTCCGTATGTATGAGCCAACCGATCTCAGAGACTATAAGAGCTTGAGACTCCAGATTTGAAACTTAAGCTCGCCTAATCCCTAGGCAGTATAAGTTTGTTTTCGATTTTCGATAACTCATCCCTTTTTCGATGTACACATGTGATCGATAAAAACAAAATATTGAGTTTTGAAAACTTTGAGATGACATTTAAAATATTAAACAAAATTAAGACAATCTGTGAAATTTTGATTAAAATCGGTTAAGAAACACCGGAGATATGGGACATTGAAGTTGTGTGTGCAGTATGCAGTATGTGCGTACATACAAACACACATACTTGCAAAAACTGACTGTACGCGTAAAGTATAGGGATCAGGGTATCGTCTAATCGGGATTTCTCGACTAGAGCCTTCTTACTTGTTCTTATAAATACTAAAGAAGAATCTACCAATTAAATAAAATTAATGTTGCCTATGTTAAAAACTAACAATGCTTTTAAGAAATATATATAAAATTATTGTATTATAAGTTAACTTTCTATTAAGAACTTTACAGAAATATCTTGTTCCTTACTGGTTTTAAAATTTCCATTTTCTACCATTTTAAGCGAAAATTATACAGAACTTGTTCAGAGCCTTAGATTAGATCATTTATTATACATACATAAGTTGGTGGGACAGTTTTGTATGGCTTATCAAAATGCAAACAGTATACAATTTTACTTGAGGCTCTCAATTATCGAATTTTTAAGATCGCAATATGACCATAGAATAGTTATTTTTTTCTCTGGTCAGGGAGGACAATCTAATCATTTGTCTAAACTGGAATTGACCATATTTGTGTAGACAATGCTTATGCCACAATAATCTAGCAAACAGATTCAACATACATATACTACTATGGCTGCAACAAAAAGATTTATTAGAAATTCGAACGCTGAGTGACAGCCTCAGCGATCAACTTACTGAACAAGCCAAGCCAAGCGAGCCGAGCTGAGTCGAGTCGAGTCTAAACAAATTGTCTTAATTGGCCAAGACGAATGAGTTGGCTCGGTCCGGCCTTTTTGTGCTTTAAAACTTCACCGCCGGCGACGACGACAAAATGTTTATTTTTCGTGCTCTAATCAAATTTTGCTATTGCTACCAAGACGGATTCAACAGAGTGACGACTGATCGAAAGGAAAACAGTTTTTGGTATGGAAAATAGTATTAAAATCTCGTTAATGCCACAAATCTGCTGGATTCGGCACAAAAATAAACAGTGCAGCAGCAACAACGACCACTTCAACTACTTACTGAACTAAGTCCAAACATTTGTTCAAGATTAGCTTTGGCTTGGTTGGGCACGGCAAAATGTAAACAGTTAGATATTAGTACAGCTTCTTACAGGTCTTCTATTGCAATTTTGTAATCTGTGACCACCTACTGCAAGCGGGGAATGACCCGAAACGAAAAGTCGTTCCAGCTGCGCTACGATAAAAAGTGAAAGGCTAATGGGTCGAGGATAGATAGATGCCTTAAGGATAGGGGCGCAGCAGTTAGGAGTCAGGCTTGTTCTCACCATGCGGGACGTGCCAACGTTTGACAGCTTCGTCTTAGCCGCTTCAGGGGGGCAACGCTTCAGTTTTTCACCATCCAAATTCAAAATCTCTCGCCTTGGGTGGCGTCTCACGTATTTTCAAATGCAGCAACACTGCACTGAGGGTCGCTTGTGGTCTTTGTCTTTGATGTCCGAAAATAAATCAAAAAACGCAAACAAATATATTTAAGTACAGCAGGAGCAGAGCTAACAACAAAGGCACCGAAGTCGAGCATTGCACAAATATCGAAATAAAAGGACCCACGAAAAATAAAAAGACGAAGCCAAACTATGATGATAATACTTTGAACTACCTGAGTTGTAAACAAGTGTATATATGTGTATAAGTGTTTTGTATATACTTTGGAATTTGGAAGTAGTTTTGTATTTGCCTAGCCGGGTCACAAACCAGCCATCAGGTACCTAGTCAAATTTCAAGGTTTGACACTTTGATGTGTTGGCATTAATTAGTGACCATTGATGGTTTGCTGGGAATTCGATTTGAAACTCAATGAAATCCTAGGCAGCGCCTTGGGACAAAAATGTAAATGAGCCCAAACAAGCATAGCTCTAATCAAAGTCAACGATCGCTGCTGACTCAAATGATCTCCCCCCACCAAAATCTAATGAAACTAACCAGGCATAACAAAAGAAAATCAAACCAAACAAAGCAACACAACAAAAAGAAAAAAATTGCTTCATATGCGGGAGACTCCTCAACACAAATACAAACAAAAAAAATTAAAAAGAAACTTTGAATGTTCTCCAAATGATGCAATGCAACGGTAAATACTTTTAAAAATGGGTCAAGCATAGATGGCAATTAAATTGTCAGCATTTTAAGACATTCATCGATCTTTATTTTAACGGGAAGGGGCGGGAATAGCAGCAAGAAAATGCGCTAACAAATTGTCAGTAAGGTCTGACAGTTCTGACCTGATTTTATGGGCGCCCATAAATGGAAAAAAACAAACTCACGTCGAGTGACAAAGCTGAACGAAAACTCGACAAAATAAGTCTTTTCCTAGACATTTTTCATCATCTTGCATAACGGTTTATTGCTCCGAAACCCACTGACTCATAAAACTCAAGTGTGCAAAAGGTACTTACTTGCAACAAAGTATACAACATACAATGGCAAAAGAAAAGTTGCTCTTAAGACAACTTCAATATCGATTTTTATACCCTGATCCCATTAAAAATGGGAAAAAAGGGTATCATGAAGTTGTGCAAAAGTATGTAACAGGCAGAAGGAAGCATCTCCGACCTTATAAAGTATATATATTCTTCATCAGCCATGTCCGTCTGTCCGTCTGTCTTTATGTATGAACGCGTCGATCTCAGAGACTATAAGAGCTAGAGACTCCAGATTTGGAACTTAAGCTCGCCTAATCCCTAGGCAGTTTTCGTGACTTTTCCCGTTTCCGATATACACATGGGATCGATAACAACAAAATCTCGAACTTGGAAAACTTTGAGATAGCATTTGAATCAATAAACAAAATAATGACAATCTGTGAAATTTTTATTAAAATCGTTTAAGAAACACCGGAGATATGGGACATTGAAGTTGTGTATGCAGTATGCAGTATGTGCGTACATACAAACACACATACTTGCAAGCACTGACTATACGCGTTAAGTATAGGGTTCAGGGTATCGTCTAGTCGAGATTTCTCGACTAGAGTCTTCTTACTTGTTTATACTTGGCACGTGCAGCGACGATCGTCACAAAACTATTGACAAACAAGTTGTGGTGTGTGATTGATAGATTGATTGACTGACGATCATTTGCAAAGTGTAAATGCGTTTGTAAGACTACCTGTCACAGACTACAGGCACATACAGGTAAATATCGGTGAACAGACCAGACCAGGCCACGCCAGTTCAGACCAAGACCCACGCCGACAATCGCTATTCAAATTACTTTCATTCAAGCCGCACACAAAAACTTGTGAATGTTTGCCGCTTGATTGATTAACTCAAGAGAGTTTGAGTTTGACGCGTGTTCCCGAGCTTAGGTGTGATGAGGAAAGCAGAGACGAGCCGAGGTGGCTTAGGCCAATAACATGACTTCCGCATGTCTTAAGATTCGTTCTCTCAGAGGGATAACTATAGTTATTGTAGTAGGTTTTTAAGTTTTATAGGAATAGGTTAAAAAGTTCGGAAATAGAAAACTTTACATCACCTAAAATGTTTTTTTTTTTAAAACAAGATAATTATCTTTAACAGTTATATCTGATCGCATTAAGAACACTCCAAAAATTAAAATTGAATCCATTTAACGACATTTTGTTTAAAAAAGGAAATAGAATCGCAAGGCGATAACGATTTTTGTTAATACTACTCGAACAAGTCGAACAAGATCCAAAGTACCAAATGTTTTTTTTTGTCTGGAATCGTATCTCAAGCCATAAAAACACACTAGCACACCCTAAGCAAAATACTGTGAAGCAAAATACACAACAAAACTCTTAGGACCTGTCGTGCAAACACAGCAAAAAAAGAAATCACTTTTCATCCCTTTGTTTTTTGGAGTAACTTTCTTTTGCCCACTGAAGGGGGAAGAAACCATAGAAACGAAAGTTTGTTGTGCATTGCGGCGTTACAAATTTCACCAAATTCGTGTAGTGTGAATTTTACGATCTGTTAGCTGCACTGAAAGACCAAATTAAATAATATGCGATACAAACGCTTTGGAACATAAACAAAATGCAAATAAGTTGCGCACACGTTAACCAATTTGTTGTAAGGTAGACAACAACAACAAACAAAACAGTATTAGATTTCGCTAAAAGCAACTTTTAATAGCAGACATATTAATGATTTTCAAACATGCAAATTAAATGGTTTTCGTTGATAGAAAAAAACACTCGCAAGACACAAAATTTGAAGCAGAATGCCCGCCAGATATCGAATACGTAAAACTTGATCTACAACATTTTTTATTTACATATATTTTTTTTAAGCTTCTATGCGCCTCCTGACCAACTAATTGGTGCCTTCTTGTCTAAAAATAATACTACGGGGCAAGCAAAGAAGAATCAAAATCTGTTATACGCTTCATTCTTATACCCTGATCCCATTAAAAATGGGAAAAAAGGTATAATGAAGTTGTGCAAAAGTATGTAACAGGCAGAAGGAAGCATCTCCGACCCCTTAAAGTATATATATTCTTTATCAGCATCAACAGTCGAGTCGACATAGCCATGTCCGTCTGTCCGTCTGTATGAACGCGTCCATCTCAGAGACTATAAGAGCTAGAGACTCCAGATTTGGAACTTAAGCTCGCCTAATCCCTGGGCAGTATAAGTTTGTTTTCGATTTTCGATAACTCATCCCGTTTCCGATATACACATGGGATCGATAACAACAAAATATTGAATTTGAAAAAATTTTAGATGGCACTTGAATTATTAATCAAAACAATGACAATCTGTGAAATTTTGATTAAAATCGGTTAAGAAACACCGGAGATATGGAACCTTGAAGTTGAGTATGCAGTATGCAGTATGTTCGTACACACACGCACACATTCTTGCAAGCACTGACTGTACGCGTAAATTATAGGGATCAGGGTATCGTCTAGTCGGGATTTCTCGACTAGAGCCTTCTTACTTGTTATACCCTGATCCCATTAAAAATGAGGGTATAATGGTTTTGTGCAAAAGTATGTAACAGGCATAAGGAAGCATCTCCGACCCCATAAAGTATATATATTCTTGATAAGCATCAACAGCCGAGTCGATATAGCGATGTCCGTCTCTCCGTCCGTCCGTATGTATGAAAGCGTCGATCTCAATAACTCACATGGGATCGACAACATCAAAATCTTAATTTTTGAAAACTTTGAGATGGCATTTGAAATATTAAACAAAATAATGAAAATCTGTGAAATTTTGATTAAAATCGGTTAAGAAACACCGGAGATATGGGGGATTGAGGTTTTCTATGCAGTGTGCCGTATGCGCGTACACACATACACACATACTTGCAAGCACTGACTGTACGCGTAAGGTATAGGGATCAGGGTATCGTCTAGTCGGGATTTCTCGACTAGAGTCTTCTTACTTGTTTTATTTTTTTATGGTATTTTTTTCATTTCGAATGTTTTGTAAGAAGCGGCGATGCGGTACATTGACCTTTTAATTAAATTAAAGCACAAGAACGCGTTGCGAAAAGCAGCAACGGATATTATGCGCATTTTCGTTTCTACATTCTACCCTTTTTTTATTTTTAATCCAATTAAAGAGCATTGCGGGAACCTTGCAAACAAGCAACATGACTAACTTGATGTTGGCTAAAATATACGTAACTGCAAATCACAGTCACAGTACAAAAGGCGAATACGAATACGGAAATTGCCGAGTCATAGAATAGAAAAATTGGGGCTATTTTTTGTACGGAATGTAATAGGTATATGGTATGTGCAAAGAATTAGTGGATTTTATAATATCAAGAAGGTTGTTTTTCATTAGATTTTTTAAATAATAGCTTAAATTGAATGCATATAAATGAATGGATATATTAAACATATTGAATTTGTGTAAAGTTAAAATAATTTCATCAGCTTGAGAAAGCAAATTATGCATAAATTATAAAAATCAATCTAAACTAACTCTCTTCATTGACAGCTGCTTGTCACAGCGAAAAAATTTAAGGCACACAACGAGATATGTTGGGCCACAACACCCAACATACAATAGCTGAGATCATCTGCAGAATCAGTTTAAAATTTACGAGCTAATCAAACAGTTACAGGTACATTGAACTCAACGTTCAACCCTTACGTAAGCCAACAGATTAGCCAATATGAAGTGAAAGACAAAGGCGCCGGCGAGCTGGCTGATTGAGAACGAACGATTAGCAATTCGGTTAGATGTTACTTTCCATTAACCGGTACATACCGAAAGCGCGCCTATATCTTAGTTAAAGTCCAACACAAATTAAGCCAAATTGTAGTCTTTTTTTTATCGTTCACAGCCACGCCTCACCCACCCACCCCTCCCTCCCCCTCACTCCATGTCTTTCACCACCGCAGGCATTACGGCTAATTGCCATTTAGCTGATCATTGCAATTCTTGCGCAATGTGGTGAATTTGGTAAATAATATTGCCTATAAGTCTACTGCGCGTTGTCAGTTCTTAGTCATGCTGACAAATATTTATACCTTCCTTAATGGTGTCATTTACGCAATGATGGGTTTTTTTTTTTTATAAATATTTATTGTGAAATATATGTGCGTGTGATTGTTTGATTGTCTTTTCACATGATGATTGCACAAACTGTTGAAATTAACAGCAACAGCAGAGCAAATGTTGCATCATCAAGACGAGAGAGAGAACTTGTTGGCCAAGTCGACATCCCGTTGGCCAAAGACAAGTCGCTTACCTTCAAACACGAGCTTCCTTGTTCACATAAACACACACACACACACACCAAAAAGATAATTGCCGTTTCTTGAGCTGCAATTAAAAGTGAAAAATAATATACATTAGCCAATAAAAGAAATACGTGCATCCTTTAATGTGTTACAGTTAGTACAAGTAAAGTTAACTGCACCAGTTAACCACTTCTAATTGTAAATGCAGTTTATTAAAACCGACCGGACCCGGTGCATTTTCTAAATAAACTTTGTTAATAATAAGCATGGCTCACAGACACAGACGGAAACATCTGCAATTGATTCTGTTCAAGCAACCAGCGGGAAACATTGTGAACAAAAACAACTTGTGGCAACAAACCGTTGAAGCCCTCGTTCCTAGCTCCAGGGCATTGCTTGCAGCGGAAGCCACGCACAGCACATCACAGCACAGCACAGAACAAACAGTCGACTAACCAACTGTCGACCCTAATTTCCAATTTAAATATACTATATGTTTTGTCGTAGCTGCAACACACAAACACGCAGGTCACCCAATACCCGTTGCATGAAAAATCGCACAATACAAACACACATACTATGTAAAAAGTATGTACCTATAGATTGGGAACTGGTCTCCACAAGTGTTGGAGCAAATACAAATAGAACTTCCTGCAGTTTTGTTGTCCCAGACATTTTTTTGCTTTGCTTGAACTGTGTGCCCTGGGGAAGAAAGCGAAGAGAGTAGACGTTCTGCATTTAAAACCATAATGGGGAATGTGAGGTCTGTTAACTAGGCAAACAATGTTAATACTTAATGAAATAAGTATATTTCACGTTACCTAACAGTCAATGAGAAATTTAGAATCTTTAGCTAACAGTCAATCAATCAATCAATCAATCAATGGTAAAACACATAACTTAGATATTTAATAATTGATAAAAGCATCAAGCACAGAAAACAATCAAGTTTTCACTATTTATAGGGGAAATATTTTAATGATCATTCAAAAATAAAAAAAAAACATATTTATGACTTTCTTAGGAGCATATTAAGTGGAATACTGAGAAATGTCTAGTAAATTGTTAAATAAAATTTGAATAGGTTTGAACTAGCTATAAATCACTTGTATATACTTTATACAACCAACTCTTAACCATTTAAAAAACGGTTAATTAGCACCTTGTTATTGCATTAATCAACACATTCTCATTTTATTGTTTCGCATTCCAATGGATTTTCGCAGCAAACTGCCTCTTCTACCAAAAACTTCAATGAAATTGAGATTAAACAACTTTGAAATTCTTAAGTTGCTCCAACAAATATGGCAAATAATGAAAAAGCTGCAATAAGCACTTTCAATCTTTTAATATTTATACAAGCAGCACCAAAAAATAAATTCGTTAAATTCATACAATACTTAAGAAAAAAACGAAAACAAAAAAAAAATTCAAAAAAGACAACAAGTTTAAAACACATAAATTAAGGTGAGAAATGAGTCAAAAGAGAGAGAGAGAGAGAGAGAGAGAGAGAGAGAGGCAGTTATCACTTGTCGGGAACACCAAATTCGAAAGATTAAAAATATTGACAAAGAAAATGCATATGAAATGCATTAAACATGTTTCCCCAGCCAATGTAAATTAATGCCAACAATGTCGTCTCTCTCTCTGTATATATTTTGGTATTTCTTTTCGTAAAATACAAAAAGGTAACAAAAAACAAAAAATAACAACATTCAGGCGGGAAATAAAAATAATATGCATACGAAGCGACAACTGCACCCACTGCAAAAAGACAAACAAAAAAAAAAAAAAATATATATATATATATATATATATAATTATATATATATATATAAAATACAAACTGAAAAACAAGTTTCAGTCCAGTTTGAAGTAAAGTTTGAAATTAAAAACAGCTGTACACATGTGGAGCGAATGCAACAACAAACATAACAACAGCAAAAAAAAAACAACAAAAAATTAACAACTCAACGAAAGTTCAGGGCTATTATTGTCGACTGGTTATTGAGCTGAGCTTTTGTGAAGGTGTCGTTCCGAAAGAAATTCCATTGAAACATTTCAAAGGTGCTTAAGAGAAGAAAAATACAAAAAACAAAAACTTGCCAACTGTCAGAAGGGCTCATCGACCAAGCTCTATAAATAGTAGACTTTAAAGTCGCTTTTGTGGTCGCTATTTGTTGTAACTAGGTTACGAGTATAGCGTTGAGCGAATAAAATGGGGTTTGTTGCTCTTCCTAAAATTCATTTACATATACAAATGAATATGCATAAGAATTGCACCTGTATTCTAAACATAGTATAACGGGGTTGTAAGGTCAAGAAACGAGAGTTACACGTGTTCTTAAGGAAACTACTAACAGACGTATTCTCAGTTAACAATAGTTTTTTTTTCGAAAACAAACATCAAAATATCATCTTTTTATTATATAACTAAAATATATTCTGATTTTCTTTTTTGCAAAAGAGAATTTAATTTGACCGATGGCGTTAATTAATTACAATTATTGAAATTTTAATAAATTTACAATTATAAAACTCTGATGTTTTCTTAAGCTCGAAACAAAACATACCTTAAAGAATGTTTCAACATTTACTTTAAGTCATTTTCCCTAGATATATCAGTTTCATGTCACAGAAACTACCTCATTACTTGTACTTCGGTCTTTATAAAAGATGTTAGTAATGATTTCTAACGAATTTTTGTCTACATGTTTTGTGTTCTTCAACGTTCGTGTAGAATTTAGATTGTCCCGCATTTTTTCGCATTTGTGTTACCGCAAAAAAGTTTTCAACTTAATGTGCTTTTTATCTAAAACAGTTTGTCAGGCATGTTAGACTCCGTTCACAAGGTCCAGGCGAAATTAAAATGTTATCTAAGCAGGGGAGGGGGGGGGGGGAGGGGAACTTAACATAACAACAAAATTAAGTGTTTCAAATAAGCAAAGTTTAATTGAAAAAGTGTAAGATAAATGGGCCTGCTGTGAGCTCCCTCAACCCCCTCACTAGTTTTTTTTTTCGCAATCGTTTGTAGGGGGGAGATTCTTCAAGCGTTGGCGGCATTGGGAAAAAGGTTCGCTTGTCGCATTGAGAGTGGTAGAGTCATAACTGATTAATAGCCAAAGCTTAAACGAAATGAAAGCGAAAAAGTCTTGAATTATCGCATTAAACACACAATGCCCGACACACAACCTCACCTTCCCAAACACTTCAATAACCCCCCGCCCTTGCATCGACTATTCTTTTGAAAATCGATGAGAGAGTGAGAGGCTGATGATGTAAACGATTTTCAAATTTATGGTAATACCAAAGAAATAACAGTAAGATCTTAAATCGTGTGGTACGAGTGAAAAAACTGACTAAACATAAATGTTGGGCTTTGCACAGTTATCAAAAGTGAAAGTTTTCACTTTTGTTTCTGTGCGTTTTTAAAAACATTTTTGTGTGTGTGCGTGCGTGCCTTAATTTAAAGCAATTTTTACTAAGCATGCCTGCCCCCGCCGTATGTTTAAAGCTAATTCAGTTTTGGATGATGTGCGCAGCAGCAAAGAGAATGAAATATACATAGTTAAAAGGGCAAGAGCTGTTAGAAAGCTTGACACAAACACACATCTGTTATAGTTTTAAAATTACACAATTACATAAAAAGGTCACTCTTAAATCAATTTAGTGCTGCTAACTTAATAATGTTTTAATCTAACGTCAGCATTGCCAACAAAGAGTTAACTTTCAAGCTAGGCAACATATGTATTTTGTGTTAACTTTTTTAAATTCAGTAGATCACACAAAAGTGTGAATTATTTGTTGATATTAAATATTAGTATATGCTAAAGGCGTTAACAAACATTTCGACATGCAAATTAACAATATTTTTTAAAAAATTCAACACAATGACAACATCATTATTATTATTGTTCTTGTTATCAAATGCTCAGCTTAGAGCTTAATGCTTAGATCGTGTCCAGACCTAATTAACTTGTTATCTTGAAGAAATGTTTGCTTAGAAAGTATCTCTAGAAGAAATGCGCTAACAGCACGTCGTGTTTGATTATTATTTTGTGGATCTTTCTAATTAAAACAAGTAAGAAGACTCTAGCCCATATCTCCAGTGTTTCTTAAGCGATTTTAATAAAAATTTCACAGATTGTCATTATTTTGTTTATTGATTCAAATGCTATCTCAAAATTTTCCAAGTTCAAGATTTTGTTGTTATCGATCCCATGTGTATATCGGAAACGGGAAAAGTTATCGAAAACTGCCTAGGGATTAGGCGAGCTTACGTTCAAAATCTGGAGTCTCTAGTTCTTATAGTCTCTGAGATCGACGCGTTCATACATACAGACGGACTGACGGACGGACGGACAGACGGACATGGCTATATCGACTCGGCTGTTGATACTGATCAAGAATATATATACTTTATGGGGTCGGAGATGCTTCCTTCTACCTGTTACATACTTTTGCACAAAACCATTATACCCTTTTTACCCATTTTTAATGGGCTCAGGGTAAAACAATTAAGAAGGCTCTAGTCGAGAAATCCCGACTAGACGATACCCTGATCCCTATAATTTACGCGTACAGTCAGTGTTTCCAAGTATGTGTGCGTGCACATACTGCATACTGCATACTCAACTTCAAGGTTCTATATCTCCGGTGTTTCTTAACCGATTTTAATCAAAATTTCACAGATTGTCATTATTTTGATTAATAATTCAAGTGCCATCTAAAATTTTTTCAAATTCAAAATTTTATTGTTATCGATCCCATGTGTATATCGGAAACGGGATGAGTTATCGAAAATCGAAAACAAACTTGTACTGCCTAGGGATTAGGCGAGCTTAATTCCAAATCTGGAATCTCTAGCTCTTATAGTCTCTGAGATCGACGCGTTCATACATACAGACGGACAGACGGACATGGCTATATCGACTCGACTGTTGATGCTGATAAAGAATATATATACTTTATGGGGTCGGAGATGCTTCCTTCTGCCTGTTAAATACTTTTGCACAACTTCATTATACCCATTTTTCCCATTTTTAATGGGATCAGAATATAAAAAAAAAAAAAACTGAAATTTTTCATTGAGCAAGCAAACGAAGACGAGCAAAAGCAAACAATTTAAGTGGAAAACTCAGCGGGAGTAAGTTAGGAGAGGGGGTGAGCACTATTAAATATCAGAGGTCAACCATTGAAGAGACTTAGAACTATGCCGCATATGTCACAAGACAACAAAGACATTCAAAAAGCCAGGCCAAATGTAATTTACATAATTTGTTTAAAACTTAGGCTCAGAGTTCGCTGGATCAGAGAGAGAGACATGCGGCTTGAAACTTGAGTGACTTATGTAATCGACATAAAAACTTGTAAAAAAAATGCAGTTCACTCCGAGACAGAGAGAGAGAGAGAGAGAGAGAGATAGAAAGAGACTGCAATATGGCTAGTCTGGGTACATCGCATCTGGTCTCTGAGTCATCGACTTGTGACATTTTTCTTTATTTTTTTAAGCGTTAAAAGTTTTTGACATTTGCATAGCTGCCCCGAAAAATGGCTGACAATGAAAATTAATGAACTGCAAGTCCATTTTGTATGCGCCTGCCTTCTAAAACTCAACGTGGGCTGCTGTACACACAATAGATATCTATTGAAAAATAAAGACAGAGAGCAGGAGGAGGTAGTGGGAGTTAGACATAAAACACGCACACGTGTCTTTGTCGGCCCACTTATGGAGCTAGTAGAGCCGCTTTTGTTTGTGCCTCAGTGAACAATTCCATTTCCACTTCCAAAGTGCACATGACTCACAATCCAGACTCGACACAAAACTCGAGACTTAAAACTTAAGACTGACTTGGGGTGGCCAGGCCAGGTCTAGCGACCCAGCTCTCCTCGAAAAGCGCAGCCAAGACAAGAAACAGCAATAAGAATTATTTGTGTTTGGTTCCTATGGTTTTTTTGTTGTTCTTTCCAAGCAATATATGGCTGAAAGTTGTCTATAGCATTTACAAACTAATGGAGTTTGTGCAATGTAATGTGAGTACAGACAGACATTCATACAATAGACAGACATTCATTTATAAGTTGTATCTGTGTTAGGCAGCGTTTTTGGGCTTGGCCTCAAGTCGTGTCATTAGAACCGGAAAAAGGTTTACAAATGGGGAGTTAACTTAACTGGCTTTCTTTAGGGCAAACAAATAGTCACTCAGACGAACAATATTATGTCTCGAAATGGGGAGGGGTAAAGAAGTATCATAGCCTCACTAGCTAATGATTGTCGTCAACTAAAGAGTGGGAACACGCTGTGCAAGCATATTGGTTATATGATAGCTGTGGGGCGGAAATACTTAAGTTTGGTTTATTATACTACAAATGATCTTGCAGTCAAACAGAGAGTTTTTAGAAGTGTAGATTGCTAATGATCGTTATAAGAAACTTTCTGGTAAAGAATTTTCATGTCCCCAGAAAGATATTTAATAATGATTAAATACATATAAGTACAGATATCTAAGAAGCTTTTTAGAATAAATTCAATTAATTGGGTTCTGTTATTATTATATAAATAAATAAAGAAAATAACCATCTATTGATATTCCGATGATGATACCGATGTTTACTCTTTGTTGATTTTTATACCCTGATCCCATTAAAAATGGGAAATGGGTATAATGGTTTTGTGCAAAAGTATGTAACGGGCAGAAGGAAGCATCTCCGACCCCATAAAGTATATATATTCTTGATCAGCATCAACAGCCGAGTCGATATAGCCATGTCCGTCTGTCCGTCTGAGCCAACCGATCTCAGAGACTATAAGAGCTAGAGACTCCAGATTTCGAACTTAAGCTCGCCTAATCCCTAGGCAGTACAAGCTTGTTTTCGATTTTCGATAACTCATCCCGTTTTCGATATACACATGGGATCGATAACAACAAAATCTTGAATTTGGTGGCATTTGAAATAATGAACAAAATAATGACAATCTGTGAAATTTTTATTAAAATCGGTTAAGAAACACCGGAGATATGGGACATTGAAGTTGTGTAGTATGTGCGTTCATACAAACACACATACTTGCAAACACTGACTGTACGCGTAAAGTATAGGGATCAGGGTATCGTCTAGTCGGGATTTCTCGACTAGAGTCTTTTCACTTGTTCTAACATTATTTTGATAAAAAATATGTTAGCTATAATAGTTTTAAGATGTTGTGTCTTACTTTTATATTTTACAGCTTATATTTATTATATCACCCAACAACATACAGCCATATAATCTTAAAATTGTCATTGCTCAACTGCTCATTGGTCTTTCTATTCTTTGATATTTTCGAAAGGCTCCCTAAAGCAGCATTATGTGATTCCCGATCCTCGAGACTGCTGAGCGCTGTGTTGTAGTCTCGTTTTGGG
This sequence comes from Scaptomyza cyrtandrae, assembly GCA_035044605.1. NCBI lineage: Eukaryota > Metazoa > Arthropoda > Insecta > Diptera > Drosophilidae > Scaptomyza > Scaptomyza cyrtandrae. The sequence continues at coordinate 1,841,087 of JAWNNS010000637.1, forward strand.
CATATGCATTTAGTGCCTTACAAGGAAGGCAACTTCATTTAGCAGCCAACAGTAATATAATATTTGTAACATCAGCCAACTGCCTCTCTCTCTCTCTCTCTCTCTTTAACATATACTTGCTGGCTTGTTTGTGTGTGTGTTTTTTTTATCACAATTAATCAGTAAAGAGTCCAAGAGACGTGCCGTTGGTTTAAGAGGTTTCGACGTGGTGCTGGCGCAATTCATTAAGTGCTACATCAGTCGCTGCAATTTATTTTATTTTTGGTAACAGGAAACTGAAAATGCAATAGCGCGAACTAAATCTGATTTTATTGTAATTGCTTTGAGATGGGGACGAGAAGTAGGCGCCCACCCGAAGTAAATACTACATGTACAATAAGAAATCATAATAAATAAGACTGTTGTTCGAACTCGAAACTGAGGCAACAGAAGATAAACGCGAAACGAGAACAGGTTATTAAAGCGAGACGAATTTAAAATACTCTACTTGCAACACAATTAACCTAGATAATTATAGATAAAAATAATAAAATGTGGTATTAAAAAATATTTTCACAAAGTTTGACTGAACAAATAAAAGATTTTTCTTGGAAGTAAGAAATATATTGAAGGGAAAAGAAAATTAAACACACTTTATATATTCGCATATTTCGATGCGTTACAAACTTCACAATAAATTACAAATACCCTTTGCAACAGTATTAAAATCACCTAATTAGCAACGCGACTGCCTGACATAAAACGAGTTTTGCGAGCCCACAAATAAACAAATAAGAAGGATCTAGTCGAGAAATCCCGACTAGACGATATCCTGATCCCTTTACTTTACGCGTACAGTCAGTGCTTGCAAGTATGTGTGTATGTGTGTACCCGCAAACTGCACAGTGCATAGAAAACTTCAATGTCCCATATCTCCGGTGTTTCTTAACCGATTTTAATAAAAATTTCACAGATTGTCATTATTTTGTTTAATATTTCAAATGCTATCTCAAAGTTTTCAAAATTCAAGATTTTGTTGTTGTCGATCCCATGTGTATATCGGAAACAGGATGAGTTATCGAAAATCTAAAACAAACTTGTACTGCCTAGGGATAAGGCGAGCTTATGTTCCAAATCTGGAGTCTCAAGCTCTTATAGTCTCTGAGATCGGCTTGCTCATACATACGGACAGACGGACATGGCTATATCGACTCGGCTGTTGATGCTGATCAAGAATACATATACTTTATGGGGTCGGAGATGCTTCCTTCTGCCCGTTACATACTTTTGCACAAAACCATTATACCCTTTTTCCCCATTTTTAATGGGATCAGGGTATAAAAAAAAAACCGAAGGAGGAACCAAACACAAAAACAGCAAGAAAATATCCCCAAATTCAAAAGAAAGGGAGCAACAGGATGCACAAAGACAACAAGTAAGAAGGCTCTAGTCGAGAAATCCCGACTAGACGATACCCTGATCCCTATACTTAAAGCGTACAGTCAGTGTTTGCAAGTATGTGTGTTTGTATGTACGCACATACTGCATACTGCATACACAACTTCAATGTCCCATATCTCCGGTGTTTCTTAACCGATTTTAATAAAAATTTCACAGATTGTCATTATTTTGTTCATTATTTCAAATGCCACCAAATTCAAGATTTTGTTGTTATCGATCCCATGTGTATATCGAAAACGGGATGAGTTATCGAAAATCGAAAACAAACTTGTACTGCTTAGGGATTAGGCGAGCTTGAGTTTCAAATCTGGAGTCTCTAGCTCTTATGGTCTTTGAGATCGCTTGGCTCATACACACGGACAGACGGACATGGCTCTATCGACTCGGCTGTTGATGCTGATCAAGAATATATATACTTTATGGGGTCGGAGATGCTACCTTCTGCCTGTTACATACATCCCATTCTTAATGGGATCAGGGTATAAAAAGACAAAAAGAAAGAAAGAAATGTGGAACAAAAGCAATTGGAAACTGAAAGTCTTTTGTTCACTTTGCAGATATTCGCCAAGTCATGCGTAGATCTTTTCTTAGACAGAGATATAGAGAGAGATAGAGAGAGAGAGAGAGAGAGAGAGAGAAAGGAAGAAGATTAAGCTCTGGCTTATAATAATAGCCAGATAAAATGCACAACTTTCCTGGCAAAAACGTTCAGTGACTCAACATCATTCTCACAAACTGGTAAGTCGCCAAACAGAATTTTTAATAGTATACTTATATATGAATATGTATTTGCATATACCAGGTAGGTCTTAGGAATACAAAGTTTGTGCAACATAAGCAACGCAGTCATAATTATATTTTTAATGTCAGGCGAAATGAAAATTACCCACGCTTTCCCAGCCAACTACCAACTTGAAACTCTTGGACGAAACAGAAGCCATTAAAGTCGCCACGGCACGAAAAAAGGCACAAAAAAGCAAAAAGAAACAACTAATCCCAACCGGCAGTTGTAAATATAAGAAATCACGGCAACCAACCAACCAACAAAAACTGATCACCGCCATGTGTCAACCAGAGTTTTGTATGTGTGTGTTTGAGCCATGTTTGCCCGTAAGGTTTATGACCAAACCAAGATAACCAAAAAAAGAACTGCACGTTTCTGCATAACTTTGCATAGTTATTGTCGCACTCGCTGTGAACTGCTTTTTCTGTAGCCATGTTCTAAGCTTAACCTTTTTTTTAAGTTTCACGGGACAGCCATAAAATAAAGGCTGGACCAACAACTTAGCTGCTAATTAGCAGCACAAAATTGTAAGACTAAATAAAACAAACAACGTCAAAATACTAAAGTACTATTTACTTATTTACAAGAAAGAGAGAAGAGAAACGTATTTGTAGAATGTTTTCATTTACGTTTACGTGTATGTAAAACTTTTCTTTCAACATTCAATTTCTAATAATATTTTTGTAATGCTTAATATAGTGAATATTTTTTTTGATTAATGACTTAAGAAACCAATATATACATACATAAACTTATTCAAAAATTACCAAGCGTAACACATTTTAAAAGCTTATTAACTGTAAAGAAACCTGGTTTACAATGCTTAAAGCCATGTTATAGCTGTAAAGTCACGAAACAACAAGCTTTTGCAAAACCACTATCAAATGAAAACAACCTTTAGCCCAAAAAACTGTAGCAAGTATTAAGTTACAGCTATAAAACTGTGACAAACATGCTCACATTTAATTACACATGACGAGTCACAAACAAGACTATTTAATTACAGCTTTGGACAAAGCTCGAACAAAGCTCGATTGTCAGTCAGTCAGTCAGCTGTTTGGCCCCAATTTGCTCCTGTCAACCTTAGACGGCGTTTAGAATTCAGTTTTAGAGCAACAAAAGCTCATTAGAAAAAGTGCCGCGTGCCGCTTGCGTGGACAGTCGGAGTAGCCGGGTTGAAGTCCGTTGGTCCGTTGTTGTTCTCATAATTAGACGCGCTTTCTGGCCAGCTGCGTGCGTTTCGCGTATGCGCGTTTTAAAACGCGCTCAAGGAAAGTCGCAGTGGCGACTCTAATGTTTTTTGATTCGTTTCTGCTTTTTATAAGAATTATGGCTTTTGAATTGGTCTTGTGGTGCGAGTGACTGGCTGGTCGTCTGGCTCGGTCTGGTCTGGGCTGGTCTACTATTTGTTCATGGTGGCTTGTCATTTGTCGCTCACTTTCAGCCCGGAGACGGAGTTAAAACAGAAGAAGAAAGAAATAAATAAATTTCACCACTTTCATTCTTGGCTGTCAATTTGTATTTTATTGCCTGCTTCTGCTTCTCATTGTCGTCTTCATCATTGGCAGCAGGATTGTCTTTTTTGTTTGATTAGCAACGCGACTCTGGGAAGTGGCACAGGCTCAAGTTCTCTTTCTCTCTCTCTCTCTTTTTGACATTATCTCTGCATATAACTCTTGTCTTTAAAATCTTTGAGCAGGTTACGCTTTGGCATTGGTTTATTTACCAAAACTATTTGTAGCATTGCAGCACGCTTTTTAATCGCTTTTTAATGTGTTATGTGTGTGTGTGTGTGTGTGTTTGCATATCATGGCACGACATTGCGTATAAGAACAACAACATCAAAAATCGTGCCAATCTGACCCATTTCCTTGGGCCAAGACGACATGTGCCTGTGTGTGTGTGTGTATTAAATGAAACAACACAAAGCAGATGTTTAACAAATTGTATTTGCTCTTTAAATATAAACGACAATAAGTCAATTCTTTCGTTTTATAAACTTTTTTAGACCTATTGTATTGTTTTAATCAAAATAAAACATTCCTTTAAATAAATGCTTCAGATCTTTTAAATTTTGATGACACTTTTTATATAAATTTTGTTAACTGTAATCAAATGATTTGTTATTATTTATTTTGTAAAAACAATGCCCAAAAGTATTTTGAATTTAAGAAGTTAAAGCAGCTTATTAAAAGACAACATTCATAATTTTTTCATTATAGAATTTAACTTGTTTGCTGGTTTGGTCTATTTGTTACTTACTAACTTCCAAAGTTCGTATACCTTTTGAAAATTGTAAACGAACCCCAAAACACTCAAAAGTTGTGAACTAATTTTGGTAAGTGCTCTCACTCATTTACATAACCCTAACTTTACTGCCGATCCCGCCGCCTCCTCCTCCTTCCTCTCGACAAACTGAATGGAAACCAGGTCAGACAATTGTCCAAACATTGTCTGCTGTGTTGGCTTATCGCTAAGCCAATTCCCTTGGCCGGACTTTATGTGCAACTCTCTGCTCGGTGTCTCTGTCTGAAAACTGTCCAAAAACTTGAATACATACACCGAAATCCCTCTCTTTCCACGCAGGTTTGGGATAATTTTCAGACGGGGGGTTACTATGTAACTTCATTGGATTGCCAAGTTCATTTTTGGTTATTATTTTGTGATTATGTTCGAGCGAGCGACGTTTTCTATTTGCGACCTGACCGCAAATGAGTTGAAGAGTTGAAGTTTGTTGTTTTTTGGTCATTTTATTGGAGCACCATTTCCTCAAGCTGTCAAAACCATTTTTTATACCCTGATCCCATTAAAAATGGGAAAAAAGGTATAATGAAGTTGTGCAAAAGTATGTAACAGGCAAAAGGAAGCATCTCCGACCCCTTAAAGTATATATATTCTTTATCAGCATCAACAGTCGAGTCGACATAGCCATGTCCGTCTGTCCGTCTGTATGTATGAACGCGTCGATCTCAGAGACTATAAGAGCTAGAGACTCCAGATTTGGAACTTAAGCTCGCCTAATCCCTAGGCAGTACAAGTTTGTTTTCGATTTTCGATAACTCATCCCGTTTCCGATATACACATGGGATCGATAACAACAAAATCTTGAATTTGAAAAAATTTTAGGTTTGAATTATTAATCAAAATAATAACAATCTGTGAAATTTTGATTAAAATCGGTTAAGAAACACCGGAGATATGGAACCTTGAAGTTGAGTATGCAGTATGGTCGTACACACACGCACACATACTTGCAAGCACTGACTGTACGCGTAAAGTATAGGGATCAGGGTATCGTCTAGTCGGGATTTCTCGACTAGAGCCATCTTACTTGTTTTTATTTTGTTTTGTGTGACATAATTTTCACATGGATATAACGGTACCGTTGACCCAATTACAGGCGACCCAAACTTAAAGCTAAGTAAACCTGATTCAAAAGCTAACTGTATATCCAATTAGATACACTTCATTGCTACAGAAATTGTTACCGTTTGACAACCTTGACTTTGGCTTTGTATTCTGATGCCAGTTGACCTCTAACATGTCTCTCATTAATATAGAATAGGGGCAGCATCTGTTTCCATCTGTTTTGATCTATTAAGTGCCGTTGCAAACAATACAAATCAAAACGTTATTTGGTGGCTAATTGTTCGGACCATATAAACCAGTAGCCAATAGCCAGATAAATCAAAGATAAAATAAAATAAAAAAACTTGGCCCTGGTCTCGAGCGTGAAATTGTATTACGTTATACTTATACATACATATATTGTTGATTGCTGCTTCCGCAAACGGAATCGACCGTAATACGTCTGTACGTGCTTCGATATATGAGTATTTTTAAATAACACCCATATGAGGCTAGCCAAATTTGGCATTATAAACTATTTAGTGCATACCGAGTCAAAAGAAAACTGCTTGACAAAAAGCTTTGAATTTCTGATATGAATTTCTGTGTGAACTAACAAATGAGTAATGATATGAAACAGATAAAGTAGAGCTCTATGTTTGTAAATGAGTAATTAAAGAACTTGAACACCAACTGGACTTAAAACAAAACTCTTTAAACCGCTTAGACATGTGTCGGATGTGCATACGAATAAATGTTAAGTTTAGCAATAATGGCATAATAAACAGAATTTTAAAAGTTTCCGTGACTGAATTAAATTAGATTTTTATTTTTATTTTTGATTTGTTAAGCTACTGACAGCTGTTTCGAAAGTCAAAAAAAAATTATATTATTTCTAATTGTATAATAAATATTTTACATATATTATTTCTTTTTATAGAATAAAAGTCAAAAAATCATTTTATTTTTTCTAATTGTATAATAAATATTTTACATATATTATTTCTTTTTATAGAATAAATGTTGTATATCCGGTACAAAACCATTTTGCAAGATATTTCCAATTAAGCGGAAATTTGGTATTTATCATTTGATGCATTAAGTTTCCTAATCGATTGTTTCGATAGATCGCTTGACCATCACTAATTTCACACACGCCCACACCATAAAAATCTACTCGTTAACAGCTTTGAGAGCCTGTCGAAAACTCTTTATAGCTATTAATAAATTTTTTAGTTAGTTTTTATACCCTGATCCCATTAAAAATGGGAAAAAAGGGTATAATGGTTTTGTGCAAAAGTATGTAACGGGCAGAAGGAAGCATCTCCCACCCCATAAAGTATATATATATATATATTAAGTATGTGTGTATGTGTGTACGCGCATACTACATACTGCATACACAACTTCAATGTCCCATATCTCCGGTGTTTCTTAACCGATTTTAATAAAAATTTCACAGATTGTTATTATTTTGTTTAATATTTCAAACGCTATTCTTCAAAATTCGAGATTTTGTTGTTGTCGATCCCATGTGTATATCGGAAACGGGATGAGTTGTCGAAAATCGAAAACAAACTTGTACTGCCTAGGGATTAGGCGAGCTTAAGTTCCAAATCTGGAGTCTCTAGCTCTTATAGTCTCTGAGATCGACGCGTTCATACATAAAGACAAACGGACAGACGGACATGGCTGATGAAGAATATATATACTTTATGGGGTCGGAGATGCTTCCTTCTGCCTGTTACATACTTTTGCACAACTTCATTATACCCTTTTTCCCATTTTTAATGGGATCATGGTATAAAAATGTCCGCTCAAGTTCTTTCCAAAAATAATAATAAAGAAGTCACAAGAAACATTTAATTTAGATTTGTTTTAATTGTTTTGCAATTGCCATCATGCTTTGCAAATATTTGCAAAATCTTGTATGGAATTTTTAACATTTGGTGAATTAGCGGCACGCGGAACATGCGGCGTCGCAACAATTCAATTTAACTGAATAAACTAAGTCAAAGTTTAACCTCGTAACAACAATAACAACAAAATACTAACATAGGGCGCCAGCAACAATTTTAGTGATATCGTTACTTAACTTTAAGAAAATGACAGTAAAAAAAAATTGACTAAAATAACAAATTGGCATTTTGCACAAATGATTAATTTTTGGCGATGAGCCAAAAACCAAAAGCCAACAACTACAAAACTGCAAAACCAATGACAGTTAATTACGGGTTAACAATTATGCGGGCGTTGTCAAGGCCGGAAATCAAACAAGTAAGAAGGCTCTAGTCGAGAAATCCCGACTAGACGATACCCTGATCCCTATACTTTACGCGTACAGTCAGTGTTTCCAAGTATGTGTGCGTGCACATACTGCACACTGCATACACAACTTCAATGTCCCATATCTCCGGTATTTCTTAACCGATTTTAATAAAAATTTCACAGATTGTCATTATTTTGTTCATTATTTCAAATGCCATCTCAAAGTTTTCTAAGTTCAAGATTTTGTTGTTATCGATCCCATGTGTATATCGAAAACGGGATGAGTTATCGAAAATCGAAAACAAATTTGTACTGCCAAGGGATTAGGCGAGCTTAAGTTCAAAATCTGGAGTCTCTAGCTCTTATAGTCTCTGAAATCGGTTGGCTCATACATACGGACGGACGGACGGACAGACGGACTGACGGACGGACAGACGAACATGGCTATATCGACTCGGCTGTTGATGCTGATCAAGAATATATATACTTTATGGGGTCGGAGATGCTTCCTTCTGCCTGTTACATACTTTTGCACAAAACCATTATACCCCTTTTCCCATTTTTAATGGGATCAGGGTATAAAAACTTACTGAAGTGATAAAATAAATAATTAAAAAAAAAACAAATATCAAAATTAATTTGATAAATTTAACATGTTGACATTTAAATACAGAGATATATATTAATCATTTTATCTAATAAATATAATATTGTTGATATTCATCTAATAAGATTTTATTAATTGTTGAACATAAAGCACTTTTATTTAACCAGTTCAGTCTGTTAAATTTATTTCTGGGCTTTTAAATTTAAATTATGGAAATTGAAAGTGAACGTTCAATTAAGAATTTCACTTGTGCAAATAAATATAAATAAATATAAAACATTTTCAGATATTTTAATTTTATGTCTTAGTAAAGTTTTTTTATACCCTGAACCCATTAAAAATGGGTAAAAAGGGTATAATGGTTTTGTGCAAAAGTATGTAACGGGCAGAAGGAAGCATCTCCGACCCGATAAAGTATATATATTCTTGATTAGTATCAACAGCCGAGTCGATATACCAATGTTCGTCTGTCCGTCCATCCGTCCGTCTGTCTGTCTGTCCGTCCGTCTGTCTGCCCGTATGTATAAACGCGTCGATCTCAGAAACTATGAGAGCTAGAGACCCCAGACTTAGAACTTAAGCTTGCCTAATCCCTAGGCAGTACAAGTTTGTTTTCGATATTCGATAACTGTTGGGTATGCAGTATGCGCGTACATACACACAAATACTTGCAAGCACTGACTGTACACGTAAATTATAAGGTTTAGGGTCTAGTCGGGATTTCTCGACTAGAGCCTTCTTACTTGTTTTTATTAAGATATAAAGCTTGCAATTATGTTCTGAGAATCTTTAACAATGAATATGTTGTCGGGGGAGCGGCTTAAGGTAAGAACCAACTTCTATCACATTGTAGTTGCATAATGGCCCAGTTTGTGGCGGTGCATCTGGGCTTAATTATAATCATACTTTTTTGTTGCCGCTATGATCTTTGACATGCTTCGTATTGGCTTTGATTGAACGCTGTGGCTCCGATCCGATCGAGTCGAGCTACAAACATACATACATAAGTGTATGTAATACAAACGGAAAAATAACAGAAAGACACATAGTATATATGTGTATGAATGTTTATTTAATAATGGTCCGGTATGCTTTTGTGGGTTTGGCTTTAATGAAAGTTGCTCGCTTGGCTTGTGACTTGGCATGACCCTGGGCAACACACCTAGGCAGACATTTTCAGGAATTGTTCGAAGAGCTTTTGTGAGGTTTGTGTTTGGTTTTATTTATTTAATTATTTTTTTTTTATTGTCTTTTTTTTGGCTATCTCTCATGCACACTCAACGTAATTCTACCTAGACTTATGCTTATGCACCTTCATACAAACATACATGTGTACTTTATTTACTTATGTCTGGTACAAAAAAGAAAATGAAACATAAAAAAATAAAATTTGCATGCATGGCAAGGAGAGTGAGAGAGAGAGACAGAGAGAGGGAAAGAGAGCAGTATCAGAAAATTAAACGGACACGAAATGCATGAATGAATATATCCCAAAAGAGGCCGACAAGGAAAGAGAATTCTCCAGGGATTTGCTTCTATACATGAGCCTTCTTCTTTTTCTTCTTCCTTGGCGTTCCCTTAGGGGTTTATCTTATTATTTATTCTTTTTTGGCTGCATACGGCAGGTGTTGATCAGTTTGGTTGTTGTTGTTGCTATTTTATCTTCTTTTTCCTTTGTTTGACCTATCTTTGAGCTTATCTCGTTATGCTCGTATCTAAAACTGCGCCAGCTCAGATAACATCAACAATAATAATAACAATAATAAAAACAAAATTTGTGAAATTGAAGTGGCTGCTGTGCAAATACATAGATACGGGGTAATTTGAAAGGTGGGGAGATGGAGAGGTGTTCGCCTTGAAATACATACACATTTATCTCTTTGTTTCTTTTTTTCGACTAACTGATGCGTTTATTTACACAAGTGTAATGCAGTTTTTGTTTTGGGTATATGATTTTTTTTGGTTCTTTGCGATCTGTTTTATCGACTCTCTGTTGCGTCTCCTTTAACAGATGCTGTGTATGTACGCCTCTATATCTCTCTCACTCGTGATCTCTCTTACTTTTGGGCCGGCTTCTTCACAGTTTGCTCAAAAATTCGCTTTGGCAGCCCTACCAACTTTTCTACTTTAGCCAGTTACCGAGCTCTGCTTGGCGCATGCGCCACTGTAAACTGGTTTTAACAGTTTTTCTCGTTGTTGTTGTTGCTGCAGTGCTGTATATATATGTATATATATATATATATATATATTTACATATATACATATATATATATATATAAAAATATAAGTAGAGATATTGCCGTATTTATATATATTTTTGCCACCAAACTTTTCGTACCGCCAACAACAACAAATAAAAGCTTTTCCAATATTCTTTTGTTTATGTTTGGCAGTTGATAAGTTGTTTTAAGTTCCTGTTCAAAAATCAAACTAAATACTATTTTCTCAGGTGTTTGGGTATTTTTTTCTTAACACTTGCATTAAATAGTTTGAACACATTATTATTAACGCACCTTTTAAAGACTCTGCGCCATGTTAAACGCCTTGATTGATATATGCTTTGTGTAATTTATTGAATTTATTTATTTGTACACCAATTGGTTTGCACTTTGTATTGATCTTAAACGGGTTTTTTTGTGTTAGCGATTTCTTTACAGCTTGCTAATAACTTGCAATCATTTATATATGCCCTCTTTTCCAATTAATTTTTAAAATCGCGTTCAAAATTAAATTTCACTTGTTGATTATTATATTATTTTTGTTGTTGTGTTTTGCATTTCACAAATGTTTGCAAAAACATCGAACAAAGTAACGGATAGCAACCTCGTCGTCTGCCGCCTTCGACTCACGACTTTGGCGTTCACGTTTCAAGCAGCGTTTTGCGTTTTGCTACCAACATAGCCAGCAGTCGTTCAAGAACTGAACGTAACCCTCGGCGACTTGGAAAACCAAGTGCAAGACTCACTGAGACCAGACGCTACATGGTCTTCGTCGTCGTCGTCGTCGTCGCCGTCGTCGCTGTCGTCAGCGTCGTCGTCTTCGTCAGAGTAATCGTCATTGTTGTGGATCGTGCGCTCTTTCGCTCTCCCAATGTTCGGTATCACATTTCTCACCTGTGCTCACGTGCGCTTACCTAAATGCAGCTGTTTTTAAATCGGTTAGGTTCCACACAGAGTGGAAGGTATTTATAAAACCGTTGTTATTAAGTTCCTTTTTAAAAGCATACAATATTGCTAGATTTAACAAGTAAGAAGGCTCTTGTCGAGAAATCCCGACTAGACGATACCCTGATCCCTATACTTTACGCGTACAGTCAGTGCTTGCAAGTATGTGTGTATGTGTGTACGCTGCATACTGCATACTGCATACACAACTTCAATGTCCCATATCTCCGGTGTTTCTTAACCGATTTTAATAAAAATTTCACAGATTGTTATTATTTTGATTAATAATTCTAACGCTATCTCAAAGTTTTCAAAATTCAAGATTTTGTTGTTATCGATCCCATGTGTATATCGGAAACGGGAAGAGTTATCGAAAATCGTAAGCAAACTTAGGCGAGCTTAAGTTCCAAATCTGGGGTCTCAAGCTCTTATATTTCTGAGATCGACGCGTTCATACATACTGACAGAAGGACAGACGGATATGGCTATATCGACACGGCTGTTGATGCTGATTAAGAATATATATATATACTTTATGGGGTCGAAGATGCTTCCTTCTGCCTGTTACATACTTTTACACAAAACCATAATACCCTTTTTTCCCATTTTTAATGGGATCAGGGTATAATAAGTTGAGTGTTTTGATACAAATGGCAGATCTTGAACAGGTCATATTAGTGGCAATGTGGAATATGATCAATATACAGGGCTGAAACTCACTGAATTAAAGAAACAAGCATGTCATAAGCTTTTGAATTATATATAATTTGTTAAGACTTTTATTTTAATTTGAAAAGTCTATGAGAACCAGAACCGGAAAATATATGTGTAACGTGTATTCTAGAAAAAACCGTACGTAACAATGAAATATTTCTCGCCATTTAAAGCGTAAGAATTTTAGTATATTAAATTCAGTTCATGCTTTAATAACTATTGAATAAATATAACAACAATTGGAAATTAAATAAGTAGTTGTACTTTAGCCATTGTTCGCAAAAATGTTTCTTAAAAGTCTTTCGAGGATACTGTTCATAGTTATTGTTGGCTATGGTAAGTGCACAAACAAATTATAATTCATTTTTAAAAAAACATTTGATTTTCATGATTCACAGCTCAATCCGAATACACAGAATTGTACAAATATCCGGGGGTGTCTGAAAAACTTACACAATTTAAGACACTTGATTCCAACTTTACTGTGAAATATTCTGATATTAATATGTTTATGGAGTTTCGAAATAATTTACATGAAATGGTTGACTCTGTGACCTGGAATGCAGAAGCTAAAGCTTATGCTGATACAGGATTCTTAGTTATGAATAAGCCGATTACAGCGCTAGCAGGTGTCACAAGTGAGCTTAGGGAACACAAAAATTACAAAGATTGGGTGAAGGAGCTGAAGCACAAGGTAACCGGCAAGTTATTAATGGCCTATAAAGATGCCCATACGAAGTACATTTCTACTCTTAAAGAAAGCCTTTTGCGCCAAATGCAAGAATACGTAAAGAAAGCTAAACAAAAGGGTGTAAGTATGAGAAATTTTTAACGTTCTGAATATATTTTTATCCTAATTTCTTTCACATAGACAATACCCATGAACGTTGTTAAACCTACTGTGCCATTACATTACACCAAATGATTTATTGTGTATTTATCAAGAATATCTGAAATAAATACATATATTAAAATTATATAAATTGATGAATTATATTCTACATTATTTTCAATTTGTTATGGTGAATGTTAATTAAGTTATGTCACATGACTAATTTAATTTGGTTATACTTATCGAATAATCAACTTGGTCATGCCGTGATATCCATAAATATCCACGTCGTAAATAAAAATGATTCAACAGGTAGTTAAAATTTTACTTTGAACGAGAATAATGAAATTTTTAACAATAACTCTTCTACTTATTTTTGGCAACGGTAAGTGCATAAAAGTGCATAAGAATCTCAATCTTTGCTTTATTGAATTTAAAAATTTACAGCCGATTGTGTGCTACGTAAGCCACAATATATGAAATTTGAATATGTAACCAGGGAAGAATATAATGAGAGATTTAAGCAAATGGTACAGGATCGAGTGTACGAAAATATAAATGCTGTATCATGGGAATCGAAAATTAAAGAATGGATTGATTCACTAATTATATCCATACATAAGCCCGTACTAGCGATTAATATATTCGTCAATGAGGTTGGCAGAATTTTTAAAAAGGAAGAATTTGTCCAGGAGCTGAAGCAGAAAGTACTTAATGGTGTTGTGCTTATTGTTAAATTTTCAACTATATTTGCCGGCTATGTTGGAAATTCAGCTAGAAATAAAATAGCAGTGTATTTTATGGGAAGTCAACCAATTTCGGTAGGTATATTCAATGTATTTGTTCTTTTCCGTTATTTCCGTTAGTTAAACAATATCTTTAACTTTGCTACAAAGACGACGCCCATGGAAATTGGTTATGGTGAACCAACTGAAGACGCATATAAAAAATACACAACGCAATTATACTAATAACAAAAAAAAAGAAGCAAAATGAATTTTTTTTTGTCAAATATAAAATTTTTTTGTAAATAAATGTAATGTGTTTTTCCTTTTCAGAGTTATAATTTTTTTTGTTAAAATAATGGAAAGAAAACGCATAACTATAGCGATAGATTAAATTATAAATTAAAAAGGAAAGTCTAAGGGAAACAAGTAAGAAGGCTCCAGTCGAGAAATCCCGACTAGACTATACCTTGATCCCTATAATTAACACGTACATTTAGTGCTTGCAAGTATGTGATTTTGTTTGTGTGTGTGATAACGCAAATAAAGCATACTTTACTTAATTTCAATGTTCAATATCTCCGGCGTTTCTCAACCGATTTCAATAAAAAATTTCAAAGATTGTCATTATTATGTGTACATCGGAAACGGGAAGAGTTATCGAAAATCGAAAATAAAATTGTACTGTCTAGGGATTAGGCGAGCTTATATTCTAAATCTGGAAGTGTCTAGTCCAGACGGACGGACGGACAGACGGACATGGCTATATCGACTCGGCTGATCAAGAATATATATACTTTATGGGGTCGGAGATGCTTCCTTCTACCTGTTAAATACTTTTGCACAAAAGCATTATACCCTTTAATCATTTTTAATGGGTTCTGGGTATAAATAGAGCGTTAGACAAATCAAAAATCTTAAGAAACATCTTCTAAAAAATGCATCAAGCCTTATTTGAGTTTGTGAGAATCGCATGAAGGGAACATTTGTATGTCAACTAAAATATTTATAGAAGAAATAAGTAAAAAAATACCTTAAAAATTCTAGAGAATATTAGTTATGCTTACTTTAACATTTGCGTAATTGCGAAACATTAAAAAAACCTAATTGCTTAAAAACGAATAGCGCTAGAACGGTGAGGGCTTCAAGTAAAAACCAGGAGCCTTGAAAATCTAATAAAAGTCTGTTCATAACTAAAGCTTATCAGCGAATGCTGAACGCTTTAAAAGCACTCGATGCACAGAGTCTTTAAACAGTTGAGGTCTAAACTTTACAGTGATGTCAGTACACAGAAAAATGTTGAAACTGTCACCGGTGTTCCTGCTGCTTCTGATGCATATGCAGATGCAGTGTATCCTGGGAGATTCGAAAGTGCCGATGCAACAGCTTTTGCAACTGAACGACATAGTTACGGACAGGATAAATAGCATGCTGAAGCAACATGAAGATTTAAAACCTCAAAGGGACAATAAGGAATTCCATCAGAAATATAAACTTCTAACATTGGCAGTTGCTCTGCCAGTTTCTAAGCTGGATGAGAAAATTCTGGCTTATAATGCGTACTTGACAAGTTTGGAACTGCATCAGGAACTGAATGCTAACAGCTCCTCAACAGTTCAGGAGGATCGCAATGCCCAATTGGCATCCAAGGACCTTAATGAACAGGTTGTAAGGCTTCTATCGGACAACGACAATAGCGACAATGCCGAATCTTATTCTGCTTTTGAAAAACGTGTGATTAGGCTATTGGAAAAACTTGGCGTCTATGACAGATATACACGGCGCGTCTTCAAAGCCATTTTTAGCAATGAAAAACAACTTAGGAAGTTGAAGAAGAAGCTTCAAGAACTCGATGATGACGACAAAAAGCAGGATTGCTGCCTGTGGGATTTCGTATTTGGTTTATTTTAAAAAAAAAGGTTGCCCAACATATTACTTTTACCCGAACTTATTGAATTATATGTTATGTATATTGTTTGTAAGACAATCCTTGTTTGTAACTTCTTAATAAATATAAAAAACTATGACAAAATATAAAACTTATTTTAATAAAAACAAGTAAAAAGGCTCTAGTCGAGAAAACCCGACTAAAGATACCCTGAACCCTATATATTTTTTGATTTAAGTTTATATCTGTTCCATATGTCCGGTGTTCCTCAACCGATTTCAATACAAATTTAGCAGATTGTCATTATTTCATCTAATGTAAAACTCCGTCTCAAAATTTTGAAAATTCAACATTTTGAAAATTCAAACGGACGGACAGACGGGTATAGCTATATCGATTTGATGGGATCGGAAAAGCTTCCTTTTTCCCGTTACATACTTTTGTACAAAACCTTTATACCCTTTTTACCCAATTTCAAAGGGTATTTTAGGGTATCAAAATAATACATTGCTAAGATCAAAGTTTGTGATTTTTATTGGCAAGAATTACATTAAAAATGTTGTATATGTATTGAAAAGTAAACAAGTAAGAAGGCTCTAGTCGAGAAATCCCGACTAGACTATACCCTGAACCCTATACTTAACGCGTACAGTCAGTGGTTGCAAGTATGTGTGTGTGTGTCTAGGCGCATACTCAGCTTCAATGTTTCATATCACCGGTGTTTCTCAACCGATGTCAATAAAATTTTCACAGATTTTCTTTATTTTGTTTAATAATTCAAATACCATATTCCAAATTCAAGATTTTGTTGTTACCGATCCCATGTGTATATCGGAAACGCGAGATTTTACTATTTTAGGCGAGTTTAAAAATCTGAAGTCTCTAGCTTTTTTAGCCTCTAAAATCGACGCGTTCATACATACTGACAGACGGACAGACAGACAGACGGACATGGTTATATCGACTCGGCTGTTGATGCTGATCAAGAATATATATACTTTATGGGGTCGGAGAAGCTTCCTTCTGCCTGTTACATACTTTTGCACAAAACCATTATACCCTTTTCCCCATTTTTGATGGGTAGTTGATTAGGCAGTATGCAGTATGTGCGTACATACACACACACATACTTGCAAGCACTGACTGTACGCGTAAAATACAGGGTTCAGGGTTCACGGTTCCGAATAATTTGCAAACAATATTAGTTACTGTTTTATAGACCCAGGCCCTCGAGTGTTATGTGACTTTGGTTGTGACTGTTGCTAGCAGTGCTATCTTTAGTAAGTGATTTACATTCGAGCTCTGGCAATTGACAGCTCGTTATAATGATGAGAGGGCGGCTCTCAGATCACGGCTTACGACTGGCTGGCAAAAACAAATAAAGTGCATTCAAAAGTGCCGGTCCCCATCTACCATCCAGCTAGCATCTAGCTGGCAAAATACTACATACAAAAATACATAGTTGTAGTATAACATGCAGCAATCCACTTAGGCTGTCTGCAACAGCATCAGCAGCATCGATCGAAGGGCCACAGACCGGGCCACATTTCACTATCGTGCGCGTTGAAACAAAAAGTGTTGGCGTGCTGCTGGCTGATGCTGCTGCTGGGTGCCGCATCCTGGCCACAGATTAGCTCTTGCCCAGAGAGTTACAGAGTCCGAGCCAGATGCAATCGCCAGACAGTTGCCCACTCAGCATGGATATTGCTTCTCTTTTTACATGTTGTTGTTATTGTTGCTGTTGTCGTTTATCAGACAATGTCGCGTTTGCAGACAGTTTGAATTTTAACAAGTTGTCGAATGCTGAGCGCTGGGTTTATTTGTTTTAACTCCTTTTTGCGTTGTTGCTGTTTTAGTTGTAGTTGTTGTTGTTGATAGCCGGCTTTAAATAAAAATAGCCACAAACTTAAACGTTGCGCTTCTCTAGTACAATAGTATTCTGTGTGTTTCTGTCTATACGTGTTGATCAGAGGTCATGCAAAGTCGCAGTTTCCGTTTCAGCCGATTCAGTTTGTTTTTCAGATTTTTTTTGCTATTGGCATTGCCCTTTGGGCATAGTTTACAAACGTGTCTACTTATAAATACATTTATGGCAATTATCAACGCTCTCATATCATAATCGGGTCATCACAGTTTATTTCTTTTTTCTAGTGGATTTTCTCTTTCACTTCGCTTACAGCTAACTTATCGCCGAAATTGGCGTCAGAACCAACATTTGGTCAAACAAAACGGCTTAAAGTAACTTTCATTGATTGCCATACGGGTGAAATATGATAAATATAAATTACAATATGGGAAATATTTTCTTATATATTACATTTTTCACCGGTTATTAACAGTTTAAATATAAAGTAAAACAAATTTATAGCTATATATGAAAAAAAAAGTTTGACGTATGTGTATATGTATGTATATAAACTTTTGTATATGTATGCATATAAAACGTGCCCTTAGTTTTTAATAGAATCATGATGCAGTCAATAGCAACCAACAAACTAGTTAAGTATCCATCCACATTTGTAATCTTGACTGTTGCTTCTGTAGCTGCTGCGTCTCTGATTGCGATAAATCTTTGACTGGCGCACCAAAGTAGAGCGTTGACATGTAAGTTGAAAGCGGGAGAAGCAGCAGCAGCAACACCACCACCAACAACAACAACGGCAGCATAAGAAAAATGCGCACAACACGGAATTAATGTCAACAACATTAGAAGATTGACGACAGCAACAACAACTGGCAACGATTGAAAGATCCATCGATTTAACTAGTAAACCATGTGTACCTATATCAATAGAGAGAGTAAGGCAGGGGAAACAGATGAAGTTTACGGGGAGAAATCGTTGTCTGCACAAAACGGCAATGACAAACTTCTGACAATTAAAAAAATATCAAATAGCTTTGCAACTTCGAATGGCCTCTGTTCGAATGGCCAGCGTGCGACATTGCGGATTTTGTGAGAGTGCTATTACCACGGCTAAAAATTTCCCAATCATGTTTATGAAAATCGATAGTCAGGCATTGAGCGCATTTTAGTTTTGTTTTTTTTATCCGGTTCAAGCGATTCAACTGTCTGTCTACATGTTTGGGCTGTGACCATTGACATGTGATATTTAAGCCCTGATGCTAAAATTGCTATAATAAAAGCCTATCATAAGACGCTCTATATAAAGGGTTGCCTAGGACTTTTCTTGTTTGTTTAAAATGTAAATATTTTTTTTTAGTATGTTGGTCTGCATCAATATAGTTTGAGTTAGGTTAATTTATTTAGACCTTATGCATTTGTTAAAATGTTCGCAAAAATTTTAAAAATCTTAAAAACATTTTTATATTTATTTTTATAGTTATAGATAAAAATGTATTGGAATATCTAAAATTTGCAATTTATTTAAATGTTTCCATTAAATTCAAAGTATTCTGCATTTGTAAAAAAAATTTTGTAACATTCAAATGTTTTTAAGCCACCTTAAAAGTATCCCACATGCGGAACATTTTCCTTTTATTCCAGTCAGCATTGGCACTTTTTAAGCATTTTTAAATGATTTACCTGTCTGTTTTTATACCCTGAACCCAATAAAAATGTTTAAAAACGGTATAATGGTTTTGTGCAAAAGTATGTAACAGGCAGAAGGAAGCATCTCCGACCCCATAAAGTATATATATTCTTGATCAGCATCAACAGCCGAGTCGATATAGCCATGTCCGTCTGTCTGTCCGTTCGTCTGTCCGTATGTATGAACGCGTCGATCTAAAAGACTATAAGAGCTAGAGACTCCAGATTTGGAACTTAAGCTCACCCAGTCCCTAGGCAGTACAAGTTTGCTTTCGATTTTCGATAACTCATCTCGTTTCCGATATACACATGCGATCGATAACAATAAAATCTTAAATTTAAAAATCTTTGATTTAACATTGGAATTATTAATCAAAGTAATAACAATCTGTGAAACTTTTATTAAAATCTGTTGAGAAACACCGGAGATATGGAACATTGAAGTTGAGTATGCAGTATGCAGTACGCGCGTAGACACACACACACATCTACTTGCAAGCACTGACTGTACGCGAAAAAGTATAAGGTTCAGGGTATCGTCTAGTCGGTATTTCTCTTGTTTCTTACTTGTTAAGTCTTGGGTTGTCTTCACTCATTGACATGTGATATTTAAGGCGCTGAAGCCATAATTGCGAATCAAAATGCTATCATAAATTGCACTATATAAGGGCGTGCCGCTGGACTCATAAAGTCCATGTCTCGATATGCAGTTGAGTCTTGTGTTATTACTGTGTTGTCCACTGGCGTGGGCAAATCTTAGCTATAGTCCATGCAACGAATCGGATGTGGCAATAGGTAATGAGGAGGCGCCACTTGCCACTGGCCAAGCCAGGCCAATTAATTAATCGATTCAATTTAAAATCAAAATCAATTCAATTTGATTCAATTTGATGCAGCACTCTCGCAGATCATTAATGGCTTGAAGCCACGACAACTGGCAATATTGGCATTGCCCAGCTCGAGGCTGTTGAGTGGGGATTGCGAGAATGATGGCACTATCCAAGTGAATGACTTTATACAGCGTTTGCACGAGCTATACTACAAGTCTGTCATATTTTATAACACGGAGCTCTTCTTTGAGTACATCGATGGCAATCTGCTGGGCGCCATCGAGTGCGTCAATTTGATATTCCACGAACCGGATGAGCTATCGGTGCGCATACAAGAGCGTCGACTGGCCCATCGGCTCAGTCTCTTCATCTTCTATTGGGGCGCCAAACAGCCGCCAAATGCGACAAGCGTCAGCTTCGAGGAGCCGATGCGAGCGGTGGTCATCACACGACCGCGTCGCAAAGCATTTCGCATCTATTACAATCAGGCGGTGCCCACTGGCACCAGTCAACTCCGTTTGGTCAACTGGTACGATGGCGAGAATCTCGGATTGCAGAAGACTCCACTCCTGCCCAGTGCTGCAACAGTCTATGCGAATTTTAAGGGTCGCGTTTTTCGTGTGCCGGTTTTTCATGTAAGTTTTTTTTTTTCTAAATCCTTAAAAATAAATAACTTAGTTGTTAAGAAATTGGGTTAAAATTAGGTATGTGATTCTCCTCACACTGAAAGCTTTATGATGGTAATTTTATCAATATGTTTTTATTAAATAATCTACCTTTTGTGGTCATCAGGTTAACTTTATTACAATTAAGAATGAGAAATTGATATGCTTATGCCTGAAATAATTCGAATTGCTAAAATATAATAAATGGAGATATCGAAAATGCACTTAAACCATTATAATTTATCACTTAATAATTATACTCAAATCTTGTATTCCCTTAACCCACGTAATTTTAATTTATAAATTTTTAAGTCACCGCCGTGGTTCTGGGTTAGCTACAACAACGACAGCAGCAACGAAATTAGCAACAGCAATATGGATCCATTGGAGGAGTATGAGAATTTGGAATACAATGAGGTGAATGTGACAGGAGGCAGAGATCATCGTTTGCTCTTGCTACTGGCACAGCATATGAACTTTCAGTTTGCATACATTGAGGCGCCTGGAAGAACACAAGGATCGCTGCGTGCTCCAGATGACAATGGCGAGGTGAACGATAGCTTCACCGGGGGAATAGGAACGCTTCAGAGTGGCGTAATTAAAACAATGAGTATATTTTCAAAATTATAATATTTTAAATTGTCTATTTGTCTAATAAGTTAGCCGACTTCTTTTTGGGTGATGTTGGCCTCAGTTGGGAGCGTCGCAAGGCAATTGAATTCTCATTTTTTACGCTTGCTGACTCGGGTGCATTTGCAACACATGCACCGCGGCGCCTCAACGAAGCCTTGGCCATAATGCGTCCCTTTAAGCTCGACATATGGCCGTATCTTATATTGACAATTGTGTTCTCGGGTCCGATATTCTATGGCATTATTGCCATGCCCTACCAATGGCGCCGACGACACGCTGCCTTCGATGTGGAGCAACTAGGGGAGCTTTGTATTTACATGGCCTACATCAAAGAGATTACGCCCTGTGTGCTTAAAGTCAAGCGTTTGAGACGTCGAGAGCCATCGGTTCAGATGCCGCCACAGCTTTTCCAACGGTGCATTTGGTTTACACTGCGTTTATTTCTCAAGCAATGTAAGTAAATCAAACGTTTGAAAATTTAAACAATTTTAATTTCAACGTCCTTTATAACTTATAACTTGAACATAACATTGACATTAATGGATTCTCTTCCCTAAGCATGCCACGAATTTTATCACGATTATCGCACAAAGTTCTTGACCATTGTCTATTGGATCGCTGCTACTTATGTCCTGGCTGATGTCTACTCTGCTCAGTTGACCTCACAGTTTGCACGGCCGGCTCACGAGGCACCTATTAATACTTTGCAACGTTTACAATCGGCCATGCTACGAGATGGTTATCGTTTGTATGTGGAAAAGGAAAGTAGTTCATTGGAAATGCTGGAAAATGGCACAGAGCTATTTCGGCATCTGTACGCTCTAATGCGACAACAGCAGCCAGACGATCACATGGCCTTTCTCATTGACTCTGTGGAGGCGGGCATAAAGCTGATAACCGATGGCAGAGAGAATAAGGCGGTGCTGGGTGGACGTGAAACCTTATACTTTAATATTCAGCAATATGGTGCAAAGAACTTTCAACTCAGTCAAAAGTTATATACACGTTATTCGGCGGTCGCAGTGCAGATTGGTTGTCCCTTCCTGGACAGTCTCAACGATGTGTACGTAGTTGAAACTATTTAAAGTAGTGTTATTCTTTCTGATACAGATTGGTTTATATAAAGGCTAATGCATTTGTTTGAGGGTGGCATTTTGGACAAGATGACAACCGCTGAGTACGAAGCACAATCTCGCATGATGACCAAGGATCAGGCACAACAATCAAAGGAATTGGCTGCTGTTGAGAATGCCCAAGCTAATGCCAACACTAAAAGTAACGAAGTCAAAAACCAGCCACAACACACCCAGGACAATGAAATGATTAGTGCTCTCAGTTTACGAATGCTTCAGGGCGCTTTTATTGCTCTCGGCGTGGGTTCAGTAACAGCAGGTCAGGCACAAGTTGCCCAAATAATTATCATAATTATAAAACTTTTGCTGATGTTACGTTTGTGTGCAGCTCTAATGCTTATACTGGAGCTCTTTTTTCGACGCTTAAATCTGGCTCAGTCGCTGCGACGCTGGCGCCAACGCTGGCTGCGTCGCTGGCGTCGTTTTAATCGTTTGGTGCGTCACCTAACCGTGCGAATCTTTGCACTGAATTTGGGTTGATTACTTTATAGCATCGCATTATTTTATGCAAATCATTAGCAATGGAGGTAGATTGGGTGCTACTTCTGCGCCACTATATTACAGTGGAACAAGAGTGCTAACAACATATAGTGTTTTTCAATAAATATTGGAATGGAATTACACAATGAATTTGTTTGAAATCTTAATGTTCGATTATTAAAATTTTAATATATATAAACACTTAAATAAATAACAAAAAATTATTAATTAAAAACAAAGAATACAAAATGCATATTTTCCTTTTGAAATAAATAAAACTAGTTTATGGAACCCTTAGAAATATTATAACAATTTAGCTCATACAACTTTTGTATCATTTAGAAATGATCGTTTCCACTGTGCTTCGTAGACTCCGTCGTTGAGTGCTCTGGTTTGTTTTGTCTTTGGCGTAATTAATGCGCCTGGCCAGAAGACAAGCGGGGCTGCATGTTATAATTAATCTGTTTGCTTGAATTTGATGCGGGCGCAGCTGGCTTCGCCTCTGCCACTGATGTATGTATCTTAGAGTTTGAGTCTTAAGTCTTTTGTGTATGTTTTTTTGCGCTCAGGTTTGGCCTAATTTCCCAAGAGGCGCAACATAATTTTCGTAATAATTTCCCATTTCCTTTTCATAACGCAACCGAAAACAAACAATAAAAGAAGAAACGGACATACACGCATTTTGCCCATTGGCTGACAGAAAGCACACAAACTTTTGTTCCGTTGCCCTTAAAACATCAAGACGGCTTACGATTTTCATGCCGTAATTAAGCAAAAAAGAGAAGAGAAGAAAAATAAAAAAGAAGCCACAAATTAAAAAATCGTCGTCTGAGTCTCTTGGCTACACAAAAAAATCAAAAATGCGACAGCGGGCGAAGAAGAAATTGACTTTTACTTTGCCCCACGAAAGACGAATTGCTGACGACGACGATGTCGACGATCATTGTAGAAAGTGGTTCTAGCCAGTTTGTCGGTCGTTGGTCTGTTGCTTCCCGGTTCCTTTTGGCCATTATCATGCGCTCTTCAAGTGTCATACAGCGCGAAAGTCAATTGCATACGATGTTTGCTTAACGGCTATCAGTTAGCTCTTGTCTTGTACTTAGGTTTCTTCTTAACATCGATCGCATCGGTTTCATTTTCAAGAATTCCATATATCATTGTCATCTGTCATCTTCAGACCGCAGCGTGTGAGAGTTTTCAGTTTCGTTTGCGACCAAGCATTGGAGCTTTTTTTTTTTGTTGTTTGCGTTTTTGTAAGCGTTTGGCCTTAGAAAAGTAACGCCTTCGGCCGTACCTTGAGCTATTATTAATTATATAGTTTCTATTTTGCTTTTCAACGGAAATTTATATACACAACCCTCCCTCAAAATGGGCTGTAATAATATGCGGAAGGATTTGGTCACACACATGGAAAAAGGGATTAAAGGTTGGCTCAAGTTATCTTACAAGAGTTATAGTTTTGATAAAGGTTGAACAGAATTTGTTAAGCCATAATACCCAACAAGAATGATTCAGCGGATTCATAGCTACTGCTGTAATCCGCAATTAAAGCATATATATTATTAAGCTATGTGAGCCAAGTGAACTTAATTAACAGGATGGCAATTGAGGAAGTCTTCAAAGTTAATTGTATTTCTAAAGAAATCTAATGCTGTAATTGCCATGGTTTAATACAGTTAAAAACAAGGTCAAATAAAGTAAAAGCTTTTTTCAATTATTACAAATAATTGCAGATATGTTAATGTGACGATGCGTTGAGTGACAATGACAAAACATAAGAAATTTAGAACGTTCCACATAAAATGTTAAACGAGGAATTTCATTTTAGGTCGAGCTTAGCTTTGAATTTTTATCAGTTAATGAAAATTTGTATGCACTAATACACAATTGGGCCACATAATCAGTTAACCTTAAGTTGCATACAAATTTTTAATGTTTTGCGCAACTCAAACGCTTGAGTAATTTGCACTCAAGACTTACACTAGTACTACACTACGTAAGACATGACTAAATATCCTATCGAGTGAATGAGCGACGTCTGCTGACATTGAGGCGTAGAGGTCATAAGCCAGATGGTGGCCAAGAGCTGTTTGCTTCCTGGAATGGTAGCTTTATGGGTGGACATGGACATGTGTGTGTAACATGATGGATGGATAACTATCCACGACGAGCATTGTGAAAAATTTGGCCAAAATTTAATGTGCCATGAAATATTGTTGGGCATTTTCATTTGCATTTCCATATTAATTTCCACATACGGCGACAAACAGAGATGTTAAGTAATATTCCGTATTCCATGAAGACAGTTCAAGCAGCTGCAGTCCATCCATGTCTAATGATCTCAGCCTGCGGTATCAGCATTCGTCGGCATTCATGCGTCAAATTAAAAGATAGAAAGAAAAAAAGAAAATCAAAACACTTGCATAGTGCAATTTGACTGCTGCCGATGCAAAAAGCTGATGCTGATGCGCAATCCAGATCTTGGCGAACGAAATTAAAAGTCATCATAATCAACAATCTTAAAATATTAGTTTGCAACACAAAGGTGCTGCGATGCCGTCGGCCAATGATAGTGAACTTGATTTTGAGGCCAATTTTCTCTTTCATTGGCCACGGCCAACGCTGCTGACCAGCAGCAGAAAACAGTACAGCTATAGCCGGTTGTGCCACCAAACAACTAAGCGACGCATGCAAAAATGCCAATTAATGCTACGACTGTGTGTGTGTGTGTGTCTGTGTGCTTATACTCACTACAAATGTGTAAAAAGAGGATATTTAAGTTGTCCAAAGGTTTAAGGAGACAAGATTAAATAAATATAACTATTTATATATATATATATATATTGATATATGATAAGTATATATATATATATATATAATGTATAGAATTTTTATACAAATCGGATAACACAAAACTTGTCCAGGAAGTTGTAGATATAGTACCTCCTACATATGCATATGTGTTTTTTGTTTCCTTAAAATGTATAGTTCTAGGTATAGGATATCTTTTAGGCGAACTCTATCGACCATATAACTTGTTGTGTTGTTGTGTGTGTATATTTGCTGTCTGTTGCCATTGCAGGCCGACACAGATTTTTTGTTCACTAAAGAATCTGCAGAAGTCGGTTGGAGCATTGGTAAAGCGATGCAGCGAAACCAACCACTTTCTAATCTAACCCACAAGCGGTGGCTGCTGCTGCTGCTGCAATCGTTGTCTCGACTGGCAATTTTTGGGCTCAGACTTTGGGGGGCTCTAGACTGGCTGGCCTAGCTGGCTGGCTGGCTACAGCTATGTCTTTTTTTATCCATTTTTTATTTTTGGAGGATGCACCAGCCCAGCATGGGTTGTGTTTCTTGGCCACTTTCCCAGACTGGGTCTAAAATGCGGAAAAAATAGCGAGAGTGAAAATTCGTTGCCGGCATAAATTAACTGTAAACTGTAAAAATATGAAAAGCGATAGCGAAAAAGAAGCAAGTTTTTTTTGCCAGGAATAAAAGTGAAAACTTGTATGCCACTGTCTTGATAGTACTTATGTTTAAGCTTTTAACAATTCTAAAAACCAAAAAATTCGCTCATTTGAATGCTCATTCAACAAGCAGGCCGTTAAAGTTAAGATTATGTTGACTTTGTTTTCTATTACAACAGCCGGCAGCGACGTTAGCGTAAGCGTCGACATCGCAGTTGCCGTTAGGTAAATGCGGTGTGAAAATTTCTCCACGCACTTGCGCTGACTTAGTTTTGTCAGACAATTGCGTTGCTATTTTTATGGGCTTTTTGAAAGTGCTTGAGTATTACACTCCGTTCGTACATAAAACGGCAACACGCCATGAACTTAATTATAATAACAACAACAACTACAAAAGGCAGCAGTTCGTGTTTTGCAGAAGTACCACTGAAACAAGTAAGAAGGCTCTAGTCGAGAAATCCCGACTAGACGATACCCTGATCCCTATACTCTACGCGTACAGTCAGTGTTTGCAAGTATGTGTGTTTGTATGTACGCACATACTGCATACTGCATACACAACTTCAATGTCCCATATCTCCGGTGTTTCTTAACCGATTTTAATAAAAATTTCACAGATTGTCATTATTTTTTTCATTATTTCAAATGCCATCTCAAATTTCAAGATTTTGTTGTTATCGATCACATGTGTATATCGAAAACGGAATGAGTTATCGAAAATCGAAAACAAACTTGTACTGCCTAGGGATTAGGCGAGCTTAAGTTCGAAATCTGGAGTCTCTAGCTCTTATAGTCTCTGAGATCGGTTGACTCATACATACGGACAGACGGACGGACAGACGGACAGACAGACGGACATGGCTATATCGACGCGGCTGTTGATGCTGATCAATAATATATATACTTTATGGGGTCGGAGAAGCTTCCTTCTGCCCGTTACATACTTTTGCACAAAACCATTATACCCTTTTTTCCCATTTTTAATGGGATCAGGGTATAAAAATAAAACATTTACAAATGGCGAATCGCAACATACAAAATATTTTGAAATATTTCTTTTAAAATTTAACTTGAACGTACACATTAATGCAATGATGTGCAACGAAGCGTGCAGCATGAAAATGTTTTGGGCCAAGCAGAACGTTGAACCAAAAAATGAATTTGAAATCAAAATATTCATGTTGTTGTTGGAGTTTTTGTTGTTGTGCACTTAATTACCTTTTGTTGTTGGTGCTGCTGTTGCGGTGGGCATCTTCTTTTTTGTCTAATGCCTTGTCTTCAAAATTTTGCAAGCGCAACAATAACGTTGTACACTATTTTGCGCTCCAAAAAGTTCCAGCGGCCATTGTACAAAGCAATTAATTAAAGACAAATGAATAAAATATAATGGAAATGAGTATTCATTTGAAGACTGCTGTGATCGACAACGCCGACGCTGACGCCACCGTCATGTCTGCCATTGCTGCTGACCCAAATTTGACGTCAGCTTTTCTAAAATGCAATGTTGCAAATAATTTGAAAGTGTAATTTATGACTGCGACACGACGCTGGACTTGTGAGACCGGGACCTGGACTTGGACCAGACAGAAACAACAGCAGCAGCAGCCAGTTTAAAACTTTGAGCGTTGGCGTCACTAAGCGCTGGCATAATGCTGGTAGACTTTTGTTTGAACACCCGGCTAAAGCGTATTAAGATTTTACTTTAATACAACAAATCAATTGTTTGTTTTTATTTTAGTTTGGCGCGAGACTTTCGCTTGTATTAAGCCATTCTCAGTTACACAGTAAAAGCTCATCTGGCAGCGTTGGTAATCACATTTTGCTCATCTGGCTACGCTCAGCGGTCAACAGAATGGCCACACTTTGAATTTTAATTGAAAAGTTTAGACTACAGCCTTTTTGCAATTATTTTACTTTCATAAACAGACTGATAAAAATTTTTATGAGGAAAAAAAAATTTCTAATAGTCGGAATCATTTTTATTATAATTAGCTTTTTTTTTACAGTCCTTCAATGAATATTGGTATTATTTATCGTTACCTTTCTGGCCATTCGCGCAGAATGTGCGCACAGTCTGGCAGCTCAGTGGCGTGGTTAATGCGCTACTGCTCTCTCCCTGGCTTTCTTCACTCTCCGTCTCTCTTCAGCAGTCCACATTTGAACGTACGTAAGAACAAACGAGCAGAAGGTTTTTGTGCTGGAATTTAATTTGTTAGAGAAAGAAAAAACAATAATAAAGTTTTGCTTTCATTCCAAACAAAATTTCGTGGATAATAAATTGACTACCGGCTGTGCAATAGCCGTTTAAATTACACTGCCATTGTAAATAAATTCAAAAGAAGCATTGTGTGTGCTGAGCTGGGCGTGCAAGGCGCAGCAGAAATATAATATTTTGTGGTTGGTTGCGTAAAAGGTAAAATGGCAAAACGAAATTTAAGGTATCTGTGTGTTTTTGTGTTTAAATGTGTCTTAAATAAATGCACTTGAACTTATTGTGAAATTGTCAAAAGCAGACAGCGGCATATTTCAATTGAAGTTCCAACTTTGTGTTCGTTTGTGATGTGTGTGCAGCGCATACATATTTTTTGTCTCATCGTCGCCATTTTTAATCAGTCGTTTTTCGCTGACGTGTGTGCTCTATAGTGGCCTCTCTTACACACTCCGTATTGGTAGCGTCGACAGTGTTGTAAAACGCAACTCGATGTGAATTTGATTTAAACAAATTAACTAGCGTTTTTATTGTTCCTTCAGTGAAACCAACAAATAATTCAAGTTATTTGTGTTGTTTTTTTAGTGACCTTTGCGCGCAATGGAGGACCTTACTAAGAACATAATATTCGCAAACGCGTTAAGCAACCAACCGACGACCATACAATACCAAACGGCAGACGGCACCATCCTCAAACAGCCCAAAATAGAGGGACAGAAGGCCGATCAACAGCCCACCTTCTACTACACAACAAATGTGAGTGCAAACACATTCTAAGACAAACAACAACGTTCTAACGCAGTATATTTATTTTTTTAACCAAACAGGGCAATGGCGGTACAGTTAATTTGGCACAGTTGTCCACAGAGGACAATAAAATACAATATATTGCACAGCCAGTAGGCGGTTATAATTATGCTTTGGTCAATGGAATGCCACTCAATCAGGGCACTGTAGGCATTGCCACCGTGGATGCTCAGGGCCGCATACAGATTGTGAATCAAAATAAACCAATTGCAGCGGTAAGTTGACATTAAAAAGTATTAGAGCAAAAGAAGAAAAAAACGGTAGCAAATAGATATGCAATAAATTGGCTATTTCTATTACGCAGACAATTTCACCGCTGCAAAACACAATATCAAACATCAGCTTCAAATGTGATGTCTGCTCGGAGATGTTTCAACACCTGGCGCTGCTTAATGCCCACAAGCGGATGCACACTGACGGCTCCGATCCGCAGCAGCATAACTCGCAACAGCCAAATGATGCCATTACAGTGGTCAATGCACAGGGTTTAGTGCAGACACAAAACATAATTACAGGCAATGGACAAATGGGTCAAATACAAATTGTTGCTTCCGATTCACTGGAGCCAGTGCAGCAATCCGTCATGCAGCAACAGCAGCAGCAACAACAACAGCAAGCGGCACAACAGCAGCAGCACGATAATTCCAAATCGACCAAGTGCATTAATTGCGGCGCTACCATGATGCATCAGTCAAAGCGCAAGGGCCCCAAGCAGGTGCGCTGCGAATCCTGTATGCAGGCGGAACAGGCAGCGCAACAACAGCAACAAATATTTGTAGATGGTATAACTTACTTTAAATATTATATTTTGTTTTTTGTAATCTAAATGATTTTGTTTTTTTCAAACAGGACAAATGGCGCATCCTGTACAAATCATATCAACAACTCCACAGGCGCAAGCTCAACTTCAGCAAATTGTTGCCCAACAGACGGGCAGCACAACTCCTAAGCGTGAGCCAAGCTCATCTGGGCATCATCCTGTGAAAAAGCGTAGTTCCCAACAGATGACCAAATGTCAAAAGTGCAATGGCTCTGGCGTCGTTCTTATGGGTCAACACACTCACGTGCATACCGGAGCTGGCGGCTCCGTCAAACAAAACTCTGTTACTGTCAAAACCGAGTAAGTTTTATTTTGTACTAAAGGTAAACTATCGATCCTTAACTAATGTTTGTTTACTTGCAGAAATCCCAGTAAACCGTTCAGCTGCAATATATGCGGCGGCCTCTTTTCACGCTACTCCAGTCTGTGGTCACACAAGAAGCTGCATAGCGGCGAAAAGAACTATAAGTGCACCATCTGCGGATTGGCTTTTGCCAAGGCGGTCTACCTTAAGAATCATGCGCGTATACACACTGGTGAAAAGCCCTACAAGTAGGTGTAGACACCAATAAATTTGTTCTGTTTTAGTTTACTCTTACTTATATGTATATATTTGATTTGCAGATGTCAAACTTGCGGAATGCAGTTCTCGCAATCGCCGCATCTAAAGAATCATGAACGAACGCACAGTGGTGAGCGTCCGTATGTGTGCGGAGTGTGCGATAAGGGTTTTGCGCGCCATGCAACGCTGTGGAATCACCGACGCATACACACCGGTGAAAAGCCGTACAAATGCGAAATATGTGGCTCGGCCTTTTCGCAGGCGGCACATCTAAAGAACCATGCCAAGGTGCACTCTGGCGAGAAGCCGTACAAGTGTGAAATTTGCTCGGCAGCTTTTGCCGATCGTTTTGCGTTGAAACGTCATCGTGGCATACACCAAAAGTATGGACAAACAGCGCCCCGGCAGCCGGCCGGTGATGGCATGGTTGTACATAAACAAGAGTTACCCGACATGGATGACGATGCGCAGCAGGAGGTGATCATCGGTGGCTTATAGATAAGAGCAAACAATGCCAATGCCAAGACGACCAACACAGCAACGACAACGGCAGCGGCGGCAGCCTATCAAACAGCTGCGGGCACGGAACAATTTTCAACGCAGCCGTATCCGGGCTATTACTATCAGTTGCCAACGACACAGGAATTACAAAGGCAGGATGAGTTGTCACAACAGGGCGCCGCATTTAGCTCGACATCAAACTATTAAATTGGCGCCTGTAAATAATAATAAAATATCGAGGCAGAGGAGCATCGTCATCATCACCATTACCAGCTAGGCACCATTAACAATATACATACATATATTATGATTATTATTTTTTTTATATATAACGTAGATTTTTCATGTAGGGCTCTACCAATTGGGCTTGGAGCTCTTTCGAAAGAGTGCCACGATAAACGCTTTTTTACGTTTAACAAAACGAATCGAACCTAATTTATTCATAGAATGTAAAATAGATATGGCGCAATGTGTGTGTGGTACATTTAAGTGTTATAGTCTATATCCGTATACAAATTGTAGCTGTAGTTTACACGGATTTATAAGCGAAAGAGAAGGGGGCGCGGCGCGTCAAAGCGCATCAAAAGCAAATACGTAAAATACTACGCAGGCATGTACCATATACATACATACAGAATATACACCCGTTTCGTCATCGGTATATGTATATATACATATATGGGTAGAACATAATTTCGATTAAAAACAATACTAGCATAAGGCAGAGAAACAAAACCAACATTTTCATTACAATTTATATAAATTTAAATAAGTATTAAACAAAACAATTATAACTTTAATAAATAAATCATATTTGAATAATTTCATAACTTTTTAATTGACAGAATATATACTATTGTAATTCATCTAGAACAGCAATTAAATCGCGGGAGAGATGTGTCTAAGATCATTTAAAACGAAGAGTTTAACACAAGACTCCTGAAACTGAATACTGCCGTATTTGTTCATGTTCCTTATTTCTGCAAACAAGGACGGGTATATTTAAGCCGTAGTCTTTCGAGACGACACGACAAATGTTATAGCAGAAAGCTGATAAAATAATATCCAAATCGTCCTGCTAGTTTCCAAGTGTCGAGGGATTATGTGTGTTTTACCCACTTTTGCAAAGAAAAAGTGTATACTTCCTATCCCTCCAAGCTTAAAAAATCTGTAAAAATATAATTTTTGCTGAAAATTAATGGTTGCAAAGAAGAAAAAAAGGAGGGAGTCCATTGTCGTAGAAAAAAAAAATACAAAAAAGAAGCTTAGAGAAGCTACAAAAAATCATGCTTCTCCTTATAGATTTGATCAGTTTTTATTGTAATTGTAACAACCCAACAAAACGAGGGACTACAAATTATTTAATTTCAATAATGTTGAATGCATTTTATTTATTGTTACCTTCTTACAAGTAATGAACAACTTACAGCTTGTATAATTATATTGTTTGAGAACTAATGATGTTTGTTGTACGAAACTGCAGAATTGTGATAATTCAAGCGCTTTTACTCATATGTATGTATGTATGTATGTATTTATAGTAAATGTTATATATGAATACAAGTTAACATTTGTATTATTCATACAAAAATGTATAAATAGTTGGTGTTTGTTAGGCAATTTGAGCTAGCAAAGGAATTATTTCGAGAGTTTCCGATCTAATAATAATTATTTAAGCTAAAATTCAATTTAAAAATTTAAGTTTTTGGGCATAAGATAAGATTTTGATTCTCAACTCTAGTATTTATTACACAAAAATTTAACTAATAGGTATTTGTATATATATATATATACATATATATTTAAGCTAACCTAGATCCGCATTTGACTTACACATAAATAAAAAACTTAATTCCAAAGGCTACAAAATGTTAAGCTTTTGTTTTTGTTTTGTTTGTGGAGGGGCGGAACAAATTCAACAAACTTTAAATAAGGCCATAAGCAATCAACTTGCTTTTGTTACATTTTTAACACATAGAAGAAGATATTTGGTTGCTTATAGTATATGTAGTAAGTTTGTTATTAATTGTTGTAGAATAGTATATGTTAATGTATATGTATAGTTGTTGTTTGTTGTTGATGTGTGTTTGATGTGATTTGCATTATAAAAAGTGAGGTTATGCATCGAGTTGCGCCGCAGCTTATATAGGAAATTGTCTTTGTGTCTTTTGCATTATTAACTTAATTGATGTCTCTTAAACTACTAGGCTGTTGCTTGAGTTATTCTTGTATAATAAAAAGTGGCAAATGTTTTATTTTTAGTTTCTTTCTTGTTTCTTTGGAAGCTGCAGGATAAATACATACAGCTTGCCCACATATGCTTTACACACAGTGAAAAATTTTGATATTTTCACTTTAGAGATGTACGGTCACACTGGTTGTTGTTTTAAATTTTATTTTATATTTTTATAAGTAATTTAGTCAATTATCTATTAAACCTATTAAACAGAACTTAAAAAACATTAACATTAACAAAGAAACATTTAAAATACTAACAAACATTTAAAATACTAACTGCCCATAAATGCTTTACACACTTCAGTTTTTGGTGTGGCCTAAAAAAATTTCAAGTACCAACCATAAAAAACACGAGCTGCTCGAAAAAACCGATGATATCGACGGAGGCTGTTCAGACACGTTTAACATTTGACATAATTGACGTGGACAGCCAGATTCATATTGGGACGACGTGGTATTATGTGATGAATCCAAAATAATGCTATACTATGATGATGGCCCCAGCAGAGTGTGGCGCCAGCCGTT
Organism: Scaptomyza cyrtandrae; assembly: GCA_035044605.1. Lineage (NCBI taxonomy): Eukaryota > Metazoa > Arthropoda > Insecta > Diptera > Drosophilidae > Scaptomyza > Scaptomyza cyrtandrae. The sequence goes on from JAWNNS010000637.1 coordinate 1,875,277, forward strand.
GAGAGCACTTGAAAACCAAAACTATTATACCGACTGTACAGCTCGAGATTAGGGGTTGGTACTTTTATTGGATTTAAGCATTTAAGCATAACATTCGCGAGATATGATGATTCCACAATCATTCTTCATCTTTCATTCATTGGCAAGCGATCTGCGCAAAAAAATTTGGACTTTTATGGATCTGCGCATTTTTAATTTAATTAAAAGTAACTGTACATACGAATTTCATACGAATTTCACAACGAAAATGCACCAAAAATTGAAGTGTGTAAAGCATTTATACGCAGTTGAATTTAGTGCCTTTGTTAGTATTTTAAATGTTTCTTTGTTAATGTTAATGTTTTTTAAGTTCTGTTTAATAGGTTACAGAGATAATTGACTGAATTACTTACAAAAAAGAAAAATTTAAGACAACAACCAAAGTGATCTAAAGTGAATATATCAACATTTTTCACTGTGTGTAAAACATATTTGGGCAAGCTGTATTTGAGCGACTGAAAAGGGGGACACATTCAGTGGTTTTGCACTTTGTCAACCTCACCTAGCAGTTATATAGCATGTAGCTTTCATATGTGATTTGCAGCCACTTGTAAGCTCAGAGGCAAGGCTTATAGTTTTTTTTTCGGAAGTTCTAGCATGATCTGACAAATGTTAAGGGATTTAATGGTGTTCCAGACAACAAGTGTTAAATTTTTTTTTTTTTTGGGATTTGGTGGCACTACTAATATAAAGGTTTGGTGCTGAAACCAATCAGCTGAGTAACTAACATGAATAATTTTGTTTAGTAGAGAGTAGAGCACGATAGATAGAAGCGACTTATTCACTAAATCAAGAGACGTTTACATTCGTGTGCTCTCCAAGCCACCGCCCAGGGAATCATCGCCAAAGGCGTGCCTTTGTCTGCTGTTGACGATGTTGCTTCTGCTGCTGCTCGCCTTCAATCAACTTGATGGCGTGGTGCGTGTTAGAAGCTCATCATCGTCCAGCTGGGCGAGAGCGGCGGGCGAACCAACATCAATGGTTGTCACACGATTACCGCCACCATCTGCAGCTGAGGGCAGCTTGATGAACTCACTGTCCGCGTGCACGGGCATGATGATGCAGACAAAATTTTGGCCCGTTTGCGAGTCACGCGGATGCAGTGTTACCGGATTAAACTTATCCGCCTGACCATCGGTGTAGGTTTGCAGTCGCTGGTATATCTCCGGATAGTGCTTGCGTAGGAGTACACCGCGTCGTGATAGTATATCCAAGATGTTGGACAAAATCAACTCTCGGTTGCCGGGCACGCTGCGCAATCCTGGATTGAAAGTTAGTATGAGTATCTCAGTGCTTTCCGGCACGGTCATAACGGCGAGTGGTTGCTGCAGCGCCTGCTGCTGTAGCTCCAATTCGGCCAGGACGCTTTTGCACAGTTTTAGCTTGGCACAACGTGAGACTAGCTGGCGTTCCCAGCGCACTGGCGCCTGACCCATGCCTGGTGCTTCGGAGACCACACAAATGGCCACATAGATTAACATCTTGGACTCGGGCTTGTATTCAGTGCTGAGTTTGAGCAGTTCCGAGTATAGTTCCAGACCCATTTCGGCTGGCATTAGATCTGGCCAACGTACATAGGATGCCTCGCCCATGCACTGAAATCCATGCTTAATAAAACCCTCCGCTGCCTCTGCACTGCGAAAGAGGACACGAACAACGCCACGTCCCTGGGAGAGACTACCTCTGCGAGCGAGTAAGCTGAGATGCCGCTGAGAGTCAACGTCATCCTTGCAGGTGGCTAGCACCTGGCGGCACAAGTTGGAGGCACGCGAGTGCAAGCACGCCTTCCGATGCTTCTCCCAGTGGGCTCGGCGACACTCACGTGAACAATATAGATGGGTACAATTGTGGCATGACTTGTACAGCTTTTTGGCATCGGCTGGCGTTGCACTTGCCTCGCACTTGGTATTGCGACAACGGATCTGCAAATGTTGCTGCTGCAACTGTTGCTGATCGCTGTTGTTGATGCTATTGATGCTGCTATCTCTGTTCCTGTTGCTGTCCCCCTTGTTCGCCTGGCCGGGGTCACCAAGCGATACGCGTCGATTGCCGCCGGCATTGCTTGTTACCTGTGTCTGTGACTGGGATTGGGATTGTGATGATTGTTTTGGTTGACTCGGATTTGGATTATGCTTATGCTGTTTCTGGGTGGGCGCGTCTCCCTCGCTGCGACGACGCAGCAGTTGCTGCTCAACCTCCAGCTGTTGACGGCTTCTACTAAAACGGCTATTATTAGCTGCTGTATCTGCTGCTGTGAATGAGAATCTTTGTATTAGGATTAGTGGAACGAGTGCTGTAAAATGCAAGCAACAAACATTTATTAACGCATAACAATAACAACAACAACAATAACGAGCATTCAAAATGGAGCTATAGGTTTGTTCTTTTTAAAATAATCATCTTGTTTAACATGCTGGGAGCAGGTAAATTTTCATATGTGTTTCAGTGTTGCATACCGACGCAAGCGCAGCGCAACTTTATTGTATTTTATTATGTATTATTTATGTCATGTACTTGTTTTTCTCAGTGTAATTCAGCTAGTTAAATAAGTAAATGGATAGCAAAATGTTTAAGCTAGAACTTTAGATGAGCTTAAATTCAAAGAAGTTGTTCTTTAAGGATTTGAGAAAAATGTATATGTTTATAGCACTGAGTTATAGGCCTTTAGATATATTTGTATATAAGTACTATACATATTAGTTATATTATAATAAAGCTTTTGTGTGCGAACAACAAACAAGAACAGAAGTAGTTTAATTTTTTTTTAGCCTATACCCATTTGTCTCTTCTTTTTCAACTCCAAATATTTTTAACTTATTTTGTTGTTATTTTTTATTTATTTTTCTTATTTTTATTTTTTTTATTTTTGGGTAGCGGTTATATTGGAACATTAACTTACAGGTTCATACCTGTCGTCGAGGACCCTGCTATGGTCGATGCTGGTGCTTGGTTTCTGTTGTTGTTGGTGTTCTGGCTGTTGGTGTACTGGCTGTTTGAGGAGGAGGTAGTTGGCAGTCCTAAAAGTGAGGCTAAGACATCTTCTAGCGATGCACTGCTCAACGAGCGTTCTGGCGCTTTAGATGCAATTGTGTGTATATTTTAAATTACGTTTTTTTTTTGGGATCAAATGTTTTTAAAATGTTTTTTTTTTTTGTAAATATTACGCGGCATAAAATATAAAAATACAAAAACAAATAGTTGTTAGGCTCGAAAAAATATATAGCGCTTTAAAAGTTCTTATAACTAAATGACGGACATCATTTATAATAGTTATGTAACAAATCGACGTATTTTATATTAATATAAGATAGGAAAAAAATTACACTGAGAAAATGTTTTATGTACAAGCGTGTATTGTTCACATATAAGATAGTATAGGCTAAAAAATCAGCTAGAAAATCAAAATTGTAGAAGAAAAACTACAAAATTATAAAGATTTTGAATAAAATAAGTATATATTGATCAGTTTTTATTTTAGCCACCATTTCGTAGACATATAAAGCACTTGATATCGTTTTCTTAAAAAAAATAATTTTTACAAAAATTATATAACCGTACAAATATGCGATCGAAATGAATATGTTTATGTATATCTATCTTCGAATCGTTCGTTGCAATTTTAATCATAATACATCATGATTAAATATCTATAAAAGAAATTAAAAACTTAAAGCACGCTTAGTTGTTAAATGGTCGGCTGTTATTAATGTTGTTGTTTATCTGGTTGGAGTTAGGTATGCGAATTTTTCTAATTTTAAAAACCAAGCCTAAAATCGAAAATTCCAAATTATAAATTATAGATTATAGGTTTCAGATTTGTATGAATTATGAGCAGAAAATGTTTTTTTTTGTTAAATGAGATGCATAACAAACTTATGCGCAGATAAGTATGCTATGCAATTTTTGAACACATTTTTGCACACATTTACGATGACAAAAAATGGCGGAGTTGGAGTTGGTTGGACGAGTGCAATCAAAACAAATAGTAAGTAATATAATGATATAATATTGATAGAAATAATAATAATACAATAATAATGAGCTGTATGCCATAGCTGTGTGTTTTTTTATTTAAAAAATAATCATTCAATTAAATAGTTAATTAAAAAATATAGATAATTTTTGTAAGAACTATTGAAAAAAGGATACTCATGTAAGATTTGCAATCGATAATGATTTTTGTCAATTTATGAATGAAATTTGTGTTTGAAATTTTTGTAGAAACGTTTTCGTAATTTACAGTCGTTAAAATGAAACAATAACTTAAAATGCATTTGCACTTTGCATCCTATTATTATTTAAAAAACACTAAATACCATAATACAATAAAAACAAATGTAGATACATTGCATTTCAAGCTACATTTGTGTGAATGTGGGTATGTGTTTGTGTGTGTTTGTTCCTAGGAAACAATATATATTTTTATTCTAAGCATATGTACGCATAGCTACATATTATGTATTTGAATAATGTATAAACGCATTTCTCATTTGTGATTTTTTTTGTGTGTGCACAATTACAAAAACAAATTGTTTTGTGATTAATGAACGAAAATAAAAAGAAAAACCAAATCAGGAATAAAATATTAATATACGAGGATAAAAACTAAGCACTCTAGGTTTTGTGTGGCCAGCTGCTACAGTTGCTACAGTAGTTGCGGTTGGTTTAGTTTCAGATATAAATGGTGGACTCACCGCCACCGCCGCCGACTCGGCTAAGTCCGTTCATGCGTAGTGGCGGCTGTCCAATGGCAACCACCGTTGTTGCATCCAAATGCAGCTGCGGATATAGCTGATACTGCTGATGTAAATGCTGCGATGAGGGCGGGCTGCTGCTGCTATCAATGACTGGCGTTTGCGGGGAGTCGAGCGGACGTGTGCCAACAAAACTGCTCTCCAGCCAGCACTTTCTGTATCCAAAATAGAGGGTGAGAATAAAACACATTAGACACAAAAAAGATTATCATATTAAATTCAAAACAATTAACAACAACAAACACCAGGCGAGTAGTGAAATCAATATATGACGTCACAACAGCTTTCAATGACTCAACATTGAAGTTGTTGCACTTGTGGCAGTTACAGCCACAACTGCACTAACCTTACACAACTCTTTGCTTATTATACAACAAAAAAAAAAAAAAAAATATACGCACAAGCAGCATAATATGATTAGAGAGACATACACTTGGCTTATATATTTACTCTTTTTTCTTTTTTTTTCAATTTAATAATATTTAGTTTTGCGCAGCGCTCTTTTCGCGTAGTGTTTGCCACCAGACGTCGCACACGAATGAAATGCTTTTGGATGTGGAACACACACCAAACAGAATAAAGGCAAAGCCCAATTGTGGGATCGAGAGCAAAAAAAGTTTCAAACAATGCGGAGGGAGATGGCGGGGGGGGGGGGGAAGGGCGGGTTTGGTGTTTTCTCTGTCACTAGTGCGATGCGCGTGCAAAAGAGGTGGAGAGAGATAAGAATAGGACGACACCTTGGCTGCTGTATTAAAAGGGTTGCTCTGACTCTGACTCTGAGTTTATGGCTGGTGTTGTAGTTGCAGTTTTTTTTGGGCGCCGGGCTGGCGGCCTGATTGCACACAATATATAAGAAAATAACTTTTTTGTAAGTTGTGAAACATAGTTGCAAAAAAAAGAAGCTATAGAAACCTTGTCGAGAAATGTATTGGTTTTCCAATTTGGTTTGCATCAAGATAAAATGTTCATTTGTATAAGTAATTTCGTTTTAACATTCCTTTTTGATACCTTTATTGAAGGGTTTTAATAAAAAGTTCATTTGCAATTACATGCTTAAGAATTTTTGAAAAAATCAATATTAAGAATAAAATTTCAATTATTAATTTTAAAAATTCGTTCAAGTTATGTGGAATTAAGCTTTTGAGCTCTTCATTTCTTTCATAGGGTAATCAGTTGATCCACAATATGCACAGGTACTACTTTAATATTATTGATTTTCATAATGATTAGCACTGTTGGCATAGGACAAAGTGGTCTCCGCTCGAAACGTGTACAAGTGACCGTCGTTGATACAGGTTTGGAGTGGAAGCATTATGGCTTGGAGCTGGGCTTGACATATTTCCTAACTGCGTTGTAGTCCCACATCACAAAAGGACTCTTTGGCAGTTGCATTGTTGACATTTAAATTGCATGTGGTGAATGGTCTTCGATTATATAATAGTGAACCCTATTAATAGCCTCGGGACAGTTTACACTGACAACTTGAATGACAGCAGAATTCAATGAACTCAATTTAATTTCCGAATGGCCCAGCATTGTGTGAATATTGATGGAAAAAATCTTATACGATTCAATTTAATAGACTAACTTGTCCTGGTTATCGTGTGTGGTATTTGTGTGTATGTGAGTGTGAGTGAAATGAGAATGGTATCATATATATGCTCAAAGATGTTTGTAAACACTATGTCACAGTAGTATTGTGATTACAAAAAGAACAAAGTTGATTCGTCATTATTGCTTAGAATATGTGAACAGATTTTCAAATAGTTTGCTAACTACGAAGACTAACAAGAGAAAACAGTTTTAACTTGATAAAACTGATTTGGCTCGAATTTTGACGGAGACATTTTATAAATCATAATAAAAGTTTCTAAAAGCATCAACTACTCGTATTTATGCACACTATATGCTTTCATCTTTGCACAAGCTTTGACCTGACCTAAAACTGCAAAAAACAGAGTTGGCAACCATATTGGCACAGTTAATGTTAAGTGAAAGTTGTTTAGTTGTTGTTTTTTGTGGTTTTTTAGAGTTAGAGTTTAGTAGAAGCCAGCACAGATATAGTATAATATATATTTGTTGTAAGTAACACATGTAGATTGCACGAGGATTTTTGGTTAGTCACATTTGTTAGCCAGATAGAAGATGCCAAGAGACGATGACAAGCATAATAGATAAAGCCCCAAGTAATGGGTTTGTTGCTAAAGGATGGGGCCGTGCTTACCTCTGGACATCGCTGCGGGCAGCCTGACTAACTGACTGACCGAATCACTGACTCACTGACTGATGATCACTGCAGTTGTTTGGTGTTTTGGTGCTGGGTATGTTGGACTTTTTTTTTTAGACAATTGTTTTTTACAGATAGCTACGCGTTGTGTAGTTGCCGAAGAGAAATAAGAGTTTTGTATTTGATTACGAGTATGTGATGGCGGGGCATATATATTATATAGACGGGAGAGCGAATAATAGAAAAAGAAATAGCGAATAGTAAAGATATTCGGTAATAACAACTACACTCAGGTGGATTTAAAAGTAGGCGACTACTGCGACAATATAAAAAACTCTATACATTATATATGTATAAATATTTATATATATATATATATATATATATATATATATATATATGTATATCCAATTTTGTATGTTATTTCTTCTTTGCTGCTTAAATTGCAACGGCTGTTGGAACTGGATCCGCTGCCTACCTTGAATTGGGACTCGCTGAACGGCTGCGCTGCTGTTGATGTTGCAAGTGTTGCTGCGCCTGCGTCTGATCGTTCACATAGTGCACTATGGCCGAGGTAACCTCCTTAATAGAGCTTTGTATTTCCGGTGTAACAGGCTGCAGTGTACGCACACCATTCGCTGGATGTGATGTTATGGGCGATGTGCGTTGCGCCAGCAGTGAGTTGGCCAATCTAAAAAGAAATGAATAAAGGATATAAAATATAAAATAAATTCAACTTGAATGCTTTTGAAAATACAGTGAAAACTCGATGAATATAAACATATAATACAAATTTCTTGTGTGAAAATATAAACAGTTTTCAGCGAATTTGTAAGTTTTGCTGAGAGAAACGATGGTTCAAAAACAGTGTACGATTTAAATACTTGCAACTTTTAAAATCCATTCTTGTATTTGGTTAAGATCTTTAATCAAGTAAAAATAGTATAAGTTGCGAATTACTTTAAACTCTGTTGGAATCAAGCAAAACCTAACTTGATTGATTATTATCATCCTCGACTTCTGCATTTTTATTTTAAATGAGCTTTTTTATTTTTTTTCGATCTATGTAAAGTCTCTGCGCTTATGCTTAAACCTTTTTCTTTGTTTCAAACTGAGTTTTCACTGTACAAAATTCATGCAACTCACCGTTCGTGTGGCGTGCGCTGTGACAGCTTCTCTGTGCTGCGCCAACCCAAATAGGGCTGACGATAGGAGTTTCTTAGGACACCGCCGGCACCGGCGCTGCTGCCGCTGGCCACTGACATGAAGCTGCTGTTGATTGGGGCGCCACGTGCAAAGCTGCCTCGTTGCGAAACACTCGGCGATGTTTGTGACGAGTTCAGATGCGAGGTGGACCAACGCGTGGCGCCAACACCCTGACCCTGACCCTGTCCATGCTGTGAGGAATGATGTCCTCCCGCCGATGTGGAACCGATGACAGTGCTACTCTGACCACCATGATGACTGTGCGCCGAGGGACTCAACAGCAGGGGACTACGATCAGATCGCTGTGAACCGAGCGAACTGAGCGAAGTCGTCTTTGAGTTAAGGCCCTGCCAGCGACCCGAATCCTGTGTGCGTTTGCGCGTAAAATTGGCCGGCTTATAGCCACCAGAGGTCGCTGTAATGCCAACGTTGCCGGCAACGGCTCCATCTGGCGACCGAGCGGCATTTTGATTATATTGTCGGAACCAGTCAGGTATATTCAATCGCTGCAACGACGCCTGCACTCGCAACTGATGCTCGCTCAGAGCGGCCGGATTATGTTCGTGAGATTTCTGTAGCTCATTCTCAGGTGGCTGTAATGAAATGGAGAGCAAGAATAGACAGAAAGTGAGGTTAGACACATGCGTGCGATTGGTATGGTACAACTATAAGCATCATAATTTGATCAAATGTGGTAGATAGTATTTGGAAATAAGCACTTAATTAACGATAGCGATTACCAAATAATTGGAACTAGTTGTAAAATACTTTTAACCAGATCCAAGTCCCAGTTGTTTATTGAGTAACATTTTAAACAAGGTGTAAGTTTTATTACAAACTTATCGTTAAACTAGATACAATTTTGGTATAATTTTAAAAACATTTTAAAACAAACCCACTTTCACAATCAACTTATAACATATTAAAAAAGTTTTATACGGCTTTTATGGACTAGTTCTTTTTAATACATTTCTGTAAACAAGTTCATATGTTCACTTGTTCAAGTTCACTGAACATCAACAGGTTTCCCATTATTATTATTATATTTTTGTTATGAACTGCCAACCCTCATCCCTAATACAGCTGAGATTGAATTTGGCCTGTTTGCCTGCTCTCGGCTAGATGATTTATTGCGTATGCATTAAAACAAGGCACTCGAAAGATTTAATTTTTTCCTCTTTTTAGGACATTGTTCACTGTGGGGGACATCTGCGATGAGTCAGTAAAGCGAAAAGTTTTAAGACAACTTTGTTCAAACTTTTGCTTTTGTTTCGTTTTTGTCAGCAAGCCCAAAAAAAACTGAACTATTATAACTGGACACCAAAAAACATCAGAAAACATTTTTGTGATATTCCTAGGTTGTGTTTGAGATGGTTAGAAAATATCTGGCGAATGTTTAAGTTAGGTTTGCGACCAGTCTTAATGAAACTGAAAACTGAAAAAGTTATGAAACAGATTATGTGCAGTTAAAAACATTTCCTAATGGATTATTCATTAAACAATATGTTTATGAAGATTCTTTTTAAGAATACTAATAATAAAACAAAAAGGTGATCAAAATAATATTAACCTATTATGATAAAATAAAACACAATAAAAGGAAAGAAAAAAAAAATATTTTGCATAAAGTTATTGGCTTAAAAGAAAGCAAATTGCAAATTGATCGATGGCTTTTTTCTGGTATTGTTTATACGTCCTTGTACTATTATTCTATTCTTTGATATGATTTGGAATAGAAGGTGCCTAAAGCCAACGGCTAAGCCTCAAGCACCAACCTTTCGCAGACAACCACACACACACCTATACATTTGTATGCATATCTCTCAAGGCAAGTGCTTAATAAAAGATTTCAAGTGCATAGCTTGAGCTTGGCATCCCAAGTTTATACAATGTCTAAGACTACTAACATTTTCCATTGGCTGTAGGCGCAGTATTCAAAAACAAAATCTCATAAGCGTACAAATAAAGAAAAAAAAAACGACAACAGTGCGACAAATTGAGGATGAGGAAGAGGAAAGTAGAGTAAAAAAAGAGTGTGGAATAACCTGAGATAGACGGAGAAAACAACAAAAGACAGAGACAAAATAGTTCATCACAGTCGTCATACACGAATGCAATAACACCGCCAAAGGAGAGAAGAAAAACAAAGAGGTGGAGAGGACTGGGAGGCATTGCAACTGCAATTGCTGTCGTCAGTGGTCTAGTGGTTGGCGTTTCACAATTGAGAAAGTGGTGCAGTGGTGCAACAGCAGGCGAAAACCATTGAATGTCGCTAAAATTCACTTGCATATGTGGGTCACATTCAAATGCCGGCTGTACTATGTCGAATTGACGACAACATTTGTGATATTTGATATTGACAGTATATGGATCAAAATAAAATTAAAGCACACATTTACCTGATCGTATTGCAGCATGTTGTTGTTACTGAATGATAATACTATATAGTAGAGTAATTATTCAAATCTCTTGCTTTGCGATTCTTACAGATTTTTTTTGATTTTTGGTTTTTGAATTTTGATTGAATTTGCAAGGTACGTACGTGTTGTTGGTGTAAGAGAAAATTTATAAAAAAAAAATACTAATTATTAACATTAACATTAAAACACAAAAACACCTTAGACAAAGGAGGCACAATTCAAAATTTGTTCACTTAATAATTATAAAAACAAATGTTACACTGTTTTTTAAGAATTATTTTATAATTATTATTATTATTACTCCACAAGTTTTTGGCTTCTTTTGATTGAGAACATTTTGAGTTCTGTGCAATAATGCAAATGTTTAAATAGGTGTTGATAAACAAAACACACACATACACATATACACTCTTTAGATTTATTTGTTTTGAGCGATTTTACAGGAGGCTAACAAAAATTCAAATTATAATTTTAAGTCTGGAGCTATGTTTTGTTTCTGCTTTCGTAGTTATTATTTTCGAGTGACTACTGTATAGATAAATACATGTACATATATGCATGTATTACAAAACTCAATTAGCACGCACACATACAGCCATGCATAAAAATAAAGTCAATAAAACTGCCACTCACTCACAAACACACACACATACATAGAAACAGACGCACATACAAATTGGGAAAAAAATGCCGTTAAACAGGCACACCCCAAAAACCAAATAACGAAACAGGAAGCACAACTCTTTTAGATGGATGGTTAAAGGCTAAAAATGTCTTTAAATAACTTTCGCATACTTTCGCGACTTGACCTTACTAAAGGAACGAAAAGTTCTGGGGGAGCAAACAAAAAAATAATAATGTCAAACGCACCAATCCACACACAAACGCCACGTATAATATATATATATATATATAATATAGCTATACTATAGCGCAGCTGCGCGCATCAATTCATATTTTATTGTCAAGGGAACAGAGTACTAAGTATTTAGTTGGGAGCTTGGGGTACTATTTGTGCAAGGTTTTTGCCAATTTGCGCATTGTTTATTTATTTTTTTTGGGTGACACTTTTAAGACTTTACTGTGTGTGTTTGTGTGTGTATTTGTGTCTTTGTAGTTTAGGCTAAATGAATTAATCAAATTTGGCTTTTACTTGAGCGAACATGGTGCGCGCGACATGCAACACCAAACCGTAACACACACACATTTATTTTTATAGATATATATATACACGCACTCACTCACACAAACACAAACACACACACACACGCACAAAGCGCATACACTACGCGCTGTTTGCCATTTCCGTCGCAAAAATGTATGCTACACTTTTGAATTTATGATAGATACTGAGCTAAGGTGGGTCAAAAAAAAGGCCCACAAGCAAAGCTGGTCAGAGCAGTTGTAGCCGTTTTTATAGCAGCTTTGGCGCATGGCCAGCGCAACAGTGCAGAGCTTTCATTTGTATATTTTGCGTATTTTATAGCAACAAGGATGCAGGCAGTACTAAAATGAAATGCCCTGTGCTCAAAGTCACCCTGTGCGCCAGTTGATAAACAAAACCACAGCAACAGGCGGTTAAGAGTTCAGCAACCAACAAAAATCGCGCGCGCGCACACACACACACACAGGCACACACGCACACACGGCGAGCTGCTACTGCAGCTGAATAAGCCAGGCATGGATACCTCGGCATTCAGGAGCCTTGTGGTCAATACGCTCGGCGAGCAAGCAGAGGTACGATCCCTCGCTCATCGGGTGACCATCGAAGCCAGAGACCTCGATGAAGTCACCACTAAGGAGGAGATGACCATGGCGTTCCGCGATCAATTTGACGTGGAGGTCTCCCTGGAGGACATCACACTGCGCAAGGCGTATGGGCAGACACAAACTGCCTCGATTAAGCTTCCCGCAGACAGTGCAAAGAAAGTGTTGTCCGTCGGATCCCTAAAAGTGGGGTGGGTCAGCTCAAGACTTCGGGTGCGCCATTAGCGTCACCAAGTGTTTTAGATGTCTGGAGTTTGGACACCTCGCGAAACAGTGCAAGAGCGAGCATGACCGGTCGAATCTGTGCCGAAGATGCGGAGGTCAGAACCACATGGCCAAGGACTGCAATAAAGAGCCAAAATGTATGTTCTGCAAGGAGAAGAATATGGACGATAAACACATCGCCGGTAGCGGTAGATGTCCCATGTTCCGGAGTGCACTGGCCAAAAGAACATCATGAAGTGCGTCCAGCTGAACCTCAACCACTGCGAGGCAGCTCAGGCCCTGCTAAGACAGTCGGTCAAGGAGACGCAAGCAGACTTAGCCATAATCTGCGAGCCGCACAGGCCAATCACTGGAAGCGGATGGGCGGCTAGCAAGTGTGGGAAAGCGGCCATCTGGTCTCTTCGAACACCACCGAAGGAAATTAGCGTAGAACATGAAGGGTTCGTTCGGGCGAAGATTAACACTATAACCTTCTATAGTTGTTACGCCCCGCCGAGCTGGGATCTGAGGCGATTTCCAACAGTTGCTAGAGGAAATCTCGGATGATGCTCGCGGCAGATCCCCATAGTAATTGCCGGGGACTTCAACGCCTGGGCAGTTGAATGGGGAAGCAGAGCGACGAATATCAGAGGAACCTGCCTGTTGGAAGAGTTTGCATCAATTTGCATCACCTACCGTAAGGCTGGCAGAGGATCTATTATAGATATTACCCTGCTAAGTAGCTCGCTATGCAGGAAGACGACGTGGAGAGTCAGCGAGGATTTCACGTTCAGCGATCACCAAGCGATATACTTCGTGATCAATGAAAGACCACAAAGACAGCCGCGACCCCAAACATGTGGGCCCAAGTGGAAGGCAAACCTCCTAGACGAGGATACTCTTTCCGAAGCCTTACGCCATACCGTGTTCCCAGCCATCGGGCAATCAGTCGACAACATGGCAATAAGCCTAATGCGCTGCGTTACGGACGCATGCGATTTGTCCATGCCCAGAAGAAAGCCGAGCAGACGAGCAACTCCCTGCTACTGGTGGAATGAGGAAATCAATCAGCTAAGGAAAGCGTGCCTATTGGCCAAAAGGCGCTCCCAACGTGCCAGGGGCCGCCCGGAATTTGCCAGTAGGCTTGATGACCTCAGAGGAGCCAAAAGAGAGCTGAAACGCAGCATTAAGAGAAGCAAGGCCAGCTGCTTTCGGGCAATCTGCGAGGAGGCTGATGTGAACCCATGGGGAACCGCGTACAAGGTGGTCATGAAAAGGATGCGGAGCCAGGAGACAGTTCGGGTGACCTGTCCTACGGCTCTAGCCAACATAGTGGCGACGCTGTTCCCGCAACAACCGCGGCTACAAGAAACAAGGTCATACCAGCGAACGGAGCACATTCACGAAGTCACACCGGAAGAGGTCTTGGAGGTAATTAAAAGATTGGGTGATAAAAAGGCCCCAGGACCAGACGGTATCCCCAATAAGGCGTTGAAGCTGGCGGTCCGCTCGAGGCCAGAAATATTTGCGGCCACATATGCAAAATGCCTGCAGGAAGGAGTTTTTCCTAAGATATGGAAACGGCAGCGGCTAATCCTCCTGCCAAAAGGGGATAAGCCGACAGACGAACCGTCTGGATATAGGCCTATCTGCCTCCTCGATTCAGCGGGAAAGGTCCTGGAGAAGCTGATATTTAACAGACTCCAGGCCATCATTGATGAAAAAAACGCGCTCTCAGCCAGCCAATATGGGTTTCGGAAAGCCCGCTCTACCGTAGACGCAATCCAGGCGGTAGTAGACATGGCAGCCAAGGCAATCGAGGGAACGCGATGGAGGTGGGGCGACAAGGAGTATTGCGCCGTAGTAACCCTCGATATCCGCAACGCGTTCAACTCGGCGAACTGGTCGCGTATAAGGACAGCCCTGGGTAGAATTGAAGTACCGTCGTACATAGCTAGTATCATATCCAACTACCTGTCGGACCGGGTGTTGGAATATGATACAGAGGACGGACCAAGGAGCTATGAGGTCACAGCAGGAGTGCCACAGGGCTCCGTTCTTGGCCCCCTGCTGTGGAACCTAATGTACGATGAGGGGTACTTAGACTCGAACTACCACAGGGCTGTACCCTCATTGGCTTCGCAGACGATCTGGCACTGGTAGTAGTAGCCAAAGAGAGCAAGGAGGTAGAGGCCGCAGCGAACGCGGCAATAAGAATCGTGGCAGAGTGGATGAAGGAGGCGAGCTTGGAACTTGCAGGCCATAAGACGGAGGCCGTACTCATTACAAGCCGCAAAGTAGTAGAGTACATCCAGGTGCAAGTCAACAACGAAGTTGTGAAATCCAAGGAGTCTATAAAATACCTGGGAGTCAGGTTGGACAATAGACTCAGCTTCCGGACGCACGTAGAGTACGTCAGCCAGAGAGCAGCTAGAATGCAAGGTGCCCTATCGCGCATGCTGCCCAATGTGGGGGGTCCTAAGCCAGCGAGGCGGCAATTGCTGGCGAGAGTGGTAGCCTCCGTACTGCTGTACGCGGCACCCATATGGGCAACGGCTGTGTCCAACCAGAAAGGCCTAAAAAGGAAGCTCTCGGCACCTTACAGGCTGAGCGCCCTCCGAGTGATCTCCGGCTTCCGCACGGTCTCGGAAGATGCAGCTCTGGTCCTAGCAGGAATGGTGCCAGTTGACCTGCTAGCGCTTGAGATGAAGGAGATCCGAAATAGAAGGATAGCTGCGCCGGACGCCATGGCTACCATCCGAAGCTCAGCAAGAGCATCGACGATGGACGCCTGGCAGTATAGATGGAGGACGGCGAGCAAAGGAAGATGGACACACCGGCTAATCCCCAACGTAGAGGATTGGATCGGGAGAAATGCAGGTGAGTTGGACTTCCATTTAACACAGTTTCTTTCAGGGCACGGCGGCTACAGGAGCTACCTACACAGGTTCAGGCACGAGGACACCCCGCAGTGCCCGACATGCCCGGACGCCATCGAGGATCCGGAACATGTGCTCTACCAATGTTCGAGATATAGGGGAGTGTCTGGCTCAGTGCCCCCACCGGAGACCCTGGTAGAGCACATGATGGAGTCTCCGTCGCACTGGAGAGATGTCCGCCAGCTCATCATAAGCACATACAGAAAGATCTGAGATTATGCGAAACTAAGCGGCGAGTGACGGAGAGTGCCTAGTTAGGCAACCCACCCCGGTGAAGTAATACTTTGCGGTGATACCGCCGGGTGTGGGGGTGTGTGTGGGGGGCGAGTTTAGTACGTATGCATTGACACTGTCTTTGAATCGTGCATGCAGGGGGCTCGGGCCCCTGTATCTTTTAGAAGATTCTCACCTCCGGGGCGCATCCAAAAAAAAAAAAAAAAACACACGCACACACTGAAAAAGTGTCTAGTAAGTATTTGTCTTCGCACGGCTCTAAATGACAGCTGCCCTCAAAGTGCAGGGTGTCATTTTGGGTGTGAGTCTATATTTAGATCAGGTTGCCGCCCTCAAGCCTCAAACCTCAAGCGAAACAGCAACACTTTGTATGATTAAGTAGCGCATCTGCAGCAGAAACTGGAGACAAGACACAGACCGATCGGCAGATAGACACGTTGACAGCCTGGTAAATTGAGGCAGATAATCGAGATAATGGCAGTTGACAATCGTGTCACTGGGTCGTTTAATATGTGCATAAACGTGAGCGATGGCTTAACTAAATCGGGAAATCAAATCATTATATCACCAGCAATAATAATGGGCTGAAAAATTTAGGCTCTATGCTTACAAGATGTAAATTAAAATTTTTAAATTTCTTTAACTTCTTTTAGTTGAATAGAAAAAGAAATAAACTTTTGATAGAACTTGAGGAAATAATTTCACAGCCGAAATTTGAAATAAAATAAATTGTTATATTGCTAAACTCTCTTTCAAAACGTGTTTGTGTTTATTTTGAATATCGAAATGTTTTTCAAACAAAGAATGGGCTTAGTATAAGTGATTTGTACCTTAAAAACTATATACATATTAAAGCTGTGGACAACATACTATCATACTTAAGATCACAAAGTCAAATAGCGCAAAGCTTTGTCTAAAAATCGTTCCTCAGACGATCCCTGACAGCAGGCAATGCCACGTCGCGACTTGGATGACATTTGGCCCAACTGATAATGATCACAGTGTTCCGCATGTTCCAAACCGTAAGTTGATGGTGCCTTGGCATATTCCCGTTTGAGAACCATGCTTATAATGCGGGAACGTGTTGTGCGATTCTTTGGCTTACTCAAGACTTGAGAGCGTGGACGCAGTGGCGGCGGAGTAGTGGATCCACCATAAATGCCCGATTCAGCAGAGTCTGAGTCCAGGCCAGTGATACCAGAGACACCCGCACAACTGCAATAGGTTACACTACTCCTCGGAGATTGATCTGCACTGCCATATGCCTCGTCATTACAAATATCATATTGTGGATTGTTCGTCTCGGCAAGTGGAGGCGATGCTTCACTTATGGCATATGGTATACACTTGGCTTCCATGTACATCAGCGGCTCATCGACAGCTTCCTCAGCGCTGGGCGTGGGACTGGAACAACGACTGCTCTCTAGTTCTGCAATGCGAGCCTCTTGCAACTTTTGTTCGCGTCGACGCAGACGTCGTTCATGACGCTCCCGTTCAATGCGCTCAATTGTCTCTAGGCTCTCGATGAACAAACTCAGATCACGCTGACCAAAGTGAGCGGCATCCAATGTGTAAGTTGTGTTAATCAAACCATAACTGGCCGGATCGGCAAAGTTCACGTACTGTGTGCAATTGTAAGTGGTGCTGGCCATGTTAACTCGATAGAGAGATGTTTATGCTTTGAAGGCTGCTGTACAACTGTTGTCTGACAGCGGTCTCTTACAGGGTTTATATACTAGAACGCAGGTCACAAAAAAGGGACACTCATTGACCCACGAACCGTGTTAGGTACCGTTACAGGTAGGCACATCTCCTACTCCTCCCTCCCAACCAACCAAAAATCCCTTTTTGCTCTATGTACAAGTTAAGTTATTAGTTCTGGGTTATTCCCTGATTGCTTTTTAATTTCGGCATTTCCCAATGTCTATAAAATCCATAAAACTGAGTGTGAGTGTGAGTGCTTCGCATGTGAAAAAAAAAATCACTGACACCGGTCCACTTTTATAGCTATTGCAACTGCATTTGTCGTTGCCAGTTGTTGGCACCTTTTCTTATACCCAAGGGAAGGCCTAGCCTACGGTTGCCATAAAACAATTTCAAATCGCATTGAACACCTGGCTGACATCTGTCAGCTGTCAGTTTTCAGTCATTTGCATAGCTGAGCAATCGTTCTGTACAACTAGTATATCGCTGCTGATTTGCAATATAACATTTAGCACATTTAGCTTTAATCCGTTGATAGTCAGATAAATGCTTCGCAGTTATTATAAAATATTTAGGTCTTGTTTATTATCTAATTTCATTATACTATTACTATTTACTCTCTCGAGAGAACCAAGTCTAGACAAGGTCATACAACTTCTACAAATAAAACTGTCAAATGTTTACATTTGAAGGAAGTCTAAAATAATCAATCGGTTTATTAAAACTTGATAAGATTACTTAATCTAATCATTTTTACCCTCGCATAACAGATATAGTAAACGTATAAAGCTACGAAATAGATGTCTCAGGTAAGCAGGTTTTCTAGGCAATGTTTAAAATAAATTCCTAATATCAAAACCGACAAATCACTAAGGTAAATAAAAAATTGAAAATAAAAAAAGCTTTTCAGATAATATCAGAAAGTCTTGGATAATTGCAGATATTTGTAACTTTAATTATTTGAAATGTGAAGCGAAATATACTTTGGGAGGAAAAACTAAGTTACCTTAAACTCAAGTAAGAATAAAAGTACAAATAATTTAAGTACTTTAGCTATTGAGAAGCTTAAAGGCGAGAATAGTATTAAGCCAACTATTAGTTCATAGCTTTATAGAAGTTGGCATTATCTTACGTTAAGTAGTAGCTTAAACAGAAACATTGCCTGACTTAAATTATACAGCTTAAGCAAATCCAACTTTAGCTACCTGTAACTCAGGTCAGGTACAAAACATATCATAACATCACGTTCAGATATAATGTACCTTCTCTTCAGTTGACCAATTAAATCTCGATACTAACTGACATTTAAGCCATTTGTTTTCATTTAACAAATAGTTTGTGAACATTCCCAAGACAATGTAAATTATACAGCGTTATCAACTCATCAGTTTATGCCAAATCGTCCAGACAAACGTCATATAAAAATACAACAAGGCCCTAGCAGGGGCGCGTCGTTAAGTAATTAACCTTATTGCATGCGGGACAATGTCTGGACTTTTTGTTTTTTTTTTTTTGCAATTCTCATTGATTCGGGAAGAGGTCTTGCAATATATGCATTCTGCAGCTGTGGCACGAAACTTAAATTTGATATTTATTTTGAAAATGAGAAGCAGCAAATGACATGCACTTGAGAGATGAGAAAGTTCTCAGTAAAGAACTGCTTGGGGAATTACTGTTCAAATCCATTGAACTTTCAATTAAGCACGTAGCTGCCGAGAGAGTTGGAGGAAAGGGTAGCGGGCGGGGTCGAAGGCGGGGGCGAATGCGGGGGCTTGAAGACACTTAACGCATTGTTGCCGCTTCGATGTTGACAAGCTGCAAATTGTTTTTGGGCCACTTAAGAAAACTAATTAATTGCTTTAAATGAATAAAGACATCCGCGGGTTATCTCGTACAAACTGATTTCTTATATTATTATTGGACGTAGATGTACTAACGGACAGTACATTCAAGTGGCCCAACGATAGGGAAAGATCGTTATATAATGAACATAAGATCCGAAAAGGGTTGTGGATAGCATAGTTAGAAAAGCAAGCATGCAGGGATATTGGTAAAGAATATCTACTACTTCTAATAGGTACAGCAAAGTTAATTTGGTTTATTAGTATGGGGGAATCTATTTCACCATTTATTAATTTGTGAACAAAGGTTATTGCTAGCATAGTTCTAAGATGATTAAGAGAGGGAAGATTTATTAGTAAAAGTCTACTGTGGTAAGCAGGTAAATTAGTACTATTGTCCCAGTTAAGACCCCGAAGGGCAAAGAGCAAAAATTGTTTTTGTACCGATTCTACAAGATCCATATTCAAGAATAGGTCGGAAAAGAGACACATAAAGAGTTTTTGTTAACTAAAGGTCGTCGAATTCCTTCGACCAGCGCTTAATGAACCCCAAGACACTTGATGCTCGATTTGAGATCAAAGCAATATGCTTGTCAAACTTAAGCTTTGGGTCCATTAAGATACCCAAATCCTCAACCAAATCAATCCGATCCAATGGTAGGTTATCCAGAAGATAGATATTAAAAAAAGGCATTCGCCTATAAAAAGACATAACTTTGCATTCACTGCAATTGAGATGCAGTAAATTTACTCTGCACCAAGTTTAAAAATTGTCTAAGTCACTTTGCAGTCTATGACCAGACAGAAGACTTGCAGCTGACATGCATAATTTTACATCATCAGCTTACATTAGTACCCGAGAATGATTAATTACAGACGGAAGGTCGTTTATGAACAGTGTAAATAATAACGGTCCAAGGTGACTTTCTTGTGGAACACCAGAAGTGACCTGCACCGCTTTAGATACTGAGCCATTGAAATAGACTCTCTGAGTTCTAAAAGTTAAATAATCTTGAATCCAAAGGATAAGATTATTGGGAAAGCCCAAAAGTTTAAGTTTATAAATTAAAAGGAGGTGATTTACAGAGTCAAAAGCCTTACTGAAATCAGTGTAAATAACATCAGTTTGCAATTTGTCTTCAAAGCCCTTAATAACAAATGATGTGAACTCTAGTAAGTTAGTAGAGGTAGATCTATGTTTCATGAACCTGTGCTGGCACGGTGAAATCATAGATTTACAAAGATGTTGAAGATGAGAGGTTATTAGTTTCTCAAAAATCTTAGGAATAGCAGACAACTTGGAGATACCCCTATAATTTTGAGCATTAGATTTGTTTCCTTTTTTGTGCAAAGCACACAGCTTGGTATTCATCAGGTCCTGGAGAAAATGTGGGCTTAATAACCAGAAGATCACAAAGTAGAATTTGAAATGCAATTTGAGGCATTAGGCTGATAGGGGTAAGGCATGACGACTGGTTGAAAACAAGGGCTATAGGTCGTTTGAAAAAATTCAGCAAATAGATTGGCAATGGCCTGATCTGAATTGGCTTTCAGAATATGTTAGATGGAAAAGTCGATGACTTGCGTTTCGCAAAAAAACCGTTTAGGATCCTGCTGAAACTGTAATCTACACTTAGTCAGGTAATTCCTGTAACATTGGTTATTGAGGACTGAAAAATTGGAACGAGCAATGCAGAACAAGCTAACGAAGAGCTTGATTTTCTGAAACTCTTGTAGAGTTTCGATTTACGATTTCTTAGAATTGTCAACTCTCTGGTAAACCACACAGGTTTGTTTGACCTGTTTGGCGTTCCATAAGGGACACACAAATTAAATAAAGAATTTAAAGTATTATAAAAAATACTGATTGCCACGTCCAAATTGTCAGACCCGTAAAGGGTAGACCAGTCAGTCAGGGCCAGCAGCCGAGTAAGTATTGCGAAATCGGTTTTCCGAAATTGACGTACTTGGCTTAAACGATTTCTACTGGGGCATAGCCCCCGGTAGGGTAAAGTGATCGACACCTCCAACGTTGGGTGGTATAAATCCTCTGGATAAGATATGGGTTGTGATCGGGTAATGGATGAGGAGGACGGATCAGTGCGCCAGAGTCAGGACAAGAAATCCAAGTAACTTCAGCAACATTGAAATCACCGAGAACTACAAGGATATAGCGATCGGAAAGCATGCAAGAAACGGACAGTATAGCAGACAAATGAGCATCGTAGACAGAGTTATCAGAGGTAGGGGGTATATATGAGCAGGTTATAAAAATACCAACACCATTAAAAGACAACTTAACAGCAACAAATTCTATATCTATAGAACCACCTACTGTTACTGTCTCCGAAGAATAACAGCAATAATCACACCTCCGCCACGTCGAAGCGTACGGTCTTTTCTATAGATACAGTATCTGTTGGATACTACTTCAGAATTAAGAATGTCTTGCCTTAACCAAGTTTCAGTTAAGGCAATGACATGAAAAGGAAAAGCAAGGCTATTAAGATATAAACTACTGAGTTTGCTACAAATACCTCTTACGTTCTGATAGCCAAGTACCAAAGAAGTTGTTAGTTTTTTGAACTATCAGAATCGAGAAGAGTTTGAGGCAAAGCTACTGGGGTGGGAGATACAATCGGAGACCGAATTTCAGGAAGAGTTTTAGGCAAAGCTACTGGGGTGGGAGATGAAATCGGAGGCCGATTTTTTTCCTGGCATTATATTCATTAACAACAATGTGCTCCGGCTAAAACTCTTTGCAACATATAGAGCTAAAATTTTGACTCGAGACACTGATTTTAAACGACGAGATATTCCTAGTATAATTAAATTTGAATTTCACCACCGTGAAATTGGCTTTAGATTTGGCCTTAATATAGACCGTGACATCTTCTGATGTCAAATCAGGGGGAAGCCTTGAAATAAATACTTGTTTTTTAGGTGGAACGGCAACAAATTTTTTAATTATGTCTTCAACCGAAGATACATTTTTAGCTAATGGAATATCTGGCTCTTTGGATATATTAGGTTTGTTTGGTTGAACTACGTCAACTCTACTCCCCACCAAAGAGACCAAAGGACTGGGATTAGATGAAACAACATCCATAGGGACTATAGCGTTTACACCCGTTATCTCGTTAATTATGAAGACTGGGGCACAAGAATAGATTTTTAATTTATTTTTATTTTTGGTCTCAGGATTGTTTGGCTGAATTTCAGACATGACCGGTCCTGATGACGGCCCAACATTGGCTTTTTTGCGCTTAGGAGAATCACTCAAGAGATTTTTCTCCTTAAAGTTTCTCTGCACACTTGAGAAATTATCGCACAATTTTTTGGCCGAAAACTCCCTCAAAGCCAAGCTGAGTCTCCATAAAGTTTGCCATGTCTTTTTTCCGCTCCAAACAAGACCAACATGGCCACTTTAAATTAGTGGTGCCCATCAAGTCTATGACTCGGCCGTTAAGACCAGCACATTTTTCATGTGCGACATTTGGGCACATCCAGCTGCCAATAAAAGTCATTTTTGTATTGGTGCGAACTTGGCAGCCCTTGTAACAGCAGACAACCATTGTTATATAAATTTCTTTATTATTTTTTTTTAACGAAATAAAAATAAATAAATAAATAAAAATACAATAAATAAGAGAGAGACACAAGTAAAATTTTTTTTAAATTAATGATTGAAAAAAATACTGCACAAAATAAAAAAAATAAAAATAATAAGTTAAAGACCACCCTAGGGTTAATAGTAAGAATACGCTTGTCAATACTCACAAACCAAAACACAAACAAAGACGTACCGGCGCGAGCGCAGCAACCGTAAGCAACAACATCGGAATAATTTAAACTGGGACCAGCACCAACACAAAAGAGCGCTTGAGAGCCAAAAACGGTTTTATGCACAGAGAGCGAGCACAGAAGAACTAAAAGAGTGCAAGTATGAAAATACAAAAACAAAATACTAGCAGGGCAAAGCAAACTAGGCAACTTAAGCAATGAGCTTTGACTGCGGTTCATTGATGTATTTTGGCACTTGCAAAATAAATGCAAATAAATTATTTAAATTAATGTTCAAAACTTGGGTTTACAAAACCGATGAAACCCAAAGTCACAAAACTATTTATTTGCACAGAGTCGCGAAATTAAAAACAAACGTAAAACGCACAAAATCAAAAAAACGAAGAGCACAAAAAAAAAACACGTCCGTTGCTAAGCAAAGAGAGCGAGCGATTTTTAAGAATAAAAGCTTACGCGTCAAGGTTTTTTAATTATAAACACACAGGTACATATAAATATATATATATATGTATGTATTATTACGTACCTGCAATAAGAGAGAACATAAAGAAACAAAAGAAATTAGTTAAATTGTTTTTATACCCTGATCCCATTAAAAATGGGAAAAAAGAATATATAATGGTTTTGTGCAAAAGTATGAAACAGGCAGAAGGAAGCATCTCCGACCTTATAAAGTATATATATTCTTGATCAGCATCAACAGTCGAGTCGTTATAGCCATGTCCGTCCGTCCGTCCGTCTGTCCGTCTGTCTGTCCGTCTGTATGTATGAAGGCGTCGATCTCAAAGACTATACGAGCTAGAGACTTTAGATTTGGAACTTAAGCTTGCCTAATCCCTAGGCAGTACAAGTTTGTTTTCGTTTTTCGATAACTCATCCCGTTTCCGATATACAAATGGGATCGATAACAACAAAATCTTGAATTTTGAACTTTGAGATAGCATTTGAAATATTAAACAAAATAATGACAATCTGTGAAATTTTTAATAATCGGTTAAGAAACACCGGAGATATGGGACATTGAAGTTTTCTATGCAGTATGTAGTATGCGCGTACACACCTACACACATACTTGCAAGCACTGACTGTACGCGTAAAGTAAAGGGATCAGGATATCGTCTAGTCGGGATTTCTCGACTAGAGCCTTCTTACTTGTTATTATTAGAATGCATCACATTTATATTGGAAGTCAGACTGCATCCTACGGAAATATCAATTTACAGAAAAATAAATGCCAATTGGCAAGTGACAAACTCAAAGATGACAACTTTACAAACCACAACAAGCACGGTGATTGGGGGTTGGGCGGGGGCGGATGGGGGTGCCAACAGTGGTGTGTATCTTTGTGTGTTGTTGATGGACGCACACCGAACTTAACAAAACGAACAACCAAAACTTCAATTGCTCCACATTTGTTAAAGACAAAAGTAAATTGTAAGGGAGACAACAGGGGCGTAGTACTTAGGCCTGTCAAGGGGAAGCGAGAATGTACTTAAACAACAGCTTCGATTTATTGGGGTGGGTATTTTAAAGAGGCACTTGTCCTAATGTTGCACAATAAATTAAACTCAAAGTGCAATCTAAAGGTTTAAATATAAAAACTTCATTAATTATGTTGTCCACGTTACGATCCTTGTACTATAATTCGCAAATATTAGATCCAACCAGTAAGGTCTAATAAATAATTTTATACTTACAGACACCACTTTAAGATATGTTTTCTTTCTTTAAATACTTTACAGATGCTTATAGTTAATATAACTCCAACATATTATAACCCCTTCTGTAGATGAGCCCACGCCACACTCCGCCACTGTATGACTGGCATGTGTATCAAGAATTACAGCTCATCTCAGCTCTGATATAACAAATAGGGTCAAAATAATAAAAGCGAAAAATGAAAACAAAAGTCGACTGCTTCTGCTTCTGGCTGCTGCTGTTTTGGTTGCGTGCTGATCGGCATTTTGAGAAAGAGTAAATATCTATTTATAGGGCCCATTGTAATAACTCTATCAGCAGCGTAAAGTGATCCATGGGCGGGCATTTAAGAGTAAGTAGCCAGCAGTCCAAAACTCTGGTGCTGAGCCAGCATAAACTTCAAACAGACGTCAAGCCGCCGCGTCGCGTAATTATTATTAATGTCTGTTGCCTTTGCACCCCCCCCCCCCCCACACACACACACACACACATACACACACACAAAATTTCCAATTCCAACAATTTTCCAAACTTAAGCCCAACCCAAAGCAACCCAACTCAATTCAACACTACTCAACAACAGTTTCTCGTCATAGTAGTAGTATGTGATCTCATCTAGCAAATATTTAACGAGCAATGCGTCTCTGTTTTACATGAACAAAAATTATTGCCTGTGATTTTGATGTGTTTGTTGTTGTTGTTTTTAAAACAAGGCGTTTACTCGATTCTTCTGCGGGTTGTTGAACCTTCAACCAACATGTGGGGCGGTCGGCGATTTGCTTTGCTCTGCAATTTTTCCCCGACCAACCCAACCCAACCCCCCGTTCTTTAGCAAATGAATGGCGTGCTTTGATAAATGGCACATTTGCTTGGCCACAAGTCTTAAAGCCTTATATGGCTTTCTTTCTCTCTTATTTTGTATGCTATGCTACGCAAATTCATTGTCATAATTCTTCGCTTCAGACTTGAGAATAGTCCGTAAAGCGTTATTTTCATTGAAAAATTGCACACACCCAATCAAACCAAAGAGTGAAAATCTCTCTTATAACTGCATTACAACAATTGCCTGAGTGAATAGGGGGCGTAATCTAGCAAAAAAAAAAGTAATAATAATAATAATACACGAACAAGAAAAAACGTAAATACAAATCAGAAAAATTGCAATTTAATGCTAAGAATTCTGATAGTAGATACTAGTAGAACGTATGGCTAGACATTTATTAAAAGTAAATAAATACTCGAAAGCTGTCAACGTAAATGCACACATGAGAACAAATATTTTGTTTTGTATCTGTACTATATATATTTAAAAAATATATATTATAGTAGTATTCAATACATACAACAAATAACGCTGCTATAAGCTTTTTGATGATGCCTTTTTCTTGGGTAATCAAGTTATGAAAGTAATCAAAAGGCATTGGTTGAGAATGTTTTTGGCTTAAAAACAACATCCATAATTATATTTCAATATTAATTTAAATAACTTCTTTAATTTATTTATACTAAAAGATTTATTTTTGGGAATGAAACAGTAACAGAACACGCAAGGCTAGCCCTATTAATTGTATATTTTGTGTGTATTTTGCAAGGCTATATAAACATATTCAACTAGCAGACTCAAAGGTCTAAAAACTGAAAATATGTTTACAAATTTTATTCGACTTTTCTAAGACTATAAATTGCCATGTAACATTGTTAACACTTAATTTTCGAAAGATAAATAGATTGAAGATATAGTCATGTGAAACGTCAGGTTAGTTTTAATTTTTAGTTTGACAAACAAATAAATGCATTAAAATTAATTTATTGTGAAACTTTCGGAGATTTTAATCTTTACCATAAGTAAACTTCAATGAATTAAATGCTTTAAGCCGAACTCTGTTATTTTCATTACATTATAACAAAATAATGCACGTCAGTTTTATTTGAATTACTTTGCCAAATCATTTAATAATCATTATCGTAACAATCACCCATTGCAAGAGAGAGAGAGAGAGAAAAGTTAAAAATTAAATTACATCTTGCTAATACTCATAATCAGCTTTAATTAATGCAGTGTTACATGGCTATGGGAAATCTTGATGGTCTAACGCCAGTTTATGCAAATGCCGACCGCCACGTGGCATTTGCCACAGAATTTCATGTCGATGGGAAAGGCAACGGCCAAAAGCAAACGCGAAACAAAAATGAAATGCAATTTGGTTTAACTTAAATTCAATTTTGTGTGTATTTTTCGTTTTGTTCGTTGGCTTTTTGGGCAACGGGAAACGGGCAAAGAGCCAATACTCTTTAATCTGCTGTACAATTAACTTTAAAACAATGAAAATTTCAACTCAAAACACAAAAGTGGCTGAAATATGCGCGGCATGCGGCAGCTCGTATTGGCAAACTTAAAAGGAAAATAAAGATGCGTTCAAATGTGGGTGCACTCGGTCAGTGGGAGTTCGTAGCACCTTAACATTTAAGTGTGTGCCCAAACAAAACAAAATGTTAATTGTTAAAGTTTTCACATCTTAACTGGGTCGCCTGCTTCAGGCTGAGTGCTGACTCACCGCCATAAGCTACAAGTCCGTCGTTTCTTGAGGTGAGGAGTGCGTTTTGCATAATTTTCTAGCAACTTAAGCAATTGAATTCAATTGACTAAGCATGGGCGTTAATCAAGCTAATTGATAGCTGACATCAGCTAACAGCAATAGCAACAGCAACATTCTCAAGCTTTACAAACGAGGGTGGTTTTAGTATAATATTTCTATAAGCAAATCAAATTTGTTATGATATGAAATATTGTAGTTACAATTTTAACGGATTTCTGGAAAAACTTTTTAAGTTTAAGAGCCTTTCTTTCAACTGAATATAAAAATTGGCAAAAGAAATTTCTATTAGCCTTAATTTGGTTTCAAAATAGATGTAGGATATTTAATAATCTGAACAATTTGTAAATTTAACAATGCCTTTTGTAAGTATAATAGGATATGAGACAAATGATAAATGATATTTCCTAAAGCTATTCAAATACTGTTGATCTCAAAGAAAGTTGTATATTATTGCACACCAAAATAAAGTTTGAATTTAATTTATAAAAATTGTTTACTAACGCAATTATTTGATCCCCCTCTAAGAACTATTTATTTATATAGCCGTTGCGTTGCGTAAGTCTGACTCAGTGATTATCACATAATGTCGTCTCGCAGACGCGACTGGAATTTCAATAAACAAGTTATATTACAAATAAGCAAACACACATTAAGTCACACTTTTGAAAATATGTATATATATATATATATATAAATATATATATATAAATATGCATAGTATATAGAGTTTACAAAGACAGAAAACAGAAAAGCACAATACGAATAACAACAACAACAACGGAAACAACAATTCTAAGCGTATTATAAATAAATATTGAATAACTTTTTGCAAGCTTTTGCTCTTCGTATCAATAACAACAACAACAACAACAAAAACAACAGAAACAACCACAGAAAATGGCAATTTGATGAACTAAGCCAGAGTCCGTAATTCAATTGCACGAGCACACAAATATTTGATTGTCATCAATCATGCAGATATATTGTATATATATATATATATCAGCGAGGGTGGGTGGTTCAGTCGATGGATTGGGGATGACGACTTAGCTGGCCGGCTTGCATTCAATAAGCCTGACCTTGGAAACGTTATTGCCAGCTTTTATGTGTTATTATTATTTTTATTTTTATTTGTTCCGCTTCCCGAACACCTTAATTAGCCCAGCAACAACGTACGTACGTGTCAAAGCCGATGCAATGTGATGATAAATGATATTTGACATAGGCCCTGAGTAGGCAGCAGCACAGTCAAATCAATGTGAATTAACTCTGACATAACGGATGTACATACATCTTTGTGTATGAAAGATATGAATATACTATATATATGTACAATCATTTGCGTAATTTAAAGCAACCGAAACCAGTTTCAATGCAATGGCATTTGGTCAATGGTGCGTATGTGTAATGTATGAACTAGTTAGCTACTAAATAGCACTAAGTGCAAATGTAGGACACAACACAACACAACATCAACATCATCAACAATCAACAACAACAAGTGTCAAGGTCAGCAAGTACTTAACCAGAACAAAAACATTGATTGAGCGATAAGCATAATCTATTTATTCTACCGAATCAATGAGCTAAGTTGTGTTGAAAGATATATTGTTTGAATAAGTTAGAGGAATGATTTTAGTAGAGAGGCAGTTTTAGTTTGAGATAGAAAAGCAAAGTTTCTTTTGGGAAAAAAAAGTTTAAAACCTATTGTCTAACTTAATTAACTTTCAACACAACTATTACTATTCACCCTGTTAATATATATATATATATATATATAATCTTTATATATATATATATATATGTACGATATGTAGATTATATCTGCATACTGTAATCAACCACCAACAACAACGTGTTTGATCCCCAAGAGTCCAGTTGTATATAAAATGCAACCCTTTTCAAACATAATTTGTAACATTCGAGCAAACAATTAAAGAGTTTATTCAAACGAAAACTATATATACAGAAAAAAAAACTTACTTCAAAATTATGCCTGACTGCACTTTGGGGCATGGAGCACAGCACAGCACAGGTCACGGAACACAAGGGGAAAAGTACCTGGTTGACCAGAGCTGGTTATCTGTGTGGTCAGGTTAAAGGTGACCCGGAGGTCACTGACATATTCCACATGCCATTGTTAACGGACTGAAAGTGTTTGCTTGATGGATTGAGAAACTGTTGAGCCCCTGCAAAAGCTCCCTGCATTAAGTTGCCCTGGCAAAAGTAACAAAATGTTTGTTTTGTCCTCCATGTTGCTATCGATTTGAAGGCAACCAGCAGCAACCCTGAAAATAAAACACCTAAAACAACTTAACCCTCAAACAACAAGCTAACCATTCAAGTTGACGTGACTTAAAAAACAAAACAAAATAAGTCGAGAAATTCCGACTAGACGATACCCTGAACCCTTTACTTAACGCGTACAGTCAGTGATTGCAAGTATGTGTGTGTGTGTGTGTACGCGCATACTACATACTGCACACTCAACTTCAATGTTCCATTTCTCCGGTGTTTCTTAGCCGATTCTAATAAAAATTTCACAGATTTTCATTATTTTTTTTTAATAAATCAAATACAAAGATTTTATTGCTTTCGATCCCATGTGTATATCGGCAACGGGAAGAGTTATCGAAAATCTAAAACAAACTTGTACTGCCTAGGGATAAATCGAGAAATCCCGACTAGACGATACCCTGATCCCTATACTTTACGCGTACAGTCAGTGTTTGCAAGTATGTGTGTTTGTATGTACGCACATACTGCATACGGCATACACAACTTCAATGTCCCATATCTCCGATGTTTCTTAGCCGAATTTAAAAAAAATTTTCACAGATTTTCATTATTTTATTCATTATTTAAATGCCATCTCAAAGTTTTCAAAATTCAAGGTTTTGTTGTTATCGATCCCATGTGTATATCGAAAACGGGATGAGTAATCGAAAATCGAAAACAAATTTGTACTGCCTAGGGATTAGGCGAGCTTAAGTTTTAAATCTGGAGTCTCTAGCTCTTATAGTCTCTGAGATCGGTTGGCTCATACATACGGACGGACAGACAGACAGACAGACAGACGGACGGACAGACATGGCTATATCGACTCGGCTGTTGATGCTGATCAAGAATATATATACTTTATAGGGTCGGAGATGCTTCCTTCTGCCTGTCCTTCTGTTGCACAAAACCATTATACCCTTTTTCCCCATTTTTAATGGGATCAGGGTATAAAAATACGGAAACGGATGTGGGCGAAAAAAATCGTTTAAGGGGGCTTCGATAACAAAATTACTATTATAATAAAATTTTATTCACAACTTGAAAATGCTCATTTTAAGAAACTAAAGTGTATTAGGACTATTGAAAATCATTAAAGAATTAGTTTTTTCGAATTATCTTGTCAAAAGTAGAATCGAAAACCAAATTAATTGTTGCTGGTTGGGTTTGGTTTGGTTCTTCCCTTAACCCATTTGCAACATACATCACACAAAGTTAATGGACTTTTGTATTTGCTAAGGGGTGAGGGCAAAAACATGTTCTGACTATAATTATGAGTAGCAGTTAAGTTAGCTAACGTTGTAGCATATGACATCCATATCTGCATCTCTGTGCATTTTTATGCTTCCTGTTGATTGCAATTAGGCGGGCATGTCATGTAATTATGACATGGGCAAAAATACAAAAAAAGAACGCAAATTATGGCACACAAACACAGAGACAGATAAACAGAGAGACAGATAGACAGACAACTCTGACTGACTGTCTGATTGTCAGTCCGTGCGAAGTGTCATTTGGAGGCAAAAGGGCCATTGTCATGCCATTCTGTTTTGATGCTTACATACTTATGTATGTGATATATGTGTACTTGATGACAGCCAAACAAATATATGTTTGTGTGTGTTCTGAATATGGCCAGAGCTTCTACAAATAGAAGAAGGAAATAAGTACGGTAAAGAGCAGACCCACCACAAATAATGTCATACAGCAAAGTTGGCTTGCTACCAAGTGCAGTTTTACTTTACAGCAAATGAAAAACAAAACTGTAAATGTTTCAACAACCTGGAGTACAGCACGTGCTTCGCATTTATCAAATGCATTTTACGCCACACTGCATTAGATATGCATTCCCTTCCTTTACTTTCTTATGGCTTGATGGCTAATGAGCGACCCTCACTATCTAAATGTGTACAAATTACGATTATGTGTATTTGTGTCTCTAGGCACCGTATACAAATAATTATGATTTTATTTCAATGCATCCCATCCCAAAGGAGACTCTTCAATCAAAGCAGATAGTGCGCCAAATTAACTGACCTTTAAGTGGGGGAAAAACTGTTCGGCCGCAAATGTCATTTCCATTTGCATGTGTCAATACAACATAAGCCCCAAAGGAAATGCTGGCAAACGACATTAAATTGTATAAGAAATTGAGAATAACAGTCTTAAATAAAATCGTAAAAATATATATATGATGTATTTGAGAAGTATTGTTGTTGTTGTATTTAACTAACAAGATGCTGAGAAAAATATCAAAACATTTATCGCCACAATAAGTTTGTGAAAAATACATAAGGAATTTACATTTAACAAAATAATGACAATCTGTGAAATTTTTATTAAAATTGGTTAAGACACACCGGAGTTATGGGACATTGAAGTTGTGTATGCAGTATGCAGTATATGCGCACATACTTGCAAACACTGACTGCACGCGTAAGGTATAGGGATCAGGGTATCGTCTAGTCGGGATTTCTCGACTAGAGCCTTCTACTTGTTTACATAACGAAAGTACACTACAGGTCTCAATGTCTCGCTGTTTATGCCTGCTCTCAAAACTATCTACAACATATGGCACACTGGCGAGAATAAAAAGGTAAACACACAAAAAAATAAAAAATGTAGGCTGGCAGAGCGGCAAAATATTTTTTGAGTGAAAGATGTGATTTATATGAAAATGTCAGAACAGCAACAACAACAATACCAAAAAGTCAAAATGTGCGACTATTTTTGGAGTCACTTTAAGGTAAGGGGCTCGGTGCGGGATAGCCACAAAAACAGCAACAGCAGCAGCAGCGGAAAAGGAAGTGCGCATTATTTATTTGTCCCTGATGCGTTCTCTCTTTCCACATACAAACAACACATACGCATACCTACATACATTCATACATACATACGTACATACATATGTATGTGCATTTTGTGATTGTTGTTGTGTTCGGTTTTCGAGAGGGTGCACAATTTTTGAACTATGCGTCCCTGCTGTTCAAGCACCTCGCTCAGTGGTTCAAGACAGGTGTGCATTTTTGAACCGCTTAGCAGCTGACACTGTTGCGGTATGTACACGTATGTGGCTTGTTTGTTTTACGTTTTCCAATCAGCATTGCTGTCTGTTAGCCTTGGATACGTTTGGCCACACACAATCACAATCACAATCACACACACACACACACACACACTAAGACACAGTGACAGAGCGCAGTCATGTTAACCTAGTTTAAAGTCGAGCTTTAAATTCAAATGAGCTGCTTTTGTAGGTTTGGCCGCCAACAGAAAAACTCGCAGTTTAAAACTTTTGTACATGAAAAGATAGTAAATACACTGTGCCAAATTACTAGGTATACGTTGAAGAAACGTTACCAAAATACTATATATAAAGTTTTTAAGTCATTTATTATTATCAATTAATATTAATTATAATTGATTCTATCCCAAATGTAGAATTTTGTTATTAGTTTGTGACTACCTGACAACGCTTTGTGGCAAGCTAAGTAATAAACAAGTAAGAAGGCTCTAGTCGAGAAATCCCAACTAGACGATACCCTGATCCCTATACTTTACGCGTACAATCAGTGTGCGTGTGTGTACGACCATAGTGCATACTCAACTTCAAGGTTCCATGTCTCCGGTGTTTCTTAACCGATTTTAATAAAAATTTCACAGATTGTCATTATTTTGATTAATATTTCAAATGCCATCTAAAGTTTTTTCAAAGTCAAGATTTTATTGTTATCGATCCCATGTGTATATCGGAAACGGGATGAGTTATCAAAAATCGAAAACAAACTTGTACTGCCTAGGGATTAGGCGATCTTAAGTTCCAAATCTGGAGTCTCTAGCTCCTATAGTCTCTGAGATCGACGCGTTCATACATACAGACGGACAGACGGACGGACGGACAGACGGACATGGCTATATCGACTCGACTGTTGATGCTGATCAAGAATATATATACTTTATAAGGTCGGAGGTGCTTCCTTCTGCCTGTTATATACTTTTGCACAAAACCATTATACCCTTTTTTTCCATTTTTAATGGGATCAGGGTATAAAAATAAAAAAAAACAGATGATGAATAAGAGCATAGAAAGAACGGGCAGAATGAACAATGAGTGCAAAATATTTTGAAGTATCCTCTTGTGGCAACTGTTTCTGTTGTGTACTGTTTATTCATCGAAAGTTTATTAACCTTTGAATCATGATAAACAGTTGCGGATTCTTTATGAAACAAATAATCTCATCTTCAGTAGTCAATCAGTCATCAGACTCGCAATGATTTTCAGTTATTCGCAATGATCTCATTCTTTAACAATTTTATCTTAAAGTGCTCAAAGACATTGTTTAATAAAGTATTCTTTTAACTATTTTATCGTTGTATACTTAAAGTTTGAATAAATGATTTTTGTGTTATTAAAATAGTAGTTACTAAAATATATTTATTTAAAATATTTCAACACTCAAAGATTTGTGGGATTAAAACTAGAGCACAGTGCCACACTTTTTGCTTGCATTCCTTGCCTGTCTTTCTCTCACAAACATGAAAGCTAGTGATCCGCCTTTAAAAGCCACTAGGCGCATCCCTTACTTAGCGGTAAGGGTGTGTGTGTGTTCAGCATGTGTTGACTTAGGCGCCGAGAGCCTCCCTTGTTCCAATTCTACAATGTACGCGACATAATAAAGTCCTTTAACCTTTTGCTCGAGTTCTTTTTAGCTGTGGCGCTCTTTTCATTTCTTTATGCAACCTGCAACTTCCGCATATCTCAGCGTGGTTTTTTATGGGTGTTGTTGTTGTTTTGCAGCTTATTAGCCACTTCAAGCCAAACGCCTGGTGTCATACAAATTTAATACTTTTTATAACCTGATCCCATTAATAATGGGAAAAAGGGTTTAATGGTTTTGTGCAAAAGTATGTAACAGGCAGAAGGAAGCATCTCCGACGAGTCGAAATAGCCATCTCCGTCTGTCCTTCCGTCCGACTGTCCGTCCGTCCGTCTGTATGTATGAACGCGTCGATCTAAGAGACTATAAGAGCTAGAGACTCCAGATTTTGAACTTAAGCTCGCCTAATCCCTAGACAGCACAAATTTGTTTTTGATTTTCGATAACTCATCCCGTTTCCGATATACACATGGGATCGATAACAACAAAATCTTGAATTTTGAAAACTTTGAGACGGCCTTTAAAACATAAAGCAAAATAATGACAAATTGTGAAATTTTTATTAAAATCGGTTGAGAAACACCGGAGATATGGAACATTGAAGTTGAGTATGCAGTATGCAATATGTGCGTACATACACACACACATACTTGCGAGCACTGACTGTACGCGTAAACTACAGGGTTCAGGGTATCGTCTAGTCGAGATTTCTTAACTAGAGCCTCCTTACTTTTTTTTTTTTTTTTTTTGGCATTAAGTATGAAATGCGAATTTGTCTAGTAAGATTTATTTCTGCCGCTTTTAATTGAAACACAGAAATTCTGGTGTTGTTGTATTGCCATATCATAAGTTGCTCAGCATCATGATACAATTGGACATCTTGAGTAGGAGATTAGTTTGCCTGACGACCAATGGATCATCATCTACAGATGTGAATCATTTGAAAAGCGAGATGCGATGCGATGCGTTCAGTTCTTAGTCAGTCCTCTCTATACTATAAGCAAATAAAACAACCAGCTGGCTGGTTCACCCCTCTTGGCAATAATTTATAATATTTTGTATTTGTTTTTATTATAGACAATGCCTAAAAATAGTCAAAAACAAGTCTAAAACAACAAAATTGGCCAGCCACTTGGCTAGTTGCATTTGAACGTTTGTTTGAACAACCAACCTACAACACAGAATCTATAAATTCAAATAGCCAACAACAATTCGACAGTAAACAAAAACCAGCAAGCTGCAAACAGCTTCACATTCCTGCATATACAAAACGCCGACATTATAATAATATGTTGTTGCTTTTTGTTGAGATTTCTGGTACTATTCTCAAGTTTTATGGCATGTGCAAAATGTTTTTCGCTATATCGATTATTTTTAGCTGGGCAACAAGTTCATTTCAGCAATTTACAAATATTATTATTACGACGCTACTTGACTTGACCGCCAAAAAAAATTAACAGTTCGTGAAAAGTGGCAACAAACTGTATAAATTCGATCAGAGATCATCTGCTGAGTTGATCTAAGTCAATTTGTGTGTATATACAGTCGTGTTTGTATAAAGTGACCACCTTAATTCAAGCATTTACTATATAAATGATACAAAAAAAAACAAGTTAACCTTGGTTATATTGAATATTAAGTTAATACGTTAACCTTGATTATAATGAATACTGTAAACAGGACATGTACATAATTGGGTACATTTCTGCCAGACACGACTGTACGACGAGTCACTGTCCACTCATAGAAAATGTTAGGTTTAATTCAAAAGTATTTGGTGTCGAGACAGCTGACAAAAAGTAGATCATCATTTGGCCATAAGTCGCAAATCGATATGACATTTAGCGTTGAATTTAAAGTGAGTACGAAAAAAGCCAAATAAAAACATTTAATTTCTTTGTGCTATTAGCTTTATAATTTGCATATACATCAATTTTTTTTTTCTGCGGTGTAAACGGAACAGCAAAGCAAACACAATTTGGATATGTATGAGGCATAAACGCGACCATAAAGTAAAGAAATAAATGTTTATAGCATAGAATCGGTACAAAAACAATTTTTGCTCTTTGCCCTTCGGGGTCTTAACTGGGACAATAGTACTAATTTACCTGCTTACCACAGTAGACTTTTACTAATAAATCTTCCCTCTCTTAATCATCGTAGAACTATGCTAGCAATAACCTTTTTTCACAAATTAATAAATGGTGAAATAGATTCCCCCATACTAATAAACCAAATTAACTTTGCTGTACCTATTAGAAGTAGTAGACATTTTTTACCAATAGCCCTGCATGCTTGCTTTTCTAACTATGCTCTCCATAACCCTTTTCGGATCTTATGTTCAGTATATAACGATCTTTCCCACCTTATAACTAGTACCACTTCTGCATGCTCTCTAAAAAAAATTATCTTACGTCATTCGTCTACATGTTCGCGATCTTCGTAACCGCACGTTACGCGGTGCGCCCCTCGGTCGGATGGGCGGGAGGTGGGTCGCTTTATGCTTGGGTCCGCGCGTTAACAAGCCGGTGCTTGGTATCGTTGGGCCACTTGAATGTACTGTTCGTTAGTACATCTACGTCCAAATAATATACATAAGTTTATACATAAGTTTGATGTGTTTGCCAAATATAAACGAAATAAAGCCAAAGAGAATACTATTGGCCATTTAAATGTTTATAATATAATACATTAATGGTCTGAAAATCTTAAATTAATGCTTAAATCGTTAAAAAATACGTAATAAATATCATAAAATTTGTTATAGTCTCAGGAATTTTTTTTATTTGAATTTACTTTTTTATTTTACTTTATTTATTGATATTTTATTTCATATATTTAAAGATTTTCTTTATTCATTTTGGAATATCTCTAATTATTTGTTAGTTCCTTTTATTTAACAACTTTCCACATATTTTTGAATTGTAAAACTCAGTCGAACACATTGATATATATGAGTTTGTAGCAATTGAATCAGCTCACGCCATGATATTAATTTAAAATAAAAGACTCATCAATTTCAACAAATTGTTTTCTTTACATTTCAGGTGCACCTTAGGAACTGCGCACACAGGGAAAAGCTAAAGGAAAAGCGCCCACACATTTTCTCTATAGAAAAAACAACAATAAAATTCAAATCGATTTGCGTTTATCAGTTGAGGGCGAGGTAGGGGAAATTGGTGCGAAATAGAAAAAACAAAAGCATGTCTTTTGTCAGTTTTCAAGTTTCTCAATTTTCAAGTGTTTACGCAAAAATCAAAGTTACACGCTGCGAACTAAATGGAAGCGAAATTAAAGGCGTGTGAAAAATTAATTGTGGCCAGAGCCACAAGCACAAACAAAACTCTTAACGCAACAAATTAACAAAAAAAAAAATATATATAAAATAAAATTAGGTAAATTTAGTTTTATTAAATATTATGCTTTCGAACTGTACACACTGTGTGGGAAGCCCCTGTAGCCGCACTGTGTGGACGCATTTTAAGGCAGACCAAATGCCGTTTTAATTTGAATAAATTACAAACGTATGAGACAACAATAGAAATAGTTAAGCCATGTGTTTTGCTAAAGCACTAGATATTGAAGTATTTTGATTAGACTTGCGCAAAAAAACAAGTAAGAAGGCTCTAGTTGAGAAATCCCGACTAGACGATACCCTGATCCCTATACCTTACGCGTACAGTCAGTGCTTGCAAGTATGTGTGCGTGTGTACGACCATACTGCATACTCAACTTCAAGGTTCCATATCTCCGGTGTTTCTCAACCGATTTTAATAAAAATTTCACAGATTGTTATTATTTTGATTCATTCAAGATTTTGTTGTTATCGATCGCATGTATATCGACTATCGGCTATATCGACTCGACTGTTGATGCTGATCAAGAATATATATACTTTATAAGGTCGGAGATGCTTCCTTCTGCCTGTTACATACTTTTGCACAAATTCATTATACCCTTTTCCCCATTTTGAATTGGATCAGGGTATAAAAACGACTGCACAAATAATTTACGCGATTTGAAAGAAAGCTGTTTTGTTTTTCACAAATATTTCAATTTGACTTTTTCCGCAGCTATGACGAAAAAAAAAACAAACAAAGCAAGTTAAATTTTTCGCTACTTTTGTCGCGATTGTTTTGACATTTAAGGTGAGGTGCACGTGAGAGCAAGATAGTTAACCAATAGATATGGACAGACGGGCAATCGTTGAAGCGCAAAAATTATGGCAAAGAAAAAACAACTATTGTGACCAAAGATAAGCCGGCGTCGGTATGGGTAAAAGAAAAAGGTAGACCAACAAGTAAACGCGAGAAAAAGATCGCACAGCTGGCAGACATTAAAGAGCGAGCAGCAAAAAGAGCACGATTAACAGCACAGCTATATGTAAAAGCAACAGGTAAACATTAACAGCAGCAGCTATATAGAAACAGGCAAGTAGAGCATTTTTGAGCAGATTATGTAATTAGGCAGAGAAGAACCAATGTACGCGGATTAGCTTGTCCACTTCACCCCCGAATTAATCATGTGAGATTAACAGCAGTTCAGCAATGTAATAACATTAATAAGAGAGAAGTGTGCTCTTTATCATGCTTTCCGTTTGGCAGGCAGCCAAGCGCCTTGTGCGATGTTTTTTTTTTGTGTGTCGGTTACCTCGCCTTCGCCGTCAATATTTACAACAGCGGAAAGGAGAACGGTAACAACAAATATTTAATGAATATGAAATCTAAGCGCAGCGAACAATCAAAAGCCCGTTGGGGGCACACATTAAGTATTAATTTGGAAGGGGGCAACTAGTGGTAGCGGTAGGCGAGTGTTGTTATTCTTGCCTACCATATTATCAGGCGACAACGAAACACATGCAAAGATAAGCAAATATGTATGTGTATACATATATGTGTCTCTATATATAGTATATGCAGACGCAGTAAATATATACAGTTTGACAAAGGTAATAAACTAGCACAGTGACCAAAAATACAAATAAAGAAAACAAATCTGGCACGCTTTTCCTGACGTCGGATTACTAAAAACATATTTTTCAGTTGTCATCTCTTATCACGTTTCGTTTACATTACAAGACTAATAAAGAGATAATACACATTTTTAATTAAAAATTTTTTTTTTAATGTCTTATTTGTATGCTTGTGACAACAACATAATTTCTATGTTTTGCTTTCTTTTTCTTTTAGTTTTTTTTTCACAGCAATTATTTTGTTTTATTAAACTTTTATACCCTAAACCCATTAAAAAAGGGTATAATGTTTTGTGCAAAAGTATGTAAAAGGCGTTTGTCTGTCCGTCTGTCTATAAGACTATGAGAGCTAAAGACTCGAGATTTGGAACATAAGCTTGCCTAATTGCTAGGCAGAACAAGTTTGATTTCGATTTTCAATAACTTTTCCCGTTTCGAATATACACATGTGATATATAACAACAAAATTTTGAATTTGCAAAACCTTGAGACGGCGTTTGAAACATTAAACAAAATAATGGTATACTGTGAAATTTTTTTTAAAACGGTTGAGATACACCTGAGATGTGAAACATTGAAGTTAAGTAAAGTATGCAGTATACACGTATACATACACACACACACACACATAATTGCAAGCACTGACTGTAGACGAAAAGTATAGGGTTCAGGGTATCATCAAGTTGGTATTTCTTGATTAGAGCCTTCTTGTTTTATTTTTATTATTATTCCACATGACAACTGTCAACAACAATAACAACAAAACAAAAAAAAACAAATTTCCGCAAGAGTAAGCATATCCAACTACATATGAGTACGTACTAACTACACACACACAAACACACAAACACACACACACACACAACACTTTATAGTTAAGTTCATAGCGGAAATCGAGGCGAAAGTTTTGGCTCTAGCCAAAACTTGGGAGTTGAGCTTAAGAAAAAGAAGAAAGAAAAAGACCAGAAAAAAGGGTGCAGCTTTATAGCATTTTTTCATTTGTTTTTGTCAATTCCAATTAATTGGTTAGCTAAGCAAAAGAGCCGTGACAGAGGCTATAAAATATTAATACATTAGTAAAAAGCATATAGCGAATATTATTCAATATTGGCAAAAGAAATATATGCTGGCTTATAACATATACTACTAAACAATTTAGAGAAGTGTTCCAAAATTCTAGCCACTACTGTCCGCAGTATGTGGTATAGATTTTGAAAAATTATATAAACAATTTCTTAAAACCTTTCAGCCGTTATTCGTATTATTATTCGTTTCGCTTACTGCATTCTTTCATATTAAGCGCTCATGCTTTTCAGTCATCTAATGAATAATTTAATATTTGTTTTCTATTTTAAAACACCAACTTGTTTTGCGGTTCAACACAACAAAACCACAAATTTTGCCTGATTACTTTACTTACTTCGCATTTTAAACTTTTGGTTCTCTTTTTTCATTCCTTAGTAATTTCTTGCCTTGTTGGAATGAGAATCTTTGGCATAAGCAATGAATATGCATTAGTTGCGTTACACTGACATCCAAAATGAAGTGTACGCTATGTCTACAACCTTGAATGAGCTCAAGGCATGGCTGCACACTGGTGCAAATCAAAATAAAATGCACCAAACGATTACAAAGCAAATTTAGACTGAATATTTTAATCAAAGGGAATGTAATACCTTTTGCAAAACTTTAGGGTCACCAATTTTAAAAAAAAAAATAATGAGAATTAAATTGTGCAGACCAAAACATATAAAGAGAGGCCAAAAAAGCCGCAAAAAACCTAACCAAGGGAAAAAGCCATAAAAAGGGAGGCGTGGTCGGCCATAATACGGAGGCACTTCATTACATTATTATATTATGTACACACACACAGTATACATTGTATATAATAACAAGCCAAGGTCAAGTGGTCATTGTCTTTGTGGAAGACGATATTAAATTGCTCGTAATTTGTGGTGGGCGGTGGGGGAGGGGGGGGGGGGGTTTGAAAAAAACATAAAGAAAGTCAGCAGCTAAAGAAATTAAGAGGAATAATATAAGAAAAACAGCAATCATAAAGGCAATGATTTAAGTGCCCTTATGGATTATAAAGACTTACTCATACACGTATAATACTTAATTCTTAGATACCTAATAAATAATAATACAACACAAGAAGAAATACTCAACTCAGGCGTTTTTTGCGCGTTTTAAAACGCGTTCGAGCGCCAAAGCCGATTAGCGACCGAATTTGTGGTTGAAAAGGATACGAATAACGTTAATGTAAATGCAAATGCGACAAGCTTTAACGCCAACGAGAGACAGAGCAAAAGAGAGAGAGAGAGAGAGAAAATAGGATAGATAATGGAAGCGCCCCCAAAGCGAACGCGTTAAGAAATAAATGACACAAATTTTACAGTATGCTTTTTTTGTGTCTGTTGCGCGCGAGTGATTTAACAGCAAGAGTGTTGGTGGGGCGGAGTTGGGTGTGGGGAAGTGGAAATGTAAGTGTCACAGCCTGTCAAAATCAATTAACAGCCATAGGGAAGATTAAAGCTGCGCTCAATTGGAAACGTTAGAATTGGAGCGAGTGTAAGAGTGAGATAGAAGTGGAGTTTAATGAATAGAAATGATGGCGAATGCATAAATTTGCTCAATGGGCCAAAATAACAGAAAAATACATCAACAAATATGTGATTATTGAAAAGACAAAGAAATACGAATTCGAAATGCTCTTTAAGATTCAATGGATA
Organism: Scaptomyza cyrtandrae; assembly: GCA_035044605.1. Classification (NCBI taxonomy): domain Eukaryota; kingdom Metazoa; phylum Arthropoda; class Insecta; order Diptera; family Drosophilidae; genus Scaptomyza; species Scaptomyza cyrtandrae. The sequence continues at coordinate 1,917,350 of JAWNNS010000637.1, forward strand.
TTTTAAAACTATATGTTTCCAGTGAATTTTAGATTCTGTTTAACATAATTCAACATTTTATTTTAAAAGATATTAATAAAGCACCTTTAAAGCAAAACTAAAAAGCTTAAGAAACTTTTAAACACAACTAAATCATTGCAGGACAAAAAAGTGTATAAATAATTTTAAGAAAACCACTGAGAATTGTATGAGGGAAATGCACTTATTAAAAATGAAAAGTAATCCATCAGAGGCTAAACTTTTATTTATGAAAAACTTATTTTTTAAGTTTTTTTTTGATATGGTATGAAATGTAATTCAAGCCAAAGTGTTTCTCATAACGCATTGACTATTATTTTGTTAGGGGCGCAAGTATTAGGGGAGCGTCTAACAACAACTCATAAAATTGGGGGACGGCGGGGTTGATGACGCTGCCTCAGACAAAAGCCATAAAAACAATGTGTGTGTTTGTGGGTGTGTGTTAGTTATGTAGCTTTTGCCCAAGAGCTGCTCAGATTTAAAGAGAATGGAGAGGTTGGGTGGCTTACTTATACATATAAACTGTATATAATACCATGTACTATATTGTTTTGAATAGATTTCTTTTTTGTTGTGCGCTTTACTCACCAAAACATTTTTTTGATTCTCCTTGTCCAACAGAAATTCCATGCTTTTGTGTGGCCTTCGCACCGAAGCTATCTGAACGCCACCCGATTGCGATGATGTTTTGATACGGTTATCAACCTCATCGTCATCATCGTTATCATCCTGAATATTGTAGTTAGCACTGGTGACATTCAATCTTTTGACCAGATAACGTTTGTGCTGCTGCTGCTGCAATGGATTGCATGTGATGTCCATGAGGGAACGTGTTTTGCCCGATATAACCGTTTCGTGTGTGTCCAAATTAGTCTCAATTAAACCCATTTTTCCGTTATCATGAATGGGCGAGACAGCAACCGGCACCGCTGTCACCATGGTAAGGGGTCGCGGCTTGAAACCGACTGATGCCGAACCCAGCTGATTGAACATTTGCGTCTTTTGTGCGACAGTTGCGCGCGATGGCGATTCGGTGTCTCGTGCCATATCCGCTTCTCTATCGTTGACAGTTGTTCCCCTATCCGCATCCGTTAGCGACATTTCGCGAAGCTGGCCGGCCGTCAACTGTGCGGCAAAAGCAGCATATTGCTGACGTTCGGCATCCAAAAAGAGAGCATTACTGCTGACATAGGCAGCACTAGCGGGATTCGAATTGTAGGCAGCACTACTGGCGACAACGCAAGGCGCATGCGTTTGCCTTGGCGGCAGCTTTGGCAACGGCGGCTTACCTGTCACGAGCTTTTGCAGTGTCGATGTTTTTGCCTGTTCAGCAGCTGTTTCTGGTGCTGTTATTTGGCGACTGTTAAAACTAACGGTGCTTGCCTCGGATGCATTGCTCTCATCGAGCACTGCGCTGCTGTTGCGCGGCGGCTTTAATGGTATATAAATAAAGTCCTGCGCATTGCCATTACTTTGTTTTGAGCTTGCAACTTGATTGTTTAGCTGCGGCTGTATTTGTGTTTGTTGTTGTTGCTGCTGCTGCTTCTTCTTGCGTCGCAGTGAGAATCGCAAGCCGTGGGCAAAGCGTGAGAGAAAACTTTTGGAACTGGGATGTTTCTCATCCGATTTATTGGCATGCTGTTGTTGGTGTTTTAACGGTGATTCATTGTTGTTGCTTGAAGCTGGAGTTATAGCTTGTGATTTGGGCATATTGTTAATATTACTCCGTTTATCGCCCTCGTTGTGATCGTAACGCTGCAGCAGCTGCTGTGATGCGTAGAGTATGTGATGGGCGCGGTTTGTGGGCGGTTCACTTAAGATGGGCAAATGCAGGCTGAGCGGTCGTGTGTATTCTTGTGCTGGTGCTGGTGGTGACACAGTAGTAGTAACTGTAACTGGTGTAACAACCGCGCACGTTGATGATGAGCTCACGTCGACGCGCGGTTTAAGACTGACGGCAGCAACGACGCTTGAAACTGAAACGGGCTGAGGCGACGACGATGTTGGCGATGTTTTTAGCTGCTGCTGTTGCTGCTTCGTTTCAATTCTGGCGCTCGCCATGTTTTCGTTGTTTTCATTGCTCTCTTGGCTCTTTGAAACGATCACGCGCGATTGCTCGCTCTCTTGTGCTTTTGTCTGTTGCTCTTTCTGTGTTACTCTTTGCTGTTGCTCTTCATTGTAGCGCACTGCTATATTCTCGTTCTCTTTAGTGTTATAAATAACAGTGGCATCGTTGTTATCCAACAACAGCTGCTCTTCTTCGTCGTCATCGTCTAGCGGCTCCTTCACCTCCTCCTCTTCATCATTATCACTGCTCACCTGCTCCTCTTGCGGCTCCTCAGATGATTGCTCCTGCCAGCAATATTTACTCACCACGGGACAAAAACTCACCTCCTTACTAAATGAGTTACGCGAACCAGCTGGCAACAGTATGCCCAACGGTTTCGGTTGTGTCGGTGTCTGCGGCAATTGATGCATTGAATTATGCGCACTACTCACATATATATCATCCTCTGTCTCCTGATTGCCACTGTCAAAAGCTGACAGATTTGGAGTGCTACTAACCAAACTGCGCTGCTTCGACGTGGAGCTTTGAAACCGTCGCTTGGGCAGAGAACGTGTGTTGGATATGGCATGTGTGGTGTGTTGCGAAGTTTGATTTGTTGGCGGCACTTCAAAATTACATTGTTCCAAGGATTGGGCATAGGACGTGCGCAGATTTGTCGGATCCTGATCGAAGGTCTTGCCAAAGCTACTAAAACTGATGACAGTGGCAGGAGGTGGCTTTGGCGTAGATTCACTTGAACTTAGTTCCTTTTCCAGATTCAAACGCTTTTGACGCGCTGGCGGTTTGCGTATGGTTAACTGCACATGTTGCACTTGCGGAGGTGCATCTTCCTCCACCACTTGCTGCTCGAATAGCTCTTTTAATGGTTTAGCCACTGGACGCTGCTCTTCCTCCTCCGCATCTGATTTGTCATTGAGTATGGAGGCATTTTTATCATAGATCTGACTCAGTTCATCTAGCAAAAAGTTTCCCTTGCAGATGAGCTGCTCACAATCTTCACCAGAACTAATACGTTGCTTACGTTTATCCATGCTTCGCTTGCAACTCTCACTGGGATCTGTGTAATCGAGTAGCGTTAGATTCTGATAACTGGCATTCAGATAACTTGAACCTCCTCCCGCTCCCGCTCCCGCACCAACACGATCGTTCCAGCTGCAACTGCGTCGTATACGAGGCAAACTATTACAATCGAACTGATCCAGATCCTCGCTAGAACTATGCCCTTCACTGCTGCTCTGACGACGCTGCTGCTGCTGGCGACGCAGTTGTTGCGTCGTTGTACGCCGTCGCCTGCCCAGCTGCTGCAGCTCGTTGGGCACCGACGATGATGATCCTCCTCCTCCGCCTCGTGCTAATACTGGCGAGGAACTGTTGCTGCTGCTACAGTTGCTACAGTTGGTGCTATCGTCGTCGTTGTGGTTGTTGTGGCTGTTGTTATTGGAGCTGGTGCTGTTGCTGGTGGTAGCCAGAACGTAGCTGTTGTTGTTGTCCGTTAAGAAATTGGGCGACGAACCTCGCGGCTCGCGTATATCGGGCAAACTGTTCCGCAGCCAAGTGAAAGAGGCGACTGACGATGCTGACGTCGACGTCGATGGCGACGGCGACGGAGAAGTCGCTAAATTGTTGCTCTCCTCACAGCTATTAATAGATGATGTTAGAGAGGCGGCCGATGACGTGGATTGCGTCTCCTCCACGTTTGTCTGCTGCTGATGATGCTGCTTCTCTTGATGTTGGTATTGCAACGCTATTTTTGTCTGACACAAATCATTGGAGTTAAGAACGACGATTGCTTCCAGCTCCTCGAACAACTCCTCCTCCTCCTCGCAAAGTTTATCGAAATTCTTTGGTATACTTTTCGATTTGCTGCGACGCAATGTGCTCGGCTCACAATAGCCCGAATCCTCAGACAAATTCTCCGCCGAATTGAGTGGCAAACGGCGTGCATTGCTCGCATCTTGTTTGCCTGGACAGGCGCTGAGTAAACTATGTCCACTGCTATCGCTGCTGCTCGTAGTTGAACTGCTGCTCGATTCTGAATCGGATTTAATTTCAGCCTGGTGAACCAAACTTTTACAGGCGCCAAACAGCTCCCTTTGCTGCTCCTCAAGGTCCAGTTTGTGCAGTTCGTAATACGTTTGATGCAATCGTCCATCACTGGACTCATAGCGCTTAAGCAACGATGTGGCCGATCCTCGTCGGCTATCTGGATTGCTGTGTGTGCCACTGCTGACATTGGAACTGCTACTCCCAGCGACAGTTTCACAGCTTAGCAGCGATGGCGAACTATTGCCCAAACTGTTCATACTTTGATGCTGTTCCTGCAGCGTCAACTGGCGTTCCAAAGATTCAAATTGCACCAGCGATGAGCTTCTCGATAGCGAATGATATGAATCATTATCCGAGTAGAAATCATCGAAGACTCCACCACCACGACGACTACCTGTGCTGCTTCGTTGTCCCACACTGCCATAGCTATCACGAACACAAGCTTCCAACGCCAGGAAGCGTTCCAAACTGTTGTGCGCATCCGAATCGTAGCGTGGTGGCGGTGGACGACGCATCTGCACCACATCCTCTAGACTATGTGGCTGTTGTGGCAGCAACAGTTGCTGTCGCTGCAGCTGTTCCTCCTCCTGGGAGCGGCGAGCGCGTTTTGGTGGACAGGCAAAGTCACGTTCGGATATGGCATCGATATCTGCAAACAATAAACAAACAGTTAATATGTGTTTCTGTTGAAGTAATACAAAATTTTAACAATGATTGAATGCTTGAAAAGATCATTAATTTTAGTTTTTTATACCCTGATCCCATTAAAAATGGGAAAAAGGGTATAATGGTTTTGTGCAAAAGTATGTAACAGGCAGAACGAAGCATCTCCGACCTTATAAGGTATATATATTCTATATCAGCATCAACAGTCGAGTCGATATAGACATGTCCGTCTGTCCGTCTGTTCGTCCGTATGTATGAACGCGTCGATCTCAGAGACTATAAGAGCTAGAGACTCCACATTTAGAACTTAAGCTCGCCTAATCCCTAGGCAGTACAAGTTGGTTTTCGATTTTCGATAACTCATACCGTTTCCGATATACACATGGGATCGATAACAATAAAATCTTGAATTTGAAAAATGGAAGAAGTCTCTAGTCGAGAAATCCCGACTAGACGATACCCTGATCCCTATACCTCACGCGTACAGTCAGTGCTTGCAAGTATGTGTGTATGTGTGTACGCGCATACTGCATACTGCATACACGACTTCAATGTCCCATATCTCCGGTGTTTCTTAACCGATTTTAATAAAAATTTCACACATGGTCATTATTTTGCTAAATGTATCAAACGCCATCTCAAAGTTTTCCAATTTCAAGATTTTGTTGTTATCGATCCCATGTGTATATCGGAAACGGGAAAAGTTATCGAAAATCTAACAAACTTGTACTGCCTAGGGATTAGGCCAGCTTAAGTTCCAAATCTGGAGTCTCTAGCTCTTATAGTCTCTGAGATCGACGCGTTCATACATACAGACGGACGGGCATGGCCATATCGACTCGCCTGTTGATGCTGATTATATACTTTATGGGGTCGGAGATGCTTTCTTCTGCCTGTTACATACTTTTGCACAAAACAATTGTACCCTTTTTCCCATTTTTAATGGGATCAGGGTATAAAAAAGATAATCGACTAAGTCTTGACAATTTTGATAACTTTTAGTGTCTTTAATTCAAGCGATCACTGTACTTAATTAAAGACTCACCCTTGGTAATTTCGACCCTTATAACCGAACCGGTTTCAGACTCTGCGGAGCTCCAGAATCCACCACAGCTGCCTCTGTGGTCATGGCCATTCCAGCTATTTTGTGCATGCTCCTCATCTTCGGATGTTTCCTCCATAATGGGCTCCAGCATTTGACGGGAGCTGGACAAGTAAATGCCATCTGTAAATAGAAAAAGAGACAGAGAGTTATTATTATTATTTTTTTATTTTAATTGTATTAAATGTATTAAAAGCGCGCACTTAGCAATTTTGCCTGCCATTTGCGCATCTTTTGCAGCCACCGTCTACAGCTGTGCCTGCAACAAAACTGAAGCTCATCGCGGCAGTGTTTGCTTGCCTCACAACAGTACATACTAGCTCTAGTCTCCATTCACAACAACACCAACCACAACAACACCAACAACAGCTGCAAGAACTGCAAACTGCAACTGTTTGTTGCAATCTTATCTCGTACGGCGCCCGCAGCAGGGATCGCTGCCAGGCAGGGCATGCTGCAGTATGATTCATGCCGCTTAATTATGCAATTTATTAATAAAGTGCCGGCAAAAAGGCAGCACAACAAATACATGTAATGTGTGTAAGTGGTTTGTGTGTGTGTGTGTGTATGTTTGCCCAACTAACCATATAGGCAGAGTCAGACCCATACATTTTTATACCCTGATCCCATTAAAAATGGGAAAAAAGGGTATCATGAAGTTGTGCAAAAGTATGTAACAGGCAGAAGGAAGCATCTCCGACCCCATAAAGTATATATATTCTTTATCAGCATCAACAGTCGAGTCGATATAGCCATGTCCGTCTGTCCGTCTGTCCGTCTGTATGTATGAACGCGTCGATCTCAGAGACTATAGGAGCTAGAGACTCCAGATTTGGAACTTAAGCTCGCCTAATCCCTAGGCAGTACAAGTTTGTTTTCGATTTTCGATAACTCATCCCGTTTCCGATATACACATGGGATCGATAACAATAAAATCTTGAATTTGAAAAAACTTTAAATGGCATTTTAATTATTAATCAAAATAATAACAATCTGTGAAATTTTTATTAAAATCGGTTGAGAAACACCGGAGATATGGAACCTTGAAGTATGAGTATGCAGTATGCAGTATGGTCGTACACACACGCACAAATACTTGCAAGCACTGACTGTACGCGTAAAATATAGGGATCAGGGTATCGTCTAGTCGGGATTTCTCGACTAGAGCCTTCTTACTTGTTTGTAATGTGTTGGTTATAAAGTTAGCCTATAGATCTACTTAATCACGTATCATTAAATATAAGTAACACCATTTTAATACTCTCTGGAAGCATATCAAACGAGCACGCGCAATAAGCTAAAAACCATCTAGATAAATGGTGTCGGGTCTCTACAATTCTCTAAAATCTATTATTGAAAGTAGCTTCTTCTTACATTTTTTTTTTTTTTTAAAAAGCTGTTTGCAATTTTTGTGAGCTGATTATTTAATATAACAATGATTAAGAAAATAAATATATATATGTATATATATATATATATAATAATAATATATTTATATATTAAAGCTGTTTTGCTATCTTGGGAACGACAAAAGTTCCTAGCTTGGTTGCATACAATTTTTGATCAAATTTATTTTTGTGACATCCGAACAGAGCCTAATATTAATAAAAGAGGTTTAATAAGTTGAAGTGTGTAGGATAAAAGTGGATTATTCGGTCAATGTTAAATACACTTTTAAAATAAATACATTGTGAATAACATTTCAGCAACATAGTTAGCATTTCTTGAATTTGTTGAAAAATACAAATTTTAAAACTCCACTGACGCTTTAGCTTTAATCTTTCGTTAATCAAATGTTTAGGAGACCTTTCTACTAGTTTTAATAAAAAACAAGTAAGGAGGCTCTAGTCGAGAAATCCCGACTAGACGATACCCTGATCCCTATACCTTACGCGTACAGTCAGTGTTTGCAAATATGTGTGTTTGTATGTACGCACATACTGCATACTGCATACACAACTTCAATGTCCCATATCTGTGTTTCTTAACCGATTCTAATAAAAATTCCACAGATTGTCATTATTTTGTTCATTATTTCAAATGCCATCTCAAAGTTTTCAAAATTCAAGATTTTGTTGTTATCGATCCCATGTGTATATCGAAAACGGGATGAGTAATCGAAAATCGAAAACAAACTTGTACTGCCTTGGAATTAGGCGAGCTTAAGTTCGAAATCTGGAGTCTCTAGCTTTATAGTCTCTGAGATCGGTTCGCTTATACATACGGACAGACGGACGGACAGACGGACATGGCTATATCGACTCGGCTGTTGATCCTGATCAATAATATATATACTTTATGGGGTCGGAGATGCTTCCTTCTGCCTGTTACATACTTTTGCACAAAACCATTATACCCTTTTTCCCATTTTTAATGGGATCAGGGTATAAAAAGTAGAAAGGAAAACAAGAAGATAGCAAGTTTAACAATGCTATTGATTACTGAGCTACTGATTGATACAAATGTTGCTTTAGTTAAGGCAAAAAATTTGTTTTGATAATATACCTAAACTCAACATTATTTCTTTATTTGCAACTTTTTTGCAGTAAAACTCGAATTTCCGTTTATGTCTTAGTTATATTTGTTCACTTACCTTGCTGTTCAAATGTGCTCAAATTCCAAGTAACGGGCGCATTTAGATAACCCGCCAGATCTAAGTGTTCCATATTGAATTTTCGGCAAGACTTTTAGCTTATTTTTGTCTTTGTTTTGTTGTTGTTTGTTTTGACTTAGCAGTATTTCTTATCAGCTTTGTCCACCGCTAAAGTACTAAATACTAATGTATTAATATCGTTGTTGCAATGCTTAGTCTCCAAGTATCACATCGGTATTCGTTTCTGATTCTTCAGGTTCTCCTCATTGAATGCAACTGGAGCATATATATAGTTATTTCCATTTGCCTTATCGCAAGTTTTGTATTGAGTTGAGTTTTTGTGCAATTCGGCGGCAGCATTCGGTACAGACCTTTGTTGTATTTTCGATAAGCGAAAACGATATCTGTAAAATAAAACCAAACAAAACAATTGCAAACGAAAACGTTAGTACATATTGATAAAAAATGATGTTGCCATAGTAAAGCGAGGGAGTGGTTCTTGTTTTTTAGTTTTAAATTGCTGCATCACAACTTAAACAAGTAAGAAGGCTCTAGTCGAGAAATCCCGACTAGACGATACCCTGAACCCTGTAGTTTACGCGTACAGTCAGTGCTTGCAAGTACGTGTGTGTGGAGGAGAACGCATATACCGGTGTTTCTCAACAGATTTCAGATTTTGTTGTTATCGATCACATGTGTATGTCGAAAACGGGGAAAGTTTTTGAAAATTTAAAACAAACTTGAACTGCCTAGGGATTAGACGAGCTTATGTTTCAAATCTGGAGTCTCTAGCTCTTATAGTCTCTGAGATCGACGCGTTCATACTTACTCGGCTGTTAATACTGATCAAGAATATATATACTTTATGGGGTCGGAGATGCTTCCTTTTGCCTGTTACATACTTTTGCACAAAACCATTATACCCTTTTCACCCATTTTCTCAGGGTATAAGAACGCACTGCAAATATTTTTGCAATTCAATTTAAAATGTATTTGGAACAGTTGTAATTTGATTAATATTGTTCAGGTACATAAAAATAAATATTTATATACAGCTTAAGTTAATGCAATTTTATATGGAAAAGGCAACTAGTTATGTTCATTTACTTGTAATGACTTTTAAAAAGTTTTTAAAACATTTTTAACAGCCACTTATTAGTATACATTTTATAACCTAAAGCAATTTTTCTAACCTTGTATGCACTTAAACTTACTTTACTTTACTTTACTTTACTTTACTTTACTTTACTTTATGGAAAAGACCGGATTGCTTTTAACATAAAATGATGTCAGCTCCCTGGGCAAATATTTAAGGAAATAGCAAGTTTTAATCTTAAAATGTTTTAAAGAGTTTATTATCTAAGCAAATGTTTAAAAATTATTTGTCACATTTTAGGTATTGAGTATTTTTATAAAGTAATTAAACTCTTTTTTGAGAGCAAAGAATTAGAAAACTGAATTCATTTAACGCTATATTCTGTGGTAATGCTCAATAAATGTGTTCTCATATATCTATATATATATATCTTCTAATCTTAAAAGTGTAAGTGTTTAATATTTCAATATTTTTTGCGTATTTTCGCTCACGTATTTGATGTATAAACATCTGATGGCATGTAGTTATAGAAGTATACATTTTCTGCGCCTACACGATTATTGGGTTGGGTGCGAAACTAAAATTGCTTCAGCCGAATGCTAATAGGCAGTTATAGTTTTTATTTCTGTATGTCTTGCAATGGCAAATGTATAAATATATATAAAATTTAAATACATAAACTTGCAGTATGCACAGTGGCGATCGTCAAGTTGAGTTAAATGAGTCGCAAATATTTTGCTTTGCTTTGTTTTTTAGCTGCATAAAAGTACACTTAACAGCATATATAGTATAAGCTACAATATAGATTTTGTTTAAATCATTTTAAGTTAGCACGCTGCACATTGCACAAAACAAGCGATAACCCAGTTTAAAAGCGCCAGCACTTTTCAATGTCAATAAGGGCAGTTTCGGATTTGAGTTTCATTCGATCCAGCATATGTAGTATAGAGGCAGGGAACTTTTATTTTTTGCTCAAACGTCTCTGCTTTGTTATGGAGCAGTTTGTTTGTTTATGGTTTCGCAATTCGTGCTATGTAAACTCAAGTTATTTATAAATCGATTGGAAATCCATGCTTGCTATTGCACAATAAACATTCCACACATGGAAATTTACAGAGCACATTTTTGGACCGCAAAAAAAAATGTTTTGAAATAAGCAATTCAATTAAATGCGAGCTGTCAAGGCAGCAGCAGGTGAATTGAAGTATTTGTCTTTGCCTTGTTAACTTAATATTTTGGGGGAACAAGATTGATTACAATTCTATTCGGACAAATGTTAAATTAGTGACAAGTGGTGTAATTGTATATAGGATATTTTATTATAATTTACTAACTTACAAGTTAACTAATTTGTTGTTTTAATCTTTGATATTTTCATTAACATATTTCCCAAATAAAACAGTTCTTAAAACTGTTTATAAAAGCCGTTGATAAAACATAATTCATTACAGGCCGCTTACTAATGTTTAGAACAATTAAGTAGTATCAAGGTAGTCTAAGTATGGTTCTGAATAATTTATTATTGTTGACTAAATGTATTGCAGCTCTGACAGCATTATTTAAAATAATATAATAATCAAACTATTCGACATATTTGATAAATTTTTAGAGCACTGCCGAGACAGTTGCAGTAATGTTCTAGATAGTTATCTATATTATCGTGGAAAATACACATTTTCAGCGTAGACAACATTATTTAATATTCACATTAGTAAGTATACTAAGCTAATTGGAATTTATTTCATTTTTAATACATTTTTAGAAACGCTGAAAAAAGCAGGTGAGCTATTTTTTACCCCATTGACGAGTTTTAGAATACATTATTTTTGGATATTTCAGCAATTTTTTACTTTCTTGCGACTTCCTTTCCTTTTTATACCCTGATCCCATTAAAAATGGGAAAAAGGTATAATGGTTTTGTGCAAAAGTATGTAACGGGCAGAAGGAAGCATCTCCGACTCCATAAAGTATATATATTCTTGATCAGCATCAACAGCCGAGTCGATATAGCCATGTTCGTCCGTCAGTCCGTCTGTCCGTCCGTCCGTCCGTATGTAAGAGCCAACCGATCTCAGAGACTATAAGAGCTAGAGACCAGATTTGAAACTTAAGCTCGCCTAATCCCTCGGCAGTACAAATTTGTTTTCGATTTTCGATAACTCATCTCGTTTTCGATATACACATGTGATCGATAACAACAAAATCTTGAATTTTGAAAACTTTGAGATGGCATTTGAAATAATGAACAAAATAATGACAATCTGTGAAATTTTTATTAAAATCGGTTAAGAAACACCGGAGATATGGGACATTGAAGTTGTGTATGCAGTATGCAGTATGTGCGTACATACAAACACACATATTTGCAAACACTGACTGTACGCGTAAAGTATAGGGATCAGGGTATCGTCTGGTCGGGATTTCTCGACTAGAGTCTTCTTACTCGTTTTTTTGTTGACTGCTTGAAATATGAAAGAGCTGTCATAATTGACATGCAAATGCAAAAAATCGTTCCCAATTAATTACCCCAATATACAATATGTTATGGTGAATGTAAGCTAAAAATTTGACAGCTGTCCAACAAAAATAAAAGAAAGGAAAAAACTAAAAAACACATGTAGCGTATTAGAAATCAAGAGCATGACATCAAACTTTTATCTCTTTGGCGTCTGTTAGTTATTTAGTTTTTTTTTTATTATACCCTGATCCCATTAAAAATGGGAAAAAAGGGTATCATGAAGTTGTGCAAAAGTATATAACAGGCAGAAGGAAGCATCTCCGACCCCATAAAGTATATATATTCTTTATCAGCATCAACAGTCGAGTCGATATAGCCATGTCCGTCTGTCCGTCTGTCCGTCCGTCCGTCTGTCCGTCTGTCCGTCTGTATGTATGAACGCGTCGATCTCAGAGACTATAAGAGCTAGAGACTCCAGATTTGGAACTTAAGCTCGCCTAATCCCTAGGCAGTACAAGTTTGTTTTCGATTTTCGATAACTCATCCCGTTTCCGATATACACATGGGATCGATAACAATAAAATCTTGAATTTGAAAAAACTTCAGATGGCATTTGAATTATTAATCAAAATAATAACAATCTGTGAAATTTTTATTAAAATCGGTTGAAAAACACCGGAGATATGGAACCTTGAAGTTGAGTATGCAGTATGGTCGTACACACACGCACACATACTTGCAAGCACTGACTGTACGCGTAAAGTAAAGGGATCAGGATATCGTCTAGTCGGGATTTCTCGACTAGAGCCTTCTTACTTGTTTTAGTACAAGCGCTTGAAAGTTCTGATTAAGTGACAGTGTTTTAATTAATTTATTTTCTATAAAGATAAGATAGTCAATGACGTGGAATATTACTGGCGAACATCAAAAAGACACCCTTTATTTATAATAATTATAAATCGGAAGTTGTTTACTTATGGCTTTGCCGCATGCACCCATCAAAGTTTTTCGCCCACTAAGCTTACTAAAAACGAACTTTGGAACGTGCAAAAACAAACCACACATAAATCCCAAAAATACATTAGGAGGGTGTTTGATATATACTAGGTTTATATTTTATGAGGGGTATTATATTATTGCGTTATCCAATTAAAAGATTGGCACATGTACTAAAGAAAAAAGTAAAAGCGCAAGCAAACAAATGTCAGTCACTCGAAATAAAATTAAGAAAAGAAAAGAAAAGAAAAGCGAAATATAAATAAATAAATAAGTTCACAAGCCAAATTAAACGATATGCGTCACATTTCGAATATATACTTTCTATTTCTATAAATAAAATGCCTAAAAAGAAAAAAAGCCCAAGCAACAAACAGAAACAAGTAAGAAGGCTCTAGTCGAGAAATCCCGACTAGACGATACCCTGATCCCTTTACTTTACGCGTACAGTCAGTGCTTGCAAGTATGTGTGCGTGTGTGTACGACCATACTGCATACTGCATACTCAACTTCAAGGTTCCATATCTCCGGTGTTTTTTAACCGATTTGAATAAAAATTTCACAGATTGTTATTATTTTGATTAATAATTAAAAAGCCATCTAAAGTTTTTTCAAATTCAAGATTTTATTGTTATCGATCCCATGTGTATATCGGAAACGGGATGAGTTATCGAAAATCGAAAACAAACTTGTACTGCCTAGGGATTAGGCGAGCTTAAGTTCCAAATCTGGAGTCTCTAGCTCTTATAGTCTCTGAGATCGACGCGTTCATACATACAGACGGACAGACGGACAGACGGACGGACGGACAGACGGACATGGCTATATCGACTCGACTGTTGATGCTGATAAAGAATATATATACTTTATGGGGTCGGAGATGCTTCCTTCTGCCTGTTACATACTTTTGCACAACTTCATGATACCCTTTTTTCCCATTTTTAATGGGATCAGGGTGTAAAAATAGTTTATTAGACGGGCAGCTGAAAAAATGTTCTCAAAGGAGCATAAAATATTTTATTATTTAGTGTTGTTTAGTTTTGTTGTGGTTTTACTTATGTATATACTCATTCAAATATGTATTTATATAGTATAACTTGGTCAGGGATTGCGGAAATATTTAAAAACAAGTAAGAAGGCTCTAGTCGAGAAATCCCGACTATACGATACCCTGATCCCTATACCTTACGCGTACAGTCAGTGTTTGCAAATATGTGTGTTTGTATGTACGCACATACTGCATACTGCATACACAACTTCAAGATTCCATATCTCCGGTGTTTCTTAACCGATTTTAATAAAAATTTCACAGATTGTCATTATTTTGTTCATTATTTTAAATGCCATCTCAAAGTTTTCAAAATTCAAGATTTTGTTGTTATCGATCACATGTGTATATCGAAAACGGGATGAGTTATCGAAAACAAACTTGTACTGCCTAGGGATTAGGGGAGCTTAAGTTCGAAATCTGGAGTCTCTAGCTCTTATAGTCTCTGAGATCGGTTGGCTCATACACACGGACAGACAGACGGACGGACAGACGGACGGACAGACGGACATGGCTATATCGACTCGGCTGTTGATGCTGATCAAGAATATATATACTTTATGGGGTCGGAGATGCTTCCTTCTGCCTGTTACATACTTTTGCACAACTTCATTATACCCTTTTTTCCCATTTTTAATGGGATCAGGGTATAAAAATATAAATGATGCGAAATTCACTCTTGTATTCCTTAGTACACTAATATTATTATAAAGTTCATTTTATTTAGTAGACTTCAACTCAGTTTTATAGGTTCTGAAGTGATTTTGCATATTTTTCTTTTAAGTACATGCACCTAAACCTAAGACTATATTACGTTACCTTCATCAAATGATTTATCCAACAAACGAATAGAAATCGTGATCTAAGACATATTAAGTACAATAAATGTTTAACACTTTATTTAACTTACTTTTTAGCTGACGTAAATTTTGTTAAGGTTTCAAAGGCGAGCTTACTTCACAAGCTTATTTGAATTTTGTTACTCTATTTAGTACATTACTTTATAGGCTTTAAAAAATTTTGAAAATTTGTTAAACATTCGAAACGGTTATATTAAGTACACTTTATTACAACACATTCTGTCCATTTGCAACATCTCAATGTTTTCAAAACACATACGTGCATGTATGTATATGCATATATTTGTCATATTTACAAATCACACACAGCTTTTATCTTTTGTCTATAAATACTATATATCAAAAAGTTTACTTATTGCAAGCTACGCCTATTTGGTACATAAAATGCGTCAGGAACGGTTTGTTGGAACTGTAAAAATTCTTACCTGAGTTCGTTAAGAATCGGATTGTTCGTTTGTTTGTTTTCTTTGTGTGTAATCCTTAAAAATGTGCTAAAATCTTACAAAATTTTAACACCAAGGCACTTAAAAATTCATATTTAGCTCATATAAGAGCAGAGTTAAATGTCGTTTAATATTTGCTTTCTTCTTCTGTCACATAACAATTGTGCGCAGTGATAAGCGTTTCCCTAAAAACACACACATACAAACATATATATATATATATATAAATATATACAAATTGCAAATAACTTTGTTTGAAAGCGTTTCGTTTAATACTTTTTTCTTTTGGCAGTTTCATTTCCAACTTTCGCACAGTTCGGTTTCGTACTAAAACCCGCGCTCATTTAGCATGGGTCTAAAAAGGCAGTGCTAAAGTGAATTTACGACGACTAACGACATTCCCGCCCGACCGCACCGTCTGAGGTGCGCTTGAGTACTACTAGGCGGAGAAATACAAAAAAAAAAACATCAAGACATACACTCTCACTTACACAAACACACGTATTAATAATCGGCGCGTCCGTCGGCGACACACACAGTCACACACACACGAACATAATTCTTCTGGCTTTTGTTTTTGCTTTTTAGTATTTATTTACAATTTAATATTTTTCAACGCAGCGATTCGGCGGCAGCAGCAGAGCACAAAGCACAAAAACTCATCACAGATAATAATTGTAAATATTCGTAATCTGTGGCAGGCAGCGACAACAACGCTCCCGCAAAACGAATTTTGCTGATGGCTGCTTACCACATTTTGATGGGGCATGACGCGCCTCTATTCCACACGAGCTGGCAAACCAAACTGGTCAGCAGCACATACAATCGTCAACGCGCATTATACAAAATGCAAAAAACGCTCAATGAACAAGCTCTTTTTTTGGGAAATATATAATAAATATTTATATATATCGCTTCTAGAGAGATAAGACTTATCATTGTGTAATGTCTCAGGCTGATTGTCTTGGACATGGGTACAAGGCGAATGACAACAGTAAGCAATCAGCCATTAAACAACAAGTTCACTTCAAATTAATCTAGTTTTTTTCGCTGTTGGTTTAAAAAAAAAAAAAATATTATAGGGTTGTAGGTAGCGGAAGTTGTACTAGACTCTGTATTTTAATAAATATGAAGATTCTAGGGTAGTAAGAAGTTGTTTTTTATACCCTGATCCCATTAAAAATGGGGAAAAAGGGTATAATGGTTTTGTGCAAAAGAATGTAACAGGCAGAAGGAAGCATCTCCGACTCCATAAAGTATATGTATTCTTGATCAGCATCAACAGCCGAGTCGATATAGCCATGTCCGTCTGTCCGTCCGTCTGTCTGTCCGTCTGTCCGTCTGTATGTATGAGCCAACCGATCTCAGAGACTATAAGAGCTAGAGACTCCAGATTTGGAACTTAAGCTCGCCTAATCCCTAGGCAGTACAAGTTTGTTTTCGATTTTCGATAACTCATCCCGTTTCCGATATACACATGTGATCGATAACAATAAAATCTTGAATTTGAAATTTTTAGATGGCATTTAAATTATTAATCAAAATAATAACAATGTGAAATTTTTATTAAAATCGGTTAAGAAATACCGGAGATATGGAACCTTGAAGTTGTGTATGCAGTATGGAGTATGGTCGTACACACACGCACACATACTTACAAGCACTGACTGTACGCGTAAAGTATAGGATCGGGGTATCGTCTAGTCGGGATTTCTCGACTAGAGCCTTCTTACTTGTTTATTTATTATTTTTTCTTTATACATATTTTTATTTCTATAATTTACGTTTGATAAAATATATTTAACAAAAATATTGTTTGATTTTCTATAAAAATGAAAATAAAACTAACATATCTTCAAAATATAATCATAAGAATAATAATCTCATTCTTCCTCTTCGGTCGAACCACTCGACTGACCCTTGACGCTTGCCTGGGAGTATTTAGCACATTACTTTAGGCAAGGTCCTTCATGTGCCCCAAAGGCCCTCTACTTCTTGCTTATTTATTTCGGACTCGAACTTGCTCTGAGCTCGATCCAGATCGGCCCCAATTACTATCTCTTTGAATCATATCTTCTACTACATTAACGTCAGGCGCTGCCAGTTCTATTCGCGACAACCAAAGAAAATGTGCTCAGCGTTGTCGTTTCATCCGCAACAGAATAGGCAGTCGGGCGATGCTGCTGTCCCTTTCGTTGAAGGTAGTTGCGGAAGTATCCATGTATAACAAGTAAGAAGGCTCTAGTCGAGAAATTCCTACTAGACGATACCCCGATCCCTACTTGTACTGCCTAGGGATTAGGCGAGCTTAAGTTCCAAATCTGGGGTCTCTAGCTCTTATAGTCTCTGAGATCGACACGTTCATACATACAGACAGACGGACAGACGGACATGGCTATATCGACTCGACTGTTGATGCTGATCAAGAATATATACACTTTATAAGGTCGGAGATGCTTCCTTTTGCACAAATTCATTATACCCTTTTTTCCCATTTTTAATGGGATCAGGGTATAAAAAAAAAGCTGTGTTAGCTAGTGATCTACATCACCATGCTTTTTTTGGTCCACGGCTCCACGTCAGTAATAAGACGTGCAATCCATCTCCCCTTACTTTCCCCCTCCCAAAAATAATAATGCCACCCCAGCGATCATCAACACAGCAGGCTCCGAGACCGTACGCTAGGTCGAAGCTACTCTCAAGGCCCCCCTTCGTTGAACCTGTGCGAACCTCTTCCGATACATCTCTTTTTCGAAAGAATTGTCCCATATCTCAGCCCCATAGAGCAACACCGACTGAACCGTACTCATTAGGAGGCGGCGTCTGCTAGAAGTCGGGTCCCCAACATTGAACATTAGCCTACTGAGCGCAGTCACACCTGCTGCACTAGACTAAGAAGTCACAAAAGTTTTTAAAGCAAAATTTCAAGTTATCTACTTAAAATGTTTATCAGGGAGCACCAAGTAAAGTCGACTTACGTAAGACTCTGTGTAAATAAAAATGACTGATTTAATGCATTCAAAATGCATTCTTTAAAATGTTATTATTGTAAATATTTTTTTAATGGGAACTAAAATAATTTAAGAAACAAACTGAAAATTTATTTGTGATATAAAAATTAGCTTAAAAGTCAGCTAAGCAACATACATTAAAATACAAATCTTTCACGAACATTTCATAGTGTAAATATGTATAATTAATAACTATTGGAATATAGTTTAGTTTATTAAACTCACCACTTTACATGGTGTGCACATTGTGAATAAATATAGAAGTTACCTAATGTTAGCATTATTAGATAGAATTCACACTTGACCGAATGATGTTTTAAGAATAGTCTCTTCTTTAGTTTAAGCGTCTTCCTCTTACTTCCGTTTTAGATTTTTATCTAACTCTTGACATTAAGCTGCTGTAAAATAAACGTGTGTAAAATAAAGAACCAATATTGAATCCGTAAATATAAGGATCATCTTAATATTTGTCTACACAATTGCTTTTTTAAATGCATTAAGACATTTAAATTCATGCCCTCAGTTCGATTCCGTGTGAACTAAGTTTCATCTTAAGATCATACTTGTTTGATCTATTATATATATACTACATCTATTTTATACATACTACATGTAACTATAACAAATAAATGCATCAGCTTAAGTCCACAACTATCTCACTAATTTGCTTAAGACTAAAGATGTTTAAATTATAGATAAGCATTAAAATACATTTACAAAAAGAAATATTTATTTGGAAAGAAAAAGGAATTTAATTTTATAAACTAAACATATAAATTAAGATAAATTTTAAACGTGCCATTCTGCAGTGTTGTTCAATAATATGAAAATTTAGACCAATGTCGATTAGTCTTTTTTCTACCTGATCAAGTAACTTGAACTTTTATTTATAAATCAATTCAATCAAAAACTAGAGTTAATTCACAAACAACAACGCCGCTTAGCCTTATCGCTAATTTGATCAATAATGATCAACGTACTATTTTAACACCGTTCATTTTTTGTTAACGTTTGTGTTTATTTATTCGCACAAATTTTGTTAAGCGCCAGTCAAAGTTGAAAGTGTAATAAACTTGCGTGTGAAACGCACTCGAAATAGTCTAAACAAAAGGTGCGCTCACATTTCAATTCATATACATACTACTATTTTTTATTATTTTGAACACACACACACACACTGTAGAAAGGACTTTCACTTTCTCGTCTGGCCACGAATCAAATTAAAAGATTCATTAACATTTTTTTATTGTTTGTTCAGTTTTGTGGTTTGGTTTTCTTCCCAAAGAGTTTAATGCAAAGAGTGCAAACGATTGTCGAGACTCAAGTTTTGGATGCGACTCAAAGCGACTCAAAAAACAAAATCTCGACTTCGACTTCAACTTCTCCTACACAATACAACTTTGCACAATTGCAAACTCATTTTAGTTGTTGTTGTTTTTTTCGCCTCGATTGCGCTGTGGCTTCTTCAGGTTGCCTTTTGGCCATTTTTTTTTTTGTTTTGTAAAGTTGCGGTAAGCTTACGAAATTCGTTCGTCTGGGATAGTCGTATTGTTTATTGTTGTTGCCGGTCAATTCTCAGGAGTTGTGCAATGTATTTTTGGAGGCATGTTTTAGGTTTGCAGCAACTGAAACTTTTCACTCTCTGTATTAGCAGGAAGTTTCCGTTGGCAACAAAGTATATATTATTTACCATATAGCAATAATATATATGAAACTAGGTAGAGAGGTGTATTAATTGATCTCGTGCTTTGTGGCACGCCTTCTGTTTCACTTTGTGTTATGTTTTTTATACCCTGATCCCATTAAAAATGGGAAAAAGGGTGTGATGGTTTTGTGCAAAAGTATGTAACAGGCAGAAGGAAGCATCTCCGACCCCTTAAAGTATATATATTCTTGATCAGCATCAACAGCCGAGTCGATATAGCCATGTCCGTCTGTCCGTCCGCCCGTATGTATGAACGCGTCGATCTCAGAGACTATAAGAGATAAAAACTCCAGATTTGGCAGTACACGTTTGTTTTCAATTTTCGATAACTCATCCCGTTTTCGAAATACACATGGGATCGATAACAACAAAATATTAAATTTGGAAAACTTCGAGACAGCGTTTGATACATTTAACAAAATAATGACAATCTGTGAAATTTTTATTAAAATCGGTTAAGAAACATCGGAGATATGGGACATTGAAATTGTGTGAATGCAGTATGTAGTATGCGCGTGCACACCCACACACATACTGGCAAGCACTGACTGTACGCGTAAAGTATAGGGATCAGGGTATCGTCTAGTCGGGTTTTCTCGACTAGAGCCTTCTTACTTGTTTTTTTTATGCAAATTTTAGTTTTGCTCATTATAAAACATATTTTCTGCTCTTATGAAATGTTCGAAACCGAATTGCAGCCTTGCGGGCTAAGATTGTTTGCCAGTTTTGTGGTCTAATAAATTTGATTGAAATGTTTTTGTTTTTTTTTCAGTTTCTCTTTAGGTTCATTTGATTCCTGTTTTCGTAACTGGGCCAAAGTTTTGTAGCGTTAGCTTTATTTTTGCACAGTGTATACGGTGACATTTTATGGCGAACATCTATAAGCACAAAAATCAACAAATCACTTTAACAAACACCAATAACAAAAAAAAAGGTAAACAAAAAAACGTTTTGTGGGAAACCAGCAAAAATGTGTACGAATTTTTGTGTGTGGCAATTAATTAAGCTTGTCTTTTCTCTCTCTCTCTCTCTCTCTTTCTCTTTCTCTGTCGCTCTAGCATCAAACTATTCGTACTATATGCACATATATATAAAATTGGCTTAAATAGAGATAGATTGGCTTAACCGTCGTCATGATCTTTATAAATACTTCTTTTTGTACCTTGAACCCATTAAAAATGGGTAAAAAGGGTATAATGGTTTTGTGCAAAAGTATGTAACAGGCAGAAGGAAGCATCTCCAACCCCATAAAGTATATATATTCTTGATCAGCATCAACAATTTGTTTTGAATTTTCGATAACTTTTCCTGTTTCCGATGTACACATGGGATCGATAACAACAAAATCTTGAATTTGGAAAACTTTGAGATGGCATTTGAATTGATAAACAAAATAATGATAATCTGTGAAAGTTTTAATTAAATTGGTTGAGAAACACCGGAGATATGGAACATTGAAGTTGTGTATGCAGTATGCAGTATGTGCGTACACACACACACACATACTTGCAACCACTGACTGTACGCGTTAAGTATAGGGATCAGGGTATCGTCTAGTCGGGATTTCTCGACTAGAGCCTTCTTACTTGTTTTGTTTTGTTATTGATTGTTGCAGCTTGAAATGCTAATAATTGTATGAATCATCATTTATCTTGTTTACGATTTCGCCATAGAACTGGCGAGGTTCTAAAAGCGACTTGGTAATCATTGTGACTGCGTTATTCTAGAAGATGCTAGCTAGCTAATCAGCCTATATTAAGAATGAAATTAAAACAGGCACTTTTTCTCTACTTTTAACTTTCTTTAATATTTTTATACTCGATCTCGACACCTATCGATAAAATACAATTAAATCTTAAGGAAATTAAATATTTGTAATTTCACTATTCCAATTCAGTTTTTTACGAAATCAGTAGTTTTGATTTAGCAAGAAAACCTAATTTCCCAAAATAAATAAATAAATACTTTATTATAGTATATAGCCCCTGCTTTTACCTTTGAGTTTTAGTTACGTAGCTAAATAATAGAAATACACATTTACTTTGTCATTAAACATCAGTAAACAAGTGTTTGGAAAAGTGACTTTAAATGTTAATATTCTTTAAAAGTGTATAGCTTATTACATAAAGGTGTTTCTTTTTCAACGAAAACGAAAACATGATTAACGCATTACTTCAATTATTATTATATACCTTACGCTCTTTATTTATAAGTTTAAACGCAGGGACAAAAGTAAATGACCGATAAATAAACGGTTAAGCTATCGGTTATTTAACCCTTTCACATTAAGTATTTAGTGCTGTTTACAGTTTAGCTTAATGAATAAGCCGCAAGACCGTTGCGTTTATTGCATTGCCAAGCCCATAAAATAACTTATGTTATTTTTCTTTTCTAGTTCTCTCAGATATGTTTTATGTATGCAATGAACACTGTTATTTAATCACGCTGCTCCCTTCACTAAAACCTTAAAAGCAAACAGAATTTTGTTCCAGTGAAGCTTTCTGTCATGTTGTGGTACTTCAATGACTAAACAAAAATTTCTAACTGCAAAAATTATTCGCAGCGAACAATTTGGAATGCATAAAAATGCCATTAAGCAGAAATTAAACATTTAAGCCAGCCAAACTGTTATAACGGAATTTCAATGAAGCAATGCCGGTCAACTGTGAGTGTGTGTGTGCCAAATTCTCGTGGAAGTAGCACAAGAGCTGCACATAATTGTATTATTAAAAGGACGGGAGAGAGAGCGTTAGAGCATACAAAAGAAATGAGCAGAAGCAGAAGTCAAAAGAAACAATAATGAGCAAAGCAAAAGAAGCTTGAAAACGTGGGCAGGGTGGAAACGCCTCAGCGCTTGCTCAGCAGTAGCAACAAAATGTGGCACTTGAATGGCCGACAGTCAGGCAAACCCAAAAAACCAAAAACCAATAATAAGCCCAGTTAGACACACACTCAGATTTACAGATTGACGGAATGACACATTGACGGGGCAGGAAAGTATGTGGGCGTTAAATAAACAGCTACGTATGGTTTGGGAACAGATCGGTTTTAAGTTGCACCGTGGGTGCAGCAACAACAACCACAATAACAATCTGCATACTACAACGTGCAACGCTTACAGATTTAGTAGTAATCAGGCAAGAACATAAAATAGATTCCAACACTGTGATTTAAATTTATTGTTGCAACCTTTTTATACCCTGATC
This sequence comes from Scaptomyza cyrtandrae, assembly GCA_035044605.1. Taxonomy (NCBI): domain Eukaryota; kingdom Metazoa; phylum Arthropoda; class Insecta; order Diptera; family Drosophilidae; genus Scaptomyza; species Scaptomyza cyrtandrae. The sequence goes on from JAWNNS010000637.1 coordinate 1,940,666, forward strand.
CCATTAAAAATGGGAAAAAAGGGTATAATGAAGTTGTGCAAAAGTATGTAACGGGCAGAAGGAAGCTTCTCCGACCCCATAAAGTATATATATTCTTGATCAGCATCAACAGCCGAGTCGATGTCAGTCTGTCCGTCTGTCTGTCCGTATGTATGAGCCAACCGATCTCAGAGACTATAAGAGCTAGAGACTCCAGATTTCGAACTTAAGCTCGCCTAATCCCTAGGCAGTACAAGTTTGTTTTCGATTTTCGATATACACATGGGATCGATAACAACAAAAGCTTGCATTTTGAAAACTTTGAGATGGCATTTGAAATAATGAACAAAATAATGACAATCTGTGGAATTTTTATTAGAATCGGTTAAGAAACACAGATATGGGACATTGAAGTTGTGTATGCAGTATGCAGTATGTGCGTACATACAAACACACATATTTGCAAACACTGACTGTACGCCTAAGGTATACGGATCAGGGTATCGTCTAGTCGGGATTTCTCGACTAGAGCCTTCTTACTTGTTTTATTCTCCATTTCTTTCTGATTCTGAATTGCGGTCGCTTGATTAAAATTTTTTCCATTTACTACTTCTTCTTCTTCTCTGTGTTGCTGACTTTCGTATAACGAAACGAAACGACACAAAATACAAATGACATTAAAACCGCAACGAGCAGTCACAAAAATCGTTTGCAAGTAAATTAAACAGAACAAGTAAGAAGGCTCTAGTCGAGAAATCCCGACAAGACGATACCCTGATCCCTATACTTTACGCGTACAGTCAGTGTTTGCAAGTATGTGTGTTTGTATGTACGCACAGACTGCATACTGCATACACAACTTCAATGTCCCATATCTCCGGTGTTTCTTAACCGATTTTAATAAAAATTTCACAGATTCTTATTTTGTTCATTATTTCAAATGCCATCTTAAAGTTTTTAAAATTCAAGATTTTGTTGTTATCGATCCCATGTGTATATCGAAAACGGGATGAGTTATCGAAAATCGAAAACAAACTTGTACTGCCTAGGGATTAGGCGAGCTTAAGTTCCAAATCTGGAGTCTCTAGCTCTTATAGTCTCTGAGATCGGTTGGCTCATACATACGGACAGACAGACGGACAGACAGACGGACAGACGGACGGACAGACGGACATGGCTATATCGACTCGGCTGTTGATGCTGATCAAGAATATATATACCTTATAGGGTCGGCGATGCTTCCTTCTGCCCGTTACATACTTTTGCACAAAACCATTATACCCTTTTTTCCCATTTTTAATGGGATCAGGGTATAATGAGGCTAGTTAGCCAGTTCTGTGGGAACAAGGTCACTCTTCCGTACAAGTTGCGAATGAAGTTGTTTCGAAACTGTTAAACACTGGGAAAATAGAAAACAATAACCAAACATGAGTCTAGGCCCTTGAAGTGCTGTTATAGCTGAATGAATGAATGAACCTGAAGAGAACAGAGAACAGAGAAACCCTTTGTGTAGATCATTTTTGTATGTGAAGATGTACAGCGAAGCTGACGATCAGATCATAATATAGTAGATACATATTTTATGTTCAATGTTTAGTTAGCTCTGATAAAAATTTATTCATTTTATATTTAACTTTCAAAGAATGTAAATAAAATGTTGTAAATCAAAATGGAAAATCTGATTTGTTAGTAAACATTTAGTTAACATTAAAAAACGCTTAGTTAATCCTAAGATACTATTTTCAAAAACGGTGGACTAACGGTAACTTGTGATGGAAAATTAAGTGCAGTTCAGTTCTAGATAAACCAAAAATATTTGAAATATTTAAGATATTTTCTATTTAAACTTATAAGTTATCTTCATATTTTAAACAAAATTAAATTAACTTTTATACCTTTTATATATACATTTCATTCATAAATATTTAAGAATTAACTTGTTTTTCATACGGACTACGGATTAGCGCAAAGCTAATCTTCTAAGAATTTCGCCTTGAATAAAGAACCGAGCAGGTGCTCTTATTTAAACAGGTATGTTAACTAACAAATGACAAATGAATAAGCAAATAAGCAAATAAATAACCGAGGGATTAAAAGTTAACTGATCTGAAAATCTTTCTATGCTGCGAGCTAAAGTATTTCTTTTTTGTTTTTTATACTCATTCATAATAAGCGCGAAAATAACAAAATTAATGCAAATTTAGGCCAAGATAGCCTAAAGAGGTAGTCGAACCATAAATACAAAAGCAAAACAAAAACAAAGAGAAGAAATCGGATCGTGTCGAAAAATAACAATAACAACAACAAAAACACCTACACCAATTGTTGCATGTGTCAAAATTTAAAGCAAACGTAACGTATTTCATACCATTAGTATATGTGTAACAAAATATTTGTATAATGTTAGGATTTTAATATTGTTTTATTGGCCAATACAATAAACAGATGGACAAAATATTGAGTGCAAAAGGAGTCGAAGTCATTTATGAAAATGATCATTTACGACATTTGAATGAGTGGTGAAAGTTGTGACTGACTGCAAAAAAATGTAAAAACTCTGTAATTTAATTGCTAACAAATTAAGAAACGTACATTTTTTTTTCGTTGAACCGATTCCGAGACCGATGCCGACGCTGGTTTTGTAAAAGTGTGGCCAATTGCAGTTGGCAGCGGAAGTTTCAAAACTAGCAAAAGTGTTAACAAAGCAAACTACTGAAAATTTCAAAAGAATCGAGAGAAGAGGTTCGTTCAGCTTGACGCTAATCAAAAGCTAAATAAAAACAATTACCAGCTACGAATAAAATAGATAAAAAAGAATACGAAAAGCGCCATACAAATGGTCAAAACGATTGCCTTTTGGCCAACTGAGCACACTTTGGTCAGGAAATTAGTTGGCATTACAAATTTTCGGTACGTGCCGGAATGATCAAAACTCAAAACGTTCATTCAAATTGTGCGATTTTGTTACGATTTGGTTGCGATTGGCGAAAAAAGAAGAAAAACTGAATTGAAACTCTTTAAGCTGGAGGTTAAAGTCATTTGATGCTTAAAATTTCAATAGGTGTTATAGAAAACTAAATAAAGGTAATGATTAATCAATGATTTGAGTAAATAAGAACATTTTGAATGGAGAATACAAAAATTATTTAGTTACGATTTTTACTGATTTTTAATAAATATGCAACATACTGATTCAAAGAATTTTTATACGTTTTGAACACATATGTCTATCTGTTCTTAAGGCAAGCAAATAACCAATTGAAGAGAATCCGATACCTTGAAATATATTAATAATTGTGAGATAATTTAGCAACTTATAGATTTGTATCTCTTGGGCTTAGGCATTTTATAAGTCATTAAAATGTTATATTCAGATAACAAAGTAAAACGGTTTAATTCTTTGGCTTTCATAAATTCGCACATAAGCTGCCATTTGAGACCGGATCTGGCCACAGCATTTTATAAACAAAACAATATGAACTGCATGGCGCGTGTTCATGAGTAGAAATACGAGTAGAAATATGAGTACGAGAATATCTAAATAACAAAAAAAAGCAGAAACCCGTTTCAGTTTCTGTTTCTCAAGATATTTTCTTAAGCTTTTTGAGCTATTGTTGCTTTTGCATGCAAGTCGACAGCGTTATTAGTCATAATGTGGCTATACATACACACACAGAGATGTGTATCCAACTAAAATGGTGTGCTATGCCGTAAAAGCCAAGACGGAGTCAGAGTTTGAGTCCAAGCGTCGGTGCGGCCTTCACGCTGCCCGCTGGGCCAAGCTGCTGCAATCCATTTAGCGCGGGGTCGGCCTAAAATGGGGCGTTAAAATGGTTAAGTGATTTAAGAAAAGTAGCTGCTGAACAGGCTTTTTCTTTGTGAATGCATTGTAATAAGCGTAGAGAACGCTTGTTGAAAGTTTGGAAAAATGCGGTTTTTAGTCATACTATCGATCGAATGAGTGGAGCTTAAGAGGTTAATATGTACGGCGATTGCTTAAGAAGTGTTTTTTTTTTCTTTTAAATTATTCAGTTACCTGTTGTAGCATTTATTTTGTGATTCCAGATGAAATTTTCACATTTGAACAAATGAGAAACAAACGACACTTTTAAGTTTGAAGAAGAAAATACTTTCAGTTTTGAATTAATAAATGGAACTAACTACAAACCAAATATGTTTCTAATTCATAAGCTATTAAAGAGGTTCGCAAACATTAAAAGCCAATAGAATTTAACAAATGCATAAACTTACAGTCAGTCAGGTCAAGCAAGATTTAAGGTTCAGTGTCTTCCATTAAAAGTTTCTCATGACTTTAAAGTTCAAAGTATTTGTAACATTTGGCTTACGAAACCAACACACAAAAAATTAACTATTGCCTGTTGAATTAAATGTCTATAATGAATGCAAGACGTCAATTTTAATGCATAAATTATAATTATTTTGTGTTTCTTCATATTCATACGCAATATTCTCATACGCAATATCTACACATGATTTTAAGCAGTTCTCCTCTATTCGATCGTAGTACAATGGCTTTTAGATAATTGCCAGCCAGCATAAATGTGAGAAGATTCTCAGCAAAACTGAATTTTTATTTTTTATTTATGTTTTGTTAACAGAATTTTTCAACCAAACACTGACGTTGTAAAAAAGTGGGCAACATAAAAGTCATACAAGATTAAAAATTAACAACAAAATCTCATTTCGGTTGCCAGGCATTGTCATAATATTTAAAAACCTTTTTTTCAAATTACGGTGATGCTTTGAGCAGCAAGTGCTTTCAATGAACTTTTGACAACAGCACATTTTGTTGAGAAACAAAGTTGAGAGAGAGAGAGAGAGAGAAACAGCTTTTTGAAAACTGGTTGACTTTTAATATTTATTAATTAGACGCGTCATGTTGCCAAGCCAGAGCTCAACCCAGTCCTAGATAGTTCAATAAGCCGCCAACAAATTTTCAAAAGCTTAAAGCTGAGGCAAATTAAAGAAGAAGGAAAGAAAGAGAAAGAGTGGCGACACTTTCTAACCGAGTCCAGTGAGCTCCAAGTTCGACTGAATGTGCGTGCTGGTGTCTTTAATCAGGTCAACATATATATGTATACATTATTCGAATTACAAACAAAACGCAAAAAGAAAATAGAGAGAGATAGAGAGATAGAGAGAGAGAGAGAGCAAAAAGTATTTATTAATAAGTTTGGCCCAAAGGCTAATCTACATTAATGACTGTTCTCGCCTGCGTTGGCTTGAATAAAATTAAATAAATTAAAAGAAATTTTATGTGTCTGCTGAGTCGATAAAAAAAAAACGTTGTCTTTTTGCGCATCATCATAATAATAATACAAATAATAATAGGGCGCCTGGGGCAGTAGTTCCTCTTCTTCTTCTTCTTTTTGTATTTTCTTAAAGATCTTTTAATGCGAACTGGGTCAGCTGTAAGAGTCATGTTCAGCTGACTGTTACCATCTGCGATTGCGATTGAATTAAGTGTAACGCATTGTTATTATTATCAAGTTTTCAAGCACAAACACTTTTTGCTACATTTTGTGGCCAGTTGAATTTTAATTCGATTAGCTTCCACTTCTTAACGAAAGACTAGTTAAAGGCGAGTTTTTCTATAGTTGGCTAGCGCCCCAATTTAAGTTGTATTTAAATATACATCAAATCTGTTCATGCTTTCAGTGTTTATACCCTGAACCTATTGAAAATTGATAAAAGGGTATAATGGTTATGTGCAAACGTATGTAACAGGCAGAAGTAAGCATCTCCGATCCCATAAAGTGTATATATTCTTGATCAGCATCAACAGTCGAGTCGAGTCGATATATGTCCATGTCTGTTTGTCTGTCTCTCTGTCTCTCTGTCTGTCCGTATGTATGAACGCGTCGATCTCAGAGACTATAAGAGCTAGAGAGTTTGCTTCGACGGCTTTTGAAACATTAGACAAAATAATGACAATCTGTGAAATTTTCATGTAGCATACGCACACACACATATTTGCAAGCACTGACTGCGCTAAGTATATGGTTCAGGGTATGTTCTAGTCGGGATTTCTCGACAAGATCTTTCTAACTTGTTTTAAAAGGAATATGTCAGGGGAAAGTAGCTTAAAAAAGTCGGCTTACATTGAAAGCTAGTTACGACTTTTTTTTAAGATCAATTAATATTTGTAGTACATTTTATTGTTCGATTCTTAAATGTAAAAACATTTAATAAGATATAGAATTGTCTAAAAGAAAAATAATTTACAAAGGGAAATTTTTTTAAAATTGGTACGTAACATTATTATTTGATATATAATGTTTCAAATAAGTAAGAAAAATATTAAATAAAAATGCTAAGTCAGCTTTAAATGCCTTATTTACAGGAAAGAAAAATAAAAATATAAATATAAATAAAGGGAATTAAAATGATTTAGTTGGTTGAGTTCCCATAACGTTATCTGATCCACAGATCAAAGGCATTTTATACATTTAAAAAGAAAAATATCGTATATATATTATATAATATAAATAAATTAAATTATTACAACAGCTCTCATATTTCTTTAGCGTTAAGTACTAGGTCAAAACTCTTCCAGCTAAATGAAATTCAATGAACCAAGCATGCAGCTAATTAAATAGACATATTAAATAACAAAACAAATAAAAACAAATTATATAGTATAAATGGTGAAACGTAAAACAAAGAAATCACCCTTAAATGACTGATTGCTTGCGCAGCTGTCAAAGCTGACATAGTATAATAACAACAAGCACAGTTATGTTTCAAATGGCTTTAAGCCGTATTTCTTTTTGGTTCGTTTTTGGGTAATTAACATGCAACAGTTCAGATGCGTCAAGAAACTTGTGAGTGGCGGTAAGTGGCGGCACGCACACGAAAAAAATTCGAGCACTTTTGGTGCTTTTGGACTTAGGATATGGCCAAAACAACTTTTATCTGAGACAATAATAAAAATAAGCCAACTTAAGAGGTAGCTGACATTTGATGGGCTGTGGCCCGCGACTGAGCCACAAATATGGCTGAGGCATGCGTGATTTATGGCCAAGACGAGTGCGTCTTGTTGTTCATTCCACTACATTTCAACATCTCACATCTAGTTCTTATCTCTTTTCCCTCCTCTCTCTTTTTGTCTGTCTGTCTTTATTTTTCTATCCATTCAACGTGGTCAAGAATGTGTTTGGAAAGAGAAGAATCATTTCGAAAAGTGTTTTTTTTTTGTTTTGATTTTTTTTTTTGCTGTGGTGAGTTCAATGCCGCTCTATTGGGCTGGTTGGTTACGCTTGGCGGCAGCCAAAACAATTACAGCGCCACGTTGTGTTGCAGTTTGGTGCTGTTTGCAATTTGCAACATGCAACAGCAACACAACAATAACAATAACACAAACAACAACAACAACAACAAAAGCAGCAGCAGCAGCTAACAAAAAACAATGCAAAGACCATGCATCGCATTGCGCCAATCAAAATTGTTAACATATTGTGTGGAAAGCAAAAAGCTTCAAAGCACACAGCACAACAGCTTGATACTAAAACATCATCATCATCACACACACACACACACACAAACACACAGGCTGGTTAACTACAAAAACAATACCATCAACAATAGAGAGTGTGTGCGAAATGAAGACAGAAATTAAAGTTGGGAATATGCTTTAGCATACTTACAATGTTGGCTATACAAATAGACTCATTATAATCTTAAATAGATCTTAAAAAAAAGTTATTGTTTAATTACCTTTTTAAAATACATTTAATGATAATTAAAGCAAAAGTTCATAAGCTATCATCTATTTTTTTAATAATAAATGTATATTCTTTTTTTGTATATAGAATACTAATAAAAATAATAATAACATGAAACGCAAATTTAAAACTATATCATTTTTAATTGTTTTAAAGTTCAAAACAATCAAAGCTAATAGTCATATTGAACTTTTCAGCAAACAAAATTAAATGGTTTTAATTTGAATGGTTTTTAATAATATAATTTTTAGAGCACCTGCTTGCGTTTTTGTTGGCGTAAGATTTAATTAGTTAAGTAAACTGTTATAAGTTTTGTGATCTTTGAAGCTATAGAAAATATTTGATTAATAATTATTTTACTATGTAATATTTATGTATGTGGTTAGTACAACAACTAACTTTATTTGCAATTTGCAATTTGAAAAGACCTTGACTTTAATTAGCTATTGATGTATTATTTGCCAAACATATAGTATACTATAATGCCCTCACGAAAAGTGTTGACTAATCTTCTCTAATAAGCAATACAATCGATTTGTCATACTAGTTGCATTGTATCTTTTTGTTATTGCACTTATTTTGCCTACACCTATGACAAATTACAAAATCAGCTAAATTTAAAATTTAAAAAAAAAACAAAAAAGAGAAAACAGAAAAAAGAAAAGAAAAAGAGTAAAACGAATGCCGGGTCTATAATTATAGAGTGCACTGTAGTAACAGATTGTAGTATGTGAAGCATTTAATTGCCCCTTATTTTTTTCAGTTTATAGGAAACAGCTGCCTGCAACTTGCCACATGGCTGGATGCTGTGTATGCTGTATCTATGTGTGTGTGTGTGTGGCAAGCTCAATCAACTTTTCGTCTCTAAGCTCGACTAAACCAGGCTCTAATGGCCTTGACTTGCGCCTATACAGACAAAAAAAAAATAATAATAAAAACACTCATTAGCCTGCCTAAGCGGCTTGACGCGCCCCACAGATGATCTAATCGACAAACACTTAACACTTAATTGTGCGAAGACGAAAACGACGACAAAGACGACGAGAACGGAGACGATGACTTTTATAGTGAAATGCGCTCACAGTTGTGATGATAAATCACAAAAAGTTAAGTTGCAACGACGCTAATTGCCAATGCAAGCGATTAGAATGGACCTGATGTGCTGATTTGATCTCGCAAAAAAGATACACAATTAATCATCATCGGCTGAAAATAATGTGTTATCTATATACAATACATACAACATTGGAAAAATAATATACTAATTTTTTCTAAATTTAAAAGAATTTAAAATATAACAGAAAAGTGTTATTTATAAAAGAAATTGTAAAAACAACTTACTTATTTATCGTTATAGACTGGGGTATAACGTAAAAAATAATCCGAATAACGCAACGTTCGATTCGTAACGATAATCCACATAAAATGATTCCAGAAGAATTCATACAGTAGAGAGGAGCTTTACAGAGAGTGAGGGTGAAGTTGTCTCAAACCGAGCAAGGGAGACAAGAGAGAAAGAAACCATGAGAGCAAAGATTGTGAAGATTGTGGTTACTTATAAACTTTCTTATAGCACATTTTCTTTTGTATATTTGGATTTTTGTATTATTGAAAAAACTTTTTTCTTTTTTGCCTAGGCAAGCACTATTTTTTTTGTTGATGTTTAGCACTCGCAGCCACTTCTTTGCTTTATTAAAAATTATTTATTTGAGAGAGAGCCGTTTTTCGATACGAACGCGCATTAAAGACATGATAAAACATTTCACAACTAAAACTACAACTACTAGTAAAGTGGACGGAATGTTGTTGTTGCTGCTGGCAACTGCGCGATCCGCTTTGGTAACTGGCGACGCTGACGACGTTTCAAAAGTGACTGAAAAGCGCCGAGCGCAAACGCCAAGCGCAACGAAGCTGCAAACGTGTCTTAAACGGCCAAAAGGTGTACAGGTAGACACACACACACAAAGAGGAAGAGAGAGAGAGAGCAAAATAACTAGTGGAGAGCAATGCGATCGTTGTTAGTTGTAGTTGTTTTCTTTCTGAGACCACGGACAAAGTAAAAGCTAAAGAACATCAGAAATAAACTGGTTATAGTTGTATGTTTAGCTCGCCGCTTGGACCGGCACAGTTCTATTTGACTAACTTGGAACCTATCTGGAGGCGCCCCTCCAAGGAGCATGCAACAGGCTCCAAGCAACTGGGCAAGGTTAATAACCATCGACAGCAGAAAGAGAACAACCAAACAAACACACAGAGACTGCAACTGTGCATACAAATTGTTTATGAATTGTGAGACAAGACCAATGTTGGAATTAACAAAGAAATCGCTTTTGTTAACATAGTAAGATTTATGTGAAAATATTTTGTACGTTATGTTCAGAATAATATATAATAAATTTACTTGCCAAACAGAAACAGTTTTAGATGTTTTCTAGATTTATAAATGTAGTTAAAATGTTAATCTGGTAAACTAACATATAAATTTGCAAGATTAAACTAAAATGATTATAATTAAATGTTCTCATAAATAGAAAATTTTTATGAATTAAAAGCAGCAGACTTGTCTGGGCTTGGGACAACCTAGGGTCAACCATTGTATTTTCTTTATTCTCAATACTTCCTCCAGCGAAATGCAAAACCAGTTTCTGGTATTTTGCAATGCTGGTACCTACTATTATGCAAAATGCATGAAGCACACAACAAAAAAGGTTCCCAAAAGCGACAAAAGTGGGCGATTTGGGAAACTGGAAGACTAAAAAAGTAGTCGGGCAGCACATAAACAAATTCCTGTTAGACGGTGTGCTGTGTGCAGGCGGTTGACCTCATTACTTGATGTCTGCATAGAGAGCATATTAAGACAAAGGCAACTGGTTAAGTCTAGTAACAAATAGTAGTTGTTACTTCTACAAAGCCATTGCGGCAATTGGCTAATTGGCTGCGCACTGGCAATGGGACTAACAACAGGTGGTAGTGCTCGATAGTAGTAGTCGAGTTAGAGGCGGCGCCGGCAATAAAAATAATGTGAAAAGTCAACTAAGCTGATACAAGCAGTAAAAGAAAGGTGATCCTATAATGAAACACAAACAAATAACTCAGCAAATAGACTGAATGGTCAAATCACACTTATCCACTTTTTTCGTTGCGTCCAGCATCCAGCAGGCGGTATTTGGTATCTTGTTGGGCAACACTATTATTCAATAAACAAATAGTCATTTAGCTAAATAGCTATGCCTTTTAAATTAAAATTATAATAAATGCTAATCAACATGTTTTTCAAATAGAAACACAAGCTGAACGCGCTTCAACCACCAACGCATGGTCACACTGCCAGCTGCAACAGCTGTGGTTTAATAAGAGTGCTGCCAGCCGCTGTTATAAAAATACCATAAAAAACAGCAATTATTCTTATTGTGAAAGCATTAAAAAAATACTACAACAAAAAAATGTCTTAAAAAATGGCACAAGAGATTGCGCTTAATTTGCGAGTTTTTTTAAATTTTATTTACAACCAAAAAAAAACTTGGCCGGGAATAAGATGCCTTGTTGGTACTATGACAAAAAGGAACTACGTGAGACACCCTCAATCCTGGATGGAGCCACATACGAAACAGAGCGCCGTTATCGCAAAGAAGGCGCACGATTCATCATGGAATGCGGCACCAAAATGGGCCTCGGCCACAACACAATGGCCACCGGTGTCGTGTACTTTCATCGCTTTTACATGTTTCACTCGTTCAAGAGCTTTCCACGCTACGTGACCGCCTGCTGTTGTCTGTTCCTTGCCGGCAAGGTTGAGGAGACGCCAAAGAAATGTCGCGACATCATTAAAACGGCACGCGGCATACTCAATGACAATTATTTCTACTCGTTTGGAGATGATCCCAAAGAGGAAGTTATGACACTGGAACGCATACTGCTGCAGACGATCAAATTTGATCTGCAGGTAGAGCATCCATACACGTTTCTACTTAAGTACGCCAAGTGCTTTAAGGGCGACCAGCAAAAGCTGCAGAAAATGGTTCAAATGGCCTGGAATTTCGTTAATGATTCACTCAGCACTGTGGTATGTCTGCAATGGGAGCCAGAGATTATTGCCGTGGCTCTGATTCACTTGGCTAGCAAGCTGAGCAAATTCACTGTGCTGGATTGGTTGGGACGTCAATCGCAGCATCAGCGCTGGTGGGATATGTTTGTATCAAATGTGACCATGGAGATTCTCGAGGATATTTGCCATCAGGTGCTGGATCTTTATCAGTCGACGCAAAAGGAAGCTCAGGAACCAAGTAGTCCACCCCAAAAACCACCCAGTCGTGCCGACAGTCCGACACCAACAACAAATATCAAATCTCTGACTGCCAACTCGGATTGTCCACAACCAGCGGCAGCATCACAGCCCAGTGGCAATGGCGGTGGCAACATCGAGCTGAATAACATACAGACCATTAAATCGCTGGGCACCGTAATGCCCGCTGCTGTGCCCCAAGTGCCGCCCAGTGATACACTGCCACTGGCCATTGCGAATGCTGTGGGTGCACCACTGCCACCACCACCAAGCAATATGAACAGTAATGCTGCCAATTATCATATGTACCATGCACCTCCTCCGCCGCCACCACCCGTTGTGCCTTTGCCACCATATGCCGGAAATGCCTGGACACAACAGCCTCCGCCGCCGACACATTATTCGACTGTGGCACCGCCACCACCCATGCCGCTAAACATGGTGCAGGGACCAGTTGTGACAGGCGGTGGTGGAGGTGGTGCTGGCGGTATAGGTGGTGCACCCGGCTACTACAATGCCGGACGTCAGCAGCAACAGCAGCAGCAACGCTATCAATAAATTGTTAATGAAAGTAAAAATGTTCAGGGAGATGCACACACGGATTATGTAATAATATTAATAAAGCGTAATTTTATTAAAAACAAAAACATTATTTCTCACCGTTGTTTATGCATGCATTCAGAGTGGGAGTTGTGGACTGTTATTCTAGTCCAGGGATTTGAGGCTGCCATGAAATGTAATGAGTATGTCTGTTGAATATATTTGATTACAAATGACTATACGTGGCACTAAGATCGTGTTTTTACCCAACTAACAATAAATTCTATTGCTTGCAATTCAATAGTCATCAAGTGTTACGTATAAACATTCGTTTGTTTTGTTTTGTATGAGTGTGAGAGTTTACTTGGCTACTTGGTATAGCTAAGTTATATATATATACGCTATATATATATATTTTTACTTTTATTATGCTGGTATATGCTTATTATTTCATATTGTGATATTCGTTATTTGTTGGGGCGTGACATGTACACAAATATATTTGTATATGATACTATATATATAAATATTGCAAATCGATTAACGGTTAAGTTTAAGTTTACCTTTTTGGCTGCTAAGACACCCCAAATTCCACTCTTACACATCAGTGCTGTGACATAAATATTACTAACATTTATGCGTGGCTGACAAAATATATAATTTTAAAGTAATTTCTTGTTTAATAGGCAGCATTGGCATTCAAATGCACTTAGAACATAGACAGGTCTATTCTGGTATTTGTTTTATTTTTATAACCTATCGAAGCTATATTTTTTTTAAATAAACTATTTGTCGTATTAAAATGAATGTGGAGTATACTTTTAACACTAACATCTTTCAAAAAAAAAACTCATATGCTAGCAGAAATTATTCTAACTTTACTTTCTTTTCTAAACTCACAATAAGAATAGACCAAAGAATTTCGAAACGCGTTGAAAGAAATAAACACTTTAAAAAAAAAACACAAAAACAACTTCCATGAGCATTAAAACTTTTTCTTAAAAGAATACCAGAACATAACCAGAATCAATATATAGGTTTGCAGCATTGCATTTAAAAATCTCGAATTAAAAAAATTAACAAAATAAGCAACCACGCATAAACGTATTATGTGGTGTGTGTAGATTCATATGGGTGTGAATGTGTGTGAATGGTTGGTAAGTGGCATTTTCTAACATTTGCGTGTCAACGTTAATTCACCACAAGCGTAATACTGTGGTATCATTATAAATTCAGGCAGCTCCTGCCTCGTTGAAGAAACTGAAGTTAATGCTGCAGCCGACGCCGAAGTTGTTGCCACAGACGATGACGGTGCTATCGCCTGCTGTTGTGCCTGCCGCACAATATGTCCAATTTTGCCTAAGTAAAGGAACACTATTAAAATGGTATTTAATAGAATATTTTGAGTGAACACTCACCCAGCACATTGGCGCGATGAAAGCGCGCATCCAATTGCCGCAGCACATAGAGATCGCGATGACGTTTCCATGCCGCCAATATATCCTTTACCTTCACTGGAACCAAAGCTGCTTGGCCAGCATTAGACTGTAATTAAACAAAAGTTAATCAACATATTTATATATTCACTTTTTTTTTTCACTAACCCTCTTGAATTGTACATTGAGCTGATTTTGCTGTGGCTGCTGTCGTGTTATCAGTTCGATCAGTTTCTTGAGCTTGCGATGATTACACTGCTGCTTGGAGATATGCAACAACAGTTGCTTGAGATTGCCAATACGTAAGGGCGACGGCGATGCAAGCTGCTCAAAATAGGAGTGCAACAGGGATTCATTGTAGGAAATGTGAAGTTTGTCCAGCGCCTGCACCAGATGCTCTTCACTCAGATGCGCCGTGGACAAACGCTCCACCAGCGGTTCAGTCGAAAAGCTTTGCTTGAACAGCTATTTAAGTACATTATGTTAAACATTTTCCAGTCTTTTTTTATTTCACTCACCTGCATGCCGCCAAAATTATTATCACACGAAATAAACCTTTGGTTATAACGACCAATATCGCCGGCCGCGCCACCACCAGCCGAATTGTGCCAGCCAAACAGTCCACCATATTCATCCAAGAAGCCGGGGGAGCCACTGCGACAACGTGTTTGTTCGGCCCAAGCATAGAGCGAGATACTGCTACCTCTTCCACCAACACGTCGTCGGCACTTGGCGCAGCTGCTCAGATCCAAGGCCTTGCCAATGGTATTGGCTAGAAACTCCTTTTCAAGGCAATCCAAACATGTCTCCTCACCGCTACCCAAATCGAATTGTGTCGAATTGCTGACGATGGCAGCACTTGCAGCAACAACAGCTGCTGCTGCCACAAGGATAGGTGCCACATCCTGTTGCTGTTGCTGCAGTGCGGAAGCGGCACGAAAATCGGTACAACTATAGCAACGTTCATCGAAACTGGGCTGCGAACGGCGGGACTTCGAAGAGGAACCACAGCTTTTGGTAGCCGAGACCAAAGATGACGAAGTCGAAAGCGTGCTGAGACGTTTGGGCTTGGCGCCCGTTCGCTTTGAACTGCAGGGCTCCTCAGGAGTATGTGAGTTTCCACTGGGCACACTGGTGCTGCGACTGAAACTGCTGTAGACCAATGTGCTGGGTAGCGAGTGTGCTAAAGTCGTATTTGTTGTATCTGCATCCGTTGTGGTTAGCTCCAGAAGATCCTCTTCATCTTGACTGCCGACGCCAACGCCACCACTGCCGCAAAGCAGCTCATCTGCATCCACGTCGGATGCGTCGGCATCCCCATCGTTTTTAATCTGATCAAGATTCAAGCTAATGCGTGCAAATTTCTTGCTTAAGCGCTGCAATGCCTCCTGTGGCGCAGGCAATGCCAGCTCTTCAGTGGGCGAACTGTAGAGTTGACGGGATTGTGTGGGCGTGGACAAGTGCCTGCCGCTCTGCAGCTGACTGTAATCACGTGGCATTAACAGCAGATTGGCATGACCTGCAACGGCTGCAGCTGCGTCCTGTGCGCTAGCAGCAAACTCCAACTCCGAAGACGGATCTGGCTCAAAGTCCATTTCGAGAAAATCCGTTTCATCATCACGCACTAGACCAAAATCCAAATTGCGTCCACCACGACCAGTGCTGGCATCTAGCGCAGCCATATCAAAGTCAGCAGCATCTCCACGATACGCATAGACACAATCATCTGAATTGAGTGAGATCTCCTCAGCCTCAACATCATCGTCCTCATCGTCGTCATCATCATCGTCATCATCGAGCATTATGAGATCTTCGGCATAGTAATTGTCGCTGGCGTAGCTCAGATTCTCCGTTGAGTTGTTCATCGAGGTGCGACTGGAGCTGAGACCCCCAACGGCTGCATCGGTGGGCGAGAGTGCGGAGGCAGCAGGCAGCGCAGTTAATGTGTAGGCAGCGCCAATACTGATGCCATTCAGCTGTAGTGAAAAAATTGCATTATTACAAAAACAGTAAACAATGGGGCAGACAGAAAACACACAAATAAACAATAATAAGGAAAATAAACCCTGGTGTTTGTAATTTTGGTGTGCTGAAGATTAAACACTCTTTGTTACATTTGAAGTTAATTGTTGTTTAGGGCTAAGCTCCCTTGGCCACAAAGGTTAGAAGTGTTAAGACACTTGAAACCTTTGACTTATTTTTAGGGCACGTTTTTTTTATATAAGAAATCAATACTGAACAGACTTTTCTGATGACGGCAATTGGATGCTTTCGGCCGAATTGTTTCAAGTTTAACAACTTATTGTCTACAACAAGTCGAAGATTTGATACCCTGGCAGACTGGAGCCTAGTTGCACAGGTATGAATATAAATTTGAACCAATACTTCTACTTTTTGGTTATGCCTATAATAGTTTCCGAAAGGGTATAAGAAACTGAGACGAGCTATTGCTCAGCAGTCTGACAAAACTAACCAACAATAAGTTTATTTTAGTGTTTGGGTATGTCTCCGATAATGCGTCACACATTTGGTGAGAATATTTAAATACCCTTGGCAAACAGTATGAAAACCACTTGCCTTATCACTGGTAACTGCAGAAGCAGCAGCGCAGTCACCATCATCGTCATCCGCTGCAGCGTCGTCAGTTTCTTTTTCTCCTCCACCCTCGTCCTCGATGTGTGCGACACAAGTGGGCATAACAGCAACAGCGCCAATTGTTGTTGCTGCTGCTGCTGTTGGTGTTGTTGTTGCTGTAGCTGTTGGTATTGGTAAAGTTGTTGTAGTTGCTGTGGCAGCTGCTGCGGCTACGGCTGCTGTTTTTGTCTGTTTCTGTTTCGCTTTAGCCATTGTCCTTTGTAACTTAGCCAGCTCCTCGCCATCGGGGCTGATGTAATTATGTGTTAAGTTGGACACCACAAGATTGTTATTGTTATTTAGATTTAGTCGCCACAAACCGTCATGTTTTAACTCATTTATTTCTATTTTATTATCTTTGACAAAACGAAAACGATAATCGTTATCGCTCATGTTCAACTTTAAGCCTACACCTTAGAGATGGGAGATGACTTAATGTGTACCCTAGTAACTGCGACTCTATATAAAAATATTTGCTCCCAGTCACGTTATTAAAAAAAACAGTGAATATAAATGTGCTACAAAGTATATTTAAAACAAAAAACTGCGAGTAAACAAAGTCATTCAGATAGGAAAAGAAAAGTTTAAAGTTAAACAAACAACAATAAAATTATAATTTATGAAAATTAAAATTATTTCTCTATGATAGCCTGCCATAAACCTCCATGCTGCGCATAGGAAATATAGTTTAGAATTTATGTTTTCTAAGTTTGTCCAAACATATATCTTACCGATAGATGCAGGTTGAACTGCCGCCATGATTTGTTTTAAATGTAATAATCAAATTTTCAAAGATTCCTTCGTTTATGACCAAGAAACTCTGCGTACGTTTTTTAGGATCATTTGAATATGTCCACTCACCTAAGAACTCCTTTTTGTTGCTACGTGGTGACAAGCCCTAGAAAAAACAAAAATATAATCTACACATCTTAATAATAAAGAAGTCATTATATTTACATAAACCTCAAAATCCTTTGGTGCATTGTCAACACATAGACTGGGCGTCATCTCCTTGAGTACATGCGTCAAGCGAAGCTCCTCGACAACAATAGGTTTTGCTAAGCGTAGGGATATAGTTGCTTTAGGGCCGCCAAAGCCAAAACACGATCCAGGCAATAGACTTGACTTTAACATATTTACTGGTGGATTAGCAATAAATTCCAAGCCGAGCAGAGTTTTAATAAAATTTGTTTCTCCAATTGGTTTCGCAAGTACATTAATAATACTTGCACCCAGTTCCTCCGAAGCATAATTAATGCGAACAAATATATTTTCAATATTGGTGGACTCAGAGGATTTATCTGGAAATGAACATCCCGATTTCATTATACGCTTTTTAAGGCTATACACATCATCCATAAGTGTGCCGATTTTAGTTTTGAAGAGCGAATTGACTTTAGCATTCAATTCGCGAGAATCACATGCTGAGGGGCCATGGGAACCCCCAGAATCACCAGTGATGTGGCCGGTATTGACAGTATTTTCACCGTAAGGTCCTTTGCCCTGTTGCACTTTATCCTGGAAAGTCATAGACACAATTATAAACATGTACTATTTTATTGTTTTAAATAATTACTTTTAGAAACGAAACATCTTCCTGCAGTCGCGAAACTTCTAAAATAGTTTTTCTACTATTCCACAATAAATGATAGAAAAAGAACGTGAGCATAGATAGTGTAAAAAAATATGTAAGGTAGATGCGCTTCTTACATTTACCCGATTCCATAGTAATTAATATTAGTAAATAATTTAAGCTTGTTACAAAAGATAATTTTTAAAAAGCCTACTTTGTTTTTGAAAAACATTAAAGCGAAAAAAACATTTAAATCAATGCTGGCTAAACATTTAAAGAAAACAATTATATACTTTTTATTCTACTAGTCGCAAAATTCAAATCAAAATTGAGCCGCTTTACGCGCACTATAACAGTTACATTCGAAGCTTAACAGAATTATCGATAGATTAATAAGTTATTGTGCCAGCGCTAACAAAAACAGTCAAGCATTCGCGGAGTGTACACAAAAAAGGAAAGACTTTCTTTTCAGCCAGCTGCAGCAGTTGCGAGCAGAACAACAAACGCTGGGGCTGCACGAGAAACCTATAAAATTCTGCGACACTTCAACAAAATAAAAAATCAAAAAAGTAAACAATCTTAATTAACAAAAGACAAATTTTGAGTGCGTATTTAAGTGCGCTTATTGGCGCATCGTAGTGTATTAAAACAAAAGTGCAATTGATTAGAATCGAAAATTGATTTTTTACCAGTGTTCGAGTGCCAACCAACAGCAACAAAATGGTGCAAAAATTCCAATCGCCTGTGCGGGTCTACAAATATCCCTTTGAGCTCGTTATGAAGGTGTGTATCTTGTTTGCAGTAGGCGTGCCACAAAGACCGCCCAAGCCCCCGTTATGTGTGCTTTTTTTTTGTTGTACGAGGATATATGTGTTAGTGTGCCTGTTGTGTGTGTGCATGCGCCAAGCGCGTGACTATGTTAAATCAATCATTTAAACTATGATTCTTACATGTTATATATTAAGCACAGCTGTCGCTATTGTTTTGCTGCATTTATTTCTTTCAATGATTTCTCATCCCAGCTGCTTTGCTTCTTCCAACAGCATTTACCTTTTCATGTAGCTCTGTCTGTTACCGTCGCTCATCGTATGCAGCAGATAAATGAAATTAACCTTGACGCTCTCCACCTCTGCCTCTGTCTTCATCTCTGTATCTTCTCGCGCACTCTATCTGCTCGCTCAATTGAATAAGCCGCGTCTATAATTTCATGAATGAAACGCCATTGTTGGTGTGGTGTGTTGTGTTGGGTCGGGGTGAGATGAGGTGTAAAGAAGACGGTCAGCTGCCCAGTTCGTGTTTTGCATTCTAGATCCGCCTCACACCCAGACACACACACAGGCAGGAAATAAGCGATTATGGCTCATTTTATACAATGAACAACAATCAACCAAAAAGGGGAGCTCATAGCACTGTTAGCCTGAGTTGACGATGATTTAATACCCTTTCATTGTGTATTTGCATATATTCAATACAATAAGCTTTTGTTGGCTTATTTTACGAGTTGCTTCTCTCTGTCAACAAGCTTTTCATTGTGTAACTTTCAGTAATAAGAAAAAGAACAAAAAAATGATTTCTATAAGAAATAAAAGGAAGTCAAATATTTCTCATATACGATTTTTTTTACAAAAAATAAATAAATAAAACAAATAACAAGGTTTTAGTCGAGAAATCCCGACTAAAAGGAACCCTGAACCCTATACGCGTACCAATTATGTGTGTGTGTGTGTGTGTGTGTGTGTGTGTATACTGCATATTAACTAGTTTAGTTAACTTAATTTCAATTTCCAAAAAAAATTCACAGATTTTATTTTCCAGATTTTCCAAATCTGGAGTCTCTAGCTCTTACAGTCTCTGAGATCGTCGCGTTCATACATGCTTATCAAGAATATATATATACTTTATGGGGTCGAAGAAGGAAGCTTCTGCCTGTTACATACTTTGCACAAACCCTCTTTACGCTCTTTAACCATTCAATCGGTTCAGGGTATAAAAATATAAATCGCCTTTCCATACTTATATGCCCCTCTGCAAAGAGTGTATTCAACTGTCAGCTGATAACATTACGTTGGCCTATTCCGGAATCATATTATATCATAAACTAATTGATTCTATCGGTTTTGATAAACATTGGAAAAAAACACTTTTCTGCTTTATCTATCAATAAAGCCGTAAAAATTAATTAAATATCGCATAAAATTATTGCGTCCTCAAATGGTTTGAGTGCTAATTGAGTGAAGAGCTCTGCTACAATCAAATTTGATATGAATTTTGTTGTTAGTTGCACGCAATAAACGGCCAACCAATCAAATGTCATTGACTCGTGAATGAAAAATAATAGAAAAAAAAAAATGCAAACTCATTGCGCGTTCGGTTTTTTGTTGTTTTTTATTTTTGTACACAGTACTACAGTTACACAAACCTAATTGGCTTTACAATGAAAATAATCGCTTTAAACTAGACAAAGTCAGCTATCAAACACGTTTTTGACGCACGTTGTTTGTTTGGACTACAGACCCTGGCAATCTAATAGCAGAAAGTGATTAGAGATTAGAGAAGAATTCGAATTGAGATTCACTAAAAGAAAAAAAGCACAGTTTAGTTTCATATTGATTACAAATATAAAAAAATGTTCTTAAAGCATCTTTTGCTTTTTAATTGTATAAATCGTATTGAATATGCTATGATTGAAAATTTAACTTTGGCATCAAAAACAAAGACTTCAGTTTAAAACTGATAAAAGTGAAAAGCGGACATGAGACTACAGTATGCGCATGTATAGAATATATCTTTATATATAGTATATAATATTTTTTATTGCGAGGCGAAATGAAATGTATTTATCAACAAGTTTTGCTTATCATAAGTATATAGCTTAATTTTGGTAACTGTTGCAAAAAATTGTCTGATTGAAAAGATTGAATTAACATTATGAAAAGTATTCGTAGTATTATTTCACGTACAATTAAAAATATACGTTTACACCTAACAATCATTCCAAAATACTTTTATCATATTTTTGCATAGCTTAAAAGCATCGTATTGCAGTAGAGAATTCGTCAACACTTGATAAACTTAAACCATTTAATGTCAACTCCAAAAGCGTTGAAAGCAAATCAAACAACACTGTTTAATAGACAATTAGCACTTGATTTATGTGGGTAGAAGTTGTTTAAGTGCAACGTGGGCTGCTCTGCAGTGGGCTCCTTATGTGTGGCACTTAGTTGAGCTTATGTAGCTTTTCCCACGTTTTTTGCCGCTTAATAATTGAGCGTTCAACAGAAAAATGGCAGTACATATATGAATGTGTATGTGTATAAGTATATTGAGGCGTGGAATTGGACGACATCAAGTTGTCTAATGAACAAAGTTTTCCCAGACGAAACTCACTCAATAAAAAAACAACACCTGCCAAGCAGGCATGCCTTGAAATTTTTTAAAATTTGTATACAGCCGACTTAATTATCCTTTAGCGTGTGAGCCTTTCCGAAATGTCACCGGCTGCTGCCGCTGCTGCTGCCACCTTGCTTCCTTTCCTTGATAGCCTTGTCACAGGCCAAGCCCAAAACCAAACCAACATTCAACACTTAACATTTAACATTGCATGCGTTTAAAACTTTTATTCAAGTCGTAAATGTGAGAAAAATGTATTATTTTAAATCAATAATTCTGCTAAGGATGTAAAAGTTTACGAAAAACCGCCTCATCAATTTATATATATGCGTATACATGATGATAAATTGTTGCTATATTTGTTAAGAATGCGGCGTAGAAAGTGATTTTGTTTCCGCCGCCGCCCCCCCCCCCCCCCCTCGTATTGATTTGTTTACCTTTCTTGACGAGCTAACGAAAGAGAGAGATAGAGAGCAGAGCATTAAGCAATAACAATAAAGAAAAGCATATTATATTGTTGAAAGTGGAAATGTTTGGAAAAAATTAAATGTTTGTTTATCAACTTTAGTTAGTTGTAGCTATGTAAATTTCGAAGTAATTTTAATTTTTTGTTGCGTAGCATAAATCGCATCGAAATTGTTTTGTGCATTATTTAAGATTATTTGATAAAGTCGTTGTTAAAAATGATTTAATCTTTGTGAAGAAAACAATGTCTCTTAGCTTGTTACTTAATATATTTAAGCCTTAGATAAGCTTTATTGAATCCAATTAAATGAAAACCTGACAAATCGAAAATTCGATTGAAAATGCCGAAATTGTGGTTTGCTATTTGCAGCATTTGCGTAAACAAGTGTAAATAAACAGGCAGCTGTTTTTATAAATTGGCAATTATTATGCAAATATTTATATGCTTACGCATGTAGTATGTGTATATTTTTTTTTGTCGTTGTATCGGTGAATGAAAAGCCGGTGGCTATAGGCCAAGTTCATGTACATTATTTACATGTCATAAATTGGCTGCTATTCAAGGCCAAAATGACATTGGCAACATGCTGAAAATAGCCAACACAAACAATACTCACACTCACAAACACACAAATACACATTTTTATCATTTCCATCAACCACTACTTATTTTTTTTTAATAATAATTATTAGGCCTACGAGCGACGGTTTCCCATTTGCCCTCAAATGCCCATTGTGCTGGACTGCCAGATCATTAAGGATGAGTGCCTGGAGAACGGGGCCAAACGTAATACAAGTCGTCGATGCAAGCTGGCCGTCGATGCACCATACATCTTTAAGAAATTGATTGGTGTCGACCATGTGTTCTTTCTGCAACACAATTTCCTGGACATGTCGAATCGCACACTAAGCATTGAGGCTGTCAATGAGAGCTTCTCTTCGCGCATTGAGATCTTTGAGCGTTGTCGCTACTATGCTCATCCGGATAATGCGGAATGGACGTGCTTTGATCAGACGGCAACGCTTGATATTAAGAACTTTTTTGGCTTCGAGCATTCAATGGAGAAAATGGGCATGAAACAATATACACAAACAACGCTCAAGGGCAAGGAGATCATTGAGTTTTTCATCCATCAACTGGAGGAGGAGGGCGTAACGCATGTGGAGCGCTGGGCGCCACCATTGGATGCACCCAAATCGCCTACCACAGAACAACATCATGATATACTGCTTGATGGTGATTTTATAGCACGCAATTTGGGTCAACTATCGCCCATGCAGGAGTCCAAGCTATTGGAGCTGCGAAAAATGCTCGATGGTGTCGATGATCTGGAGCGCATGCCCAGTTATCAGACCATCTTGCGTTTCTTGTCAGCACGGGATTGGCATGTCAGTCAGGCCTATGTCATGCTCTGCGATTCACTCAAATGGCGTCGTGAGCATCGCATCGATGCCTTGCTGGAGGAGTATAGCAAACCAGCCGTTGTTATCGAACATTTTCCCGGTGGCTGGCATCATCATGACAAGGATGGACGACCCATATATATATTGCGATTGGGTCATATGGATGTGAAGGGTCTGCTCAAGTCTCTAGGCATGGAGGATCTACTCAAATTGGTTTGTTGATCTCATTTTCACTTAAGCTCCATTATTCATGTTGATTTGTTTTTCCTTTTAGGCTTTGCACATTTGCGAGGAGGGAATACAGAAGATTAATGAGTCTGCCGAGCGTTTGGATAAACCCATTCTAAACTGGTCACTTCTAGTCGATTTGGAGGGTCTATCCATGCGTCATTTATGGCGTCCCGGCATTAAGGCTTTGCTCTACATCACCGAAACTGTGGAGCGCAACTATCCCGAAACAATGGGTCGTGTTTTGGTCGTACGCGCTCCTCGAGTATTTCCCATCGCGTGGACAATTGTTAGCGCTTTTATAGGTGAGACATTCAGTCATTCATTAATTTTAGTCATCATCATCATAAATTTTTTACCTTTATTTCGTTACTTGCAGATGAGCATACACGCTCCAAGTTCTTGTTCTATGGCCCAGACTGTGAGCACATGAAGGATGGCCTTGCTCAGCATATTGATGAGGAAATTGTGCCCGATTTCCTAGGTGGTCCCTGCAAGGTAGATTTTTGTTGTTATTGTTCAAATTGTATCTGTTTTAAAACAAAATATGAATACTACTAATTAGTGTATATAATTGAAAAATAATGGTCGCTTGCAAGTTTATAAGCCTTTCTCAATCATTTTTGGAAAATGGTAATAATGTTATAATTAGATATATTGAAAGCAATTCTTTTTCTGGGCGACCATTGTTAACTGTTATTACGAACAATATTTAATATTTGGTTGTTATTTTCAAAACATTGCTTTTTTTATCCAATTCCCTTTCGAACTTTTTTTTGGCTCTCCTTTAGACGCATTTAAAGCATGTGGAACAAGTTAATCATAGATATCTAACGCATTGTTACTTAGCTGAATGCGATTGTGTAAGCAGCTTCTAAAATCTCCTAAAAAACAAACAAGAATTCATTTTATTATGTATGCTGTTTATTATGATTTTTTGTTTCGTTTCTTGTTATACCCTGATCCCATTAAAAATGGGGAAAAAGGGTATAATGAATTTGTGCAAAAGTATGTAACAGGCAAAAGGAAGCATCTCCGACCTTATAAAGTATATATATTCTTGATCAGCATCAACAGTCGAGTCGATATAGCCATGTCCGTCATGTATGTATGAACGCGTCGATCTCAGAGACTATAAAAGCTAGAGACAGATTTGGAACTTAAGGTCGCCTAATCCCTAGGCAGTACAAGTTTGTTTTCGATTTTCGATAACTCATCCCGTTTCCGAAATACACATGGGATCGAAAACAACAAAATCTTGAACTTGAAAAAATTTTAGATGGCATTTGAATTATTAATAAAAAATAATAACAATCTGTAAAATTTTTATTAAAATCGGTTGAGAAACACCGGAGATATGGAGCCTTGAAGTTGAGTATGCAGTATGCAGTATGGTCGTACACACACGCACACATTCTTGCAAGCACTGACTGTACGCGTAAAGTATAGGGATAAGGGTATCGTCTAGTCGGGATTTCTCGACTAGAGCCTTCTTACTTGTTTTCTTATGTTTTACATTGTTTTTGCTGTCTCAAACCTTTGTGTTGCGAACTATGTCAAGTTTGTGTATGTATATGTAAGCGTTTAGTTGATACGCTGCGTATCCTTCTTTATTGTGCCCATTGTCCGTGTGGTCCTTCAACTGTGTGCACATACACACACACACACACATATAAATATTTACACCTTGTACCTTAAAAAAAAAATCAATTAAAAAATTCGTTGCTTTGCAAAAGCAAATGCTAAATAAACACTTAATGATTGTTACTAAATGTTTTCTGTTCCGGCCCCCTCTAAATACAGACCATGATACATGAAGGCGGCCTTGTGCCCAAAACCCTTTACAAGATGAACTCACTGGAGGATCATGAGGATGAGACGCCCGTTGCATCACGTGCTGCCATTGCCTCAGCTGCTGATGCGGGTAGTGAAGGTAAACGCTTGTCCGCTGCGCATCAACATGATCATAAGAATCTTTATAAGACCACTGAGCTTAAGCCTGGTTTCACACACGAGCTACTCATACGCAACACGGACCCGAAAAGTGTGCTCACTTGGGACTTTGATGTATTGCGCAATGATATGCACTTTACGCTCTATCGCGTCACCGATGAGCTGCCCGATAAGAGTGGTATGTGACAAATTGAACTCTTTAAATACATTTAAATACTTATTAACTTGCAATTCCTTTCACAGATGCGGCTGTTTCCTATTTTGATCTGCAGGACTTTGTAGAGGGCGTCAACTACTTCAAGGAAGAGCCAACGCTCATCTGTCGCCACAAGGAGAGTGTGCAGGGTTCACATGTTATGCATCACAATGACAGTTATTTAATGCACTGGTTCAGTCCATCGGGTGGACAACTGAATCTATTCTATGAGGTGCTTAGCTCGGTTAACTACAAGGGCTCCATGACCAGTCTACAATCGGCATTCTCATCGAACTCATCGGCGGCTAGCTCGTGCCAGAGTCGATGATATGAGTCGAACAAGCAGAGCGGCGTTGACACGCAGGTCACAACGTCGTCCTGCGCGAAAGGCGTTAACGCGGAACAGGTTGAGTTGGATTTACTGTCGGTGACATTGATGGAGAAGAGTTTGAATCTGTTTGACACGCCGGATATATTCTTTTAAGCTCTCACAATTTGCAATATCGTTTAGTTTAGCTTAGTAAAAACTTGTAGTTTGATTTTAATTGTATGTGTAGCAACATTTTACTGTTTGTTTATTGTTTATTGTTTTTTTTTTTCAAATTCTGTGTTTATTTATAGTTATTTTAATATACTTATACATATATGAAATTGTAACAACGTTAAGCCAAAAATGAAATTTGTGAACTAGGACTTTTACATATACGCGGTTGTATCAGAATATTCGAATATCACGCAATTTATACATTCATTGAAAAAGCGTCAATTAGTCCAGTTTTAGCATGTATATTCAAGCAGCTTGTACACGAAAAACATACATACATAAGTATATACAACGTAAAATTTGTAGCGCAGATAACTCCATATGGCTTATTTAAGAGTAGCAAACAACATACAAATCCTATTTATTTACAGATTTAAAAATACCTAATCAATGACTACATGTTACCTAACTAGTATAATTCTGGGTCTAAAAATCAAAACGAATCAATAATTTTAGCCTGCAATGATTTTAGAACCAAGCAACACACATCCTAAGTAAAATATCAAAAGAAAAATCCATTTAGACTTCGAAATTTGTGCTGCAAGAATTAGCGATAATTACTTAAGGTTAAGTGCATAATAATGATAATCATAATCAATAATAATACAACTTAAACATACAATTTTATTAAAATAGCCAAGCAAATGCCGTGCATGTTACCTAATTTTGTAAGTAAAAATAATAATAAACAAAATTTTAAGCGTTTGTCAATCTTAACCTTATGTTATATTTTTAATTGGGTTCACTTTCAATGGCAAGCGCCAGACTGCGGGGCAATTTGAATGCCCGCTTTGTTCGATTTAAATTCGAGTGTGACCGTAGAACAGCGCGTTAGCATCGCTTGTTTTAGAGCACTGCACAAACCAGCTGGTGTTTTGTTTGTGGCTTAAATTGAGAACAAACAACTGAAAGTTGTCGGCTATTACCATCTGTCTTACATAAAGTTGTGAATAAAAAAATGTAGCGTTCAACAACAAAAATGTCTTATCATGCTGCTTATCAGTTATGGCTGAGTGAACAATCTGCGACATCGATATCAATACATTTCGGCTATTTCGGGTTAATGATCATAAAAAACAACGGATAAGCACCTGCGCCACTGAGCTACTCTATATAGCGCAGATTTGCTTAAATTTAAAACAGTTAAAGCCCACCTCTTACCGTTAACACATCACAGAGGATCCAGCTAATACAAGCATGGTTGCATTTAATAATACCAAGTGAGTAAAAAATAAACATGCATGTGTTAGTGCTTCGTGACTGTTGTTTTAGTAGTTGTAGTAAGCGCGATGGCCAATGTACACAGCGAAAGTGATCCGCCTGTAAATCATTTAAGCGATATACTTAATTCTATTTTTGAATATTACAGGGCCGATAATAATGTTGAGCCAGACAACATATACGAGGATAAGAAAATATTTCCAGCCTTTCGCAGTGGACCCCTCGAAGAGTATCGCGCAAAGGCCAGTTTCTGTTACAAGCGCATGAATATTTTGCTAGAGGGCGAAGAGCACATTCGTCTTAAGGTAAAGTAAAGGGTAAACAATATTATTGACCGCAACTAACCATTTGTAACAATAAGGTGCAGTACAAAGTTCAATGTTCAGAAGAAACCTTTCAGAGACGGTCCAAAACAATTAAAAACTTAAATTCTATTTTATTAAGAGTTGAAGTAATATAACATTAATGGTTTTTTGTATTTCATTTCACACACCTTTAAAGGTGTTTTGCAAATTTGCAAGCAGTTTAACGTATTTTTTTCTAATTGTCACATTATTTATTTTTGCATAACGAATAAAGTCGAGAGTTAATTTTTGACCTAATCGATTTTAAAAATCATCAGCCTTCAAAATATAACGAACTTGGCTGCCTCTATATTTAAGTGTTCAATTGTTGAAACACGCAAAAGTTTATCTGGTTCACCTTATCTGAACGTTTAACGTTGACTAATTAAAGTTTACCTCTACTATAATTTGAATACAGCACAAGGTATGGCAGTGGATGGAACAACATCCGGACTTTCAGCGTGATACGGAAGCACCTGGATTGGAACGTACAAGAGAGCTGGCAAATAAGCGTCATCATTTGCTTTGGGCTGAAAAGTTCTTTTATATTAATGAGGTTTGAGTTAATTACATTCCAAGTTGAATTCCCTTTATTTAATAATGTTTTTTTTTGTTACAGTATTTGTCTTCACCACATTTGCTGTTGGCTTTTGGGCAAGCAATCTACAGTTATGACTTTAGTTTTGCCGTTAAGCTAACGCTTTCCAATGGCATGTTCCCGAGTACTTTGGCATCCAACGGCACTGGGCGTCTTGGCAAATATGTGGCCAAGATCGCTGATGATCGCATCTTGGGTGCCTTTGCTCTAACGGAGATCTCTCATGGCACAAATGCAAATGGTACTGCAAAAACATAGTTCATATATTTTATAAATATTTGTATTATTTATATTCATATTTGAAATTATTAGGCATGCGCACACGTGCCACGTATGATGTGAAGTCACAGGAATTTATTTTGCACACACCCGATTTTGAAGCAGCCAAGTGCTGGGTTGGCAATCTCGGAAAGACTTGTACTCATGCTATAGTTTATGCACAGTTGTACGTCCCAGACGATAAACATCAAGGTTTGAATGCATTCCTGGTGCCCATTCGTGATGAACGCACACTCCTGGCCTTTCCGGGCGTCACCGTTGGCGACTTGGGCGAGAAAATTGGTCTCAATGGCATTGACAATGGGTGCGTATAAAACGGAAATGAATAAATGAAGAAACTTTTTAACAAATATATAACCTTTTTGCAGTTTTGTTATGTTCAATCAGTATCGCATACCTAAGGCCAATTTGTTATCCAAGACGGGCGACATTGATGCAAAGGGCAATTATAGTACACCCATTAAGGATGCACGAAAGCGAATGGGAGCCTCCTTAGGAGCTCTATCGACGGGACGTGTTAATATTGCAGCTATTGGTTATGTGGCACTAAGCAAGGCAATTACCATTGCCACACGCTACTCAGCCAGTCGCAGGCAATTTGGACCTACCGACAGCAAGGTGGAGTGGCCAGTTTTGGAGTATCAGTCACAGCAATATCGTCTGCTACCACATTTGGCTACCACAATTGTGTTGCGCGTGGTAACGCTGTGGATTGGCAAGGCCAATGTGGACATGACCCTCAGGGGTATGATGGGCGAGGATACGTCCAATGAGGGCATAGAAATCCATGCAATTTCATCGGCACTTAAACCATGCGCCACATGGGCGGCACGCGATGGCATCCAGGAGAGTCGTGAAGCTTGTGGCGGTCATGGATATCTGCGTTCAACAGGCTTGGGTGATCTTCGAAATGACAACGATGCCAACATCACATATGAGGGTGAAAATAATACACTCATACAGCAGGCGTCCAATTGGCTGATAAGCTTGCGTCGCAACAATGCCAATTTTGCCGATGTTTCACCTTTGGACACAACCACATTCCTTCGTGATATGAATGTTATACTGCAGACACAAGGACCAGAAACAAATGCAACTCAGGCGCTCGATGTGCACAGTGCGTATAAACTATTTAAACTTAAGGACTTTTACTAAAACGTAACCGTGTTTTTACAGATTTACTGAAAGCTCTGAACTGGCTTACCGCCTGGCAACTGGACGTAACAGTTAAGCGCTTTGAACAGCTCCAATTTGCTGGCAAGGATGCATTCGAGACACGCAATAATATTCAAGTTTTTGCCGCACAAAAACTATCTATTATCTATGCAGAGGTAGAAGTTACTATACAAGACGATTTATCTTTGCTTCAATTGATGTATTTCTTTTTCACAGCGCACAATGTACAATGTGTTTTATAAGTTTGTGACTGGTTTGAGTGCCTCTCCTGAGCAATTGGTGTTGCATAAGGTGCTGTCATTCTATGGCGCCAATTTGATTACAAAACATGCCGCAAGTTTCTATCAAGGTGGCTATTTCCGCAATACCTCGCACATTGAACTATATCAGCATGGAATTTTGGAGCTGCTGCCTGAGCTGAAGAATGAAGCCATTGCCTTAGTGGATTCAATTGCGCCAACAGATTTTATTTTGAACTCGCCGCTGGGCATGAGTGATGGCAATGTAAGCAACTGATTGAATTTTAAGAAATAACCAATGGTTAATAACATTCTCATACTGACAGATCTATCAGCATTTGCAACGCGCTATTGTCTCCGCTCCGGGTGTATATGAACGTCCCGAATGGTGGCGCGATGTTACTTACAAGAATTATCTAGAGCGTGCCAAGTTGTAGGACGTCACATATATATATATATATATATTTTTTACTCAACTGATTGAATTTTAAGAAATAACCAATGGTTAATAACATTCTCATACTGACAGATCTATCAGCATTTGCAACGCGCTATTGTCTCCGCTCCGGGTGTATATGAACGTCCCGAATGGTGGCGCGAAGTTACTTACAAGAATTATCTAGAGCGTGCCAAGTTGTAGGACGTCACATATATATATATATATATATATATATATATATATACATTATATTATATATTATTATTCTCTCATAAGTCGACTAAGATTTTTCTGATTGCGTTCTTTTAATATGCGCACTTATAATTGTTAAAAAACAAATAGCCTTGTACTTTAAAGCTTATTATCAGTTTTCAATTAATGCGTGAAATACAATTTCTATGTGCAATATTGTTAATCATAGATTACACTTGTTAAACATGGCTTTATTTTTCCATAAATTGCAATTGTAAACTATTCGTTTAGCTTGTGATTTGTATACTCTGAATACCAAAGGAAATGGGTTAATAGGTTTTCAGAAATGTTCCTTATGCTGTTGTCACGTTTTGTCACTAAATTCAAAGTGACTGACAAATTTAAAGCGCCGCCTATGGTCATTCAGCAAAGTGGCGCATCTGGTGGCAAAACCAAATATTTGTTGGCGCCTTCTAGTGCCATGGTAGTAAGTTTGCCTAGCGGCTAAAAATAGCACAACAAAAAAGTGCTAGAAAGCGACTAAGTTTTCAATTAGAGATGACAGTTACTTAACAAATAATAGAGTAAAAAATATATTTAAACAAGTTAGAGAGATCACAATCAAACACTAAGAAAGACATTATTCATTGTTTCAATTGTGAAGGGTTTTATATTTACCTTATCGATGGCAATTCGTCTCTAATAAAATTTTGATCGTGCTTTTTATGTGAGTCATACACCACTCACGCGACCATCATTATAAAATGCCATGGTATCAATTAAATACGTGGTTCGTTTTCTGATTAAACACCCACAAATGTGTCTAAAATGTATCAGCTGTGCAAATCAAATATAAAACACAAACAGGCCAACAACTAAAACAGGCCAACATACAAAAACTGTAAGCACGTAAAATCATTCCCAACTGATAAAAGAAGAAGACTGTCAAAATACCAATTACAGGCAATGGAAAAAGATAAAACTAAACAAAAACAGGAAGCACAACACCAACCTATGAAGTTACCATATCGATTCGTCTTCTTCTTTATAGCTGGCAGTTTTGCAGCATTTCTTTTCCATGCGTTATCATCGCCCTCGTCGACATTGTCTCTGTTAGGCTGGAGCATGCAGCTGCGTCAATTGCATCATCTGCCCACTGTTCATTATTTGCAGACTCGTGATGAGTTTGCTGTTTACTCGGTGGATGAGTTAAATGCATTTAAGGAGTTCTATGAGAAGAGCGTCAGTGATAGTGTTGGTGCCAGCTACACGGAGGCGGAGCAGACCAACATTAAAGAGGCATTGGGTGCACTGCGTCTAGCCCAGGAGATGCATTTGTCGGGCAAAGATGAGAAGGCTGCGCGTCTGTTTGAGCATGCTCTCGCACTCGCACCCAAACATCCAGAAGTGCTACTTCGCTACGGCGAATTTCTCGAGCACAATCAACGTAACATTGTTTTGGCGGATCAATACTACTTTCAAGCACTCAGCATTAGTCCCAGCAATTCGGAAGCATTGGCGAATCGCCAGCGTACAGCGAACGTGGTACAGACTTTGGACGAGCATCGTCTGATATCGCTGGATGTTAAACGTGATGCATTGTCTGCCATCCATGAGGCCAACAGAGCTCTGCGTCGCGCAAAAAAGGAAGCATATTTTCAGCATATTTATCATTCCGTTGGCATTGAGGGCAACACTATGACATTGGGACAGACACGTTCGATTCTGGAAACCCGCATGGCTATCGATGGCAAATCCATAGATGAGCATAATGAAATTCTGGGAATGGATTTGGCTATGAAGTATATAAATGCAAGTCTCGTGCAAAAGTAAGTAAAAACTTGAAGTTGGCAAAACAAAATCAATGTTCTTAACTCATTTGAATGTAGATTAGAAATCACGCTCAAGGACATCCTAGAGCTGCATCGACGTGTGCTGGGCCATGTGGATCCAATTGAGGGAGGAGAGTTTCGACGCAATCAGGTTTATGTGGGCGGTCATGTGCCACCAGGACCCGGAGATTTGGCTCTGCTAATGCAACGTTTCGAAAGCTGGCTAAACTCGGAGATCAGCAACTCCTTGCATCCGGTCAAGTGAGTTACATAATGAATAGCTCAGTTTAAGTGAATTAACTTTCATGTTTCTTGTCTAACAGCTATGCCGCCCTCGCTCATTATAAGCTGGTGCATATTCATCCTTTTGTGGATGGCAATGGACGCACCTCGCGTCTGCTAATGAATACGCTGCTGATGCGTGCTGGTTATCCACCAGTTATAATACCAAAGCAACTACGCAGCCAGTACTATCATTACCTGAAGCTAGCCAACGAGGGTGACATTCGGCCGTTTGTACGTTTTATTGCCGATTGTACGGAGAAGACATTGGATTTATATTTGTGGGCCACCAGCGATTTACCACAACAAATTCCAATGCTCATCCAAACCGAGAGCAAATTGCAGCCGCACATTGCATACAGCGCTCCAGATCTATACGAGTCCGGATCAAGTTCGGGTTTGGGATCGGATTCGGATTCGGGTTGGGGTGCTAATACAATACCCTGACCACCAACGAAAAGTCTTGCCCATTTGTTGCTCAAGCTTATTAGCAAATTCTATGTTGTGTATTGTGTGTGTTAGCATAATAATTGTGTATATCTGTAATTTATTAAACCACAAAATCATATGTCAGACTGTGATCGTATTTAAGTTTAAAAGATTTAGCCAAAAATTAATAGTAACAAAATGTTTAAGAGCATTGTAATTAATAATGCGCAAAAGCACATAAAATATATTAAAGCAAAATATAATGTATAAAAAAGTGTTTCCATAACGATTAATCAAATAAGTAGCAAAATTACTATATAGAATTTAAATGAGATATCTTGAGTACTGCTTTAGCCAATATAAAAATCCTACATATATGTACAAAACTAAAGAAACTCAATAAAGTTACTAGTGAAAACTTTCACTGCGAAATACTCTCACAGTATTTAATATTGTGGAAATGGTTTGGTATGGGAGCGTGATGGGTGGTCTTTTAGAATGTCAGTAGCAATCTTCCTACCTCTAGCTGTTAGAATATGAAAAGACCAACACACTCTTTATTTTCGGTATTCAAAGTATTAAAACCAGCCATAAATTATGAAGTTTAAATGCAAATCATTTGTTTTCAAATTTAGTTCTTAGAAACAACAAACATAATTTACTAGTGAATGAATTAATTTGTTATTTTTTACTTTGTGTCTAAGCAACTAAATTATTGTGGTGACTACCGCTATCTAATGCTAATAATTTTGTGGTTACCATAATAAATAGCGCGTTCTTAATTAGAACTTAAATATAAACAAGGATGCTAAAAATTGTATGTTTATGGTTTTTCCATAGTGGACTTCTTGTGGTTTTAAAAAAAATTTGTTTGAAACGACAAAGTTAGTAAACTTTTGCAAGGTCATTAAAATTTGCATAAAGGCAAGTATTTACCACTTAATTGTTTTGAATCACTTTTTAAATACAACACACTTAAACACTGGCAGCCCACACACAAATGACA
Source organism: Scaptomyza cyrtandrae (assembly GCA_035044605.1). Taxonomy (NCBI): domain Eukaryota; kingdom Metazoa; phylum Arthropoda; class Insecta; order Diptera; family Drosophilidae; genus Scaptomyza; species Scaptomyza cyrtandrae. Next base: position 1,975,072 of record JAWNNS010000637.1, read on the forward strand.
CGCCTCCTTCCACATTCATCACAAATAGAAATGTTCGCTGTCATGTTAACGACTGTTGTCTCCAAAACAACTTATGAGCTTATATGAGATCATATACTTGTATGAGTTCGCAATAATTATGCTTTTTTTTACTTTATTTTGAATCTATTGTCATTGAGTGTAAACAAAATCAAATCGGTCAAGGCGCTACCGGCTTGTGATTCACATATGAGCTCATTAGAGCTATCCCAATACCGGTTGTGACGTCCAAAATAAATGAGATCTTCGTTTTATAATTAGTAATATTTTCGTTGTTTTTCCACACAGCCTCTCTTCAATTGATAACGGGGCTGTGCGCTCTCTAACAGAATCCTCTCAAACGACAGATTTTTCTAATAAAAGCTTGACGCTATGCGCTCGGCTGTCAGTTGCTGTTCGGAAGCGCAACGCAGCGCATTGTATTCGTGATTGTAGGTAAAAGTGATCAAATAGTGAAAGTGATTTGAAGTGCTGATCCTGCGAATTAAAATCGCGATAAAGACCAATTAAAGTGCTCACAGTGAACCGAACGCAAGTGAGAGTGAGTACATATTTATATATGTAGATATGTATATGTTAAAATTGCAGTTATAGTATTTGTAAGGTGCGTTGTGATCAACAGCATCTATAAATAATCACCGCCTGCACTCTAGCCGAAAATAAAATTGAGTTCGGGACGCACATACTCAAAATTTGTGACCCAAATGGGAAGCATTGTTTATGCATCGAACAGCATTGATTTATGGGCTAGTGCTGCTGACAAATAATATCACAAATTGTGGACATACCATTTGAAATTTCAAATTCGAATAAAACCGATTTACTAAAACCAACAAAATTACCACTTAGGGATTGAAGACTTTTCAACAAAGACATCGTCTGAAAGATGTTTCCAAAAAATAATATGTGTTAACAGCTAAAGAAATTTAAAATTAAAAATAATTAAATTGTATATTAAGTAAGATGAACATTATCGTCTATTTAACCTTTGCTGACCCTTAGTGAACTGATAATTCCCGGCTATATAGACTGAACTAGATTTCAGTTTCATACGCTTATCAATCAGAGCGGCTCGTAGCACCAAAAAAAAGTTTTAAATTTGAAGCATTTAAGAAATTTACTATTTATGAATGACATAGTTTTCTTTCTGATCCAGTTAGCTCAGAATGAGGGCTCTGACCGTTTGTGCGCTGCTCTTGGTGTTTGCCAGCTGCCAGGGCTACAGCAGCTATAGATCAAGCTATAGCTCCTCATCATCATTCGGTGACAGTAGCAGTGGTGGACAGTCACAATCGATGCTGCAATCGCCTTCCCAGTTGTCCAGCTGGGCATACAATCATTTAAATGAAGTTCGCGAATTTGCCAATCGTCTGACACAGGAATATAATGCAATGTCCACGGGAGGTAGCAATGGCTTGGGACATGCCTTGGATTGGAGTGGTAAGTTATAACAGAGAAGAAGAACAAACATTGTCTCTCGTATAATCTTTAGAATTTGGCAATCAGGGAGATAAGAAATAAAACGCATTTAGTGTGATTGTTAAAATAATGATCAAGCATGTATGAACAATTTCATGAGAAATAAAAAATGATCATTTTACTTGAAGTGATATAACGAAATACATTAATAAGAATTCGTTAATTGATTGAGCACACTTGGAGATACATTTATAAATACTCGGTCATAACGTAATTAATTGGGAAATTCTAAGAAAGTATTTGTAACTTTAAGAGAATAAGTGACGATATTATTTAAATATATTTTTAAATAGGCGCTTTGACATTACAAACGTGTAGAACACGTTATTATAGTATTTTATATAAATCTCGTTGAATCGGCGAATTTTTGGATTCTTTCTGTAAATTTTAAGTCGGCATTGCTTGTACACTTTATTGCTTATCGCTCCATACATTAGAACTTTGACTTTGCACGAATATAAATCACTAAAAGTCATAATAGTCCAAAGACATACATGAATTCATAAAAATCGCCGAGGAGGGAGTTATTTCCTAAAAACGCAACTTTGAATAAATGACGAGAGTAAAAAAAATAAAAAAAAGAGATGAAGAAAGAGAGAGAGAGAGAGACAGAGAGATATACAGATAGCTATAGAGCGAGTGAAAGGAAGAGAGAGAGACAGAGAAAATGAGGGCAGGGTAAAAACTTATATATGCTGCATTTGATGTTGTGTTATTCTGCTAATTTTCTAAATGTCAATTTTATCTAGCTAACATTTTACAGCTTAGTGGTAGAACTGCCCCCGAATTGGACGCTCTGTGCTTGCAGATTAGCCAGCAATTGGTTAAGGATATGCAACAGGGACTGATAAGCTACAACAATATTGCACAGCCAGCTTTCTTCGATGCGAAGGCGGGAGAAGTGTTGGAAAATTATGCAACTGACGTTGGACATCAGCAAACTGTTGATTTGAATCCCTTCCAGCCCGTTGATCTAAGTGGTTTTGATGAAGTAAAAAACTACGCATATCCCGCTGAGGTAAAAGTGATTGATGGCAAGACTTATGTGGTGCATCGCAACTGCACCGAGGCAACAAAGTTGACCAGTGGCTATGGAAGTAGCAATGTCGCAGCTCAGTTAAGCCAGGGCTACTATGCACCTAGTCCGATTTCTAGTAGCAGCACAACTGTAACACGCAAGTCATCACTGCAGGATTGGATTGGACATCGTATGGAGCCAACGGTGGTAGGTTATAGATCCGTGGTTAGCATCGATGGGGGTGCTCCTCTACCCACCTACTCCAGTCAGATTATCTCCCCACAATCCAGTTCAACGGTGACAGTAAGACGCTTTAATAAGACCATTACTACACATGCCGATGGCACCAGTTCCGTGGATGGTTCCGAGTCACAGCAACGCTGGCAGGATGGCCAGTTGGTCTATGACAATAGGCGTCCCTTTGGTCAATCCTCTGTGCCCCGGGATGAGCAATGGAAGCGTGAGGAACGGGAGCATTTCTTCTGGTATCTTACGTCGCCACAGCGTCTGGAGGATTGGCAGCATCAGCATGAGGATCGTCTACTTGCAGTAGCTCACCGCTATCAGACTGCCTTACCCATACTGCTAGAATTCCATCGTCGAGAGCTAGCACGCTATCAGGCTCTGTTGGGCCAGTATCAGTCACAGGTGCAGGACTCAGCCGCCTGGCAGCGACAAGAACGTGGTCGTCTCGATTGGCTTATCCATCAGAATAGCTTTAGCTTGCAGGACTTTGAACGCTGGCAGCGCGAGAATACCGCAAAACTCCGCCAGCTGGCCCAAAAGAATGGCATCTCGCAGGAGCATTTGCAGCAATGGCAACGTCAGGAACTACAGCGTCTCTATGGGCACTTTAATAGGATAAACGACTCCCTGTCACCACAAGTCAGCCAGGTCCCACATGTACCCATTTACGACTCCAGCTCGCTGGTTGTGGATAATGCGCAGGAACAACAGCGTCTGGATGAACTTATTCGGCAGCACAATGCAACAATTGCACAGCTCCAAAACTCCATAATCACGGACCAGCAGCGTTTGAAGGATTTGTCTATTAAGTACCAGGGTGATATGCAGAGTCAGACACAGTGGCTGCGAGGAGAGGTCGCCCGCATTGGAGATCTTATAAAAGAACAAAACGAGCAGGTTACTAAGATTAGTGCCTGGCAGAGTTCGGAGCGTGCTCGCTTGGAGACCATGTTAAAGCAACATCGTGGCAGTTTAACTGAGCTCCAGCAACAAATGGTACAGGATCGCAGCTATGTTCAGAATCTGGCAGCCAAATATCGCGTTGGAGTCGACGAGTTGGAGAAATGGCAGAGGGAAGAACTCCAACGTTTGCAACTTGTGGGTCAACAGCAGCTGGAGGGTCACATCAAGGATTGGCAGGTGGGCGTTAGTGCTCAGTTGCGTAATATTATTGGCCAGAATCAGTTGACCATCGAGGAGTTCCAGAACTCCATTATTAATGATCGTGCACGCTTGGAACAATTCGCTCGTACCTACAAAGTGCGCGTGGAGGAGATCGAAATGTGGATTAAGAGCGAGCTTAAAAAATTCAAGTCGGAGGGTCTACTCAAGGAGGTGGAACAACAGTTGGCTTTGTGGCAGCAAAAAGAACGCGAGAGATTGCAGACCCTGGTGCAGCACAATTCCATGACTGTGGAGCAACTAGAGACTAAGATCAAGAAGGACCAATCACACTTCTTTGATTTGGCAAACACATATCAAATACGCGTAGAGGATATCCAGGAGTGGCTGAAGAAGGAACTACTGCGTCTGCAAAGCGAGGGTCTACTTAAGGCGGAGGCACTGAAGGATTGGCAACTGGTGGAACGTCAACAAATCTCCAAACTGGTGCAACAGAACAAATACTCTACCGATGAGTTCGAGAGGAAACTACTCGCTGATCGTGCACGTCTCAATGATCTGTCCAAGACCTATAACGTACAGGTGTCCGAGATTGAGCAATGGATACAGTCCGAGGGAGAACGTCTGCAGCGTGAGGGACAACTTCATATGGAACAACAGCTAAACAATTGGCAGAAGATTGAACGACAGCGTCTCTTGGATCTGATCAACAAAAATGATTTGTCCATTGAAGAGTTAGAGACCAAAATTGGCAAGGATCAGACACATTTGTACAGCCTCGCCCAACAGAACCAAGTTCGCGTTGAGGAGATTGAACAATGGATCAAACAAGAAATTCAGAAACTTCAAAGTGAGGGTTTGATTGAGATGCAACGTTTGCAGAACTGGCAACAGGAATGGCGTGGAAATCTTACCAACATGGTGCAAGAGCGTGACTATACCGTTGAGGAGTTTCACAAATGGTTGCTCGAGGATCGGGCGCGGCTCCAGAATTTAGCCATGCAGCACAACGTGCAGATCGAGGAAATTGAGCAGTTTGTTAAGAAAGAGGAGCAACGTTTCATTGGCATGGGTCTACTTAAGCCTAGTGAAAAGCTTACCAGTTGGCAGGAAGTAGAGCGGCTACACCTCAAGAATCTCGCTCAGCAACAGTACAAGTCCACGGAACAGCTGGAAGCACGTCTACGTCAGGATCGTGAGCTGCTCGAGAAACTAGCACGCCAATATAGCGTTCAGGTCGAGGAGATCGAGAGCTGGATGAAACAGGAACTTGCTCGCATGCGGGATGAAGGTCAGCTCCAGATTGATAATCTGACTAGCTGGCAGCTGGCGGAACGTGAACGTCTTGAAACGTTGATCAGGCAGAACAAACAATGGAGCGCCGAGGATTTACAGGTTGAACTCCGAAAGGATCGCGAGCACATGCAAACAATGGCCTTCCAGTATCACACCTCAGTCGAGGAAATCGAACGTTGGATACTGTCCGAGATTGAGAGACTCAAGCAGCAAGGCAAGCTCAATATTGAACAGCTAACAGCTTGGCAGCAGGCCGAACAGCAGCGTATTCTATCGCTCCTGCAATCCCAGTCCAACATTACCATGGAACAATTTGTGTCAAAGGTGCGTCTACGTTATTATTTGTTTGATTGACTTTGGTTAGTTTTTTTTGTTTCACTTCGGATTTTAAATGCAAATTAACTTTTTCTATTTAAGAAGGGGAAAAAGTTGGGTGAACTTTATTTAATAAGTTTCGTGTGCTGTTAACGAATGTTTGTATCGCCTGTTTTTAACGCCAACGATACCAAGCACCGGCTTGCTAACGCGCGGACCCAAGCATAGGATTCGGAAGGGGTTATGTAAGGCGTAGTTAGTATTGCAAGTTTGAAGGGAAATAGGTAGAAAATTTCTGGTAGGTCTAATCGGAACTGCAAAACTTATTTGGCTAACTAGTTCAGAAGAATCTATTTCACCATTAATAAGTTTGTGTAAAAAGACAACATTAAGCATTTTTCTGCGATCAGATAGGGATGGCAAATTTATTAGTAGGAGTCTACTACTGTAAGAGGGTAAATTAATGTTAGTATCCCAGGGGAGACCCCTGAGAGCAAAAAGCAGAAATTGCTTTTGCACCGATTCTAATCTCTCTTGATAAATTATAATATTTGGGGTACCAAATACAGGATCCATATTCTAGGATCGGACGTACCAGAGAAGTATAAAGGGTTTTAGTAATATAGGAATCGTCGAATTCTTTCGACCAGCGCTTAATGAATCCCAGGACACCAGATGCTCGGGTGGCAATGGAGGTGATGTGCTTATCAAATTTAAGTTTTGAATCCAAGAGGATTCCTAAGTCTACCACCCATTCAATTCGATTAAGTGGTTTATTATTTAAGATATAAGTATTTAAGAAGGGAGTACGTCTATAAAAAGACATTACTTTACATTTACTACAATTGAGATATTCAGATCTAATTGTAGTTGTTGAGCTGACTGAGAAGATTATGCCAAAATACAAAGCTTTACATCATCGGCGAACATGAACACCCGCGAGTGGGTTATAACTGAAGGGAGATCGTTTATGAAAAGTGTAAAAAGTAATGGTCCAAGGTGACTTCCCTGAGGCACACCAGAGGTAACCTGAACGCCTGCTTTTAAATCCTGATGTTAACGTCTGTTTTAACGTCTTCTGGTAACGCTTTTTTTTAGCGCCTGCCTGTAACTAATGACTATGTAAAGAGTCTAGAAAGGAAACCTGTGCTGCCTTCAGCTTAACAGAAAAAAGTTTCGACCTGCAATGTAGGTCGTGTTTCCCCTTAATGCTGCCAATCAGATTTTTATGTTTCTTCTTTGCTTATAATTCTCGGCCTGCCGCCGTATTTGAATTTGTTTTTGCTTTGTGTAAGGACTGCCTATGCTTTGTCGTATGTATTTGGCACTGTCTGTTTGCTGAAAACCAAACACATATTTCGAAGCATGAACACATATCTATGTACATATATTTCCTTACTCTTGTAACTAAAAAGTGTCTTAGAGAGAATTAGCAAACTAATTAAACATTTTTTTAATTTATCAAGGGCAATTGGTGGGCTGTTGGTTATTTTGCTTTGCATTGCTTAGCTGCTAGAAAATAAAAAGTAATGATTTTCCGATGTATTATTTATAATTAATCACAAATTTATTTCATTTTTAAATAAAATACATTATTTTGTGTATGCATGCCTGTGCGTCTAAAATGCGACTATTTTATGGTTAGTGTTAATTTGGTATTTAGTCACTTTAATCCTCATCAAAAGGTCATTAGTGATCTACCTAATTCCCAATATACTTATACGCTTTATAATGGAAGTCATAGTTAAGTATCTTACGATTGGCCATACAATTTGACAAATTTTTTATAAAGTCTATACTAACTTTAATGCTTCTTTAAATTTGTATCAAATTCAGTATTCAAACTGTCCACATCTAACATCCTAAGATACGTTCTCATTAACAGGTACAAAACGATCGTTACTTCCTGCAAAAGTTGGCTGATCAACATCATGTGAGCATCATGGAAATTGAGGTATACATCAAGCAGGTGATTGAGGATTTGCAGAAGAAAGGACAATTTGAGATTGAGCAACTGCAAACGTGGCAACTGGTTGAACGTGATTACATCAAATCTCTGATAGCTGAATATAAGAATGGACTATCGACAGCTGAATTTGAACAGAAATTGCTGGCAGATCGTGTCCATCTCCATCAGATGGCTGAACAGTATCGCTTGAATGTTGAGCAAATTGAGGAATGGATGATCTCAGAGCTGAAACGTTTGCGAGGCAACACGGAGAGCTCCTTAAAGACCCTTAGTGCCTGGCAGGTGTCCGAGCTGCAGCGTTTGGAAAACCTGCTCAAGGAACAAACTCACCTCACCTACGTCGAATTTGAAATGGAACTGCAAAAGGAACGAGAACGCCTCCAAAAACTGGGTAACCAGTACTCTGTGAATGTGGAGGAGATTGAGACTTGGCTGCGACAACAGCTGATTAACTTAAAGACTACTGGAAATGCTAAGGTGGAGAATCTATCCAAATGGCAAATTACGGAACAGGAGCGACTAATTGAGTTACTTCTCAAGCATCAGCAGGATCTAAACTATGACGATGTGGAGCGTGAACTGCACAAGGACCGCGCACGTCTGGAGAGTCTTTCCCATACCAACCACGTGAGCATTGATCAGGTAGACAATTGGATTCACGATGAACTGCAGCGATTGCAGAGCTCGGGCTTGGTTCAATTCGAACAGCAAACTCAATGGCAAAAGCAAATAAGTCATGGCTTTAATAATTGGCTTAAACAGCAACAGAATTCGACGACCTATCAGGAGTTTGTTGATTTCCTAAGACGTGATAAGGCTCGCCTTAATGGTATTGCCAATGATTATCATTTAACAGTGGAACAAGTGGAACAGTGGGTGCAAAAGGAGACGGCTAGATTATCACTCATTGGAGTGATTGAGAAACCACAAGATAACTATCGCTATGAGGAAACTATTCACAATATGGAGTCCCAGCCTTGGAAGGATTACTTAACAGCACGTCTACGTAGTGAGACCCATTTGAAACCCATGACTTGGCACGAATTCAAACTTTATTTGATGCGCAATCAGCCCAGTTTTGAGAGATTGGCTCAGCAATATCACATTACCGTTGAGGACATCCATGTGTGGCTGCAAAAATCCGCTGAACAGCTGGCCACTGAGGGTCTCATCACGGGTTCCCTCACAGTGGAGCAATGGCAATTACAGGAACAGCAATATATCCAGGATCTGATAAATCAACAGCTCAGACGTCGTCAAAAGTGGAGCATTGAGGAGCTTAAACTCAAACTCTTTAATGATCAAAAACATTTACTCGACGTCGTGCGTCAACATCAAATAAGCATTGAGGAATTGAAACGCTGGTACAGTAATGAACTTAAACGTCTCTTGGATGAACGTAAGATTGAGCGAGGATACGACTTACCCTGGCAGACCAAGGAACTAGAGAGAATTTACCAAACCGTTGTGCGTCATCCTATCAATCGAAATGCCTTGGAGCAGCTGTTGATGAGGGATGTTTCCGTTATAGCGGCACAGTATCGTATAACGATTGAGGAACTTCGCATCTTTATCCAGGAGAAACTGCAACGCTTCGCAGATATGGGTCTGATTGTTGATTCACTGGTTGTGGGGAGTAATTGGAGGCAGCAGGAACGTCAACGTCTACGTCAAATAGGCTCCAGTGTCATCATCACAGATCAGGAGCTACTCAAGCTCATCTCACAGGATCAAAAATATCAGCATGAGTTGGCTAGACTTTATGGTGTTGAACTTGAAGAACTGGCGCCCGTACAAAGCATCCATGTGGTCAACATGGCTAGGGAGCAGCTGTTAGAGCAGCGTCGTCTCAATGAGCTGACCATATGGCAGCAAAAGGAACGTGATCGCCTTTATGAATTCATTGGCACACAAAATATGACCCTAAGACAACTGCGCGACTGGCAGCGACAGGATGAGGAGAAGTTACAGACATTTGCCCAACAATATGAGATCTTCCTGCACGAATTAAAATCCTGGCAGCTAAAGGAGTTCGAGCGGATTGAGGCTGTGGCACGATATCATGGCATGACCCTGTCGGAGCTCCAACAGTTTCGTGATGAAGAACTGCATTACTTGAGCTATTTGAACCATAGAAAACTATTGCCAGAATCCGAGGCACAGAGCTGGGATACCAAGCAGCATTTGCGCCTACAAAAACTCCAGACTAGGTACAGTAAATATGGTCAGGAGCTGAACATCTGGCGAAGGAAATTGTATTTATTGAGTCAGGGTTTGATTAATCTACCAACATATCACGGAGGCCATATTGTTGATCCTGGCACCACAAATGCCACTGTTTTGCACAAACCTATTTTCTCCAAGGATCGTGGTGATCAGCCACCACATGTCTATGAGGAGACAGATAATGAAGATGACGAGCCGGGCTTAGAGGGCGAAACAAAGGCTCCTTTGCCACTGCCCATTCTACCTACGCCCGCCCCATTGCCGTACCATCGTGGTTCTCCTAGCGCCGCAAATGCTGGCTACGAATATCGTCGCACCGATTACACATTTAATGTGCCAGTGGGCAGCGCATCGGCTTCTGCTGTTGGTGGACCCACAGGCTCAGCGGCCAGTGCCAAGTTAGGTAAATGGAGTCGGGCGGCAGGTGAGGAGCCAGCTTCAACTCAGCAACAGGCACATCTTGAGGATCTGGGACAGCAGCAGCAAGTGGACCTGGGTTGGAAGGATGATCAAGTGGATGGTGGACAGCAACAGCAGGTTGAATTGGATACCGACTGGAATTCCAATTACAAACTGGACAGCGATGCTGGACAACAGCAGCAACAGTTGCTGGAGGAAGATTTGGGACAAGTGCACGTCGAGGATCTTAATGGTCAGGGCTATGGCCAGACCTATGTCTCCAACTATGGCCAACTGCAGCATGCAGAACCAGTAGAAACAACGGTAAGCTCCAACTACATGTTAAGTTTTCAATGAACGTTTATATTAAAAACTATATTTTTCATCTCATTGAATTTCAGACGAAAGCCAGTACTTTCGACAAAATAAAGAATAAGATAACCGGCTATTTCGGTTAAAGCTCGAAACGAAACGAGAACTGCCATTAAAGACTTAAGCACATCGAAGACCAAAATGAGCCCAACAAATAAACACGAAAACTCCAAAGAAATGGTAACTTTTCTACAAACGTTTCTTTAATCAGTTTAGTTTCGTCTTAAAAGAAAAAGATTTTTTTGTCTACTAAATATACATATAGAATTACATAGTACATGTGTAATACTCGCTCTATAAGGACATACCTTTGTATTTTTGTTTGCATTTTGCCTAATAAACTTTAAAAAAATAAATAATTTGAAATTACTTTATATGTAATCATCATGCAATTCATAACTTCATTTTTATACCCTGATTAAAAATTGGAAAAAGGGTATAATGAATTTATGCAAAAGTATGTAACAGGCAAAAGAAAGCATCCCCCCATAAAGTGTATATATTCTTTTTCAGCATCAACAGTCGAGTCGATATAGCCATGTCCGTCTGTCTGTCTGTCTGTCCGTCCGTCCGTCCGTCTGTCCGTCCGTCCGTCCGTCTGTCCGTCCGTCTGTCCGTCCGTCTGTCCGTCCGTCTGTCCGTCCGTCTGTCCGTCCGTCTGTCCATCCGTCTGTCCGTCCGTCTGTCCGTCCGTATTTATGAGCCAACCGATCTCAGAGACTATAAGAGCTAGAGACTCCAGATTTGAAACTTAAGCTCGCCTAATCCCTAGGCAGTACAAGTTTGTTTTCGATTTTCGATAACTCATCCCGTTTCCGATATACACATGTGATCGATAACCTTCTTACTTGTTTTTTATAAATATTTAGAAACATAACGAAATATTCTTCTGTTTTTTTTGTATATGTATTTACCAAATAACTGTAAAAGTTAACTGTTTTCTCTTAAATCTTTGTAGCGATATGATGTTAAAAGGCATTTAAATATGTGTGTTGTTTAAGATAATTTATTTGTGAGGATTTTATTTCCAAGGTGAAATAAAAAATGTTTGAGTGAAGCTTTTGTTGCTAGGCACTTAAATTTCGCAATAGTTTTGTTTGAGATAATAACAGATAATTTTTTTAATTTATGATTTATACTGAAAATAACGATATACACTTACATTCTTGGTCACTATCAACTACCAAATTTAGGCTATCCGATTTTTCTAATAACGAAACTTAATCTTACAATTCCGTACAATCTTTAATAGTCGTAAGAATATATCTCTTGAAAATTCAGTTTCAGTCTAAAAAAAAACATAGATTTCAGTTGAAAACAAACGGTCAATGTTATCAGTTTTTTTTTTAAGCAATATGATTATTGTTCTGAATACTTAAGTTTCAACTTATTAATTAAACACTATATGAACATTTCCTATATAGAAATTTTGAAAACTTCAATTAATTAATTGGAAAATTTCAGTTGAACATATAATTGATCTCTTTATTATGATTTTATTAGCTTATTTATGTTTATTTTGAATAAGTGTGTTAATATAATTATTTTTCAATCACTTTTGTTTCCTCATCTAATTGTCAACTTATTAAATATTTATATAATAGTGCTTAACATTTCACACACAGGTCTTGTTGTAGGTCTTTTGTACTTAATTAATATTTAAATTGCTTGCTTAAATCAACTAATATGTAACTTCAGCTCTGAGCTATTTGCCGCACCAAAATGTGTTGAAAGAAATTGAAGACCATCGCTTAGCTCTTCTACAGCCACGCCCACACCGGCGTCCATGCCTATGCTCAAACCATCGCCTGTTTCCTGGAGCACATGATGTTTGAGCTGTTCAATTTGATGCAATAGCTTCAGAGTCTCCTCATCCAAATTGTCATCCTCCTGACGCAACTGTCGCTGTTGTTCCTGTTCCGCGTCAACGTCCCACTCGAGAGATTCGGGCGTGGATATGTGTGACCAGGAGTTCTGCGTCGAGGAGCAGCATGAGGTGCGCGTAAAGGAGCCACCATAACGTTGACCACCCAAACGTGCTTGTCTTAATGTCGCAGCATGTCGCCCATGATTAGCGGCCAGCGATGCAGCTGTCATAAGTTGGTCCAGTGAAGCATAACGAGTATGTGAGGCAGCCCGGGCTGAAGTATCCTGTGCCTGTGACTGTAGCTGTTCCTGCTCCTCCTTATGTTGTCGTTGCTGATACTTTTGCAGCTGTGAGTACTCGTGCTCCCATTCCAGATCCAGTGAGGAACTAGCCCTGGAGCTGGTCAGTCGTGTATAATTATTCTGCAGATCCGTTTCCTTACTTGTCATCGTTGTTGCATTGAGCAGCTTCTGTGCATCCAGGTTTTGTAGTTGTATCTCTGCCAGACCAGCACTGAAATAAGTGCACAAGTTGTTAGATTTCAAAAGTTAATTAAATTTTTATTTCTTCTCACCCTTCATTCTGTAGCTTCGCATAGCTCGGCTGTTGCTCCCAGTATCTGTCTAGGAACTGAGGGCATTGCTGTTTCCGCTTGAACTTAAGTATGCGATAGACAAGGCCACGTCGCTGATAGCGTTCACTGGTGGCTGATAGCAGTTCTGCTTCCGTCTCTTCGGCAACAGATGTTGCTCCTCGAGTGGCTCTTGACCTGGGACGACGCCTGTGAATATAGAACGACCAGCAATTTGTAAGTCATTGAATGTGTCGTGAATGTAAGGTATATGGACTCACAAAATTAGTTTGCGACATTAATTTATTATTTTAAGAAAATAAATAATTATTGAAAATACAAAAATAAAAGTGGTTGTATAGTATTATCAATTTGCAATTTGTCAAACAAATTTAAATTTGAAGGAAAATAACAATTTAATGCCTTAAACCCAAGTCCCCCTTGCTATTTATGAACAAAAAACATGTCAGAGAACAAATAAGTATCACAACAAGAACAATAAAAAAAAATAAACAAAACAAAAATGGCATTAATTTAGTGCTGTTTTTTTATGCACCGAGCAAAAGGGCGAATGAAGCCCTTTCCGGTCATTGTTTTGTGTGGTAGGCATCACGCACTCATTCAAGCGTTGCATACTTTAAGGCTGTTGACCTTTTCGTCGTGGGATGGTGGGAAAGGAACGAACGCGGCTAGAAGGGGTGTTCAGCTAGCCGCAAATTATGTTTACGACTGCAATTTAAAGCCAAGACCGGCGCATAAAAGTGTGCCATTATTATTAATTAGAGGGAGATAACTACACAGAAAGGGTTGGAGAGAGGGGTGCAAAAAGGGGACCTTTTCAAGCTTGTATTGATTGCGAGTCAGCAAATGCAGCCTCGCTTATTGGATTTAGCATAGCATACTTTTGTGCGAATCGCAAGGTAAACAAACTGGGATATTTTAATTAACCGTTTGTTGAAGTATAGGTGTGTGTGTGTGTTTGGTAATGGACTTAACATTGTTTTTGGCTTACCAAAGCAGCCAGCTGTTGGCCACGGCCGTAACGCAGCCTGTGGAACTGCTCGAGGAAGACGTTGAGGCTGTGGCAGAATTTGTGGCAGAGTTCGCGGTAGAATCGGTGGTTGTGTTGGTGACGGCAACGCAGCTGCTGAGGCATGAACCCATGCTCCACAGTGCGGCTGCCTTCTGCCTGCTTTTGTTGATTTTGCCACAGTTGTAATTTTTCGCTTTGTTTTTTCGCTGCTCTTCCTCTGATGCGCGGAAATTTCACGTTATTGTTTTCATTAATTTATCCGTTGTGTGGCTTAATTGACTCGCTGTGGGCGGCATTAAGCGCCCACTTTTCACTGCCTTTGTTTGGTCTATTGTTAGCTCCTTTTGTTCTTTGTTGATCTGTTGTTGTTATTGTTTTTGTTGGCTGCGCACTTGCAACGCTTGAGGTCAAGGCTCACTTTGCTTGTCACATTTTTTTGGCTACTGTCTGTGCCACAGCGATTTTATAATGTTACTACAAACACACATACATGCACTTACAAAGAAAGCTCGTAGACACACGCGTTTTGGCCAGCTGTGAACGTCACTTGGTGACGCACCGCATGGTTCCACTGGGTTCTTTCATTCGTGTGTGTAAACTGAAACTGTTGTAAACTTTTTGTTGTACTATACTATTCTTGGTTTCACTACTAAACTTAACTTCGAAAGGGGGGATTGGGGATTACGCTTTTGACAGTCAGCTGTTGGCTTAACCGTTTTTCCAGTGCAGCTGTCAGTTGCTCGCGAAAATAAAGAGGAAGCCACGAGTGCTTTTATTAACTGTCTGTAGTCAGAGAGCTTGCAGAATTGAAAGCTCAGTAACAGCGAGTGTTAGAGCCCTGTTAAATATTAGGGGTAATAGTGAAAAATTTTTTGACTTTAACATGTAAGTAAGTTTATGTTAAAGTTAAATATTCGTGCAAGTATTTCGACCTTAACATCATGTTTGACCTTTAAACTTGCTGTTATCCAAACTTATGTTGCGTGGTTCACATAACACACAATGAAGTGGTGAATGCTTCGGGTAACGGGTAAACAGAACAGTTTGTTGCTCTGTTAAAAGATGCTTGAAATGTTACATTTACGGGTTAACAGAACAGTATCTTGTAACTTAAGTACAAGAGTAAGAAAAATAAATTGGTACGATATTTTATTATTATTATACCCTAAACCTATTAAAAAGGGGTAACAAATTTTGTAACAGGCAGAAGGAAGTATCTCTGATCCCATAAAGTATGTATATTCTTGATCAGCATCCATAGCCGAGTCGATATAGCCATGTCCGTCCGTCTGTCTGTGTGTATGAACGCGTCGATCTCAGAGACTATAAGAGCTAGAGCCTCCAGATTTGGAAATTATGCTCGCCGAATCCCTAGGCATTACAAGTTGGTTTTCGATTTTCGATAACTCTTTTCGTTTCCCATACACACGTGAGATCGATAACAGCAGAATCTTGAATTTACGCATACTGCATACTTGACTTAATTTAAATGCTACATATCTCCGGTGTTTCTCAACCGATTTCAATAAAAAGTTCATATTTTTACATTATTTTGTTTAATGTCTTAAACACCGTCTTAAAGTTTTCCAAACTTAAGATTTTATTGTTATCGATCACATGTGCTTATTGGGTATGAAAATGAAAAATATAGTAACGATTTCTATCATTGTATGTATAAATCTGTGTTATGTTTAAATTCAAATGTATTACTAAAAATTTTAAAACAGCAACATATTTGCATTAAATCAAACCGTTTTTAATACGATCCCGTAAAATAAACAAAAAAGCAATAAGCAAAGCATAAGCAGCTGATTGGCGTCAAGCGAAATACAAATAAACATTAAATAAATCTGAAAGTGCACTAACAAGTAACATTTAAATTCTCTTTAGCTGACATGTAAACTAATTTTTCCCTCTAATCTTTTTCTGTTAAGCTACAAATAACAAGTAAATTCTCTTAATTTGACATGTAAACTAATTTTCCCCTTTAATCTTTTTCTGTTAAGATACTGTGAAGTGGTGATGTTAAAGATATGCTCAGCTACAAATAACATTTAAATTCTCTTAAGTTGACAAACTAGCCCCTTGATCGGCTGATCCTGTTTCTCCTTAATGCCAACTAGTTTTTTTATAGTTCTTCTTTGCTTATACTTTTCGGCCTGCCGCCATATTTGAATTTGTTTTTGCTTTGCTGTTAATAAAGCCTAATACGTATTCCGAAGCATTAAGAGCTTGGGTTTGCTGAAATTTTTTATATGTATATAAACATATATAAAATTAATAATATTTTATTCTATTTAAGTGAAAAATGAAAACTATAAAAATGAGTTATTTAAATTCAAGTTTTTAATAAAAAACTTGAGTATAGAATTTTTACAAATAACAATGTAATGTGAAAATACAACAAATGACAATATCAATTAAGAATCTCTTAACTGTTAAAATAATGTAAAAATAGCTTTTAAGATGCCTTACAGATGCTATGCTATTTTCCGTTAAGGCAAATGTAACGCAACTTCCCCAACGTAACTGTTAAAACTAACCCCTAAATTAGCCACAAAAATAATGGTAAATTTTACGCCTTAAACGGTCTTTTCTTGCTGAGCTTGCAAGCTCTGTTCTTAAGCTTTCGAATGCATGAGCACGACTTTCACTTTCAGCACACACTAGGAGCGTCAACGCCAATCGCGTGCTACTTTGAAACTTAACGCGCTTTTCTTATTGGCTAGCAGTGCTTATAAAAGTCCAGGCAGTACCCAATTAAAGTTCAGTTTGGTTCTGGACTTTTCCAAAGAATGCTGCAGTTTTTTACTCTAATGCCTAATAAGGGAAAAAATATATTAGTTTTTTGCATTGCTCGTAATGCTGTCCGTCCTTCTGGGTGAACTCACTTTCTTTTGGACACCACTTAATCGTCATATATCAGGATGCCACGCCCAGCAGGGCGTTGAAAAATGGAATAAAGACACCAAAGTAATAAAAATGTTCTAAAAGTGGTTATAAAAATTAGACAAGTTTGACCGGTTTATATTTTGTTAAATACTATTTTACCGCTACGCGATAAGCTCGCTTAATCCCTAGGCAGTACAACTTTGATTTCGTAACTCTTTCCGTTTCTGATATACAGATGTGATCGATAACAACAAAATCTTGAATTTGGAAACTTTGAGACAGCGTTTTAAGTGTTTTTTACGAAATCCAATTTGGTAGATTGGGATTTCGTTGATTGTTTCGGAAATTTTTGATCGGCTTGTAGTTCTGTGAGAAGAGACTTTTTAATTTTTTAGGCATTGGTATTATTATTTTAATCGACTCTCTCCAAGAGTTTAACAGCTTGAAAAATCATTGAATAACTGGGCAATGGTGAAAGCGGCACAATAAGAAAGCTCAATAATCATCCCAGAGCTCTTAAGCTAGAGTTTGCAAATTTGGTTGAAAATTAGCTGGCGATGTCCCCCAGAGCTAAACATCAAAAGCTTTGGTGCCATGCTCACCTGTCCTTGAACAATCTTAGTATGTATATATTTATATATCTTCCACATTGTTTTAGGTAGAGTCAATTTGGCGGGAAGCGGGAAGCGTCCCCCAAATATCTACAACAAACAATATTTAAGGCGTACAAAAATACACAAAAATCATTCATCAAAATCGGAGGGTATAGTGGTGTAAAAGGCAGACGGAACCATCTCAGACTAGTGATTAATGCATCATGTGATTAAGAAAACAAGCTGTACATGTAGCATTCTCGAAAATGTGTTTTAATATTGTTAAAAAAAAAAATCTGAGCTCGTTTGGAATCAAAATCTCTTTTACAGTGTTTGTGTGCGAGTGACTTGTGGAGGGCCCGAAAATCTAACTCAAGTCCTACAGTAGATTTGCCGTCATTATTATCCCCCGGTATAAGAATTTTGTGCAAAAGTTTGTAACATGTAGAATGAAGCATCGCCGAGTCGATAAAAGCAATAAACGGCGTTTGAAACATTAGACTAAATAATGACAATCTGTGAAATTTAGGTAGAGAACATTATCAACCTTACGTTTAAAGAGAGAAAGAGCTTCAATCGCAGTATGATGAATTTTGCAGGTCGGGTGACGCAATGCCTCACTCTAGTCCCGCCCGAGCAGCGGAAAACATAATCTTAGGTTTTTAGCTGAGTATAAACTTAGTCACGCTAGAATAATCCTAGATTGGTGTATATATTAATAAATGAATTACTAAACAAATTTTTGCAAGCACATACTGTACGCGTTAAAGATATTGGATTTAGGAACTGAATTTTCTTGAAGCGTGGTTCCCGCAAAGTTGATGCTGAGAATTGAGAACGATTGTTTCATTGCTCAAAAATGCCGATCTAAATGCCAACAACTAAATATGTAAGGAATCTATCTTCTTTTTTTATACAGAAAATTTTTTTTAAAGATCTTGCATTTGCATAGCAACTATATGATATATATGCTATATAAAAAAAAAAAACCTCTACCTACGTTTCAGCTCGATAGCTAAAAAACTAAGGTACTTATTGGCATAGAAAAAGACGCGCATGATTATATCGACTCAGCTCCCGATTGCTGATCAAGAATATATACTTTATGCAGTCGAATATGCTTCTATATAAGATAAGACTGCATACGGTGTGAGACATAAACTCTTTTGTATATGTTTCAGTTTCAAATGCTAAAGCATGTTTGATATGTTCTTAAAAAATTAAAGTTTGACACTATCGGCACTGAACATCTTTTTTTCATATTGAAAAATTATTTCGACCTTTTGCTGTATGTTGGTGCATAATAACTTTGTGCAATACAATTAAATCTTCGATTGAAACAGCATAATCGATTAATGTGAACAAATTTTTTTAGTTTCTCATTGTCCGCCTGTCTGTCTGTATGTATGTTGTGCGATAATCTTAGAGACTACAAGAGCTAAACGCTTAAACTTTTTTAGCATCAAACATTAAAATTTTAGTTTTGATAACGCAAAAAACAGTTTTAATAAAGTGTGGAGTTGTGAATGTCAACATCTATTTGCCTGTTTTGAATTCCTGATAAATTGTATCAACGTTTTTCTTGCACATTTTTCTTCTTGCTGCTTGGGAGAAATGAAACCTTTACCATACAAAAGGAACCTTTTAAGTAGTAGCAGTAATCCAAGTGGAAATCGGTCGTAAATACTCTTCTAATGTTAATTCATCAACCTCGCGGACGGCAGGGTACCTGCTCCCTCGTCGAGAAATCAAGACTAGACGATACCATGAACATTACATTACGCGTACAGTCAGTGCTTGCAAGTATGTGTGTGTGTGTCTACGCGCATACTGCATACTGCATAATCAACTTCAATGTTCCATATATCCGGTGTTTCTCAACCGATTTCAATTAAAATTTCAGGTTGTCATTAAACAAACTTGTACTGCCTAGGGATTAGGCGAGCCTAAGTTCCAAATCTGGAGTCTCTAACTCTTATAGTCTCTGAGATCGAAGCGTTCATACATACGGACGGACAAATGGACATGGATATATATCGACTCGGCTGTTAATATAGATTAAGAATGTATATACATTATGGGGTCGGAGAAGCTTCCTTCTGCCTGTTACATACTATTGCATAAAGCTACTTTTAATGCGTTCATAAAAAAGGGCTTAGATTCAGAGACTCGAGTCTTTTGTATTGCTCGCCATTCGATAAGAAAAGCATGCTATGGAAAAACTTGCATTTTCTGCGCGGCCTATTCGGTCTGCAAAGTTTGTGACGCATTATTTTCTGCAAACCACTCTCACTCTCTTTGTTTTGCCAGCATAGAGCCAATGGTTAGAGCTCTGGCTGTTGAGAGTTGACGTCTTTATTCAATTCGTAATGACAGTGTTATTTTATAAAAATTTGAATAATTGAATGATATGACTAAAAATAATCATGAGTTCATTTAGTAAAGAAATAGAGAACTTTACTGTGCAAAGAGTACTTCGCCGCAACGAAGTAGCACTAAACACGACAAACAGGCATATTTTGGGTTAAGTTCCATAACATAATAAGCGGTTTATAATTCTTAGAGATAATAGTTGCCGTTTGTCTTATGCAATGGCTATTATCGTGCTTTACATCTTTATGTCTAGCAAATGATTTGAAGCTGTAGCAACAAATCAGCCATTTTGGCTGAGCACAGCCGGAACTCTTTAGTAGACAGAGAGGCTGCTTAAAAGCATACTTAAACTGTTGTGTCGAGCGTGTTGGCACCGTAAAGACAATGCACGTTACAGGTCTTATAACATCAACCCTGCTAGAGTAAATCAGTTGAGTCCTCTAAGTCTAAAACACGCCGCTCAAGGTCAACAAAGTCATGTGAAATTTTGCACTGATTGTGCAAGGATGCCGGTAAGGCCCAAATTAAATGCAATTGAAAATGCAGCAGACGCGGCAGATAAAGGGAAAAGAAATAAATTGTTTCTCAGCAAAATAGTTGAACTGTCCGCAATAAATTCGTTTATCGGTGTCAAAAAAGAAAAGAAATAATTAGTAAAGATGGCAGAGCTAGAAATTGTATTATGTTTTTTATACACTTGACAACTGTATATTGACTTTGTCATGAAATGTGTAACGCAAAGAAGGAAGCATATCCAACCCCATTTAGTATATATATTCTGGATCAGCATCACAAGCTGAGTCAATATAGCCATGTCCGTCTATCCGTCTGTTTCTATGCAAACTAGCAAGTGTATATAGTTTTCGGGGAGCCGAAAATAGCTTTTTCCTTCATTTGCATTGCTATCTAAAGTTGTGTTAAGGCCTCTAAACATTTCACACAAATAATTTGTTATTCAATACGAAACACAAAAGTACTACACAAAGCGACAAACAAGCCCAACACACACTGGACATTAGTAAATTGGCTAACAACTTTTTGTTAGACTGACTCCCTTAACTTTTTGTTGTGCCTTGATTTCTGCTGCTGTTACCCCTTGTTGGCCAGCCTGTCACCTTATGTTTTTCTGATGTGTTGTCTTGTATTATGTACAATATGCTTGACTGCAAGCAAAAGCCGGATACATGTCAAATAGTGACTTAAATAACTCGATGGAAAAAATGTATTGCATTACAATGGTAAAAGTTTCTTGAAAGTAAAATCATTTATTTCTTTTTACATTTCTGGTCTTTATTGAATCTTCTCTCTAACAACAACTTTAATAATCTTATTAACATATATGCGAAATTTAAAATAGTACAACCAACCTTCCCTTTTTTACAAGCCAAACAAGTCAGAAGGCTCTAGTCGAGAAATCCCGACAAGACGATACCATACTGCAATGTTCCGTATCTTCAATGTTTCTCAACCGATTTTAATAAAAATTTCACATATTGTCATTATTTCGTTTGATGTTTCAAAAGCCGTCTCAAAATTTTCCATATTCGAAATTTTATTGCTATCGATCCTATGTGTATATTGAAAACGGGAAGAGTTATCGAAAATCTAAAACAAACTTGTACTGCCTAGGAATTAGGCGAGCTTAAGTCCGTCCGTCTGTCTGTATGTATGCACGCGTCGATCTCAGAGACTATAAGAGCTAGAGATTTCAGATTTGGAACAAAAGCTCGTCTTATCCCTAGGCAGTACAACTTTGTTTTCGATAACTCTTTCCGTTTCCTTTGTACACATTTGATCGCTAACAGCAAAATCTTGAATTTGGAAAACTTTGAGACGGTGTTTGAAACATTAGTTCTGTGTTTTTTTCGAAATCCAAATTGGTAGATTGGGATTTCGTTGCCAATTGATTATTTCGGAAATTTTTTATCGGCTTGTAGTTCTGTGAGAAGAGACTGTCTTTTCATTTTGTAGGGATTGGATAATCGACTCTCCAAGAGTTTTACAGTTTGAAAAATCATTGAATATCTGGGCAATGGTGAAAGCGGCACAATAAGAAAGCTCAATAATCATCTTTGGGGTTTTTAAGTGCTTTGTTTTTGTGTTTGATTGTTGTTTTACGATCTCGTCTAGTTAAACTTAATTGGCTCATATTAAGACTGCAATTAATTTGGAATCGGATCGAACTGTAGTAAAAACGCGTTTGTTGCAGAATTGGGTTGTAACACTTTTTGAAGGTGAAGGCTTTCTTTTTCGACCAGCCACCAATGGTTCCTTATAGGCATCATAGTTTCTGTATTTTGTAAGGTCAACTTATCTATTATTGATCTACAAATTCTGGTTTTCGGAGTAGACAAAACAGGCTGGTGACTCATTGATAGATCCGAAAGGTATTCATTATTTATCAGTTTATGGGGAACATTTTTATTAATTTCGAAATCAATTAAATCGGGTAGTTTTATGGGATCTGTCAGTCAGTATGTTAGTCTGCCTGGAGAAACATGGTCGAACTTGTTGATTTATTTTTAAAACTGCATTACAGAGGTGCCTTCCATATTGCTTGGTATATAAAATGTTATCTCAGTGAGTTGAAAAACTTCATAAATTGCTCTTAATATATATTGTAGCGAGGGGGCAGAATACAGCGGCTTAAGTAATTTGTTTATAATAATCCGAATGTATTTTGTAGTTTTCAGCATACTCACAAAGGCAGTGGAGATAAGTTAACAGCATTTAAGCTACAGTTACGAAATTTGGTGGACCGATTGTTGCTGATTTGATGCATCTCTCGCTCCCAAACCCCTCTTTGTAAGAAAACTATTTACCACATATTTACACTTTGTTATCACAGCATTACAAGGTCTGTTGCGTCCGACTGCACTTGTTTCTATTTACGTTTGTTTTAAAATAATGCATTACAACTTTTATTCAATTTAATTATTTAATTTCACAATCTTAAGTTACATATCGCCTTGCTTAGCTTCAAGCGCCTATTCTTTTGTGAATATGTACGAAACAAACAAAAAGAAGCATATTCGATCTCATTTGTTATATATATTCTTAATCGGCATCGACAACCAAGTCTGTTTGAGCCAAGTGACTTCCAATATAAACGTGCTATCGATAACCATAAAAGATCAAGTTTGTTATATAAAACTTATTTATTTTCAAAATACATAAATAAATATAAATAAAATCGTCAATTTAAAAGTTCTGAAGAGAGATAATAATAACGAAAACTTGTGCAATTCCTTAAAATTGGCAGAGAAACATCGAAAAATCTTTAGGCAGCAGAGCAGAGCCTGCTGTATGTTTTTCATACCCCGAACATTGAAAATGGGTAAGGAGGGTATAATGTATGTAACAGACAGAAGGAAGCATATCTGACCCCATAAATATATATATATATATTGATCAGCATCAACAGCCGAGTCAATATAGCCATGTCCGTCCGTCGATCCGAGAGACTATGAGTGCTAGAGGCATTTGGAACATAACTTCTCCTAAGTCTTAGGCAGATCAAGTACCGACTCGTACCTTCTCTGATATACAAATGCAATCGTAATAATAAAATCTTGAATTTGGTGAACTTGGAAATGGCGTTTGAAACATTATTTTTTTTTTGTATAGCCATTTGTTTCCTACTTAACATTTAACAATGCAATATTATATGAACTGGATGAAGAAACGAAAGGGGTCAATTGCCAATTTTTTGACAAATTAATGTATTCTTTAACACTTTCAAGTTACGGATTTTAAACGAACTAAATGAATGATGTACGTTTACCAATTACGGAACCATTTACCAGTATTCTTGAAATTACCTCTTAAGTACAACTCTAGTTAACACTACTCATTACTAATAAACACACTGAACAAATGATATAGTATAAGGGCAATGCAAAACGTTTTTAAATTTTCTGCCGACCGACGAAATTAAGACCCAATCGAAATTCTTCGTAAATTCGTAATTTGTGAACGAGCTAGGGAACTTCTGTCAACACCAAGAAAAATATGTTTTACTTTTAAACTATATTTTTGTTTGAGGATAGTGATTCTTGGTAACAAAACACCCAAATACACCCAACACGTCAACATCCCATCCAAGGCATATGTAACAGCTACTAAAATGCACATTTCAACATTTTCAAGTGGCAGAGAAGCGGACAATGCATGTCTGAAATTTTTTAAGCAAACATTTTATTAGCTGCGTTTTAAGTAAAACAAAAGAAACGGCAAAGGATAAAATTCTTGGCATGGTGTAGAAAACTTGAGACGACTGCACAATTCACATCAAAACAAAAAAACTTTTTTTTCTAATTTCTTTTGTTGTTGACATAGTTTGCTGTTGCCATTTTGATACAAATCTTCAATAAAATAAAGGCAGCTCAAGTAGACGCAGCGACAGTAAAATAAAGCTAGAGAAATATCTTATAAAAAAAAGGAAACAATTACAAGGGGATGTATACCCAAAGTTGAAAGAATGCTGAATACAAGTAAAGTCGAAAAAAAAAACTAGAAGTTCAGTCATTTCATAAGTGGCTTTACCCAAGCAGTCGACACTTAAGTTTTGTATGTTATTGTCGGACAGACACTCTACGCTAGCAGAGAAAATTAAAAAAAAAAAATCTAAAACATTCTGGCAGAATGGAAATTTGTTTTCGTAACCCGATTTTATTTTTATTTTTTTTTTATTTTTTATATTTTGGATAAAGCGTTGAATCCGTACAATGCAGTAATAGTATCATAACAGCGCAAGTGAACTAATAAATAATAGAACCAAACCTCACACTATGTGCATGAGGACTTAAAACTATATCTCATATTGCGAGGGGGTCTTCAAAGTTGTCCAATTGTTTTGGCAAAACCCTTTCGTCTTAATCGCCTTAGAGGCCTGGCAGGGAGTAAGCACTTTGCAAGCGTGCTGTGGTGTCTTCGTAGTCGTTCGCTATATCTGCTAGTGTGCCTTCCAATCTGCTCCTCCACTGTGTGTAGATTCAGGTCACGAGGAAGCGTGGTTCCACGTACATAAAATAAGCAGTTTGTAATGGCACGCATGGCACGGTTTTGCAATACCTTTATGCATTTGTAGTTGGATTTTGCAGCAATACCCCATATCTGCACTCCGTATAGCCAGATTGGGGCTACACAATGAACGTATACTGCTCTTTTGGCTCGGAGTGACATGGTGCTTCTTCTATTAATCAGCCACCTCAGTTGTTGCATTCTTTGACCACATCTCCGAGACGTAGCTTTCAAGTGAGGGCCAAAGGTCAAACGTTTATCAAGGGTGATCCCGAGGTACTTAGCCAGCAAAGGTTGGTCTAAAGTTACGCCTTCCAGTTGTAAGGGTGGGGTGTGGTCAATGAGGGTCTTCAGGGTGAAGCAGGGATTGATGGTTTTTTGTGGATTGACCTTTAAATTCCACCTCTTGCACCATGCAGCCAATGTGGTGAGGTACTCTTGGAGGCCACGTGCCGCCTCAATGCGACAATTAGAGCTCTACAGCAGTGCAATATCATCAGCGTAAGTAGCAAGTAGCGCCTTCCTAGGAACTTCCATATGATAAGCGTTTGGACAAGGCAAATCCGCAGTATATATTGAGTAGAGTAGCGGTCCAAGGACGCTGCCCTGCGGAATTCCAGCTCTCATATGGCAATGAGTCGAGTAGGTGTTTCTGACCCTGACCGTGAACTTCCGATCTTCCAAGTATGATCTCAAAACTCCGTAATATGGTGCTGGGAATAGCCTTTTGATTTTGCTAAGTAGGCCAACATGCCAAACTCTGTCGAATGCTTGTTGCATATCAATGAATACAGCATTACAGTATTCCATATCATCAAATGCTTGTAGGATATGTTTTGCCAATCTGTGGACCTGCTCCACGGTACTATGTCCCTCTCGAAAACCAAATTGGTGATCCGGTAAGATACGGCGCTCTTTAACAATGTCACCTAATCGATTGGCAATAAGCCTCTCCCATACCTTAGAAAGCGAAGACAGGAGGCTTATAGGCCGATACGATTCAGGATCCTCTTCGGGTTTTCCGGGCTTATGTATCATAAGAATTGTTGCCATCTTCCACTGTTTTGGGAAGAACTGCACCCTGAGCGTCGCGTTAAATAATAGCGCCATGTATAGGATTGCTCTAATAGGTAGTGCTTTTAATGTAGCATTACAAACATTATCGATGCCAGGAGCCTTCTTTGTCGGTAGTGATTTGATGACTTCGACAATTTCCTCGACCCTGGCAGGTTTGATTGGTAAGGACATTTGCAGAGGTGTCTGCTCTATTGTAGCGAATTGGTAATGGGTGAACCTAGTCTCTAGATGATGTGCAAAAGAATTGGCCTGCTCCTCTTCGTTTTTAGCAAGTTCGCCTCCTGGACATCTAATAGGAACCTGTCTAAACGGTTGCCTTTTAAGGGACTTGGTGCACTTCCATAGCGAGTATCCGGCATCCACTGTATAATTCATAGAAGCCAACTTCTGCTCAAAAAAAATTGCTTCGAAGTTCTCTTAAGACGTTTCTTAGTTGCTTCGCAGCGCGGTTCCATAAAATTCGGTCCCAGGGGTCTTGAGTTCGAATGGCTCGCCTACGGAGTCTCCTTTTCTGCGTCAAAAGGTCTCTGGCCTCTCTTGTTAAGGCTATTCCATAGGTGGTGCCTGTCCGAGGAACAGGAGGCATTGAGGCGGCCGCAGATCTATTAATACTTTGTGTAAAGTTATCAACAGCCATTTCAATTTCTTCACCAGAATTTAACGTAGTATTCAGCTGAATCGATCTCTCCAAGTGTTGACTAAAGGCAAGCAGGTCAGTGTGTTTGGTGACTAAACGGGGACTCGGATTGACATAAGTGCCCTCTGTCTCAATGCTGATGATCAAGGGCAAGTGATCAGAGTCCAAATCCCAGCTTTGTGTTATAGTTGCTCGAGAATCTGGTATTCCGTGATACACTGCAAAGTCTATGCAGGAAGGCGTATGACTGGGCACATATGGGTACCTAGTTGGTGAGCCAGTTGCAAGGATCTTAGCTCCAATTAAAGAGATGGCATCTGCTAATTCTCGCCCCCGGGGTGAATTGTAAGTGTCGCCCCATAGCCAGTGTCGGGCCTTCCAGTCGCCACCAATTAAGTACCTTTGGCCGCAAGCTCGTAGCGTATCAGTAAAGTGTCTTTCCTCAATCCTGACATTGGGAGGACAGTAAATGGCGTTGAAGTGCACGTCACCCAGTTCTGTGGCTACTTTTACAGATGACATTTGAATGCTGCGTGTCTCTATGACCCTTTGTGAAAAATGGCGAAAAGTTGTCCTAACAAACACCGCTGCCCCGCCAACGCTATTGTTATTACGCGATGGCCTATATGCTGGATAGGAGGCATATCCATATATTTTTACAGTTTCCCCTCGTTTGATTCTAAGTTCCGTAACCAAAAGAAAGTCACCGCTATTGTTTTGCGCGAACAGCTCAACTTCTTTAGCTTTTCTTGAAATGCCATTAGCATTCCAAATAAGAATCTTTAGTGGATTCATTGTGGAGCTGAGGCGTTGTTATGGAACTGGGAGTTAATTTCATTCCCAGCCCATTGTTTTAACATATTGGTCATTTCGAATACCATCTTTTCAAGTTTTTCAAGTCGTTGATTGGCTTGGCTTTTATACTGTTGCTGTTCTTGCTGCTGCTGCTGCAACCACATGAGAAACTGCTGTTGTTGTTGGATTTGCTGTTGCCATTCCTAAAACTGTTGTTGTTGCTGTTGTAACAATTCTTGGACATCGAATGAGTTATTTTGCTGAATATTCGACCGTTGCGATTTTTGTTGCGCTTGTAAATTGTAAAGACGTCGCTGAGCTGGTCCATCCTTGAAGGGCGTTGTATTTATGTATCCTTTAGCTACTGTGGCATAGGACACTCTTGTGTCTCCGCCAGTGCCTACTGATGATTGATGTTGAGCCGTATATTGCTGTTGTTGTGTTGGTTGCTGACGTACTGTTGGTTGGTTGGTACTCTTGTGGCGATTAGGCTGCAACGAAGGAAAGTGTTGCTGATCTCTCGAAATGATTGTATTTGCATTTTTATTTAAATTATTCGGCTTTCTTGCAGGTCCCAAAGATCTGCGAAGAAACTCCTGGTACATTTGGCACCCTTTATAGCTAGCCATATGGTCACCCGAACAGTGGTAGCATGTGGGCAGTGCGTCTGCGGAACGTATGCATTGTGTGGTTTGGTGATTTTCACCACACCTTGCACAATTGGGTTGCTTGTGGCAATATTTAGCCGTGTGGCCGTACTCCTGGCAGCGACGGCATTGTGCAATTTCGGTAGATTTTCGCATCCTTTCAATTCTTATTTTCTGTCGGCAGAGGGTCTTTACGTGATAAATTTCATTAATTTTTGCACAAGGCTTTTTATTAATGAAAAAGATATTTAGTTTTTCGTCTTTATTAATTCTTGATGAAGGGTTGTGGATATGAAGAACTTCATAGCCTAAGTATTTCAGATCATTGGTTATGTCTTTGTTTTGTGTGCTGTGATGTAAGTCTCTTACAACAATTCTGTGTGCTTTTTTCTGACTGCATTTGGTAAGTGTGAAACTGCATACCAATTTTTTCCATATTACTTACAATGTTTCTGTAAGTGTCACTGTCTTTGGGAAAAATTCTGACTGTTTCCCCTTGATTTGCTTTGACAACAACGTTATTTAAACTGACTTTTTCTTTTATAAGCTCAAATAAATCATTTAAATTGCTAATATTAACAACAATTTGCGGTTGTTTCTTGGGGCCTTTAAGTTGATTGATACCGTTAGATGATTCTTGCGAATTTAGGATTGTGTTGGTTCCACCAGGTTGTTCATCCATTTGAACACTCAACATCAGCATCCTCATTCATCATGTCTACCTCATTCTCTTCATTAGTAGAGATATCCGTGTTGAAAATGGCAAATCTATTACTGGACTTAACCTGTTGGCTAGTTGTGGGGGTCGAATTCATAAGCTGGCTGGTGCTCACTCTTTTCGAATTAGAGATTGGGGACAGAGTCTTTACATTTTTTCTCTTGCCCGCTCTCCGATTTTGATCATTCAAAAGTCTTCTGGCAGCATCGCTAAGATTTTTTGCTGTCGTGTCAGGAGGCGTCAATAGAGAGCTTCCCTGGTTATTGATGCTTATTCCAGGGCAGATGCTGCTTATTGTAGCATTTGCCATGGTGTATGTGGTGCTGCTAATGGCATTAGTAAATGTCACCGTTGTTGTGGTGAAACTACTGCTTTGAGTCACATTGCATGTAATGCGTTTAATTTCTGATCGGCACTCATCTCTAATTTCATTAGGTATTTGCCTGCTATTAAGAACATTTTTTCATGATCAAACTGCTTATTTATAGGCTGAAAGTCATACAAATTGTTCTCATCCATTGTTTTAATAATGTCTCAATTTTTTGGTAAAGAAATTTGCGCACGTAAATGTCCCAAAAACAGAACAAAAACAGATCAACTGTGCTGATAAGCTAAGTTTTTATTGCCCCTCTTTTGCGTCGTTGCGCAGGGTGAGGGGAAGTTCTTGCCCGACGGGCAGCGAATACCGTTGCACTGCACTTCGCCTAATGCTTTTTGTTTTTGTCCAAATGCCGAAACAGCGCGAAGCAGCGCCCGAAAGTTACGTTCTGTGCTATTTTTAGCACACAAGAGAATGTATCGTTAAAGCAAAATAGAGAAATAAAATCACTTTTGCACTTTTCACGAATGCAGATTTGCGACTCCCGATTTGATTAAATTAAATATTTATAAATGCACATAAATCGAATTTTGATTGCTAACCTTTATGACATATCAGTGATCGAAAAAAATAGTCTTTAATGCTAACGGGGCCATTATTTAGTTTTGGGGGTTTTATAAAAGCGTCTGGTGACCTTCTGATAAAACTAAGGTAAGCGAGCCTGATTACATAACGGAGTATAGGAGAGGAAAGGATGGTCACGTCTCCAAAAAATTGCTTGATGCAGATCTTAGGCGACTTCATCTGCTATATTGTCATTATTGGAAGGTGTGGTATCCAAATTTTTCATGCGTACATCTAGGAGGCGTCACCAACAAGTTTCAGTTAAAAGCTTTTGAGGGCTGCCAGGTACTATCTTTTTACCAATTTTGGTAGTTCCAGCTGGTAGTATGCGGTTATAGATTTTTATCGATTTTCCAGCCCCCTAGTGAGCGTACCACCCAGACAAAGATAATCGCAAATATTGCACAAAACTAATATACCAATTACCTACGGTATCAGGCTATAACAATTAAGAAGGCTCTTGTGGATTAAGCTCGAGTAGGAGGTACCCTGAACTCTAGACCTTACTGGTACGGCCAATGGTTAATGAGTAAACTTTAATCTTCCATATCTCCGGTGTTTCTTAGCCAATATTAATGAAGTTTCGCAGATCTGAATTTTACCAAATTCAAAATTTTAGTGTTACGATTCTATGTGTATGTAGGAGACGGGATGAGTTATCGGTAAATTATCTGCCTAAAGTTTAGGAGAAGCTATATTTTAAATCTGAAGTCCTTAGCTCTCATAGTCTCTGAGATCGACGCGTTCATACATTCAGACGGATGGACAGACGGACATGGCTATATCAATTCAGCTGTTGATGCTGATCTAGACGATGTAAACTTTATGGGGTCGGAGATGCTTGTTACATAATTTTGCACAAAACCATTAAAATTTACTGCATTCTTTATATCTTGATTTCAGGGTATTTTCAAGAAAAGCTTTCTTACATGTTTTTATTATCAGTTATCAATCATTTAATTACCTTTTTTTTACATCAAAAGTAACAACTGCGAAATAAACTCCTTGCGCCAAGATAACTAGAATAGTTTTCCATAAAGCATTCGCCATAGGAAAAAGCCTTAGGCAGTTCGTAGTTAGTCAACTTTCAAATAAATATGTTAAGACAAAAAGCACAGACAAAGTCTAATATAATTCCAAACATCCCCCATTTGAAAATCGTGTTCTCTTAAGCCTGTCACGTTGCCTTTGACTGTCGGGCCAGGTGGAAGAAGTATTTCTTTTCCATGTGTGTTTGGGCACGGCTGATATATTAAATGTACTATTTCTACTTTGACTTTGAGCATGTAACATTAAATCAACACAAACACAAATTCAATTACTCAACACCAACACATACAGTCAAATGGAAACCGGAACAAGCGGCGTATGAGTGACATTAATGCGATTTACCCAACTGCCAATCATTTTTTTTTTTTTGTCATCACCTAAAAATAATATGCTTGCTGATGCTTTGTTATATGTGGGTTGGCTTTTGATGTCTGATGGGACCCAAATTTGCAATGAAATCAATCGCTTTTAAGTCCACAAATAAATAGTGATGTTTTATCCCAAAGTTTTGTATTTTTATACTTCGATTCCACTACAATGCAAACATCTTGATGCTGCATTCGAACACTGCAGGCTATTCAGCGAAGAAATTCTGTATTTATTGAATATAATCTGTAAGAAAATAGCTGAGTGCTTTGTAGTTTTTCAGGCTCCTGCATTTTTATACTATAATACCAATGTTGAAGAGTATATTGGTTTTGTTGAATGTCTGTTATGGGGTATGTCAGTATGAAAGCGCGGCTGATATGTTTTAAGTTCACAATAAAGAAACAAATACAGCACAAGTAATAATAATTTGCATTATTAAGTGGTTTGATTTACGATGTATAAACTGATACTATTACCATACAATCATTATCTTATGACTCAGATGACTTTAATGCTTTCTATTTACCTTATGGGGTGTAGGTGACGTTGTTTACATTGTGGGTTTGTATTAGATAGTGGTGGCCAAAGTGTTCTTTGGTCCAGCTATGATTATGTTGAAATACTAACATGGAATGTTTACATTAAAGTGGACTAGAGACCGGGCTGCATTATCGTTGAAATAAAGTTGAATGATATGCAACACAAAATGTAATTAGTCGTTCGTCTGGTAGCCCTGATCAAAATCAACATGTTATCGATGTATCGTGAGCGCATATAATTTTTATAATAAAATGATTGCGCCAGGAAGTTAAGTTAGTACGTGTTATGAACCGACTTTTCATTCCCAACACTGTATCGATAGCCAGCTAGCAAATCGGTCACCCAGGGATGGATACGACCTGGATACAGTGCTGGCAAAATTTATATTTTTTTTACGAATAACTAAATAAAAACAAACGGGTGAATGGTAAATCTTTACAGATTCGGACAACTATGGGACATACAAAGGTAAAAAAAGGTGGAAACACTTACCCCCAATGCGCCCTCCCTACCTATGGGTCGGTATTTTTGCATTTTATTGCCGACCCCCTATACACCACAACACTATCAACAACAACTTACCCCGACATCAACACACAATCGTCCCACCCACACATAAATATCTACTCACACATGTTTATATAAACAGTACACACTTATATTTATTCATTTAAAACTATACATGGTTTTCTTAAAATAAATGTACTTTATATAAATCAAAAACAGAACGAAGAAAGTATTTAAATAAATAAATAAACAAAAATGAACATGAACTAATAAACGTAGAACATATAAACAACACACGAAAACGTAGAAAGAATGATTCAATAAATAAATTAAATGACACTGAATAAATGACAACTAAATACATAGGGGCGGGGACAAATCGCTAAATAAGTAAATTAACTAAATCTGATTCGGGCCTTTGACAATCGGTCTCGGCCCACTGTGCCTGTGACGGCGGCTGTATGGCTGTTGCGCAAGCGCTGATGTTTTATTCTTTTGGGGCCACTATCTCTACGGGCACAAACTTGATAGTCCCCTCCTCGTCCTTGGCCACTCCAGGCTTGTTGTGAAAATCTTTTTGAATTTTTGGCAAGTACGTCGATTTTTCGCCTAAGATAATGTTGTAAAACTGTTGTTCACTGCCACGTCGTTTCTTCTCCAGATGTTGGTGTTGGTGAAGTTTCAGCATCTAAATGTCTTGGTTGCTTCGCTCCGAAATTGCAGTAGTTGATGCTAAACTTCTATTTTACTTTTGGGTTTTACGCGCGCCACTCACATAAATTTTTTAAAATTTAATTTCAATTTTGCACTTGCATTCAGACTTTACATGCATGCAAAGCACTTTTTTTTTCCTTTCTTGCTGTCTCATGCCTGGCTTGTTTTTTTCTTCCCTTTTTTCAGCCATTCCCTCTAAACGCCCTCACCAATCCAATCTCTTGGCCTACACGACTCTCCAGCCCTCGTTAGACAACCACAACCATCGATAGTACATCGCCGACATACGTAAGTGAATGCCGTTGAAGAAAGAGCACAATTATATTTTACGTGTGAAAGGACTTTTCATGTGCAAAGTCTTTATCCACTGAAATATAACAACAGTAATGTGTTGAAAACTTGGAAGTAGTGGGAAACAGGTAAGTAATGACAATTGAATAACTCGCGTGTGTCAAAATGTATGCGCTACGCTCACTTGGGAGATGGGAAATCGATAGCAAGTCGATTCACCGGATAAAACACATATGTATTTCCAATATTACAAAACCAAGAGTCCACAAAATTGGCTGGTGACTTTCCACAAAGATCTGCATCAACAACTTGAATTCCCTTATTTATGGTGTTAGTATATAAAAGCACCCGAGAGTGACTTGTTACATACGGAAGATCGTTTATAAATAATGCAAATAATAACAACGTAAGCAGAGCCCTTAAGGAGACTCTCTAAGAACTAAGATTTAATTGTTTTAAAAAGTAAGATAGTTTGGAAAGCCCAAAAGTTAAAGTTAGTAAATTAACTTATATTTATATTTTAAAATATCTTTGGAAACTTGAATAAGTTAAAGATACTAAGCAAATATTTACCAACCCATGTAATCATTATAGCATTGGGTATTATTGTATTATAAACGGAAACGAGCATTCAAAAAGGATGAATAATCTAAGGGCCAGTTTTCTGACACTATTGTATAGATAAAATGTAAGATTTGTAAGGATTGTCAAGTCTCGTGGATGCTACACCAGTTCTTAGACCTGTTTGTATATACAGTATAAAGTGTTATTAAAAATGCTAATTGCCTAGTGTAACTTCCCAGACTAGAGAGAGGAGACCAGTCAATCTGTAAGTAAGTTTTCTTAAAATCGATGTTTTGGACGTGACAAACTCGCTATGCAAGTTTATTTACACTGACATAGTGCCTGAGCAGGCAACAAAGTGATCAACACTTCCAAGTTGGGTGGTATTAATCTTCGCGGAAAGGGGTAAAAATGGTGAATGCAAAACAAAAACAAGGAAGAAGGCTCTAGTCGAGAAATCCCGACTGGACGATACCCTGAACCCTATACTTTACGCGTACAGTCCAAGAATGTGTGTGTGTGTCTACGCGCATACTGCATACTCAACTTCAATGTTCCATATCTCCGGTATTTTTTAACCGATTTCAATAAAAATTTCACAGATTTTCATTGTTTAGTATTTATTCAAATGCCATCTTGAAGTTTTCAAAATTCAAGACTTTGTTGTTATCGATCCCATGTGTATATCGGAATCGGGATGAGTTATCGAAAATCGAAAACAAACTTGTATTAGGGATTAGGCGAGCTTAAGTTCCATACGGACGGACATGGCTATATCGACTCGACTGTTGATGCTGATCAAGAATATATATACTTTATGGGGTTGGAGATGCTTCCTTCTGCCTGTTACATACTTTTGCACAAAACCATTATACCCTTTTTACCCATTTTTAATGGGCTCAGGGTATAATGAGATCCAGAATTTTATTAAGAGAATTAGCGACAGCATTGACTTGACACAATGACAAGCAATTCGATTAGATATTTATTCTGAGTCGTTTGACTCCTGAGACTGGACAAGAAACTCAAGTAGCTTCAGTTTTATTAAAATCACCAAAAACAACATGAAAATGGCGATCGGAAAGCATAGATTACCGTTCACAGAATTTTTTGAGAAATTAGGTAATCAATGCAAGTATTTCCCAGTGAAAATGTTGACTGACCGATTTGGGATATTGATATGAATAAATTGAAATCTGATAAATTTTCATTGGAACAGATTAAGAAACACTTTAAATATCGGAGTTTGAAGTTTAGTTTAGTGTGTGCAGTGGCACACACACACGTATCTATGTATGTACAAACAATGACTCTACGCTTTTAATCTAGAGTACAGGGTATTTCCTAGGGAGTTTTCTTGTCTGGAGCCTTCATACTTGTTTTCAATTGAGGTATAAAATAAACTGACGTAACGCGCCTTCAACACAAAGTGGACTTATACTTTATGATAAAACTGTGCAAAATCAAGATATACCTATCTAGTAGCTTTGGACGTCGAAATTCCGCATGTGTGGAAAACCGCACGTGAAGTTGTGTTACGTAAGTTTTTTTTATACCCTGATCCCATTAAAAATGGGAAAAAGGGTATAATTGTTTTGTGCAAAGCAGAAAGAAGCATCTCCGACCTTATAAAGTATATTCTTTATCAGCATCAACAGTCGACTCGATATAGACATGTCCGTCTGTCCGTCCGTATGTCTGAACGCGTCGATCTCAGAGACTATAAGAGCTAGAGACTCCAGATTTGGAACTTAAGCTCGCCTAATCTCTAGGCAGTACAAGTTTGTTTTAGATTTTCGATAACTCATCCCGTTTCCGATATAAACATGGGATCGATAACAACAAAATGAACAGATGAATTTAAACAAATTTTAGATGGCATTTGAATTATTAATAAAAATAATAAAAATCTGTGAAACTTTTATTAAAATCGGTTGAGAAACACCGGAGATATGGAACCTTGAAGTTTAGTATGCAGTATGCAGTATGGTCGTACACACACGCACACATACTTGCAAGCACTGACTGTACGCGTAAAGTATAGGGATCAGGGTTTCGACTAGAGCCTTCTTACTTGTTTGTCTTTGTTTGAGGGTTAAAAATTGCTTTAATTAGGTTAATAAAGTTTATTTTAACAAATAAATAAATTTAAAGAAAATGGTTTTGGCATTGCTTTGAAATGTGCTTGCCTTTGTGCAGTGTGTAGGCTAATACATAAATAAATAACATGCTGTCACAATCCCTGAAACCACATTACAAAAAAAAAACCCCAAAGCAACAACGTTGAAACTTAGTTAACAATATAAAACGCCTATCAGCAGATAAAAATACGATTTACGGTAAATCAATTGTGGCTAACATTGCGACGACAGCAAACGTAAAATTAAAATGGCCAACGGAGAGCAGAGACGGAGAAAGAAAAAGACGAACCAGAAGCAATCGAAGCAAAAAATTAAAAACAAACAGCAAAGAAAAAACAAGTGAAACGTTGCAGTCGTCACAACCGACTGCGAAATACTTTGATACTGTATTAAAAAAAAGGTGGTAAATAGTTTGTTCGCAATGGGAATTATGAGGGCAGGAAGTGTGAGCGTGGCCTTCAAACATTTTAGGCTCTAGCATTAAAGCTGTAGAACATATAAGCAATTCCGTTTTTAAGCATTCCAGATTAAAAAGGCGAATGGCTTCCGCCAAGTTTGATGACTTTTGCTGATAAAATATGTTCCATCGTTTTGCACCTCAATGTGTTTCGACTTGATATCGATTTTCCAAACCCCAGTGGCCGCAGCGACCCTATTTAGACCAAGATATTTGCAAAGTTTCAAGTATCTAGCTTAATGGGTGTTCAAGCAAAGCGCGTTTATATGGAGGAACAGACGCACAGACATACCGACGGACAGACATTATGACGGATATAGCACAAACCCAATAGCCTCGTTAACTTCGGTATCAAAATTCAGTTGAACTTTTCCTTTTAGTTTTAGTACCTGTACAATACCAACAAGTAAGAAGGCTCTAGTCGAGAAATCCCGACTAGTCGATACCCTGAACGATACCCTGCAGTATGTGTGTGTATCCGGTGTTTCTTAGCCGGTTTCATTAAAAATTTCACAGATTCTCATTATTTTGTCTTATGTTTTAAATGCCGTCTCAAAGTTTTCCATTTTGATATTATCGATCCTATGTGTATATTGAAAACGTGTACTGCCTAGGGACTAGGCTTCCCAGAAGGTGTAGCAACTC
Source organism: Scaptomyza cyrtandrae (assembly GCA_035044605.1). NCBI lineage: Eukaryota > Metazoa > Arthropoda > Insecta > Diptera > Drosophilidae > Scaptomyza > Scaptomyza cyrtandrae. The sequence goes on from JAWNNS010000637.1 coordinate 2,011,978, forward strand.
AACCTCGATCTTGATCTTTATTTTTCGCATCAATAGATAAGGATATTCAAAGTTTCAAATCATTAGCCGGTAAGTACTGGTGTCGGAAAATGTTGCGTTCATACGGAAGGACAGCATGACGGACATTGTGCAAAACCAATATACTCTTTACCTTCAAAAAATAAATAAATAAATTGCGTCGAAAACCGATATACAAAGATAAAGACAATGTCTCGAATCGATTTTTAAACCCTGATCCCATTAAAAATGGGGAAAAAGGGTATAATGGTTTTGTGCTAAAGTATGTAACAGGCAGAAGGAAGCATCTCCGACCCCATAAAAAAAATATATTCTTCTGCGTCGATCTCAGAGACTGTAAGAGGTAGAGACTCCAGATTTGGAACTTATGCTCGTCTAATCCCTAGGCAGTACAAGATTGTTTTCGATTTTCGATAACTTTTCTCATTTCCGATATAAACATGGGATCGATAACTACAAAATCCTGAATTTGGAAAACAAAATAATGATAACCTGTGAAATTTTTATTAAAATCGGCTGAGAAACACCGAAGATATGGAACATTGAAGTTGAGTAAGCGGTATGCAGTATGCGCGTACACACACACACACACACACACATATTTGCAAGCACTGACTGTACGTTTAAAGTATAGGATTCAGGGTATCGTCTAGTCGGGATTTCTCGACTAAAGCCTTCATCCGGTGAAATTGATTCTTCTGTACTAATCAACCAAATTAACTTTGCAATTCCTATTAGAAATACTAGACATTTTGTTCCTATTCATTTTCAAGCTTGTTATAATAACTATGCTATTCATAACCCTTTTTGGATCTTATGTTCAATATATAACGATCTTTCCCACTTTATACATAGTACCACTTCTGCATGCAAAAAAAATTGTATTATGTTATTTGTCTACACGTTCGCGATCATCGTAACCGCACGCTACGCGGTGCGCCACTCGGTCGGAGGGGCGGGAAGTGGATCGCTTTGTGCTTGGGTCCGCGCGTTGCCAAGCCGATGCTTGTTATCGTTGTTCCACTTGAATGTACTGTCCGTTAGTACATCTACGTCCAATACATTACTCCAAATCGAACCAGAAACTCACATCAACTAAGCAAGCATATTCTACCTCGTAAGCAGCAAAACCAAGTACACGCTACACTTCTTAGGATTCAACGGAAGTAATTCAGTATCAGCTTACTGTAGGAACTGATTCTCAACAAAATACTCAATAGGCAAGCAACGATAACGCACAACAGGCACAATCGATCACACAACCACGCCAACCAGTCGAGTACTGAAAGATAATACTCTGGTACCAACCTGTCATCCTTAGAAATTTTCTAAACAGCTTGCGCGTCTTAGGCACGGGAAATTTATTCACAGCTTGAATCTTATTATGGTTGATTTGCAAAGTACCTTCTCAAACAACATAGCCAAGATAATCTACTTTATTTAAGCAAAATTTACCTTTCTTAACGTTTATCGTTAGTCCAGCTTTGCGCAACTGCATTGAGACAGTATTCAAATGCTCTTGAAGACATTACTACGTTATCATCATTACCAAAACCCGAGATTTTTCTTATATCTGACTAATATAGGATGAGGAGCATTATTTAGGCCAAAAGAGGTTAACCAGAAGCTCCGCAGTATCCTCCCGGAATGGGACCTTTACGATGGTTAATGTCCGCATACTCGTCGTCCTTTCGGCTATTGGTGGTTCAGCTAGGTCCTGCTACACCGCCCCCACCATCAGTGTGTTTGTGTTTTCGTGGTCCTACAGCAGAAAACCCGGAACCTTGGAAATCGCAGTTCTCAAAAGCATCCCAATCTCAGAGCCCCCTTCTACCTTCGCGCTCTTTTCCAAGCCGTGTTTCTGAGCTATAATTTTCAAATCCTGTTTCCGACAATGGTAGATCCATTACACGCCCACGTCTGGTTTGACACAATCCCCGATCTCCATGTTGAAGAAACCGTCCATTGTATGTTTCTTAATTGTAGACAAAAGCGTAATTTAGATTTTTTTTGTTGGAACTTTTTTTTTGCTCTTTCTTAAATATATAAATTTATACTTTCGAATTTGCTGCTCCGCTAGGTGATCGGCTCGAATGCTTTGCCATCACTTTCGTCGCGCCGCAAACTTTTGCCATCACTTTGGTTGCTCCGCAAACGGTTCGACTCGCACGTGTTCCTTAGCACAATCCCGTTGGGTTAGTCAGCACGCCCTTTGCGCCGCGACAAACCACATGTAAAGAAGTTATAAGCCGGGGTACAGATCTCAGTAAGGCCAGGCTAAAATTACAAGACAATTATTTATTTATGACGCGTGAGGCGTAAAGAGTATACAAGTTTCCAAATGCGTGCGTTACCAGTAAAAAACAAGTAAGAAGGCTCTAGTCGAGAAATCCCAAATAGTCGATACCCAGAACCCAATACTTTACGCATACAGTCAGTGCTTGCAAGTTTGTGTGTGTGTGTAGGCGCATACTGTCGCATGGTCGTTTTATCCAAATTTTGATGCACATCAGTGGTGGATGTCACTAGCTATCTTTTTACCCAGCTGAGCGTGGCAAATGCAGGACTTGATACAGATATTTGTGAAACGTCACTAGCTAAAATAAAATAAAAAATTTGGTGACTAGCTCAAAAACTGTGGAAGATAAAGGCATCCCAGTTTTAAAAAGGCTAGAAGCGTCAGTGATGGGCGTGTCATTGTTTTGATGCAGATTTTTGAAAGAAGCAACCAGCTTTCATCTTACCAAGTTTGGTGACACTAGCTTTTCAAATGTGGGCTGTGTGTGTGTTTTATCGATTTGCGCATCGAAGTGTAACGACGTGTTATCGATTTAACAGCCCCCCAGTTGAAGTAGCTCCACAATTTTAACACTTTGTCTAACAAAAACAAAGATCCAGATATTTACAAATCTTCAAGTCTCTAACTTTTAGGGTGTACAAAAATGTGCATACATACAGACGGACGAACAGCATGACGGACATTGCTCAAAACCAATGTACTCTTTATCTTTATCATATAACAAATAATTTATTTTTAATGTCGAACAAGTGTTGTGATGAAAATTTAAGAGTACAGGCCTTTGACATTTTCTGCATAGAGAAATGACAAATAAGAGAAATAGCAAATATAAGCATTAATTATGAACATTTAATATTCAAATTGTATATAAAACTAAGACTTTATTTTAACTTCCCACAAATAAGGAAGCGACTTTCTTCCGACGGGTTTACTAGTGAACTAATCTCCGATTTTTAAAGAATAATTGGCTAGGTTTTGATTGGATTAAGTTTAAAACTACAACGGGCTACATATGGCCAATGGGAGTAGGGTGCTTCAATGTCTTGCTCTATCCGAGTTTCAAATAGAGCGAATTAATACATTTTAAAGTGACATTAAACAAACAACAAACACTAAAAAAACTGATTACATGGTCGTCTACATTATTACATAGTTTGTGTTTAACAAACTAAAAAAAAATTCTATATGAAGAAATCATTCTTTTCTCGGAAGTTAGACACATACCAGATTGTCAGGCATGCGTAATGAAACAAAATCTTAACGAGGTAAGATCGCACCTTTAAAACCGAAAGTTCTGCTTTGAAAATCTAGCATTTTTATATATATTTTCTCGCCAAACTAGCGGGTTCCACAAAAAGAGCTTTCTTGTATAATAAGTGATTTCAGGACCCTGAATCAGAGATTTGATTTAGACAAACAAACAAAGGGACGTAAATCTAAATTTTTCTAAACCTTTTTTATTGAACAACTTTTAAATTGAATATTGGATTGCTGTTTGATTGATTGAAGTTTCGTTATATAGGTAGGTTAGCTACTTAGATCAGAAACACAACCTCGTTAAGCTTAACATATTCCTTTATCGGCGCCAACAGATACAATTTTTTTTATTTTTCAATTTAACGTGTATATATTGATGTTGACATTAGCACACTTCCGGTGCGTATCGTCAGTATATAGACGGCCGTCCACAGCGGTAAGAAATATATTAATGCCTTTAAAGCTGCAGCAGTAACTTACTTACTGGACCGATTTTCGCGCTTCACGACTGACTGGTTGACACAAACACGCTCACATACGCTTGCAACATCTTTACTTTGCTGAGACCCCGGCAGAGGATAGTAAGAGAGTGATTCACTAATTTTAACCAGTCATGTGAAGCAGGTGTAGCTAAAAGAGCTTACTAGGCTCACTCCAGTAATATCTGTAATTGGTGCCAGACTCTTGCAAATGCAGAGCTACCAGTTAAGGTGTTAAGTTGTTCAAAAACTCGTAGTATTTTAAATTTTGAGCAGCCATATTTGGATCGAAGCTTTGAGTAAAAGTTATTAATTTTAACTTATTCCATACCATCACACTTCAATTTTTTGTTTCACATCTTTTAGAAAATCTGCTAGCGCAGGAGATAAAATAAAATTTTTAAATTAAAGCCTTTTAAGCGCTTTATAACATCTGAACTCTTATATCGAAGGTAAACAGTATATTTATTTTATGCAATGCCTGCCATGGTATCTGTCTGTCTAAATGAACTACATTTATTTGATATCCTTTTAGTTGGACATTTCACACTTTGTTAAATTTGTTGCTAAATTTGATTGCCAGATACCTGGTGGCGTCCCACGAAAGAAGATCTGCATCAATAATTTTTAAAAATTCTTACCCCGAAATCACGGTTTCCGGGTTCGACTTCAAAGTTTTCACTTGTTTTGTTAGATTTTAAGTGTTGAGTAAAAATACTTCAAGCAGAGCATTTCAATGTCACAATTCTTACAACATGTTCTGCTTAGTATTTCTGCATTTGACTTTTGGTTTTTTTATGTCCAGAATGTGTGTCTGAACTTGTGACTTTTGATTTTCATTGGTCCCATAAATAATTTGAGCACACAATTTGAGCTTGTAGAAATTTTAGTGCATACTTTGAGGCGCTTAGTGAGCAATCAAACAGTTTTATGGGCCATATAATGCTCAATAGGCTAGGGCCGTACTTTAACAAAAGATGTTATATTCAAGCAGTCACTTTAAATAAATAGCAAATTTGCATTTAAGCTACAATGTCAAACTGGGTTTCACCCTAATGTGAAAGTGACCAAGTCAATGACAAACCTTTTTAGCGAGCAATAAAAATCAACATTATTATGTTAATTGGCTTGCTAGTGGAAAAGGTGGGGCATTGTGAATTGTGAATTTGATGCCGGCCTCTGGCGATTAAGGAGAAGGAGTAGAAGCAGGAGAAGAAGCAGCTGCTTTACAGATTTTAATCACTAAATTAGTTTACAAAAACAAAATGTATGCGTGACTGAGTTGGAAAAAGCGCCTAAAAGCATGTGGCATTTATTTGTGTAACGGTTTCAGTTTTTTCGCTGTATAAGAAAAAGGTACACAAAGCTTTTGTTAACTGCGTAAACTTTGCGCCCTAAAATAATAAGTAAACATTATTTATTTTAAAAGAAGAAAAGCCGTTGCATAGCTCCAGGCATTCTACAGCTTGCCCTAACAATGCGTGGGCAGTTGGCAGCGGGTAGCGGGTAGGGGCCAAAGGGCAAAACGTCAAAGTAATTAAACAAAAGTAATTAAGATTAGCGCGCTTGGAGTAGCTGTAAGTCATCAAGAAGCTAGAGCTCGTCCATTATCATCATTATCAAATTCATACTAGTGGAGCAAAAAAGGCTGAAATAAAAGGGAACAACAATAAGTTGAGTTGAGGTAACCGTAACCGTAGCGTACTGTTATGTTGGGAAACGGTAGCAATATGAGTTAAAGTGTTGCAAAGTTTGAAGTCATTATGGCTGCCATACCTGAAAGTCAAATACAGTAAGAACGTTGTTAGCGTCACTCCTTTAATTGCTGTTGTTGCTAACCAATACCCTGGAACTTACTAAACTTGGATGAAATGTTTATATAGACATAGTTAATGAATTTTAATTATAAGCAACTAAATAAAGGCCAGTCTAAAAGATTAAATTTAAGAGGTGGTGCAGTCGGACAGAACAGAGATAGAGTTTTGAAATTGTCGTGGAGAGGAGTGGGCATGGTTGTTATATTGATTCTGTTATTTAGAGGACGTAACTAGAACAAGTAAGAAGGCTCAAGTCGTGAAATCCCGACTAGACGATACCCTGATCCCTATACTTTACGCGTACAGTCAGTGTTTTCAAGTATGTGTGCGTGTGTGTACGACCATACTGCATACTGCATACTAAACTTCAAGGTTCCATATCTCCGGTGTTTCTCAACCAATTTAATAAAAATTTCACAGATTTTCATTATTTTTTTAATATTTCAAATGCAATCTTAAAGTTTTCAAAATTAAAGATTTTGTTGTTATCGATCCCATGTGTAAATCGAAAACGGAAAGAGTTATCGAAAATCAAAAACAAACTTGTACTTCTTAGGAATTAGGCGAGCTTAAGTTCCGAATCTGGAGTCTCTAGCTCTTATAGTCTCTGAGATCGACGCGTTTATACATACGGACAGACAGACGGATGGACAGACGGATGGACAGACGGACGGACGGACGGACGGACGGACGGACGGACGGACAGACGGACATGGCTATATCGACTCTGCTGTTGATGCTGATCAAGAATATATATACTTTATGGGGTCGGAGATGCTTCCTTCTGCCTGTAACATACCTTTGCACAAAACCATTTTACCCTTTTTCCCATTTTTAATGGGATCGGGGTATAAAAATCATTTAATATGTGAGCGAAGCTTAAAAATGTTGATGTAGATCAATTAAAGCGCGTTTGAGACAGCTTAGCACATAAGAACGTTTAAAAGTTGCAATAATTACGGCGCAAGAAAAAAACTTTTAAAAGTGACTCCACTTGTAAAAGTAGCATTAAAGAAATAGTTCAGAACCAGCGGAGTTTTAGAACTGAACACCGACTGAACTGGCCGGTAGCTTTAAGGTTGTCAAAAAGAAGTTTTGTCGTAAAGAGGGATAGACGAACGGACAAACGGACATGGGTTGGATAGCTCGACTGCTTATTCTAATCAAGAATTTATATACACTTTATGCATACATTTGCACGTACATTTTACCCATCGTTCAGGTATAACCAGTAAGATGGGTGTAGTATAAAAAGCAGGACTCTTAACCTTTGACTAGTTACTACTTGCTTCTGCGTGACCGATTAAATGAAAAGCTACGGAACGTATTATGTTTGTCTATCAAATTTGATTAGGTTTATACAAATGATCAATATTTAGTCTAAGTAGTCTTAGCATGCGCCAAACTTAAAAAATTTAATAAAATTGCTATTAATAATAATTGTGTATTGAAAATGGGAAGATTATACGATATTTGTTTTTTTTCAGCAAAAAGGGGCGTGTGACCTCTTTTTTTGTGCTTTCAAATGCAAACTTTTCAATTTTTAGCATATTTGGACGTATTTGGCAGTCAAAAGTTATTGTGATTCTAGGGGCGTACTACTAGGGTAACTTACGCGCTACAGATACATTGTACATTCTAGTAAAGCTTTTTCAACAAGAGCCTTCTCATGTGTTTTCGGTATCACATGCGCTCATCAACTGCATTACAACATAGAAAGAAAATTTCCTGCTCACCCAATCAGCAAGAGATCATAACCCCATAACACGATGCCAAACCCTTACAAACACATTCGCAACGCTTTACAAACTCCGCTCTCAATAGCAAAGTCAAAGTCGCTAAGACACGTGGCTTATGTGCCAACTATGAACTAAAAGAAAAGGAAAAAAAATCCAAAACTGGAATGAGGCATTAGCACTAAATAAAATCTTCACATCGACACATTTAAGACAAGTTTCGCAAGCTTTTTTCTCTGGCCTTTGGTTGCCTTGAATTATGTTTGGCAGTGGCAAAGGTTAAGTTTAAGCCTCCAAATGAGATTTATTAGCATTTAAAGTAGCATTTTAGCCGCTTTCGGCTGGGTCTATTGCCCATTTTTCATTTCAGCAAACTTTTGTTTTGATTAAACGAAGCTTAACGAGCAGTCAAGGCAACAAGCAAAATGCAGAACGCACGTGTCAGGTAACTAAGAGGGCTGCCAACTTAACTAATGAGCTGATTTACTGCCCAACAACACTACGCGGACAGGGCCACAACTGCAGTTCGTCTAAGGTCGGACTATGGGCACGCAGGGTCGTATGAAAAATGCGCTTTGTGTTATTTATAGAGACCGCAGAACAAAATGTCCTACGTGTGGTCATTAGGCCTCTCTGGCGATTCGCCCAACTTTAAACTCTATTAAGCACTCTTGAGCTTTAAACAATCGGTGCACAACATTCGGGAAAATATTCCAAAAACATATTCCTTAACCTAATAAAAGTGTTGGTTTTAGTTTTTTTTTGTTTTTTTAATTTTTTTTCAATAAATTTATTATGTCAATCAATTGTGATTTGTGGGACTTAAGGTTTTGGTTGCCTTTAAAAAATGCTTAAACAAATCCTGTAAAATCATCGATGGTAGTCCCAATTGATTGATCAATGATCAAATTAAATATCCTGATTAATTGATTAATGTTTGAGTTAAATTAATTTATTTTTTTTTGCTCACCTTACAATACAAAATTACACTTTTAAAAATCTAGAACTGTGTTATAAGTCAACCTTTTATTCCAAAATTAAATAATCCAAATTTCTTGATGAAAAAAAACTTTCGTTCGGTTGGAAGCACTTGTTTGAAGCACACAAATGCCTTAATAAGCACTTTTTTTATTATTATACTCGGATATTTACGTTAATAAGAATATATGTATTATGTTAAATCCGTCATTCTGTCTTTCGACACTCTCAAAGCAAAATATTTAAAAGTTTGCAAATATCTTGATCCATTTTTTCGTCATGCAGGGAGTAAGAGGACGGCTGCTAAATGTTTTTTATTTATTTTGTATTTAGTTTATTAAACTGATGGTAACTGATGACGATAAAACCAAAGTCAATGTTCTCACAAAATTTTCTATCCTTAGCTTTGGAGTTCTCGTAACGTTCTTTAATAAACGGAATAATTTTTAAACCGACACAGACTTGTTGCGATTTCTCGACTAGAGCCTATTTATTTGTTTTGTTCTGGTTTCGGAGTATTCAAAATTATAATTATCAGGGGTGCTACAGAAATCGCTTCCGCTGCAGTTCCGCCTTAGTTTCATTCCGCTGGGCTACAAAATCCATATCGCACACTAATTTCAATAACAAATATTTTATTAAGTAAGTAAAGTAAGTGCGATGGCAGAAATGAGTGAATAGTATTGAATGCGGTGGTTCTAAAACACTAACCTTATTAACGAAAATGTCACAATATTTATATGTAAAAATAGCTTATGTTACATGTTTGTGGTGTCAGTTAAATTGAGTTATTGAGTTCTCAGCAATTGCTTGCTTATGCAGAATAGCATATTTCGCAACTACCGGGTTGGCTGACCGCTGCGCCAACAACGCATATTGTGCAGTCAGCGAAATTCTGTGTAGTCAGCGATGTTTTTGTCGCTAAGAGTTTTTTGACCTATAGTATCAAAAACGAGTTTAATTGTGTCAATAAATATATGGTAATGTGTTTGGTCTTGACACAGTTTTAATGACAATGTTGACAATTGTGTGTCATTTCTTATGTAATTGGTTTATGCTTTATGATTTAAAGGTGTGTTGACTTTTATGCACCTAAACAGTGACATAATTCCAACGTTTGTGTTAAAAGATAATCGCATATGTTTCCTGTATTTTGTAAATAATTCGTAGCAATGCTCAGAAATTACTAAAAAATCACACGTGTCGTTCGATTTGTCTGAGATTCATCTCAAACTACATCACGCTACAAGACAAAAAGTCTTGTTTTATTTTTTAAGTCACTAATTTCTACAAGTCTTGTTATACCCTGATCCCATTAAAAATGGGAAAAAAGGGTATAATGGTTTTGTGCAAAAGTATGTAACAGGCAGAAGGAAGCATCTCCGACCCCATAAAGTATGTATATTCTTGATTAGCATCAATAGCCGAGTCGATTTAGCCATGTCCGTCTGTCCATCCGTATGTCCATGTGTATGAACGCGTCGATCTCAGAGACTATAAAAGCTAGAGGCTCCAGATTTAGAACTTAAGCTCGCCTAATCCCTAGGCAGTAAAAGTTTGTTTTCGATTTTCGATAACTCATCCCGTTTCCGATATACACATGGGATCGATAACAATAAAATCTTAGATGACATTTGAATTATTAATCAAAATAATAACAATCTGTGAAAGTTTTATTAAAATCGGTTGAGAAACACCGGAGATATGGAACCTTAAAGTTGAGTATGCAGTATGGTCGTACACACACGCACACATACTTGCAAGCACTGACTGTACGCGTAAAGTATAGGGATCAGGGTATCGTCTATTCGGGATTTCTCGACTAGAGCCGTCTTACTTGTTTTTATTTTGTTTACATGCGATTGTCATTTAAATGCAAGCGTAAATACTTTTTGTGCGAAAAACTAAAATCCCAATCGTTGGTTATTTTTATATACATATAAAGAACATGTCTCCATTTACATGTTACAGAAACTTTCACCGCTTCGTTATAATTCATAAAAAACCTTGGCTAAGAAGATTCTTACATTTGGTATGTAAAGACTCATTTTAAAGCTTGACACGTATTTTCGTCTAGAAAAATTAATGCATTTTTTTAAACGAACCTAAGAAAATCTTGATTTGTAATGCGAATGCAGAAAATATATTCGATAACCTGTCACTTGGCAACTGTCAATGTAAAGTCTAAATCCTTACAACAAAGTGTCAACGTTACGCTGCTTCCTCATTGCGTCCATCCTTCCTAACGTAGCCCTTAGTCCTTTGTGTTGTTCGATCCGCTATAATCCCTAATTAGGCGTTTGATATATATTTGCCGCACTTGGCAGCTAAGGAAGAGAAGTTTAAGACAGCCTGAGCCACAAGCTGACAAATTGTAATTGCGTGGCAAACAAGCGGAAATCGGCTTAGCTGACGAGAAAGTGCGTTACGGAAAGGGAGTGGGAGCTGGGTGTGAACCCCGTGTTTGATTCTCTTATCAAGTTATTAGCCGCTGCGTTTGCATACTTTCAGGCACCACGAGACTTCATCTTGTCTAAAATGCTTACTCACATAGCCTAATAAAGTGTTGCCTTCTTTTTGGGGCTGCCTTATGATGGTGTCTTTTCTGGCAGTCGATGGCAATGCAAATTTTGTAGAATGACAAAACACTTTCTAATCACAATTTCACTTTACTTTTAAATGCATAATTTTACGCATGGCTACGACTGCAAAACGCGTCCGATGTGTAATGGAATGATTTTTGTTCTTTGCTCAAAACTGGGAGTGTTGTAGAGATGGTTGGACTTTTGGGGGTGTAGCATCACGACTAATATACATACATACAAACATATGTGTATTTGGGAGATGTTTGAATGCTGGCAATTTTAGTCACGTCATTTTATTAAATTCTTTGAAAAACGCGTAGAGTGCTTTTTCAGTTTAAGTATGTGGGCGCATATAGAGGAATAGCGAAAGAGGCGGCGCAGTTATGCGAAACATTGCGTAAGTGCAACTGTCAGCTTAAACAGTTGAAAATTGGTGAAAGCATATGCAACGATTTTGTAGGGTTTACTTTATTTTGAGTAGATATCATTTGGATTTTTTTTTCTTTTTATAAACTCAATCTTAACATTTCGTTAGTAAGGTCCGCAGCCGCCAAAGGTCATAACGTTAATTTTTGTTAATTTTCTGCAATGTCCGTCATGCGGTCTGCCCGCCTTTTTAAACACAACGCTTTTCGACACCCCTTAAGCTAAGAACTTAAATCTTTCCTTATCTCTATGGGCACGTTTAATAAACTTTTGCGCTTCAAGAACTAACCTGCACTGAAGGCTGGGAAATCGATAAAGGTTTTTATTGAAAACCAATATATATCCATATATTTCCTACAACCCTACAACTAATGATACAAAATTCGGTAAAAAGTTGCTCGTATTGTCTCTCAAATAACATAAGCATCAGCAAAGGCAAATAGGTATTAAAAACCTGAAATTCCGACATCAATCACTCTTTACCATCAGCTTTAATTCTAATATCAGAGTATTTCGCAGTCGGTTGATTTTTATGAGTTTGGTTTTAGCGTTATCAGTTATCATCAGTTAAACTAATCAAATTCAAAAATAATAAAAAAATATTTTACAGCCGACTTCTAAAATATATTTATATTTATATATTTTTTGTATCAGAAATTGCGAGTACTATTGTTAATACGAATCAGACCTGATCCCATTAAAAATGGGGAAAAAGGGTATAATGGTTTTGTGCAAAAATATGTAACAGGCAGAAGGAAGCATCTCCGACCCCATAAAGTGTATATATTCTTGATCAGTATCAACAGCCGAGTCGATATAGCCATGTTCGTCTGTCTGTCTGTATGTATGAACGCGTCGATCTCAGAGACTATATAAGCTAGAGACTCCAGATTTGGAACTTGAGCTCGCCTAATCTCTAGGCAGTAAAAGTTTGTTTGCGATTTTCGATAACTCATCCCGTTTTTGATATACTTATGGGATCGATAACAACAAAATATTGAATTTGGAAAACTTTGAGGTGTTTGATACACATTACAAAATAATGACAATCTGTGAAATTTTTATTAAAATCGGTTAAGAAACAACGGAGATATGGAACATTGAAGTTGTGTATGCAGTATGCAGTTTGTGCGTACATACAAACACACATACTTGCAAACACTGACTGTACGCGTAAAGTATAGGGATCAGGGTATCGTCTAGTCTATTTCTTGACTAGAGCCTTCTTACTTGTTATACCCTGAACCCATTGAAAATGGGTAAATAGGGTAATGGCTTTGTGCAAAAGTATGTAACAAGCAAAAGGAAACATCTCCGACCCCATAAAGTGTATATATTCTTGATCAGCATTAACAGCCGAGTCGATATAGCCATATCCGTCTGTCCACACTAAGCTGAGCTTCTTCCAACAAATAAAACAGTCGGCAGTGAAGGCGGCAGATCGTGTTACTGCGCTCAGGAAGCTATTAGCCAATGTTGGGGGCTCGACTTCTTGCAGACGCTGCCTCCTGATGAGTGCGGTTTAGTCGGTGTTGCCACAAGGGGCTGAGATATAGGCCGATTATCTCGAAAAAGAGAAGTATCGGAAGAGGCATGACAGAATTTTTGGGAGGGGGAAAGTATGGGAAGATGGACTACGCGTCTTGTTACAGACGTGAAGCCGTGCACCAAAAGAGAGCATGGTGATGTTGCTTACCAGCTAACACAGGACACTTTCGCAACTATCTTCCAAATGGAACTGGCAGCACCACACGCTAAATTATGAAACAGAGACAAAGATTAGACACGACAATTTAATAAAGGTTATGCTTCATAGAAAGAGAGTAAATGAGGCCGTTACAATTTTTAGAGGTAAGAAAGCAGATCTGGATCGAGCTCAAAGCGAGTTCGAGTCTGAAATGCATGAACAAGAAGTACATAGCTTTTAGGTCCTTAGGGCAAGCACTGACTTTACGCGTAAAGTATAGGGTTCAGGGTATCGTCTAGTCGGGGTTTCTCGACTAGAGCTTTTTTAGTTGTCATTAAAAACTTTAATAAAATATACAAAATTTAATAATATTAACTAATTATAATATTATAATTTACCTAAGCATTTACCTTTTTAAAGAAGAAACTCGATAATATATGCGCTTACAGTGATTATATTTAACATTTAAGTATTTCATAATTGTGTACACATGACGCATGCATTTTAATTTTGTAATGAAATTTGTAACGTTAAAAATAAAGCATAAGCACCCTTTAAGGCTTACCATATATTCTAAGTCAGACATATCCGTCCGTTTTGATGCAAACTGTTCTTAGTTTTTAAGCTATCGAGCGGTGTGGTCAGTTTCTTAGTTTTGCTGCAGTAAGTAAGATCCATAGTTGAAATCGTCCAAAAAAAGCTCACACACTTGTGATAAATAATTAAAAAAGGCTGTATTGGGTTGTTTTGTTCGAATAAATATAAACAAGCATTTGTTTGCTAAATAAATATTCTAAATAAAAATCTAAGAATCATTTATCCTAGGTTGATAGTTGTATTTTACGTTTGGATAAAGTTTAAATACCTTTCTTAAATACTTGAAGAAAACAGCTTTTCGCCAGGTTCAACAACTTAACAAAGCAGATAACAAAATGTTGTAATGGCCAGTAAAGCAGCTGCGCCTCGCATATTTTAACACATTGACGGCACAATAGCACAATAAATGTGTTGCACCGACTTTTGTGGCCCCTGCGTCCCGTGCTGCCCACTTACACATACACCAGGCGCAACAGCGTCGGCAGTGTGGCACGCCCTCACATGGAAAGCCAACCAGCTTCCCCTTGGGAGAACGCCTCAAATAATGAACATACCTAGTTGCCTCTGACTTTTTTGTTGTTGTTGTTGGCGTTGGCACGTTCCGTTCTGTTCGACTGCTAGCAACCACGCCTCCCTCTCCCTTTGAGCGTATGTCTAGCCTTGTCAGTTTTAAGGTTCCTGGCATTGAGCGATGCCTGTGATTTGAAAGAGTTCATTAAGCTTGTTAGTTAGTTTGCCCCAACTGTTTTCTTCTGGTTTTTCCTCATCTACTTCTTCTGCTTCTTGTTGATATTTTTATGGTTGTACGCCATCTGGCAATTGTCTAAGGAGCTACATTTTTAAAGTTCGGGAAACAAAACTTAGCGTTGAGAATGTTTTTAAAACGCGACTTATTGATTTATAAGTAATATCAAATTTTTGATTTGAGTATAATAACTTCGATTTAATTGTTACTATAGACACAAAATAAAAAGAAGATCTTTCAAAATTTAAAAATTCTATTCAAAAATTATCCCGATTCGATCCCGCCTAAAATAGTTAAGAACGATTCTTACTTAAGAAGCCCCATAAAAAAAAACCAAAAACTACTATAATAGCAATTGAAGAATAAAAATCTTTATCTATTTCCAAATATACTTGAATTATTTATAAACTTCCCTTAAGAAATTTTAAATCTTTAATCAGGCTTAAAATATTCTTGAGTATTTTTTGCTCTGAATATAAGAAAATCATTATTAATCCAATCTTGAAAAGTTTTTTAAAAATACTGAAACGAACTTGTAATTGAAACCGAGTTCGAAAATTCTTTACTCAAGTACGAGTCGCGTGTTCAAATCAAATTCTGTCGACACGGTAAGCTTAAAAAGGAAATAATGCAATGGTTTTTTAAGATTTCTTACATTATCATTGACGCATGAGAATGTTTGGCAGCTTTTAAAAAATCTCTCTACCTCTACGCGCTATGTCTTTGAATTTTTGGGGAAGTAAAAAATCAAGCAATTTAATTTTAATTCAATACACAAATTCTTGGATGAATAATTCCTTTTTGCACAAAAATCAACTGTGTTTTCGTATTTCGGTTTGAGAGATCCTAAATTCTAAGAAGTTTGATACCTTATTTCAAAACTAAAAACCTACGGTATGTTACGAAATTAAAAATAAGTAAAGTTAAAATCAGAGGAGAAAAATTTCTTCGCTCCTTTGTAAAATCAAAAACACACAATAACAATATTCTGCTAGCACCAGTATTTTTTAATTAAAGAACGATTTTCTTAAGTTAAGAACAGGTTATTTTTTGGACAGCCGTTTATGTTTTAAGAACAAAATGGTCGCGAAATCGTTGTAAATATAATAATATTGGTTCTAAATTAAAGAACCATTGGTGCTTAATTAAGAACATTTCTACAGAACATTGCTTCGAAATTATACAATCATTTGTGCTTAAATATAGTTCATACTCTTAAATCATTGGTTCTTAATTATATACCTGTGCTTTAATTACAGTCATATTTTAAGAACATTGGTTTCCTAAAGTTTTGACAGTTTCTTCATTGCTAGTGAATGTGGGCGACCACTGATCAAGTCAATAAAGATGCAGCGGCGGAAAACGCTTTTAAAATTATCATTGTTCATTTGTGTCTTCACTGCTTATTTCATGTGTGTATGTGTGTGTGTGTGTGTGTACGTGCACACTGCATACCGCATACTCAACTTCAATGTTCCATACCTCTGGTGTTTTTCAACCGATTTTTATAAAAATTTCAAAGCTTGTCATTATTTTGCCTAATTTTTCTTCCAAATTCAAAATATTGTTATTATCAATCCCATGTGTATATCGAAAACGTTAAGAGTAATCGAAAATCGAAAGCAAACTTTTACTGCCTAGGGATTAGGCGAGCTTATGTTCCAAATCTGGAGTCTCTAGCTCTTATAGTCTCTGAGATCGACGCGTTCATACATACGGACAGACAAACATCGACTCGGCTGTTGATATTGGGTTGAAGATGCTTCCTTCTGCCTGTTACACACTTTTGCACAAAATCATTAAGTCCTTTTTACCCATTTTTCAGGGTATAAAAACCATAGCGCTTCGCATATGTTTGCAGCAGAGAAAAAAAACAACGAGGGAAAAGCAAAAACTGCATACGAAATATGTTTGGCAATGGCGCAATAGCGTCAGCTTAGTTAACGAGAGTTCTCAGGTTTGAATCCCGTCGTTGGCCATCACTTTTCGTGTTCGGTTAGTTTGACTAAGCATTTTCCAAAAACGTTTCTAGAAGATCATGCGACTGAATAAAAAAATCACGAAAGCCATACACGGTTTTGAGGTATCTGAGATTTTTAAATGAATGAATGCACATGTCAAGCTTAGAATATTCATTCTTATATAATGCTTAATCATACACGAAAATAGTTGGAATCACCACCAATATGCTTATTATTCAAAAAAGATGTACTAAACGAGAAAGTACATTCAAGTGGCCCAACGATACCAAGCACCGGCTTGTTAACGCGCGGATCCAAGCATAAAGCGACCCACCTCCTAAGCGTCCGACCGATTATATTCTATCCTGACGAATCCTGTATTTGGGATACCAAATACAAGATCCATATTCAAAAATCGGTTGTACAAGAGACATATACAGAGGTTTTGTTATGTTGGGGTCATCGACCTAATTCGACCAGCCCTTAATACTAAGTGTTTGTTGGTGGTCCTTAGAAACTAAAAACTTTACTTTAAACAGGAAAATTAACTAACTAATTTAAAAAAAACAGTTGCAGTTCGTAATCTTAATCACAAAAATACATTTCAAGGGGCCCGAACAATTAATTAATTTTTTAACGACCACTCTAATATATATATATATATATACGTATTATAATTTATATAGGTTTTTAAAGTTATTTAACAATAACCTCTTAGTTGCTTAAGCCACTTTTGGTTTGTTGTTTTGGCGTAAAGCGTACAATCATCGTTTTTCAATGTCTCTTTCGTTGTTATCAAACTAACAGTTAATTTGCATTTTTAAAAATATAAATTGCGTATTAACCTTGGATGTTTTTGTTTGGTCTTAAGAAGCCGGATTGACTGCGGTTGGGCACTTGTTGTACCCAGTCCCATATAAAATAAAATAAAAATCCTAAAACGTTACTATCAGAAAGTCGCTTCACGTAAAGGAATGCTAAACCCGATTTTTTAACTGCAACAGAAGCACCATGTATCAAAACTAGCATCTTTGGTAATTATATTTGATAAAAGTAATAAGCGGCCTTGTTTTATAGATAATATTATGCTGCCATTTATTTACGTTGTCAACACCAATAGTATACAACTTTTTACAGCCGCTAATTGGCGATTTCTTAAAACTCGTTTTTAAATCTCGTTCGCATTATTAACATGGATTATTAACGGCAAAGGGCAAAAACGTGCAAAAAATACTAGATTTTAAATACTCATCCCGTTTTCGATATACACATGGGATCGATAACAACAAAATATTGAATTTTGAAAACTTTGAGACGGCGTTTGAAACATTTAACAAAATAATGACAATCTGTGAAATTTTTATTAAAATCGGTTAAAAAACAACGGAGATATGGGACATTGAAGTTGTGTATGCAGTATGTGCGTACATACAAGCACACATACTTGCAAACACTGACTGTACGCGTGAAGTATAGGGATCAGGGTATCGTCTAGTCGGGATTTCTCGACTAGAGCCTTCTTACTTGTTTTGTCTTAGTCGCCTTCATCAGATTCTACAAAACATCGACTTCGACATCTTTCTCAATCTTTCATTCATTTATAAATATCGGATTTGGTATAGGTTTCCTAAAATAGAGTAACAATTAAATTAACACGCGGATGAAATTACCTAAGGAATAATAACCTGTAGTAAACTCTGTTTGTCATGGACCTTTTTATATTTTTCCTGCAATATTTGTTTTCAAAGTAAGCTTAAAGGCACATCATTAACGTCTTCATCGTCGCTTTGATTTGTTTCTGACACCTTAACGCATTCGAATAAAGGCTTCCAACATTTCGCAAATACATTTGCCTTCAGCTGAATCTTCAAGCAAGCATTAAAATTGATACAGCATCTTTTAAAGTTTAGCTTCAGCTAGTAACAACAGATGCTCTTGTGGTACAGCTTAGTACTTATGTAATTCACATTTTGATCCATGGGCTGAATAAAGGCCGTGACATTTGGTGGCATCTAAATCACGAATATAGAGCCATCGGCAGTTTGAAACTCTTTTTTAGGCTGATGACATGGTGCGTTGTCAAGCAATGAAAAAGCTTAGAAAAGCAAAAAAAAAAAAAACTTTTGCCTAAAGCTAATTGTACCTAATTGTAAGAGGGGCTAAACAATGGCGGAACCATTTTTTGAAGATGCCTGCTGTCATGTATGCACTCTTACCGGGATAACATACGACTTAAAAGAACGCTGCTTCTTTGTACAGCCAATTATTAATAGTTTGACTTTATGTTGACTAGTTGCTTTAGTGCAGGCAATACAAATTATTCTGGCCGTTTCAGCTTTTTTGCCCTGGAGCTATTTTTTCAGCTTTGCTGACATAAGTCCTTCAAAGGAGCAGCTTCCTGTCTCGTATGCGTTGTAAATTTGGACCATGTAAAACTTTAACTCATGAATAATGTTGCTAAGTTTATGTTTAACCAGTTCAATTGCTTGAGTATCGGATGAAAGTTTTTCGCTGAACACTTTTAACAGTCGAACGTCAAATCGCGATATTAATCCAAATAGACATCCGGAGCTGGCATGAAAATAACCTTCTGTTTCCCTAATGTTGGCGTGCAACTTTTTATTTTTAGCTATTTCTTCAGCATTTCCCCACTGACCAGACAGTTTTTTTTTTTGCTCCACAAACCAGTTGTAAATGCTGTCTCCATGCGGGAATACTCGCCTTTTCGATGGATGACTCTTTTTCTTAGACGCTCCACTTGTGTGGTTCCTTTTGCTCATTCCCGCAATTGTTGATTTAACAACTTTATATATTTTTGACAAAGTTAAAATGCTAACTCCTTTTCCAATTTTCTCAACAATTTCCAAAATTTCATTTAACGAAAGGAATTTCCGCGAAGTCCCACTACGATTTTGTGCACTTTTTATGCATCAGTTGATTTGATTTAGTCAAGGCGAGAAACCCCTTCTAGACGATTCCCTGAACCCTATACTTTACGCGTACAGTCAGTGCTTGCAAGTATGTGTGTGTGTATGGACGTGTATACTGCATACTGCATACTCAACTTCAATATTCCATATCTCCGGTGTTTCTTAACCGATTTCAATAAAAATTAAAAAAAAAATTAATGCCTTAAGATTTTAATGCTATAGATGCCATGCGTTAATCGGAAATCTGGATCCAAATCTTGAGTCTCTTGCCCTTATAGTCTCTGAGATCGACGCGTTCATACATACGGACGGACGCACAGACGGACGGAAAGACGGACGGACATGGCTATATCGACTTGGATGGTGATGCTGATCAAGAATGTATATACTTTATAGGTTCGAAGATGCTTCCTTCTGCCTGTTACATACTTTTGCACAAAACCATTATACCCTTTTTAACCATTTTCAACGGGTTCTGGGTACAAAAATGTGCAATGTGCATATATAAAAGCAGTTCAGCAGATATAATAGAACTAACATATCGATAAGTAGTAATAAGTATTCGCATTGTGCTAACTTCATAGCCAAGCCTTAGCCTTTTAGCTAGTTTCGGACGAATTCCATCATTGGTTTATCGCATCAATTACATTTGCTTTTATTGGCTTAAACATCAAGTTTTTACCTTAGAATTATAATCGTAGTTTTTGGTAAACTTGACAAGACTTGGCATTGGATGATGTAGTCCAGTTTTTTTTATTTTTCCTAAATCTATTTTAATAATTTTTTGGCATTAAGCAAGCATATAAAATAAATTTTACAGTCGATATCAAATGAAATTCAAATAAATAAAATTAATTGACTTGCCTAATTAAATATATATTTAATTTTATTTAATTTAATTAAATATGTATTGAGACACAAAACCATACATAGTTGATTTATTTTTGTTTTTAAATTGCATTCATTGAATTAAATTGCAAATGGTAAATGTCATGCCTTAATCTGAACATAGCTGGACAGCGACTCAGAAAATTGTTGCAAGTTGGCTTGGGTTTGGGCTCGAATCAAACCAAGCCCAAACACACAACTCAAACCCTTCACGGACTCAGCATTCAACAGTGCGGAAGTCTTTTACGTGTCATGTAAATGGTAACGGTATGTTTGGGGTGACGACAGCTTGTGAGCGGTTGGAAACTCAGTTAACATTTCTGTAGCGTGTTTTGCGGTCTGTTGTTGCGGTTGCGGTTGCACGCAGACTACAATCCAACCGACACGGCATGCCAGCTATCACAACAACATCAACAACAACCACTACGAACAACCGCACGATGCTTGCTGCCATCAGAAGTCCCTTCGTTCGCGCTCGGTTTTTGACCTGTTATCATTCGTTTGCTATGGCATTTCGTTTTCATTTTTTTCCCATTCGTCGGCTATTCTTTTTGCCGTTGGCTTAGCCTGTGCGCGTTTTTTCTCGTTGGCGTTGTTGTTCTTGTTTATGGTTGATGGCAGCCGGCTCAGTGTGCTGTGTGCGTATGGCGTCTGTCGACGAATCAGTTTCTCTACGGATTCTGCATGAAGCGGACGCGTCGAGTTGTAAGTCGCACTCACTTGCCAAAGGATCCTTTAAAGAAATTTAGTCTATTGACAGTTCTGGCTGTGTTTTTGAAAGTGTTGTGAAAGTGTTTTAAAAATAAACCTCAAATAAATGCAATTTGTTTCCTACTAAATTAAGTAATACCCTCTTCAAAGTTGAAATGCAATACTGACAATAAGAAAACGACCCTAGTTAATTATTATAACAGTAGTATACTTTTATTGCGGAATTAAGAATTTTATTTTGAGTGAAAATTCTGTTGTTAATGTTCAGGAAAAGATAACATACAAAAAACAGTTATAAGTTAATAGTTAACTAATCTAAAAATATTTTTGCTTTATCAATCATTGGTTGTTGATCGTCAATTAATAATAAAAGGAAGACGAAAATTGCTTTTATTTTTAAAATTATGCCAAAAACTGGCATAAAAGCAACTAACTTCTTGTTTCCATGGATACCAAAATTGAGACACTTATTCATATATATGTGTATATATATATATATATATATATATGTATATTTTTATTCTATTCATTTAAACGTACGTGAGGCAATGTGATAACAGTCATTTTTTAAAAAGATGTTAAGAGTGCTAGACGGCGATGTACCCATAATCCGTAATCCTTACTTATCACAAGTCAAAACAAAAAAGCGTGAAAGTGCGTGTGTGAACAGATGGATAAAACAAAACGAGTTTGTTGTGCGTGTTTCAGTTAATTTTGTGAATTGAATATGCAATTTTAAGAGATTATGATCAACAACATGTGTAAACAAAAGTTTAAATCTTCAGAATGAATTATGAATTATTGTTATTAACACTCCATGTATGCCGAGAAATTGAAATAAACTTTTCCAGTACATGGTTACGAAGTTTCAAATCTTATGTCCTTAATTCTTGCAGCTCGATTTAGTGACAAACAGATAGACAGACGGTTTAATCGATTTAGTATTTGATCTAAGATCTGGTGTGAAAAACGTTTTTGTACCCTTCTAAAGCGTTTTCAAAATATGCTTCGTTGTGTCTGTAGCCATGGTGTTTTCAAATTAATTTTGATTTGAATAGCAAACCAAACCGTTTGCAAACTGTGAGTTTAAAAAGGCTACCCGAAATTGCACTTTAATTAACTAATTTGAAATTAAAAGTTTTTTAAATCAAATTTTGACAGCAACTCTCTATGTATTAATACTCAAATAAATCTGTTATTGCAGACGTGGCAACAATGTGTTTAAAATTTGTGCAAAAACATTTGAAAAAACCCAATAACGCAGATCTAATACATAAAATGGTTTTTTTTTCATAAGATATCGATTCTGTTTTCAGAATTAGCGTATCAACGTTAGCATTCTGTTTTTATTTTTTTATTTTTTGCGACAAACCCCAGTTCTGAAAAAAGATTTAAGTCCCTTTAAAATCCTTACGCGATACGCTTTGAATATATTAGAAACAATTCCAATATGTTATAAAAAAAATCCTCGTTTATTTGTGCAATAAATATATTTGGCCGAACAACATTATTTAAAAATAGGTAAAAAATTCTGTAAAATTTCAAAAATGTTCAAAATTTTTGAACTTAACGCCAGAATGCGGTTGTTGTTGTTGATATTTTCATGTATTTTTATTATTATTATTAATGTACTTTGATATTGATAGGATAATATATAGTATGATATATAGTAAGTAAGTAAGGCATTTTGCATAGGAAAAAAATTATTAGTTTTTTGAGCTCATTTACATTTTATCTAATAAAAGCAAAAGAAAACAACAACAAGCGCAATCAGAAGATGATCAACAACAATAACAACAACGAGAACGTCAAAAACACTTACTCATGTCAACAGAAAAGGCTTTAAGGGCTGAATGGACAAGACTTGAGCCAAACTTATGAACTTTTGTGTTAATTTATAAACGAAAGTTAAATGAAGGCTTGAGTTATAAGAAGTGAGATTGAGGAACACACTGTGCGCTAAGCGTAAGAGCAGAAGTTGAGATTGGAATTGTAGATGGAGTTGATGCAATTGAAACTGCAAAACACATGCAAAGGCAGCAAAGCACATACAAACAAAGAATTTAGCTTAAAAATACATTAACCCAAAACAAACATATGAAAGAGAGCTCTAGAAAATGGGCACACAAATAAAAGAGAGAGAGAGAAAGATAGTAAGGCAAGAAGCTTGAACTGCATACATAATGTTCTGCATGTGCCTGTGTGCGTGCGTGTGTGCATGCGTGTGTGTGTCAATGTATCCTTTCCAGTCGCTGTCTCTTTTGTTCTTTTTTTTTCTTCAGTGTGTTTGTTTGTATCTGCTAGCATCAATGCAGATCAATGGCAGATGGCGCGACGGAAAAGGAAATTTTGTTTTTTTGTTCACCCGGCGTCCATTGCAGCTTATTGTTTTCTCTTTGGTTTTGCGACTTTTGCAAGCTGCGCTTTAGTTTTTGCGTCCGCCACCCCACCCCCACCTATGTTATTGTTTGCCGTAACAAATTTACAAATTGTACAGAGCAAAGCAAACAAATTGCAAAATATGATGCCGTTGCCTGCCTCTTCCGTTGGTGATGATGATGCAGGGGTGCATAGACTCAAATTTTCGATGGTACGGGTGCGGAGGATTGCCTTTCGAATAGTCTACACAACAGTACGACAAATTGGGCGAGGTTTTTGTTTTGTTTTGTTGATTGTCAGAAGGAGAGGTGCGATACATGTGAAAAGTTGCTGATGCAACTCAATGGGGCACAATAAATGTTGATTTCTTTTATTTTTTATTTGTATCGGATACAAAGGCATTCATGTGTTTGTTGGAACCAAGCTCAGGTTGACAGCAATTTGTATGGAAAGCCGAGAGTAATTTCTTCATAATCAATTTAAGATTTAATACGATTAATTTATGTCAAATTAGAAGGACACATTTTTTATTCACTTACCCCTCCAACAAACTCATGACGTTCGTATATTTTATTTACAGTTGATATTCAACTCGTTATTTTTCCTGCAGTTGGGTTTCAAGCTTCTCAAGCACATTTTTATTAATCATAAAAACTTTACGATGTTCCTTCCCTCACAGTTTTTTTTATACCCTGATCCCATTAAAAATGGGAAAAAAGGGTATAATGGTTTTGTGCAAAAGTATGTAACAGGCAGAAGGAAGCATCTCCGACCCCATAAAGTATATATATTCTTTATCAGCATCAACAGTCGAGTCGATATAGCCATGTCCGTCTGTCCGTCCGTCTGTCTGTCTGTCTTTCTGTCCATTCGTCTATATGAATACGTCGATCTCGGACACTATAAGAGCTATTAACTGAGATTTCGAATTAAAGTTCGTGTATACAGGTCAAGATTGTTTCAAATTTTCGATAACATTCCAGTTTCCGAAAGAGCTTTAAAAGTTTTGAAACTTGACCCAAAAACTATAAACAAAATTATGTTAATCTGTAAAAACTTTAATCGAAATCGGGTGAGAAAAACTAGAGGTATCGAAGATTGAAGTTATGTTAAGCATTACATATGCCAATATTTTTGTATTCGTGTGCATACAAACAATGATTCATTTCTTCATACTTATATTGGTTTTTAATAGGTATGGCACGGTATAGTTAAAAATTTTTTAACAAAACTCATCATCATTAAGAAACACAAAAGGTATAGTTAAGAATTAATTAACAAAAATCATTATCAGTAAGAAACATAAAAGACACAACAAAAATTAACCTTTTTTGTCAAAAAAATGCAATTCAAAAAAAAAAAATAAAAAAATAAAATAAAATAAAAAATAAAAATAAAAAACATATGCAGTCAGTGCTTGCAAGTATGTGTGTGTGTCTGAGTACGCGCATACTGCAAACTCAACTTCAATGCTTAATACCTCTGGTGTTTCTCAACTGATTTTAATAAAAATTGCTCAGATTGCTATTATTTTAATTAATAATTTAAATTTTATCTCAAAGATTTCCAAATTCAAAATTTTGTTGTTATCGATCCCATGTGTATATTGGAAACGGGATGAGCTATCGAAAATAAAAAAACAAACTTGTACTAAGTGTTAGGCGAGCTTATGTTCCAAATCTGGAGTCTCTAACTCTTATAGTTTCTGAGATCGACGCGTTCATACATACCGACAGACAGACGGACATGTCTATATCGGCTGTTGATGCTGATCAAGAACATGTACACTTTATGGGGTCGGAGAGGCTTCCTTCTGCCTGTTACATACTTTTGCAAAAAACCATTATACGCTTTTTACCCGTTTTTAATAGGTTAGGGGTCTAAAAAATAAGAAGATACACAAAAACAAGAACTACAGTGTTTGTCAAATCAAAATTTGTCTTTGGCGGGCAAATATTTAGAGTACATTATTGTCATACCCCGATTCCGTGAAATAGGTAAAAAGTTATAATGGATATTTAGCAAATATCACAGGGACAAAAACAATAAAGACGTTTAAGTGACACAATAATAATATGGAGTTGAATTCTATATAAAGAAAATGTAGTAGTACATAAGTTCGTAATGGAGAAGTTCGACTGTATTTTGGATTAGCATCAAAAGTTAAATAAACTTGGCCAGTATTTTCTCCTGTACTAGCTCGTTGATTAAAAACTGAATTTCTTGTAGACAACGCGCAAATAAAGTTTCTTTTTTAATATCTATAGCTCCATCAGTTAAAAAAATGTGTATTTTTTTAAATACAAGCAATATAACGATTCTCTGAGAGATTTTAATTGACAGCAATTAAAAAAAACATCTAATATATTGAAAATTGAAATTAAATCATCATGCAGAAGCGCAATCTTGCGAAAAATCTTGTCTATGCAATACCGTAAACGTGTACATGTTGGCGCGTCAATTTTTACGAAAATTCGTTTGAGTAAAAAACAATCTAAGGACAGGTTTTAGACTTTTTTGTAATATACTTTTTTTTCCTTATACTTTAAATCAATAAGCATTTTTTGTACACATTTCCACTACTAAGCAAATAAATGATAATTATGCTTTGGACGACAACTTAGCTTAAATATCTTATTTGGGCTTAAACAAATTGTTTTTGAAATGAAAAAATCCCAAAATATTTTTTGAGCGCCTGCAATAACCATCGACTTTAAATCACATTAAAGTAGAAAACACTTTGCAAAGCAAATGATAATTTGTTCTCTGGCGGCTTTTCATTGTAAACATGGCAAAGCAACAATGAACTTTGTCTTATCTCCCTGCATCTGCTGTCCGTTCCACGTTTCCAACGTTTTCCCTCTTTCGCCGACAGATTCCATTACCCACAGCCAATGTCGCAGTGCCAAAAGCTGTCAGCATTTAACTTAGGCCACAACAAATATAAATCCAGCAACAAGGCTCTAGTCAAGAAAACCCGACTAGTAGATACCTTGGATCTTCGACTTTATGCGAACAGTTATTGTATGTGCGTAAGCGTGTGTTTCTGTTTGTGTGTGTATGCGTATTTTGTGTATGTGTGTGTACGTGTATGTGTATCAATCAATCTTCGATTTAGTCGGAGTTTCCCATCGCACCAATTTCGCATACCATGTGCAAATCGGAAACGGAAAAAGTTATCAGTAACTTAAACCTTGTTGTGTCCAGGGATAAGGCAAGCTTTTGTTTCTT
This sequence comes from Scaptomyza cyrtandrae, assembly GCA_035044605.1. NCBI lineage: Eukaryota > Metazoa > Arthropoda > Insecta > Diptera > Drosophilidae > Scaptomyza > Scaptomyza cyrtandrae. Next base: position 2,038,702 of record JAWNNS010000637.1, read on the forward strand.
AAAAACTTTCCACTATTTTCATATTTACGTTTTTATTGTTAAATCGGAAACAGGATGAGTTATCGATAATTTGATTAATCTAACTTATACTGCCTAGGCCATAGGGCTTAGGCAAGCTTATGTTCCAAATCTACAGTATGTAGCTCACATGTTCTCTGAGATCGACGCGTTCAAACATACGGACAGACGGACGGACATACGACTCGGGTGTTGATGCTGATCAAGAATGTTTATACTCTATGTGGGCTGTCACATACTTTAACACAAAACCACTATACCCTTTTTACTCATTAAGATAGATTCAGGGTATAATAAAAAGGGCCAGAGGGGGAGTAGTACACAGTAGGCAGGGAAAGCAAGGTCACAGCTGCTCCAGCTCATTTTATTATTATTTTTCCATTTTTCTTTTGCTTTTCTTTGTTTACAATTTAAACAATTTATGCTTTATTTTAGTGATTGAGAATACAAATATATATTTAAAATAACTACGGCATGTCCCGTGTCCAAATATATTAATGTGATATCCATTAATTTCCTATTCAAGTCATTCCACATGCATACATGTGTGTGTCACAGATGCTTTTAATTAGAAAGCCGATAGAAATAAAGAGAAAAAAGTTTAACTAAGCCGTGTGTGCCTGGAATGACTAACGAATGGCATCCAATGCGACGAACGCTTTTTTTCTGTTTGCTTCGTCTACACTTATTTAAATTTTTTCCAAGAACTTGTCGACTGTTTACCATTTTATTTGGCTCAATCTCTCTCTCTCTTTCTCTCTCTGTGTTTCCTTTTTTTTACATAAGGCATCAGCATTTTGGCGCTAATTGGTCACATATATGGTTTTTGTCCAGGTCGCAGTATCGAGTCTAAGTGCATTTATTTCTGTTTATTTTCACAGCAATGGCCGAGACTTTAATACAGGTAATTAAATTTGGCTAATTGATTTTGAACACATAGATAATGTTATTAATAAATGTTGTTCAACATGTGTGATTTGACTTAGTATTTGAGTATGTTCAATCTTGAAAAACGAATGCATTTTCTTATATACTACAGACTAGTATTACAGACTTTTTTTTGGTTGATGCCCGAGACTTTAGTTACGTTATCGATCTGCTGGAAAAGCGAGTAAAACAATAATTACATACATACCTATACCTACAAATGTGAGATTTTATATCTTTTTGTTTGCCGTTTTCTTTTTCTGAGCTTAACCAAGATCAATGGGTTGAGTATATAATTATTATTACAAATGGATAACTTTATTTACTGCCTATTTAATTACAAAAATCAACAAGACTTTTCTTCATGAGATACCAAAGCACTATCCCTCTTTTCAGAACTTGCATATCACATTATGGTGTTGATAAAAATGTGGGTCTGCATGGTTTCTAACCTGACGAGCTAATGAAATCTAAATGGTCTTAAGTTTAAGCTGACATCGTACACCAAAAATCGCTCAAAAATACTTATAGCTCGAGTAAGAGACACAATATTATTTTTAAACATTTAAAGGTAATCTAATAAAAAAACATGTCACATATGTAACAACACAAGATTGGATGATGCGTTTTTCAAACATTTTACATTTATTCTTAATACTCGTCATAAGGCAACTTACTAATTTAAAAACTTCTCCCAACCAACATTAGGTGCATTTAGCATCTTCATGTTTTTCTATATTCCTAGAAAACGCAAATAACAAGTAATGCTAGCCAAATAACCTAAAAGTGTGTTCACAGAAATTGCCTAATTCTCAAGTATTTCATATGTCTTTGGCACCCATAAATTTGCATTCAATGCACAGCTCTGCTTTTGGATCCCGCTCGCTCTCTTTCCAACTGTGCCATATCAATTGTTCCTCCAGCAAGTTGAGCGTTCAGTTTTCCTTCCGCAGCGGGCTAACCCCACAGATACCACGCAGATTTGACTGGGAATTCAATAAAGTTTTGCAAATTATTATGCCCGGGTAGGCCGCCACATTCTCAATGCCACGCCCATTTTAAATTAGTTGTTGCTGCACGTAACGTACAAAAGTTTTAGCAATTCGAAAAAATACGATAGAACGAAAACCCTTTCGCCAGACGCAAACTCAAAAAGTCATAAAGATTTGCCTCTTTGTTTGTTTGCAAAGGCTGCAGCGCCCTCTGGTGGCCAATTGAAATATGGGCTGGGTTATCTGGTCACGGTGTCTACGACATTGAGGATAGAATTTTTCTTTCGTTCTTTAGAAGATGAAAATCATTTAACAAATAAGCATATTTTACTTAATACATTTTTGGGAAATGTAATAGTTCTCTAGTTGACATCGCGTTAGTTTAAAAGGAGTTAAGTCTTGAAATATTCATTAAGTTTTTGTTACTGAGAGAGAAAGACAAAAAGAGGAGAGAAATAAATGAAAAGAAAACAATGTTAAAGAAGATGAAAAGAAGATTTAGCGGAGATTTTAAAACAGATTTTTATTTTATACATACTTATCTATCGTATTGCTAATGAATTGCTAATAAATCTTGTATTCAAAATACGTAAATTTATCTGCGGAAATCAGAATGTTTTCATGCGAGTCATGCGTGTTTTTGGTGACTTGTTTAAAATTGAAAAAAGTTCTCTGTAGCATCCATAATTTTTTATGGCTTTTAAACATGTTGCCTTGAAATTAAACTAGAGGGACTAAGAAGCACAGCTTGCAGAGTGAGCCCAAATACACAAAACTTTTTCTCTTATGACTCTGTTATGAAATTATCAATTTTTTTTAACGACATGTTTGAATTTTCCTTCTCACGCATGATGACGTTTAGCGTAGACAAAAAGTGATTTAGCAACAAATCTGAATAATGTAGAAAAAGTATGAATATAAAGTTTTATGACATTTTTTTAAGTTTGTAATAAAATTAATTATTTCTACTCAGCAGTGAACGAACTTTTTAAGCGGTCATTTTGTGGATTATTCATTGCTTTATTTTTGGTTCGGTGTGTGGCAGTACACATAAGAAGATTAATATTTTACTAATACTTTATATTGACTTACAGACATAGTGTTTTGATCTATAAATATTTATTGTGAAAATAGTCTTTGATTAAGCTAAATTAGTATTGTTAACAACGCAGGTCAACCAAACCAAGGGCTCCTTTTTATAAAATAACGAAGTCATTTCCGATGTATTTTTGAGTGCTTAACACGATGGCGTTTCATGAAGTCAAGAATTTGAGAAAATAAAGTGTAAATAAGTGTGATTTGAGTGTTTTCAGATTCATTTTTCTTCCTGACCAGACTTGCCAGAAACATCTATATCAAAAATGAAAGCTTATTTCCGTAAAATAAGAAAAAAAAACAATTTTTTTATATAAGAAGTGCGGTTTACGATAAGACTAGTTTGTTCAGTACAAAAAGAAAAATAACCAACTAGTCTTTAACCAATTTTATTTAAAAAAAAAGGTAAATTTTTTAATTTGACGAATGTAAATCTCTTAAATTCGTAAAAATATTCCTAGCACGTTCCTAAAATCGCGTTCAGTGCTCAAAAATACATCGCAAACGATTACGATATTTCAGAAAAAAAACGTTTGGCTTTTTTGTTGATTTGTGTTATCAACAATACAAATAAACATAATCAAAGACTTTTTTACAATAAATATTTATAAATAATAAAAAACTGTCAATCAATATAAATTATGTGTCCTTCTATTTATCAATACTAATCTCTTAAGCTGCCACAAAGTACGGAATCGATATCTTAAAAAAACCATGTTGACTTGCTTAAGTAATAATAGATAATACTTTATTAATACTTAAGTTTATCAGAAGCCAACTGCTACGACTACTTGAATTATAAGCACTTTAACGAATTCTGTCAACATCTGGTTGCTGAGTAAAGTTAGTGTTCACATTTAAATACAATTTGCGACATTTTTATCCCTACACTTGATCATCATAATTCGATTATAATCTGCGAGTTACAAAAAAAAAAAAAATAAAATATATATATATTTTAAGAAACTCAAAAGTGTTTTATGTAGTAATGAATCATCCGACCCCATAAAAAAATTATGTTTTTGAATAGCATCAACCGCAGAGTCGATTAAGCCATTTCCATTTGTCCGTTTGTGTGTAGTATGAACGAGCTGATCTCAGAAATATATGAGCTTAAATTTATAACTTTTGCATATTGGCATCCTCATAACATAGTTCGTTATAGGTGAGCGATAAAATGTATCAATTAATTATTTTTATTTATTATTTACTAACAATAAATCATTTTATTTAAAGCTTCTTGAAATTATTTATAACTTATTCAATTCAATTGGTAGCATTATTCACGTCCTGGATCTGAACTTTTATCTAATAATACTATTTGGGCAATACTTTATTTTTGTTTATTGAATACTTCCGAAAATAAGCGACACGACAACTGAACACAACAATCGATAATATCGATCTTAATCGATTGTTTTAGCAGCATAATTATAAGTGTTTTCCGCCAGAGCCTTGTTAATTACAAGACCTTAAGATATAAAATTAACAAATGTGTACATTTTAGCTACCGTATTAAAAGGTTTGCTCACTCCGACCTCTGTCACCACCCTAACCTCTTTTTCCACGGCGACTTTATCACCTGTCTTTGTTTTGAGTCTTCCCTAACATTATAGCTTATTTTGAAGAAACATTGCAATTAATACTAATACAACTAAATAGTTATGTATTATAAAATATTATGGAACACGAATATAATTGAAATATTTGTAGATATAATAGCAGTTCATTTAAATAAATACATACATATATAAATTGAAAATACTGTTGGCAAATAAACCGCGTTAAGTAAGAGCTAAGAAAACAAAACAACAAATACCTAATAATATTTGATTGCACCGTGGGCCACGTTTCATAGGCGAAAGTGGAGAAAAGAAGCTACATAGTTTAGCTTGAGGCCTGCTTGTGTAGAAAGATGCACTTAAGCCAGGCGAGGAAGACAATTACGTTTGTGCTCCTGGCTGGGAAAAGCGGCAAAGCAAAAGCAAGTTGATGTTGCTGCCGTCTTGGCATCTATTTGGGACCCTCCTCGTGCTCACGGCAACAGCGGGGGACTCCACCAATAAGATTGTTTTGCCGCAGGTACTCAATGGCAGCGTCGGCAGCGGCAGCGGCTTTAGCACTTCCGTCAACAGCAGCAGCAATGCTAAGCAGAGCACTGCCGGCAGTAAGTCAGCAGCATCAGCAACTGGCAGCGGTTCCACCACCGCCAATGGAAACACCATTCTCGGCAGCCAAGGTGTAATTGTCGCTGGCGGAATGCCTAATGTGCCAACATCGAATTTAAATGGTAACTTACTACACCCTCTATTACTAATTTGTTTAATGGATATACTATTAAGTTATATGAGAATATTGTTGTTCTGATTCACGATGTCACATACTATTTTAAGTTGCTAAGAAATTATATATATTTATATATCAAGGCTTATAACAGTCCTCCTTACCATGCTTTTAATGTTGTTCTATGTTAGCACAAAAAAGCGTCTTTCACTCAAAATTGGCTCTGTTTGTATTTTTTTGGGTCGCTGAATTCGAATCTAAAATCCATTTGATCTTTTTTAAATATTGAATATGAGAATGAACATACACAGATACGATACACAGAAATCTAGGAGCTTTCGTATTCTGCGTAAAGGGATCAAGATCAAATCAACAAGCAATAAGGGAAGCTGATCGCGTAAAATGGTAGGCTCAGGGCTCCGGGATCTAGTTCATGTTCAAACTATTATGTATATGAGACACTATGTCAGCGGTCGGCGAACTTTTTGAATCATTACCCCCAATTTTTTTTGTCAAACTTGACTTTACCCCAATATATTGTTGTGTAAGTTGCCATTACCCCAAAATATTGTTGTGGAAGTTGCCATTACCCCAAGATGTTGTGTAAGATGTTATTACCCCATGGTAAAAAAAATAAAATGAAAAAAAGGTCAACAGAATAGAAAATGGAGAAATATATACCTTTTTACTGAATTGTCACATGGCGAAGAGCAAAAAAAAAAAGGGAATACAATAGAAAATTCAAAATATATATTTCAGAATCATGACAATAACCCCCAGAAATTTCACTTATACACCATTTGGGGTAATTTACCCCGGTTCGCCGACCGCTGAACTATGTATAAACAAGTAAGAAGGCTCTAGTCAAGAAATCCCGACTAGACGATACCCTGATCCCTATACTTTAAGCGTACAGTCAGTGTTTTCAAGTATGTGCGCGTGTGTGTACGACCATACTGCATACTCAACTTCAAGGTTCCATATCTCCGGTGTTTCTCAACCGATTTTAATAAAAATTTCACAGATTGTTATTGTTTTGATTAATAATTCAAATGCCATCTAAAGTTTTTTAAAATTCAAGATTTTGTTGTTATCGATCCCATGTGTATATCGGAAACGGGATGAGTTATCGAAAATCGAAAATAAACTTGTACTGCCTAGGAATTAGGCGAGCTTAAGTTCCAAATCTGGAGTCTCTAGCTCTCATAGTCTCTGAGATTGACGTTTTCGATTTTCGATAACTCATCCCGTTTCCGATATACACATGTGATCGATAACAACAAAATCTTGAATTTTAAAAACTTTAGATGGCATTTGAATCATTAATCAAAATAATAACAAACTGTGAAATTTTTATTAAAACCGGTTGAGAAACACCGGAGATATGAAACCTTGAAGTTGAGTATGCAGTATGCAGTATGGTCGTACACACACGCACACATACTTGCAAGCACTGACTGTACGCGTAAAGTATAGGGATCAGGGTATCGTCTAGTCGGGATTTCTCGACTAGAGCCTTCTTACTTGTTATATCCTGATCCCATTAAAAACGGGAAAAAAGGGTATAATGGTATTATGCAAAAGTATGTAACAGGCAGAAGGAAGCATCTCCGACCCCATAAAGCATATATATTCTTGATCAGCATCAACAGCCGAGTCGATTAAGCCATGTCCGTCTTTCCGTCCGTCCGTCTGTCTTTCTGTATGTATGAACGCGTCGATCTCAGAGACAATAAGAGCTAGAGACTCCAGATTTGGAGCTTAAGCTCGCCTAATCCCTAGGCAGTACAAGTTTTTTTTTTCGATTTTCGATAACTCATCCCGTTTTCGATATTCACATGGGATCGATAACAACATAATATTGCATTTGGAAAACTTTGATTTGATACATTTAACAAAATAATGATAACCTGTGAAATTTTTATTAAAATCGGTTAAGAAACACCGGAGATATGGAACATTGAAGTTGTGTATGCAGTATGTAGTATGCGCGTGCACACCCACAGACAAACTTGCAAGCACTGACTGTACGCGTAAAGTATAGGGATCAGGGTATCGTCTAGTCGGGATTTCTCGACTAGAGCATTCTAGCTTGTTATACCCTGAACCCATTAAAAATGGGAAAAAGGGTATAATGGTTTTGTGCAAAAGTATGTAACAGGCAGAAGGAAGCATCTCCGACCCCATAAAGTATATATATTCTTGATCAACACCAACAGTCGAGTCGATATAGTCATGTCCCTCTGTCCGTCCGTCTGTCCATGTGTATGAACGCGTCGATCTCAGAGACTATGAGAGCTAGAGACTCCAGACTTGGAACTTAAGCTCGCCTAATCCCTAGGCAGTACAAGTTTGTTTTCGATTTTCGATAACTCATCCCGTTTCCGATATACACATGTGATCGATTACAACAAAATCATGAATTTGGAAAACTTTAAGACAATCTGTGAAATTTTTATTAAAATCGGTTAAGAAACACCGGAGATATGGCACATTGAAGTTGTGTATGCAGTATGTGCGTACATACAAACACACATACTTGCAAACAATGACTGTACGCGTAAAGTATAGGGATCAGGGTATCGTCTAGTCGGAATTTCTCGACTAGTGCCTTCTTACTTGTTGTTATTGTTTGCGATGAGTTTTGCTTAACATTTTTAAAGCTAAATAAGAAAAACCCGTCCGATGCTGAACAGCATATGCTGTAAACCTTATCAAGTCCAAAAAAAAATAAAAAATGTTAAAAAACAAAATGGGAAATGCGTTCCAACGATTTTATCGAAATTTTAATCGGTACATTACTGGGCCTTAATAATATCAACCAGCACTCAGGCATCGGTTAAGCTTGTTTCTTGGTTATTCCCTAACCGAATTGTGAGACACTTTAATTTGACTAAGCTTCGGTTTATTTGACTATCGCGACACTGAGAAATGGGGCTTAACTGCACACCTAAGTTAAGAAATTGAGCACTTTTATATTTAACACCGCTACAAGATTTAATGAACAACCGAAATATTCTGTACTGTGTAATATGGCATACTTATCTTGACTCTCTTTATGCCTGTTGGGCAGACACGAGTGTCTGATGACATCAATAGCACTTGGTTTGTAGGCGTGTTACCTCGGGCATTCATATTTGCACTCACACCGACAATCAGACAGATAAGATTGAAGTTGAGTGCGACAAGGACAGGTGGCAGGGATGGGATACAATGTCACCTCGGGTTATAAGTGATACACATTATTGTGCCAAAAATTTTAAGCTTGCTGCAGCACAGACCTGCCGCGTAAAAACAATCGGAGCCACAGTCACCGCCAGAAACAGAGAGAGAGGAAGGAAGAGAGGAAAATGGAAAGAGTAAGATACGGACACAATCAATGTACGAAGAAGAAAAAAAGGTTAGTCGAGGAAACTCGATTAATGGATACCCTGAGCCCAAAACATATAGCGCACAGTCATTATTATGCGTATGTACACGCGAATATGTTTTTGAACTTCGATGAAATTTTCATGTTTGCAAGTTCCACATTTTCAAATTCAAAATTGTATGGTTAACGATCACAAGTAATCTTCTCAGCTTTGTACAACTCAGCTGTTGTTGCTAATTGTAATATTAATACTTTAATAAGCCGAAGATGATTCCTTTTGCCTGTTACATAAGTTTTCATATAACCGTTTTACCTTTTCCATTTTATTGGTTCAGGGCCTAAAAATATAGGCAACAATTCCTTCTGACATTGTTCTCAGGTAGAGTTGGACCCACGAATGACAAACAGCAGCAGCAAAAAAAGCAAATGTCGCGTAACTGTGCGAAAAATTCATTCAGCAATGCAATTTATGCCGGAACAGGCGGCATCAACCATTCCTCCTCCCCGCATTATTATGCCGCAAACTTTTTTCCCTCATCAGCTGCTGGCCAATATCATTGAAATTTGTATATGCAATGCCAGACGTAAAATGGCTGAAAGTAGGTACATTTGATCATACAGCTTGAAAAATATGTATTCAACATATTATATTCAATCATTTAATCTTCAATATCTCTGATAACAGATTTTTAATATATTATCATTGGTTTTCAAAATACTTTTTGTTCGATTGATTGCCTTTGTTAACCGGAAAAGGAGAGAGTAATCGATAAATTATAACAAACTTCTACTACGCAGGTATACAAGATGGTAAATCCAAAATCTCAAATCTGTAGCTGAATTTTGTGCCTTGTTATTATGTTTTATTATACCCTGAACCCATTAAAAATGGGTAAAAAGGGTATAATGGTTTTGTGCAAAAGTATGTAACAGGCAGAAGGAAGCATCTCCGACCCCATAAAGTATATATATTCTTGATCAGTATCAACAGTCGAGTCGATATAGCCATGTCCCTCTGTCCGTCCGTCTGTCCATGTGTATGAACGCGTCGATCTCAGAGACTATGAGAGCTAGAGACTCCAGACTTGGAACTTAAGCTCGCCTAATCCCTAGGCAGTACAAGTTTGTTTTCGATTTTCGATAACTCATCCCGTTTCCGATATACACATGTGATCGATAACAACAAAATCATGAATTTGGAAAATTCTGAGATGGCATTTGAATTAATAAACAAAATAATGATACAAATTGTTATTGAAATCGGTTGAGAAACACCGGAGATATGGAACATTGAAGTTGAGTATGCAGTATGCGCCATGCACTAAGTCTCTGAGATCAACGCGTTCATACATACGGACAGACGGACAGACGGACATGGCTATATCGACTCAGCTATTGATACTGATCAAGAATATATATACTATATGGGGTTGGAGAAGCTTCCTTCTGTCTGTTACATATTTTTGCACAAAATCATTATACCCTTTTTACCCATTTTTAATGGGTTCAGGGTATAATAAAAAAATGTTTCACAACAACCAGTGTCCCTTATAGGTCTAAAGTGAAATAATCAAAATTTTACACATTGCTTAAACACTTTGTTGTCAAACTGTATATATAAATATAAAATATGTAAGCAAATGTATGAAACAGCCAGAAGGAAGCACATCCGATTTTATTAAGTATACGATGGCACTAAGATCTTCACTTTTATATTACAATTCAGCAACGTTTTTAGCTATAGACAAATTTCATCGAAACCGTTTGAGAATCACCGGAGTTATCAACGATTGAAGTTCAGTCAAGTATGCATTACCGTAACCACACACACATACATATTCATGCATTACTATACTAACCTGTTTTAATTTAAAAACTGTGGAAGATGTATGCGTTCCCGATTTTAAATTTGAAGACTTTGTCTAATGGACCAAGATATTTGAAAATATAAGAACACATTTGTATATAACCTGATTCTTTTATTTTGTCAAGATTCACATCTGACTTAATTAATTGTACGAAATTAATATGCCCGAAGTTTACTGCGCATAATAACCTTTTACCCTAGGGTTAAAAGTTTATTGATTAATTAGAATTAGAGAACACTTTATCTATGCGAAAAAGCGATAAGTATTCAGGTTCAGAACTAAATATTGTAACGTAACATAAGTTTACATTCTACAATTTAGGTGTTATGATTAAATGGCGAGTTTTTTAAGATAATAAAGTATCAAAAAGAATGGATTTTAGAAATATAATTTGCAAAACTGAGTTCACCATATCTAGACACGACTGTAACATATATAATTGTATTTTGTCTAGCTTACTAATTAATTTAATTTCAATTGTTATTTATGTTAAGTTTTGAGTTTGTAAGCTTAACTTGATTTTCAGTCATTGCGATTAACGCAGTACTCTGGCACATGCAACAGTTTTTGGGCATTGCTCCCTTCTAAAGAGTCATTAATAATGCCCGGCAGGCTAACACTCAACCTTCCACTAAATCTCCAATCAATACAAACACACACACACAAGCAAGCATGCACAAATTGCAATTTGTGTAATTTAGCATAGTTCACAATTCAAAAGTCAATACAATTTGGTTCGTACTGCCAAAACAAATGGCCCCAGGGTATAAACACATATGTACATACACGTATATAGCAAACATTTGACATCTGTATATCGTATGCCGCCCCTACAACATGAGTAAAGCCATCTAATTATGAAACAAGAACAACAACAGGAGCAAGTGAAAGAGGAAATATCGCATTAATTAGCTTCATCCAAGTTAAATGTAACCATGACATTCATTGCGACTGTCTTTACATCAAATGCCTCCATATGTAGTACTTGTATTAGAAAACAAAAACAACTTAGTGCGAACAAAAACTGTTTAAAATGCTGCTGCAACTCGAGCGTGCAACCTTTTTGCAGCATCGTCAAATTCTCAGCATAATCATGGGATTTCATCCAGCTGCAATTTTCGCTCCAGAGCGCGTCTTTGCATATAAATTTTGTCAAGACCTCCCATCAACGCGGGACGCACCATTGCAAAACTAATACAGATACAAAAAGTATAAACTTTCTGATGACCTGTTGAAAGTAATAAAAATTATATATATATTTTTTTCCTTAAAAGCTAATTTCCGTAAATGCCATTCTTGTACACATATATTATATAGGACACAGCTTTAGCAAACGCAACGTTTGTACGTTTAAATAATGAAATATTAAACTTTTGGTTTACCTATTTATACACTTCAATATTTAACGCATTCCTTTGTAAACTAGTCATTCAGTTTTTGTGCTGTCGTTGTGAAACATTGGTAAATGTCGGACAGATCGGTTCAATATAACATAAAGCTGCCATAAAAATAAAGATCTGTTATGTTGCACTACGAAAAAAAAGTTGGCTTTGCAAGTGTATAAAATATTCGGCTTGCTGTGGGTAACATTCCTTTTGTTTTGGTTTATTTTTTAATATCATTTTAGTCGCACAATCTTTGCGCAAAACACAGCCGCTGTCGAATAGCTCGCTCCGAAAAATTTCAGAGTCGTTTCATGTACAAAAATGCAAAAATCTGCGCGACCCTTCAAATAATTTTAGTGTGTTTTTATACTCTTAAACCGAAGGAAAATGCGTATATTCGTCGTCCTGTCTATCCGTTAATCTGTCTGCATGCACGCTTTTTCGACACATACTAGTTCTAAAACATATCCCAAAAAGTATCATATGTCTCATTTACTTTTTTTATACTCTCAAGAGTTGGTTGTAAATGTGTGTGAACACATAACCGTAAAATGCCAGAACCTTCCCCTACGGTTTGGTTAGGGCTACTTGCTAATACAAGTACCTTTGGTTTCCTATAACGATCTTATAAAAGGCTAGTCTAATATATATACACATTACATTTGTATACTCTGATACCGACGGTAAAGATTATATTGGGCTTATGCCATCATGCTGTCCGTCCGTCTGTCTGAACGCTAGTTTATTCGACACCCCTAATGCTTGAGACTTGATACTTTAAAATAAAGTATTAAAATTGGGAAGCTACGCCCACTAGGCGGCTGTTAATCGTAACAAGTCGATACACATTTATGTCCAAATTAATAAAACACACATATTCCCAACATTTCAACAGCTGGAGTTACTAAATTTGTTGATAAGATAGTTAGTGACTTATTGAAATTTGGATGCTATGCCCACCCATCAGGGCTCTAACCCCCCTCCTTTTTAACACGGGGATGACCTTAACTTCTACAGTTTTTGAACTAGAATCACCGATGGATGTTACGCCTACCCATACCACCCGCCTCCTAAAATCGAATTCGCAGTCGGTTGCATACAAAATAAGTTTGGCAACAAACCAGGTTCGAATCCTGTAGCAGACCATTATATTTTCAATTCAATTAAATCGAATTCTAGACGCATGCGAGTGAATAAAACGTCAAGAATTTCATACTTGGTTTTATAGTAGAGAAAATTATATAATTTAATTTAAACAATCACAAGTAAGAAAGGCTATACTTAGCAAACCGAATATTGTATAATCTTGCAAAGGTAGCCTACTTTTGCTAACTGCAAAAAAAGGAAGACATTGATCAAAGTTTTAGCTAGATAGCTTAAATACTAACAGCTAAATATCTTTCATAAAAACAGACGGACAGACAATATCAACTCAGCTCACGATGCTGATCAAAAATGTATAATTATATATATATGTATATATGGGGACGGACATTTAATCACAAAACTAATATACACTTTTCAAGTGTGTAAACAGTTCTCAGTTGACCATCTTGAAATGGTGTAAGCTAGTGTTGTTCTTATATAACATCTGAATATATAATATGAAATAAAATATTTCTATATTGATTGATCAATTGTTATTCATAAACGGTGTACATTTTTTTGCAGTTGTTGTTGAAGAACCCGAATTTACTGAATACATCGAAAACGTTACTGTACCTGCTGGACGTAATGTCAAATTGGGTTGCTCAGTTAAAAATCTCGGCTCTTACAAGGTTAGTGAAACGAAAAAAACAATAATAACAACTTAAATACATACATACAAATTTTCCAGGCCACATGTGTCGCGTTAAAAAATTAAAGCCATTTTGTTATTGGACCTTTTCCTTTCATATATATTGTGCGTATGCCACCGTCTGTGCGTGTATTTGTTTTAGTTCGCTACCCTCTCTCGCGACTTCTGATTTATTATTATACCCTGATCCCATAAAAAATGGGAAAAAGTGTATAATGGTTTTGTGCAAAAGTATGTAACAGGCAGAAGCATCTCCGACCCCATAAAGTATATATATTCTTGATTAGCATCAATGGCCGAGTCGATTTAGCCATGTCCGTCTGTCCATCCGTATGTATGAACGCGTCGATCTCAGAGACTATATAAGCTAGAGACTCCAGATTTGGAACGTAAGCTCGCCTAATCTCTAGGCAGTACAAGTTTGTTTTCGATTTTCGATAACTCATCCCGTTTTCGATATACACATGGGATCAATAACAACAAAATGGCATTTGAAATATTAAGCTAAATAATACAAATCTGAGAAATTTTTATTGAAATCGGTTGAGAAACACCGGAGATATGGAACATTGACGTTGAGTGTGTAGCATACAGTAAGTGCTTACATACACACTCACATACTTGCAAGCACTGACTGTACGCGTAAAGTATAGGGACTCAGGGTATCGTCTAGTTGGGATTTCTTGACTAGAGTCTTCTAACTTGTTTAAATTAAGTAAAACACTTGCCTCATGACGGTCTAAGCTTATTTTTTGCTATGATAAAAATTAAGATATGAGCATGTATGTCAAAATTTTATTCCATTCTATCCAAGCTATGTGTTGAAATTCATCACTACACATTATAAACATACTTCTTTCGTCATTTATAATTTTAGAATTTAAAAAATTTTTTTTTCCATATTTAATCATATGTTTTCAGAGAACACATGATTTCGCCACAAAATTAACTTTGATCGTCTTGAGGCACATGTTTTACTTAATTCAAAATATAATAAAAATAAACTTTTTAGGGCACGGCACAATGACTTGAAACTTTAACGACCAACTTAGTGTGCCAACCAACATGTCCAGCATAATTTAAGATTAAGCGCCGTGTTAGTTTTAGGTTAGGTACCCGGTAGCTACAACTAGCTCCAACTTCCATATATGAAAAAAAGTAAAAACGTTGCTGTCGTACGTAACTGACTGCGGACTGGTGCATTTTTTTCTCTCCTTCTTTCTGGCCACATTTGATGACTTTAGCTAGATTTAAAGAGGCTATGTCATAGGCTGAAGTCAATTGATCAGCTTCTCCAGCTTTGATCTTAGGGTGTGTTTTGAATATATATCGTTGTCTGATGTGGTGTTATTTTGTCATAAAACAGCTTATAAGTTAAACTCTGCGTGGATCTTTGTAATTTGATTTACTTAACTTTCCTGTTGAGTTGACTTTTAGGTTTTTGTTGACTTTAATTTCCGCTTATAGGCAGAATGTCGTTTTCACATCTACTATTACTACATTTATGCTAATGGTATAATTTTTGAAAATCCTACATTTTAAAGAGGACCTGATTTTCCATGTTACCAGCCCATTTGTCCTTTTTGCCCTGAACCCATAAAACAGTATCAAGTAAGAACGGCTCAAGTCGAAATTCAAGATTTTGTTGTTATCGATTGCATGTGTATATCAGAAACGCAAAATGTTATCGAAATTTTGTATTATTTGATGTACTTAATGGGTTTGGAGATGCTTCCTTCCTGCCTATTACAAACTTTTGCACAAAAGCATTATACCATTTTTAGGGTATAAAAAGGGAATATAGGTCTTGCACTTATGTATGCAAAAGACAGAAAGAAGCATCTTTAACCCCATAAAGTATACATATTATCTAGATCAGCATCAAAATGCGAGTTGATATAGAGACTGTAAGAGATATATAAAACTTTAAGTTTATCTAATTGTCATAATTACATTTAATACCTTTGCTGACAGACGACTTTTTAATTTATATTTCACCAAAGTAATTTAGCTAAGAACTTTTTTAATGCCAATTTTTAACCATGGTAACATCAGTAACTCGCTTGCAAATGTCGGTACTGCATTATCAAATTTGTTCAAATTTCAAAAACTAAATTAACAGCTCCAAAAGATTTACGAAAGGAAGTTTGCATGTACGCAAAACATTTTCCACACGTCAAGTTTAAAACGATGTTCACGTTAATTACGATGATTGTTAAATCTATTCAATATACCATTAAAAAGTATAAAACATTTGAATCCAAAAAAAAAAAAAAATATTTATGTCCTATAGTCGATTTGAAGTCTATATTTAAAATTTTACAGATGACGAAACATTATATCTAGGTGGAAACTGGCCTTAAATGTTTTGGCTTTTAATGAAAAATAAATGAGTTTACACAAATAATTGAACACAACAGTAGCAATTGAATCCATACCAGTTCAACTCGAAGACCACTTCTCCAAAAGCTGCATAAGATTTTAACTTAAGCAAATGCCAAGCAAATTTACATTCATACTTTTCGTATCCCATTTGCCCCTTTCGAAACTATTTAATAACATCTAACGGCATGATACATACCACTACCACATGTACATATGGTATATATATACTTTCCTCCTCCTCAATGCTCACTTGTAGACGACTGCACTTTCACAGCTCACCATCAGCATCGCACACAAAATAAGGAAAGAAGGTAAAAAAAAAAATTGGAGAAACCCAGGAGCGCTAACAAAAGCGGAAGCAAGAAAATTGCATCATAGTGTCGCAAATAAAAATAAACCCGACTCGGATAGAGGGATGATGGGGACATGAGCGTGTGTTTGTGTGCGGTGATAGCTATGAATTTTACGCATGCAATACATTTAACTGAGAAGCTGTCTGTCGACGGTATTACATTGGGGTGAGGTGGTTGTGTAGTCTTACTTACTAGCACAGAGACATAGCTACTTAAACATGCCATCATTCGCTCTACGCTTTTTACCACCTGGTTCTCTGTTTTCCTTCAGTTTTGGCCATTTTATTTGCTTCATGCAATGCACGTTTTACGTTTCATGTGTCGCTTGATATTATTTTTATACCCTGAACCTATGTGTAATGGGAAAAAAGGTAAAATGGTTTTGCGCAAAATGTATGTAACAGGCAGTTGAACACTATGTCCGACCCCATAATAAGGTGTATAGGCTGAAAGTACCGAGATTCAAAAACTGATAAGACTCTGTGATCAGTTTCTCTCCATCGAGATGGTCTCAAAAAAAACCAATATATCTCTTGAAGAGAATCTGATTTAAATTGAGCTATCCCAAGAACATAAAGTAAACATAGTCAGACTCTCAGATCAGTACTTTTTGTTTTTGTGGATGTCTAATATTATTTTAACCCTGATGCGCGAAGGTAAAACATACATCGACTGCAAAAATTCTTTTGAACTTGGAACTTTTGACACACTCTAAAAGCTAAAAACCTTGAAAACATTTTTTTTTATGTTCTGTGACTATCAAAATCGGTAAGCCGCATTTATTGATGATTGAAGAGGACTTAAGCATTAAGAAAATCTATCGTTTTCTGTCTCCTAATCGAGATTTTTCGATTTGATGCCCCTAATCCAGCGGTCGGGGAACTTTTAATGAATTACCCCATGGCGAAGAGCAAAAAAAAAAATGTTAAGAGAATAGAAAATTCAAATTCTAAATCATGACCATTACCTCCAGAAATTTCACTTTTACCTCATTTGGGGGGGACTCCAGATTTTAAACTTAAGCTCGCCTAATCCCTAGGCAGTACAAGTTTGTTTTCGATCTAATAATTAAAATGCCATGTCGAAAACAAACATGTACTGCCTAGGGATTAGGCGAGCTTAAGTTCCAAATCTGGAGTCTCTAGCTTTTATAGTCTCTGAGATCGACGCGTTCATACATACAGACGGACATGGCTATATCGACTCGACTGTTGATGTTGAAAAAGAATATATATACTTTATGAGGTCGGAGATGCTTCCTTCTGCCTGTTACATACTTTTGCACAAAACCATTATACCCTTTTTCCCATTTTTAATGGGATCAGGGTATAATTATGCACTACTTACTATATTGAGTTTTTAATAAAGGAAAATTCTAAGATAAATGATAAATGGCGCAAATAGAGGGTTTTTATGACCTGCTAAACATTCATGCTTAAGCCAGAAGTTTAAGGTTCGAAACTTAGATCTCTTGATCAAGCTGCGAGTGCCTTAGCTATTGAGCCACCTTCGAACACATTTGGCTGCAGTTAATGTTTATGTAAGCAAACCTTATTTTGTATGTAATCTAATGTAATGTATGGTTTTAACTCAAAAATAAAATCAAACAAGTAAGAAGGCTCTAGTCGAGAAATCCCGACTGGACGATACCCTGATCCATATACTTTACGCGTACAGTCAGTGTTTGCAAGTATGTGTCTTTGTATGTACGCACATACTGCATAACCGATTTCAATAAAAACACAGATTGTCATTATTTTGTAATGTGTATCAAACGCCGTCTCAAAGTTTTCCAAATTCAATATTTTGTTGTTATCGATCCCATGTGTATATCGAAAACGGGAAGAGCTATCGTAAATCGAAAACAAACTTGTACTGCCTAGAGATTAGGCGAGCTCAAGTTCCAAATCTGGAGTCTCTAGCTCTTATAGTCTCTGAGATCGACGCGTTCATACATACAGACGGACATGGCTATATCGACTCGGCTGTTGATGCTAATCAATAATATATATGCTTTATGGAAGCTTCCTTCTGCCTGTTACATACTTTTACACAAAACCATTATACCCTTTTTTCCCATTTTTAATGGGATCAAGGTACAAAAATCAATTCACATCAACCTTTTTATCAATTACTAAAACAACAAGTAAGAAGGCTCTAGTCGAGAAATCCCGACTAGACGCTATACTAGATCCCTATACTTTACGCGTACAGTCAGTGTTTGCAAATATGTGTGTTTGTATGTACGCACATACTTATATATATCGAAAACGGGATGAGTAATCGAAAATCGAAAACAAACTTGTACTGCCTAGGGATTAGGCGAGCTCAAGTTCGAAATCTATAGTCTCTAGCTCTTATAGTCTCTGAGATCGGTTGGCTCATACATACGGACAAACAGACGGACGGACAGACAGACAGACGGACAGACGGACGGACAGACGGACATGGCTATATCGACTCGGCTGTTGATGCTGATCAAGAATATATATACTTTATGGGGTCGGAGATGCTTCCTTCTGCCCGTTACATAGTTTTGCACAAAACCATTATACCCTTTTTTCCATTTTTAATGGGATCAGGGTATAAAAACAATAAAAAAACAAGTAAAAAGGCTCTAGTCGAGAAATCCCGACTAGACGATACCCTGATCCCTATACCTTACGCGTACAGTCAGTGTTTGCAAACATGTGTGTTTGTATGTACGCACATACTGCATACTGCATACACAACTTCAATGTCCCATATGTCCGGTGTTTCTTAACCGATTTTAATAAAATTTTCACAGATTGTCATTATTTTGTTCATTATTTCAAATGCCATCTCAAAGTTTTCAAAATTCAAGATTTTGTTTTTATCGATCACATGTGTATATCGGAAACGGGATGAGTTATCGAAAATCGAAAACAAACTTGTACTGCTTAGGGATTAGGCGAGCTTAAGTTCGAAATCTGTAGTCTCTAGCTCTTATAGTCTCTGAGATCGGTTGGCTCATACATACGGACAGACAGACAGACAGACAGACAGACAGACGGATAGACGGACGGACAGACGGACATGGCTATATCGACTCGGCTGTTGATGCTGATCAATAATATATATACTTTATGGGGTCGGGGAAGCTTCCTTCTGCCCGTTGAATACTTTTGCACAAAACCATTATACCCTTTTTTCCCATTTTTAATGGGATCAGGGTATAATAAATAAAAAAATTAGTTAATGCCGATTACGAATAAATTTATATACTACTTTATGCGGTCGGAGATGCTTCCTTCTGCCTGTATATAAAAATAGCACCACCAAGCTACTTTGTCTTACAGGCTAAAAACCAAAGATCAAGTCTGGACACTTTTCCATGTGAGTATTTTTTATACCCTGAACACATTGAAAATGAATTATGTAACAGACAGAAGGAAGCATCTTCAAACTCATAAAGTGTATACATTCTTGATCAGCATCAAAAGCCGAGTCGATATAATAATAAGTACAAGTACAAGTTTGTTTTCGATTTTTGATAACTCATCCGGCTTTCGATATACACATGTGATCGATAACAACAAAATCTTGGATTTGGAAATCTTTGAGATGGCATTTAAATTAATAAACAAAATAATGAAAACCTGTGAAATTTTTATTAAAATCGTTTAAGAAACAACGGAGATATGAACATTTAAGTTATGTATGCAGTGCGCGTACACACATACTTGCAAGCACTGACTGTACGCGTAAGGGATAGGGATCAGGGTATCGTCTAGTCGGGATTTCTCGACTAGAGCCTTATTACTGGTTTTTTTTTATCAAAAAGTATATATTTTGAATTTTCTATTCTATTGACCTTTTTTTTTTATTCTTCGCCGCGGGTAATATCAGCTTAGAAAAATATTTGCGATCCTTTTTTTTTTTACTCTTCAATGCGGCCTCTTCGAAAAAAAAAAAACAAATTTGGCCTCCAAGGGCAAAAAGGTTCCCCAACTATGTCATATACCATGAGAGCCACAGACTCCAGATTTGGCACATAAGCTAACTCATTCCGTTTTCGATATACACATGTGATTGAAAACAATAAGACATTGAGTTTGCAAAACTTGGAATTGTAATGCTTTAAGTTTCCCGAAACTTACAACTGCTTTGTTGCAGAAGATCAACTTTTTGACAAGAAACACATTATTGATCAGTTGTATTATTTGTATCATTTGCAACATAGCAAGTCGCTTTTACTGTGAGATTTTTAAAAGCATATACAATTTTAGATGATTCGACATTTTTACCTATATTGTACATTTTTCGACAAATAACAATAAAATTAATAGTGCTATTATTTCTTTCGAACTTTATTATCACTTAAACTAAAATAAATATGTTTCGTTCAAAGTAAATTTAAAGCTTTACAAAAAAATTCTCACTTGAAAAATGGATGTTTGGACTTTGGCCTGAAAGAAAAATTAGCTTCCCTTATAGTCCATGACCGCTTTATGCTGACTGACAGACAGACGGATATGGGTATAGCGATTCGACTGTTAATACTAATAACGGATATACATATATAATTTTGGGATGCAATGCAATGCAGATGCAATGGTGTGAGCTACTAGATCGCTGGCATACGCTTGTATAACCAAAGAAGTAAGAAGGTTCTAGTCGAAAAATCCCGATTAGACAATACCTTTACGCGTACAGTCACTTCTGGGAAGTATGTGTGTGTGTGTACGCGTATACTGCATATTTTACTAAACCTCAATCTTCTCAGTTTCTTTAGTGTAGAAAATATGCAAATATATTCAATTGCTAGCAATAACCTTTGTTCACAAATTAATAAATGGTGAAATAGATTCCCCCATACTAATAAACCAAATTAACTTTGCTGTACCTATTAGAAGTAGTAGAAATTTTCTACCAATAGCCCTGCATGCTTGCTTTTCTAACTATGCTATCCATAAACCTTTTCGGATCTTATGTTCATTATATAACGATCTTTCCCACCTTATAAATAGTACCACTTCTGCATGCTCTCTAAAAAAAATTATCTTACGTCATTTCTCTACATGTTCGCGATCTTCGTAACCGCACGTTACGCGGTGCGCCCCTCGGTCGGATGGGCGGGAGGTGGGTCGCTTTATGCTTGGGTCCGCGCGTTAAAAAGCCGGTGCTTGGTAGCGTTTGGCCACTTGAATGTACTATCCGTTGGTACATCTACGTCCAATATAATGTAATCCAAAAATTCAAATTATTGAACCGTTGTGGTGTCGCAATGAAATACTACCACAAATCCGTCATCTCGGACACAGAATGTGTGTGCCCGAAGCACGAATAAAAGAAAGGAAGAATTAAATGTGAACATCCGCTGGGAAAAATAAAAAAATATAGAGTGCAGCACAATCGTTGAAAGGTGGGAAGCTGGTTCCTTCTCTTTCGAGTCAAGTCAGATTTTGCTGAAATCGCTTGAAGAGCTTGAAGGCTAACAGAAGCGAAGGTATGGTAGTTCCATGTGCCCTTGTGACCGGGCACTCAGATGAGGTTCACCCAAAAATATAAACCTTTGCCAACACACAATACTATACCTACTCCTACTATAGATGCCCCTAACATCGCATTTTTATTATTTAATTCATTCTAGGTCGCTTGGATGCACTTTGAGCAATCAGCCATTCTTACCGTGCACAATCACGTAATCACGAGAAATCCGCGCATCAGTGTCACGCATGATAAGCACGACAGACATCGCACCTGGTACCTACACATTAATAATGTGCACGAGGAGGACAAGGGTCGTTACATGTGCCAGATTAATACGGTGACGGCCAAAACGCAGTTTGGCTATCTAAATGTTGTGGGTGAGTATTGGAAATGGAAATGAGAAAGGGCGAAACATCAACTAGCAACCAAAAAGTTATAATCAGAATTCGGACAGTCGGTCCCAAAACGAATTGCGGCAAAGGTGGGTGAAAATAACTCACACAAAAATCCTGTACAAATATTCGGCGAATATTAAAAAATAATTCAATACGCCTTTAAGCGTAACAGAAAGAGCAAAAAAGAGCGAGAGCGATATCGAAAACAGGGGGAGCGAAAAAAGAAACTCCAAGCCAGGAGATGCCGAAAACAAAACAAAATACAGAGCTTTTGTACTAGAGTGGCTGTGTATATATGTGTGTATAGTGCACAGTTCAGTGAATCCTTTGGCCATGCGAAATTGTTTTACAGGACGGCAAACAAAACAAATTATTAAAAATGCATGCGCTATTCGGTTACAAGAAATTGCATGTTGTTAATTAACAAACTTTATGCAGCTTAAGAGCACAAAATATTAAAGTAGATATATGTACCTATATGAGCAATATAATTATTTGTCTGATAGAACATTTGAATCAAAATGATAAATTCAAAATTATTGTGAAAAAGACCTACAAAGTTCAGTTACAAACTAAAAAAAAGGCAGAAAAAATGATCTTATGGAGCTTATTGGGCATGACAGTTTACAAAAAGTGTTAACTGGTTTATACCTATTCCACTAGGTAAATAGTATATAAAATTTTTAGTGGCTCTCCCAAATGAAAAGTCAGTAATGAAATGGGTAAAAAGGGCATAATGGTTTTGTGTAGGTGCACCCATTTTCTGCATACGACTGAGCACACATGCATACACACACACAAACACAATCACTGTTCACGTCAAATCAAGGTTATCTCTTGTAGCTAGGTATCTCTTAGTGAAGCTCACTCGACAAAAGCGGCTTAGGGCTTATACTGTTAAAACACGTACATATATAATTGTTGTCATGAAATGTGTAAGGCATAGAGGGAAGCATATCTTCCATAAAGTATGTATATTTATGATCAGAATCGCGAACCGAGTCGATACAGAGTCTGACCGCGTGTTTTCATGCAAACTTGTCTCTCAGTTTTATAAACTATCTAGCTTAAACTGTGGTTTTCTTACTTAGTTTCCATACTTGCTTCGTACTCATTTACGGAGTATACTGGACTGAGAAGTCCGTAAAATCAAAAACTGAAAACCGAATACAATAAATTTCATATGCCACGCCAACCAACTATCATTAATAATATGGGTTTTTATTGGAAACGTGAATTCATTAAAATTTGAATCGAAATCCACCTGCGCGCAGTTTAGTTGACTTGTATTAAAAATGTGGGTCTCTTCGTAATCATTTCATACAGATGGACTATACTTATATAAACTGAATTGTCAAACTCGACGTTTGTTGCTGATCAAGACAGTAAGGTCAGAGAGCATTTTTTCTGCCTGTTAGCTTTCCGCAATTTTACCATAACCTTTACCCCTCAGTTTTGTTGCAATGCGCTTAGTCGAAAATATACTCTTATTAAAATCGGACGTGCCTTTCTGCTAATTGCTTAAAATAGATGAAAAGAGAAGAACAATGATTACCATTGGTTAATCGAAATACACTCATAAGATATTTAAGTAAACAGCCATTAACTTGCTACGAGTTATCAATAATTTGAAAAAACACAAGTTGCAGTCGGACTGCAAGAGCTGTGGATTTCCAATTTTCAAAGGCGGGAAGTAATAGTGGGCGTGGCAACCGTTATGATCTTTTGTGAAAGTCACTAGCTCTTTCCAACTCTAGCTTAAAAACTGTAAGAGATACGGGCATTTAAAAAAGCGTTGAGCTGGGGGAGGTAGTGTGTGGCATGGCATCCAAACTTTTGCAACAGCTTCCAAGTTGGAGGGGCTTCCTAATTAAAACACTTTGTCTTACCAACAGATGTACCCAGATACTTACAAAGTTTCAAATCTCTAGCCTCAAGGGTGTCGAAAAAAGTTGCGTTCATACAGTCGGATGAACACGCTGGACAGCATAACGGACATTGAACAAAACCAATATTATTATTATTGGACGTAGATGTACTAAACGAGACAGTACATTCAAGTGGCCCAACGATACCGGCTTGCTAGCGCGTGGACCCAAGCATTACGCAAAACCACCTCCCGCCCAACCGACCAAGGGGCACATCGCTTAACGTACGACTACGATGATCGCGAACATATAGACAAATGATACAAAACTATTATTTTAAGAGAGACACTAGAAGTAGAACCATGAAATAAGTGGGAGAGCTCATTGTAGCTCATTGTAGGTTTTGATGGTAGCTTTGATGACCTTCGCTTTGCATTAACAAAACCAAAAATCTCGCTGAAACTGAAGTTTGCACCGAGACAGGTAATTCCTATAACAGTTGTTATTAAGGACTGAAAAATTTGGTCTGGCAATCATGTACAAGGAATAAGCTACGTTAGAGTTATTTTTTTTGAAACTCTTGTATAGTTTAGATTTTTTATTTTTTTCAAAATTGTCAATTCGCGGGTAAACCATGCAGGCTTGTTAGACCTGAAAGGCTTACCAACTGGGACACACAAATCAAATGCAGAGTATAAAGCTTTGTAGAAAATACTGATTGCCACATCCAAGTCATCAGACCTGCAGATGCAAGACCAGTCAGTCTGGGATAAAAGCCAAGATAGTTTTTCAAAATTTGCTTTGCGAAAATGACGGACATAACTTAATGAATTTACTTCACGGTATTTCACCTGTGTAGGTATAGTGACCAGCAGTTCCAATGTGGGATGGTATAAATCTTCGGGGTATGACAATGTATTAGATCTTGAAACGGATAGGGATGCTGGATCCAAGTCAAAAATCAGATGAAGCATTTTATTCCGTGAGTTTGGGACTGCATTGATTTGACTTAATGACAGTCCAAATAAATCTATTAGAAAATCATTGTGAGCCGTGGGGGTTAAAGCACACGAATCAGGACTGGCGATCCAAGTGGTTTCAGAAATGTTGAAATCACCGAGGACAATTAAAAAGTCACGATAAGAGACAATTGCTGAAACAGAACGAATGGCAGACAAATGTGCCTCGTACACAGAGCTGTCTGAGGAAGGCGGTATATATGAGCAGGTTAAAAAAATTTTAGCTCCTTGAAAATACACCTTAACAGCAATAAATTCCATATCAGACGAATGATCAGATATTACTGTTTCTGAGGAATAGTCAGCATCAACAGCAATAAGCACACCACCACCACGCCGTAAAGCGCTTTGAATGCAATATTTGCTGGAAAGAATTTCAGAGTTAAGGATGTCTTTCCTTAACCATGTCTCTGTGAAGGCAACGGCTTGAAAGTTAAAAGAATGACTATTAAGGTATAAGCTACTAAGTTAACTACTCTTTACTTTCGGAATCAAACTACAAAATTATTCTGTCGGACATGCTTCCTTATGACTGTTTATATGTTTATACCTTTTTACCCATTTCACGGAATCAGGGTATTTAATTTGATCAACAACTGATCACAAAAAAAGCAACAACAATGTGAGACCTTTATAATCGAAGCAAAACTGTCACCACTGACAATTCAAACTCCTTAAATTCAAATCGCATATCGCCAAGTTTATGGCTATATCACATAACTCTTGAAAATGTCTCCCCATTCATTATTAATAGAGCAATAGAAAACATTGCCGTTGGAAAACTTAACAAAGTCGAAACCATTGTTATAACAGTTCTCTTCTTCAGAAACTTTACGTCAGCAGCTAAACTAATCACACTGACCTCATTTTCAGACACATTAAAGTAGACAGTTCAAAAGTTATCTGCTGCAACAGGTTCGGAGACTTTCCCAAGGAATAAATCGCAATCGAGCTAAACAAATTGTAATGCAAGATAAATTTTAAAACGATTTCAAAACAGAAAAGCGAGAAGGCTCTATTCAAGATTTTAGCTCCATTAGGGCATACCCTACACTGTAGACATGTGTATACATGTTGCTTAAGGTTTGTTAAATAAAATTTGTACGGTTCATGAATCGCTAGTATTTAAATTAAGTTGGGGCAATAAATAAATCCGACATATGAAAACGTATGTATGTATGTAATTTGTTCGCGAATATCGTGTTTGGGTTAAGAGCATTAGAATAATTGTTAGGTATATGTTGCATGTTGCAAACAAATTGAAATGAAATTTATCATTTTAACTGCAATTTCCTGTTGCACACAAAGTATTAAACAACAAACTTAAATTATTACATACATTTTTTAAGTGAGGTCTGTCAAAAGCACTTTGTCTTTTTGTACACTGAATTAAAATGAATAACTCATAGCAGCCAGTAAAAGTATAGTTAAAAAAAGTAAAATTCTGATTATTTTGGCTTTCACTCTTAAAAAATGTTCACCACTCTCTCTTTAAATTTAAAGTAATAATAGCGTATTAATTAATATCCCCTTAAACCAATCCAATTGCAGTACCACCTAATATCGATGATTCGCTGAGCTCCAGCGACGTTATCGTTCGCGAGGGTGCAAACATTTCCCTGAGATGTCGGGCTAGCGGTAGTCCCCGACCAATAATCAAATGGAAACGTGATGATAATTCGCGCATAGCCATCAATAAAAATCACATAGGTAAGTACAAACGCAAAGGACAGCACCATCAGCTGCATCAATCATTTAAGCGACTTCAAAACCTCAACTCTCTTACCCTGTTTGTCTGTTTCAATTGCAGTGAATGAATGGGAGGGCGACACGCTGGAGATAACCCGCATTTCGCGACTTGATATGGGGGCATATCTCTGCATTGCATCCAATGGTGTGCCCCCAACGGTTTCCAAGCGCATCAAAGTCAGCGTTGACTGTGAGTATAAGAGATATGGGGATTTTCGCATTTCGACTTTTTGCTGTTTACTTTACTGCGAAAATGATAAAATGATTTTTTCTCTTTAAAGACCAGATTTTTCACAACATCGTATTTGACAAGCACTTTCTACACTATTTAAAACACAAATACTTCACAATCTATTTCTCAGTAACAACAATTGTGGAAAATGCACACAAAAATGATTGTTCGTGTTTGCAATTTTTCAAGGGTTTGAAAAAACATTCAATACAAGTAAAACTATAAGTGATATCAACAAGCGCTTTTTTAATAAAAGTTCATTTCTTTGATTTGGTAGTTTTTGCAGTTGTAATTGTAGGACGCCTTGAAATTGACTACGAAAATTCGGGTAAAGGCAAACGGCTGCAACGATCTCCCCAGAACTAATAATCAAAAATGAACAAGTAAGAAAGCTCTAGTCGAGAAATCCCGACTAGACGATCCTCTGAACCCTATACTGTACGCGAACATTCAGTGCTTGCAAGTATGTGTGTGTGTGTGTACGCGCATACTTTCGTATCTCCGGTGTTTTTCAACCGATTTTAAAAAAATTTAACAGATTAAAAAAAAATATATAATCAAATGAAAAGCCTACTTGTATTTTACATTTAAAGATTTTCCGTTTTTATTATACCATGAACCCATTATATGCGTAAAAAGGGTATAACGGTTTTGTGCAAAAGTGTGTAACAGGCAGAAGGAAGCATCTACGACCCCATAAAGTATATATATATTCTTGATCAGTATCAACAGCCGAGTCGATTTAGCCATGTCCGTCTGACCGTCCGTCCGTCCGTCTATCCGTCCGTATGAATGAATGAGTCGATCTCAGAGACTATAAGAGCTAGAGACTTCAGATTTGGAACTTAAGCTCGCCTAATCCCTAGGCAATACAATTTTGTTTTCGATTTTCGATAACTCTTCCGTTTTCGATATACACATGGGATCGATAGCTACAAAATCTTGAGTTTGGAAAACTTTGAGACGGCATTTGAAACATTAGACAAAACAATGGAAATCTGTGAAATTTTGATTGAAATCGGTTGAGAAACACCGGAGACATGGAACATTGACATTGAGTGTGTAGCATGCAGTATGTGCGTACATACTTGCAAACACTGACTGTACGCGTAAGGTCGGGATTTCCCGACTAGACCTTCTAACTTGTTTATGTATGCGTTTGTATCTACATATGTAGGTGCTTCTAGTCTCTATGATAGTTGGTGCTGATCAAAAAAAAGCTTTACGCGGTTGGATATGCTACCTTTACGTGTAATATAAACTTGTACACAATTATTAAACATTTTCTAAAAAATTTTAATAATACTTCTCAAGTCGAGAAAGCTTGACTATGAGATATCTTAAATACAATTGTGTGTGTGCAATGTATATATATGGATGAAGTCACCAACTTTCTTAATAATTTTGGTGCCTCTGGCTGTTTAAATATGTGCAATAAGTGTGTTAGACATCGACTTGATATCGATTTCACTGCCGGTTCAAGTTGAGAAGACATGGACTAACATATTTGCAAAGTTTCAAGTTTTCAGCTTTAACTACTTCATGACAACAGGGACACCGGTGTCCACTATGTAAAATTTTTTCCTAGAAATTTTATGGGACTATTTTCCTCAACAAGGGTTTTATCATTCTATTATTAATATGGCTTTTTGAAAAAAAATCTTTAAAGGTGGGTTAATCCCTGTGCTTACTAGGTCACTCTAAAGTCGTAAATTTGCTTTCTTTCTCAAAATTTACGAAGTACATTCTCTTTTTAAGATCAAAAACCAAAAACGATAGTCCACGCAAAACGGTGAAAATCAATAATATATTCCATTTTTTGAGTCAAGTGTCGAAACGATTTCGATCGTTTGTGAAGCAAAAGTATTTTTGCAAGCTGCATAAACTGCATTTCTAAGGCGGTCCTTAACTTGTTTGGTGCAGACAATATATCTCTTAAGTCCCGATTCACTTTTGCAGCGAAGTTGACCGGACAATGAGCGACCTCTCTCCTCTCTTCGAGTTTCTGAATTTCCATATTTTGTTTTAAAATTTTTGGGAAATTGCATACTCCATACAATTTTAAGATTGACGACCATTGGGTCAAATATTTCGTTTTTTTACATCTGCAATTAAACAGGAATTTTTCGCGTTACTTTTTTTCTTTAAACACAACAAGTTGTCAGATCTTCTAATTTTCGAATGTTTAGCAGGGAGCAGTCCTTTAATTGTTAAGGGTGTCTAAGAAAACGGGTTCGTACAGACAGACAGAGGGACAGACCGACAACATGATAGAATTGCAAAACCCCAATTTAGTAGTCTTTGCCTTCGGTATCAAAATCTAAAAAGAAAGAAATAATTTCAAGTCAGTGTGCAGTTCTTATGAAGATTTATTACAAGCAACAGTCATGTTAGCGGACAAGAATCGAAGGGCGTATCAGGCAGGTATGTGAGTCGTCACAAAAAAATTGTTTGTTGCCGTCACTTAAAAATCGTGCAAGCATAAATCTATTTTTGTTTTGTACGCGGCATTCAGTTGTCAACGAATTACTAGCCATAGCAGCATCAAAAGTGCAATACTAACAAGAGAAACGGTGCTGTCAGGCACAACCTTTTGCGAAATACTGTGATAGCAGTGTTATAACATGTGGTACATTGTCTTGTTGCATGGATGCTGAGTCTGGGCTTGGGCCTTAACTATTTTTAAGAATAAGATAAGAACGAAACTGAAAGTCTAAAAAATATATTTCCATTACCCTTGCAGTCAGCCCTTCCGCTCCCGCTCTCCCGCCTTTTTAAATTGGAAATGCCCAAATCTGAAACTTTTTCACTTGTTCAAAATAGCTTGGATCTCAATGGGACAGAATATAACATGTCCACCTATTATTTTCCACCCGAGAGGTGGTGATGAATTTTGCCATTAATTGGTATATAGTTTTTCCTATATTCTCATCCAGATCTTTAAAAAGCCCGTTTAAGCCCTGTCAAACATTGGAAATGTTCATTTGTCAAACAACAAATGAACAACAACAACCAGGTTCGTATAGTGATACTGAAATGTCCGCATCTCCGTCTGTATGAACGCGTCATAAATAAAGGTTCTTAATTTAAGACGATCAATAATTTTTCCGATTTCAATACACCCATGTTATCAAAAACAGTCAATTTTCGAGTTTTAAAGTTTTGGATAAGTTTTAGAAATTTTTTAAGATACACCGAAAATATGGATGATTGAAGTTTACTAAAGTAGTTTTACACACGCAAAACAAAAAATTCTAGCAGTACGTGTGAATTCGAGGGTATTTTGCAGTTAGTTTACTTAACTTGTTTCAAAAGGTCGAATGAAATCCTCAAGTCACAAAAAATAACAATAAAGTTTGCAGCTCCACAAACAATTTGTTTAAACAACTGTGACAGCTTGCATATGTTCCTTTGTTGAAGACGCACACACAAACACACGCACAAGCACACAGTTTCTATATATGTACTTATGTTTTTTATTTCTTTGTTACTTGTGTTTTGCTGTATGCTTGTACGTTTATTGTGGCGTGCGTTGCTTAACAAACAGGAAGCAACAAATTCAGCTTCTGTCTCCGGGTTGAGTATGTGCGTGTGTGTGTATATGTGTGATCGAGTTTGTTTCTTACTTTTCCGACTGCATACTGATTTTCTTGCTTTGTGCAGCCACAGTAGCGGCAGAAGGAGCAGTCGGACTTGAGGACGACATATGCTGCAAGCGACCCTTAACCTGCACCGTTCCAGCAAAACACAAAGAAACTTAAATTCTTGTCTTTTGGTTTGTTGTTCTGAATCGTTTACTTAAGCAGCTAATTTGGTATGCAATCCAAATTTTCAGCATTTATATTATTTCTTGGGGCTTTTTATACAATTTTTCGGTGCTTAACAGAGCTTCAAATATTGCGACAACTGGCCCCAAATTTAGCAACTACTGCACACCAGTGTTGCCGGGTCAGACTTCCTATACACTGATAAGCAATTTCAACCATGCTGTCCGTCCGGGTATGGAAAATTCACAACTGAAAATCGACAAAAAATATTTATGCTATCCGTCCGGGTATGGAAAATTCACAACTGAAAATCGACATAAAATATTTATTTCGCTCAACCTTACGGCTAAAGTTTTGTTAAAACAAGTTAGAAGGCTTTAGTCGAGAAATCCTGACTAGATTATACTCCGAACGAACACTATACTTTACGCGTAAAGTCAGTGCTTGCAAGTATGTGTGTGTATACGCGCATGCTGCATACTTGCCTCAACTTCAATGTTGCATTTATCCGGAGTTTCTCAATCGATTTCGCAGATTGAAATTAATTTGTTTAATATTTCAAACGCCGTCTCAAAGTTTTCCATATTCAAGATTTTGTTGTTTTCGATCACATTTGTATATTGGAAACGGGAAAAACTTTGTAAAAATGGTGCTGCCACAGAGACCACTGCTCTACTTAATTCGGTGGCAAGATAGCTGGCAATTTCGAGGGAGATTATAGAGAAAAAAAATATTGTTTAAGGCACTTGTAGAACAAATTCCAAGACGCAAAATGTTGAAATATTAAATTTGTCTAGAAAAGTTACACGAAAAATCTCGAAATGCGATGTCTACAGAAAACGTTTAGAAAAATTTTGTTGGTTTTTATCACGATATTAGTGATACTAGACGTATGCCCTTTTATCATATTTATATTCTAAAATAAAATAAACCACTAGATCACATCAAATAGGTAAGTTTAGGGTATCCTAATAGAACCACACTTCAGTTTGACAAGAATATTTCTTCTAATACAATTCGAGCATTAGGTACGCTAGGGTTCATTTAGCGTTGGTTGAACGAATTCGACGACCCCTTAGTACAAAAACTTAGTGTTATTTTCTACGACCGATTCTTGAATATAGTATCCCAAATACAGGATTCATCAGGTTAGAATATTTTCAATATTATTTATTTGTTTCGAATTGACTTACGCACGTAGTAAAAATTAAAATAAATTAAAACTAAATTAAATTATTACCACATGAAAAATTGATTTCAAACACTAGGTTATATCGTTATAATTTTTTTGAAATTCTTTTTATTGGGGACATATATTTTATAAAAAGAAAACAAGTAAATGCTCTTATCGAGACAGCTCGAATACGAGATATCCTTTTTATATTGTTTTATGAGACTATACATATATATATATAAACAGTGTTCGCCTTATAAAAATTTCGAGGTTATCTCGAATACCTTTTTTTGTAACTGCTCGCTATTATTTAACCCCTAAAGGTCAAACATTAACCGATTTCAAAAAATTTAGTTTGCCCTCATTATACCCTGAACCCATTTAAAGTGGGTAAAGGGGTATAATGGTTTTGTGCAGAAGTACGTAACAGGTAGAAGGAAGCATCTCCGACCCCAAGAAGTATATATTTTCTTGATCAGCATCAATAGCCGAGTCGATATAGCCATGTCCGTCTGTCTGTATGTATAAACGCGTCGGTCTCAGGGACTATAAGACCTAGAGACTGCAGATTTGGAATTTAAGCTCGCCTAATCCCTAGGCAGTAAAAGTTTGTTTTCGATTTTCGATAACTTTTCCCATATCCGATATACACATGGGATCGATAACAATAAAATCTTAAATTTGAATAAATAATGATAAACAGTGAAATTTTGATTAAAATCGGTTGAGAAACACCGAAGATATTGAAGTGGAGTATGCAGTACACACGTACACACACACACACACACACACATACCTGTAATCACTGACTCTACACGTTAAGTATAGGGTTCAGGATATCGTCTAGTCGGGATTTCTCGACTAGAGCTTTCTTATTATACCCTGATCCCATTATAAATGGGAAAAAGGGTATAAAGATTTTGTGCAAAAGTATGTAACAGGCAGAAGGAAGCATCTCCGACCCCATAAAGTATAAATATTCTTGATCAGCATCAACAGCCGAGTCGACATAGCCATGTCCGTCTGTCCGTCCGTCCGTCTTTCCGTCTGTCCGTCCGTCCGTATGTATGAGCCAACCGATCTCAGAGACTATAAGAGCTAGAGACTCTAGATTTCGAACTTAAGCTCGCCTAATCCCTAGGCAGTACAAGTTTGTTTTCGATAACTCATCCCGTTTTCGATATACAATGTTATCAATAACAACAAAATCTTGAATTTTGAAAACTTTGAGATGGCATTTGAAATAATGAACAAAATAATGACAATCTGCGAAATTTTTATTAAAATCTTCTTACTTGTTTTCTTTTGCCTAAGGGCAATTTTTTAAAGTTTCGAAAATTCAATACTTTGGGGCCACTTCAATGTGTGTACATATAAAAATTGTGGTTAGAGATACTTCTTTCGGTCTGTTACATACATGTGCGAAGCTTCATTATACCCTTTGCCCTAATTTTAATGGGTTCATGGTATAAGAAGTAAGATGTAAAGAAGTAAGTAGCAAAGTACATTGTTAACTTTTGGTGCTTTCGGCATGGCGGCAGACAACAAACATTTGCTGCATTTCCTGTCCAGTCCTTGACGGTGATTTAAATTACAATTGAGCGGCGACAATATTGTATGAGCCGAAATTCAAGAGGGCAGCGAGCGAGAAGGCAAGTGGCCAGTCCGTGCACAAAAAAAGGACTTGAGTCAACTTCAATTTAACAGGTACACTAGGTTTTTTTTTTTTGGGTGTCGTTCTGTAGGGGGTACAAAGTTGCTGAGTGGTTTGCTATTTGCGCCTCAGTAGTCACAACGAACATTGAGTGGCATCGTTGTCTGGCAGCTCCTTGTTGAAAATTGCAAGGTATGGCACCTTGCGAAGTGTAAACAACTTGAAAATTAGCAGTTTATAAAGCCTTGTTACGGTTTGGGGGATGGTCTGGAAAGAGAGATGCGGTACTGTCAGATTGCCGGTAAAGTACTCGGACATTGTTTGGCGTAGAGTTATACTTGATTGCGCTAAAGGGTGTTAGCGCAATATTTGTCGAATTAGTATAATGGCCACTGTACAAGTTGACAATGACAATGACAATGACCATGAGTTGATTGCGATTGCAGTGCAATTGACCGAAAGGAAACAGATAGACTGGTGGACAGGTAAGTGGACTATAAGAAAATTGGACAAATCGAGACATTTAGAAGAAGAGCAAAATAATAAATACAACTTACATGCTAGTTGATTAAATTGCAAACGCATATCCGATGGCATCTATAAAATAACTTAGAATTATATAAGTAATGATTGCACAATCACTAGAAGCGTTTAACTTATTTTGCGTATCATTTGTTCTCTTTTTGCATATATTTTACAGTACACTTGAGTAATACTCACGTTACTAATTAGTCCGATTTCATCAGCAATGTCAGCATTTCTTCTTTCAGCTTTTAACGGCTGTGTTTACTACGCCACACAACATAATTTGTGCATTATAATACCCAGTCACATCACTTAACCCGTTGACAAGTTAATTAAGTTGCGCATTTTGTCACACTTAAGCCGCGTGACACTTGATAACGTTTTGATTAAGGACATTAAAAAAAGGTGACCACAAAACCGTCAAAAGGCGGCTGTGTTAGGGGTACTTGAAGAAACATTTCCTAAACATAAAAACGACCCTAATTTGTGTCCAAGCTGATTAAAATTTCAATTGGCTTGGGCCATGTGGGCATTACGATAGAAAGGAAAAATTAAAGAGAGATAGAGAAAAACCCCTTCAGATTTTAGCCGCAGCTTAATTGACAGCTCATAGCTTGTTGCATAAATCAACAAAAGGTATAACAGCCAGCAAAATGACAACGCAAAACCGATGAATGAATAAAGAAGAAGCCATTGTACCCAGCCTTACGATGATGACAGGCTCGGGATCCTCTCCTTTCTTTCTGAAAATAGCTGTGACAAATGCAAAATGCAAAAAAAAAAGTATTCATTAGTAACCATTAATCATCGAAATAAAAAAGAAGTACACACTAAGAATCGCATTTAATCTCTTAATTAAAAATGTGCGACGAAGTGAAACTGAGGTGTGGCAAAAGTTCAGATAGGGATACTAAGTATGTCTTGTTCACCTTTAAGGATTTTCGGTGCACTTTGACAAATTTTTATACTCTGACCCTTAGGTAGAAGAGCGTAATGATGTTTATATTACATTTTGTGGTAACATATCGACTTAAGCTAAGGATGTGCTTAAAAGATAAAATTAAAATAAAAAAATTGCAAAACTTTACACCTCAAAAAATTTTAGAGCAAAGGCTTTCAAAATTTAAAGGATAGTTACTGAAAAAATGGTTAACCGAATTCACCAATTACGACCCACATTTCCAAAAGAAGACTCTTAACCACCTGCTTTTATAATGATATCAGAGTATTTCGCAGTTATTAGAGTCCGACTGCAACGTTGTACTAGAGACGTGTGCTTTTCTATAGACATTGCTTGCGATGCGCGAAAGCTTAACAGATGTACACAAAAATAACAAATAATACTCCAAGTAGTATAAGGCAAAAAAAAAACAAGCAAAGCAAAATTCTGAATAATGCTATTCATAAGAATTTTTATGAGATGCGCTTGGTAAAAGAAAAATAGTTTTCTTTTTTCGTTTTTTTTTTTTTTCTCTATACCCACTTTGAATGAGATTTTTTTGTGTGTGTGTGAACTACGCAAAACTTTGCCTCTAAGGCAAAGAAATTGCAAAGCCTCGTATAGTTCTGCCTTGGCTTGGCTCTCAATTTAAATGAAAATCAGTTGCATAAAAAATCTGGCTCGACTTCCATTTGCATAAGCCAAAGCCAGAAAGAAAGAAAGAATGCTCTAGTCAAAAAGCTCGACTACGAGATACTCGAAAATCTACATTGTAATTATGTGATTCTTCACAATACAAGCTCGTTCAAATTTAAGCTAATGTACATTTTTTTAAATAAAATCCTGACGAGACACGCATATTCTGAAATGGATATCGTGTTAAGCACCTAAAAACACATCGGTTTCGACTTCGATATCTTACAAAAAAATTATTATGTAAACCTGTGTACTGGGTGCTGAGTCGATGTATGTTTCTTCGTCTATTTTTCTGCAAAAAAGTCTCCAGTTTTTGACCTATTGCGCTAATATATATTTTTATTTTTACATATTTATTATTTATTAAAGCACATGGCGTGAGTCAAACACCCGTTTGTGACTTCATTTAGAAACTTTATTCGGAAAGAGATCGCCTTAGTATATTTTGAGTACTTTTGGTCATCGATTTAAAAATACCAATTTAAGGAAAACGCGTTCAAAGTTTTCAGTATAGTCACTTTCGCAGCAGATTCTTCTTTTTCAAAGATTATATCTTGTCAATTTTAATATGATTTAATGATGATTTTTTGAGGACGTATTCTCATCGAAAAATCCAAAGCTTTAACGATTCAAGCGGGCGTAACCCACAAACCAAACAATGACAGAAATTAACAGTCATACCGAAGGTAAAGAGTGTATGGGTTTTGTGCAATGTCCGTCCTGGCGGGCTGTTTAATCGTTTATAAGTCGATACACTTCGCTGCGGACGTTCGCAGTTGAAGCAAGGCAAGAGAAAAAAATTGAGAGGTATTTATTCAGAAGAATAAAGAATCAGCTGAATAATGAGTCGAATCCTCGATTGGCTCCTGTTACTTTCTGTGTGTACGTGCTCTAGACAGGCCCTACGCCCTATTTCGATGTAAGTTTGGCCTTTCGTTTTACCGGTTAAAGTGCTAAACACTCTCATCCAGTGATTGACTGTGCGATCAAGGAAAACGCGTGCACTGCCTGCGATCCAAGATTACCACAAGATATCACGGCCGGCGGCGTTTTGTGTCGCAGGGTGTAGCACACATTGGCCGACTTGTCGCTGTTTATGCACGTGTTCTTTGACTCTGCTGCTCGTGTGTGCCAAGCATTCATGTCCCGGTCAAGCTAGTATCTGCCGTAACATATCGCAACTATACAGGTATTTCATGCCTTTATCGTCAGGTAGTCGAGCAGCTAGATTTTGATGAAGACGCAAGACGTTACCAGCTTGCCCTTGTACAGGAGATATGACATAAAATGGCTCAGCGTTACCTGGGAATATTTAAATATTCGGTTACACGGTTAAATTTCTCCGGGACCGCCGCGTACGATATGCGAGTGGGTGGGCACTTGAGTGGTAGACTGCTGCTGTGGTGGCGGCTGTTTTTGACTTACTGGGAAGCGCCTTCTCGGGGGTATCAGCAAAAGGCGTCAAAATAATATAAAGACGTTTGGGGGCTGGTCCCCTTACCCGTTTCCCTTGGAGCAGTTGCCCCTTTTAGGCTTCAGTACCACTTCACCCTTGAGCCGCAAGGAGTTACTTGGCTGGTGTCTTCCCAACCTCTCCAATCTTCTCTATTGCAGATCCGTCCACCGCTGTCAATGCTGCGTGCCATGTCGCCGAACAGTTGGTGGGTCGGTCGCATCGGTTGCAGTGTTCTAACTTTTCTTGCAGCGGAGGCGACATGTTGTCGTGGGGATTGTCAAGTCGATGCGCGCTGGACAAGTCTGCGACTAGAATCATTGGATGTTACGCGTCAGGTCACCGTGGGGCTGCCCCACGTTGGGGGACGCGGTCCTCAAAGCGTCATACGGCATTTGCAGAAGGAGTATCCTGTCGCCATCTGCCTGAGCTCACCGTTAGAAAATGGGCTAGATTTTATTCCGGGCCCTCTACCCAGCTGAGTCGGCACGTTTCGTGTGACACCTTAGTCCATCCCGGAGTGAGAGTGATGGGTGAGGATGGAGGTATTTGTGGAGGTGTTAGGAGTTCTTTATCGCAGTTGTCGCCCCACGAGGAGACCCGTGACACGCCTGGTAGCCTCAGCTCAGCCCCATCTGAACTATCTCACAAGTTCAAAAGACCGGGCTTATTTCACTTATAGTATCTTAGTTGTTTTTATACCCTGATCCCATTAAAAATGGGAAAAAAGGGTATAATGGTTTTGTGCAAAGGTATGTTACAGGCAGATGGAAGCATCCCCGACCCCATAAAGTATATATATTCTTGATCAGCATCAACAGCCGAGTCGATATAGCCTTGTCCGTCTGTCCGTCCATTTGTCCGTCCGTCTGTCTGTCTGTCCGTCTGTCTGTCCGACCGTCCGTCCGTATGTATGAGCCAACCGATCTCAGAGACTATAAGAGCTAGAGACTCCAGATTTATTTGGACGTAGATGTAGAAACGGACCGTACATTCAAGTGGCCCAACGATACCAAGCACCGGCTTGTTAACGCGCGGACCCAAGCATAAAGCGACCCACCTCCCGCCCATCCGACCGAGGGGCGCACCGTGTAACGTGCGGTTATTTGAAACTTAAGCTCGCCTAATCCCTAGGCAGTACAAGTTTTTTTTTTTGATTTTCGATAACTCATCCCGTTTTCGATATACACATGGGATCGATAACAACAAAATCTTGAATTTTTAAAACTTTGAGATGGCATTTAAAATAATGAACAAAATAATGACAATCTGTGAAATTTTTATTAAAATCGGTTAAGAAACACCGGAGATATGGGACATTGAAGTTGTGTATGCAGTATGTCCGTACTTACAAACACACATACTTGCAAGCACTGACTGTACGCGTAAAGTATAGGGATCAGAGTATCGTCTAGTCGGGATTTCTCGACTAGAGCCTTCTTACTTGTTTTACCCTGATCCCATTAAAAATGGGTAAAAAGGGTATAATGGTTTTGTGCAAAAGTATGTAACCGGCAGAAGGAAGCATCTCCGACCCCATAAAGTACATATATTCTTGATCAGCATCAACAGCCGAGTCGATATAGCCATGTCCGTCCGTCCGTCTGTCTGTCTGTAAGTATGAGCGCGTCGATCTCAGAAACTATAAGAGCTAGAGACTCCAGATTTGGAACGATTTTCGATAACTCTTCCCGTTTCCGATATACACATGGGATCGATAACAATAAAATCTTGAACTTTTAATATCCAGCACATGCACATAATAAATTGAGATAAAATTGATCACCTTTGAAAATTTCATCAAATTCGGTTAAGAAACTTAGAAGTTATACCGATTTCTATATTTGTATTGATCAAAGATGCCAACAGGCAGCTTGCACATGCAGGCATGTGCATGTGCAGCATAATCCGCGTGCAAAATAATTTTATAATACAATCAAATTCATTTCTTTGAAATGATTAATACATATAATATATGAATAAAATATATATATATTCATTTATCTGTATAAAAAAAACCGAAAAAATTAAAAAAAAAAATAAAAAAGATGAATTTTTGTACGAGGGTTTGATCTCAGCTCGACCGTTGCTGAAGCAAAAGTAAATACAGCTGCGCCACGGTCAGATGATAAAGTAAGTTATGATACTTTAATATACCAGCTAACGTGTTGCTGTTGTTTTTTCCTTTTTGCGTTTTGCGAATTCCCGTTATTCGCAGACACATGCATACACACACATGCATAGGCCACATGCAGCAGGCAAGCTGCAGACGTTTGCCCTTGACATAACAAAATTTTATAATACAAACAAATATATTTTTTTGAAATGATTAATACATAAAATATATGGATAATATATATATATATATTAATTTATTTGTAAAAAACCGAAAAAAATTAAAAAAAATAAAAAAGATGATTTTTTTGTACGAGGGTTTGATCTCCGTCCGACCGTTGCTGAAGCAAAAGTAAATACAGCTGCGCCAGGGTCTGATGCTGAATGAATTATGATACTTTAATATACGAGCTTATTTCTAATTGCTTGTTTATACCCTGAACCCATTAAAATTGGGTAAAAAGGGTATAATGGTTTTGTGCAAAAGTATGTAACAGGCAGAAGAAAGCATCTCCGACCCCATAAAGTATATATATTCTTGATCAGCATCAACCATGATGGACGATATAGCCATGTCCGTCTGTCCGTTAATGATGACAATCTGTGAAATTTTTATTAAAACCGGTAGAGTAACACCGTAGATATGGAACATTGAATTTGAGTATGCAGAATGCGCATACACACAGAAGAATATGGACGATGTCCCATGTTCCGGAGTGCACTGGCCAAAAAAACATGAAGTGCGTCCAGCTGAACCTCAACCACTGCGAGGCAGCTCAGGCCATGCTAAGACAGTCGGTCAGGGAGACGCAAGCAGACTTGGCCATAATCTGCGAGCCGCACAGGCCAATCACTGGAAGCGGCTGCGCGGCTAGCAAGTGTGGGAAAGCGGCCATCTGGTCTCTCCGAACACCACCAAAGGAAACTAGCATAGATCATGAAGGGTTTGTTCGGGCGAAGATTAACACTATAAGCTTTTATAGTTGTTACGCCCCGCCGAGCTGGGATTTGAGGCGATTCCAGCAGTTGCTAGAGGAAATCTCGGATGATGCTCGCGGCAGATCCCTCATAGTAATTGCCGCGGACTTCAACGCCTACCAGAGGAACCTGCCTGTTGGAAGAGTTTGCATCGATAGATGTAAACCTCACAAACGACGGGAGGCGGCTCACCTACCGTAAGGCTGGACGAGGATTCATTATAGATATTACACTGCTAAGTAGCTCGCTATGCAGGAAGACGACGTGGAGAGTCAGCGAGGATTTCACTTTCAGCGATCACAAAGCGATAGGAGCTTATTGACGGAGTCACACCGGAAGAGGTCTTGGATGCAACTAAAAGACTGGGTGATAAAAAGGCCCCAGGACCAGACGGTATCTCGAGGCCAGAAATGTTTTCGGCCACATATGCAAAATGCCTACAGAACGGAGTTTTTCCTAGGATATGGAAACGGCAGCGGCTAATCCTCCTGCCAAAAGGGGATAAGCCGACAGACGACCCGTCTGGATATAGGCCTATCTGCCTCCTAGATTCAGCGGGAAAGGTCCTGGAGAAGCTGATATATAACAGACTTCTGGCCATCATTGATGGAAAAAACGCGCTCTCAGCCAGCCAATATGGGTTTCGGAAAGCCCGCTCTACCGTAAATGTAATCCAGGCGGTAGTAGACATGGCAGCCAAGGCAATCGAGGGAACGCGATGGAGGTGGGGCGACAAGGAGTGTTGCGCCGTAGTAACCCTCGATATTCGCAACGCGCTCAACTCGGCGAACTGGTCACGCATAAGGACAGCCCTGGGTAGAATTGGAGTACCGTCGTACATAGCTAGTATCATATCCAACTACCTGTCGGACCGGGTGTTGGAATATGATACGGAGTACGGACCAAGGAGCTACGAGGTCACAGCAGGAGTGCCACAGGGCTCCGTTCTTGGCCCTCTGCTGTGGAACCTAATGTACGATGAGGTACTTAGGCTCGAACTACCACAGGGCTGTACCCTCATTGGCTTCGCAGACGACCTGGCACTAGTAGTAGTAGCCAAAGAGAGCAAGGAGGTAGAGGCCGCAGCGAACGCGGCAATAAGAATTGTGGCAGATTGGATGAAGGATGCGAGCTTGGAACTTGCAGGCCATAAGACGGAGGCCGTACTCATTACAAGCCGCAAAGTAATAGAGTACATCCAGGTGCAAGTCAACAACGATGTTGTGAAATCCAAGGAGTCTATAAAATACGTGGGAGTCAGGTTGGACAATAGACTCAGCTTCCGGACGCATGTAGCGTACGCTAGAATGCAAGGTGAACTCTCGCGCATGCTGCCCAATGTTGGGGGTCCTAAGCCAGCGAGGCGGCAATTGCTGGCGAGAGTGGTAGCCTCCGTACTGCTGTACGCGGCACCCATATGGGCAACGGCTGTGTCCAACAAAAAAGGACTAAAAAAGAAGCTCTCGGCACCTTACAGGCTGAGCTCCCTCCGAGTGATCTCCGGCTTCCGCACGATCTTGGAAGATGCAGCACTGGTCCTGGCAGGAATGGTGCCAGTTGACCTGCTAGCGCTTGAGATGAAGGAGATCCGAACTAGAAGGATAGTTGCGCCGGACGCTATGGATACCATCCGAAGCTCAGCAAGAGCATCGACGATGGACGCCTGGCAGTATAGATGGAGCACGGCGAGCAAAGGAAGATGGACAGATGGAAGATTCTCACCTCCGTAGCGCATCCAAAAAACAAAAAAAAAATAAACACACATACTTGCAAGCACTGAGTGAACACGTAAATTATGGGGTTCAGGGTATCGTCTAGTCGAGATTTCTCGACTAGAGCCTTTTTACTTGTTTTCTTTTTACTTGATACTCTTTTGTAAAAACTCATTAAAAACGGGAAAAAGGGTATAATGGTTTTGTGCAAAAGTATGTAACCGGCAGAAGGAAGCATCTCCGACCCCATAAAGTATATATATTCTTGATCAGCATCAACAGCCGAGTCAATATAGCCATGTCCGTCTGTCTGTCCGTCTGTGTGTATGTATAAACGCGTCGATCTCAGAGACTACAAAAGCTAGAGACTCCAGAACTTAGAGAGGAACTTAAGCTCGCCTAATCCCCAGGCAGTACAAGTTTGTTTTCGATTTTCGATAACCCTTGCCACAACAAAATCTTGAATTTTGAAAACCTTAAGACGGCGTTTGAATGATTGAAAAAAATAATGACAATCTGTGAAATTTTGATTAAAATCGTTTTAAAATCACCGTATATAGAACATTAAAATTGAGTATGCTGTATGTACACATACACAAGTATAGGATTTCTCGACTAGAGCCTTCTTACTTGTTTTTTCTGCATTCGAATGTTTTGAAGAATTTGGCACGAACATTTAGCATACGTTAATCAAACTTTTGATATTTTATGGGCCATGATTAGGGCATAGGAAATCTTATAGTTATGCTTTTTCACCTTGAACTTAAATATAGAATTTTTGTAAAACTATAATTTCAGTTCCGCCAATGTTGCTTATACCGCATCAATTAGTTGGCGCACCCGAAGGTTTCAATGTTACCATCGAATGTTTCACAGAGGCGCATCCTACATCGTTGAATTATTGGACACGCGGCGAGGGACCGATCATACATGACTCTTATAAATACAAGTAAGTTACACCAAAAGTCATAATTCAGATAAAAAGTTGAGCTTAGTAAAACCTAACCCTTTGGTTGACTGACTGACTATCAACGCACAACCCAAGCGGATCCATTTTAAGGTCAAAATGCATTTTATATTAGAGCTGTTAAGTATTTATTATTGATGGTAATCATTAGTAATTAGATTATTAAGTTTTTTTTGCTAAATAATTAATTAATTAAAATTAATTTCTGAATTTTAACAAATATTAAATTGTTAAGATTACAAAAAATCAGAAGCCGTTGAAAATTGGTGAAAGAGTTGATGTTGATCAAGAATATATATATTTACTTTATGGGGTCGAAGATGATTCCTTCTGTCTGTTACATACTTTCGCTCAAAAATATTAATAAATATGTATGGCTTGGAATCTACGTTGCTCAAATCTGAGTCTGCCAGTCAAGTAAAATTCTAATTCAATTTAATTTCTAAGTTTTATTTTTAATAAAATATTTAATTTGTTAATTCAATTAAGTAAGCAATATTTATTTATTTGTCATGGCTTTTAATACAACAAGTAAGAAGGCTCTAGTCGAGAAATCCCGACTAGACGATACCCTGATCCCTATACCTTACGCGTACAGTCAGTGTTTGCAAATATGTGTGTTTGTATGTACGCACATACTGCATACTGCATACTCAACTTCAATGTCCCATATCTCCGGTGTTTCTTAACCGATTTTAATAAAAATTTCACAGATTGTCATTATTTTGTTCATTTTTTCAATTGCCATCTCAAAGTTTTCAAAATTCAAGATTTTGTTGTTATCGATCCCATGTGTATATCGAAAACGGGATGAGTTATCGAAAATCGAAAACAAACTTGTACTGCCTAGGATTAGGTGAGCTTAAGTTCGAAATCTGGAGTCTCTAGCTCTTATAGTCTTTAAGATCGGTTGGCTCATACATACGGACAGACGGACAGACGGTCAGTCGGACAGACGGACGGACGGACGGACGGACAGACGGACATGGCTATATCGACTCGGCTGTTGATGCTGATCAATAATATATATACTTTATGGGGTCGGAGAAGCTTCCTTCTGCCCGTTACATACTTTTGCACAAAACCATTATACCCTTTTTTCCCATTTCTAATGGGATGAGGGAATAAAAAGAAATAATAATCTGGCAGTGTTTTTAATTGAAAAGAAATTTTGTAGATTATTTTTAAATTGATTTTAGTTTGAACAAA
The DNA here is from genome assembly GCA_035044605.1 of Scaptomyza cyrtandrae. Lineage (NCBI taxonomy): Eukaryota > Metazoa > Arthropoda > Insecta > Diptera > Drosophilidae > Scaptomyza > Scaptomyza cyrtandrae. The sequence continues at coordinate 2,083,083 of JAWNNS010000637.1, forward strand.
TTTTTGTACGTATAAAACAACGAAATGCTGTAATAAATAAATGTACAAATTTAATTATTAAGACTAAACATGCTTGGCTCTTACTTATTTTCATTTCCTAGAGTCGAATCAAGCGTCGGCGTACCCGTTTATAAAACCCATATGAAACTAACAATTATTAATGTTGGCAGTGGCGATGATGGCATCTATAAGTGCGTTGGAAAAAATCCTAGAGGTGAAACGGACGGTATTATACGATTATATGGTAAGTAAAAAGAACCATAATTAACAAGTTAGAAGGCTCTAGACGATACACTGAACCCTATACTTAACGCGTACAGTTTGTGTTTGCAAGTATGTGTGTGCATACTGCTTACTTTACTTAACTTTAATGTTCCATATCTCCGGTGTTTCTCAACTGATTTTAATCAAAATTTCACAGAAACTTGTGCTGCCTAGGTTAGTCGAGCTTAAGTTCCTCCCTTTGTTCTGGAGTCTCTAGCTCTTATAGTGTCTGAGATCGACGGACAGACGGACGGACGGACGGACGGACATGGTGGAGAAGCTTCCTTCTGTCTGTTACATACTTTTACACAAAACCATTATATCATTTTTGCCCATTTTTAATAGTTTCAGGGTAGAAAAAACAAGATTTAGACGGTATTCCCAGTATGAAAACTTTTAAACTTTATTTTTATGTTTGTTTCATATAGCTGTATTATATTAGACAGCACGAGCCCAAAAACTGTTGATCTGCCACTTTTGGAAAACTCACTAGTTTGGCGGGAAAACAGATAAATGCTAGATTTTAAACGCCCACAATTTATAAATGACTAAGGACGTATATGTGCTGTATTTTGTTCAAAAGGTAATTTAAAATTCTTTACTTGACATAATTTGTCTTAATATAATAATGAAGAATCCACAGTTAAAAGACATTTTTCCAAAAACTAGTCTAACGATTTATAACAAATATCTGTGAAAATCCGCCTACGAGTTATTACCCAATTTTTTATTTGTGTGTAAAAAGCTAAAAACAAGTTTTTCTGATATCAAGCAACTAAAAAAAACCTTTAAAGATATAGAAAAGAAATGATGATCGTTTTCTTCCTTTTTCAAATTCGAAAATTTTTGCAAAATAATGTTTTGACAAAAAAAAGGTAAATTAACAAATAAAATTTAAAAATTATTGAATTTGTTTCTTTTTCGGCATGCTGCTTTCGAAATGTATAGCTCCGAGGCTTTGGTTTTTTGCAGCTAAGTGCAAAATAAGAAGCTAATTTAATAGTGTGTAATTTAATATTAATTAACAAACATTTTTTGAAACTTTTTTTACAAAAGAACAACTCAATTTTCGCAAAATCTCAGGTCATTCGGACTTAAACTCACTGATTTTTCCTTATTACCATGATTCACTTTTTAATCAACCATTTTCACCAACGTTAAGCGATGTCGATGAATACTCCATAGTTTTGAATTATTTTGTCTATAGTTTCTAATTGTAATTTTGTATTATTTCCAATATTGCTCAATTTACTATTTTAAGGTTATCGGATACATGTGGGAAAAGTTATCGAAATTTTGAGCTTTGATCGACGCGTTTATATATTCAGACGAACGAACGGACATGTCTATATACCTCGGCTGTTGATGCTGATCAAAAATGTAGACTTTTGATGGGGCCGAAAAAGCTTTCTTCTGTCTGTTACATACTTTTGCACAAAACCATTATACCCTTTTCACCCATTCCTTGGGTTCAGGGAATAAAAATATACTCACATAAAGTCCATTCTTAGCAGCCAAAGTAAATAACGCGTTATCCTTTTGTGTTCACTAGCACTTGTAAGATGTTTGAGCGTAAATTAACTTCATATGAATAACTGAACGACCCCTAGTGTTCAAATTTAATAGTCATTGCGAAAAGCCAGTTGTTTTGGTATGTCAAAAACTAACTGGTGAAAAAAAACTAGCTGTACGCGGCCAAGTTGGTGCTCACGGATTTCGAGTTTCGCTTAGCTTACACAAAAAGGACACGCTCTTATTAAGCAAACAAAATTAATTGGCCCCTAATAAAATATAATACATATTGCAAATAAAGATAAACAAAAAATTTTTAAATTTCCTTCGGAACGAAATGTCTCGATACTGATTGTTTTAACAATTTTACAGCACTTCAACATTTTACATACCCCAGGGTATCTGAGATGTGGTAAATATTTTCTTGTGTTTTGTCATAAACTTTTATTTCTACCATTTGCAATTTTCAATTTACGGGGTCTGGTAAATACCCTTTTTATACCCTGATCCCATTAAAAATGGGAAAAAGGGTACAATGGTTTTGTGCAAAAGTATGTAACAGGCAGAAGGAAGCATCTCCGACCCCATAAAGTATATATATTCTTGATCAGCATCAACAGCCGAGTCGATATAGCCATGTCCGTCTGTCCGTCCGTCTGTCCTTCCGTCTGTCTGTCCGTCTGTCTGCCTGTCTGTCCGTATGTATGAGCCAACCGATCTCAGCGACTATAAGAGCTAGAGACTCCAGATTTCGGACTTAAGCTCGCCTAATCCCTAGGCAGTACAAGTTTGTTTTCGATTCTCATCCCGTTTTCGATATACACATGTGATCGATAACAACAAAATCTTGAATTTTGAAAACTTTGAGATGGCAATTGAAAAAATGAACAAAATAATGACAATCTGTGAAATTTTTTATTGAAATCGGTTAAGAAACACTGGAGATATGGGACATTGAAGTTGTCGATGCAGTATGCAGTATACGCGTACACACATACACACATACTTGCAAGCACTGACTGTACGCGTTAAGTATAGGGATCAGGGTATCGTCTAGTCGGGATTTCTCGACTAGAGCCTTCTTACTTGTTTTTTACATCACCTAATGGCCGTCGAGGTTTTTACGGGCTTTAAATAAGTTTGAGCTTAAGCCACAGAAATATAACTCTATTTAGCTAATTAGGTGATCCATGACTAGAACGGAAATTGAAGTGAGAGTAATAGCCCTTACACACGTACAGAAAAAGTGCCGCATTGGAATTAACGCGAATTGACAAATTTCAGCTTTTTAGCCAATGAGACGAACTAAGCAGAACAATGAAAAAATTTCGACCGCAAAAGCAGAGAAACGGTCCAACTTAATTGGCTGGCGCTCTGCTGACAAGCATTCCGAAGTTCTTTACAAGGCCAATGCAATAAGACGAATGTCTAGCACTTCGCAATGAATGCTTCCTACTTGCTGCTTAAACCAAATGAAATGCTCTAGCGAAAGTGTAGATAATGTAAGGCAGTTGAGCTAAGGCATAATCAGGCTACTGAAAATCAAGTCACGTGCACTCTGTGCTTGAGGTGTGGAATTGGCTGGGCAGGTTTGCCGAATTGACCTGACACAAGTTTTAAGTCGATGGGTTGTTGGGTTGGTTAGGGTGGGATAAATAAGGACGGTTAAGGTTTGTACTCATATGTGCTACAAACTTAATTTTTCTTCTTACATACATCGATGGAAAGGAAAGTACTGTGTAACTTTTCTTTTGGCAACTCTCTTGAATTTTCTTTTTCAAACTATAAGTTAATATCAGGTTTAAAGTTTAAGAACGTGATGGGTATGCAGGCAGCTTAAAGATGCCAAATATATAATAAATGGCATCTCGTACAACTAACAAAACTATGTTCAAGAGTCTAATAATAAATAATGGTAGTATTAAAACAAGAGATAACGTTGCAGGCGTTCGCATCTGACTGCGGGTACTTTCATATAAACTGTTAAATAACAAGTAAGAAGGCTCAAGTCGAGAAATTCCGACTAGACGATACCCTCAACCCTTTACTTAACACGTACAGTCAGTGCTTGCAAGCATGTGTGTGTGTGTCTACGCGCATACTGCATACTCAACTTCAATGTTCCATATCTCCGGTGTTTTTCAACCGATTTTAATCAAAATTTCACAGATTTTCAATATTTTGTTTAATAATTCAAACGCCATCTCAAATTTTTAATTTTAAGATTTTATTGTTATCGATCCATGTGTACATCGGAAACGGGAGGAGTTATCGAAAACAAACTTGTACTGCCTCGGCCCTAGGGATTAGGGATAATGTTCCAAATCTGGAATCTCTAGGTCTTATGGTCTCTGAGATCAACGCGTTCATACATACGGACAGACAGACAGACGGACTAATGGGTTCAGGTATAAAAATGTTGTATCTTTATATGTAAAGATGTGAAAAATATTTGGTTTTATTGATTTCAAGTTACCGAGTTTTCAGCTTCTTAGTGGGTACCATCCCAATTTTGATAATCAATCTGACCAGTTCGTAGACAAATACATTTTTGTCTCAACTTCTAGCTCTAAGGGAGTCGAAAAGAAAACTATGTTTACACAGGCCAAACAACAGTGACATTGCATTAAATCAAAATACTATTAAACCTTCGGAGAGTAGCAGAGTAAAATCTCGTATTGAAGGCGTGGAAATATTATCGATTTAACAATTTAATTTGACAGTCAACAGAATTTTACATATATAAAATAGTTGGTCGAGATTGCTGTTATGGTTTTTAGCATAAGAGCAGATAAATTTAGGGATGGTAAAATTAAAAAGCGTTTTAATTGAAAATATCAATGAAAGCTTAAATTATATGGACAAAAGCAATTTGCCGATAAACACGAAGAGTGAATTGGGATGAAATTTGTTCATATTGTCACATAATGAAAATACAAAATAATTAGCATTTTGTTTTATCAACTCGAGCGTATGAAACAAATGGAATGGAGTGAGCTGACGGAGTACAGCAAAATAACAGACAGGGCGAGTTTTAAATAAATAGCATAACAAATAAAATGAAATGAGACATGTTAAATTTTTTATTTTTTTATTTACATATTGCAGGGAAACTCTGATGAGAACAAATTTTATGCAAAATAAAAGTAAATATGTAAATTAATCGTAAACAGTAAACGCTTAAAAAAACAAGTAAGAAGGCTCTCGTCGAGAAATCCCGACTAGACGATACCCTGAACCCTACACTTAACGCGTACAGTCAGTGCTTGCAAGCATGTGTGTGTGTGTACGCGCATACTGCACACTGCATACACAACTTCAATGTTCCATATCTCCGGTGTTTCTTAAATGATTTCAATAAAAATTTCACAGATTGTCATTATTTTGCTTAATGTTTCAAACGCCATCTCAAAGTTTGTTCAACTCAAGATTTTATTGTTATCGATCCCATGTGTATATCGGAAACGGGAAGAGTTATCGAAAATCGAAAACAAACATACCCTGAACCCATTAAAAATGGGTAAAAATGGTATAATTGTTATGTGCAAAAGTATGTAACAGGCAGAAGGAAGCACCTCTGACCCCATAAAGTATATATATCCTTGATTAGCATCAACAGCCGAGTCGATACAGCCATGTCCGTCTCTCCGTCCATCTGTCTGTCTGTCCGTATGTATGAACGCGTCGAGCTCGCCTAATCCCTAGGCAGTACCAGTTTGTTTTCGATTTTCGATAACTCTTCTCGTTTGCGATATACACATGGGATTGATAACAATAAAATCTTGAATTTGGAAAACTTTGAGACGACATTTGAAACATTAAGCAAAATAATGACAATCTGTGAAATATTTATTGAAATCATTTATGAAACAAAACAGTTTAAAATTTCGAACAAACGTAAAAATCACTTTGTCTTTGGCAACTTAAGAAAAAAATTAACACAAGCGAATCGTTCAGAATAAAACTATATTGTGTCAAAATTAAGCTTTTACAGAAAATACCTGCACGTGCTACTGCGAACTTGGGTCGATTTCAATTACCTATTTTGATGATAATGTTTTATGATATTAAATTCTAAAGTAAGTTTTAAATTTGGAAAATTCGATAATGATTGATGCTTGATCTGTTTAAGACTGAGGTGAGATTGACGCGCTCATACATCAAGACAGACGAACATGGCTATATCGACTGGACTGTTGAAAAAAAAACATATATACTCTATGACAGTGTATTACAAAATGAGATTATGACGGAGCAATCACAAACACAAATAAAACAAGTAAGAAGGCTCTAGTCGAGAAATCCCGAATAGACGATACCCTGATCCCTATACTTTACGCGTACAGTCAGTGTTTGCAAGTATGTGTGTTTGTATGTACGCACATACTGCATACTGCATACACAACTTCAATATCCCATATCACCGGTGTTTCTTAACCGATTTCAATAAAAATTTCACAGATTATTTTGTTCATTTTTTCAAATGCAATCTCAAAGTTTTCAAAATTCAAGATTTTGTTGTTATTGATCACATGTGTATATCGAAAACGGGATGAGTTATCGAAAATCGAAAACAAACTTGTACTGCCTAGGGATTAGGCGAGCTTAAGTTTCAAATCTGGAGTCTCTAGCTCTTATAGTCTCTGAGATTGGTTGGCTCATACATACGGACAGACGGACAGACAGACGGACAGACAGACGGACAGACAGACGGACAGACAGACGGACAGACAGACAGACGGACAGACGGACGGACAGACGGACATGGCTATATCGACTCGGCTGTTGATGCTGATCAAAAATATATATACTTTATGGGGTCGGAGATGCTTCCTTCTGCCTGTTACATACTTTTGCACAAAACCATTATACCCTTTTTCCCATTTTTAATGGGATCAGGGAATAACAAGTAAGAAGCATCGAGTCGAGAAATCCCGACTAGACTATACTCTGAGCCCTATACTTAACGCGTTCAGTCAGTGCTTGCAAGTATGTGTGTGTGTGTACGCGTATACTGCACACTCAACTTCAACGTTCCATATCTCCGATTTTTAAAAAATTTCAAAGATTGTCTTATGTTTCATCTTTTTACCCATTTTTAATGGTTTCAGGGTATAAAAATGCATTTTAACATACTTTGCAACGTTTTTTGTTTGACGCAGACTTAACTATGTATTTCTATGTTGTCTTTTAAAAATCCTCTCATTAGTTAAAAGTTTGATTGACTCAACGATTTGATATAAAAGTACTCATTGCCCTTAATTCATATTATTTTGTGCAAGGAAATAAATAGGCACTGTCTTATATCGAAAAATTGAGCACACAAAAATTTTTTAAGGACTATAACGTTTCCAAAAAACAAGTAAGAAGGCTCTAGTTGAGAAATCCCGACTAGACGATACCCTGATCCCTATACTTTACGCGTACAGTCAGTGTTTGCAAGCATGTGTGATTGTATGTACGCACATACTGCATACACAACTTCAATATCCCATATCTCCAGTGCTTCTTAACCGATTTTAATAAAAATTTCACAGATTGTCATTATTTTGTTCATTATTTTAAATCTCAAAGTTTTCCAAATTCAAGGTTTTGTTGTTATCAATCCTATGTGTATATCGAAAACGGGGAAAGTTATCGAAAATCGAAAACAAACTTGTACTGCCTAGGAATTAGGCGAGTTTAAGTTCCAAATCTGGAATCTCCAGCTCTTATAGTTTCTGAGATCGACGCGTTCATACATACTATTCTCACTGGTCCGTTAATTTAAGTTTGTTAATGAATCAGCAGTTTGAATATTTTTTACCATCTACAAACAAAATGCCTTAATTATTTCAAAATAAAACATAGATTTCCCTTTACCTTCTCAGAATGCAATCAGCTGTTTCGCGACCTTAACTTAAGAGCGTTCAATCACAGCGATATTTGGATCGAAAAGTACGTCCGACAGTATTTGCGGACAAATATGAACCATCAATACTTTATTATTAATTAATTAATCAAATTAATTAATTTCGTGGGATTGATTGGGCTTTAAAATAAAAGTTTTATATATATATTAATATTGTTGTCTTATCTATTAATATATTGAACATGAGGTGTGCTGTACGTTTTTATAGCATTAAAAGGCGAAGCCCCTTATTATAGTATAATTCAAAATAGTTTATTAAATGTGAAATTTAATCTTAATAACATGTATATATAATTCAATGCTTAATATCGCTTTTACTCATCCTTTTAGTTTCTTATCCACCAACAACTACTTCCACGGGTATATATACAAGCGAATCGCATTGGAGTGAGGGTGGAAACAATATACTTGGCTATGGCAACTCCGATTTCACGCACACCATATACGGACAGGATAAAAGTGAGTACTCAAGGAGATAAGAACGTATCAAAATCTTCCCTGGCACCGTGTTAATTGTATCACAACACATTGCTTTCTGCCTCTCTCTCTTTTTCTACGCTCTATTCTTATTCTATTTCACTCTGTCTCTTTCTTTTTCTTTTTTTTGCCATGTGGGCTCATATAATCATCTACGAACACAAAATCAAAAACCCTAAGACACGCGCTATCAATCGAACTTAAATGAAATCGGCTTATCAGAACAAAAATCCTTCCTAGATAAAACGACGACTGCAATAATCGGAAATGTGAATTTTCCTGGCACTGCCGTCGACAGCAGCAGCAACAGCAATTCCAACTACATCGTCTCTTTAACGTGGCTGGCACTGGTACCACCATTTGTGATTACGGTTTGTCTAAGACTTCGTTAAGTTTACTTTGTTAATCTTTGTTAACATATCAAAATCAAGTAAAGAAAGTAAATTTTTAAATCGAACAAGTAACGCGCTTAATATATATATATACAGAAGAAAAAAATCCATGTTAATAAGCCCGAAATCAATCTTAGATTTTTGAACGCTCTGATACCAATATCAAAATCAAAATCAAAGTTTTTGACTTTAGTTGAAAAACTGTTGAAGAGATATGCACATCCGCTTTTAAAATGAGGGAAAGCTGGAGTTGAAATGGGGGCATACAAATTTTTAACGTATGTTTTGCAAGACGTCATTATCTTTTCCGCAAAAACCTATAGGGTTAGATGCAGGAGCCCCATGAAGCTTAAACAGCCGAGCAGATATATCTATGTCCGTCTGTATGTATAAATGCGTCGATCTTAAAGACTATGACAGCTAGAGACCAGATTTGGAGCATAAGCTCGTCTAAGCCCCAGGCCATATTTGTTTTTTTTTTTCGAAGAGGCCGCATTGAAGAGTAAAAAAAAAAGGTCGCAAATATTTTTATAAGCTGATATTAACCATGGCAAAGACTAAAAAAAAAAAGGTCAATAGAATAGAAAATTCAAAATATATACTTTTTGATAAAAAAGAAAACAAGTAATAAGGCTCTAGTCGAGAAATCCAGACTAGACGATACCCTGATCCCTATACTTTACGCGTACAGTCAGTGGTTGCAAGTATGTGTGTATGTGTGTACGCGCTTACTGCATACATAACTTGAATGTTTATATCTCCGTTGTTTCTTAAACAATTTTAATAAACATTTCACAGGCTGTCATTATTTTGTTTATTAATTCAAATGCCATCTCACAGATTCTGCCCCTCCTTCTGCCTGTTACATACTTTTCCACAAAACCATTATACCCTTTTTCCCATTTTTAATGGGATCAGGGTATAAAGAAAAGGTCCGCACAAAAACCTCGCAGAGGCCGCATGCAGCCTCGACGCCGCGGGTTCCCCACCTATGCCCTAGGCAGTGCAAGTTTCAATTTCAAATTATCAATAGCACTTCACGCTTGCGATATGCACATAGGATCGATAACAACAAAACTTTGAATTTGATACACTTTCATATGTAAAAATGAAAATCTGTGAAATTTTTGTTGAAATTGAAAAACAGCGGAGATCTAAGACATTAAAGTTAAGTCATGTATGCAGTACACGCGTAAACACACACAAACACACAAAATTGCAAGCACTGACTGTACGCGTTAAGTGTAGGGCTTAGGGCAGTGGTCGGCGAACCGGGGTAAATTACCCCAAATGGTGTAAAAGTGAAATTTCTGGGGGTAATGGACATGATTCTGAAAAGGTATATATTTCAGCATTTTCTATTCTGGCGAGCTTTGTTTTTTTTTTTTAGACATTACTGGGGTAAAGTCAACTTCCACAAGAATATTCCTAAAAAAGAGTATATATTTCACATTTTCTATTTTTTTTTTTTGCTCATCAAATATAAATACAGAACATCATGGGGTAATGGCAACTTCCACGACAATATTATTATATTATGCAGGCCACCACTAACACATATCGGTAAAAGGCCACCACTAGCACTGTAAGTACCGATATTATACTCGATAAGGTGTGTTAAGAGTAAACGATACATGTTAAGAACAGCTGGCCACTTTTAACATAATCGTGAGTGCGTGAGAGTAAAGTTTGATTCAAGTATTTTACAACCATTATTTTCTGCCTACCTTAAAATGACACCAAATAGAAAAAGAACATACCAAGACGAATTCCTTAATTACGGTTTCACACAAATAAAAGACAATGGTACAATGAAACCACAGTGTGTTGTATGTATGAAGGTACTGACTTCAGAATTTAAAAAAAAAAGCCAATTGAAAAAACATTTAGATAATTTGCATTCACACCTGTCTTCCAAACCGCGAGAATACTTTGCCAATTTAGAAATATCTGTTAAAAGACAAAGATTGAATAGCAACTTGTTTGGTACATTTGATCAGCGTTCAGCATCAAGGGCTAGCTTTGAAGTAGCCTGGTTGATTGCTCGAAATAAGAAACCATACACTATTGGCGAAGATTTGGTTAAACCAGCTGCTGTAAAAATGGCAGAGATTATGTGTGGTCAAAAAGAAGCGGAGAAACTGAATTCAGTGCCCTTGTCTGCGAAAATTGTGAAAAACCGAATTTCTATATTAGCAGAAAATGTGAAGGAACAGGTTATTCTCGCATAAAAACAGGCTAAATATTATGCTATTCAGCTATTCGGATTTAAGTAGCAATTCACAGCTAATGGTATATGTTCGCTACAAAGGTGCAGATAATTTTGAAGAGGAATTGCTGTTTTGTTCACCGCTCGAGTTGAGATCTCGTGGAATTGATGTCTTCAATAAAGTAAATGAATACTTTAATGTGCAAAGTTTAAAATGGGAAAACTGTATTTCTGTTTTTTTGGATGGAGCTCCAGCTATGATGGGTCATATTAATGGTTTTGCGGCTTTTGTAAAAAAAAAATAACCCAAATATTGAAGTAACTCACTGTATGATCCATCGCCAGGCCCTTATGGTCAAATATTTAGAACCTACACTGGAAGCCGTCATGCATGATGTCATCAAGATTGTACATTTTATCAAGGGTCATGCACTAAACACGCGTCTATTTCGTGAATTATGTCAGGACGGAGAAGCTGAATATACGGACCTACTTTATTTTACAGAAGTAAGGTGGCTCTCTCGCGGAAATGTATTAAGTTGAGTATGGACTCTCAAAACTGAAGTCGAATTTTAATGATCGATCAAAAAAATATTCTCGCACATAAGTTTAAAAACTCTTCCTGGGTTGCATATCTCGCATATTTAGCGGATATTTTTGAGAGTATAAATATATTAAACAAAGACTTGCAAGGAAAGAATATTAATATCATTTAAGTGAGAGAAATAGTGTCAGCGTTTGGATTAAAGCTGCAATACTGGAGACAAAAAGTAGAACAAAACAAGATAGCTTATTTTCCAAGGTTATCTTTGTTTTTGGAAGATTGCGAAAATATTACTTTTGCTGACATTAAGGACACAATTGTAAGACATCTTATCGAACTCAGAAAGCGGTTTTCAGATTACTTTCCAGATCTTGACACACGTACTGTCAGTTGGATTGTAGATCTTTTTAAATGTGAAACTGATATGATACCAGAAGAACCTTCAGGTTTGGCAGAAGCAATTCTTGAACTTCAATGTAATAGGGAAGCATGTATTCAATTTGATAATAAACCAAATCTGTCGTCTTTTTGGATGTCAAAAAGTGCAAAGGCTTTCAAAATTGCACATAAAGAGGCGGTGAAAAATTTTTTGCCATTTGGAACAACATATTTGTGCGAACAAGGCTTTTCCACTCTAATGAACATAAAAACGAAGAAGAGAAATCGTTTGAACGCCGAAGACAGTACAAATCGCTCTTACATCAAAGAGTCCCAATTTTGATGTAATTGTGTCGAACATGAAACAACATCATTTCTCCACAACGTGAAGGAAGAATGGGAATTTGTTTTGAGTTCAAATTTTCAATTTTTGTACCATATTGTTTTTATTATTATAATTAGTTACACATGTTGAATAAAATTTATTATTTTGTTTTAAAAACTAGTGATTTCAAATATATTATTATTATTTTCTTCTTTTGGTATTTGTCGAGCTTTTTTTTTTTTTGTTTTAGGTCCTCAAATTTAGTCGACCTTTTTTTTTTAGGTCTTCAAATTTTTTGGGGGTAACGTCAAGCTTGAGAACAAAATTTGGGGTAATGGTTCAAAAAGTTCGCCGGCCTCTGGCTTAGGGTATCTTTTAGTCGGTATTTCTTAATTAGAGCCTTTTTACTGGTACAAATGCAACACCGGTTAATTGATCTAAGTATAAATAAGTAGGCCTTTCAAGTGTTTATTATTATCGGCAAACTGAAAAAAGCTTCTTTATTTGTCAATTATGGATTTTGTCGATAGCCAAGCGCTCCAATGATCAAAGCCCCTTAAATATGACCCTTTATCTGACCAGCCCATAGACAAAACAATTTGCAATTTCACAGATTGTTATTTTGATTAATAATTCAAATGCCATTTAAAATTTGTTCAAATTCAAGATTTTATTGTTATCGATCCCATGTGTATATCGGAAACGGGATGAGTTATCGAAAACAAACTTGTACTGCCTAGGGATTAGGCGAGCTTAAGTTCCAAATCTGGAGTCTCTAGCGCTTACAGTTTTTGAGATCGACGCCTTCATACATACAAACGGCCAGACAGACAGACGGACATGTCTATATCGACTCGACTGTTGATGCTGATAAATGATGATGCTTCCTTCTGCCTGTTACACACTTTTGCACAAAACCATTATACCCTTTTTTCCCATTTTTAATGGGATCAAGGTTTAAAAAACAAGGTGTAATAAAACCCGGTTTTAGTCGGATTTTTTAGAGCGCCCATCTGAACTAATTTTAATGCTTGCGGTCTGAAGACCTTAGTGCCCTACCCTCGCGTGGAATGAAAAATTATGGAATCCCCCCCCCCCCCCCACCATCACCTTCCAAATTAACCGGAATCGAACAAAGTTTCGGTTATGTAGACGGACAGACAGCATGACGAACATTGCACCAAAGCCAATTACGCCTCGGTATCAGAGTAAACAATTGAGTTTAAATAAAAAAACATTAAACTGACTTTTAAGAATTGATTTTTTTTCTGTGTATTTATAATTAAGAACAAGAACTCTGAGCTAGCCTCTAGTCAACCAGATCCTGGTTAAGATCCGCCCCTAAAATAATGAAACTTAGCCAAATAGAACTTGCACTAATAACCAAAACTTGATTTAATTTAATTTAAAAAAAAAAAAAATTGCCCATTGGTTGTTCGTCAAAAGAAAGCTTCTTAAAAACACATACAGTATGCCCAACAAAGGCTGCGACATGGCGAAAAATGTTGATATTTTAACTTTAGAGATATATATATGGTCACCGTGATTGTTTTTTTTATATTTTTAATAAGTAATTCAATCAATTATCTCTTAAACCTATTTAACAGAACTTAAAAAACATTAACATTAACAAAGAAACATTTAAAATACTAACAAAGGCACTAAATTCAACTACCCAATAAATCTTGCGACACTCCGTTTTTGATGCATTTTCGTTGTGAGATTCGTATGAAATTCGTATGTACAGTTACTTTTAATTAAATTTAAAATGCGTAGATCCATAAAAGTCCAAATACCTACCCAAAAAACACGAGCTGCTCGAAAAAACAGATGACATCGACGAAGCATGTTTAGACACGTTTAACTATTGATATAATTGACGTGGACAGCCAAAATAATATTGGGACGACGTGGTATTATGTGATGAATCCAAAATAATGCTATACTATGATGATGGCCCCAGCAGAGTGTGGCGCCAGCCGTTGAAAGCACTTGAAAACCAAAACTATTATACCGACTGTACAGCTAAAGATTAAGGGTAGGTACTTAAAATATTTTACGCCACATTCGCGAGATATGGTAATCCCACAAACATTCTTCATTTCATTGGCAACCGCTCTGCGCAAAAAAAATTTAGACTTTTATGAATCTACGCATTTTAAATTTAGTTAAAAGTAACTGTACATACGAATTTCATACGAATCTCACAACTAAAATGCACCAAAAACGGAGTGTCGCAAGATTTATTGGGCAGCTGAATTTAGTGCCTATGTTAGTATTTTAAATGTTTCTTTGTTAATGTTAATGTTTTTTAAGTTCTGTTAAATAGGTTTAAGAGATAATTGATTGAATTACTTATAAAAAATAATAAAAAAAAATGAAAAAACAACAAAATAATAATTTATATATATGTTCACTTCTTACGGCATGCATCGGTAAAATGCAAATTATATAAGCAAAATGTAACAGCAACACACATATCGATAGAAAAATAACGAATATCTAAATACATACATATATAAATACTGACCCGGCAATTGATGTTCTGCCACATAAAATATTTTCATTGAATATTTTTGTTAATTTTATAAATAAGTAATGTATTATAAGTGTAGACGACGATCTACGATAACAACATAACATTGTGCAAGAATTATATATTTTTTATGAAATTGAGCAATTGAGTGTGCGATATCTTTTGTTAGTCTGTTAATAGCCAAATATCTCGATTGTTTTCTAACGCAGAACAAGATATATATAATTGTACGTGTGTGTTTAAATCCACGTACTAACATGTCTGTGGGTGTCATCGAAATTCGGAGATTTCACCTAGGATCTTCGTTATTTAAATCCCATCACTCTTGGAGCGGACAAATATATGCTCAAAGATACAAACTGGTCTGAGCTAGTATTCTAGTATTTTCACAGAAAGCTACTTTTCATCGCCAATTGGTTCGCAAATGTATCAGCAGATCGGTCTTTAAGACAACCAACATTTCCAGATGAGCGAAACACTCAATATCTGGCTTGAAATTAAAAGCAGATATAAATGCTCGATGTTTTTGGTGGCATTGTTGGTCATTTGCCTTCAAAACGGCGATATTTCTTCATTTTATTGTTTATATCGTTTATGGATGTACGCCATTGCAACTTTCAATTGAAAAACATAGTTTTGTTTTTAGCTATAATATTTTTTATTTTTATTATTTATTACCTATAAAAGTTATCGTGAAATAACTGATTGACACGCCAGTCAAATGGCTTGAAAAAAATATCGGTTGTTAGTGCATTATAACATTACATTAAAAGAACATTTCGTTGAATAAACTCAACATACTTAGCCATTTTTATACCCTGAACCCATTAAAAATGGGTAAAAAGGTTATATTGGTTTTGTGCAAAAGTATGTAACAGGCAGAAGGAAGTTTCTCCGACCCCATAAAGTATATATTCTTGATCAGCATCAAAAGCCGAGTCGATGTAGCCATGTCCGTCCGTCCGTACGTATGAACGTGTCGATCCCAAAAACCATAAGAGCTAGATACTCCAGACTTAGAACATAAGCTCGCCTAACTCCTAGGCATTACAAGTTTGTTTTCGATTTTCGATACCTCTTCCCGTTTCCGACATACACTTGGGATCGATAACAACAAAATCTTGAATTTGAAAAACTTTGAGACAGCGTTTAAAATATTAAACAAATTAATGATAATCTGTGAAGTTTTTATTAAAATCGGTTAAGAAACACCGGAGATATACAACATTGAAGTTGAGTATGCAGTATGGGCGTACACACACACATACAGCACTGACTGTGCTTACGCGTTAAGTATAGGGTTCAGTGTATCGTTTCGTCGGGATTTCCCGACTAGAGCCTTCTTACTTGTTTTAAACGGTGTCTTGCGGTAGACGCGATAGTTCGTCTTAAAAAAATTGGACCAAACGAATTGTGTGAAAATAATTGGTGTTCAGTCAAAACTACGAGTTTTAGAGAGAATTGGCCATTTATAAAAAACAATTAAAAGTTTCAAAATGCAGTCAGCTGCAACAAACTGCAAAATACCTTGATAACAACATCAAACCTTGTGCTAAAAAGGCAACTTGGGAAAGGCGCTCCTTTTAATGAGGTTGACAGCAATTCTCCTTTCAATTTTGGCAACTATTTTTCTACAATTGTGGAAAATTTACAATTTAAGAATTTTTGTTTTCTAGGAAGTACAATTTTCCGTGTGTTCAAAGACATGACTCGAAATATACTTCTAAACTTAAATACAGTTGATCTACCGTATAGCGAATCTTGAAAATCATGTGTATTTTAAAAAAATATTTGTGTTGCCACAGTATAAAAGAAATCGAGAGCCGATACTGCCAATCTTACTTCTGATTCAAATTAAAGAGCCCAAAATCTAAAAACAAGGACTGTTGCGCGATTTTTCGTCAAGGACCTGTAGTACGTCCTTAAGGGCAAAACATTTTCGTTTTTAGAGTTTAAGAAAATTGAGCATTCTTTGCAGTTCTGACTTTCGCCGGACAATACATAAAATAAATTTTTTTTTTAAATAGCCTCAAAACCCCGATTTTAATTGATATCAAGTGTATTAAAATAAAACAAAAGCCAATATCAACAAACGGATTTGAACTCAGCGCCCCAATTGTTTAGAATTCCCCTCAACGTGGAGTATAGGTCTTTTTATACCCTGATCCCATTAAAAATGGGAAAAGGGGAATAATGGTTTTGTGCAAAAGTATGTAACAGGCAGAAGGAATCTTCTCCGACTCCATAAAGTATATATATTCTTGATCAACATCAACAGCCGAGTTGATATAGCATGAACGCGTCGATCTCAGAGACTATACGAGCTAGAGACTCCAGATTTTGTGTTCCCAGTAGCTCTTAATAATACTTCTCAAATATTGTTTTTTGTTGTTAATTGTATTTTTTAAACCTCAAAATAAAAATTATTATTTTGTAGACCCGTGCTATCAATCAATAAGATCTTATAGTCCACACTAAGGTGAAATACTTAGCATTCTACAAATATACGCACTTGAAAAAATGTTGTTTTTGAGTCGATAATCAAATGTGTCAAAAAGATGGAAGAAGGATTAAAAAATTTATTTGTTCTTTATTATTTATTTATTTAAATTGTATTTAAATTGAATATTCTCAAAAATAAATATTAAATTAATTGCAAAACAGGTGGGCTAGGTTGGTGAAATTTTAAAAATAAAATGAAATCTGAATTGGTATACCCTATTTAACAGCGGTATAAAAAACAAGTAAGAAGGCTCTAGTCGAGAAATCCCGACTAGATGATACCCTGATCCAAGTATGTTTGCGTGTGTGTACGACCATACTGCATACTGCATACTCACCTTCAAGGTTCCATATCTCCGGTGTTTCTCAACCGATTTTAATAAAAATTTCACAGATTGTTATTATTCAATATTTTATTGTTATCGATCCCATGTGTATATCGGAAAAGGGATGAGTTATCGAAAATCGAAAACATATTTGTACTGCCTAAGGATAAGGCGAGCTTAAGTTCCAAATCAGGAGTCTTTAGCTCTTATAGTCTCTGAGATCGACGCGCTCATACATACAGACAGACAGACAGACAGACAGACAGACAGACAGACGGACGGACAGACGGACATGGCTATATCGACTCGACTGTTGATGCTGATCAAGAATATATACTTTATAAGGTCGGAGATGCTTCCTTCTGCCTGTTACATACTTTTGCACAAATTCATTATACCCTTTTTCCCATTCTTAATGGGATCAGGGTATACAAATTTAACGAAATTTTCCATACACATACAAATTGCAGAAAAATTGGTCAAGCCATTTCACAGAAATACGTACTATAACACCTTTTACAATGTGTAAATTTGAAAGTTAAAATGGCTAATTAGTTCAATTTTAGTCATTTTTTAAAAATAATCTATGGTATTAATAATGGCTGTGTAAGAAGTCAAGCGCTTTATTGTTAATGCTGACGAGTTAAATGAGCTTTGCGGTAAATAGGTAGGGAAACATTTTTTTATTCTTTCTTTTATTTTGCTTATGGCTGAAATGACGCGTTATTGTGCTGAGAACATTCTCTAAAAAAATAATTTTAAAAAATAATAATAATATGGTTCTTTTTATACCCCATTAAAAATGGGGAAAAAGGGTATAATGGTTTTGTGCAAAAGTATGTAACAGGCAGAAGGAAGCTTTTCCGACCCCATAAAGGATATATATTCTTGATCAGTATCAACAGCCGAATCGTTATAGCAATGTCCGTCTGTCCGTCCGTCCGTATGTATAAACGCGTCGATCTCAGAGACTATAAGAGCTAGAAGCTCCAGATTTGGAACTTAAGATCGCCTAACCCCTAGGCAATACAAGTTTGTTTTCGATTTTCGATAGCTCATCCCGTTTTCGATATACACATGGGATCGATAACAACAAAATATTGAATTTGGAAATTAGAAAGTTGAGAAATCCCGACTAGACGATACCCTGATCCCTATACTTTACGCGTACAGTCAGTGTTTGCAAGTATGTGTGTTTGTATGGACGCACATACTGTCTACTGCATACACAACTTCAATGTCCTTTATCTCCGGTGTTTCTTAACCGATTTTAATAAAAATTTCATAGATTGTCATTATTTTGTAATGTGTATCAAACGCTGTCTCAAAGTTTTCAAAATTCAATATTTTGTTGTTTTCGATCCCATGTGTATATCGAAAACGGGATGAGTTATCGAAAATCGAAAACAAACTTGTACTGCCTAGGGATTAGGCGAGCTTAAGTTCCAAATCTGGAGTCTCTAGCTCGTATAGTCTCTGAGATCGACGCGTTCATACATACGGACAGACAGACGGACGGACGGACGGACAGACGGACATGGCTATATCGACTCGGCTGTTGGTGCTGATCAATTTTATATATATACTTTATGTGGTCGGAGAAGCTTCCTTATGCCTGTTACATACCTTTGCACAAAACCATTATACCCTTTTTTCCCATTTTTAATGGGATCAGGGTATAAAAAATTACCGCTTTCTGATAGTTTTTGTGTAATCACATTTTTTGTGCCCCTGCAAAAACGCATTTCTTCCGATACAGTTACCTTAAACAAACATGCGATTTTCGATTGTGTTACAACAAAAACTTCCACAAAACAAGTTTCTTACTGAAAGCCGATGTGTTCTCCCATGAATAACTTCAGTGAAAACAGAAGAAAGAAGAACTAAGCTTTATTTTATACCTTGCTGTCTTGATATGTTAAAGGACTTTTATTTAAATTTTACAATATTGTAAGTAAAGCTAAAGATTATTGTATAATATACTTCATAAAAATGTAAGACATTATAAAGTTGTATTGCTTTC
Source organism: Scaptomyza cyrtandrae (assembly GCA_035044605.1). Classification (NCBI taxonomy): domain Eukaryota; kingdom Metazoa; phylum Arthropoda; class Insecta; order Diptera; family Drosophilidae; genus Scaptomyza; species Scaptomyza cyrtandrae. Next base: position 2,102,482 of record JAWNNS010000637.1, read on the forward strand.
CATATAAAAATAAAACTGTTAAATATATTCATACATTATATACAAATACAATATATAAACACACACATATACATATATAAGAATGCATAACGAGCTAAGCACACACAATAATACGCAAATAAAAATACATACATGTGGTATGCATATACGACTACATACCTATGCCTATATATACAACCTTACATATATATTATATATACACTATAACAATGTAACATGTATTTAAGAATACGTAATGAGCTGTAATTGCAATGGTAGTGGCATTAAACAAGCCCAATTTCCAATGAGCTAATTGAAATAATAAAAATCGACAACACCGACATCCAATAACAATTGTGTTTTTAAAAAATACTTTCTTACTAAACTAAAGCATCTACCAATCAGAATAACAAATAAACACAAATAAACAAAATAAAGCAAATATCAATGATCTTGTATGCTTAAATATAGGACAAAAAAAAAACATTGTAGTCATGTGGCTCTGTAAAACGCTAAATCAATTCGGAGGACTGGATGTTCAGGTAAATAAAATTACAGATTTATTATTTAATTTATAAATAACTACTCATTGGCATTCTTGCATTTACACATACAAAATGAATCTGTTAACATTGTTATACCCTGAACCCATTAAAAATGGGTAAAAAGGGTATAATGGGTTTGTGCAAAAGTATGTAACAAGCAGAAGGAAGCATCTCCGACCCCATAAAGTATATATTTTCTTGAATTTGAAAAAAAATTTAGATGGCATTTGAATTATTAATCAAAATAATAACCACCTGTCAAATTTGTATTAAAATCGGTTGAGAAACACCGGAGATATTGAACCTTGAAGTTGAGTATGCAGTATGGTCGATCACACGCACACATACTTGCAAGCACTGACTGTACGCGTAAAGTATAGGTATCAGGGTATCGTCAAGTCGGGATTTCTCGACTAGAGCCTTCTTACTTGTTTTTTTTTTCAACTAGTGCTTATTTCGTGAATGGTAACACTTAGTTCATGTTTGATTTGACAGATAATTAGTTCTATCCTTGCGCTGAACGAATATGGTTGTGTATACGCTTGAACAACGCTGGAAAATATTGCGACATTACTTTGAAAATCATGGTAATATTGCAGAACGCGACTTATAGAAGATGACGATTTTGCAAAAAAAAAATCATCTTTTCAGACGAAGCTTATTTTGATCTTGGCGGGAATGTAAACAAGCAAAATTGTCGCATTTGGGGCACAGAAAGCCCGCACGCATACATTGAAAAGCCGACGCACCCAAAACGAGTCACTGTTTGGTGCGGATTGTAGTCCAGAGGTAATTGGGCCATTTTTCTTCGAAAATGAGCAAGGAGTGGCCGTTACAGTCAATGGCGATCGTTATCGGGCCATGTTGAACGAATTTTTGCTCACAAAAATTGAAGAGGAGGATATTGGCAACATTTGGTTTCAACAGGACGGCGACCTCGGAGCTGCGATTTGACACCGTTGGACTATTATTTGTGGGGTACCGTCAAAGATAAGTGTTACGCCGACAAGCCAGAGACTATTGACGCTTTAAAGGACAATATTCGTGAAGCCATTGGTGAAATACAGCTGCACACAATCGATAATGTGCTTAAAAATTGGACCGATCGTGTAGGCTACTGCATTGCCAGCCGAGGCAGCCATTTGAATGAAATTATTTTTCATTAGCCAAAAGGATTGTACTTTTAAAAAAAAAAAAAATTTGAGAAAATATTCAGTGGTTATACCCTGATCCCAATAAAAATGGGAAAAAGGGTGTAATGGTTTTGTGCAAAAGTATGTAACAGGTAGAAGGAAGCATCTCCGAATTTAAAAAGTATATTTATTCTTAATCAGCATCAACAGCCGAGTCGATATAGCCATGTCCGTCTGTCCGTCCGTCTGTCTGTATGTATGAACGCGTCGATCTCAGAGACTATAAGAGCTAGAGATCCATTAAAAATGGGTAAAAAGTGTATAATGGTTTTGTGCAAAAGCATGTAACACGCAGAAGGAAGCATCTCCGACCCCATAAAGTATAGAGACTTCAGATTTCGAACTTAAGCTCGCCTAATCCCTAGCCAATACAAGTTTGTTTTCGATTTTCGATAACTCATCCCGTTTTCGATATACACATGGGATCGATAACAATAAAATCTTGAATTTGGAAATCTTTGAGATAGCAATTGAATTAATAAACAAAATAATGACAACCTGTGAAATTTTTATTAAAATCGGTTAAGAAACACCGGAGATATAGACATTCAAGTTATGTGTGCAGTATGCGCGTACACACATACACACATACTTGCAAGCACTGACTGTACGCGTAAAGTATATGGATCAGGGTATCGTCTAGTCGGGATTTCTCGACTAGAGCCTTCTTACTTGTTTTTGGCTGAGTTGTTGTTATTGAATTATTAAAATTATTACTATATACTATTATATTACCGCACGAGGTACTAATGAAAATTTACGTTTGCATTTAAATTTAATTTAGCGCTCTAATTCGGAAATTGAATTGAGGGGCGTGGAACAAACAGTACTAACAGTACTTTGTCGGGTGTTTGTTTTTATAAAGATGATGGGAATACAAGGAAAGCAGAAAGCGCAGTTAGAAAAAAAAGCGAAGGATGAATCAGCTTGAAATCGCGGCACAAGATGTCAATTTCATTACGAAAAAGGACGACGGCGAGCACAGTGTGCAGCACTCATCTGCATAAAGGGGAAATTATTTTTGCTTCCAACTGTCAACAGCTACAAAATGGCAAAAGCAATCGCAGCTGCTTGGACAAAGTTTTCGACGTCAAAAAAAAATAAAAATAAAAAATAACGAAGAAAACATTGCAAAAATAAATCCGGGCAAAATGGAAAATGCTGAAATGAACTATTCACGACAATTTCCGCAGTGCAAAGGAAACAAGTAAGAAGGCTCTACTCGTGAAATCCCGACTAGACTATACCCTGAACCCTATATTTAACGCGTACAGTCAGTGCTTGCAAGTATGTGTGTGTGTATACACATACTGCATACTGCATTCTCAACTTCAACGTTCCATATCTACGGTGCTTCTTAGCCGATTTTAATAAAAATTTCACAGGTAGTCATTATTTTGTCTAACGTTTTACACGCGTCTTAAAGTTTTCCAAATTAAACAGTTTGTTGTTATCGATCCCATGTGTATATCGGAAAAGGGAAGAGTTATCGAATCGATCGGAAACAAACATGTACTGCCTAGGGATTAGGCGAGCTTAAGTTCCAAATCTGGAGTCTCTAGCTCTTATAGTCTCTGAGATCGGTTGGCTCATACATACGGACGGCTATATCGACTCGGCTGTTTATGCTGATCAAGAATATATATACTTTATGGGGTCGGAGATGCTTCCTTCTGCGTGTTACATACTTTTGCACAAAACCATTATACACTTTTTACCCATTTTTAATGGGTTCAAGGTATAAAAAGAAACGAACCTAAATTTTTGTAAGGCAACAACAAAGTTTACAAAGTCAACAAACAAATACAAATGAAGCTTAAAAAATAAGAAAAATGAGCCCTATAAGGAATAAGTTAAAAATAATGTTAAACTTGCAATTGGGCACTTAGGAAAAATGCAATTATATTTATGAAAAAAATGAATTGAATAAAAATAACCCCTGTGAGACAACAACTACCACGTTTCATACTTAGCAGTTATTTGTGCCTAAAAGAGCAATAAGTCAGAGAAGGAAGAGGCAGCATTGTGATAAGGAGCAAATGCGTGTGATAAACATATACATGTATGTATGCACATAGAAAAGTTGTATGCGGAACACGCTTTTCATACTTTTTATCTCCGCTTAGTTCTTTATGCGAGCAGTTTATTAAAGGATGCGATGCAGTGTCCTGCACAAAAAACTTCTGCGTTCAAGTTTATAAGAACTGTGTGTGTGGGCGTACAAAATTGTAAGTGCATTTCGCATAAATGGAAAATTGTTCAATGTATCGGCGCACAAAGGAACACACGAGCTTGGGCATGTGCTTACTGGAATAACTTGAAAAGTTCCATGCTGTTATATAAATAAGTATTTTGCCTAAGTTTGTTTACTCTGAGAAAGTAAATAGGTTGCGGTCGACTGTGGAGAGCAAGTCGGAGTGGCACTATGTATAAAGTGGGAAAAATCGTTATAGATCTAACATAAGCTCCGAAAATTGTTATGGATGGCATACTTAGCAAAACTAGTTTGAAGTACCACATTTCAAGTATTTCTGATCGTAACTGCAAAACTAATTTCGTTGATTAAATCAGAATCAATTTCACCATTGACTAGTGTAAAAGTGTACCCATTGTGAGTGTATTACATTGAAGCTCACATAATGTAAAAGAGCGTATTTACAGTTAAGTGAAGAATGTAAACGTACAACAAGACAAGGAATATGCTGATATTTTATTAAGCGTGTGTCACCCCTTTTGAGTTTATGTTTAGTTCGTAATCAATCTTCACATGAACACAGCACATAATTTTTCAATATTAAAAAAAGAATATTTTATAAATTATTATTGGCATTGCTTTAATAGTTGATAACAGTTTTGACAAAAAGAAGACTTGCACGGATGTGTCGCGGCAATGGCGGCTTGTTTAACACGGCGATGAGATTTCCGAATGTAACGATTCGTTAACAACTACTTTACAACTTTTTTGTTCAAATAGTAATATACCCTCCACAGAAAGACGACTGCACACCTTGCTATAGTAAAAATAACGCAAGCCGATCATTTATTTATAATTTATTTTATATAAAAAATTATATGTATAGATGTTTTTTACGCAGCACAGGGATATGCTTGTCAAACTTTGGGTCTATAAGGTTACCCATGTCTTGAACACATTCAATGGGATGTAGTATTTGATTTTTATATTGGCTTGCTTACGCGCAGACGCCCCACCGACCGAGGAGCACACCGCGTAGCGTGCGGTTACGAAGATCGCGAAAATTGACGGTTACGAATATCGCGAACTAGAAAATAACAAAAGCCTAATATTTTAAGAGAAGTAGTGATTTATAGAGTCGAAAGCCTTAGTGAAACCAGGTAAATAGCATTTTTGCATATGTTTTAAAACCCTGGATAACAAATGTAGTGAATTCTAACTATTTAATGGCAGTAGTAAGTCTTTGTTTCATGAATACAAGCTGGACCGGTTAAATTATGAAATTCTCAAAAATCTAAGGGATATCGGAGAATTTGGAGATACTTGAGCAATGGGAAGGAATAACAAATGACTCTTTTTAAATGATAATAGCTCCACCGGCAAGGTGTGCAATTTATGCATAGTACCTAAGCACACGACTTGGTATTTTATCCTGCTAAAACTACAATCTACACCAAAATGGGATAATTTCAATAGCATTGAACAGATAAACTCGGTCGAGCAATCATGTATAAAGAAACAAGTAAGAAGGCTCTAGTCGAGAAATCCCGACTAGACGATACCCTGATCCCTATACTTTACGCGTACAGTCAGTGTTTGCAAGTATGTCTGTTTGTATGTACGCACATACTAAAAATTTCACAGATTGTCATTATTTTGTTCATTATTTCAAATGTCATCTTAAAGTTTTCAAAATTCAAGATTTTGTTGTTATCGATCGCATGTGTATATCGACAACGGGATGAGTTATCGAAAATCGAAAACAAACTTGTACTGCCTAGAGATTAGGCGAGCTTGAGTTCCAAATCTGGAGTCTCTAGCTCATATAGTCTCTGAGATCGGTTGGCTCATACATACGGACAGACGGACAGACAGATGGACAGACAGACAGACGGACAGACGGACATGGCTATATCAACTCGTCTGTTGATACTGATCAAGAATATATATACTTTATGGGGTCGGAGATGCTTCCTTCTGCCCGTTACATACTTTTGCACAACTTCATTATACCCTTTATACCCATTTTTAATGGGTTCAGGGTATAAAAAGAGGGGTCACTGGTTTCCAGTCTATATGGTTTACATAGTCGTTGATTGGTTTGAAGAAAGGGGTATATAAGAGTAAGTATTAACAAATACAACACCATGAATTCACAACTTTACACCTAAAATTAATGACGCCTAAGGACAGTCAGCATAAACAACAATAAGTACCCATTGCCACGCTTATAGAAGAATAATGGGTAGAATTTGGAATTGAGGATATTCTGCCTTAATCACCAGTAAAGGCAATCACATGGAAAAGAGAGGCTGTAAAGATTTTAAGGTTGTAACTTATTGAACTATCAGAAACTGCAAAATTTATATTGAAACGAATCACCGGAAGAGAAGCTACAAACGAACCTGATTTTTATTTTTTGCTGTACATTCTATTACTATAATATGCTTCGACAAAAATTCATTACAGTAAATAGTGCTAAAATCTTGGTTCAAAATACCAGCATAACACAAGGATGAAGGACGGAATGAAAGACAGAAAATGAGAAAATTATAGGATTCAATCAATCCAATAACTTTTAGGAATATTTAAGTACGTTCGTACTAAATTCTACTTGACTTAAGTTAAATCGTGGTTAAATCCTATAATTAAATCAATCAAATCCGCTCTTCAAATAAACGCAAAAGCCTTAAAAGAATCTTTCCAAAATTGAGAAAGAAAATTCTTAAATGAGAAAACAAATTAAATGCATGCTCGTTCGCTAAGCAGCACTTAGCCGAATTATTTTTAACCAATAAAATAAGAAAGAAAATTCTTGAACTATGTATAAGTACTAGTAAAAGCTTCATCTTGTGGGAAGCTGCATTAAGCCGCATCTGTCTTAAATAAAAAAAGAAAATTTTCAAATTAGGCCCAGCTGGTATTAAATCCCGCCAGCAATTTTTTATACCCTGAGCCTATGCAAAAGTATGTAACAGAGAAAAGGAAGCATCTCCAACCCCATGAAGTATTTATATTCTTGATCAGCATCAACAGCCGAGTCGAAATAGCCCTTCAAAACTTCAGAAATTCTGTGAAATTTGTATTGAAATCGGTTATGAAATTGGTATTTCAAAATTATTACATTTCTAGCTGAAGCATGAGAATTATTGCCGGCTTTTAAACTTAACATGCGCTATGTATTAAAACATCAATCAATCGATTCTGTACACACCTTATTTAATTCTTGATTACATGAGTTACTTGAATCAAGTACGTTCTAGCTCAGATCAAGAAAATACTGGTTAATGTTGTATAAATCGTTGATCTCAGAGACTATAAGATCTAGAGATTTGGAACATAAGCTAACTAATTAACGTCACAAATTGCTACACCCACCCCGGTTGCTTGCAAGCAGAATCCTTAACAACTGATTTATAGTGCTATCAGAGTATTCCACACTCGGTTGCGTCTGAATGCAACGTTACCACTTGTTAAGACTTGATTTTATATACATCATGTTTTCCCTCTCTAATTTCTCCCTATTCAATATCATTGCCTCAAATGAGGCGTATTAAATTTAATTTTATTTGAGTATCTAAGTCACAACAAAATTAAAGATCATAATTTAAATTGGGGCAAACTGCCCTAAGAGAATAATGAGACGTGTGAGGAGGATGATAAAAATATCATAAAGCCAACAATAAAACATTTTACATTAAAGTGGTGAACGGAAAGTAGAACGGTGTACCCAAGTTTACCTTGGAATGTTGTCGAGATGACACCAATAAAATATTTAAGGCCACAACAAAGAGATGCCGCACCGCTTTCAACCAAGTCAACGCCATCAACCACGCCACGCCTCACAGTTGGCAAAACAAACTCATAAAGGGGTTTGTGTATACCCAATTCCACCGGACTAACACTGTTGCAAACGAGCTTTACAGGATAAGCCGATGAGAACTTACGAAGAAAATGCACAATGCGATTGAGCTTAAATTGAGGGATGAGTTAAATATTCAGGATAAATATAAAGACGAGGAACACGCCATTGAAGCCAACTTCAAGTTATCACTAGTCTTAATATTAACTCTACTTTGACGTGTAGTAGCGAAATTTTACTTCAATCGCAATAGCAATCGCTTTAATTTGAGATTTAGCTTTGTCACCCTACAATTAAATTTCATCCCTTCCATAACTGTCTTTTTATTGTGGACTTTCCTTCTGTTTTTCTTTGTGTGTACTATTTGTGGTCGACTTTTGGGATGCAACCTAGACTTCTTAGCAACGTCTTTCAACTGTTTACGGGTTTTAGAGTTTCATAAAGTGGTGGAAAATGTATGGATTTTAAGGGAGACATAGTTTTCTTTGAAATCCCAACTGACAATCAAGGATTGCTTTTAGATAGGTTTCTACAGATAGTCAAGATACATTAGAATCAGAATTGCGCTGTTATTTCAAATGCGCTTAAATTCTAATTCAGGTGTTTCGGCTTATATACCCAGTTAGTGTATATTAAGTACAACACACAGATTATCTTTAGACTTTGGGAACTTATTTTTGTAATTTATATCAGCCAAAATGGATTTCACGCGACAGTCAATTTACAACGAATCGAATGTTGGGACTTAATTTTTGAATTTTTTATACACTTAAAAGCTTAATAAAACAAGTAAGAAGGCTCTAGTCGAGAAATCCCGACTAGACGATACTCTGAACCCTATACTTGTGTATGTGTGTGTGTGTGTGTGTACGCACATACTGCACACTGAACACTTAACTTTAATGTTACATATCTCCGGTGTTCATTGTGATCATTAGTTTGTTTAATATTTAAAACGCCTCAAAGTTTTCCAAATTCAAGATTTTGTTGTTATCGATCCCATGTGTATGTCGGAAACGGAAATGGACATGGCTATATCGACTCGGCTCTTGACGCTGATCAAGAATATATATACTTCATGGGGTCGAAGATGCTTCCCTCTGCCTGTTACATACTTTTGCACAAAAACTTTATACCCTTTTTACTCATTTTTAATGGGTTCAGGGTTTAAAAATAATATGTATACCCTATCTTGGATTCTTCCTTTTATGCGTTACACATCTTATGAAAAATTATAATATGTACTTATTATGCACAAGATTCTTGATCAGCAGTAATAACCGATATGATTTTGCCATGACCTTCTGTCCGTAGGGATGTATAAAATCCTCGATCTCAGAGACCATAAACGCCAGAGACTCCAGATTTTAATTCGAAGCTCTACGTAATGTTTGTTTCACTTGTAAAAGCTGTTGTCGATTTTCTTTACTACATGGGTACGCGCTTGCATCTGTCTGATGCTCTTCACTGACGGAAGTAAGTTTTCTGGATGCTGGTAAGATTTGCTATTAATCTGTGAATCACAACCTCTTAATTTATAAACTCAAACTTTTGGTTTTTCCTAATAATCTTATTCTTTGGATCTAAGATTATTTAACTTTTAGAACCTAGAGCGTCTTTTTTAATAACTCAGTTTCCAAAGCGGTTCAGGTCACTTCTGGTGTTCCACAAGGAAGTAACCTTGGAACGTTATTATTTACACTTTTTATAAACGACCTTCCGTCCGTAATAAATGATTCTCGGGTACTGATGTATGCTGATGATGTAAAACTATGTCTGGTCATAAGCTGCAAAGTGATTTCTCAATTGCAGTAAATGTAAATTTATGTCTTTTTATAGACAAATGCCATTTTTTAATATCTTTATTCTGGATAACCGACCACTTGATCGGATTGAATAGCTTGATGATTTAGGTATACATAATAAAAACTCTATATACATCTCTTGTAAGACCGATTCTCTAATATGGATCTTGTATATGGTATCCCAAATACAGCATTCATTATAATAGAATAGAATCGGTGCAAAAACAATTTCTGCTCTATGCACTTTGAGGTCTAATTTGAGATAATAACATTAACTTACCTTCTTTCCATAGTAGCCTTTTACTAATAAATCTTCCCCTCTTTCTAACCGTAGAACAATGCTATCAATAACCCTTTTCGGATCTTTCCCACTTAATGCATAGTACCACTTCTGCATGCTCTCTAAAAAAATTGTCTTATGTCATTTGTCTACATGTTCGCGATCTTCGTAGCCGCATGCGACGCGGTGCGCCCCTCGGTCAGACGGGCGGGATGTGGGTCGCTTTGTGCTTGGGTCCGCGCGTTACGTCCAATAATAATAACCAATTACATCGTGTACTTAGGTAGTAGGTTAGGAGGAGGATAAGAGCGGGAGTAAAGGGAGTAACCGAAATTAAATCAGCTGAGCTAAGAAGGCTACCGATCGGAAAACCACAATTCTTTTTCTTTGTTGTTGCATCCATTCATATTTAAAAAAAAAAACAAGTCGAGAAATCCCGACTAGACGATACCCTGATCCCTAAACTTTACGCGTACAGTCAGTACCAGCAAGTATGTGTGTGTTCAATGTCCCATATCTACGGTGTTTCTAAACCGATTTCAATAAAAAGATTCAAAGATTGTTATTATTTTGTCTAATGTCTTAATGCCGTCTCAAAGTTTTCCAAATTCAAGGTTTTGTTGTTATCGATCCCATGTGTATATTATAGCTTAAGTTCCAAATCTGGAGTCTCTAGCTCTTAGTCTCTGAGATCGACGCGTTCATACATACAGACAGACGGACGGACAGAAGGACGGACAGAAGGACAGACGGACATGGCTGTATCGACTCGACTGTTGATGCTGATCAAAAACATATATACCGTATGGGGTCGGAGATGCTTCCTTCTGCCTGTTACATCCTTTTGCACAAAACCATTATACCCACTTTACCCGTTTTTAATGGGCTCAGGGTATAATAAAACAACATGTGACTTCTAGACTTTAAGCATAAAAAAAAAAAAAAACGACTCAAAACCTTATAAACGCTTAAGTTCAGGTTGTAATAGTTGATGAAGGCGCTTATTTATACCCATAAGCAACACACGATAATAATTCAAAGATTTCACCCACTTATTTAATGTTCCCACGCTGAAAGATCTTTTATGGGTGTGAGCGGCTGCTGAAAGCATAATTATTAGAGAAGTCAAAGTTTAGGGAGAGGTGTTGTTGTCGCTTGAACTAAAGCTTAAAAGGTTTTGCTTATAACAACTAAAGCGGGAATATACATTGTTATACTAAGCCTATTATCATTAATTTAATACATTATTATACCCTGAACCCATTAAAAATGGGTAAAATGGTTTTGTGCAAAAATATGTAACAGGCAGAAGGAAGCATCGATTAGAGCCTTGTTTAACATTATTTAAGTTCGCTGGTGGGGAAAATACCCACTATGTATACCCTTCACTATATTCGTTTTGTGCAATGACCATTATGCTGTCCGTCCGTCTGTATACACACAACATTGTTAAAATTGAGAAGCTGCTCCAACGTAGGGGCCATTAAATCGATAACAAGTCGATACACTTCGATGAAAAAATCGATATAAAAAACACACATTTGAACAGCTTGATACTTCTTCAAAAATCTACGTAAAAAGTTTGAATGCCACTCCCAACACTGCCGCCCCCGTTCTCCCGCAGTTGACGAGCTAGAGTCGCCTAATATAATGAAGAGATACTAGTGACATCAGATACAGATCTGCATAAGAAGTGGGAATGCCACGCCTGCCTTTTAAAGTTGCAAATCTTCATATCTTCCATATTCATATCCATATCTTTCGTCCGACTGCAGCGTATCCACTTGTTATGCCCTAAACCCATTGAAAATGGGTAAAAGGGTATAATGGTTTTGTGAAAAAGTTTGTTACAGACAAACTGATCAAGAATATATATACTTTATAGGATCGGAGATGCTTTCTTCTGTCTGTTACATACTTTTGCACAAAACCATTATACCCTTTTTACCCTCGTGTTTATCTGCTCAAATGTGTGTAATCGGCACAGTGAATTTATGAAACTATTCTTTAACTCTCAAAAATCTCCCAACTAACGGACTGATGAATGGGGAAGTCTTGAATGCCTTAAGTTTGTAGAAATGACTTTGTTCATTAGTTCAGACATGGTTTAGGGAACGTTTGATAAACCCAATGGCATGACACTGAACTGATATAATGGCCTTTCAAACACAGTGAAAGCATTCCTATCGCGTTCACCGATATCGAGTGGAATTTGCCATCCTTAACACCTATGCTTGAAATATACTAAGCTTTTGGAAATCAACTTAATATACCATCGATAAGTGGCACGGGCATGGCATATATCACCGAGCTCCAACATGCGGTACCTACATCAAATTAATTGACGGCTGCCTTTAGCGCTGCTTTTGATCTGTGGAAGACTAATTTCTGGCCCAATAGAATTTAGGCCCTAGGCACTGGGCTGTGCGTTTTGGGCGACACGAATTAGATTTTCCGTTCCCGAAGTACTAAAAACTGCACTCGGCCTAGCAATTTTAAAATCCATGGCCACTAGATTGTCAATTTCAAAAGTTGGGCAGAATGGTTGCTATTTCGCCAACGAGCTCTTCGCCTTCATTACGACTTTTGTCAGGTTGGTCGTCAAATGTTTGGAGCGTCAGAGCTGCAAATCGAAAATCATCCATAGACAGAGTTGCAAATTGGAAATCGGAATTGCTTTAAAAATTAGTTGGATGATTTTATCCGCCCGCAATTGGGAAGAACTCGCAGAATAGAATGGGTCTTCTGTTTGCAGACTTTGAAATTTTCCTGTTATGATAAGAAATAACTGCAGTCTGCTTAGACAAAACAGCTGACATTGCATTTTTTAAAGCTTGGCTGCAAAATAGTAGGCTGCTGTACCGTAGAAGTAGTATTAGTTGTAATTTTGGACTAGGATGTTCTACCGGATCTACCGGTTTGAGTATCTGCCGTTTCTTGGACTAATTTTAGCGTTGATTTGCTTAAAGGCGTTCGGCAAACTGGACAACTTGTCAAAATATGCGTAATAAAAGAAATGATTGAATGGTTTCTAAAAACCGTTTAAGATTCTCTACTGCTTTGGTGCATACACAACAAATGGTTTTGGGCTCAAAGGGCATTTTAATTTGCAGGTCGGTTGAGACTTATAATATATATACATTTAAATTTTTTTATTTTATATTTGTATATACATTTATTTTTACTTATTTATTTGATTTACATACATTTTTATTTTTAAATTTATTTGATATTATTTTCTATCATTTAAGCAAATATAGAAATGACAGAAGCAAATAAATTTATTTTTAAGTTTACAAAGCGCGACAAGCCTACTACCTAAAATATAATTATAATTCTTTTATATTATTTGACATCCATTTGCGCTATATTCAAACATATCTTAAATATAAGAGATATGCAACATTAAAGAGTTAAAAACTAAAATTCTTCAGCGACTAGCTTATTCTAGTCCTAATTCTATGCTGACTTGTAAAGAAAAGTAAAATATTGAATCAACTTAGCGGATGGTCGTAGTTTAAGTTTACAGTTGAACTTTTTTCCGTCTTAAGATTTGCACTAGATAAGGCTAAAGCAAATATGAGCTTACTACGTTTTACACATAGCCAAACAAATGTTGTAGTCTTAGTTACAACTCCTGATTGATATGCGATGTTAGAGTAAATAAATAGAACACAAACCAATGTATCAAGCATATCTCTATTCCTAAACAGACAGGTAAGATTAACGGAAGATGACATAAGTCTTAGGTGTTGATGATTTTCAAAAAAAATATTTATGTTGTTTAAAACCAGAAACGTAGCTTTGGCTCTAAAATTGAATGCAAATCATTTATACTCTTTGGCCCAAAGGTTGGGTGCCAAATTATTTATACTGTAACGTTTCACGTGGAAAAGCTAATGTCGATTTACTCCACAAATATAAATACGCGCTTGCTGCCGACTAATGGGAACGAGTATTTTCGAGTGCTGGTGAGAATCGCTCGAAGCAGTTTAAAATAATTATTCCGCGTACCTAATAGATAGGAGCGGTGGTAAAGGAAGTAACGGGAGTTAAGTCAGCTAAGCTAAAAAGGCTACAGATCAGGACTAGAAAAGCTAGAGACTCCAGATTTGGAACTTAAGCTCGCCTAATCCTAAGGCAGTACAAGTTTGTTTTCGATTTTCGATAACTCATCCCGTTTTCGATATACACATGGGATCGATAACAATAAAATCTTGAATTTGAAAAAACAACAACCTGTAAAATTTTTATTAAAATCGGTTCAGAAACACCGGAGATATGGAACCTTGAAGCTGAGTATGCAGTATGCAGTATGGTCGTACACACACGCACACATACTTGCAAGCACTGACTGTACGCGTAAAGTATAGGGATCAGGGTATCGTCTAGTCGGGATTTCTCGACTAGTTTTATTATACCATTTAAAAAAGGTAAAAAGCGTATAATGGCTTGGAACATAAGTACGTCTAAGTCATAGGTAGTACAAGTTTGTTTCAAATTTATGATAACTCATCCTTTTTCCGATATACATATGGAATCGATAACACAAAATCTTGAATTGCAAAACTCTAAGTTTGGCGTTTGAAACATTAAACAAAATAATGACAACCTGTGAAATTTTTCTTGAAATCGGTTGAGAAACACCAGTGATATGGATTGAAGTTGAGTTGGTAATATCGTAACAACTTCCTCCTGTATAGATTGCATGACAACTTTTGCAACCTTCGTGAATTTTCTTCACTAGTTTAGACTGTCGGGTACTGTGAAACAATTGTTTCTACTCCATTTAAAATGAACTTCAACTATTACCTTCTCTTTTAAAATTAAAAACCTGTCACAAAAACTCATCAAGAATTATTTTTAGTAATTAACTTGCATTGTGGGCATTCTTATAGCCATGTTTTTGGAGCACCTTTCAGCCATAATTTTTGCAGCTTGCCAAACAATAATTCACACAGGCGGCAATTAATACAATAATTACATTTAATGCCATGCCACAATGCATACAAAATGTTCAGGAGTCGGATACAACATACGCAGAAATACTCACATTTATGTAGGTATGTATGTATTTGTGAAGCTCGTCGTCGTTTCCCACTGAAAATCTCTTGCTTACAAAGTAAAGCCTCGTTGGAAGTTTTGTAGGCAACCGTGAGGGGAAGTCGTCGTGAAAGACCATTCAATTACACCTGCTTACAAGCATTACAGCGCCGTTATGTTATATGTTTGTATGTGGAGGTGTTTTTTGGAAACGAGCACTTGGCAGCCAACGCGCTAGCAGCTTAACTACGCCTCTGCCTTGTGCTTTAAACTTGGCAACAATTTTATTACATTTTCGACTGTCGACACTTTTGTATTGCTATTGTTGTTGTTGATGTGGTTGCTTATTACTTAGTAAAATAAGCAACAACAACAACATCAAGTGAAACCGTTGCATTCGGACGTAACTGACTGCGGTGTACATTGATAACACTATGAAGAGTGGTCGAATAAAGTATGTTTGGGTGATTTGGGGTTGGCAGGGTTATGCGCGGCCTTCAAAAAAAATTTGTATACGAAAGAGATAAACGAAATTTCGATTTTAAGAATTAGATATTTAGCGCCGATTAAGATATCTAGCTGTAAGTTGCGATCATACAGAGAAAAACCAAGTCGGACAACAAACCAAACAAATATACTCTTCCACTTTCGGTATCAGAGTATTAAAATTACAACAATTGCAACAATACGAGCAAACATGTAGACCAACTCTTGCCTAAAGTGCCAATTACAACGGCAACAACAATCACAGCTGAAACTGTCTGCGTAGCTCTTCGTTTCCGTGCGTCAAAAAACAGTCGACCAAATAATCTATGTTTACACTTATAAAATGTATATATGTTAAAGAAAATCATGTTAAAAAAAACACGCAAAACTCAAAAAGTTTAAACAGAAGTTGATGATCAATATTCAGTTTTTTTCGCCCGGAAAAAGAATATCTTATCCAATATTTGGTTGGCACCGATAAGCTCGATAAAAACGCTAGGTACGGAAGCAGCGAAGAGCTGCTGTTCTATTTGATCTTTCACCTGCTCCGTTATTCATCGTTTTCAAGGACGGTCAATCTTGTCTGTCAATTTTGTTGGCCTATTGACTGCTGTTATTAAATTCCATTCGAGTTCATTTTCGATTAAAGTATCGCTGTTATTCGACTTAATAAAGTTAAAGTCCCAAAATAGCTGGTTGTACTGTAAAAAGGTAGGCGAAAAGATTAGTTCATTTTTAAAAAAGAGAAGAGATACTAAAGAAACAGATATTTAAGTTGATGCTGGGCGTCGGTAAGAGGAGAATTTTATGGCCCTAGGGCAGTTCATTTTTCTTATTTTTCTGCATTACACAAACCAAATCAAACCAACCAGCTGGTTTACTTACGTATTTCGATTTACGGCTCTTTAAGATCTAGAGAAAAATAAATAAGTGAAAAAGTAAATTTTATTGTTGTCTTGTTCTTTGGTTGTTTAATGTAAAATCAGACTGTGATGAAGACGGCAAAGTCGTGGAACCCATTTGAATTTGAACTAAATATATATTTTATTTTTAAATGAGACATACTGACCAGAACAACCCAGCTCCACAAAGCAACTACACAAATACATTTATTTTACTATAAACAAGGACAAGTTTGCTTAAGATTATCTATAACTTTGTATGTTTTTTATATACACATTCAATCGATAACAAAATCTGGAATTTATAAAAATTTTTAAAATAGGTTCTAAAACTAGAGACAAAATACTGAAAATTTGTGACCTTTATAGAAATAAGAAACATTGAAGTTAAGTCAAGTGTACAGTATATGCGTACACATACACACACATACTTGCAAGGGCTGACTGTACGCGTTAAGTATGGGGATTTCTCGACTAGACCCTTCTAACTTGTTTTTCCTACGATTATTACCTTTTCTATCAGGTATAATCAAACCTCAAAATAATTTTTGCTTAAAAGAAATTGGCACTTTTTTGAAAAAAAAGAAAAAAAACCATATATATTTTGCATATTCCTACAACTAGAGTTATGCAACTTTGTGACAACCTAGCTGGTGTTATTTCACAAATAAATGCATCAAACATTTTAATGACACGCCCATCCCTTTCGTCCCCAGCTGCCACCCACTATTTCAAATTTAAATCGCCCAAATCTCTTTCACAGTTTCCAAACTAGACTCAACAAATTTGATTGAAAGATAGCTGGTTCCTAAGATCTGCAATGATTTTGATTTTTATCTTTTTTACTAAAAGGTAAGGAAAACTACGTCAGACAAAATGTTAGTATAGTGGGGATGGGAAATCGATAACAAGTCGATACACCTTGAAATACAAATTGTTAGAACACAAAAATTTGAACCACTTGAGTTACGGGATATAGATAGAGTCGCAAACTTTTGTGGCATGTTAGCTGGCGTTTTGGCCCAAAGATCTTTATTAATTTAGCCCTGCCTTTTGCAATCAGAATTTGTCAGTTATTATGCTGTTATCTAAGTATTCCGCAGTCGGTTGCGTACGATTACTACTTAATTAATTTTTGTTTTTTTTGTTTTTGTAAAGACCCAATAACAAAAGTGATACATTGACTTATTCCATATATGGCGAAAGCTTAAACTTCATTGTTATATAACAAAAAAAAAGAAGAAATAGTTAAGGAAACCATGCACTCGAGTGGCTTTTTAAAGCAGCTAAACAAGCACTCAACAGGACTCGCTTGTTTTTACTCTTACTTGCATTTTAGCAACATGAGCATTTGCACTCATCGCTAAGTAAGTGCCAAGACCTGTGCCAAGGTCTATAAGCAGCGATAGGTAATGCCACATAAAAAATTGTTACGCAATATTGTACACACTTATAAGTTCACATAAGTATGTATGCTGGTCTAAGTCTTAGTTTTTTTTTTTTTTTGGTCTTGGTGTTAGTGTTGGCCTGGCTTCTAGGTTCGACTTTGGAGCCATAAGTAGCTGGCAACTTTTCTGCTGCTGTAATATCGTACAATAACTGGCAGCAAGTGAAAATGGAAAGGATACAGCTGCAACTGTTGTATACTGCTGCCACAGAATGGCAGCTGGAGCCTTAAAGTAGGCAATGCCTCGATGCACATGTGCAAGGGTGTTAATATTTACCACACAATCACCTCCAGCACCACCTACACAATGACTAGTGCTGTGTTGATTTCCATTTTGTCAATATTTTATAGTATTTTATTTGCCTGCTTCAGTTTAAACGAAGGCGACTAGCCAAAGCGGTAGACGAATTGGAAATTAAGTTTAAAAAAACTTTCCAACAATTTGCAGGCCTGCCGGCAACACAAACGCTTAATCCTTTATGCCTGTTCGTTCCTTTGGACAAAAAAAAAAAAAATTGAAAACGGTTGGGTGAATAAAAAAGAAAGGAAACAAAGTTACCAAATACTTTTGCGCATTCCGCAGTCCTGAGCGCCGCTGGCTACACTCAAAAATGTTTGCTCGAGGCCCAATAAAATCATCAGGAAATCCGTAGCCAGAATTGCAGCTGCCAGCACAGCAACACTAACAGTAACAGCAGAGGATGTGGTAGACACAATTGCCGCTGTCTTTCAATTTATTTATTTCTTTTTTTTTTTTTGAGCAATAAGCAAAAATGCCTTTTCTTTGCCTGCCTCTTGCTCCTAGCCAAATTTCATTTTTCTTTTACACACTTCAAACATAGCTATAGCTTTAAAACGAAAACTTCATAGACGACTTTCCATTAAATTGGGGTGTAAGGCCTTCAAATTGGCTCGCACAATTTTGTTGCAGATCTTTTATGGAAACGTCGACAAATCTGGAAGTTCTCGCTAATCTGTAATCTGTAAAGAAATTGACATTTTCAATTTTAAAAGGAGGGGACGAAAGGGGTGGGCATCGTCCGCTTATTTTTGATGCAGGTCATAATTTTGTTATCTCTAGCTCAATAGCAGTGAAATAAATTGGCGTTTCCGATCTCAAAAATGGGGGCGTTGGCTACGGAAGGGCTGTTAAATAAAGGTTTTTTGGGAGACGTCACAAGCTATATTTTTACTTATTTTGGGATATCTAGCTATATGGATGTGGACGGTCGTATTGTACATAACTAATTTACTATTTACCTTCGGTATCGGAGTAATATTATGCATAAACAGCTCAACAAACATGTTCATTGCACCGCTGATAATGTGAACCCATATTTAAGTTCTTTTGCGATAGCTACCCTATAGAACTGGAATCGATCATTTACTCTCGGGGTAAGGGATGGACTCAATAGCCGATCGCCCGACGGCTTAAGGTATGGCATTCTGTGTGCGAGGAGTCTATTGAAAGACGTTCACTTACATATGCGTACGCGTATAACATTATACGTGCAGGAAGTAAATTGCCTAAGAAACACGTTATATTCGAGTGCAACCGACTGTGAAAGACTCTGGTAACTTATGTCCAGCAATTTTCGAGACCGTTTTTTAATAGTTGTACTGCATACTGCATACACAACTTCAATGTTTTTTTATCTCCGGATAAATCGCAGATTGTCAATATTTTGTCTAATGTTTCAAACGCCATCTTAAAGTTTTCCAAATTCAGGATTTTGTTGTTATCGATCACATGTGTATGTCAAAACGGGAAGAGTTATCGCAAATCAAAAACCAACTTGTACTGCCTAGAGATTAGGCGAGCTTATGTTCCAAATCTGGAGTGTCTAGCTCTAATAGTCTTTGAGATCGACGCGTTCATAGGTACGCTGGACTTGTGACTGAATTTCTAGAGTCAGGAGAAGGTTTTACAAAAGAAATTTTGGGAATCCCTACCAGGCAAATGGTACAAAAACCACTTAGTGTTTTTCATATCCAAACAAGAAGTAATTATTATTATATAAACTCGTCTTCGGTTTCGTTGCTTTTCCCCTTTCCGATAAACACATGTTATCAAAAACAATAAAAATGTATTGATTTAAGATTTGGACATAAAAAATGCATGAATATCGGTTTAGCAACTAGGAAGATCTCTTATATTCAAACAACAGATTATAAAATAGTGGAGCTTTCTCTTAACTTATTAATTTTTCCTGCTGAATAGTAGTTTTTGGTTTTTTTTCCACGCAGCACTAAATTTAACAGTCGCCAGTGGAACTTCGGTTTTCGTTAACACGAGTTTTCCCCAGGGAACAATTGGCATTTATCCCTTTCTTTCACTAAACCAGCCATAAAAAACATACATGACTTAAACTAGTTGAGTGTTAATGCAAAGGATGTCTGTGTATGTAAGAGTGTGGCCCGCCACAAAGGAAAATCCTTGCCTAATACGTGCGGTATTTTCAACGCCAATAAAATCACAAAGTCACGTGCGGAACGCCATGTCCCATGTCCATCACGGAGACCACACACAACTTCTATTAAAAATGGGAAAAAAGGGTATAATGGTTTTGTGCAAAAGTATGTAACAGGCAGAAGGAAGCATCTCCAACCCCATAAATTATATATATTCTTGATCAGCATAAACAGCCGAGTCGATATAGCCGTCCGTATGTATGAGCCAACCGATCTCAGAGACTATAAGAGCTAGAGACTCCAGATTTGGAACTTAAGCTCGCCTAATCCCTAGGCAGTACATGTTTGTTTCCGATTTTCGATAACTCGTCCCGTTTCCGATATACACATGGGATCGATAACAACAAAATCTTGAATTTTAAAAACTTTGAGATAGCATTTGAAATATTAAACAAAACTATGACAATCTGTAAAATTTTTACTAAAATCGATTAAGAAACACCGGAGATCTGGGACATTGAAGTTTTCTATGCAGTGTGCAGTATGCGCGTACATACATACACACATACTTGCAAGCACTGACTGAACGCGTAAAGTAAAGGGATCAGGGTATCGTCTAGTCGGGATTTCTCGACTAGAGCCTTCTTACTTGTTTTTCTATCTTTTTTGCTTGGACGTCTGTGTTACAGTCTGTTTTCGTTTTGTACTCTTCTATGTGTCTCAAGCGTTTGCCTGCACTGCCCAGCCCAAATAAGCGTGCGTCCCATCATGTTCTTTATTATGACAAGCTGCGGTTTTTAGGATCGCTGATTGCCTTATCGTTGGGGTCCTTATGATAGCTCAGCGTTGTGTTTGTTTTAATAGTTTGTGTTGTTGAACGCATTTATAAAGCACAATTTCGTTCCTTGTGGGCATAATATGGATTATGGATGGAGGATGGAGGGTAAATAAGTGTTAATGTGTACGTGGGGGTTACAAAGAAATTTAATGACAATAGTCTTTACAATGTTTTTGTCCAATAGTTCAAGTTCAAGTTTGAGGTTAACTAAAGATAATTTTAAAGATAGTTGCTTGAGAGTCACTTAATTGTTAATAAATTTGATTGTATGTGCATTCTGACTTACCAGAGATATGCAAATCACAATAAGAACTGTGCTAGTACGTGTACTTAAGTTTCTTTTGTAAACTCTAAAAAAAAAAAATAACTACACGAAGTACAAGTCCAGAGACGAAAGTGATGAAAACAACGCTATGTTGTTCGAACATTTTTCAATAAATAAGTAATGCGTTTTGGCGCTAACGATGAACTAAAATTTTGCTCAGGGATGGGGTATCGAGTTCGAGGTGAAATCAAATTGTAAGACGAACAAACGGTGTGCCCAAGGCTTGGAATACGATACGTTACTAACACACCGGAACATAAAAAACAAGTGAAAACGTGACAATCTGGCGCAACTGACTGCGAAATACTCTGATACCAGAAAAATAATTTTCATTGAGACGATATTTGCAACTAAAGGTATAGGGGCGGCGGTGTGTGCGCGTTTACTGCATACCTTACTTAACTTAAATGTTCCTTATCTCCGATGTCCAATTTTCAAATTTTTGCAAATTCAAGATTTTCTTGTTATCGATTCCATGTGTATATCGAAAACAGGACGAGCTATTATAAATTTGAAACAAACTTGTACTACCTAGCGCTTAGACGAGCTTATGTTCCAAATCTCTAGCTCTTATAGTCTCTAAGATCAACGGTTCATACATACAGACGGACAGACGGACATAGCTATATCGACTTCGATTTTGAGACTGATCAAGAATATTTATACTTTATTGGGTCGGAGATGCTTCCTTCTGTATTATTATTGGACGTAGATGTACTAACGGGCAGTACAATCAAGCCCAACGATACCAAGCACCGACTTGTTAACGCGCGGACCCAAGCACAAAGCGATCCACCTCCCGCCCATCCGACCGAGGGGCGCACCGCGTAACGTGCGGTTACGAAGAAATGGTACTAGTTATAAGGTGGGAAAGATCATTATATACTGAACATAAGATCCGAAAAGGGTTATGGATAGCATAGTTAGAAAAGCAAGCATGCAGGGCTATTGGTAAAACATTTCTACTACTTCTAATGGGTACAGCAAAGTTGATTTGGTTGATTAGTATGGGGGAATCTATTTCACCATTTATTAATTTGTGAAAAAAGTTTATTGCTAGCAAAGTTCTACGATTAGCAAGAGAGGGAAGACTTATTAGTAAAAGTCTACTGTGGTAAGCAGGTAAATTAGTACTATCATCCCAGTTAAGACCCCGAAGGGCAAAGAGCAAAAATAGTTTTTGTACCGATTCTATTCTATCCTGATGAGTCCTGTATTTGGGATACCATATACAAGATCCATAGTCGAGAGTCGGTCGGACAAGAGACACATAAATAGTTTTTGTTAAGTAGGGGTCGTCAAATTCCTTCACCAGCGCTTAATGAACCCAAAGGCACTTGATGCTCGATTTTTAATTGAAGCAATATGCTTTTCAAACTTTAGCTTTGGGTATGTTACATACTTTTGCACAAAACCATTATACGCTCTTTACTTATTTTCAATGGGTTCACAAGCAAAAAAAGCAAGTAAGAAGGCTCTAGTCGAGAAATCCCGACTAGACGATACCCTGATCACTTTACTTTACGCGTACAGTCAGTGCTTGCAAGTATGTGTATGTGTACGCGCATACTGATTGATTTTTTCCCATTTTTAATGGGATCAGGGTATAATAGACTGGCGTATTAGAGAATTTAATATACAGGTGATAACTTTAGTTAACTATTTAGGCCGTAAAAACAAAATATATTTTTTTTTTAAATAATCATTTGCACTGTGTTTAAATAATATATTTGAACATAAGTCAATTGCAACTTTTACTTCACTGGTTATAAAAGGTTAAAGGGAAAAGGTTACCGCAGTCTCTTATTCTTTTATCTATTTTGTCATTAGTTTGTGTCTTTTTCCAACTCTGCAGATTTTGCACACAAACACACCCAATTATCAGCGTAAGGTTGTTGGCAATTTGTCAATGATGAATGCTTTTGGAATTTATGAAAGCAGTGAAGCTGATTTTATGGTGGCCTTAAGAGCCAAAAGTAAATCACAACAACACGAAGCGAAACGCAGCGAAACGAACCAAAGCTGGGCAAACAAACACAGTTCCAAAAACAAAGATCCTTTTCGCAGGACTGCCACAGAAGCTGCCAATGCCATTACCACATTCATTCAGTGCTTCACAATACTTGTTGTAGCTGTTTGTACCCAGAACTTTCAGCATGGTTAAAAAGGGTATAATGGTTTTTTGCAGATGTATGTAACAGATAGAAGGAGCTTGATCAGCATTAACAGCCGAGTCGATAGAGCCACGTCCGTCTGTTTCTCCATCTGTCTAAATGTATGAAGGCTTATGTCTTACAGACCATAAGCGCTAAAAATTTGATATTTATAATGATTCTATATTCTATCCGTTTTCGATACACACATATATTCGAGAACAATAAAATCTTGAATTTGGATATCTTGGAACGTTTTTAATATTTTCAATAAAAATTCAATTGGGAAACACTGGAGATATCGAAGAACTATCTAAAGTCTTTATGCAGGCATTTTTGTAAACGTGTGCACAAAAATAAAATCAAAGATTTTACACGTAAATTCTAGGGTTCAGGGTATCTCCTAGCTGAGCTGTCTCGACTAGAGCCTTCCAACTTTTTTGTTTCTTCTTGCGGGTATATCCTTGCAATGATTTGAAGCGCTGTGTTTACCCACGTTCGTCCCCCTATTCGTCTGTTTGTGCTCCGCCCTTTGCTTCCTCAGAAGCTCACTGAGCTGTGCGAAAAACCAGCGGCTCTGGCCGGGAATAAATTATTAAATCATACACTGTTTTAGTTTAAAGCAAGCAGCTTAAGGCTCATCTAGACGGTTGGGGTCTCGGTTTGAGAAAACTGCTAACCCATTTATGAGTATGTGGCGTTGAAATTAAACAGACAGCGCAGTGCAACTCTGCACTCAGAAGAACCCGATCAAATTTTAGAAATTCATCATAAATAACAAGTAAGAAGGCTCTTGTCGAGAAATCCCGACTAGACACAGACAGACGAGGTACCCTGATCCCTAAACTTTACGCGTACAGTCAGTGTTTGCAAGTATGTGTGTTTGTATGTACGCACATCCTGCATACTGCAAACACAACTTCAATGTCCCATATCTCCGGTGTTTCTTAACCAATTTTAATAAAAATTTCACAGATTGTCATTATTTTGTTAAACGCCGTCTCAAAGTTTTCCAAATTCAATATTTTGTTGTTATCGATCCCATGTGAGCTTATGTTCCAAATTTGTAGTCTCCAGCTCTTATAGTCTCTGGATAGACAGACAGACGGACATTTTTTTTTTCGGCTGTTGATGCTGACCAAGAACTTTATGGGGTCGGATATGCGACCTTCGGCCTGTTACATACTTTTGTTTCTTTAATATATATATATATATATGTAATAGCTCGTGAAAACGGAGTTTCACAGATGCGTGCAATGAACCAAAAGTTTAGGAGCTACACTGTCTCGGGTGACCATCAAAAAAATATTTAATAGGGCTGTAAAATGGTTTAGCGAATTTTATTTGACTGACATCAAAAGAGTATAAGAAAAAGTAAATACCCAACATCAAAGAGTATATTTTTGTTTGTTTTTACTACACGTCTAGTTAAACAAGGCTTCTCCCTTCTTTTGTAGCTTGTTTGCTGCCTCTCGATTTAATTCGCATTCCTTGCTCAAAAACATATATGCACATATCATTTTTGTGTGACCTCTTAGCATCATCGTCATTAGGCTATGCTGAAAAAAATAACGTGAACACGGGTATTATGATTTCGTGCAAGTGTATGTAACAGATAGAAGGAGCCATGTCTCACACCAAAAAGTATAAACAAAAAATAAGTAATAAATAAATAATTGTTTAAAAAAATAAATACAAAATATATTTTTGATTAGCATCAATAGTCGAGTCGATCCATATTTGTCTATATGTCTTTCCATCTGAACCTATCTTGAAATTTCAAAATTTATAAATTGCGTTGGGAACAAAAAACAATAATTCGATTGTCTGTGAAAATATCACCGAAATCAGTTAATATTATATATATATCGAAATAGCGGATTAGTTCAACCATTTTTTTGTGCATGAACACACACAAACGCACACATATAAGCATAAGCAATAGCTGTAGAGTATTTTCTAGTCGGCATTTCGCCTATTTATTTTTTTATGGCTTATGCCTGGTTAGTTTTCTGCATTTCTATCTTCAGTTCTCATTCTTATAGATGCAATGAAAAACCCTTACACACAATCCATACCGGACACACACAAACGTTAACAAACGTACGTTATCCGGAATTGCCGTGATGCTGCAATTTCAACACTTTGAAGTCCAGTTTGAATTTGGGCACTGTTGTATGCTGGCCTTTTTCTTATGGCATCAGCCCAGCTCCAATCTGTGTCCTGGGCTGTGCTGTGGCCCTGCAGTGCTTTGGTGCTCGTTTTCTTTTGCAACTATTTCAACAAAGCGCAGTGCAGTTACTTTTATGTTTTGTACGTGCCTCGGCAGAACGACAGCTGAGCAAAAACGCAAAGGAATTGCCGGCTATGGTGATGTAGCACGTGTCAACATCAGCCAGTGATGTCGCCTACACTGCAAGAGCAACGCCAACTGGATGAGGCCCTGTGACGATGAACAACATGACCGCCTGTCATCATAAATGTCAGAAAAGTTTAGCGCCCAAACAAGGTTTCATAAAACATCTAGACGATACATGCACTGACATGTTACTGTATATTAGAGTAAAAAAATATTTCTGTACAGTGGCTCACAGGTTACTTTGTACAGTGTCAAAAAAATTTTTATTAGCTGCCAGAAAGTAATTACACATTGTTTTTAGAAAAATGACAAAGACCGATGGTAAGTTCATATGTACATATATTTAGCGGAAAATTTTTTAACTTTTATAGTATTTTAATTTTAATTACTTTTGATTTTATGTTATAAATATATTAACAAAGAATTCATATTTAAACTTTCAAAAAATAACAAACTATTTGGTTTAGACTCCTATTCGCTGAATAACAGCTTTAAGTCTGTTTTCCATAAAGTCAACCAATTTCTGATTCTGTTCGTATACCCTGAACCTATTGAAAATGGGTAAAAAGGGTATTTTGCGCAAAAAGACAGAAGGGACCATCTCCGACCTTAGAATGTGTATATATTCTTGATAAGCATCAACAGCAGAGTCGATATAACCCTATCCGTCTGTCCGTCAGTATGTTTACACGCTTCGATCTCAAAAACTGTAAAAGCTTGCTTAACCCTTACGTAGTACAAGTTTATTTCAAGTTTTTGATAACTCTTCCCGATTTCGAAATACACATGTGATCAATAACAATAATATCTTGAATTTGGAAAACTTGAAAACGGCGGAAACTTATCATGGGTTTGACTGAAAAACCTGGAGATTTTGGGTCGAGCAGACAGAACTTGGACAGTTTAAATTTTTCGGTAATTTACGTCACTGAACGAAAATTTTGTGGTTGCTAAATAAAATAAACTCAGGTTGCACATAAGATTTACTGGTCAAACAATTTTTTTTTGTTTTAAATTTTGGCATACTGGGCGTGATTAAATGCATTGACGGCAGCCATATAAGAATCGTGAGGCTACCTGACTGAACATCAGTTTATGAACCGAAAGGAATATTTCAGAATTAAGGCAATGATTACTGAGAAAAGATACTGGGGACAATATGTCAGAACTAAGTGACGTCATGTTGTAATGCATTTGGTATTTATAATATAACTGCCCACTACCCAACATTGATATTATGTTATCTTTAACTACGATTTTTTATTTACTTGTCGTCAAAAATTGTCTCCAAAAAACCTTCCCCAAACCTTGCAAGCATTTTAAAAAAATTAATTTACTAATATTTACACAAATCTAGGATTATACTAGGTTTGAAAATTTGACTAAGTTTATACTAAGCTATAAACCAAAAATTATTTTTTACGCTGCTTGGGTAGTTCCGCGTGTGGCATTGCGTCGCCCGAGCTGCAAAATCCATCATGCGGCGATTGCAGCTCTTTCTCTCTCGCTGTTTATTACCAACCTACCTTAATGCGCTATCTCATTACCGCCTCCAGACGAAAACGATCCGCTTTAAAGCGCGAGTACAGAATTTTCTTCCGAGCTAGCACCGCACCATGTACATGGAGATAGCACCAGACGCATCCATGTCCACTAAGCAGCAGTGGAAATTTACCTCGCCTCCAGCATTAAGCCGAGTTGCAAGTATGTGTGTGGGTGTACGCATATACTGCATACTTTACTTAACTTCAATGTTCCACTCAAATATTCAACCGATTTCAATAAAATTTTAACAGATGGTCATTATTTCATCTTATACTTCAAAACCTGTCTCAAAGTTTTCCGAATTCTAGATTTTGTTGTTACCAATCGCATGTTTATATATCGGAAACGGAAAGAGTTATCGAAAATTGTACTGCCTAGAGATAGAGCAAGCTTATGTTTAAAATCTGGAGTCTCTAGCTCTAATAGTGTCTGATGTCTACGCGTTCATACACAAGAACGGACAGACGGAAATGGCTATATTGACTCGGCTGTTAATGCTGATCAAGAACATATATATACTTTATAGGATCAGAGATGCTTTCTTCTGTCTGTTACATTATTTTACACAAAAATATGTAATCCGTTTTTAATGGGGTCAGTGTATAACAAGTAAGAAGGCTCTAGTCGAGAAATACCGACTAGACGATACACTGAACCCTATAATTTACGTGTACAGTCAGTGCTTGCAAGTATGTGTGTGTGTATGTACGCGCATACTGCATACTGCATACTCAACTTCAATGTTCCATATCTCCGGTGTTTCTCAACAAATTTTAATAAAAATTCCACAGATTTTCATTATTTTTTTAATTTTTCAAATGCAATCTTAAAGTTTTCAAAATTAAATATTTTGTTGTTATTGACCCCATGTGTATATCGAAAACGGGATGAGTTATCGAAAATCGAAAACAAATTTGTACTGCCTAGGGATTAGGCGAGATTAAGCTCCAAATTTGGGGTCTCTAGGTCTTACAGTCTCTGAGATCGACGCGACGAACGGACGGACAGACGGACATGACTATATCGACTCGGCTGTTGAAACTGATCAAGAATATGTGTACTTTATGGGGTCGAAAATGATTCCTTCTGCCTGTTACATACTTTTGCACAAAACCATTATACCCTTTTTTCCATTTTTAATGGGTTATGGGTATAAAAAGGAAACTAAAGCATTATCACATGCATTTACTTGAGCAATGTTAACAAACAAAATTTGAACGAGCTATTGTTTAATTTAACACAAAATAAATTACTGGCCTACAAAATTAAGTTTGGCATAACTTTGACGGGCGCAATGGACTTTGCCCAGTGGCCTTAAGTGGTTCAAATTAATTGGCACCATTCCAGCGATTGGGGGATTGGCAAATTGGTGGCTGGCTGCCAAAACAGTCAGAAATTCAATGCGCGTTGCCTCGACAAGTATTTCAATAAATAATTAAATCGGAAAACCGAACACGATCTAGTCCACAAACATGCTCACACCTGTACGCATCTCAGAGAACCTCATTGCCTCATCCCCACCGAAGTGTACAAATTGAAAATAACATCGTGTCGGGGGATGTGGAAAAGGAGGCAACAAAAAAACCAGGTCACTGTGGACGACGCTGAAATTAAAATAAGTTCTAAGGGTTGGCAACACTGACGTAGGCCTATTATCAGAATTGTCTTAATGAAGGCGTCAGTGTCTGGCCAAAGAATCTTTATTATTTTGTAATTAAGTGGTTTGCCAAGTGCTGCTATGACGAGCGTATCTCTCTTCCCGCTTACTTGTATTTGCATAAAAAGAAGATGCCGATGAAGGCGACAACTCTGAGTTGATTCAATTTAAAAAACCTCGACCGACAGTCAAATTCTGGCAAGAAGTCGAGAAGAGACTGACTCAAGTTGAGTTAGTTCAGGTCTGGGTAACATTAGTCAGTCGCCGTGATGGCAGTCCACTCAGCTTGTTTTGCTTTTTTGTTCTCGGCCACTTTTGTATCCTCGCTTTTTATAGTATATACATTTATATATATACCATGTTAAAATGTTGCCAGGTGACTCATAAAGAAGTCGTCAACTTTCTAATGGCTCTTGACCTAACATTTGTAAACTACTGCTAGTCCTGCTAATCAGCCTGGTTTTACAAAAATCGCGTTTCAATGACCTAACTTTCTTACATAGTGACACAAAATGAGTTATAAATAAATTTTTTGCATGTTACATACGGGTAAAATAATGATGAAAGTGCTGCTAAACCACAAACAGGTTTAAATTTTTTAGTCCTCAAAGTTATAGGATCTTCAAACAGTGCATTCAGATACACAGGCTTCAAAATATTATTTTAATGTTTTGACGACTGCGAATGACTTCTTAAGAAGAAGTTATCCAACAAGTTCCACGCATTTATTGGCAAAAAAAAAACACTGTATGTGTATACACATTTTCTTTAAAGCACTCAAGAGTGCGTTATTCTGAAAAACTCAAAAAGCAAATACCATGTACCAAATATTAGATATAAATACCAGTGAATAAAATGCGAGTACAGTAATAACTAATGTGTTTACTTGTTTGCACTAGGATACAGAACAATTTTATGGGTAACAAGAAGCCTATAACCAAAAAATTATTTTCCTTAAAAAAAATGTAAGCATGAAGTGTGGTTTTTACTTTCAGCCGGACATTTATATATCCCTCACGTTAATTTAAAATCGATTTATCTGGTTTGATGTGTGATTAGCCAAACCCAAATCCCCGTTTTTTATTGGAATATTTCAATTAATGTTTAATTAAGAGTATTCCAAATACAGGATTAATTAAAATATAATAAAAACAATTTCTGATCTTTGCACTTCGGGGTCTTAACTGGAATAATTACGTTAACGTTAACAAGCCGGTGCTTGGTATCGTTGGGCCACTTGAATGTACAGTCTGTGAAAAGTCGGTAATTTAAATGGCTTTTCGGACACATTCACGAGACATCCCTCGTTTTTAACGCGGCTTAAACCATTGTAAACAGCTTTCCTGCTAATTGCAAATATTTCTGCAGTCTCAGAGGCCGATTTTACGATGAACCAAATGGTTCATGTAGAAATATAACTGCTTTCCTGGCATTTGAAAACCGTTTAAAACTGTCCCGACCATATATAAATTCTATTTATTCAAATTATGAAATTTCTCAGAAAATTGCATTACCCAAACGCGTTTTTTTTTTTTATCATAAAAGTTACTGTTTCCAACGTTAATTGAATTTAGTGCCATTTCTAGTAGTTTTTATTGTTCTTTGTTAATATTTTTAAAGTTTTGTTTACTTATACAAATTATAGCTCTAAAGTGAAAAAAATCAAAAATTTTCACATTGTGTAAAGACTTTTGTTTCATGCACCATCTAATATCTATAATGATTTATAGGTCACGTTGGAGAGCCTGTTCACAACAATCAGGAACAGAATCTGGAACAGTACGAATCCACCATCCATGTTGAATTTATTTCCCACCAATGCTAAAATAAGGTGTAGCATGTAACGTCAAAGCCGAGTAGATGTTATTTTCGTATTACAAGATGTGGTGCACGCGCTGGCTCCGGCTGTATAATCGGTAGATGGGGGCAGGTTCAAAATTGGTTGTTTCTTGTATTACAGACTCGCGGTGCTCACTATTATTAATATTTTATCGCGTGCGGACCATAGTGATTCGTCTTAAAAAGGAGAACGGGACGGACGGACAGGACTCGCGATATTTCTCACATAAGGTATTGGAGGCGACACTCCACCTTCGTCGTTTGGCTGCGCTGGACTGATGTTGTGGTCGCAGCTGTTGCCCTCCCTACCATGATCCCCACATTCCACTTCATTAATTGAGTGAGGATCCCTATACCAAAACGACCTACTAAATCCTACTTCTGCAGTTTCGCTGCATGACTCCCAAAAAAATCAAAATTATTGGTTCATTTTAAAAAGAAAAGTTACAAAAATTCAGTTTATTATTAATAGGCATGGTCAGATACATCTAAGTGTTAGCAAAACCTAAATTAAAACTATATATATTAAACAGCTATTGTTTCATATTTTCCTATTAGCTAACGGTACTTAATTGTATTTATTTAATTCTATTTAAACATTTCAACGAAAACAAAATTAAATTCTTATTTCACATTTGCAAGTGACTTGTTCTTTAAAGCTCAATTCAATTATAAAAAAAAAATAGTTATGAGGATACTAGGCAATTCAAATTCAAATACGAAAATTGTAATATATTTTTTTTTTTTTTATATAAGGCAAACAAAATTAATTAAATTAAATTAAATATTACAACAGTGTTAAGAATTATTTTAGTTAATTCATTTCATGTATTTATTTATTTAATTTTTTTTGTCTATATAAAAAAAATTAATTAAATTAAATTAATTTACTAATTTTTATTATAATTAAGGCGGAAGTGATCAGTTGATTTCGGTTTTTTTTTTGTTTTTTTTTTCTATATCACTTGCTATTAAGAAAAATGAAACGAAAAATAATAGGATAAAACAAGGAATGCACTTCTTTTGTTGGCACTATTTATTTTAGGTTATAGTTTGATATTTATTTGTTTTAATTCGTTTATATTATCATTATTTTTATTTTATCTTATTTTATTTTTTTATTTTTTACTATTATTTGTTTGAATTGATTGGCTTAAGTCGGAGGGGTCAGTGGTTCGAATCTCCGCGGGATCACTTTTTTTTTGTCTCTATTATATTGTTTTAAGTCGCAGGGGGGCCCGTGGTTCGAATCTCCGCGGGATCACTTTTTTTTGTGTCTATTATATTGTTTTAAGTCGGAGGGGTCCGTGCTTCGAATCTCCACGGGATCTCTTTTGTTTTTTGTCTCTATTATATTTTTTTTTTTTTTTAAGTCTGAGGGGTCCGTGGTTTGAATCTCCGCGAAGTCACTCACTTTTCCTTATATTTTTTTTCAGTTTTTTTTTTTTTTGTTTTTTTGGGAGTTTGCACGGCGTTGCTATTAGCCAAGGCACTTAATTTGGTCTTTTGCGGGTTAACTAGGGGCCATTTATTCTATAAGTCCGAGTGTGGTTAGGGTCACTCCGCGTGGTTGTCCCCATGGGATCTTAGCGCAAAATTAAAATTAAAATTTTTGTTGTTGCTTCTCGGCGGCGACTACACAAGTCGAAAAAAAAGAGTTTTCTAGCCGAATTGGCTAGCTAGTTTTAAATTTTGTTCACTGACATTTGTTGGTTCCACTAATTGAACTGTCGCGTGGTTTTATCTATCAGGAGGCGGCACACAAAAATCGAGTCGCGACTGACTGTTTCGTACTAGCAAGAGAGAGAGAGGCCCCGACCGGCATCGGGGTTGAAGCCCCATCTCGCGATCGGTTGCGGCCCGAAAGATGCAAGTGTTGCATCTCTATATTTATCAGCACTCACCTAATCAGCTGATTAGCTATAGGTATCGCTAACCCAAAAGCTTTGGTCGACTAACAAAATTGCTGCATGCTTTTATGTAAAATTTTTAAATAATTTGGTACAAGCGCACTACATTTCCCCCCACTAAAATCACGCTTGGTGTGGAACACAGCGAGCGGCATTCGCGCTTGTTATTTCAGGGTTATTGTTTAATGTCCTTGGCGTGAAAAGTGCCAACAAGGCGTCCTTGATGGTCTTCGAGCTCGTAGTAAACCTTCCCGACTCTTCTTCGTACTCGGGCCTTAACAAAATTGGGTGCTCATTTGGCACTATATCCTTTTGCAAAGTTACTTTGCTGAAAGTTCCTCCTTAAAACTTCTTGCCCTACTGTGAAGGATACTTCATTTGATCGCAGGTTGTAAGCCTTTTCGTTGCGAGTCCTCTCGACTAAAACGTATAATACGATCATCTAACATTTCTAGGGCTCATAGCAATTTATAGTTTTCGCCGTTGGTGATCATGTTTTGACCAAACGCTAACTTGTAAGGACTTGTGCTAATCGATGAATGGAAGCTATGCTACTCAACTTCTAATCCCAATTACGCTGATTTGCATCTACATATGCTTTTATTGCCGACAGAATGGATCGGTTGACCCTTTCAGATGCGTTTGCTTGGGGCGAGTATAACGCGGTATAAGTATGCCTGATGTTATATTAACTTAAATTGCACCCCATTGTCCGAGACGATTGTTTCGGGGATTCCGAAACAATGGAAAAGATCCTCTTCCATGTAATTTTTAATGGCGTCAGCGGTGATCTTTTTGACTGCCTTTACAAATGGAAATTTTGATATATGGTCTAATACTATCAATATGCCAACATTTCCCGATTTGCTGCGAGGGTAGGGTCCAAGAAAATCGACAAAAAGTTTTTGAAAGAATCTCCTTGTCTGACCCGTGTGCCCGATTGGAGGTTTCATAGCTCTATTGGCAGGCTTGGTGGCCTTACAGATATCGCAGGCGTTTATAAAATTTCTCACGTCTGTGGCCATGTTTGGCCAAAAATAGTATCGTCTTAACCTCTCAAGCTTTTTATTAATTCCCCCGTGCGCATGCAGGACATTATCATTTTTCGACATTAAAGCAATCTGCATCAATACTGCCCCAACGCCGGTACGGCTGGCATCACAATAAATAGCAAAAGGCTCAGAAAAATTTGGGCTGTGTAAAACTGGAGCGGAGCACATGTGACTTTTTAAAGTTTCGAATGCCTGTTAGGCCTCTTCCGTCCATTCAATTTTCCGCTTTGCTTTAAGGGTATCTGACAGTGGCGATGAAATAGCGGCATAATTCCTGATAAATTTGTGGTACCAGCCGGTCATACCAAGAAACCTTCGAACTTGCTTTACTGATCGGGGAATCGGAAAATCCTTAACGGCCGATATTTTTTCAGGGTCAGTCCTAATAAGACCATTGCCAATTATGTGCCCCAGATATTTAACTTCTCGTCGACAGAATTTGCTTTTTTCGACATTAAGAGTCAGATTGGCACCCGTTAACTGGCAAGCAATGATCGCTAACACTTCGAGATGACGCTCAAAGGTATCGGAAATAATTAGCAAGTCATCCAAGTTGATGAACACCTCATTGAACAGATGTGCGGGGACTATTTTGTCCATAAGCCGAGACATGGAATGTGGAGCATTAGTCAGTCCAAATGGCACGACAACAAACTCATATAACGGACGACCAGGAACTGTAAAGGCAGTCTTGTCCCTAGAGTTTGGCTCCAGAGGTATCTACCAGAAGGCATCTTTCAGGTCAAGACTTGTCACAAATTCTGCTTTCGGCAATCGACTTAAAAACCATCAATGAGAGGCATCGGGTATGCGTCTTTGACGGTTACGTCATTAACCTTACGACTATCTATACATAGCCTGACCTTTCCGGGTTTCTTTACTAATACAACGGGAGATGACCATGAACTATTTGATTCCTGAATGACTCCTAGTTTTATCATTCTATCTAACTCCTCGGCAGGCGATACGGCATAATGGCGTTGCTTGATCGGCTTAGCATCTGCTACATCAATTGCGTGAGCAATTAATGAGGTCCTACCTAATCCTTTTTTGGAAAATGAAAGGAAAAGCTCAATCGTTTTTTCCAATTGGTGACGTTGAGCCGAAGTAACTTCCTTCATGGATTGGTCATTAAGCGAAGAGATATTAAAGTTTTGAGCCATCAGATGTGTAGGAAGTAACCCAAAAACTGTCCAAAAATCAATTCCCAGGTATAGCTCTGCAGCTAGAGAAGGCACTAAATAAAAACATAATTTTTTTGACTTACCTCGGTACGTCACTTCGGTCCATAATTTACCTATAATTGGTTGGTTATTCCCGTCTGCCGTTTTCACATTTTAGCCCATTGGCTTATATTTTGGTTTGTCAAGCATAAGTTCGGCAGCAAGTTTGCCACCGATACAACAAATAGAAGCCCCGGTGTACATTAGTCCCACTAAGGGTTTCCCAAGCGAAGTGAACTGAAATGGCATTAACCTGCCGAAGTATTAACCTGCGACATATTGTTGTCCTCTGAGTTGGGCATTGCAATTTGGTCGAAATTTGTAGTTAGTCTCGCTTGCGATCTAGTCTGCAGAGACTGAAAGGAGCTGGGCCACCTTGGATTTGAAGTGGATGGCGCGGGCGGACTAAGATTTTCAGTTGACGCCGAAGTCAGTTGGGTCAAAATTTGTTTGCAAACGGGGCAGACCTTTCTTTTGCCAACCTGGATGTGGAAACACAATCGGTGAAAATTATGTCCACACGATGTTGCCAACAACTGAGAAGGGTACACAATGATTTCTGTGCAAATACAACAGTGCTTTCTCGTGTCAATGGCTGTCGTTAGATTCTCGACGCTATGTGACAAAACCATCTCAAAAGAAATCCCAAAAGAAAATCGAATTTTAATTACTCCGCGGTGGATAATGTGTATACACTACATATTAACCGTGTCCTGCAGAGTGTCCTGCAGACCTAAGTTTATCGGAGAAGAGATAGGGGGGGATGGAAGGGCTTCAGTTGGTAGTTATGTGTACACAATCAAAAGGGATGACTGCAGCTCAATACTCCGCAAAGTCAAAACTCATCTTTTGATGTATGCACATAAAAACCAATTAATTTGATTATTTTTTTTTTTTTTGATTATTGGACGTAGATGTACTAACGGACAGTACATTCAAGTGGCCCAACGATACCAAGCACCGGCTTGTTAACGCGCGGACCCAAGCATAAAGCGACCCACCTCCCGCCCATCCGACCGAGGGGCGCACCGCGTAACGTGCGGTTACGAAGATCGCGAACATGTAGACAAATGACGTAAGATAATTTTTTTTTAGAGAGCATGCAGAAGTGGTACTAGTAATAAGGTGGGAAAGATCGTTATATACTGAACATAAGATCCGAAAAGGGTTATGGATAGCATAGTTAGAAAAGCAAGCACGCAGGGCTATTGGTAAAAAATGTCTACTACTTCTAATAGGTACAGCAAAGTTGATTTGGTTAATTAGTATGGGGGAATCTATTTCACCATTTAATAATTTGTGAAAAAAGGTTATTGCTAGCATAGTTCTACGATGATTAAGAGAGGGAAGATTTATTAGTAAAAGTCTACTATGGTAAGCAGGTAAATTAGTACTATTTTCCCAGTTAAGACCCCGAAGGGCAAAGAGCAAAAATTGTTTTTGTACCGATTCTATTCTATCCTGATGAGTCCTGTATTTGGGATACCATATACAAGATCCATATTCAAGAACAGGTCGGACAAAAGACACATAAAGAGTTTTTGTTAAGTAGGGGTCGTCGAATTCCTTCGACCAGCGTTTAATGAACCCCAAGACACTTGATGCTCGATTTGAGATTAAAGCAATATGCTTGTCAAACTTAAGCTTTGGGTCCATTAAGATACCCAAATCCTCAACCAAATCAATCCGATCCAATGGTAGGTTATCCAGAAGATAGATATTAAAAAAAGGCATTCGCCTATAAAAAGACATAACTTTGCATTTACTGCAATTGAGATGCAGTAAATTTACTCTGCACCAAGTTTGAAAATTGTCTAAGTCACTTTGCAGTCTATGACCAGACAGAAGACTTGCAGCTGACATGCATAATTTTACATCATCAGCATACATTAGTACCCGAGAATGATTAATAACAGACGGAAGGTCGTTTATGAACAGTGTAAATTATAACGGTCCAAGGTGACTTCCTTGTGGAACACCAGAAGTGACCTGCACCGCTTTAGATACTGAGCCATTAAAATAGACTCTCTGAGTTCTAGAAGTTAAATAATCTTGAATCCAAAGGATAAGATTATTGGGAAAGCCCAAAAGTTTAAGTTTATAAATTAACAGGAGGTGATTTACAGAGTCAAAAGCCTTACTGAAATCAGTGTAAATAACATCAGTTTGCAATTTGTCTTCAAAGCCCTTAATAACAAATGATGTGAATTCTAGTAAGTTAGTAGAGGTAGATCTATGTTTCATGAACCCGTGCTGGCACGGTGAAATCATTGATTTACAAAGATGTTGAAGATGAGAGGTTATTAGTTTCTCAAAAATCTTAGGAATAGCAGACAACTTGGATATACCCCTATAATTTTGAGCATTCGATTTGTTTCCTTTTTTGTGCAAAGGAATAATATAAGACTCTTTTCAAATTTTTGGGAAAGAGCATAGCTCTACGGACATACTAAAAACTTTATGCAAAGGTTTTACAAGATCCTGAGCACAGTACCTAAGCACACAGCTTGGTATTCCATCAGGTCCTGGAGAAAATGTGGGCTTTATAACCAGAAGATCACAAAGTAGTGAGCTCTCTGTGATTTCCGGTATAAAAATGCAATTTGAGGTATTTAGCTGATAGGTATAAGGCGTGACGACTGGTTGAAAACAAGGGCTATAGGTCGTTTGAAAAAATTCAGCAAATAGATCGGCAATGGCCTGATCTGAATTGGCTTTCATTTTATCAAAGAATATATTAGATGGAAGAGTCGATGTCTTGCGTTTCGCATTAACGAAATCAAAAAACCGTTTAGGATCCTGCTGAAACTGTAATCTACACCTAGTAAGGTAATTCCTGTAACATTGGTTATTGAGGACTGAAAAGTTGGAACGAGCAATCAAGTATGCAGAACAAGCTAACGGAGAGCTTGATTTTCTGAAACTCTTGTAGAGTTTCGATTTACGATTTTTTAGAATTGTCAACTCTCTGGTAAACCACACAGGTTTGTTTGACCTGTTTGGCGTTCCATAAGGGACACACAAATCAAATAAAGAATTTAAAGTATTATAAAAAATACTGATTGCCACGTCCAAATTGTCAGACCCGTAAAGGGTAGACCAGTCAGTCAGGGCCAGCAGCCGAGTAAGTTTTGCGAAATCGGTTTTCCGAAATTGACGTACTCGGCATAAACGATTTCTACTGGGGCATAGCCCCTGGTAGGGTAAAGTGATCGACACCTCCAACGTTGGGTGGTATAAATCCTCTGGATAAGATATGGGTTGTGATCGGGTAATGGATGAGGAGGACGGATCCAAAACAAAAACCAGATCAAGCATTTTATTAAGAGAATTTGGGATATCATTTATTTGATTCAATGATATCCCAAGTAAATTAATCAAGAATTCATTCTGTGCCGAGGGGGTCAGTGCGCCAGAGTCGGAACAAGAAATCCAAGTAACTTCAGCAATATTGAAATCACCGAGAACTACAAGGATATCGCGATCGGAAAGCATGCACGAAACGGACAGTATAGCAGACAAATGAGCATCGTAGACAGAGTTATCAGAGGTTGGGGGTAAATACGAACAAGTTATAAAAACACCAACACCATTAAAAGTCAACTTAACAGCAACAAATTCTATATCCATAGAACCACCTACTATTACTGTCTCCGAAAAATAATTTTCATCAACAGCAATAAGCACACCTCCGCCACGTCGAAGTGTACGGTCTTTTCTATAGATACAGTATCTATTGCATACTACTTCAGAATTAAGAATGTCATGCCTTAACCAAGTTTCAGTTAAGGCAATGACATGAAAGGGAAATGCAAGGCTATTAAGATACAAACTACTGAGTTTGCTACAAATACCTCTTACGTTCTGATAGCCAAGTACCAAAGAAGCTGTTAGTTTTTTGAACTATCAGAAACGAGAAGAGTTTGAGGCAACGCTACTGGGGTGGGAGATGCAACAGGAGACCGAGTTTCGGCAAGAGATTTAGGCAAAGCTACTGGGGTGGGAGATAAAATCGGAGGCCGATTTTTTTTCCTGGCAGTATATTCATTAACAACAATGTGCGCCGGCCAAAACTCTTTGCAACATATAGAGCTAAAGTCCTGACTCGAGACACTGATTTTAAACGACGAGATATTCCTAGTATAACTAAATTTGAATTTCTCCACCGTGAAATTGGCTTTCGATTTGGCCTTAATATAGACCGTGACATCTTCTGATGTCAAATCAAGGGGAAGCCTTGAAACAAATACTTGTTTTTTAGGTGGAACGGCTACAAATTTTTTAATTATGTCTTCAACCGAAGATACATTTTTATCTAATGGAATATTTGGTATATTAAATTTGTTTGGTTGAGCTACGTCAACTCTACTCACCACCAAAGAGACCGAAGGACTGGGATTAGATGAAACAACATCCATAGGGACTATAGCGTTTACATCCGTTATCTCGTTAATTATGGGGACTGGGGCAGAAGAATTGTTTTTTAACCTATTTTTGAATTTCAGACATGACCGGTCCCGATGACGGCCCAACATTGGCTTTTTGCGCTTAGGAGAATCAGTCAAGAGATTTTTCTCCTTAAAGTTTCTCTGCACAACTGAGAAATTATCGCACAATTTTTTTAATTGGCCGAAAACTCCCTCAAAGCCAAGCTGAGTCTCCATAAAGTTTGCCATGTCTTTTTTCCGCTCCAAACAAGACCAACATGGCCACTCTAAATTAGTAGTGCCCATCAAGTCGATGACTCGGCCGTTAAGACCAGCACATTTTTCATGAGCGACATTTGGGCACATCCAGCAGCTAATAAAAGCCATCTTTGTATTAGTGCGAACTTGGCAGCCCTTGAAACAGCAGACAACCATTGTTATATTAATTTCTTCTTACTTTGTTAAAAAAAAATAAAATAAACAAAATAAAAACAAATAAATAAACAAATAAAAATACAATAAATAGGAGAGACACAAATAAAATTTAATTTTTTTTTTTTTAAATTAATGATTGAACAAAAATACTGCTCAAAAAAGAAAGACCACCCTAGGGTTAATAGTAAGAATACGCTTGTAAATACTCACAAAATAAAACACAAACAAAAACGTACCGTCGCGAGCGCAGCAACCGTAAGCAACAACAACGGCATAATTTAAACCGGGACCAGCACCAACACAAAAGAGCCAAAAACGGTTTTATGCACAGAGAGCGAGCACAGAAGAACTGAAAGAGTGCAAGTATGAAAATACAAAAACAAAATACTAGTAGGGCAAAGCAAACTAAGCAACTTAAGCAATGAGCTTTGACTGCAGTTTGTTGTTGTATTTTGGCACTTGCAAAATAAATGCAAATAAATTATTTAAATTAATGTTCCAAACTTGGGTTTACAAAACCGATGAAACCCAAAGTCACAAAACTATTTATTTGCACAGAGTCGCGAAATTAAAAACAAATGTAAAACGCACAAAATCAAAAAAACGAAGAGCACAAAAAAAACACGTCCGTTGCTAAGCAAAGAGAGCGAGCGATTTAAATAACATAAGAGAGGTTTGATAACAAAAACGGAAATTTTCTAAACTCTGTGATTCCGCGGCGGATATTATGCATAACACAATATCCTTGTCCAGCAAGAATCACTCTAAGTAGAAAAAAAAAACGGAAGAATGAGGTTTGATGACAGGGAAGGGAAAAATTCACTAAACTGTATGTGGTTCCGCGGCGGATATTATGTGTAATCAACATATTATCCTTGTTATGTGTAAGTGATCAAAAGGATGAATGCAGCTCAATACTATGCCAGTTCAATAAACATCTTTTGACCTATACACATAAAAACCAATTAAGGCAAATTTCAAGGGAATCACCATGTTATGAAAAGGTAAGGGTGAGATGTTGGTCCTTTGTCGTACCTAAAGTTGGGGTTAACCGAACTAGACCTTCGGGTGCCAAACAAATTTTCGGGCCCTACGTTGGGCGCCAAATTAATAACTGTAGCATGTAACGTCAAAGCCGAGTAGATGTTATTTTCGTATTACAAGATGTGGTGCACGCGCTGGCTCCGGCTGTATAATCGGTAGATGGGGGCAGGTTCAAAATTGGTTGTTTCTTGTATTACAGACTCGCGGTGCTCACGATTATTAATATTTTATCGCGTGCGGACCATAGTGATTCGTCTTAAAAAGGGGAACGGTTGAGGTAGCGGACGGACAGGACTCGCGATATTTCTCACATAAGGTATTGGAGGCGACACTCCACCTTCGTCGTTTGGCTGCGCTGGACTGATGTTGTGGTCGCAGCTGTTGCCCACCCTACCATGATCCCCACATTCCACTTCATTAATTGAGTGAGGATCCCTATACCAAAACGACCTACTAAATCCTACTTCTGCAGTTTCGCTGCATGACTCCCAAAAAAAACAAAATTATTGGTTCATTTTAAAAGGAAAAGTTACAAAAATTCATTTTATTATTAATAGGCATGGTTGGATACATCTAAGTGTTAGCAAAACCTAAATTAAAACTATATATATTAAACAGCTATTGTTTCATATTTTCCTATTAGCTAACGGTACTTAATTGTATTTATTTAATTCTATTTAAACATTTCAACGAAAACAAAATTAAGTTCTTATTTCACATTTGCAAGTGACTTCTTTCTTCTTTAAAGCTCAATTCAATTCAAAAAAAAAAATAGTTATGAGGATACTATGGAATTCAAATTCAAATACGAAAAAAAAAATTTTATTTTTGTCTTGTTTTTTTATATAAGGCAAAAAAAATTAATTAAATTAAATGAAATATTACAAAAGTATTAAGAATTATTTTAGTTAATTCATTTCATGTATTTTTTTTTTTGATGTATGTAAGATTAAAAATTAATTAAATTAAATTAATTTACTAATATTTATTACAATTAAGGCGGAAGTGATCAGGTGATTTCGGTTTTTTTTTTTGTTTTTTTTTCTATATCACTTGATCACTTGCTATGAAGAAAAATGAAACGAAAAATAATAGGATAAAACAAGGAATGCACTTACATGGTCTCCTCGACGTCTAAAAGATCTTTTGCCGTTGGTGAGAGCTGCTTGATAATTAGGCGAATTTTGTTGTTTTTTTTTTTCTTAATATTAAAATACTTTTGTTGGCACTATTTATTTTAGTTTATAGTTTGATATTTATTTGTTTTAATTCGTTTATATTATCATTATTTTTATTTTATCTTATTTTTTTTTAATTTTTTTTTTATTGTTTTAAGCCGCAGGGGTCCGTGCTTCGAGTCTCCACGGGATCTCTTTTTTTTGTCTCTATTATATATATTTTTTTTTTTTAAGTCTGAGGGGTCCGTGGTTTGAATCTCCGCGGGGTCACTCACTTTTCCTTATATTTTTTTTCAGTTTTTTTTTTTTTTTGTTTTTTTGGGAGTTTGCACGGCGTTGCTATTAGCCAAGGCACTTAATTTGGTTTCTTGCGGGTCAACTAGGGGCCATTTATTCTATAAGTCCGAGTGTGGTTAGGGTCACTCCGCGTGGTTGTCCCCATGGGATCTTAGCGCAAAATTAAAATTATTGTTGTTGCTTCTCGGCGGCGACTACACAAGTTGAAAAAAAAGAGTTTTCTAGCCGAATTGGCTAGCTAGTTTAAAATTTTGTTCACTGACATTTGTTGGTGCCACTAATTGAATTGTCGCGTAGTTTTATCTATCAGGAGGCGGCACACAAAAATCGAGTCGCGACTGACTGCTTCGACGGTACTAGCAAGAGAGAGAGAGGCCCCGACCGGCATCGGGGATGAAGCCCCATCTCGCGATCGGTTGCGGCCCGAAAGTTGCAAGTGTTGCATTTCTATATTTATCAGCACTCACCTAATCAACTGATTAGCTATAGGTGGCGCTAACCCAAAAGCTTTGGTCGACTAACAAAATTGCTGCAATTTTTAAATAATTTGGTACAAGCGCACTACAAAGGTCGGAGTGGATTTCTATCTGCGACTTAAAACCTCATTTTAAAGACCACAAATTGCTTTTCATATGCAAAAAGCATTATCATCCTATCGACCTGCACAAAACCAAAATAAAACGAAATATGCGTCCATAATGAATCTGGATAACAATGTTATAGAATCTGAGGCTGACCCCAAAACATTGTTGTGTAAGTTGCCATTACCCCAAAATATTGTTGTGGAAGTTGCCATTATCCCATGGTATTAAGTAAAAAAAAAAAAAGTTCAACAGAATAGAAAATTTACCCCATCGCCGACCGCTGATTGAGACCATATCTACAATAGGCGAACATGGGTATGTGTATGTCTACGCGCATACTGCATACTCAACTTGAATGCTCCATATCTCCGGTGGAGATATCTCTCTGGAGTCTCTAGCTCCGGACGGACATAGCTGATCAAGAATATATAAACTTTATGGGGTCGGAGATTCTTCCTTCTGTTACATACTTTTGCACAAAACCATTATACACTTTTTTCTCATTTTTAATGGGATCAGGGTATAAAAAAAGACAACATGGAAGATCCAATATCATGCCCTCGTTGCGAGTTATACTGCCGCAACGCAAATGCACATTTATATTATTATATTATTATGCTCATTTGTCTGCTATACTATCCGTTTCTTGCATGCTTTCCGATCGCGATATCCTTGTAGTTCTCGGTGATTTCAATATTGCTGAAGTTACTTGGATTTCTTGTCCCGACTCTGGCGCACTGACCCCCTCGGCACATAACGAATTCTTGATTAATTTACTTGGGATGTCATTGAATCAAATAAATGATATCCCAAATTATCTTAATAAAATGCTTGATCTGGTTTTTGTTTTGGATCCATCGTCCTCATCCATTACCCGATCACAACCCATATCTTATCCAGAGGATTTATACCACCCAACGTTGGAGGTGTCGATCACTTTACCCTACCGGGGGCTATGCCACAGTAGAAATCGTTTAAGCCGAGTACGTCAATTTCGGAAAACCGATTTTGCAAAACTTACTCGGCTGTTGGCCCTGACTGACTGGTCTACCCTCTACGGGTCTGACAATTTGGACGTGGCAATCAGTATTTTTTATAATACTTTAAATTCTTTATTTGATTTGTGTGTCCCTTATGGAACGCCAAACAGGTCAAACAAACCTGTGTGGTTTACCAGAGAGTTGACAATTCTAAAAAATCGTAAATCGAAACTCTACAAGAGTTTCAGAAAATCAAGCTCTCCGTTAGCTTGTTCTGCATACTTGATTGCTCGTTCCAACTTTTCAGTCCTCAATAACCAATGTTACAGGAATTACCTTACTAGGTGTAGATTACAGTTTCAGCAGGATCCTAAACGGTTTTTTGATTTCGTTAATGCGAAACGCAAGACATCGACTCTTCCATCTAACATATTCTTCGATGAAATTAAAGCCAATTCAGATCAGGCCATTGCCGATCTATTTGCTGAATTTTTTCAAACGACCTATAGCCCTTGTTTTCAATCAGTCGTCATGCCTTACCCCTATCAGCTTAATGCCTCAAATTGCATTTTCATACCGGAAATCACAGAGAGCTCATTACTTTGTGATCTTCAGGTTATTAAGCCCACATTTTCTCCAGGACCTGATGGAATACCAAGCTGTGTGCTTAGGTACTGTGCTCAGGATCTTTTAAAACCTTTGTATACATTGATTAGTTTGTCCGTGGAGCTATGCTCTTTCACAAAAATTTGGAAAGAGTCTTATATTATTCCTTTGCACAAAAAAGGAAACAAATCTAATGCTCAAAATTATAAGGGTATCTCCAGTTGTCTGCT
This sequence comes from Scaptomyza cyrtandrae, assembly GCA_035044605.1. Taxonomy (NCBI): domain Eukaryota; kingdom Metazoa; phylum Arthropoda; class Insecta; order Diptera; family Drosophilidae; genus Scaptomyza; species Scaptomyza cyrtandrae. Next base: position 2,147,312 of record JAWNNS010000637.1, read on the forward strand.
ATTCCTAAGATTTTTAAGAAATTAATAACCTCTCATCTTCAACATCTTTGTAAATCAATGATTTCACCGTGCCAGCACGGGTTCATGAAACATAGATCTACCTCTACTAACTTACTAGAATTCACATCATTTGTTATTAAGGGCTTTGAAGACAAATTGCACTGATGTTATTTACACTGATTTCAGTAAGGCTTTTGACTCTGTAAATCACCTCCTGTTAATTTATAAACTTAAACTTTTGGGCTTTCCCAATAATCTTATCCTTTGGATTCAAGATTATTTAACTTCTAGAACTCAGAGAGTCTATTTTAATGGCTCAGTATCTAAAGCGGTGCAGGTCACTTCTGGTGTTCCACAAGGAAGTCACCTTGGACCGTTATTATTTACACTGTTCATAAACGACCTTCCGTCTGTTATTAATCATTCTCGGGTACTAATGTATGCTGATGATGTAAAATTATGCATGTCAGCTGCAAGTCTTCTGTCTGGTCATAGACTGCAAAGTGACTTAGACAATTTTCAAACTTGGTGCAGAGTAAATTTACTGCATCTCAATTGCAGTAAATGCAAAGTTATGTCTTTTTATAGGCGAATGCCTTTTTTTAATATCTATCTTCTGGATAACCTACCATTGGATCGGATTGATTTGGTTGAGGATTTGGGTATCTTAATGGACCCAAAGCTTAAGTTTGACAAGCATATTGCTTTAATCTCAAATCGAGCATCAAGTGTCTTGGGGTTCATTAAACGCTGGTCGAAGGAATTTGACGACCCCTACTTAACAAAAACTCTTTATGTGTCTTTTGTCCGACCTGTTCTTGAATATGGATCTTGTATATGGTATCCCAAATACAGGACTCATCAGGATAGAATAGAATCGGTACAAAAACTATTTTTGCTCTTTGCCCTTCGGGGTCTTAACTGGGACAATAGTACTAATTTACCTGCTTACCACAGTACTAATAAATCTTCCCTCTCTTAATCATCGTAGAACTATGCTAGCAATAATCTTTTTTCACAAATTAATAAATGGTGAAATAGATTCCCCCATACTAATAAACCAAATTAACTTTGCAGTACCTATTAGAAGTAGTAGACATTTTTTACCAATAGCCCTGCATGCTTGCTTTTCTAACTATGCTATCCATAACCCATTTCGGATCTTATGTTCAGCATATAACGATCTTTTCCACCTTATAACTAGTACCACTTCTGCATGCTTTCTAAAAAAAATTATCTTACGTCATTTGTCTACACGTAACCGCACGTTACGCGGTGCGCCCCTCGGTCGGATGGGCGGGAGGTGGGTCGCTTTATGCTTGGGTCCGCGCGTTAACAAGCCGGTGCTTGGTATCGTTGGGCTACTTGAATGTTCTGTCCGTTAGTACATCTACGTCCAATAATAATAATATTTGAGGGTACAGTTTGCACAAACTGGAGTAAGAAATCGCTGCTCTTACAAAAAATTAAAAGATAATGAAAATAACTGGTCACAACCATTCGTAGATATAACCAATAACTTGTTAACGGTTCTAGAAAATATAAACGAGTAGTCAAACCTTTATTGCTACACTGGGGAAGACACATGTTAAAATCTTCAGTGAAATGGAAAAAATTCTTTTGATGATCATCAATTAGAGTTTATCAAAAGGTTACCAGTTTATGCGAGATGATCTATCTTTTAATTTTCCCAGTCCCAGAACTTTAATAATTTGAAGCCCAATTAGAATGATTTCTTCGGGCATAAACGAAAAGATCTGTTTTAAACCATCCAAGCATGTGCAAAATATGTCAGCGAGTCGGGAAATCCCGACTAGACATTACCCTGAACCCTATAATTTACGCGCACACAGTCAGTGCTTGCAAGTATGTGTGTATGTGTGTACGCGCATACTGCATTCTCAACTTTAATGTTCCAAATCTCCGGTGTTTCTCAACTGATTTCAATAAAAATTAAAATTAAGAAAATTAAAATTTACAGATTTTCATTATTTTGTTTATTAATTCATACGTCATCTCAAAGTTTTCAAAATTCAAGATTTTGTTGCAGTCGATCCCATGTGTATATCGAAAACGGGATGAGTTATCGAAAATCGAAAACAAATTTGTACTGCCTAGGGACTAGGCGAGCTTAAGTTCCAAATCTGGAGTCTCTAGCTCTTATAGTCTCTGAGATCGACGCGTTTATACATACAGACAGACATACAAACAGACGGGCGGACAGACGGACATGGCTATACCGACTCGGCTGTTGATACTGATCAAGAATATATATACTTTATGAGGTCGGAGATGCTTCCTTCTGCCTGTTACATTTTTTTGCACAAAACCATTATACCCTTTTTACCCATTTTTAATGGGTTCAGGGTAAAATATTTTAATTTTATATGTGCGCATATATGTCTATATGACAATTTTAGCACACCCAAGCACTGCAAAAAGAATAAAACAGCGCCATTTGTGCATAATCAAAACAAACCATTTTAATTACGGTGGCCTGCCCCGAAAAATTAACATAGAAACAAAAAACAGCTGATTGGTAAAAAATTACTTTACGCGTTAAGTTATTGGTTTGGTGTATCTAATAGAGGAGATTTCTTGACTAGAGCCTTCTTACTTGTTAGTATCGATATTTTTATGAGCAATGGATGCAAAATAATAAATTATTGTAGGATTTTAAATTTTAGTCCTGTATCTCGCAAATTCTTCATATTTAAGTAAAAGACAAAACGACAGAGTTAACATATCAACGTCCTCAACGTTAAACCAGAAATAAAGCCGCCAGCAAATTATTTTTATTTCGATTGTATTGGAGGAGGAAACTGGAAATTTTTAAGGATACGAAAAACATGCGCTTTTTTTTATTGTTTTGTTGTTTCTTATCTGCAATGATAGATACCACGCCCACGCCACGCACGCAACGCGTCGCCTGTGGCAAAGCAAGCGACAACAATTTACAATAAATGGAGTTAAAAGTTACAATTCAAACGGCTGCTTTGGAGGGTTGGGATGGGGCGTGTCACATCATTATTGTTGTTTTTGTTGTTGGTGATATTTAAACGTGCGATAAGCCGAGCCAATTTAATAGCAAAAATAACATAAAACACGGGACAGACAGACTAGCAGGCTAAAAGGCAGGAAAAGGCAATAGAAGTGAACAATAAGACAGTAACCAGAATCCAGACAGCGTTGCCAAAAAATAAATATTGCAGCCACTGGGCGTGAAATGTGTGTCGTCACGCATATGTAAATATTTGCATAAAAACGCTTTTACAACTACAAAGACAAAATTGGAGGATACAGACTTATGTATGTGAGCATAATAGCTTTCGATTATCGAAAGTGAACAGAGCAGGCCGCCTTTTAAAGTTGTGTTCTTTAAAAAGATTCAACAAAGAGCGAAGTGAGCTAAAACTGTGTGTGTTTTATCGATATGCACAACGAAGTGTATTTGCTTGTTATCGAAAAGTCCCCAGTGGGTGTATTTTACTCACGAACACATGAGCCCAGATATTTGCAAAGTTTCAAGTCTCAAGATTAAAGGGTTTCTAAAAAAAATTGTGTTCATAAAGACGGTCGAACCATATGACGGCAATTGCAGAAACACAAACCAACATACTCTTCGGTAACAGAGCATTCAAATCAACAAACAGCAGTCACCCAATGAATTAAGCCAACAGTTACCAGCTCTAGGCTCAGTATTGACTGAAATCGCTTAAAACAGATAGATTTAGATTTAGATTGCAAAACAATTGCTTTGCAGAAACGGAACTAAGCAAAACAACACTATACGCGTACACAAAATCATCAAAGAAGTAACAACACACCGCACAAGGCACTAACAAAAAACACTCAATAATACTGTCAAGCACGAAACTGATTACAAACAAACATCATGGCACCTGTCCAAAAGCGTTAGAGCGAGAACTCTGCTGGTGAGGTAATAACTAGCAAGAACACCGAAAGGGGTGCACTTCTCACCAGCTGATCAACCAACGACCAGCAAGTGTCTATGATTTGTGCGAAGGTCAGCGAATGCGAGGAGCGCATATTTATTAAACTTCACACTTGGCTGGACAACATGAGTGTTGATCAGCAGAGAACGCTGTTGACACCCAGGGGCTCACGACTCAAGTGGTCACGCTGAAGGCCAAGTTTAGAGCCTATTCCGATGCCAACAAAGCCGCTGAGCTATGGATACATGGAGTACCAATGGTAGAAAGCGAGCTCCACAATGTGCTTCTCGTTAGGAGTCACACCGACACCAAAACGAGACATATTTAGGGTCAGAGACTTTCAGTGTCTTAGCTTGTAGCTAATGGGCTTTGAATTACTCGGTGATGTATCTGTTTACCTAAATGAGCCACTATTAAGAGAAAATTATGATATTTTTCAAGAAGCAATGAAGATGAAGGGTAAAAACATCTGAATCCAGTGTCTATGTCCACCGCTCTTTCGTCCACGTTAAGCTTAACGACAAAAGCTTTGTTATCTGTGTTAAGAGTGAAAAAGACAACATTACTGCATCCGATGTTTATTCTCTTTAATTATCAATGTAACACCTCATTCCTCTAATAAGTTTGTTGTCTCTTAATATTAGTTTTTAATTTTTTAATGTGCTTTTGAATAACGATATTGTCTTTAATATAATAATAAAAGGTGTATAAAAGGTGCGCAACTAGTAAAACTTTTCACCCAATATAAATGTGCTTCAATTAAAGAATTTTCAGATCAAAAAGGAAAGCGATGGTTAGAGTTCTAACTTAAAAATAAGATGGTATTAAGCTAGTATGTTATATAAATGGTCCGAGTTTATTTAATAAGATGCATGAGTTTCGTTCTATGTCTGTAAATTCGAATGTTGATATTGTTTGTATATCTAAAACGTGGTTTGTCCCAGTTACGTGATTCATCTAGTGTGTGTTCGTTTGGATCGTATTAGTAGTGCAGGAGTTGTTGCAATATTTGTTACAAAAAGACTAATATGTCATAATATAAACTAGAGATCTCTTGAGCAACATACTAAATATAATCACTAGGACTGAAGCTAGTACGCTACTAGACGAAATATTTTTAAATAAAATAATATTCTACTTTATGATCAACTGTCCGTACCAGCATTTTACAAACATGATCTTATTTTTATAAATTATGAAAATAGCCCCTAAATACAAGAACTAAGCAATAACATTTGGGAATTTTAACACTTTTAACTTCAACGCCTGACACGATGCCTGTTTTAATAGAGATTTGGATAACATTTATCATCTTCCTTCAGTGGACACCTATAATATATATACATATATAATATAATAAACTCAGAGATGACGCTTATGAAAAATGGAAACGATAGAAGACAGTTACGCTTATATAGGTGAAACAATATCTAATTGTATAAGACAAAGCTTGTTAAATTTCATATTAAGTTGCACTGCTATGTGGCAGTCATCTAAGGGCGGCATTCAACACAAATTATTATTTTACAAGTACATTTACAAACCTTTTTTTTCTTCTATGTCAGAAACTCTGCTGCAGATAGTTGTCAGCAAGTTCGGCGATTACTTCCCGGCAGAATTCTAGAAGACTTTGGAATACAAAGGCTTTGGACACACAAAATAGTCGCACAGTGGGCGATTTGACTGAACTAGCGAAATAAAATAAAAATTATCAACTTTTAAAATCTGCCAAAAATTGTATTATCCACGGCTAGCAATATGTTAATTAAGCAAATCGATAACCTCAAGACCGATAAAGCATTAAAAAAAAACTGGTTGAGAAACACCGGAGATATGGAACATTGAAGTTGAGTATTGTAGCATATAACGTATAAAACGAGAAGATGGAAAATGGAATAATATTAGAAGGGGTGCACGCGCTGGCTCCGGCTTTTTGATCGGTAGAAGGGGCAGGTTCCATTTCTGTTATTTTCTAATACTATACTCTCGCGGTGCTCATATTATTAATCAAAAATCGCGTGCGGGCCATAGTAATTCAACTAAACAGGGGGAAACGGGTGCGGAAACGGAAGGACAGGACTACAGACACACTTCTCATAATAGTTGTTGGAGGCGACACTCCTTGTTTGCCGTTTGGCTGTGCTGGACGGATGTTGGGTCCAGCTGTTGCCCACCCTACCATGATCCTCCTATTCCACTACATTATTTGTGGGAGGATCCCTAAGCCAAACGACCTACTAGTTCCTACTTCTCACATCTCTTCGCTGCATGACTCCCAAAAGTATAGAAAAATTATAGATTCATTTTTTTTATAATAAGATACAAGTATTAAATTTATTATTAATAGGCATGGTTAACTCTATAGCTAGTGACAAGGAAAAACTAAAAAAATTATTATTTATAGATTTAAATTGATTGAAAAGTTATAGTTATAAAAAAATTTTTTTTTTTTTCTACTAGCAAGCTAAGGTAAATATAATTGATTTTAATTGATTTTTAAACATTTTATCCAAGCATAATTAAATTCTTATTTTATAATGGTTATTAACTTCATATTCCAAAACTAAAAAAATTATATTCATCGCGGTATCCGTAGGGACTTAAGTTTAAGAATTTACAAAAATATTTTTTCTTTTTTATACTACAAAAAAATTTATTTATATCTATATATTTTTTTTTTTTTTATTATTTTATTTTATTTTTATTTTATATATTTTTTTATTTTTATTTTTATTTTTTATTTTTTTTTTTATATTATTTTATACATCATTCATAAATATATGTATATATATATGGATATATATATATATGCATTTATTTGGATATATATATATTTTTTTTTTTTTTATATAAAAAAAATTTTTCTTTTATTTTCTTTTTTATTTTATTTTATAATTATTTTGTTTTATGTTATTTTATTTTTGTGCGGAATATTGATTTTACTTTATTTACTTTATACCTTTTTTTTTTTTTTTTTTTTTTTTTGTAATGGAATAGCCTATCGCGCAGGCGATTAGGGAATTTAAATTTAAATTAAAATTTTAAAGGGTATACTTTTAGGCAGAAGGCACGACAACAACAAATATTTTTCACTTGCTGAAAAAAAAAGATATGACAAACGAAAAAAAAGTAATGAAAGCAGCACTTACATATTCTCCTCGACGCCCAAAAGATCTTTTGTCGTTCCGAAGAGCTGCACTGTGAAAAAGGTGGGGTGAGGTTTGTTTTTTTTTTTTTTTGATTATTTATATATTATATTTCATATATATTTATTTAGTGATTCCGTTTACGTTTATTTATTTATTTTTTTTTTTTTTGAACTTAAATTTATGGGGAATTATTTGCTTATAAGTTAATTAATCCGAGGGTAAAATTTGTTGCGGTTCATCCGTCTTGGGGGGGGTGTTGCTGATCCTTGGTAGGAACTTGCCGATCATCGTTTTAGCGGCCACGTTTTATTTTCTTCTCACGTCGGTGTGCGGTCCGAGGTTCAAACCCTCGTGGGGGTAATACGCGCATCGGGGTTTTTCTGTTATTCTTTTTTTTCTTGCTTTTTTTTTTTTTTTATTCACTTTGGGTTTAAGCCGAATTCACTTGTCATTACATTATGTCTATTGCCTTAAAGCAAAACTGTTTAGCGGAACTACCGCGGCACGTTTTCTTTTTCACGTTGGTGTGCGGTCCGAAGTTCAAATCCTCGTGGAGGTAGTACGCGCATCGGGGTTTTTCTGTTTTTTTTTTCTTGCTTTTTTAATTCACTTGTTTAAGCCGAATTCACTACCATTTGAGGGCTACTGCTTTATTGCAAAACGATTAGCGGGGCTGCTGCGGTGATTAGATTTTTGACACTCCGCAAGGTTAGGTTCGGCCGCTCCGCGAGGTTATACACTTGCACTTGTTTTCTTTCCCTTTTTTTTTGTCTTTTTGTCTTTGTTGGGTTGACGGCGGCTGGGGTTGCATTAGTCTTTTGATTTTATTATAAACGGTTCGGCTTACTGGATGCGTTTTATTGGCGGCATCTTAAATTTATCACTTGCACGAGGTGAACGCAAATGTACTTGGATGATTTTATTACCGGACTTAATACACGTCTGCCGGTCGCGACGGTCAAAATTAAAAGAGAGCGAGGCCACGACCCGCATCCGGGATGAAGCCCCATCTCGCGATCGGTGGTGACCCGAGCAAGGCAAGAGTTGCAATTCTATAATTATCAGCGCTCACCTAATCAGCTGACTAGCCATAGGTGGCGCTGACCATGGAATATAGATGGCGCTAGCCAAGGGCGGAATTAGGTCGTTGCATAATTTGCGGCATAAATGAAACCAAGCGCACTACAGTATGCAGTATGCGCGTACACACACACACATACTTGCAAGCACTGACTGTACGCGTAAAATATAGGGTTCAGGGTATCGTCTAGTCGGGATTTCTCGACTAAAGCCTTCTTACTTGTTTCTTTTTCCTTAGAGTTGGTAGTCATAAAATTTGTTTCGATTTGAGTTTCTCTTCCAATTGTGCTATGCCCATAGTTGTGGACCGTCATGTTACCTGTCGTGCTAACACGTTGTGCTGAATGTACAATGGGTTTAGACTCATTACAGTTGTTAGAGCTTTTGTTGTTATGTGTGTGCGATCGATTACTGTGCCGAAGTATTTGATGCTGTCTTCATTTTCATTGATTTTTAGCAAACTCATTAATTCAGTCCACACATGACAACGCATTGTGACTTACATGTTGCGTTTTTGTTTCAGACAAGTAGATCAGCAACTAGCACTCTGTGCATAAGTGAGTTGAAGCGCGCTCGCAACTAAATTCTGCGTATAGTACAGCAAGTTGAATTTAAAGCTGAAGTCAAAATGTGGCTGCACAACACAGTGGACGAAAAGGGTCCAATCTTATCGCTGTCTCGCAATATGCCAGCCGACAGACTGACAGCAGTACGCCCGTTTCTCATCACAGGCGTAGACTATTACAGATTAATTTGGATTCATCACAAAGTTCTCTCGATTATATTATTTAAATATCGAAACTCAAAAAGCTTTTCAAACATTTCAAACAAAATGCCAATATCCCTTGATATGGGAGAGCTTTTATTCAAAATCTAAAGTCTCTAGCTTTTAAGGCATCTGAGATGGCTTAAACAGGCAAACGTATATAATATTTACTTTTTAGGGTCGCTGTCCGTTTTTCCTATTTTCAATAAGTTCACGGTATAAAACAGACTTAGTACGCTAATCTCGCACAAAACTTGCTCAGCTTTAAAGCGCAAAAGAAATGAACTTATTTTATAAGACAATATAATTTAGTTACAGAATTAGGAGAAATAAAGAAGCGCAATAAAGTTATTCGAATCGCCGAATGTTACTGGATAAGTCTAAAATGACATAAATGGACGTGCCATAACAAACTTTATTCTATGTGTGTAATAAATAAATGTGTCTGGCAAAGTTTTGCGCGAAGTATGTTCACCTTACTTTTTATCTACGCCCAATTATTTATGCAAACATCTCATAAAAGAGAATGTAATGCTAAAAAGTTATAAATGCATTTCGCATTTAAAAATGAAACCTTTTAACTTGGGCATAAAACTATGAAATTAAAATATTTATTTAAGTTGGTCAACTCTCAAATAACATACATCACGTCTACTCTCTTATACACCTATCGATAACAAATTATTGCCACAAATGAGGCGCATCATGTGATTTGATTTGAGCTCTTAATCCACGATAACAACAATTGCAGAACAACATTTAAATTGCTGTAAACATCCATAAGCAAGAGCTAAGGAGGATAATAAAAATATCAACAAGCTAGCAATAAAACATTCAACACTCAAGAAGTGCACCGAGACCAGAATAAAGCAGTCAAGTGAACATTGGACCATTGTCGAAATGACATCAATAAAATATTAAAGGCGACAAAAGAAAGAGGCAGACCCACATTCACTTCAATAAATGGCCTTCAAGCTTCAGCCATTTCATTCACATTACCCGCCCATAACACGCCTCACAGTTGAAAAAAAAAACTCAAATAGGCAGCAGAATATGAACAACTATACTTGACTAGCACCGTGGCAATCGAGCTTAGCAGAATAAACCGATAAGAACTCACGAAGGCAATGGCAATTTGATTGGGCTTTGAGCTTGAGTTGAGGGATGAGTTTAAAGTTAAGGAGCTGACGAGAGAAACGCTCTTAAATTTAGCTCTAGGTTTTCACTTGTCTAGGTTTCAACTCGACTTTGAAGTGCAATAGTGGAGTTTGAATTCAATCGCAATTGCATTCGCTTCCATTTCAGGTTCAGCTTCATCAGCCCACAGTCTTACTACATCCCCTCCATAACCGGCTTTTTATTGCTGCCTCCATTCGCTTTTTTTTCTGTTTATTATTTGCGGTCGACTCGTAGCAAAAGGCATAGACTTGTTAGCAACGTCTTCCAACTGTTTACGCGTCTAGGACTTTTAAAAAGACGATGGAACGGGCTGAATGGATGGACTTTAAAGGGGACTAAGTTTGCTTTTGAATCACAACTAACAAACATAAATAGCCCTTAGATGGGTTGCCACAGATATGCAAGACACATTGGAACAAGAGTTGCGCAGTTATTTTAAATGTCATCTAATTCTGATTCCCGATTTCTTTTAATATGCATCGTTATTGTATTTGAGAAACTGCTCTCAGTACGGCAAATACAGTTCAACATCTAGATTTGAAATTTTTTTCCCAATTTACATATTTTACTTGCCAGCTTCGATTTCCCAGAGGCAATCAAATTTCAAGCAACGAACGCTTCATCTTTTAATTTAAAAATCTGTTGAGATTTCATCTTTCGATTTTCTTTGATCTTATTTCGTTGGGTAGTTATGTATATCGTTGCTTATATGCAATAGCTATATTTTCTGCGGTATACGCTGTGTCAGCGTTATAAGGCCAGCATTAAATCTTGTACTTTATTTAGCTGGACATTGAAGTCGAATTCAATGGGCAGTCATGCGGGTTGTTTTTTTTTTACTGCGGCGTGTACCTGAGACAGGAAATGATAGATGAGTTCGTTTACTGTTGCTTCGCTTTGGAATTAAATTTAAAGTATTTTTTTACGTAAGGGTGCAAGTGCATGTTGGAGGGATGAAAGTCGATGAGATATCAAATTACCTTTTAATGAGCTGTCAGGGCAATAGAATTTGAAACTTAAGTGTTAATCGATGCATAAAAATACACAATCTTAATGTAAATTTTTATATAATTAGCCAAGTTTTAAAAGGGCAGCCTACATTTTTGGGCTGGGTTAGGGCGGAAGGACTCTGATATGCAATTGGGAAACAAATTCCAATTTTCGGTCTTACACCCTTGAGAGCTCGTAATAATTTAACGCTTTGTTTTTATACTCTGATATCGAAGGTAAAGGGTTTATTGGTTTTGTGTAATGTCCGTCCGTCTATATGAATGCAAGTTTTTTCGACACTTTCAAAGCTAGAGACTTGAAACTGATCAAATATCTTGAATCATGGCGCAGAAGTAAAATTGATAACAGCTCGACACATTTCGAGATGCAAATCGATAAAACACACTCATTTTTTACATTTTAACAGCTAGCCAAATTTAGTAAGAAAATAGCTGGTGACGACCCTCCAAGATCTTGATAAAATTATTTGGATGCCATGCCCGTCCCTTGGACCCCGTCGCTTCAAAAATAAATTGTCTAAATAATCCGCAGTTTTTAGCTAGAGTATATTTCGAGGGTATATATGTAATTTTCTTATATGATCAAAAACAATTTTACGACCACAAGAAAAAATAAAAAAATAAAGTTATCCAAAAATAAAAATTGAGTTCCTGACATCGTTATAAGAAGGTTGAGCTAGCAGATTCCGTACAAATTGTTTTTATACAGGTATCACTGTGTCCCGCAGTCGGGTTTGCCTGACTGTCACATTTTCTCACTTTTTTCTTTTTTGTTTCTTTTCTCGTTATAGTTAGGTTTTTTGGTTGAGCCAAATTGAAGCGTCACAAAAAAATAAAATAGTAAGCATGCAGAATAATAAAAAGAAGCAAGTCGCGCAAAAAAAAAAATAAACAAGTAAGAAGGCTCTAGTCGAGAAATCCCGACTAGACGATACCCTGATCCCTATACTTTACAGTCAGTGCTTGCAAGTATGTGTTTTTAGAGAGCATGCAGAAGTGGTACTAGTTATAAGGTGGGAAAGATCGTTATTATTATTATATATTATTAGAAAAGCAAGCATGCAGGGCTATTGGTAAAAAATGTCTACTACTTCTAATAGGTACAGCAAAGTAAATTTGTTTTATTAGTATGGGGGAATCTATTTCACCATTTATTAATTTGTGAACAAAGGTTATTGCTAGCATAGTTCTACGATGATTAAGAGGGAAGATTTATTAGTAAAAGTCTCCTATGGTAAGCTGGTAAATTAGTACTATTGTCCCAGTTAAGACCCCGAAGGGCAAAGAGCAAAAATAGTTTTTGTACCGATTCTATTCTATCCTGATGAGTCCTGTATTTGGGATACCATACACAAGATCCATATTCAAGAATAGGTCGGACAAGAGACACATAAAGAGTTTTTGTTAAGTAGGGGTCGTCGAATTCCTTCGACCAGAGCTTAATGAACCCCAAGACACATGATGCTCGATTTGAGATTAAAGCAATATGCTTGTCAAACTTAAGCTTTGGGTCCATTAAGATACCCAAATCCTCAACCACATCAATCCGATCCAATGGTAGGTTATCCAGAAAATAGATATTAAAACAAGTAAGAAGGCTCTAGTCGAGAAATCCCGACTAGACGATACCCTGATCCCTATACTTTACGCGTACAGTCAGTGCTTGCAAGTATGTGTGCGTGTGTGTACGACCATACTGCATACTGCATACTCAACTTCAAGGTTCCATATCTCCGGTGTTTCTCAACCGATTTTAATAAAAATTTCACAGATTGTTATTATTTTGATTAATAATTCAAATGCTATCTAAAATTTCAATTTCAATTTTAATTTTCAAATTCAAGATTTTGTTGTTATCGATCCCATGTTTATATCGGAAACGGGATGAGTTATCGAAAATTGAAAACAAACTTGTACTGCCTAGGGATTAGGCGAGCTTAAGTTCCAAATCTGAAGTCTCTAGCTCTTATAGTCTGAGATCGACGCGTTCATACATACAGACAGACGGACATGGCTATATCGACTCGACTGTTGATGCTGATCAAGAATATTTATACTTTATAAGGTCGGAAATGCTTCCTTCTGCCCGTTACATACTTTTGCACAAAACCATTATACCCTTTTTCCCATTTTTAATGGAATCAGGGTATAAAAACGAGAAAAGAAACTTGGCGCTAAGTGTGTTCTTGTACCGTTCTCTGAATTGTCTACTTTTTCTTTTTCTTTGCCTGTGTATTTCCTACGTCTTGCTTGTTGTTTTCATTTGGGCTCGTTGCTGACCGCAAAAACTAAAACGGCCGAAATTTTTTTTTCGTTTGGGAGCTTGGGGGTTGTTGTAACGAGTGCACTCGAGTGGCGCCACAATTTACGCGCCTTTGAGTGGTTTTTGTTTTGCAATTTATCCTGGCCTGGTTAGCCCCTTTTGTTTTGCTGTTCCCTTTTCGTATTCTGGCGGCAATTTAATGTCATCATAAATACAAATTTAACACTTAGAAGGACTTTTGCAGTAGCTTTACTTGCGCTTAAACTTCATTTTTTCTCGTTGTTCTTTTTTTGGTTGCTCTGCTCCTTTAATCCATTGTTTCGCCTGCAATTCACAGGCAAGTCACAACAAATTCCCCCAGTCTCTCTTTCTGGCCTTCTTTTATATACTTACCAGTCTCGCAATTTCCAATAAATTGTATCTGTTATCAAGCTAGCTAGCCCACTTATTCATACACGTGTCAGCAGCTGCTGCATCGACTGCAACACAGCAGCCATAGAAGCAGAACTAGAAATGTGACTGCGACTCAAAACAAAACAAAGACATCGTTGCAGTTTATGCAACCGACTGCAGAATACTCTCGCACCAACAAAAGAACCGCCCATTTAAGAACATATTACGCATACGTTTGACACATATGAAGTTCAGTCAATTTTAATTTAATATTACCATAATGAAATAGTATAACAAGTGAGAACGAAATACACTTATACTAGTATAACAACGGCTGAAAAGGAGTCAGCTTGCAAAAGGAATAAATGTGGCGATTTCCAATATTAAAAGCCGGGCGGTATGGGTGCAGATCTTTTGGGGATGTCACTAGCTATATAGAATATTTGGTGACTTGAGTCTAAAAGCTGTGGAAAATGTTAAGTTTTCCAATTTTAAAAGGCGGGTGGTATGGGAGGGAATTCATTGAGCAAAGTCACTTGATGTATTTTCACAAAATTTCGTGACTAGTTAAAAAATAATCACCTGTTAAAATGATGAACATTTCACAAATCCAATTTACTCTTTATCAGAGTTTCAAATTCGAGCGAAGGAGCTTAATATGTGTTTCAGACCAATTTTTCAAATTGGACGACACGCATCACTTTTAGTTAATTTTAATCGTTGCCACATCAGAAAAAAAATTATTTCCACTAGACATATGCAAAAATGATCATTTAATTAAAATTTTTTGGCATGTTTCAACTCAATCACTAGTATTTTATCACCATAACATTTTTTGTCGAGTTTTAAGCTTAGAAAAATGGCAGCAGTGAAGTTCGAACAGTTTGTCGTTGTAAAAGTCTAATTAATCCAGCGTTTGACCTTAGATTTGTTCAAAATTTTTTTTTAAAAAAAGTAAAATAAATCCAGAACAATTTGTTTGTTGCAGAATTAAAATAATAATCTCTCTTTTATTTAAAAAGGTTTCGTCCTTTATGGTTTCGTGTCAGAATTTGAATTTTTTTTTTTGCCCTTTTTGGACAAAGAACGATGTAAAAAACAAGTAAGAAGGCTCTAGTCGAGAAATCCCGACTAGACGATACCCTGATCCCTATACTTTACGCGTGCAGTCAGTGCTTGCAAGTATGTGTGCGTGTGTGTACGACCATACTGCATACTGCATACTCAACTTCAAGGTTCCATATCTCCGGTGTTTCTTAACCGATTTTAATAAAAATTTCACAGATTGTTATTATTTTGATTAATGATTCAAATGCCATCTAAAGTTTTTTCAAATTCAAGATTTTATTGTTATCGATCCCATGTGTATATCGGAAACGGGATGAGTTATCGAAAATCGGAAACAAACTTGTACTGCCTAGGGACTAGGCGAGCTTAAGTTCCAAATCTGGAGTCTCTAGCTCTTATAGTCTCTGAGATCGACGCGTTCATACATACAGACGGACATGGCTATATCGACTCGACTGTTGATGCTGATAAAGAATATATACACTTTATGGGGTCGGAGATGCTTCCTTCTGCCTGTTACATACCTTTGCACAACTTCATGATACCCTTTTTTCCCATTTTTAATGGGATCAGGGTATAATTAAATTGGCCAATTTTTATAGATATCATAAGAAATTCAGCATCAAGAGCCGAGTCGATATAGCCAGGTCCGTACCTCTGTCTATATGAACGCGTCGATATAAGAGCCTATGAGAGCTAGAAACTTCAGATTTAGAACATAAGTTCGCCTTAGCCCTATGCAGTAAAAGTTTAAGAGCTTGGAACTATAGGCACAATAATGAAAATTTTTGAATTTTGTCTTGAAATCGTTTGAGAAACACCAGAGATATGTAACATTGAAGTAATGTCAAGGTTTATGTACATGCACTCACTGACTATGCGTGCTAAGTACAGGTGTCAGGGAATCTTTTACTCCGGTGAGAGCTCGTATGACAAGTTTATAAGGTGATCATGACAAAAATTAGATGCAAATTTAGCGGGTCTCTCTCATGCGTAGGGTTAATTGGCAGAAGATTAAGTTTATCACTGTTTATAGGAGGCACTATTTTGTGTTCACATATGTTCGAGTTTTCACAGAAAGTTGTGGATTATTTTACTTAATATAAAAAAAGATAGCTTTACATTAGTTTATTTTATTTATTCGGTTTATATGTTTCACAATAGTTTTTTGTTAATGCTGCGTTCGTATTGCACATTAATTGTCGACTAAAAAATGCGTGAGTTTAATGTTGCAAAAATTTCGCGTATAAGGGTACGAAGTTCACGGAATGTAAGGAAAAAAAGGAGACCGAGGCGGAATAAAGTTCCAGTTGATTCCAATCGAAAGGCAAAAGTTCGAAAGTTCCTTAATATGAGGGTCGCTTAAAAACAGTAGACTTAACTCGCTCAGTTCATTCCGCGCTCCAACGAATTTTGTTACATTATCAGACCAGATTAAATTGGGTTAATGCCTAATGCCGATCACTCGTTTCAATGCAGCGATAAACGATGCGGTTGACAAGTCCTCCACCAATTCCAAGTGTAATTCTTTGGTAGAAGCAAACAAATATTGATATGTAGCTCTTTGTGGGCGGCCTGTTCCTGACTTCTGACTTGGTGAAGAATGGTCCACAAAAGTCAATTCCAGTTGTGCAGAATAAGCGCCCTGGTTGCACTTGATACGCTGCTAATGGGGCCATGATGTAGTCGAGAAGCTTGGGCTTCATGCGAGAGCAACGGATGCATTTTCCGATTTTCGGTTGTGACTAATGTTGTACGCTTGGTTACAATGGTGTGTGAGAGAGTAAAAGACGGACTGAATAAAAGATGATCAGAGTTTGTATCCCAAGCCAATCCCAGCGCTTTCTTGACATCGGTTCCATCTTTGAACTTTACCAGTTTTTTGCAGTCCAGTTCCAGCTCGCCATTCAGAGCAGCTTCATCGTCGTCGTCATCACCTAAATGCTTGAAAGCTGCAGCTAGAGATGAGTGCTTAGGAACAGCACAGCCTCCCGACACTATACAGCCTAATTTGGTCTTCTGGAGCGTGGACAAGTGATTTTCAGGTCGACCTTGCCCAACGCAAAGCAAGTCGAAGTACATGCCAGCCAATTAGCATATCGATCCTTTGGCCCTTGTAAAAGAGCGGGTCAGCGAGGTGGAGGTTGTTGGGTATCTTCCAGCCGGTGGTATTTATATCGAAATGGGGCTGATAATTGTTAGCTTATGCGTTCGACTGGCGTAGCTCTGACTGAAGCTGGTTAGCGAAACTAGTGGTGAAAAAGTTGAGCTGCGACGCTGAATCCAACATTTTCGATTTCTGATATGTAAAATAGTCGTTGCGAGCAGCACGTAACCCGTCTCACTTAGCTTCAAGGGTATAGGTGGCGATGTGGATATGGAGACTAATGATGCAGTTCGAGAACGCGTTGTGTCAACGCGGGCAAAAATCCGTCTGCAAAAATGAATGTGCTTCTGTTGGCAATTATTGCAGTGACCAGATTTGCATTGCTGCAGACAATACCCTTTGCGAAGGCAGTTAAGGCACATTAGTTTTCGACTGAAAAATGCGCGTGACAATTTATTGCTAACGCGCAACCGTAACCGACGAATACATAAAAGAGTATGTGAGAGTAAATAAGATAAGCCATGCCAAGCAGTCAGACAAAGTGTTATCTATGCAATTAGATGTACTCGCGTCTGCAAGGCAAAGACGACAATAAGAGATGCGCAAGTTATGCGTTATGAGTTACGTTAAGTTTTTAATTGAAATGCTTAAATTATTTTTTAGATGCTTTTGCCTCCGACAATCACTTTAATTTTCCTAATTTTGAGTTCTTAGTGTTGTGGTCACTCCAGCGGTGCGCTGCAGCTGTTAACATATGGAATGATGTTTCACTAGAAAAGCTTGGTTGACACTCCGAGCAGCAATTTAGCCCCAGCGAAGTGTGGGGAGCATAGTCTATTTCGGTTCGATGGACTTTCTTAATGCTTAAGGAGCTAAGGCCTTCTTAGCTAGTTCTTCCGTTTAAATTCCAGTATAGCTTGCTGTTTTGTGTGAGCCCACAGTATTTAGATGATAAACTAAACTCAAGTTTCACCCCTTTTAGGGTTGTTCTAATGACAAAGTCAGTATATGCTGGGAAGAGTTCAAGGTCGTTTGACGCTGCCCAGATGGACAGGGTAGCACTGCGTCGGTCATGCGACACATGGCTTACGGGAAATTGGTCGAAAAGTCAATAGCAACGTCATCTGCATAATCAATCAATCGGCAACCTTCCCCTCCATCAAGCAAGGAGAGGAGACAGTAGGCCTTTGTAAAGTGCCCCTTCAACAAATCAAGAGAAAGTGGAGAATCCGATTGTGACCCCGACGATCCTGCGTTTAAGCAACTGGTTGATCACTCTCTACGCTGTATGCTCTATGCTGACTCAGGCATCGGTAATTGCGTTGTTAAAAGCGCTATCATAAAACATTGCTAACATATAGAATGGAGCGCAGATTTGGAAATTTTTCCTTTTCGGCGAGCAAGTTGTCCATCTGTAATTAATGCAACCTTTCTAATGTCTTAAATAGAAAAGATCATTTGCTCATTATACCCTGATCCCATTAAAAATGGGAAAAAAGGGTATAATGAAGTTGTGCAAAAGTATGTAACGGGCAGAAGGAAGCATCTCCGACCCCGTAAAGTATATATATTCTTGATCAGCATCAACAGCCGAGTCGATATAGCCATGTCCGTCTGTCCGTCCGTCTGTCCGTATGTATGAGCCAACCGATCTCAGAGACTATAAGAGCTACAGACTCCAAATTTCGAACTTAAGCTCGCCTAATCCCTAGGCAGTACAAGTTTGTTTTCGATTTTCGATAACTCATCCCGTTTTCGATATACACATGGGATCGATAACAACAAAATCTTTAATTTTGAAAGTTTTGAGATGGCATTTGAAATAATGAACAAAATAATGACAATCTGTGAAATTTTTATTAAAATCGGTTAATAAACACCGGAGATATGGAACATTAAAGTTGTGTATGCAGTACGCAGTATGTACGTACATACAAACACACATACTTGTTTGTGTACGCTCTTACTGCTACTCAACTTCAATGTGTTTCTTGGCCGATTTCAATAAAAATTTCACAGATTGTCATTATTTTGTCAAATTTTCCATATTCAAGATTTTGTTGTTATCGATCCCATGTGTATGTCGGTAACGGGAAGAGTTATTGAAAACAAACTTGAACTACCTAGGGGTCAGGCGAGCTATGTTTCCAATTTGGAGTCTATAGCTCTTAAAGTCTCTGAGATGGACGCGTTCATACATACGGACGGACGGACTGACGGACAGACGGACGGACGGACATGGCTATATCGACTCGACTGTTGATGCTGATCAAGAATATATATACTTTATGAGGTCAGAGATGCTTCCTTCTGCCTGTTACATACTTTTGCACAAAACCATTATACCCTTTTTTCCCATTTTTAATGGTACCAGGTTATAATAACTGTCCTTGCATTTCACAGTCAGTTTGTGTGAATTATTGTACTACTTTATATGACAGAGTATTCCGCAGTCGGTTGCGACTTAAACGCTTACAATTATTAAACCCTGAACCAATGAATTAAATTTAAGCTTTTTATGGTTTTGTGCAAATGTGTCTAACAGCTAGAACCTATTAAGTTTTATTTTCTGGATCAGCATCAACACCAGAGTCGATATAGGCATGTCTAAGTATGAAAAAAATCGTTAAATATCAACCATTTATTGGAATTAAAGTAAACAAACATTCAGGGATATCTGCTTCTCCCGACACTCCATTACCATTTTAGCCTGTCATGTCATGAGTATGTAAATTGTAGGCAGCTAGTATTTGCTTTTACCGTTTCCCAAACTCCATTTTTTCTGTTTCAATACACTTTGTGTATTTCTTAAGCGTTATACTGTATTTACCCTAGACTGGTAGGGTAATTTTGCATACATTAGCAGTAACTCTCTTTGAATCGATAAAGTTCTATTAAACATAAGAATATTTTTTAAAAACTGTAACATACAATATTAGCAATCTGCTCAAGAATAAACATTGACAAAACGAAACAGCTCATACTAAAATAATTTATTCCCTGAACCCATTGAAAATGATCGGTGGAAACACCGGAGATATGGAAGATGGCTTACGGGAAATTGGTCGAAAAGTCAATAGCAACATCATCTGCATAATCAATGAATCGGCAACCTTCCCCTCCATCAAGCAAGGAGAGGAGACAGTGGGCCTTTGTAAAGTGCCCCTTCAACAAATCAAGAGAAAGTGGAGAATCCGATTGTGACCCCGACGATCCTGCGTTTAAGCAGCTGGTTGATCACTCTCTACGCTGTATGCTCTATGCTGTCTCAGGCATCGGTAATTGCGTTGTTAAAAGCGCTATCATAAAACATTGCTAACATATAGAATGGAGCGCAGATTTGGTTATTTTTCCTTTTCGGCGAGCCAGTTGTCCATCTGTAATTAATGCAACCTTTCTAATGTCTTAAATAGAAAGGATCATTTGCTCATTATACCCTGATCCCATTAAAAATGGGAAAAAAGGGTATAATGGTTTTGTGCAAAAGTATGTAACGGGCAGAAGGAAGCATCTCCGACCCCATAAAGTATATATATTCTTGATCAGCATCAACAGCCGAGTCGATATAGCCATGTCCGTCCGTCCGTCCGTCTGTCTGTCCGTATGTATGAGCCAACCGATCTCAGAGACTATAAGAGCTACAGACTCCAAATTTCGAACTTAAGCTCGCCTAATCCCTAGGCAGTACAAGTTTGTTTTCGATTTTCGATAACTCATCCCGTTTTCGATATGCACATGGGATCGATAACAACAAAATCTTTAATTTTGAAAGTTTTGAGATGGCATTTGAAATAATGAACAAAATAATGACAATCTGTGAAATTTTTATTAAAATCGGTTAATAAACACCGGAGATATGGGACATTAAAGTTGTGTATGCAGTACGCAGTATGTGCGTACATACAAACACACATACTTGCAAACACTGACTGTACGCGTAAAGTATAGGGATCAGGGTATCGTCTAGTCGGGATTTCTCGACTAGAGCCTTCTACTTGTTTTAAATTCAAGTTAGTTCTTGGAACTCGATCCCGTCGTCAAGATTAAAAAAAAACATTCTAAAGGCAGTTTATTGGTGTGCGTGTTGGACCGAAATAAAGCCATTTATCGAGAGGCATTTGTATGACAAGCTTCCCTGATAAGATAGATTTTTGAAAAAAAATTCATTGAACCTCGTTCATATTCATATTCTGTGTCAATGGTTGGCATAGATACCTCGGCTGAGCAACCAGGGCTCTCACCAGAAGATCCAGCAACGCTAGTCCGTTAGTTCTACTGCCAAGAAGCAGGATGGCTTTTTTTTATAAAGCAAAGTTTGTTAAATAAGTGCTTCTTCCAAAAAGTGACGGAGCAGGAGAACGATTTGCTTAATCGCGTCCCACCCATGGCACACGTTAGAGAAGTGATAGCACCAAGAAATAGAGCTGGCTTGTGCAGCTGTTCTGTCCAATGAATTCTAATTTTTTTAACGAGCAAAAACGTTGTAGTCGGACGCTTTAAGGGACGTTGCACGCTCTGTTCCAACAAGTTTTGGTGACTGTGGCTTAAAAGACTTGGAATATACGGTCATCCCCTTTTAAAAAAGCCGTGGACGTGGCATCCCAACATCGGACAACATGGATGCAGATTTTTTGCGGAAGTCACTAGCTTTACACAAGAACACTCACTTTAAAAAAGGCAAGGGCTGGGGCAGCACAGATATTTGGGAAAAGTCACCAATCAACAAATTTGGTGACTCGTACTGTTAAAAAACCAGTAAGAAGGCTCTAGTCGAGAAATTCCGACCAGACGGTACCCTGAACCCTATACTTTACGCGTAAAGTCAGTACTTTCAAGTATGTGTGAATGTTTGTGTACGCTCTTACTGCTACTCAACTTCAATGTGTTTCTTGGCCGATTTCAATAAAAATTTCACAGATTGTCATTATTTTGTCAAATTTTCCATATTCAAGATTTTGTTGTTATAGATCCCATGTGTATGTCGGTAACGGGAAGAGTTATTGAAAACAAACTTGAACTACCTAGGGGTCAGGCGAGCTATGTTTCCAATTTGGAGTCTATAGCTCTTAAAGTCTCTGAGATGGACGCGTTCATACATACGGACGGACGGACTGACGGACAGACGGACGGACGGACATGGCTATATCTTCTTGGCTTTAATGCTGATCAAAAATAAATATACTTTATGGTGTCGGAGATGCTTCCTTCTGCCTGTTACATACTTTTGCACAAAACTCATTTTTAATGGGTTTAGGGTATATTAAATGTGTAAAGTATTTTTTTGATCGATTTACACATCGAGGTGTATCGACCTGTTATCGATTTAACAGCCTTCCGTTTGCAAACTTTCAAGTCTCTAGCTTAAAGGGTGTCGAAAAAAGTTGCGTTCAACCAAATATTCGGACACCATGACGGGCATTGCACAAAACATATAAAGTCTTCATCTTCAGTTTCAGAGTATAAAGATTAAAATTTTACGGGAAACGACAATCATCTACGAAAGAGCAAAGTAGCGACCGATATATAGTCTTCACCTTCGATATCAGAGTATAAAGATTAAAATTTTACGGGAAACGACAATCATCTACGAAATAGCAAAGTAGCGACCGATCATCGAGTTTTTTGACACAATGCTGTTCCACTTTGGAATGAGGTAATTAAATTAAATTTAATAGCAAACCATTAAAATCAGGTAGTTAAGCTAGGCGTGACGTTAATATTTTGTATGCATATCCATCTATCTAGTTGTTAAAATGTGGGAAATATATGTTTGTATATTGAACATGGGCTTGTGTCGACCTGCCAACCGTAGTGGGCGTAGCGTCCGAATTTAAACACATTGTTTGACGCACACTTTAACGAGGATATTTTCAATGTTTTAAGTCTTAAGTTGTAAGGGACAGACAGACGGACTGACAGCATGACGAACATTGTATACATTGTTCTCTTCTACCAGAGTGTATTCAGTGATAACCCTATTCAACGATTAAGCCACATCCACCTTCTACCTTGCCGAAGTCAGTTTGTATATATTTCATTTGTTTCACCATGAATTAACTTTAATACATATATATATATATAATATATATATTTAATATATTTTAAATTTTATAAATATTTCAGCAAATTTGACCTGGTCTTAAGACATATGAAAATAACTAGAAAAGTAGATTTAAGACCAGGACTCGACGTGGCCTTTCACTTGCAAATGTAATATAAATTGTTGGGCAGGAGCAACAAAAGAACAAAGAACCGAGCACGTTCCCCAGTGGGTAATGTTGTCGATTCAGAGTTACACATTTCGTGGCACTGTTAACCTGTAAAATCACAAACGTAATCAAATTTACCAACAACAGATAAAGTAAAATATATACAGAAACAGCGACCAAGCAAGAGAAACAGAGACAAATAAATTATATATATAGAGAGAGAAAGAATCGAGAAAAAGCCACATTGCCTCATTCCATATTCACTCGAGTGCAGTTTGAGACTTTACTATTTTTTTTTGTCTCGCACCTTACCCGGAACTTGAAGTCTTTTGTTTTCATTTCCGTTTTTGAATGCAAGTGGCATTGTCAATGTTGATTTTGGAATCGTTGTTGCCAGCTGCGTTGACTAACATAATATATTACATTGTCCCGGGTCTAACACCTACCACAACCAGCCCTTAACATCACCTGCCTAAGCCAGAAAACTTTCCACAACGTTGAACGCCGCAAACTTTTTGGCACCTCCCTAGTGGTATAATACTCTAAAACCAAATGTAAAGAGTATATTGGTTTTGTTCAATGTTCGTCTGGTGTCCGTCCATCTGTATGAACGCAATTTTTTTTGACACCCTAGAAGGTAGAGAACTTGTTAGCCCAGGGGATAGTAAGATAAGGTGTTAAAATTGGTATGTTAACTCCACTTGGAGTTAATAAGTCATATATTTCCCACATCCTTCAACCAAAAACTACCAAATTTAATGGAAAGATAACTAGTGGCGTCCCCGAAAAAACAGCATTAGTAATTTGTTTTGCAGCTATAAATGATTAAGTAGACGCAAATTATCTTTACGTTAGTTGTAAATATAAGGTGCGTAGTTGCACTTAACCGTAATTCGTTATTCTATCGTAATTAAGAAGAAACGCACATGATTAACAGCCGCTTTTCATCTCAATAAATTATAGTAGTCTTTTACTAATTAACAATCCGTATTACGTTGTATTATTAATTAATAAGTGTCGCAGTATTTTTGACTTTCGTTGTTTTATTCAATGTAAAGTGCTCAAGTGTGTTACTAAAATTAAATCAAATGCAGATGGGCTCGATAAAATGAATCAGACATTTTTAAAGCATTTTATACTTCAGATTGCAAAACCAAATAACAACTGCCGCCCAGTATCGGTTAGTGGCAACTCCAATAAGTGAATTTTAAAACGCACACACAATACTGCACAATGCTCAATTAGGGATTAAGCCCAGACCGCTTGACAAAAAAATCCAGCCGTAACGTAAAAGCTCTAGTCGAGAAATAACGGCTAGACGATACCCTGAACCCTATACCTTACGCGTACAGTCAGTGCGTGCAAGTATGTGTGTGTGTGTGTACGCGCATACTGCATACTCAACTTCAATGTTTGATATCTCCGGTGTTTCTCAACCGGTTTCAATAAGAATTTCACAGGTAGTCATTATTGTATCCAATGCTGTCTCAAATTTTTCCATATTCAAAAATTTTTTGCTATCGATCACATGATCACAGGCAGAAGGAAGTCCGGTCCGTCCGTCCGTCTGTCTGTCCGTCCGTATATATGAAAGCGTCCATCTCAGAGACTTTAAGAGCTATAAACTCCAAATTGGAAACATAAGCTCGCCTGTTCCCTAGGCAGTTTAAGTTTGTTTTCGATAACTCATCCCGTTTTCGATATACACATGGGATCGATAACAACAAAATCTTGAATTTGGAAAACTTTGAGACGGCGTTTGATATATTTAACAAAATAGTGATAATCTGTGAAATTTTTATTAAAATCGGTTAAGAAACACCGGAGATATGGGACATTGAAGTTTTTTATGCAGTGTGCAGTATGCGCGTACACACATACTTGCAAGCACTGACTGTACGCGTAAAATATAGGGATCAGAGTATCGTCTATTCGGGATTTCTCGACTAGAGCCTTCTTGTTCAGTTATAGTTTTGTTACCTGAAACTGGATCAGAAAATTTAAACTTATATATTGGCGGTTCTGAAGCGTTGCCAACTTATTAAAGATTTTATTGTTATGTCCGTCTGTCCGTGCGTTTGTATGTATGAATGCGTCGAGCCAAGAGACTGTGAGCGCTAGAGACTCCAGATTTGGAAAATAAAATTTCCGATATTCACATGGAACCAATAACAATAAAATCTTGATGTTGGAAACCTTGGAAACGGCGTTTGACACTGTAAATGTTTATTGCAATCGGTTGAGAAACACCGGAGATATGTAACATTAAAAAGGTATGCAGAATACGCGTTTCCTAGTCGGGATTCCTCGTCTTAATCCTTCCTTGTCATATCCGCTACGGCCTGAAAAATCCCAGGACGCATGGTGTCATCACAGAAGTAAATTAACCTATTTTCACAATTCTTATATTTTGTTGGTAACAAATATGACACATAAGTCTGTTATATTTTCGACCTTGATAAGTGGAGCACAAATTTCAGTAATATTTCGCACCTTTTTTCTGCTCCATGCGGTCCATCTACGCTCCATAAATGTTGGATCAGGATGCAGGAGCGAACGCGGTCTCAAGCAAAACAATCGGACGCCGATAAATGCTTCTGATGCAAGGTCCTGTTGAACCCACCCCGCGAAAAGTTAAAAAAAATCATTTCGTCAAGCTTTCTCGAGTTAAGCCGACTTTCCTTCTGCTAGCTCTAAAAGCATTTGATACACACGTCACTGTTACAGGAAACGTAATGGTTAATCTCCTTCTGAATCTACTTTTGATGTGGCATCTGTTTTAGCTAAAACGTACACTAACCTTTGACCTCAAAATTCACTCGGTTACATATACAGCATGCCAACTAATTATTTGGGCATGGTGAAAATTTTTAGATATTTTCACTTTAGAGCTATAGGATCACACTGGTTGTTGTCAAAAAATTTTTTAGGCCACATTCGCGAGATATGGTGATTCCACAATCGTTCTTCATCTCTGGCAAAAAAATTTGGACTTTTATGGATCTGTGTTTTTTTAATTTAGTTAAAAGTAACTGTACATACGAATTTCATACGAATTTAACCACGAAAATGCACCAAAAACGTAGGTGTCCAAAAATTTAGTTGCCAGTTTAATTTAGTGCCTTTGTTAGTATTTTAAATGTTTCTTTGTTAATGTTAATGTTTTTTAAGTTCTGTTTAATAGGTTTAAGAGATAATTGATTGAATTACTTATAAAAAATAATAAAAAAAATAAAAATAGTTGGCAGGCTGTATACAGTTTGACAAAAAACTGTTTATACAATGTACACAATTTTGATTTTTTCAGAGTCATTTTGTTTTCGGTTTTCGATAACTCTTCCCGTTTCCGATTTACACATGGGATCGATAACAACAAAATCTTGAATTTGGAAAACTTTGAGACGGCGTTTAAAACATTTATCAAACATAAAATCTGCATAATCTGTAAAATTTGTATTAAAATCAGTTGAGAAACACCGGACATATGGAACATCGAAGTTGAGTATGCGTGAAGTTTGGGGTTCAGGGTACCGTTTAGTCGAAATTTCTTGACTAGAGCCTTCTTACTAGTTTAGTTCATTTTCGTTGTGAATTTTGTATGTACAGTTACCTTTCTTAAAAATAAAAGCGCGCAGTTTTCTGAATAATTTCATAATTTGAATATAGAATTTAATCATTATCGGGAGAAGTTTAGTTCTACATGAACCATTTGGCTTATTACAAAACAACCATCGGTAATTCGGCCTCTGACATTGCAGAAATGTTTACAATTAGCAGGAAAACTGTTTAAAATATTTTAATCCGCGTAAAAAACGAGGTAAGGACAAAGGCGAAGCCTTCAACTGGTCGGCCAGGGCAATAGCTCCAAGGGCAAGCGAATTATGTTTAGAGAGATCAAATTAAATCCAACTTTTTTTGAAACGCTTGCGAATGAGATGAAGAATGATTGTGAATGATTACCATATCACGCGAATGCGTCAGAAAAGCCATTACATAAATAAAAATATCTCGTATCTCGTTTTATATTTGATCTTGGCAACCTTTCTTATTACATTTTAAGCTAAACTGATTTTTCACACATAGAGAGAGGATATGCCGAAAATTGGCCTAAAATGTTTGCATATGGTAGTATTTATATTTTTTGCGAACTCTATTGCCAAATCAAGTTTTGCGATGGGGGAAAACTTTCAGCTCAGCTGCATTTACGCTCAATCTGCCACACACTTGCCTTGACGGCCACAAATTGCTTTTTAATAACTTAACTAAGCCAAGTAAAACTGGCAACAACAACAATAACATGAACAATCTGTGCCACTATTTCAATTTACCAACTGGCAGTTAAATGAAGGCAACAACCCACAAACTATGCAACCAAATCTGTTAACTATCTCCACCCTTAGCTCTTCTACATAGTCCCTTTGCCTCTTAGATTTGGGTGGCGTAAATCTCTGTTTTTGAACAGTTTTCCCAAAACCTGAATCCCTCTCTCACTTTCTATCCTTCAATCTTTTTATCAACCCTTTTGGGGCTGTCGAAACTTTAAAACTTAAGCAATTTGTGAATTTAGTGCCAAACTTTGGCTCCAGTTTTGTTTTTCCACTTTTTCATTATCGTTTGCTGTTGTTGGTCATCAGATTCACGAATTTTTCGATTCGCATTGTTGTTGTTGCTGTTTGGCAAATGAGTTTTGTTGAACTTTTTGCAGTCTTCTAAATGATAAACTCTTCGAAGAAATATTATAATTATTCATGCTGGAATAAGTAACATGCACTTTATAGACATTTCAAAGACAGGATCGCGTACATAAAAAAATTCGATCGTTCAATACATCGCATTTTTAAATAATATCAAAAATTGTTCACTCTCTTAACTGTAGGCTTTTATTTCAGTCTCGAAACAAACGTTGTGAGCGACGCATCTCCGCTGACGAAATTTTTGTGTTTTTTTCTTTGTGATTTTGTTCGAGTCTTTTCGATATATTTGATTATAAGACAAGTAAGAAGGCTCTAGCCAAAAAATCCCGACTAGACGATACCCTGAACCCTAGTCCTAACGCGTACAGTCAGTGCTTACAATAAAAATATATATATATGCTCATACTGTATACTTCAATGTGCCATATCTTCAGTGTTTCTCAACCGATTTCAATAAAAATTTTACAGATTATCATTATATTGCTTAATGTCTTAAGCGCCGTCTCAGTTGTTCAAATTCATTCATTTTATTGTTGTCGATCGCATGTGTATATCGGAAACGGGAAGAGTTATCGAAAATCGAAAACAAACATGAAAAAAATCCTTGCTTGAGTCTGAATACTAGTTCCCACCGCTTTAGTAAGGGTTTTAGATACCACAGTTTCCGAATTGTCAGCACATTGGTATCGTGTACCCTAGAAACAAACATTTCAAAAAATTGTGTCCATTTTAACATAATTCCATCAAATTTGGGTATGGTTGTGCAGGGCGAGTTTATGTCATTGGTACACCTTTGTACATCAACTTTTGCCTTAAAAAAATGTATATTTTGTATCATATCCATTTTCTTCTGGGTTTTTAACTTCTTCATAAAGCCGAAAATGGACCTCTTGAATTTGTGCCCATAGATACCTTATGAGCTCTAGTGCTGCACGCTCAATAGTGCTTTGGT
Organism: Scaptomyza cyrtandrae; assembly: GCA_035044605.1. Classification (NCBI taxonomy): domain Eukaryota; kingdom Metazoa; phylum Arthropoda; class Insecta; order Diptera; family Drosophilidae; genus Scaptomyza; species Scaptomyza cyrtandrae. The sequence goes on from JAWNNS010000637.1 coordinate 2,176,138, forward strand.
GCAATGTGATGCGATCATTGCTCCTTGTTGTCGGCACAACGCAATCACCTTGGGCTCTAAGGTTGGTTGCTGACGCTGTCCATTGTTTCAGCGTCGTTTTTGATGACTTCTAAGAACTTCAGAATTGTTGCTCTTATTTATTTGGACTTAGATGTATAACAGTCAGTACATCCAAGTGGCCCAACGATACCAAGCACCGGCTTGGATATAGGTACAAAATTTCTAGTATTTCTGATCGGAACTGCAAAATAAATTTGGTTGATTAATACAGAAGAAAGAGTCGTCTTATATCAGCTCTTATCCAGTCTTAAGCTTTGTTTTAATTTTTTTTTGTATACCCTGATCCCATTAAAAATGGGAAAAAGGGTATAATGGTTTTGTGCAAAAGTATGTAATAGGCAGAAGGAAGCATCTCCGACTCCATAGAGTATATATATTCTTGATCAGCATCAACAGCCGAGTCGATATAGCCATGTCCGTCTGTCCGTCCGTATGTATGAGCACCGATCTCAGAGACTATAAGAGCTAGAGACTCCAGATTTGGAACTTAGGCTCGCCTAATCCCTAGGCAGTACAAGTTTGTTTTTGATTTTCGATAACTCATCCCGTTTCCAATATACACATGGGATCGATATCAACAACATCTTGAATTTTGAAAACTTTGAGATGGCGTTTGAAATATTAGACCATTTATTAAAATCGGTTGAGAAACACCGGAGATATGGAATATTGAAGTTAAGTATGCAGTATGCGCGTACACACATGCAAAGGGATCAGGGTATCGTCTAGTCGGGATTTCTCGACTAGAGCCTTTTCACTTGTTTTTTTTTTAAGTTTTATTTACGTATATAATTTAAATTTAATAAAATATATTTACAAAAAAAAATACTGCTTCGACTAGAAATAAACATCTCTATAAAATGAAATGAAAATAAAAAATAAAATTAACATCTCACTCTTCCCCATCGGTCGACCCCCTCGACTGACATTGGACGCTTGCCTAGGACTATTTAACACATTACCTCAGGCCTTTATTTTATAATAATAAGCCCGGGTGAGATCCAACTTTGGCAAAAGTCATTTTCGGTGCTGCAACTGGTAAAGCTGCTTTTGGAATCAATGTTTCCACACTTCATGTTTTCTCATCCCATCAACCAATCTGGATTTGCTTTTAAGGAATTGGGTGCAGATTTGCATAACAATCATCGATCAATTTTAATTGATCTTAAAGTTTGAATTCGTTCAGGACTTTTTGTTATTATTATTGTCTTATTTTGAAGACCACAGCAAATTATATGGTGACAGCCAATATGGACAAGTCAATGGAGCAACAGGAAATTTAATGGAAGTAGATACATTTTTTAGACGAATATATAGTGGTTATTGCTCGAGCTAAGTGCTCACATCGTCGAGAAACTTTTTGGACACCAATTCAGTAGACTGTTGAAAGTTTTGACCGCGTAACCTTTTCTTTAGTAGCTGCAAAAGCTATTCCAACTAACGCGTTTTGTCTATACATAGTCAGTGATTATTGTTCACCAAAACCTGATGCAGGCTCGGCTGTAAATAAGGAACTTGAAATTTACGCTCTAAAAACCTTATTAAGACGCATTTCGATAATTTATTAAGCTCAAATGAATGCAATTTTATCTTTCATAATACGCATTGCCATTTAAATGACATTTCGTCCGATCAACCAATGTTAAAATTTTCAATTCTATAATTCTCAAACAAAGCATATAAACTTAATGACTTTTTATCATGCAAGACATATGAGACAATAAATAGCCACTAATAAGGATTTCTGTAAATCTGGACAAATATTTAATTGTAAATATTATTTATATAAAGCCATGTGTGATATTTTAGTTACTTAAATATACATTTTAATTTTAACAGTTTTTTTTTTGATTCTGTAAAAATAAGGATCATCTTACTATTTTTCTATACAGTTGCATTTCTAAATGCATAAAGACATTAATTTATACATTATGGGGTCGGAGACGCTTCCTTCTGGCTGTTATATGCTTTTGCCCAAAACTATTATACCCCTTTTACCCATTTTTAATGGGTTCATTGTTGAAAAAAAAAAATCGTTGCAATATTAAAACTTAGTTTGCTGACTGTAGCCTAAAAATTGTTGAAGACGTGGGGATTACAGATCTAGCTATCTTTCCAACAAATTTGGTGACTCTAGGACAAAAACTGTGGAAGATTCGGGCATTCCCGTATTAAAAAGTACGGTGCCTGTCATTTTTAATGGATGCAGACCACACTAGGCATCTTCTAACTAAATTTGGTGACTCTAGCTCAAAATCTGTAGAAAATACGGGCATCCCCTTTTAAAAAAGGCTACAGGCGGCAGTGGTGGGCGTGACATCCGAATTTTTGATGACATGTGGGAAAAAAACTAGCTATCTTCCACCAAATTTTATGAATCTATATATTAAATTGTGAAATATATTTAACTTCGGTATTAGAGTATAATAAAACCTGCGTAAGCTTGTACTAACAAGAAGGCTCTAGTCGAGAAATACCGACTGAAAGATATCCTGAACCCTATACTAAACGCGTTAGGTCAGTGCTTGCAAGAATGTGAAAATGAAAATGAATAAGGATATAATGGTTTTGTGCAAAAGTATGTTACAGGCAGAAGGACCCCATAGAGTATATATATTCATAATAGCCATGTCTGTATGTATGAACGCGTCGATCTCAGAGACTATTATAGCTAAAGACTGCATATTTGGCAGTCAAGTTGTTTCGAATTTCGATAACTTTTCCCGTTTCCGACATACACATTTGATCGACAACAAAATCTTTCATTTGAAAAATTTTGAGACATTTGAAACATTTAACAAAATAATGACAATCTGTGGAATTTTTATTGGAATCAGTTGAGAAACACCGGAGATATGGGACAGTGAAGTTAAGTAAAGTATGGACTATATGCGTACACACACACATACTAGCAACTCGGCGTAATGCTGGAGACGAGGCTCCTAGGTTAAGTATAGGGATCAGCGTATCTTCTAGTCGGGATATCTCAGACTCCTAACCACCCCTTTTTTGTGCTTGTGTGAAAGTGTTCCGCAGTGGATAGCAACCAACTGCAACGTTTTCACTAATTTTTTACTTTTTGGCTTCAACTGCTTGTGAAAAAACAAGTTTGGGACTAAATTAGGCTCTTGGGTCCTTATTGATTTTCCTTGTCTAATTAGTGACGGGCAAATGCTACGTTAACTTTTTCGGTACCGCCAGCTTTTAGGACTAGTATTTTTTACTGCATTTGCAGAATAGTTATTGATTTCTTTTGCTAAGATGGCACTTGAAAATGTGAAGAAAGCTACGCGGCGCAGCCTGACAAATTGTTTGGCTTTTACTGCGAGTTTATTTGCATAATTTTACTTTAGATTGGCACGCAGCCAAGTCAGGTTCAGTCTTAGTCACCTTGATCCCGTTGCAGGTTAGTGCTTCAATCATTTATCAAACAAAAGGCTCTTCTGTGTTTTGTGGTAAAAAAAAGTGTCATTTAAAACGGTTAACTTTCCCCTGCCGCTTATCTGACCGGTGACATGTGACGTATATGTAATTTCATAGGGCATATGATTAACGATTTGAGTATACGATAGACGACTACGTCTTTTTGACTTTTGAGCATCACTTTGGACGGCAATCTACGATACTGACTAAAGCATCATTAAGGCGACTAATATACCTTAAAGACATAAATAAAATGCTTGCAAATCATTTGTAGTAGAGTAAGGCAAACGATTAAACGCACACAAAGAGAAAGGAACGGTAAAAAAGTAAAACTGTGCTTATCAAACATAATCTTTTTGGGTTTTGAATTTTTTACTTTATTAAAGTAAACGTTTTTTGGCGCGAGATCTTAAATCAAGAACTTTTAGTCTGTGAATTGAAATAGATATTTTACTTGCGTGATTTTTTTTAGAAATGTGTCATTTGCTTATATATAATATTTTCCTTTTTTATGCACACAAATTTTAAAGTTCATTACTAAATTTCCTGACACTAAAAAATTTGTTTTGGAAATTTCTAGTTAATTGATTTCATCCTTGCCAGTTTTTCAGCATTTACCGAAATCGCAATAAAAAAGTCAGCCGCCAGACAGGCGGCCTTAAATGCGGAATTTAGCAACGAAATGTATGCCACTGTACTCTGAATGAGCTGGCGGTCTCTTTAAAATGCTACAAAACAACACGAACCTGGGCGTATGAGAGGCGAAAGAGGGCAAACGACACACGCAAACAATGAAGATAATTTAGCTAGCGCGGACAGACATAGGCAAACAATAGACAAAGATGCTAACTTGGTTAAAATGGCAGCAGGTCAGCTGCACTGAATCAATTGGCAGGATACACGAAAAACTGTTAACTTTTTGCATGCACCATTTAAATTATGCAGTCAACACAAACAAGACATACAAACGTACATTCGCTTGTGCTCTACGTCACCTTATTCCATCCCATCTCTTTCTATTCCACCGTTATGTTTTTTGGCTTAATGTCTGTAGAGCTCTTATGATTTTTGTGTTTGCTATCCCAAAAATTTTTGCGGCAATCCAAATTTTAAGCTGACTTAAAAGTAGCTTTAAGAATGTCAGTCGAGGCAAATGCAACTCATCTAAACACATGTCACAATACTTTCACACAGCTGTCACTTAGACAATTTTCTAGATGAGTTTTCTGCGTTTCCTTCAGCCGACCCCACCCTTACCAAAAAAAAAATATCTAAGCTAAGCTGTTGCCTTGCTTTGTCGCCTCGTGCGTAGGTTTGTTAACGTCATCATCAAAATGTTGTACCAAACACACACAGACAAACACACTTAGACACAAAAAACAAGTAAGAAGGCTCTAGTCGAGAAATCCCGACTAGACGATACCCTGATCCCTATACCTTACGCGTACAGTCAGTGTTTGCAAGTATGTGTGTTTGTATGTACGCACATACTGCATACTGCATACACAACTTCAATGTCCCATATCTCCGGTGTTTCTTAACCGATTTTAATAAAAATTTCACAGATTGTTATTATTTTGATTATTAATTTAAATGCCATCTAAAGATTTTTCAAATTCAAGATTTTGTTGTTATCGATCCCATGTGTATATCGGAAACGGGATGAGTTATCGAAAACCGAAAACAAACTTGTACTGCCTAGGGATTAGGCGAGCTTAAGTTCCAAATCTGGAGTCTCTAGCTCTTATAGTCTCTGAGATCGACGCGTTCATACATACGGACGGACAGACGGACGGACAGACGGACATGGCTAAATCGACTCGGCTGTTGATCCTGATCAAGAATATATATACTTTATGGGGTCGGAGATGCTTCCTTCTGCCCGTTACATACTTTTGCACAACTTCATGATACCCTTATTTCCCATTTTTAATGGGATCAGGGTATAAAAATAGGAACAGAGAGGATACTTTGGTTTTCTGGTACTCCGACTCATTGTGTCAGGTTTTTTGGCTTGCATAATAAAAACGAACATCAACATTACAAGCATTAAAAAAAAAATATGAAAGCAGCTGCGATTTTTGACATTGCTGACATTTTTTTCATACAATAATCATTTGCGTACATACATTTTATCAGAGTAAATTTATCTGTGCATCGCACTGAAGTTATAATATAAACAAGAAAGACGGCCTTAGTCGAGAAAGCCCGACAATAGTTACCCTGCGCCCCGTACTTAACGCGTGCAGTCATTGTACGTTTAGTGTGTTACAAAAGTGTTTGTAAGTAAGCGTGCGGTGCAATAATGCCTATCGTAAAATGGTTGTCAGTACCTTATGCTTTTTAATTTTCTACAAAATTATTGTTAAATGTTATGTTACTTATTGTCAAAAAACCGTAATAGCATGCCTTTTATAATCTCTTCAAAACAAATTTTTACAAATGTTTATATTGGTTGAAAGTTGTTATGGTCGGCGATCTACTATCGATGGTTGTGGTTCTCGAACGAGGGTTGAAGAGTCGTGCAGGCCAAGAGATTGGATTGGTGAGGGCGTTTAGAGGAAATGGCTGAAAAAAAGGAAGAAGAAAAACAGCAGGCATGAGACAGCAAGAAATACAAAAAAAGGTCTGAATGCAAGTGCAAAATTGAAATAAAATTTAAATAAATTTATGTGAGTGGCGCGCGTAAAACTCAAAAGTAAAATAGAAGCTTAGCATCAACTGATGCAATTTCGGGGCGAAGCGACACAGACATTTAGATCCGCACACACCAACAGTGGCGCCAGCAACTCAATCCAAAAAGGCAGACAGCACTTCCGCACACACCAGGAGTGGCCAAGGCAGAGGCAGGAGACCGCCAGACGAGGATCAGCAAACCCATCGAGGGGATTAGCAAGTTTGTGCCCGTAGAAGTAGCGTTCCCCAAAAGAATAAAACATCAGCGCTTGCGTAACAGCTATTCAGCCGCCGTCACAGGCACAGTGGGCCGCGACCGATTGTCAAAGGCCCGAATCAGATGTAGTTAATTAATTTGTTTAGCGATTTATCCCCGCCCCTATGTAGTTTATTTATCATTTATTTATTATTATTTAATTTATTTACTTAATCATTCTCTTCGTAGTCGTGTACTGTTTATATGTTCAACGTTTATTAGTTCATGTTCATTTTTGTTTATTTATTTAAACACTATTTTCATTCTTTTTTTCGATTTATATAAAGTAAATTTATTTTAAGAAAACCATGTATAGTTTTAAATGAATAAATATAAGTGTGTACTGTTTACATAAAAATGTGTGAGTAGGTGAGAAGGAAAAGCCGGTTCATAACAAAGTTGAAAAATATTTCAAACTGTGAAATTTTTGCTTTTTTATACCCTGATTCCATTAAAAATGGGAAAAAAGGTATAATGGTTTTGTGCAAAAGTATGTAACAGGCAGAAGGAAGCATCTCCTACTCCATAAAGTATATATATTCTTGATCAGCATCAACAGCCGAGTCGATATGACATGTCCGTCTGTCCGTCCGTCCGTGTGTTCGTCCGTCCGTATGTATGAACGCGTCGATCTCAGAAACTATAAGAGCTAGCGGCTCCAGATTTGGAACTTAAGCTCACCTAATCCCTAGGCAGTACAAGTTTGTTTTCCATTTTCGATAACTCATCCCGTTTTCGATATACACATGGGATCGATAACAATAAAATCTTATTAAAATCGGTTAAGAAACACCGGAGATATGGAACCTTGAAGTTGAGTATGCAGTATGCAGTATGTGCGTACATACAAACACACATACTTGCAAGCACTGACTGTACGCGTAAAGTATAGGGATCAGGGTATTGTGTAGTCGGGATTTCTCGACTAGAGCCTTGTTACACCCTGAACAGAAAAAAGATAAAAACATATTTTTTTTATTTTTCTGAAGGACTCCTTTTGTACTTGTATTTCCATTTGTGTATCACCTAGTTTTGCACAAATATTGTTTAACACATATTCCAAAACATAACGTCAAAATATGGGCTTGCCTTTTTTTGAGAACGAGCTTTTGAAACATATCAAAAGCTAAGTTAACACATATTCTGAATGAGGATGCAACTGGATTTAGGACACCCATAAACCAAATTGGCAAATTGACAGCACACCACCTTATGGGAAGGCATTAAGATCGGCTAAACCAAATACTTCCTATTGGCAGGCACGATCCCTTTTCTACTTCTAAAATCACGCATATAAATATCAGCCGCAGACAAATAGTCATCCATTTACCACAGAAGTTATTGGCTGATTTTGGGTTAAAAGCTGAAAGCCTGGGCTATGGGAACACTCGCGATTCCGGACACTGTGCGACTTCCAAAAATTTTGTCCTTGCTTGGAAATTGTCAGCTTTCTGGTTATTCAAATTTATTATATGTCGAAAAGGAGGGGGAAATAATGACAGAAAACACTAATAATAACCATATGTCTGCGGTAAAACTGTCCGTGGAATATTATATCCAAAGTCATATTTCCAGAAAAAAACTGTTTCTTTTTTGAGGCTCAGGGTGGGAAATGAAAGGCACAGGAAGATTTAATGACTAACCAGAAGACCTAAACGATCGGGACACAGCGTTTCAACAGCGTGTAATGAGAAACATGTAGATAACCATAACAAAAGTAACACTGTAATCTGTTTCTAAACCATTTTACCCATTTCATAGGTTCAGCGTATTGATATTTTAAATGTTTTTGTATGCGACTTTTTCCGATTGTTTTGACTTTGCAGGCGCATGTTAATTTTAGCGGTGGAACTAAGAAATTTAATTTAATTTAACAACAACATGCAAACCGTTCGAGTCAAATCATATTTCTAATATAATACAAATTGATAGAAAAATAGATTAGGTGTTAAAAGACACGCAATAGTAGTTTTAATTTGTGCAAAAGTTTTTATTTGAAGTGCTCATAGCAAAACGACCCGTTTATGCTCGGAATCAAAATGTAGGACAGCAACACGTCAAATCGAACCGTTGCGTTCATCGAGAGCTAAGAACTTATTTAAGACACATAGCTTATGGGTGCCAATATTTTAGAATTCTTTGTAGAATGTAATGTCGGTGGACGCTTTCTACCTTTTTTACTCGCTCAAATTGACCTGCCCAAAAATAAATAATTATAGACTAGAATACACCAAGAATAGCACATTAATAATTTTTCGCTTAAAGTTTCATAAAGAGCCCATGCAAAAAGAAAGATTTGCGCTGCAGTGTTGTGTGTATATTTTTTTGTAAGTTATTTTTTTTGGATGAAATTTTGTTGCCGTTTATTATTTTTATGCCGCCTCACATTTATAAATGTGTGTGTGTGTTTTGCTTTTTTTTGCGCGTGTCTCGTGTTTTTTTTTATATTTGTGACCTAGAAAATAAATTTATATTCATAACACAAACCGAGTACGATGTAAAAGACGTAGTCGAAGCCGAAAACGCAGCACCCACAAGTTGAGGACATGCATACAAAGTGCCTTATGGGTTTCTGAAGTTGAAGATGTTGCTCCAGCTTATAGACTTTCATCAACTAAAATTGTTTTTGATTAAACTGAAGCTGATGGAGCGCCGTTTACTTATTAAAGCTTTGAGGCTGAAGGATAGTATGTGCAGCTGCTGGGATCAGAGTTGAAAGCGGCATCAGCATCTTAATTCTTCGTATTGATACTTTAATTGATTACCTGCCTGCTAAGGCAAGTCTTGGCATAAGACCTTAAATTTGACGTCAAAATCAAAATAGATTACTCAATTTCTTGGCTGCATTGTAGTAGTCGATTCCCTAAGTAACTCAATATAAAATGTACAAAGCGTCGATGCAAAAGTAATTTAAAAATATCCATCCAATTCTCTCTGCCACATGCAAACTCAATATGAAGTTTCACTCAAACTCAATCATGCATGAAGTCAAACGCCAAGCGTCAAACATCGAACCTCGACACTCGCACAACATCCAAATAGAGTATTGAAGTCAAAGGCGCCACAGGGCACAAAACCAGTCAGACAAATATCAACTGGGCGCCAAAGCCGTGCTCTATTATTGGCACTGGGTACAAGGTAATGCGAAAACTTTCCAAATTGACGCCATATCCTTGGGGTCCGCTTCTTAAAGCGGCACATATGTGCTCGAAAAAAGTTTTGTTTTGCATACCCTTAACAGATTAAATGAGAAAAAGGGGTATAATGTTTTTATAGAAATATATATAGCAGGCAGAAGATAGCATCTTGGTTCAGCGAAAAATGCTGATTCGATTTGGCAGTTTACAACCGTTCGTCTGCAAGAACGCGTCGATCGCGGAGTTTTTAAGTGCTTAGATTTTAGTTTAGGGTTCGTGTTTACTACAATCAAGCATGCTTTTTCGATGATATCGATAACAAAAATATTTAAATTTGAAACTTTTTTTTAGAACTAAGGACAAAATAGTGATCGTCAGTGAAATGTCAAATATTACATATGAAGAGCAGGCGTTTTCTGTACAGACGTGCACACACATACACATACTTACAAACAATGACGCGGATTCAAGATATCTTCTAGTCAAGCATTGTCCGGCCTTCGGTCAATCTGTCCGTTCGTCAGTTTGAAAGCAACTTTTTTACCCCCCTTTTCAGCTGCAGACTTGAAACTTTGTAAATATCAGGGTTCTTATGTTCGTCAGTCAAAGTTTTCAAAGGGCTGTTAAATTAGTAAAATATCTTGATAGCTAGTCACAAAATTTATTAGAAAGGTAACTGGTTATTTTCAAAGATTTGCACCCTTAAAGTCTAAAATGTGAAACCCCCAAGTCTTTCACAGTTCTTAGACAAGAGTCAGCAAACTAAGTTTCAATAGGCTAGCGATATCCATGATGGTAGGCCCACCCATACCGCCCTTTTTTAAAATCGGAAACCTCCATATCTTCAATAGCTTTAAGGCTACAGTCACAACATTTGGTTTAATACACCTAGTGACATACCCAAATCTGCACAAAAATGCTATACTGGTATCAGAGTATTCCGCTATCGGTTGCGTTCGACTGCAACGTTTTCACGTGTTATTGATTATTAATTTTATTTGGAACTGCACATTTACAAATGTTTAGCTAAAATTGTTCCTTAAGTGCTTGTCCGTGTTTTTTTTACTTTTAAACTTGTAATAATAATAACAAAACTACTGTATTTACTGTAAATAAACTAAGAAGAAAACGGAAGCGTGCTAAAAACGGCAGAGTTAGCCATCTTTGTGTTGTTAGTAGCACTATTTATCGGTTAACTTATTTTTAAGCTTTTCGTCTTTTTTATTAAACAAATTTTAACTTACTAAAGGAATTTCTTTTCTTTTCTTGCCAATCTGAACATTTTAATATTCCCAAAACTTTCATTTTACTATTTGATAGCACTTGTGTAATTTGAAATGTCGCTGTTTATCAATTATTGTGCAAAATCTTTACAACATTTAGTCCAGCATATTTTGGAAAAAACCCTTTTTATTCGACACTATCACAGTGTTAACATTCTGCACCACCACAAAGTCTCCTACACATGGCGCCTATTATACTCTGAACACATGAAATGGGAAAAGGGTATAATGTTTTTGTGCAAATGTTTGTTACAGACATAAGGAAGAATCTCCGATCCCTTAAAGAATATAAAATCTTAATCAGCATAAGGAACCGGATTGGTATGGAGATTATAAGAGCTAGATACTTGAGGTCTAGAATTTTAAATTTTTCGGTTTCCGATACACACATGTGTTCGATAACAACAAAATTTGGAATCATTTGATCGACTGTGGAAATCAGTTGAGAAACACCAGAGATATCGCAGAATAGGTCAAGCATTCAGTATTGTAAATACATAAAAGGACAGCACGATTAATGTCTGGGATTCAGGGTATCTCTTAGGCAAGCTTTCTCGACTAGGGTCATCTTAAATGTTTCCTTTTCTTATGTATTATTACTTTTGCTTGGGTTATCTGATTAAAAGGTGTTGAAACGCTGTGCTCAAATCTTTCAGGTATTCTGGCTAGTCTTTAACTCCTCGTGAGCATTTCATTTCGCTCCCTGATCCCTGTAAAACTTAGCAACTTAACTTTGCAATCTCTTTTAGACATTAAACAAGTAAGAAGGCTCTAGTCGAGAAATCCCGACTAGACGATACCCTGATCCCTATACTTTACGCGTACAGTCAGTGCTTGCAAGTATGTGTGCGTGTGTGTACGACCATACTGCATACTCAACTTCAAGGTTCCATATCTCCGGTGTTTCTCAACCGATTTTAATAAAAATTTCACAGATTGTTATTATTTTGATTAATATATCAAATTCTATCTAAAAATTTTTCAAATTCAAGATTTTGTTGTTATCGATCCCATGTGTATATCGGAAACGGGATGAGTTATCGAAAACCGAAAACAAACTTGTACTGCCTAGGGATTAGGCGAGCTTAAGTTCCAAATCTGGAGTCTCTAGCTCTTATAGTCTCTGAGATCGACGCGTTCATACATACAGACGGACAGACGGACGGACGGACAGACGGACATGGCTATATCGACTCGACTGTTGATACTGATAAAGAATATATATACTTTATGGGGTCGGAGATACTTCCTTCTGCCTGTTACATACTTTTGCACAACTTCATGATACCCTTTTTTCCCATTTTTAATGGGATCAGGGTATAAAAACAAACAAAAAACACAAGCAATTATCCAAACAATTGATTCTTAGTGGCAGATGAGGCAATGTCATGCGCAATTGGTTAAAATTGCATAGTTTTTAACACTGGCGTTAAATATTTTATGCTATTTTCAAAGTGAGAAGGGGAGTAAGAAACCAAATAGATAGAGGCGGCGAAAGAGAGAATATTAAAAATAGTAGCAACTACAACTTCTTGTCATCCAAAAAACGAGTGTGTGACTTGATAATTTCCCAAGTGGAAGTTCGGTAAGGACAACAACAGCAGCAGCAGCGGCGCTTGATTGAGTGCACGTCTGCTTGTTTTTTCCGAGAGTTGGACAGTCAGCCAGTCAGCACTGCACTTGACTTTTAAAATACTTTGTTGAATATGACAAAGGAGTTGATATATAATGCACAATATAAAACATAAACCTAAGACAGCGAATAAAGAACAAGTAAAGGCGAGAGGTAGAAGCGTGGCAACAAGACTTTTAACTTAACAAACTGCATTTAAAACAAGTAAGAAGGTTCTAGTCGAGAAATCCCGATTAGACGATACCCTGAACCATTTACTTAACGCGTACAGTCATTGCTTGCAAGTATGTGTGTGTGTGTGTGTACGCACATACTGCACACAAAATTTCAATATTCCACATCTTCGGTTTTTATGAACCCATTTAAAAAAAAAAAATTTCACAGATTGTCATTAATTTGTTAAATGTTTCAAACGCCGTCTCAAAGTTTCCCATATTGTAGATTTTGTTGTCCGAAACGGGATGAGTTATCAAAAATCGAAAACAAACTTGTACTGCCTAGGGATTAGGCCAGCTTATGTTCCAAATCTGGAGTCTATAGCTTTTAAAGCCTACCTGTTTTAACCCATTTTTAATGGGTTCAGGGTATAACAAGTAAGAAGGCTCTAGTCGAGAAATCCCGACTAGACGATACCCTGATCCCTATACCTTACGAGTACAGTCAGTGCTTGCAAGTATGTGTGCGTGTGTGTATGACCATACTGCATACTGCATACTCAACTTCAAGGTTCCATATCTCCGGTGTTTCTCAACCGATTTTAATAAGATTTTATTGTTATCGATCCCATGTGTATATTGAAAACGGGAAGAGTTATCGAAAATCGGAAACAAACTTGTACTGCCTAGGGATTAGGCGAGCATAAGTTCGAAATCTGGAGTCTCTAGCTCTTATAGTCTCTGAGATCGACGCGTTCATACATACAGACAGACGGACATGGCTATATCGAGTCGACTGTTGATGCTGATCAAGAATATATATACTTTATGGGGTCAGAGATGCTTCCTTCTGCCTTTTACATACTTTTGCACAAAACCATATACCCTTTTTTCCCATTTTTAATGGTATCAGGTTATAATAACTGTCCTTGCATTTCACAGTCAGTTTGTGTGAATTATTGTACTACTTTATATGACAGAGTATTCCGCAGTCGGTTGCGACTTAAACGCTTACAATTATTAAACCCTGAACCAATGAATTAAATTAAAGTTTTTTATGGTTTTGTGCAAATGTGTCTAACAGCTAGAACCTATTAAGTTTTATTTTCTGGATCAGCATCAACACTAGAGTCGATATAGGCATGTCTAAGTATGAAAAAAATCGTTAAATATCAACCATTTATTGGAATTAAAGTAAACAAACATTCAGGGATATCTGCTTCTCCCGACACTCCATTACCATTTTAGCCTGTCATGTCATGAGTATGTAAATTGTAGGCAGCTAGTATTTGCTTTTACCGTTTCCCAAACTCCATTTTTTCTGTTTCAATACACTTTGTGTATTTCTTAAGCGTTATACTGTATTTACCCTAGACTGGTAGGGTAATTTTGCATACATTAGCAGTAACTCTCTTTGAATCGATAAAGTTCTATTAAACATAAGAATATTTTTTAAAAACTGTAACATACAAGTTTAGCAATCTGCTCAAGAATAAACATTGACAAAAGGAAACAGCTCATACTAAAATAATTTATTCCCTGAACCCATTGAAAATGATCGGTGGAGACACCGGAGATATGGAAGATTAGTCATTAACAATTGGTGCAGTAGTGCATGCATGGCCGTACGCGTAAGGTCTACTTGTTCAAGGTATCTTCTAGCTGAGCTTACTCGACTAAAGCCTTCTCAATTTTTTAAAACAGTTCTATTTATGTGGCATTGATTGTTTGGTTGTTTGGGTAAAATTTAGTAAATGAAATTTGGTCCAAAATTTGTAACAAAATTTCTAAGCTAATCAATTTTTTAAAAAATAAAGATTCCAATAATGAAGATCTACAAACCACGGGCATTCCCGTTTTAAAAAGGTGGGGTGTGCGTAGCATCCAAACCTTTGGTGCAGTTTTTTCAGAAAGTAACCAGCTATCTCCCCAAATTGGTGGCTCTACCTGTTAAAATGCGGGAAATATTTGCGTCTTATCGATATCCGCATCAAGGTGTAATGAACGTGTTATCGATCTCACAGCCCTCAGAGGGCGTAGTTCCTGACAAACACATGAGCCTAGATATTTGCAAAGTTTCAAGTCTCTAGCTGAAAGGGTGTCGAAAAAAGTTGCATTCATATAAACACAGCATGAAGGCCGTTGCACACAACCAATATACATTTTAACTTTGGTATCAGAGTATAAAAATCAAACATTTGATGTGAAGACACAATGTTAAAATTTCCTAATAAACAAAGCTTTTGTGACCTTGTTTTTAAGACTTTCATCGGTCGGTTAATCGAAATTAAAGTCGTTATACCCGTCTACATTTTTATACGTTGAACTCATTGAAAATGGGTCAAAAGGGTAAAATGGTTTTGTGAAAAAGTATGTAAAAGGCAAAAGGAAGCATTTCCCCATAAAGTATATATTCTTTATTTTACTTTAAAAGAAGGTATTTTGATAAATGAATTGGGAGATATATAAAAAGTAAAAAGTCGAAATAACTCCAAAAGGTATGTACCCTGAACAACTTTGACTATACTTCAATATTATATTGAAGTATTATATTTCATAGAGGTTCATTTGATATTTTTCTGTGATTGAACGCAAAGAAAGTGTGGTTGAATGATCAAAAGACAATTTTTGCGTTGCAACTTCCTACTACATCCGTGATTTTGAAACATGCCATCAAAAAATGGTCGAAAAAGCAAGATAATAATTTTGTAACAAACCCGAGAAATAATTTTCAAAAAAAGGTATTTGGAATATTTTGAACCGCTTGGGTTTTATTGGGTTTTAATGTTGCTACACACATGACCATAAAACCATTTTACCATTTTTATGGGACCACAACACAGTGGACGTTGAATCGATGAAGGTTACCGGTCTATGGTTAATGTGAATAAGTAAAGCGTTGATTTAACACGTCCTGAGGGCGTTAAAAATGTTGCAAAGATGCAAAACAACTGTTAACAGTTTGTCAAATTTGATTCGTCATATATCAAATGACTTTAAAATGACAACAACAAAAAAACAGTCACTCAAGTGGGTCTGGCACACACTAGAGTAGAAGGCTTGTGCCGTAAAAAACACCCCAAGGCAAAACCAAAATGAGAAATATAATCAAGGAAGGCTATCTTTGGCTAGCGAAGATTTTATTCCTTTGCAAAGGCAACTTGTACATATGAAAATATACATTTGTATGGCAGCAACGTGTTCAAGTGGTCCGATCTGGCCGATTTGGACAAATGTCTAAGGCATAAAAATAAGAATACCTAAACTAAAGTTAGATCTCAATAGCTCAAAATCTGAGAGACTAGTTTGCATAGAAACATACCGACATGGCTCAGCTTGCGATGAAATATAAAGAAACAAGTAAGAAGGCTCTAGTCGAGAAATCCCGACTAGACGATACCCTGATCCCTATACCTTACGCGTACAGTCCGTATTTGCAAGTATGTGTGTTTGTATGTACGCACATACTGCATACTGCATACACAACTTCAATGTCCCATGTATCCGGTGCTTTTAAACCGGTTTTAATAAAAATTTCACAGATTGTCATTATTTTGTTCATTATTTCAAATGCCATCTCAAAGTTTTCAAAATTCTAGATTTTGTTGTTATCGATCCCATGTGTATATCGAAAACGGGATGAGTTATCGAAAATCGAAAACAAACTTGTACTGCATAGGGATTAGGCGAGCTTAAGTTCGAAATCTGGAGTACCCTAGCTTTACCCTGATCCCATTAAAAATGGGAAAAAAGGGTATAACGAAGTTGTGCAAAAGTATGAAACAGGCAGAAGGAAGCATCTCCGACCCCATAAAGTCTTTATATTCTTTATCAGCATCAACAGTTGAGTCGATATAGCCATGTCCGTCCGTCCGTCTGTCTGTATGTATGAACGCGTCGATCTCAGACACTATAAGAGCTAGAGACTCCAGATTTGGAACTTATGCTCGCCTAATCCCTAGGCAGTACAAGTTTGTTTTCGATTTTCGATAACTCATCCCGTTTCCGATATACACATGGGATCGATAACAACAAAATCTTGAATTTGAAAAAACAACAACCTGTGAAATTTTTATTAAAATCGGTTGAGAAACACCGGAGATATGGAACCTTGAAGTTGAGTATGCAGTATGCAGTATGGTCGTACACACACGCACACATACTTGCAAGCACTGACTGTACGCGTAAAGTATTGGGATCAGTGTATCGTCTAGTCGGGATTTCTCGACTTTTGTGCAAAAGTATGTAACAGGCAGAAAGAAGCATCTCCGACCCCATAAAGTATATATATTCTTGATCAGCATCAAAAGCCATGTCGATATAGCCATGTCCGTCTGTCCGTCCGTCCGTATGTATGAACGCGTCGATCTCAGAGACTATAAGCGCTAGAGACTCCAGATTTGGAACTTAAGCTCGCCTAATCCCTAGGCAGTACAAGTTTGTTTTCGATTTTCGATAACTCTTCCCGTTTTCGATATACACATGGGATTGATAACAACAAAATTTTGAATTTGAAACTTTGAGATGGCATTTGAAATAATAAACAAAATAACGACAATATTTGAAACTTTTATTAAAATCGGTTGAGAAACCCATTTAAAATTGAAACCCATTGGTTTTGGGCAAAAGTATGAAACAGGCAGAAGAAAGCATCTCCGACCACATAAAGTATATATATTCCTTAAGGTCATGTCGGTCTGTCCGTCTGTATGTTTAAACGCATCGATCTCAGAGACAAACTGTAAGAGCTAGATACTCCAGATTTGAAACAAAATAAGCTCGCTTTGTTCCTAGGCAGTACAATTTTGTCGTAATTTGTCGGTAACTCTTCCAATTTGTCGATAATTTCCCGTTTCTGGTATAGATAGACATGTGATCGATAACAATAAGATCTTGAATTTTTAGAAATTCTATGATTTTGTTTTCAGCCGGTTTGAATATGTCATTATTTCGATAACGACGTGAGTTTTATTTCCAACAACTGTTTTGAGGCAGTTTCAATTGTTTAGATAAATTTGTTTACTCTGATACCATTTAGACCTTACCACCGAGCACCTCAAAAAGCAAGCCATCGTTCGCGTACAAGTCCAATAGGTAGATTGTACTTCTTGGAATTTTGTTGCTGCTGTTTGTCTTTCTTTGTCATTTAAAGACTATTTAGTATTTATTGTCATTTGTGCACATTTTAAATTATGTTTTTTTTTTTTGTCTATGCAGAGTTGTTAATATGTTAAACTTAGCTTAATAGAACAAATAGAATCTCAAGCAAACTTTTAAATGTAAGGCCAAATAAAAAACCACAACTATTTTTTTAGCTTACTGGGTTAGGGTCCATGAAACCAGGCACAGAAACAGAAAACGGGGAAAAAGTGAGAAGGGACACAGCGATGGATACAAGCCTGGTAACAAGCCGCAGCTCTGCATGTTTACCAATTTACAACTAATTGTTTAGCTCGACAACAACGAAAGTTGGGAGAAAACTGACAACAGCAATTATACTGCACATTTGCAAGCGTATTATAATTATTGTATAAGAATTGTTTGGGGAGATGCGCGTAAGAGCTACTGGAAGCTTTCGTTTTTGCTTTTTATGCTTTTAGCGTGCTTTCTTTTGGTTACTCCTGCCTTTTTTTTACGACGGTGAGAGTTGGTCATTCGGAACACCCACTTAATTGTTTTGTAATTAAAAAGCACTGGATAGTTAAGTGGTTAGCAAAAGCAATTAGTTTTGGTTAAGATACACCCGTGAGCCAAACGAAATAATTTCTCTTAAAAAAAAATAACACAAGTGAGCTATCTTCTTCATCTAAATATTATATACCCTTGCAAAGCCTACTTGTTTTTCTTAGTAAATAATTTTCATTTGCTGTATGATATATTGAACCGATCTGGAAAATTTTCAGTAAAAAAATTTATATTTACTATGTGGAATTGATGGGCTGCTGATTATTTTGCTTTGAATGGCGTGGCTGCTAGAAAATTTTAGTGGAAAACAAAAAAAATTATGTTTTGGCAAACAAACACTTTTTTTCTTCTAGTTTTAAAATTTCAGCATCTCCGACCCCATAAAGTATATATTTTCTTGATCAGCATCAACAGCCGAGTCGATATAGCCATGTCCGTCTGTCTGTCCTTTTGTATGAACGCGTCGATCTCAGAGACTATAAGAGCTAGAAACTCCAGATTTGGAACATAAGCTCGCCTAATCCCTAGGCAGTACAAGTTTGTTTTCGATTTTCGATACACATGGGATCGGTAACAACAAAATCTTGAACATGGAAAACTTTGAGATGGCGTTTGAAATATTTAACAAAGTAATGATTATCTTTGAAATTTTTATTAAAATCGGTTGATATGGAACATTGAAACTGAGTCAAGTATGCATATGCGCGTACGCACACACACACTCACACACACATACTTGCAAGCACTGAACGTACGCGTAAAGTATAGGATTCAGGTTATCGTCTAGTCGGGATTTCTTGACTAAAGCCTTCTTGTTTTAATTGCCGATGTCAAAAAGGTTTCAGAATAACATTGGTCCGGCTTTGTATGTATGCATGTGAGTGCGCCCAACGGGAATAGGCAAAACGCAACAAGCCAAACACCATGTTAGGCGTTAGCAAGCAGATAGAACCAAAAGTCGAAAATGGACAATCTCAAGTTTGATCACAACAGGAAAATTAAGTATGGCAACAACAAATTTTTGTCTCACGCATCGCATACATTGGTATCAAAACAAGAATGAGTTGACAAAGCAGCAGGGGTACTTATTACACCACGAGCTTTCTATAGCGGTGACGTTTTCTGTTAAGCGTATGTATGCGCATGTAGCGCGTTATTCTTAACATGCCTAGCCTCCCACGGTACAAATCCTATACCGAGTTGTGTGGGCGTGTGTATCGGTGGGTGTCCCTTGCAGACTTTTGTGTCCGCAGCATGCCCGCTTTGTGGTTTTCTACTGCGTGTGGTTTTTTTTCCGCGCCGCTTTCACTTTCGCGATCTGATCGCACTTGTATACTCCATAATATCTCGTCGACTAACTTTCTCTTTGGGCTAGCGCTTCACACTTTTGCCGTCGCGATTGCTGCTAAGTTCTCTGACGCGCCCTCTGCCTTAAGCTGCGCTTTAGCTACTGCTATCTCAAACTGCATTGTGTGGGCCTCTCGCTCTTTCGTCCGCATTCGCTGCATCTGTGGTGAGCCCCTCTTTCTGATGAGACTTGCAGACTTGCTACATGCGCAGACTCTCTTTGTGGGAGGGTTAGGGTATGTATATAAAAAATCAACAATTAATCACCATTTTAGAACATCTTATTACCATCTTAGCCAAAAATGGCTAGCTTTATTAATTTAAAAACTATAGTGTGCTTTCTGCAATTATACAAAGCATTGAAATTTAAATCAATATAAAAACTACAAAAAATAATTTAAAAAAACATCTCAATACTCATGACTAAATTCAATGGAATATTTGATATATCCTTGCCACCGCACGATATCTCTCCGTTAAAAAAAGCCACCTTTCAAATTCTTTCAAGTGGCATTTCTAGTCTTTTTGAGGTATTTCTAATGCTTCCGCTGGATGTTGTCAAGACTCGTTTGCAGCTACAAAAGGTAACAGCACTACAAGAACCAAAAGTCTATAGAGGAATGCTTGATGCATTTGTGAAAATTTATCGACGAGAGGGCTTACCTGCCTTCTGGAGAGGCGTGGCACCATCGCTTGTTTCCGAACCGCCCAAACGAATTATTAAATTTTTGGTTTTTGAGCAGTCACAACCATACTTTCAATTTGGATCACCTTCTCCAAATGTATTGACATATGCGCTGGCTGGTGGATTAGGAGGCACTACAGAGGTTCTGGTACAAAATCCCTTCGAGGTGATTAAGGTCATACAGCAGGCGAATCGAAAAAAGCGGCTCAAAGCTCTAACCGTAGCACATCATATCATTAAAAACGATGGCTTTGGACTGCGCGGTCTCTACAAGGGCGTTACCGCAACCATGGCCCGTAACTGCGTATTTCACATCATTTACTTTAGCTTTTTTTTCAGTGTTCGAGAGGGCACTGTTCCCTCAAAGAATGCGACATGGGAGTTCCTGCGCCAGTTTTCTATCGCCTACGTGGCGGGTGCATTGGCTTGCATTGGTAGCATTCCCCTCGATACGGCAAAGACGCGAATACAGGGACCACAGCCGGTGCCTGGCTTGATTAAATATGCTTGGACTCTTAACACGATTAGAACTGTGTGTAAGGAGGAGGGTTTTCAAGCAGTCTACAAAGGACTTCTGCCCCAAATACTACGGGTTGGCCCAGGTGGAGCTATTTTAGTATTGGGCTATGAGTATATGTCGGACTTTTTAATGGCAAACTATAGCTGATTTGGTATAAAGAAGTACCAACAAGTGTTCGAACGATTACTTGCTTGTTTTTGGTTTTATTTTAAAATAAAACTTTCCAAAAATGTTTGTAAGAGAACTTTTTCCAACATTTTGTGTTTGGGGTAAATTTTTTTGGTCTTTTGTTGAGACTATTTGTTCTGTCATTAGCTATCTCCCTACCAAATAAGTTGACACTAGCTCTAAAAATAGCAGAGATATAAACATTACTTGTTTTGAAAACTGGGGGCCGGTGAGGATGGGCGTAGCATCAAAATCAATGTAGACCTTATTAAATGTTTCCAGCTACCTGACTACCAAAAATGTTAAATTTAGCTTTAATGATAATGCCAATATCGGTTTTCCAAGGCAGTAAAGTGTGGGGCAGTGTTTGTGTCGTAAATATCTGATGCAGATCTTTACCAAACTCTAGCTTAAAGACGTATGCGATTATATATTAATAAACAAGAAACGATATTTGGCATGTTATTTTTGCATAGCTTTATCTTGTTATAGATCTTGCGTGACAGTAATATGATACAGTGGTCCAATCTGTCCGATATTGACAAGTGCTTTTTTCTCTGCACTTACCTTTATGAATCAAGGCATCCTATTTTATACCAAACAGTTTGAGTCAAATTAACTGATATAGAGAGACATTTAAAAGCTATTATATACAAACATATTGATCTGCAACAAATGAAGAATTTTCTGCAGAGTGTAACATAACTTTTGTTCAGTGTGCACTTTGAAATAAATGCTTTTTGTACCTTGAACATATTGAAAATGGGTATAATGGTTTTGCGCAAAAGTATGTAACAGGCAGAAGGAAGTATCTCCGACCCAATAAGGTATATATATTCTTAATCAGCATCAACAGTCGGGTCGATATAGCCATGTCCGTCAGTCTGTCCGAATTAAGGCATCGATCTCAAAGACTATTAGAACTAGGACCCTAGATTTGAAATATAAGGTCGCCTAGTTCTTAGATTTATCGATAACTCTTCTCGATTCCCATATACACGTGATCGAAAAACCAAAATCTTGAATTCATAAAACTTTGAGATAGCGTTCGAGACATCAGACGAAATAATGACAATCTGTGATATTTTGATGGAAATCGGTTGACTAAAGTGTGCAGTGTGCGCGTATACTTTCAAGCACTGACTGTACGCGTAAGGTATAGGGTTCGACTAGTGCCCTCTTACTTGTTTTTTTTTGTCTTTTACTTAGTTTAGTTATTTTCGTTTCAATGACTCCACTGTTGAACCTTTTTTCTAACTTTTGTGGCCTACGACAAGTACATTTCACCTAGTTTAAAGTTTTGGTTTAAATAAATTTTCTTAAAACACATTTCTTAACAAAACCTAGGCATGCTTTTTATTGACAACGAACGATATTCCCACATCAACATGTTTAAATAAGTTTTGTACTGTTGTGAAAAAGAAGATGAGATGTAAAATACGATGGGATTGGGGAAACCCATAACCAAATTGGCTCGTTTATGCGTGGTAAAAACGAGTGATGGAAAACATTCAACTCTGGTGTACGCAATAAGATCGGCTAAGCGCAATTATACCTTGCATTGCAAATGCGACAACAAGACAAGACAAGACAAGACATGCAGAAAACCCAGAACTTAGATAATTTAATAATAATTAATTACGGGATCACTGCTGTGTCAGAGTTCTGGTGGTACTCCACTTGAAATATATCGATGTCCTGCCGAGCCAGCTACTGGCACACACTATGTTATTTTTCACTTGTTTCGTTTTTGTGTCGAGCGTTGTTACTTTGTTTGTTTCCGCACTGGCCGTATTTAAGACTTGCGTTCCTCACGATATTTCTTAATTGACTGTCCTTTAATGGTTGCAGCCGCCTTCGTTAACAGCGCCGCGCTGCCATGCAGGATCGGTGCCTGTCAGCATTTTTAATGTCGGTTCAATGGCAAAGGTGGCGTGACCGCTTTATACTAAGCAACAACGATTCCTCGCTGTTGCCAATCACGCCTGCCGCTGGTGTGCCGGTGATCACTATATTCTGTGACCGAACCACTCGCACACCGACAAACGGTGTCCCTTGTTTCCTGCAGCCAGACACTTCTTGCTGACATCCTTTGTAAAAACGAGACAGCATTCGAATTCACTCATGGTGATGACAGAGTGCGCGCGATAATTGATGCAACGCGATAACATATAAATTTGGGCGAAGGCTTGAAGATGATATTGTGAAAACGTTGAGCAAAGCAAACTTGGTTTTTCCATTACTTGTTCAGTTGCAATGAATTTTTTTTTTTTAACTTACACTTGGTGGTGCGTCCAAAAATTTCGGGATTGAACTTTTCAACGTTGAAATTCATAATAAGCACAATATGTTTTTTTTGTCTGACGCTCACTTCAAAATAATTCCAAATGCAGTAAATGCCCAAAATGTAATAAAATCAAGTAAGAAGGCGAGAAATCCCGGCTAGACGATACCCTGATCCCTTTACTTTAGGCGTACAGTCAGTGCTTGAAAGTATGTGTGTATGTGTGTACGCGCATACTGCACACTGCGTTGAAAACTTCAATGTCCCATATCTCCGGTGTTTCTTAACCGATTTTAATAAAAATTTCACATATTGTCATTTTTTTGTTTAATTTTTCAAATGCTATCTCAAAGTTTTCCAAATTCAAGATTTTGTTGTTATCGATCCCATGTGTATATCGGAAACGGAATGAGTTATCGAAAATCGGAAACAAACTTGTACTGCCTAGGGATTAGACGAGCTTAAGTTCGAAATCTGGAGTCTGTAGCTCTTATAGTCTTTGAGATCGACGCGTTCATACATATATCGACTCGGCTGTTGATGCTGATCAAGAATATATATACTTTATGGGGATGCTTCCTTCTGCGTGTTACATACTTTTGCATACTTTTCCCCATTTTTAATGGGATCAGGATATAATAAAAAATGGGGTTTTAAATAAGAAAAGAAACAATTGCCTAATATTTATTGTTCCACAATCAATAGGAGACAATCTAATATACAAATATCAATATGAAACATTCGTCGAAGCAACCATTCATCCCTATAAATTTTTTTTTTCAGTTTTTTTAAATTTTTTACCAAAAAGGCCATGACACCGATAGTCCATACTCACCGGATCTAGCCCTCAGTGACTTCCTTTTGTTACCCAGACTCAAAAGAAACATAAAAGGAAAGCGTTTAACCACTGTGGATGAGCTGAAATTAAATTCGCCGAAATCTAAAAAGTTGTTTTACTAAAAAAAGCCTCACAAGCGAACCGATGCACTCAGCCTAATTAACCAAGAATTCTCCCTCGTAAATTAAAAAAGCAAATGCAATTTATAAGTGTGAAAAAAAACACTTACAAACGGAGTATATTGGTATTTTTCGTTTTGACACCAATTTTAACAGGCCTGCATTTAAAAAGCTGCTTTATCATGCATTTTACGCCTTCTTACTTGTTGTCGATCATTTCCTTTACTCTCGTCGCCAATGAACAGTAATTTCGTCCGTAGGCCAAAAATCAAAAATACTATTACAAAATACTTTGACAAAACGTTAGCAAATTGTCTTATAAGTGTGGAATCTTGTTTAAAGCAAGTCGGGTTTTCTTGAAATCTAAGGGGACTTTCTAAAAATAGCATTGAAAGTATTTGTTGTTGTTCTCTTTCGCACCACAGCTGCAATTTTACTTTAAATCGGTCCCACATTTACTAGTGTTTCGAATTTAATTATTAAAAGTGAATTTTGAAGTTAAAGGTTTTTACTTTAAGTCCAGATTTTAGCAAATAGTTGGATTGTTTTATTGAATTCCACTAAATTCCTTAATTGTTTTGTATGTCACTGTATTTTTCTGACTTTTGGAGGTACGAAATGTGTTCAAATTAGCTGAAGAAAATTTGTAGGTGTGTGTATAATCGCAAGTATACTAACACCTTACGTTTTTTAAGCCCATTTTTGCCTAACACAGTAGGTTTTTTTTGTGGTGGTGCTCTATGTTTGATTTTCTTGGCTGTTTCTAGCTCTGCAAAACACTTAATTTATTATTATTATTATACGGATATTGTTCATCCAAAATAGAACAAATGCGCAAAAATGTATATAATTAATTGCAGTTGTGCGAAAAAACCTTGAAAACAACGGCTGCATTCCCGAACTATCAAATTGTGTTGGGTGCATCTGTAAAAGAACTGCAACTTTTAGGGAAAATTACAAACGCAAATAATCGTCAATTGATTAATATCAATCTGATTGACTAAGTGAAAACAAAACAGTTTTATTAAGCTGCGCCAACCAGGTGTCTCAGCCAACACAAAAATTGGCTGGTCGTGAATAGCAGAAAAATTTTTTAAAAATCTTCTAAAAGGACTAAAGGTCGAAGAATGGCTGAACTGTAAAAAACTGAAGAATCTGCATAATAATAATATAGTCGATGCTAGTTTTCTAGGGTATCCTTTCATTTTATTACGTAAAATTAATTCGATCAAAAACACAAATTTCGCAAATTTCCACTGGTAAAGTGACAGTTCTTGCAACGATAGTTACCGACAAAATGAAAGTATGTTATTAAAAAATCGAAAAAAATTAGCGTTTGTCGTAAGAACTTATATAACTAAAAATTGGCAAACATCTACTTATTGTCATACAAATTTACATAAACATTATAACAATTGCTTCACACAAAACAACATTTCCATTGATTAGGCGCACGATATGTTGTATAAAGCACACCTTACAAACTTATCAAAAACAAACAATTCAATCGAAAAACTAATCACTCAAACGGTTTCCTCTAAAAGTACAGCCAATATGCCTCTGGCACCTGACCCCGTCTTCTGCCACGTCCCTTCTCAGCGTCTATACCCAAAAACCAACTCACAGAAAATGCAACATATCGTACCAAAAAAAAGAAACAAAAGCACAAAAATTAATTGATGACACACCCGACACAAACACGCACATGAGCGCCAACACTAATTGGCAGCAACAACAACAAAAATGGCATTTATGTGGACCCACCCAGACGATTTATTAACGGGATGCCAAGGGAACATTCATTGGTTATGAAACAACGGCCTCGACTGAGGGAAAGGTGTAGGTAAAAATGAGGAATGGTATGTGGGTGAGTGTAGGTGGTATAATAGTAGGCAAATCGAATCAGACATAGACGAACTGCAATCAATCAATTAAACGGCCGACTGCAATGGCTACAACGACAATAACAGCAGTAACAGCAAAAACATAAAATACATATGTAAGTTAAATGGCTCTAGTCGAAAAATTCCGACTATACGATACCCTGAACCCTATACTTTATGCGTACAGTCAGTGCTTGCAAGCGTAAACTTTTTCTTTTTACCCATTTCAATGGGTTAAGGGTATAACAAGTGAAAACGTTGTAGTTGAACGGAACCGAACTGAAGAAGTAAGAAGGCTCTAGTCGAGAAATCCCGATTAGACGATACCCTGAACCCTATACTTTACGTGTACACTCAGTGCTTGCAAGTATGTGTGTGTGTGTATGCACGCGCATACTGCATACTCAACTTCAATGTTCCATATCTCCGGTGTTTCTCAACCGATTTAAATAAAAATTGCACAGTTTTTCATTATTTTGTTTAATAATTCAAATGCCATCTCAAAGTTTTCCAAATTAAAGATTTTGTTGCTATCGATCCCATGTGTATATCGGAAACGGGATGAGTTATCGAAAACAAACTTGTACTGCCTAGGGACTAGGCGAGCTTAAGTTCCAAATCTGGGGTCTCTAGCTCTTATAGTTTCTGAGATCGACGCGTTCATACATACGGACGGACAGACAGACGGACGGACAGACGGACATTGCTATAACGATTCGGCTGTTGATACTGATCAAGAATATATATCCTTTATGGGGTCTGTGTGATGCAGCTCGGGCGACGCAATAACTCACGATAGTCCCGCCCGAGCTAGGGAAAACATTTTTTATACAATTGCGTAATGCCAACTCTTTCGTTTTAAAAGATATTCTTGCACACTCTCCCCTTTCTTTATTTTTCCGTCGGACATTAGTTTATGTAAATGTGCACTATTAATCTGCAATTCATTTTCTCTGACTAATGATTTTTTTAACATTTGCCAGTTTTTAATTCCTTTTTCTTTTGTTACATCATCATCATTGTTACATTTATAGATCTCTTACCAAAATGAATAAGGGAATTATCTCCGTTAGAATGTCGGATCGAATCTTCAATATCACGAAGGTTTAACGCAAACCTAGTTTTTGGCATGTCGGAATTTTGAAATGACTGTATGCAAACAATTTTTCAGTTGCTCTAACGTGTGGCTGTGTGTTTTTTTTTTTTGTTATTATACCCTGATCCCATTAAAAAAGGGAAAAAAGGTATAATGAATTTGTGCAAAAGTATGTAACAGGCAGAAGGAAGCATCTCCGACCCCATAAAGTATATATATTCATAATCAGCACCAAAAATTTGGAAAGAGTCTTATATCATTCCTTTGCACAAAAAAGGAAACAAATCGAATGCTCAAAACTATAGGGGTATCTCCAAGTTGTCTGCTATTCCTAAGATTTTTGAGAAACTAATAACCTCTCATCTTCAACATCTTTGTAAATCTATGATTTCACCGTGCCAGCACGGGTTCATGAAACATAGATCTACCTCTACTAACTTACTAGAATTCACATCATTTGTTATTAAGGGCTTTGAAGACAAATTGCAAACTGATGTTATTTACACTGATTTCAGTAAGGCTTTTGACTCTGTAAATCACCTCCTTTTAATTTATAAACTTAAACTTTTGGGCTTTCCCAATAATCTTATCCTTTGGATTCAAGATTATTTAACTTCTAGAACTCAGAGAGTCTATTTTAATGGCTCAGTATCTAAAGCGGTGCAGGTCACTTCTGGTGTTCCACAAGGAAGTCACCTTGGACCGTTATTATTTACACTGTTCATAAACGACCTTCCGTCTGTTATTAATCATTCTGGGGTACTAATGTATGCTGATGATGTAAAATTATGCATGTCAGCTGCAAGTCTTCTGTCTGGTCATAGACTGCAAAGTGACTTAGACAATTTTCAAACTTGGTGCAGAGTAAATTTACTGCATCTCAATTGCAGTAAATGCAAAGTTATGTCTTTTTATAGGCGAATGCCTTTTTTTAATATCTATCTTCTGGATAACCTACCATTGGATCGGATTGATTTGGTTGAGGATTTGGGTATCCTAATGGACCCAAAGCTTAAGTTTGACAATCATATTGCTTTAATCTCAAATCGATCATTAAGTGTCTTGGGGTTCATTAAACGCTAGTCGAAGGAATTCGACGACCCCTACTTAACAAAAACTCTTTATGTGTCTCTTGTCCGACCTATTCTTGAATATGGATCTTGTATATGGTATCCCAAATACAGGACTCATCAGGGTAGAATAGAATCGGTACAAAAACAATTTTTGCTCTTTGCCCTTCGGGGTCTTAACTGGGACAATAGTACTAATTTACCTGCTTTCCACAGTGGACTTTTACTAATAAATCTTCCCTCTCTTAATCATCGTAGAACTATGCTAGCAATAACCTTTTTTCACAAATACTAATAAACCAAATTAACTTTGCTGTACCTATTAGAAGTAGTAGACATTTTTTACCAATAGCCCTGCCTGCTTGCTTTTCTAACTATGCTATCCATAACCCTTTTCGGATCTTATGTTCAGTATATAACGATCTTTCCCACCTTATTACTAGTACCACCTCTGCATGCTCTCTAAAAAAAATTGTCTTACGTCATTTGTCTACATGTTCGCGATCTTCGTAACCGCACGTTACGCGGTGCGCCCCTCGGTCGGATGGGCGGGAGGTGGGTCGCTTTATGCTTGGGTCCGCGCGTTAACAAGCCGGTGCTTGGTATCGTTGGGCCACTTGAATGTACTGTCCGTTAGTACATCTACGTCCAATAATAAAAAAAGCCGAGTCGATATAGCCATGTCCGTCTGTCCGTCCGTCTGTATGTATGAACGCGTCGATCTCAGAGACTATAAGAGCTACAGACTCCAAATTTCGAACTTAAGCTCGCCTAATCCCTAGGCAGTACAAGTTTGTTTTCGATTTTCGGTAACTCATTCCGTTTTCGATATACACCTGGGATCGATAACAACGAAATATTAAATTTGAAAAACTTTGAGATGGCCGCTGCTCGATAGCTCTTCCCGATTACCCTGGCTGTAAAAGCCAATATAATTGTCAAAATAAAATAAACCAACGTGTTTCAGGCTATCTGGAGTTACCTTTATTAAACACAATTACACAAATTCACCGTGCGCACACTGTAGCTTTACACTGTAAACGGGCGTATAGAAAACACACTCAGGCATAAATGTGAAGAACTATTTAAGTACACACATACAGCTTGCCACGAAAGTGTTTGCGCTAGGTGACAAATAACCATATCTCGTGAATGTGGCCTATATCCATTTTAACTTTAACTTCTGACTAGATCCAATAGGGATAGTCAGATTTACATGGGATGACGTGGTATTTTGTGATGAATCAAAAATTATGCCAGCAGAGTGTGGCGCCAGCCGTTGAAAGCACTTGAAAACCAAAATATTGAACTGACTGTTCAACTCGAGATTAAGGGTAGGTACTTAAAATGGATAAAGGCCACATTCGCGAGATATGGTTATTCCACAAGAATTCATCTCATTGGCAAGCGATCTGCGCAAAAAAATTTGAACTTTTATGGATTTGCGCATTTTTAATTTAATTAAAAGTAACGAATTTCACAACGAAAATGCACCAAAAACGTAGGTGCGCAAACACTTTTGTGGCAGTTGAATTTAGTGCCTTTGTTAGTATTTTAAATCTTATATAGCTGTAAACTATATAACTATAACTCCGTTACTAGACTTTGTTAACGCCCCTAATGTTACAAAATTTTAAAAGCATAGATCCGCATCCTTGCTTTAGCAAGGACATGTCCCGCACACCAGAATACAAAACAAAAAGCGAGACAAAACAAAACAGGTGTAGCAGCTAAGAAATTACAATAAAAACAAGCATGAGCTTCTGCCAAAGAACGTATAGGAAATCTTAAATGACAGGAAAAATGGCAATAGTTCCGAAGAGTAGCAGTTACCCACAAATAAAGTATCCCGTGAAAAATACCAGAAGCCGAACAACAAGTAGCTTTGGATTAGATTAAAAAATATATGTGAAATACATTCACAAATATTTTGTAAAAATATATGTGTGCACAACAATAAATTAACAGCAGATTTACAGCATTTAAAAATTAGAAAATAGTCGAGACGAATCGGGTCTCTGACAGTACAATAATATTTTGATGCT
The DNA here is from genome assembly GCA_035044605.1 of Scaptomyza cyrtandrae. Taxonomy (NCBI): domain Eukaryota; kingdom Metazoa; phylum Arthropoda; class Insecta; order Diptera; family Drosophilidae; genus Scaptomyza; species Scaptomyza cyrtandrae. The sequence goes on from JAWNNS010000637.1 coordinate 2,206,501, forward strand.
TGCGATAAGCAAAGGGGGAGTAAGCCAACCCAAAAATAAATACAAGTACACAGGCATGACAGATACTAGCAAATTTCAGCTTTCTCTTGTTGTTTTCCCCGTTTTTGTTAGGCGTGGTGTGTACACGGTGCAACAAACGGAATGCTATGCTATCCGTTTCGGCTGTCTGTCCTGAGAAAGTAGCTAGATGCCTTGTGCATAGCATTTATTTTCAAGTCACGTTTCCTTTTTAATCCTGACAAGAATATTATTTCCATAAAAAATGGCACGCAACTAGCGAGCAGCCTCTGGCTGCGAAATCGTTTCAAGCATCAGGAAAATGGCACGTATAGCACAGCCGAATTATACACAGACACTGAACAGCAGTGAGCGACACATGTATTTAATTTGGTTTCACACACACACACGCATTCCAATGATTTCAGGGCATTAGCGCGACGGCCTACTGATAGTTTAAAACACACGAAATAAGAACAAGACCACAGACGAACGAACGACCAGACAAGGCGACATGGCTTTACCGACTTAGATTGCTGATCAAGTATACACCCAACTCGTTTATTTTACACGGTAGATACGTGCCTTAGAAAAGCGTGCATATGTTCCATTTCTCCGGTGTTTCTCAACCAATTTCAATGAAATTTTCACATTTTGTTATTATTACCTCTAATGTTTCAAACCCCGTCTTAAAGTTTTCTAAATTCAAGATTTTGTTGTTATCAATAATTTGAAAAAAAAAAACTGGTACTGCCTAGGGATTAGGCGAGCACATGTTCCGAATATGAAGTAACTAGCTCTTATAGTCTCTGAGATTGACGCGTTCATACATACAGACGGATGGCCGAAGTTGACTATATCGACTCGTCTGTTGATGCTGATCATGAATATATTTACTTTGTGGTGTATATGTATATATATGTATATGCTTCCTTCTGCCTGTTACATACTTTTGCACAAAACCATTACACTCTTTTAGGCTATAACAAGTAAGAAAAGAAATCCTGACTAGAAGATGTCCTGAACCCTATACTTATCGCGTACAGTCGCTGCTTGCGAGCACATGTGTATGTGTTTGTTTACGTGTATACTGCATACTTAACCTAACTTCAATGTTTATATCACCGGTGTTTCTCAACCGATTTCAATAAAAATTTCAGATTTTTAATATTTCTAAATCTGGAAACTTTAGTCCTTATAGTCTATGAGAATAGCGTTTTCATACTTACAGACACACAGGCGGACATGGCTGTGTTGACTCGGCTTTTAATGCTGCTACACCTACCATGAGGCATAAAGGCTCAGCAAACCTTACATGCAATAAACATTTTCAAAAGATAAAAGAGAAAATTTTTTTTTTGTGCTTTACAAAAAACCTTTGGCATACGGATTGGGGAAAAAATGCCACAATAAATATTTTACACTTAACATGTGTATATCGAAAACGGGGAAAGTTATCGCAAATAAAAAACAAACTTGTACTGCCTAGGGATTAGGCGAGCTTAAGTTCGAAATTTGGAGTCTGTAGCTCTTATAGTCTCTGAGATCGACGCGTTCAGACATACAGACGGACGGACAGACGGACATGGCTATATCGACTCGACTGTTGATGCTGATCAAGAATATATATACTTTATGGGGTCGGAGATGCTTCCTTCTGCCCGTTACATACTTTTGCACAAAACCATTATTCCCTTTTTCCCCATTTTTAATGGGGTCAGGGTATAAAAAGAAGCTGCAGTTAAGGGATTGCAATGCATTTAGTTCATTAATCGTTGTTAAGCCCTCTATTAAAGTGCGTGTAATTTAGTTGTTGTGCGAGCGGTACGATCGCAGAATGTAGGGATGACCGGCACACCGCCAAGTGTATATTTTCATAAAGATCACACCATCTTTGCAATTGGGGTGACAGCGCTGTAAAAAGAACCGTTTGCGACGAAAGTTAAATATCACAGTGAACAACGAAAGACCAAACTACGGCCTGAAAAAGTGCAACAGTGTCTGCCCTACAGGATACATTCATAAACCGCTAGATTCTGACACAACAGAGATCCCTACACTAAGAAAATAAATCCGTTCTTTCCAGTACAAGTTCACGAACATCCGTTGACAACAGCCTGCCAGCACCCATATCCTTGATTTGGGAACGGTTTTTTATACCCTGATCCCATTAAAAATGGGAAAATAGGGTATAATGGTTTTGTGCAAAAGTATGTAACGGGCAGAAGGAAGCATCTCCGACCCCATAAAGTATATATATTCTTGATCAGCATCAACAGCCGAGTCGATATAGCCATGTCCGTCTGTCCGTCCGTCTGTCTGTCCGTATGTATAAAACAACCGATCTCAGAGACTATAAGAGCTAGAGACTCCAGATTTCGAACTTAAGCTCGCCTAATTCCTAGGCAGTACAAGTTTGTTTTCGATTTTCGATAACTCATCCCGTTTTCGATATACACATGCGATCGATAACAACAAAATCTTGAATTTTGAAAACTTTAAGATGGCATTTGAAATAATGAACAAAATAATGACAATCTAAGAAATTTTTATTAAAATCGGTTAAAAAACACCGGAGATATGGGACATTGAAGTTGTGTATGCAGTATTCAGTATGTGTATACATACAAACACACATACTTGCAAACACTGACTGTACGCGTAAAGTATAGGGATCAGGGTATCGTCTAGTCGGGATTTCTCGACTAGAGTCTTCTTACTTGTTTAATTTAAGATTTTTTAGGACTGTCCATATACTTTTAAAAACGAAATGGTCTTGAAATTGTTCTTTGTATGATAACATTTCGTTTTGTGCTTGAATTTGACCCATTTAATTTTTATTTTAAATAGTTTTGGAACACCCAGTCTGAAGTCACACTTTGATAGTGTAGTATTTATTTTAATCTAAGGTACGGCAGCGAAGCGTAAGAGCGCTGTTTAAAATGTTGTCAGACTTTCACATGCTGCTAGAAATATTGTATATTATTATTGGATGTAGATGTACTAACGGACAGTACAATCAAGTGGCCCAACGATACCAAGCACGCGGACCCAAGCACAAAGCGATCCACCTCCCGCCCATCCGACCGAGGGGCGCACCGCGTAACGTGCGGTTACGAAGATCGCGAACATGTAGACAAATGACGTAAGATAATTTTTTTTAGAGAGCATGCAGAAGTGGTACTAGTTATAAGGTGGGAAAGATCGTTATATAATGAACATAAGATCCGAAAAGGGTTATAGATAGCATAGTTAGAAAAGCAAACATGCAGGGCTATAGGTAAAAAATTCAATATTCTTTGTGTAAAGCGAAAGAAAGGTGTTTGCATAGATTCAGGAAATTTATCGCAGGATTAAAACCTCCAAGCAACGTTATGCGTTGCGAGAATATGTAGGCGTGGCATCATGGTATCGGCGTTTTGTACTGCCGCAACAAAAGTGCACTAATCTAAGCACACTACTAAACAAAGTCACAAAATGAGAAGGGACGGAAGAGCGGCAGGAGGCATTTAATACCGTCAATAGGGAATTGTGACAAAATCCCCAGTATTGTTCAGCAATATTGACTTAACCTTCGACAAAACGTGAACAGGTAATAAAGTTCGCCAGTACGACACTCGACGGTTCCAAACGAAACTAGTCGGACACCGAAATTTTAAGAATTCGGAAATTGTGGCCATGCCTGAAGGGATACCATTTCACAGTGATAACGAATCGTACGGCACTGAAGTAAAGCAGAATGGCGCATTGGCCGCTGGAACTTCAACAATACGATTTTGAGTTAAATTACCGTTAGACTATGTCGTTGTCGATGCTCTCTGAGACAGCTACGTCAGGAAACGTGCTGTCGGATCTAAATGTCTGCATAAGGGATGGCGAAGGCTAATCCGCTGTGCCTGGATAAAGAAAAATTAAATGTTAATTAAATTACTTTAAAAAACCCTAAACAAATACCCGGACTACAAGTGTAGCAGCAGCAACGATACCGCAGCTGACCCTGAGTCGCGGCGATTCCGCATGATGTCTCGCTCTGACGCAGGATCATCAGATACGTGTCTGGCTGCATTTGTCACAAGAGAGCCGTTGGTGTGCGAACGGTCACGCAGCCTTTGCCCTTGGACCAACATTTGATTGCTGGGAGGCCCTGGGGAGCGCGGGCTATAAAAGGAGCCGCTTGCACACAGGAGAGACAGTAAATACAAATATTTTAAGTGCAGAGCGACAGGATACTGACTTATTAAACAGTGATCCTGCGAACACCTGCTAGTAAAATTATTTTATGTCTGGTTTCGGCGAGCCGTGTGTATTAGCCTCACTTTGTAAGGCAAAATCCGCGTTAAAAAGCCGACGCTGACTAAGAACCCGTGGGTAGGAAAGCTTCTGGCGAGTCCTTGCGGTGTCAAGGAGGCCATAGTGAGCCCTTCGCGATTTAGCGGGTGAGAGCCAAAGTGGGTGAGAACCATAGCGGGTGAGAGCTAAAGTCTAGTAGGCGTACTTTTAAAATTCAACTTTAGTGCAGCCGAAGCGCAATAATAACAAGTGTTAGGCGTTAAATTCTAAATTCTGAAAATTTCAAGTGAATGCTTCCTTTTGCAAGGAAAGAAGAGAGTATAAGAAGCTACATAAGCGCCTCGCAAACAAACTGGCTGTTTCTCCCTGGCACAATATGTCAGCGAAAAAGTTCGTTTCTGACTTTGGTTACCTATAGGACACGTACCGTTTATGTCGAGGGTAGCGGCCGATAATATATGCTGTTCCGATTTTACAAGGCGGCGGGCAGCTGGGGGTGGAAAACGTAGGCGTGGCTCCAATATTCTTTATTGCACTTTCTTGGGGGACGTCATCATTACAGATTTAAGGTGAACAAGTAAGAAGGCTCTAGTCGAGAAATCCCGACTAGACGATACCCTGATCCCTATACTTTACGCGTACAGTCAGTGCTTGCAAGTATGTGTGCGTGCGTGTACGCACCTACTGCATACTGCATACTCAACTTCAAGGTTCCATATCTCCGGTGTTTCTCAACCGATTTTAAAAAAATTTCACAGATTGTTATTATTTTAATTAATATATCAAATGCCATCTTAAGTTTTTTCAAATTCAAGATTTTATTGTTATCAATCCCATGTGTATATCGGAAACGGGATGAGTTATCGAAAATCGAAAACAAACTTGTACTGCCTAGAGATTAGGCGAGCTTAAGTTCCAAATCTGGAGTCTCTAGCTCTTATAGTCTGAGATCGACGCGTTCATACATACAGACGGACATGTCTATATCGACTCGGCTGTTGATGCTGATCAAGAATATATATACTTTATGGGGTCGGAGATGCTTCCTTCTGCCTGTTACATACTTTTGCACAAAACCATTATACCCTTTTTCTCCAGATTTCGAACTTAAGCTCGCCTAATCCCTCATCCCGTTTTCGATATACACATGGGATCGATAACAGCAAAATCTTGAATTTTGAAAACTTTGAGATGGCATTTGAAACAATGAACAAAATAATGACAATCTGTGAAATTTTTATTAAAATCGGTTAAGAATTGTCGGAGATATGGGACATTGAAGTTGTCGATGCAGTATGCAGTATGTGCGTACATACAAACACACATATTTGCAAACACTGACTGTACGCGTACGGTATAGGGATCAGGGTATCGTCTAGTCGGGATTTCACGACTAGAGCCTTCTTACTTGTTCTTACTTCAAGTTTTTAAAGAGTTTGTGCAATTTCGGATCGTCTTTTATATGTGCAAATTCCAGCCGCCGTAGACAATAAGCGAATTCGCTGCACTGCACAGGGTTGGTGGGCATTAGTAAACAGATTGAACCAAAAGTCAAAAATTGACAATCTTAAGTTCTGTCACAACAACAAAAGCAAGGAAGTATGTCAACAGCTAATTTCACGCATCACATGCTGTGCAATCAAAACAGAAGCCTAAACAATTATTGTCGAAACTCGTTTTTAGGCTACCAGCTTATTTCAACCAAAAAGTGTGTAAACCAAGAGAGGAACGCAGAGTTTCTCTTTTCTGTTAACTTTGCACATTTTTCAAGCTTTTCAGCACCTATTTCCCTTCAATTCCTTGTTTCTTTTCGGTTATCTTTTCGGACTACCGCTATGTTTGAATTTGATTTTGCTTTGTATATTGACTGCACATGCTTTGTCTCATGTACTTTTGGCACTGTCTGCTTATGCTGAAAGCCTAATTCATATTTCGCAGCATGAACACATTTCAATGTATCCATTCCCTTACTCTTGTAAGCTAAGAGTGCCTTAAAAAGAATTAGCAAACCAATTAAACATTTTCTTAAGTTTAACATGTGAAATTGGTGGGCTGTTGGTTATTTTGCTTTCAAGTGAAGTAAATTTGCTTGTTATATCCTGAGCCCACCAAAAATGGGAATAAGGGTAAAATGGTTTTGTGCAAAAGTATGTAACAGGCAGAAGGAAGCCAAGTATAGCATAGGGTTTTGGGTATCGTATAGCCGGGATTTCTTCACTAGGGTTTTCTTACTTTTATTTTAAAATTTTGTTGTTGCCAATGTGTATGTATGTATGTTTGTATGCTCATTGAAGTCGAAGGCAAATTGTCTGCGGATGGCCTGCTGCATGTGTCCTTGAGCCGTCTTTTTGTGTATGCATGCCTGCGTGTCTAACGGGACTAAGCAGAACGCAAAAATAATAGTAACAACAACACGTGACGGTTGTCGTTGCTGAAACGCACTCGCTGCTCAATGTGTTTTAATACCCTTTATTACAATATTTAATTAATGTCAATGAAATTTTTAATATATATTAATGTTATATAAGGACAATTATTGTTAAGTATATGAATACAAAATGCGTTTATTTTATGGTTAGTGTTAATTTGCTATTTAGTCATTTTAACATTGTTTAATAAGTCATTAGTGATCTACCTAATTGCCAATATATACATAAGCATATATGGGGAAGTCATAGTTAAGTATCTCACGTTTGGCCATACAATTTTACGAAGTTCATACAAAGCTATGCTGCCTTCCCATTTTAGGCATTAGCAAGCAGATAGAACCAAAAGTCGACCACCAACCAAAGCAAAGTTAAATAATGGCCGATCACTATCATTATCTTACGCATCGCACACTTCGCGAATGAGTTGACAAGGCAGAAGTGAAACTTATTTCCTCAGGAGCTATTAATTTACAAAATGTTAGGTTAACAGAAGAGAGCGACTCTGCGTTCCTCTCTTGGTTTACATACTTTTTAATTTCAACGAGGACGCAAAATAAGTTGAAACAAGTAAGAAGGCTCTAGTCGAGAAATCCCGACTAGACGATACCCTGATCCCTATACTTAACGCGTACAGTCAGTGCTTGCAAGTATGTGTGTATGTGTGTACGCGTATACTGCATACTGCATCGACAACTTCAATGTCCCATATCTCCTGTTTCTTAACCGATTTCAATAAAAAATTTCACAGATTGTCATTATTTTGTTCATTTTTTCAATTGCCATCTCAAAGTTTTCAAAATTCAAGATTTTGCTGTTATCGATCCCATGTGTATATCGAAAACGGGATGAGTTATCGAAAATCGAAAACAAACTTGTACCGCCTAGGGATTAGGCGAGCTTAAGTTTCAAATCTGGAGTCTTTAGCTCTTATAGTCTCTGAGATCGGTTGGCTCATACATACGGACAGACGGACATGGCTATATCGACTCGGCTGTTGATGCTGATCAAGAATATATATACTTTATGGGGTCGGAGATGTTTCCTTCTGGCCGTTACATACTTTAGCACAAAACCATTATACCCTTTTTTCCCATTTTTAATGGGATCAGGGTATAAAAACAGAAAGCAAATTTATTTCCCCATTTTCCATGGATAGCGTTGAACTTTTTCTGTTGAAGTTACCTACTCGTTGCGGGTAACCAGAACTGTTTATGTTAAGGTGCTGCAATCATTTCCGCAAGATCGAAACAGACAAAAGTAACGAGTAGCGGCCACTACCCCATTCACGACGTTTTCATGTTTTGACAATTGATTAATTGTTGGCATAACATGTCTGCTACCATGTTTGATTTGGTTTGTTTTGGTCGTGAGCTACTTTAATTGTGCATTGCATGGCCGCTAAAATTATATTATTACTATCTTTTTACATTTTGCCAAAGGTATTTATGCAAATGTATTGTTAAAAAACAATACTAAATATTAATTATTACCTTAAAATGACAATTTGCCATCACACAAAAATGGATTTAACAAACAAACGTGAACTGCCTACGGCTTATGCTACCTTGTGTTGTAAATCCATGGCGGAAGATGCGTAGCTTACTAAATTCAAGACAGAAGTAAGAGGAAGAAGCTTAAGCTAAGGAAGAGACTATTCTTATATCGATATAGCATCGATATCTTTTCTCTTTCCGCAACATTATTATGCCCGTCAGCTACAAAAATATCGTTCGGCCAAGTGTAGAATTATATAATGTTAACATTAGTTATCTTATATACAATTTTAAAATTATAATAAAAGATTTTTTGTTTAAAAAATTATGAAATTGACCTAATAAAAGGGTTTGTGACTAATTTGTACCGCTTTGAACACTTCATTGACAATAAATAATTAACAGTAATGACAGCAAATTCCTCCACACATCCAAAGAACCGACCAATATAACTGCTGAAAAGCGTTTTCATACCTCTAGTGTTTCTCAATCAATTTAAAAAACACAGATTGTAATTTTTTCGTCTAATATTACAAACGCCGTCGCAAAGTTTTCTAAGCTCAAGATTTTGTTGCTATTGATCGAATGTTTATCGGAAACGGGAAAAGGTTTCGAAAATGTTAAGCAAACTTGTACTGCCTTGCTACCTTACTACTTTTATTTTTGGTCTATTAAAATTAACTTATGTTTATGTTTCTATGGCGTTAGAAATTGCAAAATCATATAGAAATTTTTCATTTTTGATGTAAAAGAAAAATAATTTTAAGGTTTGTGACATGTTAGACGCTCTTAGCGGAGCGTCTGCTCCCCTTGTCCTTGTATGCGGCAAGCGATCTCAAAGATCGCTATAACATTAAAGAGGCGCCTCAGTAGAAAGATCAGCAGGATGTCTAATAGGGTGAAATGTTAACACACTGAAAAGAAAAGGCATAGTCGCTTAGAAAAAGCTTTAAGTTTTCGCTCTAATGGCTAACGAGGAGGTATAAGAGGCAACCAGTCCCAAATTCAAGTGAGTCTTGCTTAAGAGCGCTCTAGGATTACGTTGCACCAAAATCTTAAAACGTTATCTGCCAAAAATATAAGCTAAGTTTCAAGTTTTTAGGTTCAGGGGTGTCGAAAAAAATTGAGTTCATATAAACGGACGGACGGTAAAACGATAGACAATGCACAAAAACAATTTAATTAGGAAGAGAAAAATATTAGGTGTGTACACATTTCACAGAACTTAATATATAGGACATATTCAGCGTTAATAGTCAAAGACCAGTGTTCAGTGTAAGAATAGCTTTTTTAACTACGAGGATTTTACTTGTTAATTTTATTTGTATACGAAAAACTTTAAAGCCACCACGTTAACTGTTATGAAAATAAAATAGTAAAGTTTGAACTGACGCCTCATAAATCATTGTCCAATTTTTACCATCCCTACATAAGGCAGCAGCAGCAGATACATGATCCGGGCCAGGACAATTTTGTGGTGCTGTCCTGACTGCCCTTAAACACACTTAATATGATTGAAATATATGTATGTACTAGCATATATGCGTAAACCATCGTGCTACATTGCAGAAAAATATGACTATCATAATGTAGATATGCTCGCTCATATGTATGTACGTACATATGTTCGGGTGTATATAGAGGCTGGCTACATACTGGCCCAGAGGAAAGACCCGAGCTGGAAACGTAACAGCTCCAAAGATTGAAGACTTCCTCATTACACGCTTGTCACGTGCGCATTTAACGATTCACTGCACACACACAAATACGCAAACACAAAAAAAGTTAAAGTAATCTCGACTAGGAGATACCCAGAACCTGAACTTAACGCAGTCATGATTTGTATGTGGAGTCTCTAGCTCCAATAGTCTCTGAGATCAACGCGTACATACAGAAAGACGGAAGGACAGAGGGACATGGCTTTATTAAATTTGCTCTTGTTGCTGATCAAGAATCCATATACTTTTGCACAAAACAGTATACCCATTTCATGCGTTCAGGGTATAAAAACACTCACACAACCACACACAAAGCCAAAAACTTTCTCGGACATATCAGACTTTTTTTTATAATTACACAGACCTGGCTAAAAAACCGCATACATAAATAAAACACTAGCTGGTAACCTTCTACGATTCGACGAACACTGTTGCTCTTTTATAATCTGATACCGAAGGGAAAGCATATATTGGTTTTGTGCAATGTCCGTCATGCTGTCCGTCCGTCTGTATGAAAGCCGAGTCGATATAGCCAAGTCCGTCTGTATCTCGCGTCGGTCTCAGAGACTGTGAGAGCTAGACTCTACAGATTCGGAATATATTCAAATTTTCCATATTCTTCTCGTTTCCGATATATGCATGGAATTGATAACAATAAAATTAAATTTGGAAAACTTTAGACGGAATAATTAGTCTGTGAAATTGTTATTGAAATATGTTGAGAAACACTGAATGTATGGAACATTTAAGTTAAGTTAAGTTGGCAGTATACGCGTACACACATACAAATACTTGCAAGTACTGGACGCGTACAGTATAGGGTTCAGAATATCTTCTCGTCGGGATTTCTCGACTAAAGACTTTTTAATTGTTTTCTTATAATATTTATAGTTGAGGTCTTTATTGATACAATAATTGAAACGTTTTATATTCTCAGAATTATATTGTATGAACGCGCATTTCTTGGTCACCCTTAAGTTTAGAGTCTTGAAACTTGGTCCAAATCTGCGTCATTCAAAATGTGCATTTAGGGGCGTTTAGCCCACTGGGAGGCTAAAAAATCAATAATAAGTCTATTCCAACATTTTAACAACTAGTCACCAACTTTGTTGAGAATATAACTTGGTAACTTTGCCAACCTCCGCCACCAGCATGCAATATCTTCCACAGTTTGTATACTAAAGTCAACAATTTTGATTGGTTTGGTAACTTCCCCAAATATCTGCATCAAACATTTTGTGGGAAACGCCTACACTTGCCGCACAAAAATAAACACAATGTTTTAATTATCGTCCCGTCGTTTTATTAACTTCTACGTTTAATTAAAATTCGAACCATTATAAGAAAAATACTCACTTAACAATCAGCACACAGACGTTGTTCCCAACTAGTCACATACAAGTAATAAGAAACAGTTTTTTGTCCCTATAAAAAGTGGCTCGTCCCTGCTAACTGTCCCTTTTGATAAGACCACACCTGTACAACATTAGATAATCTGACATTTTATCTGACCCTGATCCCCTGGGTAACAAATTTATAGTGTTTCAATTGTGTAGCTTTATTTACATAATATACATATATGAATATAAACAAAGTTAATTTTTACTGTCCTGAACACTCAGAGATATCCACATTGAGGTATCTGTAAACTGTCTTAATAGCTCTGGCGCCTATTTTTCCACTTGAAATATTTTCGAATCTAACATGCACCTAAATACAATAGATTTATGTTGGAAAATACTATATTTGAAAACGATTTATCCGGATCTTTTTCTCCCGCTAAAACAAAGTAAACATTGCAAATTAATTCATTCCTAATGTAAACTGCATGAGGCACTATCTCACAATCCATACATATATTCCGTATATGAAGCTTGAAGCTTCAACGAAACATATTTCGACTGTAGCCATTATTTATCTGCCCTTAAATCTTCAACGTGGCAATGATTTTTTTTATTGTGAGAAAAAATACATATTTACGGCAGAACAGTTAACTAAATGATCGAAATGTGTTTGAAGAATTTTTCGTCCGCAAGAGCTGCAACTGGTTTTGAGCCTTATCGACATTTTTGGGAGGTCTGGGAGGTGCAAAGTCTCCAACAACATGCTGATGCCGATGCTGATGTTGCCCTTCTACAAGCTACATATATTGCAGCACGCTTCATTCGAGGACAAGTGTGAAACACCACATTGCTATACGTAGATCCTTGAAATATAAGCTGTTTACTTATTATTCAGTTATAAGCATTTAGAAATGCTATTCTTTAAATACACCGACGATAGGTCTGGCTTGCACTGAGTTAACTGAAACACACAACGTTCTTTATTGAAAAACCGACGAGCGTCTTGTTTTATTTAAGAATTATTTCAGACTAAAAACTAGAGTTCAACAATGATTATTAGGAAGCCTTAGACAGAAGAAACGCTAAGCCTCGCATGAAGTGCTGAGCCTGGCATTTCCCATCATAGCGGCCACACGCATATTTCGTGATTGCCGGCTATGTGACTCTTTCAAGTGACATGTTGATCACTTGAACCAAACGTCGATGTTTGTTGAGTAAAGACCAAAGGCTCATGGTGTCCTGTTCACTACTCCAACCGAACGTCGATGATTATTTATTGCCTTAAGAAATAAGAGCTGCTGAGCTTTTCATGTTTACTCCTAGCGGCTGGACAACATGTGTTTGCCAGCTGCATAACATCCAGCCAAACATACAATGTAATGACGTGGTGTCGTATTTTATTTTTAATTTTTTAATTACCCTCCATCAAGCTTGAGGCCACCCCAGGCCTATTCAAATTCGACGATAGACTGCTTTATCTCTTCTGTATTTTTTCTCATCTTATTGAACCACCAAAACGCGATGCTGATACCAGCAAGTGCCATAAGTACCAATTCTATGGTGAGGATTACACTTAGCTGCGTCCGTTCAATCGATGATTGTATGGGAGACTCAGGATGTCGTGGCTGGTAGTGATTTTTGACAGGAAAGATTTTACCACTCCCGGCACTCTATTCTGGATGTTGTCGCGGTTGATAAGCAACGACCCATTGACTGTAGCTCGTTCCTCGAATGTGACGATACATGTGCCCCGTATTTGGACTTCGGAACCATTGTCACACCTTTGCTGGGTGATCGTTGATAATGAAAATCCCATCATCCACGTAGGTGATGGACTCCAGATTGCTTGGCTGTGACTCACAATGCGCCACCACTTTTGAGTGGAGTTCGCTGGCGCATGAGATTCTGGCTGACATTCGACATAAAGTGGCCGCTGGTGAAGCAGGGCAATCTTCGACGGCGTGGGTTTCCTTCCCGCGCTCCGCTATTACATTGTCTCTTATACGTAATATAACGTTTTCTTGTACGACAGTGGAAATTTAATGATAAAATGCAGAATGTTGGCGGACTGAAGTACCTTCACGGATGAAACGGACATAAGATCCACCATGGAAGTATTGGTAGGCTCTTTAAGCCAAACTGATTTCAAGTCTGAATGATCTAAAATGTTTGGGTTAACAATGCCAATCTTTGCAAGCGGCACGGCGATCATTAAATTTTGCTACTTCATCATAAGCATTCGGTTTCTTGCTAGCAGTGTCTCATACAGGTATCCGTAGTCGATTGGTGACCTCTTGTCTGCTTTAAGAATCTGATTAATAGTGTTGGGTAAATGATTGATTTGGTCCTGAATCCTAGTGTTAATTTCTATCTGCCTGTTGCTTGAACCAACTAGTTGCATTTCCGTAAATCTAATCTGCTCTAAGTCATGGGCATCCGGCGTGCCTGCTACAACTTTCAACATAGAGCCCAGGAAGTTTAAGCTCCTAAAGACCCTGTGATGTCCGCCCAACGCATCCAAAAAATCTCGGAGAAGAGAAGTCTCCGCGTTTAACAATTTTCTCATGTGTGATTGGGGAAACATGTCATATAAACTAGTTGTTTCCTCTATCATCCGCTTGTATTCGGCGAAATTCGCTGAATGTCTTACATAGGTAAACTCTTTCAACACGAGGATTTGACCATCAATGATGGAGATGTACCAGCCGTGTGAGTAGTCGGTGATGTGCGCCGAGGCCAAGGACAGGAAGAAGAGAAAAGGGATTCCGAACCTGAGGAAAAGGGTATTACTTATTTTTTGTTTTCAAGGATGAATCCTACCACCACAAAGGGAATACTAAAAGTGAAGAATCTGGCTTTGAGCGCGATCTGGGCGTTTTTTATTGTTCCTTGGATCCCTTCTTGCGGTTCGTCTGAGTGCGCCTGAGCAACGTCAACTGGCCTTTTATTTATGACCGAGTGAATTGACCTGTTGTACTCAGCCGTAGCTAGTAAAATTACCTCTACAGTGTCGCTTATGCCCCTGTCTTTTTTTAGACATTTGGCTAACTCCAGCAATATGCTATGGAAACGTGCCCATTAGAGCTACTGTGTAAGGGTGGCGCGTTTGAAATGCTGACTCCGAAATGGTTGGTGAGCATGGAGGAGATCGTGTGTGAATTCGATGATGGTTCATTATTACAATAGATCAACTTTGTTTTTGGAAAAAAGCTCATGAGTTGAAGCAAAGCTGGCTTCAGATCTTCAATGGTTCTTGATTGGATAGGCTGTACTACAGCAAACTTGGAGAATTTGTCAATGCAGGTGACGAAAAATGTCTTATGTGTAGAGAAGATATCTACGTGTAGCATTTTCTCTGTGTTCGAAGGGATTGGTGTCAAACCAAGCTCCTGCTTTTTCGGGTGTCTATTATACTTAGCTCTAGCGCATATCCTAAAATTAAATTAAAAATTGTGACTTTTCCGCAAATACCCTCATGTTTGCCTCGTACAGGCTTTTAAGGACCCAGTCTACATGTCTGACGTGGGACTCTTCGTCTTGCAGTATGTCGTTGATGGTCCTCTGAAAAATGCTAGCCGCATTTCTTAGACCAAATAAAAGTCTACGAAATTCATACTTCCCCCCTTTTACCGAAAACGCAGTTTTCTGACGGTCGCGCTCTGCGAGAATAATCTGGTGGTAGCCAGACTTGAGGTCTAGCGAGATAATTGGCATGGGGTATTTGTCGGGTATCGTGCGTTCGTTGAGCTTACGAAAGTCAATAACTAAACGCATGTTTCGATTACCCGTTTTGTCAATGCCTTTTTTATCTTCCACCCCTTTGGGGTTGAAATTGACGTCAGCACAGGTGTGAAAGGAAATTTGTTCAACTTCTGTGCCCCATTTAAGTTGACCAGAAGCTAAGCATAATGATGCCCCTGCATGTCCTTATAAGTCGAGACCTTTTATTCCATCGAACGTCGATAGGTTCGAAAGGAGGAAAAAGGTTGCTTTAACCTTGAACAAGGACACTAAACATTTATGGGTAATTGTAGTTTCTCCGTGAACTGAATAAATTGTAAACGGAGAGTCTACTGGGCGGACGCCTTTCAATCCTTTAAATGGTCGGATGAAATTTTTCGATGCACAAGAGCCTATGGAGGTGGATCCTTCCGTGTCAAGGTTCCATCAACAAAACCCGGCCTTAGATCACGCGAAAAAAAGAACAGACACGTCTGACATAACACGCGATCATAGAAAACAGCAAAGGGTAAACCATGTCACGCAGGGCGCGGGGCGGCATCGGCATATGACTTTTTTCCCTGTACATGGGTCTTCAATCGAAAATGAGACAGGGGTTGAGGTCTCTATGCAATAAGATTGCGAACGAGTATAATCACTAACCAGGAACTCAATCAAATCAATCAACAAACAAACACCCTCAAGGCAGTCTCTCACACCCAATGCAGAGACTTGTTGTCAAATAGCTAATTTGATACCAAAGTTTAAATACTACTTTGTATTTTTATACCCTGATCCCATTAAAAATGGGAAAAAAGGGTATAATGGTTTTGTGCAAAAGTATGTAACGGGCAGAAGGAAGCATCTCCGACCCCATAAAGTATATATATTCTTGATCAGCATCAACAGCCGAGTCGATATAGCCATGTCCGTCTGTCCGTCCGTCTGTCCGTCCGTCTGTCCGTATGTATGAGCCAACCGATCTCAGAGGCTATAAGAGCTAGAGACTCCAGATTTCGAACTTAAGCTCGCCTAATCCCTAGGCAGTACAAGTTTGTTTTCGATTTTCGATAACTCATCCCGTTTTTGATATACACTTGGGATCGATAACAACAAAATCTTGAATATGGAAAACGTTGAGACGCCGTTTGAAACATTAAGATAGTTAATGACAATCTGTGAAATTTTTATTAAAATCGGTTGAGAAACACCGGAGATATGGAACCTTGAAGTTGAGTATGCAGTATGCAGTATGTTCGTACACACACGCACACATACTTGCAAGCACTGACTGTACGCGTAAAGTATAGGGATCAGGGTATCGTCTAGTCGGGATTTCTCGACTAGATCCTTCTTACTTGTTTTAAACTGTTATTTAAATGTTCAAAAAGTTTATTTGCATTTGATTTTTGCTGCGTTCGTCGATTTTGATTTTGAGTCTGTTAGTGTGAACACTTTCACTGTTTAATTTTCAAGTTAATGTTCACTTCTTTTTATACCCTGAACCCATTAAAAATGGGAAAAAGGGTATAATGGTTTTGTGCAAAAGTATGTAACAGGCAGAAGGAAGCATCTCCGACCCCATAAAGTATATATATTATTGATCAACATCAACAGTCGAGTCGATATAGACATGTCCGTCTGTCCGTATGTATGAACGCGTCAATCTCACAGACTATAAAAGCTAGAGACTCCAGATTTGGAACTTAAGCTCGCGTAATCGATTTTCGATAACTCATCCCGTTTCCGGCATACACATGGGATCGATAACAACAAAATCTTGAATTTGCAAAACTTTGAGACAGCATGTGAATTAATTAATTACAAAACAATGGAAATCTGCGAAATTTTTATTAAAATCGGTTAAGAAACACCGGAGATATGGGACATTGAAGTTGTGTTGAATGCACTATGCTTTATGCGCGTGCACACGTACATACATACTTGCAAGCACTGACTGTACGCGTAAAGTAGAGGGATTTCTCGACTAGAGCCTTCTTACTTGGTGTAATAATTTTTGTTGGATTGATGTATTTGCAACCGTAAGCTGGTACGTGTTTAATCTTTTTCTTTTTTTGTAAAAGTTTATAATATTTCCACGTTTTTCACACAGCTTAATGTTTTTCAAAACTTTTAGTCACTGGCAAATCAACATTTATTGTCTTCTGCTCTTTTTTAACTTTACGTATTTTTAAAACTATCATAACGTTTTTTTTTTTTGTATTTAATGCTTCAATTGAAGCCGCGTGGATATTTATTTTAAATTTAAGCACTAGTTGGGCGCCAATTATTCAATTATTCAAAGTCTCCAAAAATAAATAAAACCGATGCTGATGTTGCCCTTCTACAAGCTACATATATTGCAGCACGCTTCTTTCGAGAGCAAGTGTGAAACACCACATTGCTATACGTAGATCCTTGATATGTAGGGTCTTTCAATAAGGGCGGGTAGGTGTTGAAATGGAATAAAACAAGCTGTGTTTGAGGTATTAACCTAATTTTTTTTTATACCCTGATCAGCATCAACAGCCGAGTCGATATAGCCATGTCCAACTGTCCGTATGTATGAGCAAACCAGAGACTATAAAAGCTAGAGACTCCAGATTTGGAACTTAAGCTCGCCTAATCCCTAGGCAGTACAAGTTTTTTTTCCGATTTTCGATAACTCATCCCGTTTCCGATATACAGATGGGATCGATAACAACAAAATCTTGAGTTTTGAAAACTTTGAGATGACATTTGAAATATTAATCAAAATAATGACAATCTGTGAAATTTTTATTAAAATCGGTTAAGAAACACCGGAGATATGGGACATTGAAGTTTTCTATGCAGTGTGCAGTATGCGCGTACACACATACACACATACTTGCAAGCACAGACTGTACGCGTAAAGTATAGGGATCAGGGTATCGTCTAGTCGGGATTTCTCGACTAGAGCCTTCTTACTTGTTTTATTTGAAAGGCCCATGTATGCCATTAATTATGGAACAAGACATCATGCAAATGCCCGCCTCGGCTTCTTACGGTGGCACGAACCCGAATGGTCAAATTTTCAATGACTCTTCCGCATAGATCGGGCTGAATTTGAGCGATGGCCTGTGTTATGTTCACTTTTAGGGCATCGGGCGATTGCGGTTTGTTTGCATAGACCTGCGACTTTAAGAAACCTTAAAGGAAAAACTCTAGCGGGGTCAAATCGCATGATCTTGGTGGCCAATTCAAATCACCCGTGCGAGAGATATCCTTACCCTCAAATCGTTCATGCAGAATGTCAATCGTGGCGTCCGCTGTGTGGCATGTAGCGCCGTCCTGCTGGAACCACTTTTCGTGTAGGTCCATATGGTTCAATTTGGGCCATAAGAAATTGGTTACCATCGTCGATTTCAAAAAAGTACGGAATCATGACGCCGCCGGCCCAAAATCCACACCAAACGGTAACTTTTTGAGGATGCATTATCACCTGTTCAGTGTTGCGTGGGTTGGTGTCGTCTCATATACGGCAATTCTTCCAAAATTGGGGTCCTCTTCCAAACGATTCGAAACCCAGTCAGCGAACAAACGGCGTTGTCTATGGTCATCAACTTTGAGCTCCTGGGTCAGTTGGATCTTGTACGGGTAGGCCCAAGTCCCGACGCAAAATTCGCCAAGTTGAAGTCTTCGAAAGACCGAGTTCTTGTGCACGGCGATGAATCGACTGCCTCGGGTTCTGCTTCACACTTTCACAGACCACACTGATGTTCTCGGCCGATCTTGCTTTCCTTAAACGTACGGGTGTTGGCTGATTGTTCACTGAACCGGTGGTCTGAAATTTGGCCAACAAACGTTGAAGAGTCGACTGTGAAGGGCCACCACGTCTACCGTAAAATGAACACCCATTTTGATAATAAAGTTTTATCATTTGAACGTGCTGTTCAATCGTTTAACTTTCCATGAGCAACTTAATAATAACAAGTAAGAAGGCTCTAGTCGACAAATCCCGACTAGACGATACCCTGATCCCTATAATTTACGCGTACAGTCAGTGTTTGCAAGTATGTGTGTTTGTATGTATACACATACTGAATACTGCATACACAACTTCAATGTCCCATATCTCCGGTGTTTTTTAACCGATTTTAATAAAAATTTCTTAGATTGTCATTATTTTGTTCATTATTTCAAATGCCATCTCAAAGTTTTCAAAATTCAAGATTTTGTTGTTATCGATCCCATGTGTATATCGGAAACGTGATGAGTTATTGAAAATCGAAAACAAACTTGTACTGCCTAGGGATTAGGTGAGCTTAAGTTCGAAATCTGGAGTCTCTAGCTTTTATAGTCTCTGAGATCGACGCGCTTATACATACAGACGGACATTTTGCACAAAACCATTATACCCTTTTTACCCATTTTAAATAGGTTCAAGGTATAAAAGAAATATTGAGCTGTAGCTAAAACAAAATGGCCGCCACGTGCCGCCAAAATCTACCCGCGCCATTTGAAACACCCTTTATAAGCTGTTTACTTATAAGATGAATTAGTTATTAAGTTATAAGCATTTAAAAATGCTGTTGTTTAAACACACCGACGATAAGTCTGGTATAGTTTTGTTTAAGCCGACGATAGGTGTGGCTTGCACTGAGTTAACTGAAACACACAACGTTCTTTATTGAAAAACAGACGAGCGTCTTGTTTTATTTAAAAATTATTTCAGACTAAAAACAAGAATACAACTATGATTTTTAGAAAGCCTTAGACAGAAGAAACGCTAAGCCTCGCAAGAAGTGCTGAGCCTGGCATTTCCCATCATAGCGGCCACACGCATATTTCGTGATTGCCGGCTATGTGACTCTTTCAAGTGACATGTTGATCACTTGAACCAAACGTCGATGTTTGTTGAGTAAAGACCAAAGGCTCATGGTGTCCTGTTCACTACTCCAACCGAACGTCGATGATTATTTATTGCCTTAAGAAATAAGAGCTGCTGAGCTTTTCATGTTTACTCCTACGTGGTGTCGTATTTTATTTCATGCATAACATGAAATAGTCGTTAGTTAACTTATACGTATATACCTTCTTCTGCTACCAAATGAACTGAAATACCAGCGGTATGAAATATTTGTCAGTCGGAATAGAACTTAGTTTTTGAGCATTAAATTAATTTGGCTTGCTATTGTACAAAACGGACAAGGACAGATAACAAAAGTCTGCTCTTTCCGAGGCCAACACCACCTCAATTAGTAGATTTGTTACATTATCATCTCCGAAATTTTAGCTGTAATATTACCATCAACAATTGAAACCTTTGTTTGAAGATTTATTTCTGGCAAACCTTAAATTATTATCTAGTACTTTATTATACTTCCTACTACTGTTTCCAACCATTTCCCGATTTTCGCAAAAAAACACCCCCAGCCAAGTCGATATAGCCATGTACGTCTGTCCGCTAACAGTAGAGATGTCTGGTGTAAAACTACTGAATCTCTTTGACGCCACCTGGAGACAAGATTTACTCCATTCCGCACCACACAGGCTGCAGACAGAATTGAAATTGAGGAGCAAGAACGTTTGCCTCATCCCACTAATGATTCGGTTCATAGACAAATCACCCTGGCTGAGGTTCATTACCCTGGATTAGGCAAAAAAGTCGCCAGGAATTTAAAAGGCTCTACCACCTATATCTAACGGTACCAAGCACCGGCTTTTAAACGCGCGGACCCAAGCATAAAGCGACCCACCTCCCGTCCGTCCGACCGAGGGGCGCACCGCGTAGCGTGCGGTTACGAAGATTGTGAACATGTAGACAAATGACACAAGACAATTTTTTAGAGAGCATGCAGAAGTGGTACTATGTATTAAGTGAAAAAGATTGCTATATAATGCACATAAGATCCAAAAAGGGTTATGGTTAGCATTATTAGAATAGCAAGCATGCAGGGCTACAGGTAAAAAATTTCTACTATTTCTAATGAGTACTGAAAAGTTAATTTAGTTAATTAGTATAGGGGAACCTATTTCACCATTTATTAGTTTGTCTAAAATGGTTATTGCTAGAATTGTTCTACGATAAGTAACAGAGGGAAGATTTATTAGTTAAAGTCTACTATTAAGTCTATTATTATCGCAATTAAGACCATGAAGTGCAAAGAGCAGGAATTGTTTTTGCACCGATTCTATTCTATCCTGATGAATCCTGTTTTTGGGATACCATATACAAGATCCATATTCCAGAATCGGTCTAAAAAAAGACATATAGCGAGTTTTTGTTATTTAGGGGTCGTCGAATTCCTTCGACCAGCGTTTAATGAACCCCAAGGCACTTGATGCTCGATGTGTTATTGAAGTTATATGCTTGTCAAACTTAAGCTTTGGGTCCATTAGGATACCTAAATCCTTAAGTTGAGTGTGCAGTATGCAGTCTGTGCGTACATACACGTACACATACTTGCAAGCACTGACTGTACGCATAAAGTATAGGGATCAGGGTATCATCTAGTCGGGATTTCTCGACTAGATCCTTCTTACTTGTCTTAAACTGTTATTTAAATGTTCAAAAAGTTTATTTGCATTTGCTTTTTGCTGCGTTCGTCGATTTTGATTTTGAGTCTGTTAGTGTGAACACTTTCACTGTTTAATTTTCAAGTTAATGTTCACTTCTTTTTATACCCTGAACCCATTAAAAATGGGAAAAAAGGGTATAATGGTTTTGTGCAAAAGTATGTAATAGGCAGAAGGAAGCATCTCCGACCCCATAAAGTATATATATTCTTGATCAACTTCAACAGTCGAGTCGATATAGGCATGTCCGTCTGTCCGTATGTATGAGCGCGTCAATCTCACAGACTATAAAAGCTAGAGACTCCAGATTTGGAACTTAAGCTCGCGTAATCCCTAGGCAGTACAAGTTGGTTTTCGATTTTCGATAACTCATCCCGTTTCCGATATACACATGGGATCGATAACAACAAAATCTTGAATTTGCAAAACTTTGAGACAGCATGTGAATTAATTAAGCCTTCTTACTTGTTGTAATAATTTTTGTTGGATTGATGTATTTGCAACCGTAAGCTGGTAAGTGTTTAATCTTTTTCCTTTTTATACCCTGATCCCATTAAAAATGGGAAAAAAGGGTATAATGGTTTTGTGCAAAAGTATGTAACGGGCAGAAGGAAGTTTCCCCGACCCCATAAAGTATATATATTCTTGATCAGCATCAACAGCCGAGTCGATATAGCCATGTCCGTCTGTCCGTCCGTCTGTCCGTCTGTCCGTATGTATGAGCCAACCGATCTCAGAGACTATAAGAGCTAGAGACTCTAGATTTCGAACTTAAGCTCGCCTAATCCCTAGGCAGTACAAGTTTGTTTTCGATTTTCGATAACTCATCCCGTTTTCGATATACACATGGGATCGATAACAACAAAATCTTGAATTTTGAAAACTTTAGATAGCGTTTGAAAAAATGAACAAAATAATGACAATCTGTGAAATTTTTATTAAAATCGGTTAAGAAACACCGGACATATGGGACATTGAAGTTGTGTATGCAGTATGCAGTATACGCGTACATACAAACACACATACTTGCAAACACTGACTGTACGCGTAAGGTATAGGGATCAGGGTATCGTCTAGTCGGGATTTCTCGACTAGAGCCTTCTTACTTGTTATGTAAAAGCTTATAATATTTCCACGTTTTTCACTCAGCTTAATGTTTTTCAAAACTTTTAGTCACTGGCAAATCAACATTTATTTTCTTCTGCTCTTTTTTAACTTTACGTATTTTTAAAATTATCATAACGTTTTTATACCCTGATCCCATTAAAAATGGGAAAAAGGGTATAATGGTTATGTGCAAATGTATGTAACAGGCAGAAGGAAGCATCTCCGACCCCATAAAGTATATATATTCTTGATCAGCATCAACAGCCGAGTCGATATAGCCATGTCCGTCTGTTTGTCCGTATGTCCGTCTGTCTGTCTGTCCGTCTGTCTTTCCGTCTGTCCGTATGTATGAGCCAACCGATCTCAGAGACTATAAGAGCTAGAGACTCCAAATTTGAAACTTAAGCTCGCCTAATCTTTAGGCAGTACAAGTTTGTTTTCGATTTTCGATAACTCATCCCGTTTTCGATATACACATGGGATCGATAACAACAAAATCTTGAATTTTGAAAACTTTGAAATGACATTTGAAATAATAAACAAAATAATGACAATCTGTGAAATTTTTATTGAAATCGGTTAAGAAACACCGGTGATATAGGATATTGAAGTTGTGCATGCAGTATGCAGTATGTGCGTACATACAAACACACATACTTGCAAACACTGACTGTACGCGTAAAGTATAGGGATCAGGGTACCGTCTAGTCGGGATTTCTCGAATAGAGCCTTCTTACTTGTTTTTTTTTGTATTTAATGCTTCAATTGAAGCCGCGTGGATATTTATTTTAAATTTAAGCACTAGTTGGGCGCCAATTATGCAATTGTTCAAAGTCTCCAACAATAAATAAAACCGATGCTGATGTTGCCCTTCTACAAGCTACATATATTGCAGCACGCTTCTTTCGAGAGCAAGTGTGAAACACCACATTGCTATACGTAGATCCTTGATATGTAGGGTCTTTCAATAAGGGCGGGTAGGTGTTGAAATGGAAGAAAACAAGCTGTGTTTGAGGTATTAACCTAATTTTTTTTTATACCCTGATCAGCATCAACAGCCGAGTCGATATAGCCATGTCCGACTGTCCGTATGTATGAGCAAACCGATCTCAGAGACTATAAGAGCTAGAGACTCTAGATTTGGAACTTAAGCTCGCCCAGTCTCTAGGCTGCACAAATTTGTTTCCGATTTTCGATAACTCATCCCGTTTCCGGTATACACATGGGATCGATAACAACAAAATCTTGAGTTTTGAAAACTTTGAGATGACATTTGAAATATTAATCAAAATAATAACAATCTGTGAAATTTTTATTAAAATCGGTTAAGAAACACCGGAGATATGGGACATTAAAGTTTTCTATGCAGTGTGCAGTATGCGCGTACACACATACACACATACTTGCAAGCACAGACTGTACGCGTAAAGTAAAGGGATCAAAGTATCGTCTAGTCGGGATTTCTCGACTAGAGCCTTCTTACTTGTTTTATTTGAAAGGCCCATGTATGCCATTAATTATGGAACAAGACATCATGCAAATGCCCGCCTCGCCTTCTTACGGTGGCACGAACCCGAATGGTCAAATTTTCAATGACTCTTCCGCATAGATCGGGCTGAATTTGAGCGATGGCCTGTGTTATGTTCACTTTTAGGGCATCGGGCGATTGCGGTTTGTTTGCATAGACCTGCGACTTTAAGAAACCTTAAAGGAAAAAGTCTAGCGGGGTCAAATCGCATGATCTTGGTGGCCAATTCAAATCACCCGTGCGAGAGATATCCTTACCCTCAAATCGTTCATGCAGAATGTCAATCGTGGCGTCCGCTGTGTGGCATGTAGCGCCGTCCTGCTGGAACCACTTTTCGTGTAGGTCCATATGGTTCAATTTGGGCCATAAGAAATTGGTTACCATCGTTCTTTCAAAAAAGTACGGAATCATGACGCCGCCGGCCCAAAATCCACACCAAACGGTAACTTTTTGAGGATGCATTATCACCTGTTCAGTGTTGCGTGGGTTGGTGTCGTCCCATATACGGCAATTCTGCTTGCTAACGTAACCATTCATCCAAAAAGCGCCTCTTCACTAAAAATGATTTTTCGGCCAAAATTGGGGTCCTCTTCCAAACGATTCGAAACCCAGTCAGCGAACAAACGGCGTTGTCTATGGTCATCAACTTTGAGCTCCTGGGTCAGTTGGATCTTGTACGGGTAGGCCCAAGTCCCGACGCAAAATTCGCCAAGTTGAAGACTTCGAAAGACCGAGTTCTTGTGCACGGCGATGAATCGACTGCCTCGGGTTCTGCTTCACACTTTCACAGACCACACTGATGTTCTCGGCCGATCTTGCTTTCCTTAAACGTACGGGTGTTGGCTGATTGTTCACTGAACCGGTGGTCTGAAATTTGGCCAACAAACGTTGAAGAGTCGACTGTGAAGGGCCACCACGTCTACCGTAAAATGAACACCCATTTTGATAATAAAGTTTTATCATTTGAACGTGCTGTTCAATCGTGTAACTTTCCATGATGAGCAACTTAATAATAACAAGTTAGAAGGCTCTAGTCGAGAAATCCCGACTAGACGATACCCTGATCCCTATAATTTACGCGTACAGTCAGTGTTTGCAAGTATGTGTGTTTGTATGTATACACATACTGCATACTGCATGCACAACTTCAATGTCCCATATCTCCGGTGTTTTTAACCGATTTTAATAAAAATTTCACAGATTGTCATTAACTATGTTCATTATTTCAAATGCCATATCAAAGTTTTCAAAATTCAAGATTTTGTTGTTATCGATCCCATGTGTATATCGAAAACGGGATAAGTTATCGAAAATCGAAAACAAACTTGTACTGCCTAGGGATTAGGCGAGCTTAAGTTCGAAATCTTGAGTCTCTAGCTCTTATAGTCTCTGAGATCGGTTGGCTCATACATACGGACAGACAGACGGACGGACAGACGGACATGGCTGTATCGACTCGGCTGTTGATGCTGATCTAGAATATATATACCTTATGGGGTCGGAGATGCTTCCTTCTGCCTGTTACATACTTCTGCACAGACCCTTTTTTCCCATTTTTAATGGGATCAGGGTATAAAAAGAATGCTTAAGGCCACTTACAGCAGACCAGCTGCCGACGATTTTACAACAAAATTTTATAATACAATCATATTATTTTCATTCAAAATGAAATAATTTTATGATTAATACACTTAACATATACATTAAGTAAATATATATATTCATTTATATGTAAAATAAAACCTAATAAAATTAAAACAAGTAAGAAGTCTCTAGTCGAGAAATCCTGACAAGACGATACCCTGAACCCAATACTTTATGCGTACAGTCAGTGCTTGCAAGAATGTGTGCGTGTATGTACGCACATACTGCATACTGCATACTCAACTTCAAGGTTCCATATCTCGGGTGTTTCTCGACCGATTTCAATAAAAATATCACAGATTGTTATTATTTTGATTAATGTTTCAAACGGCGTCTCAAAGTTTTTCATGTTCAAGATTTTACTGTTATATATCCCATGTGTATGTCGGAAACGGAATGAGTTATCGAAAATCGAAAACAAACTTGTGCTGCCTAGGGATTAGGCGAGCTTAAGTTCCAAATTTGGAGTCTCTAGCTCTTATATTCTCTGAGATCGGTTGGCTAATACATACGGACGGACAGACGGACATGTGTATATCGACTCGACTGTTGATGCTGATAAAGAATACATATACTTTATAAGGTCGAAGATGCTTCCTTCTGCCTGTTACATACTTTTGCACGAAACCATTATACCCTTTTTCCCATTTTTAATGGGATCAGGGTATAAAAATAATTCTGTTCGTGTGTCTGCAGCCACTAAATTTTAATACGTAAGGGTCTATTTTATTTTATATATAATGTCACATCTGTCAAAATGTTCATATCGTGCCATAATTTGTTGTTCTTTGCGTGAATATAATAAGTTCTTCTTTCACTTAAGGGAGCCCTTTATGCTGGAGCTCAACTGAGTATGACACTTTACAGAATTTTACGAACCGTGGTACATACGCAAACACGCGTACATTTTTTCTAAATTGGAAATACATTGACCTTTATGGGACGATGTTCCATGCCCGTGTCAAGATGAAAGTCTTTTGGAGTTAGCCATTGATGTTGGTCCACCTGCATTAACTCTATGCCTACAGTGAACTGCATATAAGTTATTGTTAAACGGCTAGTCTACCATCAGAGCCCTGAACTTCTTCTACGCATTTATAATGCCTGCCTAGCTGATAGAGTTTTCTTCTCGTGTTGGTAAGTGCTCATCAGAAAAAGAAAAGGCGATCCGGAGTCTCCATCGTCCTACGGTCCGTTGTGTATGATGTATAAAGCGGGAAAGGTGTTGGAGAAGTCCAGGTTAACGGCAACAATTCGTAACGCCTGGGGACTCTCACCAAGGCAGTATGGGCTTAGGGCGGGCCGGTCTACCAAATCCACTGTCCTTGATGTATTTGCAGCAGTAGAAAGAGCCAAGGACCATTAGCGGTTCTCGCGCCGCGTGGTACTTCTTGTGAGTCTCGAAGTAAAATATGCGTTTAACTTGGCGAAATGGACAGATATGATGAATATTTTGGAGCACAGCTTCGGGTCCCGGCTTATCTACTCCGAATAATCCACGCCTACTTTGCGGAGCGCGGACTACTCTATAAATCCAGAGAAGGCGTCCAAAGAAAGGTGGTCAGGGGCGGCGCAGGAATCTATGCGAGGACCGGTTCTTTGAAACGCCACCTACGAGGGTCTTCTAAGACTGGAAATGCCAGAGGAGACGTGATTGGCTGGGTATGTCGATGCCGTTGCTACACTGGTAGCAGTGCGAGACCTGTAACGAGCACAGCTCAAGCTCAACCAAGTGATGAGGACTGTCGGTAGTTGGATGGCGCAACATGGGCTATCACTGGCGCTTAACAAGAAAGAAGTGGTAGTCCTGACCAAAAAAAGGATACCAACGATTATCTCATTGAGAGTCGGGGAGGCTACGGTGAAGTCGTTATCTGCGGTCAAATATCTTGGCATAATGATAGACATCAAGCTGAGCTTCTTCCAGCAGATAAATCAGGTGGCGGACAAAGCTGCAGCAGGTGTGACTGCGCTATGTAGACTAATGGCCAATGTTTGGGGCCCGACTTCTAGCAAACGTCACCTCTTGATGAGTGCGGTTCAGTCGGTGTTGCTCTATGGAGCTGAGATATGAGACAACTCTCTTGAAAAAGAGATATTGAGTAGACGGTCTTTCGGACCACATAAAGGACGGTGACTGGAGTAATGTTAAAAAGACCCAGGCAAGCGTCCAGGTTCAGTCGAGTGGGTCGACCGAAGAGAAACAAGGAGAGGGGTCCTCGCCGGTATACTTGCTGTTAAGGCAGAGAAGCCCGGCACACGGGTGGCTATTCGGGCACGTCACCTACGGCACGCAAATTGTTTCCCCTTTCCAGCAGTTGACAATTAAAAAAAAAACAAAAAATATTACTTTAAATATAAGATGAGTATCGGAGGCTGTCTTCTACTGGCATATTGATGGGTACGGGTAGCATCTGAGCTAGCAGCAAATAATCCTGTATTTGATTCAATTGGTCTTTTAGCTGATCGGGGAAATCAATATTTGACTTTTTGTACTGTGGCAAATTTCAGTTATTACGGCCACAATTTCTGATTGCATGCGTTGAAGAGTGGATGCAAGCAGTGTAACTTGAGTTGTTAATGCCAAGTAATTCCCTTTGAGACGCGTGTTTTCGTCTGGTTTGGCTAATGGGCACTTGTTGTTCAAGAAGTTTTAGCATGTCAGGTGCAGACCTTGTATTCTTAACAGCGTTGGTGGTTGACTCAAGTACTGATGTTTGATTTCTCAATGGTGTCTTTTAAAAAAATTATTATTTGATTATTCTATGACTTTGGTCATTTTAGAAGCGTTGTCCGAGCCTTATATTCTAAAAAGACTATTCGCAATAATTCCCAGTGCTTCAAATGGCGACTAGCATTTGTTACATAATCCACAAAAACTATTGTTTTGTTATTTGTCTTAAGTTCGACGAACTCTTGTGTACGATTAAAACCGCCAAGGACTTGCGTACTCGAATACACGTGACCCAGAAAAATTATGACCCGTGGAACAATTATTAATTTGTAAGAAAAATAATAATTACTCTAGTTGCTTGACTTCTCACATAAGGTGTGCAATTAAGTCGCACGATTGTTACAAAGCCATTTAGTTCATATGTTGCGTATGAGTATGTGGAAGTCTCAGCCGAATATTAGACAGAAGATTTTAGCACTAGTTTATCGTACGCGAGCAGGCGAGTGTTAGCAGTTGAACTTATATGCAGTTCACTGTAGGCACAGAGTAAATGCAGGTGGACCAACCAAATTCCAAGAGACTTTCATCTTGAAACGGACATGGAACATCGTCCCATAAAGGTCAGTGTATTTCCAATTTGGGAAAAATGTACGCGTGCTTGCGTATTTTTTTTTTTTTTTTTTTATTGGACGTAGATGTATTAACGGACAGTACATTCAAGTGGCCCAACGATACCAAGCACCGGCTTGTTACCGCGCGGACCCAAGCATAAAGCGACCCACCTCCCGCCCATCCGACCGAAGGGCGCACCGCGTAACGTGCGGTTACGTGTAGACAAATGATGTAAGACAATTTTTTTTAGAGAGCATGCAGAAGTGGTACTAGTTATTAGGTGGGAAAGATTGTTATATAATGAAAATAAGATCCGAAAAGGGTTATGGCTAGCATAGTTAGAATAGCCAGCATGCAGGGTTATTGGTAAAAAATTTCTACTAGTTCTAATAGGTACAGCAAAGTTAATTTGGTTTATTAGTATGGGGGAATCTATTTCACCAGTTATTAATTTGTGAACAATGGTTATTGCTAGCATAGTTATACGATGATTAAGAGAGGGAAGATTTATTAGTAAAAGTCTACTGTGGTGAGCAGGTAAATTAGTACTATTGTCCCAGTTAAGACCCTGAAGGGCAAAGAGCAAAAATTGTTTTTGTACCGATTCTATTCTATCCTGATGAGTCCTGTATTTGGGATACCATATACAAGATCCATATTCAAGAATAGGTCGGACAACAGACACAAAGAGTTTTTGTTAAGTAGGGGTCGTCGAATTCGACCAGCGCTTAATAAACCCCAAGACACTTGATGCTCGATCGTTTAGGGGTCGTTTATGAACAGTGTAAATAATAACGGTCCAAGGTGACTTCCTTGTGGAACACCAGAAGTGAAATTGAGAACTTAGAAACTGAGCCATTAAAATAGACTCTCTGAGTTCTAAAAGTTAAATAATCTTGAATCCAAAGAATAAGATTATTGGGAAAGCCCAAAAGCTTAAGTTTGTAAATTAAAAGGAGGTGATTTACAGAGTCAAAAGCCTTACTGAAATCAGTGTAAATAACATCAGCTTGCAATGTGTCTTCAAAGCCCTTAATAACAAATGATGTGAATTCTAATAAGTTAGTGGAGGTAGATCTTTGTTTCGTGAACCCGTGCTGGCACGGTGAAATCATAGATTTACAAAGATGTTGAAGATGAGAGGTTATTAGTTTCTCAAAAATCTTAGGAATAGCAGACAACTTGGAGATACCCCTATGCTCAAAAGAGCATTAGATTTGTTTCCTTTTTTGTGCAAAGGAATAATATAAGACTCTTTCCAAATTTTCGGGAAAGAGCATAGCTCCACGGACTAACTAAATAATTTATGCAAAGGTTTTAAAAGATCCTAAGCACACAGTTTTCCATCAGGCCCTGGAGAAAATATGGGCTTAATAACCTGAAGATCACAAAGTAGTGAACTCTCTGTGATTTCCGGTATGAAAATGCAATTTGAGGCATTAAGCTGATAGGGGTAAGGCATGACAACTGGTTGAAAACAAGGGCTTTAGGTCGTTTGAAAAAATTCAGCAAATAGATCGGCAATGGCCTGATCTGAATTGGCTTTCATTTCATCAAAGAATATGTTAGATGGAAGAGTCGATGTCTTGCGTTTCGCATTAACGAAATCAAAAAACCGTTTAGGATCCTGCTGAAACTGTTATCTACACCTAGTCAGGTAATTCCTGTAACATTGGTTATTGAGGACTGAAAAGTTGAAACGAGCAATCAAGTATGCAGAACAAGCTAACGGAGAGCTTGATTTTCTGAAACTCTTATAGAGTTTCGATTTACGATTTTTTAGAATTGTCAACTCTCTGGGTCAGTGCGCCAGAGTCGGGACAAGAAATCCAAGTAACTTCAGCAATATTGAAATCAGCGAGAACTACAAGGATATCGCGATCGGAAAGCATGCAAGAAACGGACAGTATAGCAGACAAATGAGCATCGTAGACAGAGTTATCAGAGGTAGGGGGTGTATACGAGCAGGTTATAAAAGTACCAACACCATTAAAAGACAACTTAACAGCAACAAATTCTACATCTATAGAACCACCTACTATTACTGTCTCCGAAGAATAAGTTTCATCAACAGCAATAAG
Source organism: Scaptomyza cyrtandrae (assembly GCA_035044605.1). Taxonomy (NCBI): domain Eukaryota; kingdom Metazoa; phylum Arthropoda; class Insecta; order Diptera; family Drosophilidae; genus Scaptomyza; species Scaptomyza cyrtandrae. The sequence goes on from JAWNNS010000637.1 coordinate 2,237,677, forward strand.
CACACCTCCGCCACGTCGAAGCGTACGGTCTTTTCTATAGATACAGTATCTGTTGGATACTACTTCACCACGGTTCATAACACTATGTAAGGTGTCATACTCAATTGAACTCATTATACTCACGCAAAGAACAACAAATTATGGCACGATATGAACATTTTGACAGATGTGACATTATATATAGAAGAAAATAGGCCTTTTGTAGTAAAATTTAGTGGATTTAAAATTTATTTTTTTATTATATTAAAATTTTTTAGGCATTCGTAATCATTCTGTTGCAGCAAATATATAATATTCTGTTCTCGAATAGCATTGCTGAATATTAGGATGACTTCACAAACTACAAAAACAAAAATTAATTTTAGCAATCGATTGTCTGGCTGTTGTCTGTAACTTGGCAAACTCGGTATAAACATGCACACAAAACTATGCGCACACACAACTACACAAACATATTGTTTATAATTTTAATTGTTAACAGAGAATAACAATTAATTTATTTACATATATATACATGCATTAACACTAATCTAAGTAAATATGTTCAAAACAAAAAAAATAATTTTCACTATCCTTAGCACTCAGAGAAATTCCATTGTGGTAACTGTAACCTGTCTCAAAAGTCCTGGCGCTTATTTCCCCACTTGAAATATTTGAAAAGGCCCAATATATGTGAGAGTCACAATTGGTAGTGGACGTTTTTAAATCTAACAAGTACCTAAATCCTTTTCTGAGAAGTTCGATATAAATAGACCCACATCTATCGAATTTACTTGAACACTAATTAAAATCACATAATATTAAACAATTTTTATTCAAAAACGAATACTGCTGAAATAAATCCTCGAATTCTGTTTTAAATGTTGAAAGCGGATAGGATGGACTTTTATAAACAACGATAAAACTAATAGATTTATATTGGAAAATACTAAATTCGAAAACGACTGATCGGGATCTTTTTCTATCCCTGAAACAATTTGAAACATTGCCTATTAATTCATTCTTAACGTAAATGACAATTCCTCTCTAAGCTCGCACTGCATGAGGCACTACCTCTCAATCCATACGGACAACAATAATAAACCCTGGAATACAAATATTTTCGTCTGAAGCTTCAACAAAACATAGAACGGATGACTGTAGCATTAATTTATCTGCCCTTACATCTTCAATGTGGCAATGAAGGCTTTCTGTGTTGTGAAAGAAAATATCTAAAACGGAACTGTTAAGTTAATGATCGAAATATGTTTGAAGATTTTTTTCTGTCCGCACTAGCTGCAACTGGTCTTAAACCTTGTCGTCATTTTTGGAAGGTCTGGGAGGTGTAAAGTCTTCAATAATAAATAAACCCGATGCTGATGTTTCCCTACTACAAGCTACATATATTACATTACATTCGAGGGCAAGTGTGAACCACCACTTTGCTATACGTAGCTCCTTGACTTTTGTATTTAGTTATACCTTCTGCTGGTACAACTGGAAACTGCTTGCGGTCAATATTTACTTGCTCGTTTCTTTAGTATTGAAAACTTTTAACTGTTTTATGAATCGGCGTCCAAGAAGGTTCTGTGCAATGTGCAAACTTTGAGCGAGCAAGTACTCCTACACTTTCCTCTAAAAATTTCATCCACAAAGTACTTGGAGTAGGTGGATTGATAGGTTCATCGAAATCTATTTGCATTAAAATGCCTGTTGCCACGTTAAATAACCCATCCCCTGTATCTACATTGACCGTAATCATATATTTGGCAGTGGTTTTTAAAAGTAGTGACATACACAGCCCCTGTGTCTCGGAAGATTGAAAGCCACGGCTTCTAAACCCTATGTGCGGTATTTAAATGAGTACCTTTAATATAATCTTCAGGGGTAGAAAAATATTGGTCAGTGGGAATAGAATTATATTTTGAAATAATAAATGTATCTGTTGCCGCATTTGTACTAGAAAGATGAATTGCATCATCAAGCACGTCCGATGGCTGACAAATGCGGGATCGAATAAGGCTAATATCATCGGCTGTCATAAGACCCGATGTCATATTATTTAAAGCAGACGCAAAAAGATAGTCCTCTCTTTGTCGCATTATTTCTATGAGTTCAAAATACTTAAAAAGGTCCCACAGAGTTGAACCAAAAATTGCACTGTAAAAAGATCCACTACAGAACACCTACTGGTGAGTTTTAGTTTTGAGTTTTTCAACCTAGAATGCAATGTGTTAGCTAAATCATGGCTTAAGGCCCTCACTTGTGAACCAGATTGGTTAACCGGGAGTGAAAACATGGAATGCAGTGTTGAGCCACTGATTCCAAAAGCTGTTTTTCCTGCGAATAAAAGGATTTTAACAGAAGCTGGATTTGTTCTTGGCTTGTTATTGTACAAAACGGATAAGGACTGATAAATTGCTAATAGAAGTCGGCTCTTTCCGACGCCCGCACCACCTCCAACAAATTCATAGCACACAGATTTTTTGTTGGCATTGTGCAATACGTGTGTTAAATATTGCTTCTGCTTTAAATTAAGGGACCAAACAATATCTGCTAGGCTCTCAGCTGATAATAAAGCTGGTAGCTTAATCAATCGGACATTATTATCACCTTAATTTTTATCAATATTACTACCAATAACATTTAAAACGTTTAATTGAGGATTTATTTCAGGCAATACTCTGAAATTATTATCTACTATGTCTTGGTTATCTACAATACCTTCTTCTTTATTCCGCACAGCACTACTAAGTGCGTCCTGAAGTTCGTCATCGTCCAAACTATTATATTTCCTACGATTATTACCAACCATATCCCGATTTTCGCTACAATATATTTCGCAATCCCGAGTAACTAGTTCTAAATTCTCATCCCTCCACGGCGCATATAGCATAACTAGCTCCCGAAAATAATTGGTCCAATCAATGTTTATATTGAATCTTCTGTAACGGATTATACAAGGTCTTAGCTTCTTTCTAATAAAACCACTACGATCGCGAAGAGCGAAAACTAATGATTCGTTAGCATTTTCTTCATCAATGTATTGGCGAGCACCACTTTGCTTTTTGCTATAAATATAACAAGTAAGAAGGCTTTAATCAAGAAATCCTGACTAAACGAGTCCCTGATCCCTATACTTTCCGCGTACAGTCAGTGCTCGCAAGTATGTGTGTGTGTGTGCGCTTACTGCATACCGCATACTCAACTTCAATGTTCCATATCTCCGGTGTTTCTTAACCGATTTTAATAAAAGTTTCACAGATTGCTATTATTTTGTTTAATTATTCAAACGCCATTTTCCAAATTCAATATTTTGTTGTTATCGATTCCATGTGTATATCGGAAACGTGATGAGTTATCGAAAATCGAAAACAAACTTGTACTGCCTTAGGATTAGGCGAGCTTAAGTTCCAAATCTGGAGTCTCTAGCTCTGATAGTCTCTGAGATCGACGCGTTCATACATACAGACAGACGGACGGACGGACATGGCTATATCGACTCGGCTTTTGATGCTGATAAAGAATATATATACTTTATGGGGTCGAAGATGCTTCCTTTCGCCTGTTACATACTTTTGCGCATAACCATTCTTCCCTTTTTTCCCATTTTTAATGGGATCAGGGTACAAAAAGCAGCAAAGTCAGCTAAGCATTAATTTTCTAAGGCGATGGCGACTTAGTGATCTATAAGTCCTAATATAAACACATCTGTTAAGTCAACGGATAAATTTTGTAACTGGGCCCTAGAGTTAAGGATTCTAACCCGTTGCTCTGGCAATGAAGTATTAATATTTACCTCAGCGTTACTGCTTTCGGACAGACGCATACCCAAACAGCAGTAAACGGCTTCTTGGGCGGATATTTCCGTACTCGAAATAAATTTGTGACCTATATGTTCTAACTTTGGCTTAATTGTTACATTGCCCCTACTAACATCACTTTTTGCATCACGCATTAATTTGGAAATACCTCTCTGGGACTTGTTAATATAATTAACGACGTAACTGCAGCAAGCATAGGGATCTAATATGAATTGTAATGTAAGCGTTAAGCCTATTAGCCGCAAGCGTTCGCTTTAAGAATATTTTGGGCTTCTTAATACTTGACCTAAGTGCTTTTATATAGCAATCATAGGTGTGAGGTTAAGTTGATCGCAGGACAAAAAGTTATTAAAATTACTAAGACGCTCTATTTTTTCGCGATCAAACGCAAATTCTAATAGGGTCTGAATTTTTTAAAATTTCTTGCGATGCGTTTATAAATATTCAGCATCGTCTTCTAACGGAAAAGGAATCTCTGTTTGGGGCATGAGAGGGTATGGAATACCGAATCTACAAATTTGCTTTCTTCTAACTTCGCGCCCATGATTGTGGGTTTGGTATTCTAAAAATGGAGCCACATCTGGGTTAGTAGTATCAGTTGTAATAAACTGATCAATAAATGACTTTACTAGGAGAATACTTGATTCATCATGATGTCAAGCTTAGGTGCATCTTTTAGCCAAAGCGACGTGCGAATACATTTCAAAACTCAATAGCCATCATCGTGGCGAATTAAATTTTCTTATGTAAGCAAATGGACGTATTGTTCCTTATAATAATCATCTCTAACTTTTTATAGTTAAAAAATAATTTATCAGTCCAACCTCTTCTATCAAAATTTCTAAGCTCAGACTTAACTATGGTTGTAAAACTTTCTGTGCATTTTCTTCTAATGCCAGCGAATATTGTTGGGAAGGCCAGTTCCTCGGAGTCGCAATCTGCAATCATATCCAAAGGACGCTGGCCTTCTCCAGGTGCCATTACAATTCTCTGCAACGCTACATTTTCAGAAGGGACGTTTTCTAATAACGTTTCCTGACCTCCAGGATTTAAACACTCATCTTCTGCAGTATTTTCCTCGTTTGTGCAGGTTTAATCAAATCTTTCTATTAGTTCTGAAACTAAGTTCCTATTTTCTGCTAATGCAACAAAGGAAAAGCTGACAACCACGATTCATTGATAACAATCTGGTGTTTTCTATATAGTTCAGTGATCACTAAAACTTTTATTGCATCAGCAATTTTTGAAGGCCTATTGGATTTGGCCATGAAATCATGGCTTTATTCTATCCTACTCTTGAGGTGTATCTGAACAACCTCGGCTTCATTAAACGCCCTTGGAAGTGGCGTTACAAGATTGGCTACGGGAATTGGAACATTGACCACAGCTCCCTTGATGTTGTTTTGACGGCCATATCCTAAAGACTTAATAATCATAAAAGAAAGGCGTGGGGAATTAAGCCATTCCTCTAGAGGCGTTAAGCCTTTTAAACAATCGGAGAGGTCTGGAAAATCTAAGCCATCCGGTATAGAAACCTTTGGTTTCTTGCCTAACTTTATGCTGCATGTCTTGCAAAAAATAAACATTTTATTGCAGTAAGCGAATTATGTAGAAAGACATAAGATATCTGTACTGTCTGCCTCACTGCATTTACTTTCTATAACTTCTTGAGATATTTTATCCACTTGATGTGGAAACCACAAACCTTTGCAACAAATGCAAAACTGATCTGGACCCTGATTTACAATTCTATTGGATGCGACTATTGAAGCGTCTAAATTAGTGTCTGTCGCCAGACGTTCCCTATCCTCTGGAAAGATATTCGAACGTTGTTCTCGGTTCTGGCTCGCGTTGCGACTATTTCCACCTAATCTATTTTGGGATTGTTCCTGTACTTAACAAAGTAATAAAGGGTCCTATAAAACAGGCAATAATTTGATTCATAACCGAACACAACTTATGTTCTAACAAAGTGAAAAACCCATGTGTATATCGGAAACGGGATAAGTTATCAAAAATCGAAACATAAGCGAGCTTATGTTCAAAATCTGGAGTCTCTAGCTCTAATAGTCTCTGAGATCGAAGCATTCATACACACGGACGAACAGACAGACGGACAGAGGGACATGGCTATATCGACTCGGCTATTCTTCCTTTTGCGTTTACACAAAACCATTATACCCCTTTTCCCATTTTTTCCAGTGCCAAACACATACGACGCAGCATGAGCAGTCCAGACACAAAGCAAAAACAAATTCATACACGGCGGCAGACCGAGAAGTATAATCAATGAAGAAAAATAAGAATCTAATTGGGAGAAATATGAAGGGGAAATAGGTGCTTATTCGCAGAGCGCAAATATTAACTGTCAACAAGTAAGAAGGCTCTAGTCGAGAAATCCCGACTAGACGATACCCTGATCCCTATACTTTACGAGTACAGTCAGTGCTTGCAAGTATGTGTGTATGTGTGTACGCGCATACTACATACTGCATAGAAAACTTCAATGTCCCATATCTCCGGTGTTTCTTAACCGATTTTAATAAAAATTTTACAGATTGTCATTATTTTGTTAAATGTTTCAAGCGCCATCTCAAAGTTTTCAAAATTCAAGATTTTGTTGTCATCGATCCCATGTGTATATCGAAAACGGGATGAGCTATCGAAAATCAAAAACAAACTTGTACTGCCTAGGGATTAGGCGAGCTTAAGTTCGAAAGCTCCAAAGATTACTTAACTTTAAGGACACATAGGGTATATTTCAAGGGTCTGGTTTCCAAGTCGGTTCAGGTTACCTTTGGTGTGCCTCAGGGAAGTCACCTTGGACCACTACTTTTAACACTTTTCATAACCGATCTCCCTTCAGTTATAATAGTTGTCAATAATTAGGCAAGTGTTGAACGTCTCTGTCATATGCCCACACGTCTCCTGCTCTTCTCAACCATGGCCGTGTTCTTCTCCAATAGCTTTGTCATACAGGAGGCGAAGATTTTATCCTATCTGCTTTGTGCATCCATATTGCTTCTCGTTTATGAGGTACTGCAGCTGAGTGCTCGTCTGGATTTCAAAAACAAGTTCAAGTGGTCACAGTTTTTGTGCTCCGCAGCGCTGCGTCTTGTCTTGGTCAGCTTGTTGGCTATATGCTGTATACGTTTCGCCTACACGCTGTTTCGGTGCCGCGAGGAACAGGGTAATTGTGCGGATTTTAACAACGCCACGCCGGGCTTTTGGGTGAAAAGACCATCCATGGGCAAGACCTACATTTAAGCTGTGATCACAATTGTATTATACACAACGCTAACGCGTTTATATTTACGCTCCTGCGGCTATTTGACTGGCAATTCACTGATACTGGCACGCTATGGTCCAACGGTTGCTTCGATTTGCGCCGGAGGTCACATACTGCTCGCGAATAGTGCCAGCAAGAACATACAACGTACACACATCAATGCCATGGCGCTGGTCATCTATGGACTATTGCTCTTGCAAATCGTAATCGTATCATGGGCGCCACTGATGACATTTGTGCTGCCACCAAAGAATCCTAACAGCATCACTGTCAATGGACGTGATAGCATAGTGCCGGAAATCTTTCAGAAAATGAAACGCATGTACGAAGGTGATGATGCGGAACAGCACTATGCCATACCCGTCGTTTATGGTCTGGCCACAGTCTACTCATCGATCATAATCTCGTTTGGCGTCTTTCTGGCCATGCTCATGATTGTGGTGTTAGAGCCGCGTGCAAGCATTGGCCTGATTGTTTGCATCGTTGTGGGCGCCATCATTTTGAGTGTGCATAGCGTTCTGCGCTATCGCACGGCCACCACTTTCGAGAGCTGCGTGCAGCCGACTTTTAGCGCTGTAGTTGCCTGGTTTCTACTTGCGCACTTTTGCTTTTTTGCCACATCGCATCAGACGACTCTATCGCAAATTGATTGGCGCGCTGCTTTTGTGGGTCGTTCCAGTGCATTGGGTCAATCGCATCTCATTTCCGGTACGCTGGTCATCTTGAACACGTTCTGCGGTCCCATATTCTTCTACTGTATGTATTCGCTGCTAAGCACGGAGACATTTTCGCTATTTGCGCTGTTCCCTAGTATCATCAAGAGTAGCAGCAATGGTCGCAACAGTAACAGCAAAACGGATGCAGCTGTTGCACTACCTGATCTTGCCACTGAAACGGTTGGATTTGATATTGGCGTTGCCACGTCCGTCTGTCCGTCCGTCTGTCCGTCTGTCTGTCCGTCTGTCCGTATGTATGAGCCAACCGATCTCAGAGACTATAAAAGCTAGAGACTCCAGATTTCGAACTTAGGCTCGCCTAATCCCTAGGCAGTACAAGTTTATATATCGACTCGGCTGTTGATGCTGATCAAGAATATATATACTTTATGGGGTCGGAGATGCTTCCTTCTGCCCGTTACATACTTTTGCACAAAACCATTATACCCTTTTTTCCCATTTTTAATGGGATCAGGGTATAAAAACGCGACCCAAGGCCACATACAGCAGGCCAAAAAAACACGAGCTGCTCGAAAAAACCGATGATATCGACGGAGCATGTTCAGACACGTTTAACTTTTGATATGATTGACCTGGACAGCCAAATTAATATTGGGACGACGTGGTATTATGTGATGAATCCACAATGATGCTATACTGTGATGATGGCCCCAGCAGAGTGTGGCGCCAGCCGTTGAAAGCGCTTGAAAACCAAAACTATTATACCGACTGTACAGCTCGAGATAAGGGTAGGTACTTAAAATTTTTTAGGCCACATTCGCGAGATATGGTGATTCCACAATTATTCTTCATCTCATTGGCAACCGATCTGCGCAAAAAAATTTGGACTTTTATGGATCTACGCATTTTTAATTTAACTAAAAGTAACTGTACATACGAATTCCATACGAATTTTACAACGCAAATGCACCAAAAACGGAGTGTCGCAAGATTTATTGGGCAGTTGAATTTAATGCCTTTGTTAGTATTTTAAATGTTTCTTTGTTAATGTTAATGTTTTTTAAGTTCTGTTAAATAGGTTTAAGAGATAATTAATTGAATACTGTATATATGTGTATATATATACATATGTATGCATGTACATATACGTACATACAACAAAATTGTGTAATACAATCAAATTGTTTTCTTGTAATATGAAATAAATGTATGATTAATACACATAACATTAACATTAAATATATATATAAATGCATTAATATGTAAAAAAAAACCAAATAAAATCGAGAAAATCGAGAAATCCCGACTAGACGATACCCTGATCCCTATACTTTACGCGCACAGTCAGTGCTTGCAAGTATGTGTGCGTGTGTGTTATGTATGAGCGCGTCGATCTCAAAGACTATAAGAGCTAGAGACTCCAGATTTGGAACTTAAGCTCGCCTAATCCCTAGGCAGTGCAAGTTTGTTTTTGATTTTCGATAACTTATCCCGTTTCCGGTATACACATGGGATCGATAAAAACAAAATCTTGAATTTGAAAAAATTTTAGATATCATTTGAAATATAAATGATATAAATGATAATAATCAAAATAATAACAGTCTGTGAAATTTTTATTAAAATCGGTTAAAAAACACCGGAGATATGGAACCTTGAAGTTGAGTATGCAGTATGCGCGTACACACACACACACACATACTTGCAAGCACTGACTGTACGCGTAAAGTATAGGGATCAGGGTATCGTCTAGTCGGGATTTCTCGACTAGAGCCTTCTTACTTGTTTTAGCTGTGATTGTCTTATTGTTTGTGCTCAATTGTTCGTTTCTGCAAGATGTCTTGCTCATTCCGTAAGTGTCTGTCCGATTATATGTGTATGTGTATTTTAGCACCACCTAACATAAATATAATTTAATTAAATAGGTCACATTGGAGACCCGGTCAACAAAAACATTTTCAATGAAAACCAACTGACTGAACGTTTTTGTTGCATCCAAAATTGCAATAGTACGTATCCACCTTCCCTACTGCATGCTTTTCGGTCGGAGTGGATGTCCTTCTGCAAGGTGGAATCTAAATATAAAAATAACAAAATACTATTTATATGCGGAAAGCATTTTCATAAAAATGACCTAAACCAAAAAAAATTAAAAAAAATGCGCGTCCCATTATAAATGTGCAAATTAACAATCCAACAGAATCTGGTGTACTGAAAAAGAATGATTCTGCAGTTGTTAATTTAGAGCACATTGACAATAGCCCAGAAATGAATCATGTTGAAGGGCCAATTGGATGCCCTCGTTGCGAGCTACACTGCCGCAACGAAAAATATGTGCGAAATGCACATATTGAACTAAGCACAAAGTATGACAATTTGAGGGTGCAGTTTGAGAAACTGCAAAAAGAAATCGCGGCTCTCGAAGAAAAAAAGAAGATTATGATAAGAACTGGACACAAATATGCGTGAAGATGAGCAATAACACGATAGTGGTTCCCGAAAATGTTAATGAGGGAGCCAAGTTTTTTGCCTCTTTTTTAAAAACAAAACATGTCGCAAAGTTCAACGACATGGAGAAAAACCTTTTGATGAATCTAAATTACAGATCAGCAAAAAGATACCAGTTTATGCGAGATGCATTAAATTTCAATCTTCCGAGTCCCAGGACGTTAGTAAATTGGAGCCCTATATTTTTCGAGTGAAATGTTAACTTGAAGGATGACCCCCGCCGGCCTACCCCAGATGGATGAACATGAAGATTGGCTTTAGAAAGATGACCCCAGCAATATGACATTGCGAGCATGGCCATCGCAAGGGCTGCTCTGCAGCCCCGGTACGTTTTTAATTCGTTTATTTTATTTATTTTGTTTAAATTTCTTTCTATTTACATTGCGAGTCACATTGCGCTGGTCAGGAATTTATATACCGCTACCTTTTTATACCCTGATCCCATTAAAAATGGGAAAAAAGGGTATAATGGTTTTGTGCAAAAGTATGTAACGGGCAGAAGGAAGCTTCTCCGACCCCATAAAGTACATATATTATTGATCAGCATCAACAGCCGAGTCGATATAGCCATGTCCGTCAGTCCGTCCGTCCGTCCGTCTGTCCGTCTGACCGTCTGTCCGTCTGTCCGTATGTATGAGCCAACCGATCTTCGAGACTATAACAGCTAGAGACTCCAGATTTCGAACTTAAGCTCGCCTAATCCCTACAAGCTTGTCTTTGATTTTCTATAACACTTCCCGTTTCCGATAAACACACGGGATCGATAACAACCAAATCATGAATTTTGAAAATTTCAAGATGGCGTTTGTATTTTAAAATTGAATTTTATTCGGCCAATGTTCGTATTTCGCCCATAGCTATTTATACCCTGATCCCATTAAAAATGGGAAAAAACTTTGAGATGGCATTTAAAAAAACGAACAAAATAATGACAATCTGTGAAATTTTTATTAAAATCGGTTAAGAAACACCGGAGATATGGGACATTGAAGTTGTGTATGCAGAATGCAGTATGTGCGTACATACAAACACATATACTTGCAAACACTGACTGTACGCGTAAAGTATAGGGATCAGGGTATCGTCTAGTCGGGATCTCTCGACTAGAGCCTTCTTACTTGTTTTAGTGGGTTCAGTCTATAACAAGCAAATTTACTCTATTTGAAAGCCAAATAACCAGCAGCTTCATATGATAAACTTGAGAAAATTTTCAATTTGTTTGCTAATTCTTTCTAAGACAGTCTTAAGGTACAAGAGTAAAGGAAAGGCTACATTGATATGTGTTCATGCTTCAAAATAGTTATCAGGCTTTCAGCACAAACAGACAGTGCACAAAAGTACATGAGAAAGATCATGTGCAGAAAATAAACAAAGCAAAAGCATGTGCAGTTGATACACAAAGCGATATCAAACATAGCGGCATAGAGAAGATAAACGAAAAAGAAACAAGCATTGAGGGGAAATAAGTACTGAAAAGTCTCAAGAATATTCAAAGTTAACAGAAATGAGAAACTCTGGGATCATCTCTCTTATTCAGTCCTCTCTGGTAAAACATACAAAAAACATACATAGTGTCACTTATTTTCAAAGGAAGTTATTTCCCAATCTACATACCGTTGCCATACCTTGGCTCCTTTCAATGGAATAACCTATATCTTTCCCAGTTTTGTAGCTAGGGCCAACAAATTTCTCTAAATCGAGAGGTAAATTTCCGACAATTCTATTAAAAGGTTGACCCAGACAAGTGGTAAACAGTTTTTGTACTTTGACTGCAACGTTTTACTTGTTTGTACCGTGGACATTGAAAATTGAGACAAAAGGGATCATCTTACCCGCACAGCCCTGTTGATGCGTCGGTCTTAAAAGCTAAAAAACATATCGATTTGGAATTTAGGTTTTCTTGTCACATTTTAAACACCAAAAAGCCATGTTTCATAATACTGGATCAAAATCGGTGTACGCTTGGCTTAAATTTTTGACATTTAGTGTCAGTTTTCAAACGTTACAAACTCATTCAACTGTTTAGAGCTACATTTTTTTTTCCATTTACTCGTTAACACGACTGGCTTGGTTTATTGAATTTGGACAGTTATTTTAGTTGAAAAATTTTTCAATCTATTAAGTTTTTGATTTTTTATACCCCGCACCCATTAAAAATGGGTAAAAGGGGTATATGCTTTGTGCAAAAGTATGTAACTGACATAAGGAAGCATCTTCGACCCCATAAAGTGTATATATTCTTGATCAACATCAACGACCGAATCGATATAGCTATGACCGTCTGTCTGTCTGTATAAACGCATCGCTAGACACTACAAATTTGGACCATAAGCTCTCCTAAGCCTTAGGCAACACGCCCCTACAATTTTTTTAAAACTCTTATACGGTGGCACTAAAGTGCATTCTCAATTAGAGATGGGCAGAAACTGCGTCCATGCCTCCTAAAAAAATTGGCGAGTTAGACCATGCCGTGCCTCTCACATAAATTGGCCGATTTGGGGCGTGTCAATAATTTTATGGCAAAAGCCAAAAAATTTCAAAATAATTATATACCACAATGTAAATCTAAGCAGAAGATCCGCATATAATAAAATTTGAATTTTATGTTTGTTTAAATTTTATACGAGACAAACTGTTTAGAACAACAAAGCTAAAGAGCAACAACACAAATTAATATCTATAACTCTAAAATTAATTAATTTATTCAATATAATTGGTTAAGTTAAAAATAACTTTTTATACCCTGATCCCATTAAAAATGGGAAAAAAGAGTATCATGAAGTTGTGCAAAAGTATGTAACAGGCAGAAGGAAGCATCTCCGACCCCATAAAGTATATATATTCTTTATCAGCATCAACAGTCGAGTCGATATAGCCATGTCCGTCTGTCCGTCTGTCCATCTGTATGTATGAACGCGTCGATCTCAGAGACTATAAGAGCTAGAGACTCCAGATTTGGAACTTAAGCTCGCATAATCCCTAGGCAGTACAAGTTTGTTTTCGATTTTCGATAACTCATCCCGTTTCCGATATACACATGGGATCGATAACAATAAAATCTTGAATTTGAAAAAACTTTAGATGACATTTTAATTATTAATCAAAATAATAACAATCTGTGAAATTTTTTTTAAAATCGGTTAAGAAACACCGAAGATATGGAACCTTGAAGTTGAGTATGCAGTATGCAGTATGGTCGTACACACACGCACACATACTTGCAAGCACTGACTGTACGCGTAAAGTATAGGGATCAGGGTATCGTCTAGTCGGGATTTCTCGACTAGAGCCTTCTTACTTGTTTCAAATGAAATAAAGAAAAAGTTAAGGTTCACAAAAAATTTGTTACAACCTATGTTGGTTAAAACATATGATCTGGTACGTACCTTGGCTTTTAAAAATTAATTAATTTAATTAATTAATTAATTTTTTTAAGCCGTTCTGGTGGGCCATGCCCATCTCTATTCTCAACACATGTTTTGTTTACACTTTGAACCGCCATTCTCAGTACAATCGTGTTATACTTATTTAATAATGCATGCAAACCGTCCATCTGGCCACAGTTTTACGGATCGTTTACGTTGCGATTTGCATTTTCTGTCATGCATACTGGGCTTAACAAGATTCGAACGCAAGCTAGATACCAGCTCTATAATTTGAATACGGAGTATACTTATTCTTAAAATAAAGAGTGTGTGTAGGGAAGCTAGATACATAGGATTAGATATGGGTTAAGGTTAAATGAACATGGCATAGTCATTTCATACTCATCGTGCTGCTTAACTATGTTTAAAGTTGAACCAAAATGTCTTATATTTGAAAACCGCATTGTTAAAAAAAACTTTTTTTATAGTTGATTTTCGTTAGTTTTTTTCTGGGTTTAAACTGTTTTATTCAATATTTGAACATAAATAATTTTTCCGTTATTGATGCCTCAAAGTCTCAAGTAGGTTCAATAACTGTGTTCGCATTGCTTTCAGTCTTCGTATTATTTTGGTAGTATTATATGTTTCTTAAAGATTAAAAGATTTCACATTTCAGTAAAATATCTAGAGTTGTAGAAACATTTTAAATTACCAAAGCTTTCAAGCAAATAAATGTGTAGGGAAAAAATGCATAGCAGTATTAAAAATCCTTTAAGCATGTTGCAACTGCTATCGCTCTTACAAGTGACAGTTTAAATATATAGAACTTTGTTTTCTACCATGTCAACAAAAGCTTTATGATCCAATTGTGATTTGTTAATTGGCGAGCCTTTATTTCAGTTAAGAGTGCAACTGGACTGATAAAATTGATACTCCTGCAAAACAAATAAAATAAAGATATTTTTTATTAAACTTTGATACTGTAAAGAGTATATTGGTGTTGTGCCATATTCGTCATATAAAGACGCTACATACTCTGGAGGCTGGGAAATCGATAACAGACAGTCGACAAGACCGCAAGATTTTCACGTCTTTACAGCTTGAGTTAGCAAATTTGTAAGGCATCTGGTGACGTCTCCCAAAAATCTGCAACGAATTTTTTAAGGCGGCAACATTTTCATTCGTTTTGTTTTATTAATATTGACATAATTTTTTTAAAAACATGATAGGAAGCTATTTTCAGAACCTAAAAAAAAAATATATATATACTTGAAAAGCCAACTTGTTCATCCCAAGATATTATTACTATTTGATTATTATATGATCTCGGTCCAGGTCGGCTTTCTTAGCTCTCAAAACTCTCTTTGCGTTTTGGGCCACACGCCCCCAATTCCTTTCTTTTCGGATCATAACGACAACTATGTTATCGGGCGTGATTTCTTCTGTATTCGGAGTAGTATATGTCCCGACAGAAGCTGTTGGTCCACGGCTCCACGTCTTTGATAAGACGCGCATTCCATCTCCCCCTACTTTCTCCTTCCCAATAATTCTGCCATGCGGGAAGTGTGTTGGCTCTCTCTTCCTGGGCAATTCCTGGCAATTTCCCCTTCCCCTGCACTTCTTTTCATGAAAACCATCCGCCGCTCCTTAGCTAGAAGGTTTATTGGTGCCACACCAGCGATCACCAACACTGCAGGCTCCGAGACCGTACGGTAAGCCGAAGCCACTCTCAACGCCCCTCTTTGTTGGACCTGTGCGAGCCTCTTCCGATACATCTCTTTTCCAAGAGAATTAGCCCATATCTCAGCCCCAAAGAGCAGCACTGACTAAACTGCGCTCATCAGGAGGCGGCGTCTGCTGGAAGTCGGGCCCCTTACATTGGCCATTAATATACTGAGCGCCACGCCACCTGCAGCTTTGTCTGCCACCTGTTTTATTTGTTGAAAAAAGCTTAGCTTGGTGTCTATCGTTATACCAAGGTAATAGTTGACCGCAGGCTTCGACATCACCGTAGTCCTCCCCGACTCTCACCGAGATTATCGTTGGTATCCTTTTCTTGGACAGGACTACCACTTCTGTCTTGTTCAGCGCCAGTGATAGCCCATGTTCCGCCATCCATCTACTGACAGTCCTCATCACTTGGTTGAGCTTGAGCTGTGCTAGTTGCAGGTCTCGTGCTGCTACCAGTGCAGCAACATCGTCCGCATACCCAACTAAGCACGTCTCTTCTGACATCTCCAGTCTTAGAAGACCGTCGTAGGTGGCGTTCCAAAGGTCCGGTCCTAGGATGGATCCCTGCGCCGCCCCTGCTGTGACCTCCATTCTGCGAACGCCTTCTCTGGTCTCATAGAAGAGTCCGCGCTCCGCAAGGTAGGCGTCGATTATTCGGAGTAGGTATGCCGTGACACCGAAGCTGTGCTCCAGAGACTCCATCATATCTATCCATCTTGCCGAGTTAAACGCATTTTTTACTTCGAGGGTCACAAGAAGTACCACCCGGCGCGAGAACTGCTTATGCTCCTCTGCTCTTTCTACCGGCCCGCCCTAAACCCGTACTGCCTCGGTGAGAGTCCGCCGGCATTACGAATTGCTGTCGTTAATCTGACCTTGATCAGCTTCTCCGTTATCTTTCCAGCGGTTTCCAGCATACACAACGGACGGTAGGACGCTGGAGACTCCGGATCCCCCTTTCCTTTGATGATGAGCACTAACCTGGCAATTATCCAACGCGAGAAGAAAACTCCACCCGCTAGGCAGACATTGTACATGCGCAGAAGCAGTCCTGGATTCTGGTGATAGACCACCTTAAGAGCCTCATTCGGTATCCCATCCGGGCCAGGTGCCTTCTTATCCTTCATCGTGAGAACCGCTTTTTCTAGTTCTTCCTGTGTGAAAAGAGGAAACAGCGCTGCAACTATGTTCTCCATTTGCACGGCTTCTTTGGCTTCAACAGATTTCAGGACCCCAGTTTTCGAGTCATAAGTTTGTAACCCAGTCCCCGATCGCCCTTTCTCTGTCTATTACCAGCTCCCTCCAGCAGCAGGCCTTGCTCCGGTTAATAGCTTACAGGCAGCCCTGATGATGTTCATAGTTGAAGTAGCCAATGCTTCTGCAGCTACTTCTCTATTCTGGCTACTCTCCTCCAACCTTGCCGCACCCCTCGCTAATTCCCTCTCAAAAGACTCGGTCCTTAACCGCGCTGTGTTCCATTTGGCAAATGCTCTGGGAGTCACCCTCTGGTAGGGACCACCGTTGTTAACATCAAACACGATGTATTGGTGGTCACTACCGGTGTATTCTTCAATGACTTGCCAGTCTCGAATGAGCGGCCCGAGGTTCTCCGAGGCGAATGAGACATCGGGAATTGTTTCCCCGTATCCCGGTCGCCGAAAAGTCGTCGCGTTCCCATTGTTCAAAACCAGAAGCCCGGCTCTCGCTACCATCTCCATAACGAGCTTACCCCGGGCGTCGGGGTAAGGCATACCCCATTCCAGCGCCCTCGCGTTAAAGTCTCCGGCGACCATTTTGTATCCTGAAGCCGCATTCACCGCGTTTTCAAGGCCCTCTAGCTGGCGTCTGTAGCTTTGGCTCGACTGATTCGGCGTGAGATAGCAGCTGAAAAAAGTTGTCGTCCCACACCTCACCCAGACAAACCTGTTACCTCGACCGTGAGCGGCAACAGGGGCATTACCGGGTTCCAGCACCCAGACGGCTGCAGTACCAAGAAGATCTGAGTACCAAGAGGAAGGCTCCCTACTCCGGTACTGCTCGCTTAACAATAAGAGATCGACCCTCTTCTCCATTGCCAACTGTTGAAGCAAATCGTTGGCAGTTCGGCTCCTATTCGTGTTTGCCTGAAGAACACGAATCATTGCGATATCTTCTTATTTGCCAGTCCGAGCGCCTCCTTAAACGCCCTGCAGCTCCCGGACCCTGTTTTGTGTTCAAAGTTATCTCCGCTTAGGCCATTGTCTGCACAGATAATGCAGCGTGCTGGCGCATCACATGTCATGGCCTTGTGACCGGCTACTCCACATTTATAACACAAGGAGCTGCGATCAGGTCCTTTGCACCCATTAGCTACATGCCCGTATCCCAGGCATCTATAACAGCGCGTCACCGATGTACGCTCCCGCACTCGGCAGTTAATCCATCCAATGTGGATCTTTCCGCGCCCCAGGAAGTAGGATGCGTCGCGCGTACTCATCTCTACCACCGCCATCTTTTGCCCTCTTATTATTCTAGGGATTAGGCCAATCTTCACATTCCCGATGTTGGGCATATCCCGCTTAAGGGCTTCTTTAATGTCCACTACCTCTGTTAGGCAGTCAAGGTCCCAGATCTCCACGGCACACTTAGGCTCTAAGCAGGACACAGCTGCCAGACCCTTAAGCGCAACCGCAATCGATTCCTGGCGGACACCCCCAGTTCGAGTCTCCCGGATGTTCCTTACCAGCACTCCTGAGCTTTCCGGGTTCACTTTAGCCTTCATTTCTCTCAGAATATCGGCGTAAGTCCGGTCCCCCTCGGGTCGGATCAAGATAGCTTCCGTTGGTGCCTTGCCGGTGCTCCTGCCCTTCTTTTTTCCTCCGGTTGCTTGCTTTTTCAGAGGGACGTTTTTTTTGGCCGAGGTTGCTTGTTCCGAAGCCATCCCTCTTTCTGCCAGCTTCGCCATCCGTTTAGTCCTTTTCGAGACGACCACACGCTCGGGGTTGATTTCAGCAGTCCTAATGCGTTTAACGGCGTTCAGACCCGCGGGGCTTGATGCTAAACGCTTCTCTGTAGGCACCGCCATCTTCCTTGCTTTCTCCTCGAGGCCCATCCAATCTGTCCTGTAGGACTGCATGGCCGAAAAGGCGTCCTCCAGAATTGCAAGACCGAGTTTAATGTCGTTTGACGTGGTCTTTTGCCTATTTGCTGCTGCCTTCATTTTGGCTATGGCATCTAGGCACCGTGCTATCTACGACTCTTCCTCGCTCTTCACCCGCGCAATTTGCGAGACCACTGAGGGAATTTGCTCCCCGGTCTCCACACCTTTTCTTTCGCCATTCCCATCCACGGTGACAACTGTTCGCTCAGTCGGACTGGATTGGGCCAGTCCATCCCTAGGACTTGGTGAAGGTCCCGTTGTGGAAACGTCCACCAGCCTCGACTCCACCGGCAAAATCCGCTCCACAGCTCCTCTCAGGCACTTGGACACTGGGTGGAGTCCTTTGCACATTTGAGCTCCTACGAAAGGGTCGGTAACCCTCCTCCTGTCTGGAGCCCTTCATTGCAGCCAAACCATCCCCATTCCTGGGATCATCTCAGTGCTGTGGCACCTCGAGTCGGTCTCACTTAATCCGCCCTTGTCTCCTTAGCAGCACCGTAGGCCACCTCTGATGCTTTGCGGTCGCTGGATTTCGACGCCCCGGGGCCCGCTTGCACACCCCTGACGGCCGCCGGTACTGGGGATCCGACCCCCTGCACCGTAACTTTTTTCTTTCTCTCAACACTCATTATTGGTTTGATTTCGGGGTTTCTTCCCCTAGGACTGCTCTTAGCGACAAGGAAGCACATCTGGCTTGGCGTGCTCCGAGTCGAGCCCCCCACCACGACAAGGTGGCAGCCAACGGGGGGGGGGGGGGGGGGGTAGTAAATTAATAATAGTCATAATAATAGTAATACAGGGTCCGCCATCTATCGTTTTTTTTCAACTAGTGGTAATTTCGTAAATGGTAACACTTAGTTGATTTGACAGATAATTAGTTTCATCCTTCCGCTGAACGAATATGGTTGGGTATACGCTAGAACAACGCTGGGAAATATTGCGACATTACTTTGAAAATCATGGTAATATTGCAGAATGTGTGAGAAAGTTGCGTACGGATTTTGGAAGAAGAGAAGCACCGTCATTTTGATCTTGGCGGGTATGTAAACAAGCAAAATTGTTGCATTTGGGGCACAGATCAGCCGCAAGCATACATTGAAAAGCCGACGCACCAAAAACGAGTCACTGTTTGTCACTGTTTGGTGCGGATTTTCATCCAGAGGCATAATTGGGCCATTTTTCGTCGAAAATTAGCAAGGAGTGGCCGTTACAGTCAATAGCGATCGTTATCGGGCCATGTTGAACGAATTTTTGTTCACAAATATAAGAGTAGGATATTGGCAACATTTGGTTTAAACAGGACGGCGCTACGTGCCACACAGCCGAAGCTACACTCAATGTTCGGCGCCCTGTTTTTGAAGATCGCATTATTAGCCGCAGAGCTGATGTCGTTTGGCCACCTCGGAGCTGCGATTTGACACCATTGGACTATTATTTGTGGGGTACCGTCAAAGATAAGTGTTACGCCGACAAGCCAGAGACTATTGACGCTTTAAAGGACAATATTCGTGAAGCCATTGGTGAAATACAGCTGCACACAATCGATAATGTGCTTAGAAATTGGACCGATCGTGTAGGAATTATTTTTCATTTTTAGACGCCTTAAGCCCGTGCTGCCTCGGTGAGAGTCCGCCGGCATTACGAATTGCTGTCGTTAATCTGACCTTGATCAGCTTCTCCATTATCTTTTCAGCTGTATCCAGCGTACACAACGGACGGTAGGACGCTGGAGACTCCGGGTCCCCCTTTCCTTTGATGATGAGCACCAACCTTGCAATTTTCCATCGTGAGAACCGCTTTTTCTAGTTATCCCTGTGTGAAAAGAGGAATTGCTTCGACCTGGCTCCATTCCCTTTGTGGTCTGATCGGGTGCTGTGGAAACAGCGCTGCAACTAAGTTCTCCATTTGCACGGCTTCTTTGGCTTCAATAGATTTCAGGGCCCTCAGTTTTCGAGTCACAAGTATGTAACCCAGTCCCTAGGAGTCCCTTTCTATGTCTGCCACCAGCTCCCTCCAGCAGCAGGCCTTGCTCCGGTTAATGGCCCGGCGTAATTCCTTTTTTGCGGCTTTATGCTCCACTGACTTCGTTCGCTTCAGCTCGGTTTCTCGCCCGTTGAGCGACACGACGGAGCCTATGACACTTCCTGCGCAGTTCTGCTATCTCTGGTCTCCACCAGTAGACCGACTTTTTTCTCGTGGCGGGGCCTACTACGGGGCATAGGAGCCTCACAGGCAGCCCTGATGATGTTCATAGTTGAAGTACCCAATGCTTCTGCAGCTACTTCTATATTCTGGCTACCCTCCTCCAACCTTGCCGCGCTCATCGCTAATTCCCTCTCAAAAGACTCGGTCCTTAACCGCGCTGTGTTCCATTTGGCGAATGCTTTGGGAGTCATTCTCTGGTAGGGACCACCGTTGTTAACATCAAACACGAGTTTGGTGGTCACTACCGGTGTATTCTTCAATGACTTGCCAGTCTCGAATGAGCGGCACGAGGTTCTCCGAGGCGAATGAGACATCGGGAATTGTTTCCCCGTATCGCGGATGCCGAAAAGTCGTCGCGTTCCCATCGTTCAAAACCAGAAGCCCCGCTCTCGCTACCATTTCCATAATGAGCTTACCCCGGGCGTCGGGGTAAGGCATACCCCATTCCAGCGCCCTCGCGTTTAAGTCTCCGGCGACCACTTTGTATCCTGAAGCCGCATTCACCGCGTTTTCAAGGCCCTCTAGCTGACCTTTGTAGCTTTGGATCGGCTGATTCGGCGTGAGATAGCAGCTGAAAAAAGTTGTCGTCCCACACCTCACCCAGACAAACCTGTTACCTCGACCGTGAGCGGCAACAGGGGCATTCCCGGGTTCCAGCACCCAGACGGCTGCAGTACCAAGAAGATCTGAGTACCAAGAGGAAGGCTCCCTACTCCGGTACTGCTCGCTTAACAATAAGAGATCGACCCTCTTCTCCACTGCCAACTGTTGAAGCAAATCGTTGGCATTTCGGCTCCTATTCGTGTTTGCTTGAAGAACACGAATCATTGCGATATCTTCTTTTTGCCCGTCCAAGCGCCTCCTTAAACGCTCTGCAGCTTCCGGACCCTGTTTTGTGTTCAAGGTTATCTCCGCTTAGGCCATTGTCTGCACAGATAATGCAGCGTGCTGGCGCATCACATGACAGGGCCTTGTGTCCGGCTACTCCACATTTATAACACAAGGAGCTGCGATCAGGTCCTTTGCACCCATTAGCTACATGCCCGTATCCCAGGCATCTATAACAGCGCGTCACCGATGTTCGCTATCGCACTCGACATTTAATCCATCCAATTTGGATCTTCCCGCGCCATAGGAAGTAGGATGCGTTGCGCGTACTCATCTCTACCACCGCCATCTTTTGCTCTCTCATTGTTCTAGGGATTAGGCCAATCTTCACATCCTCGATGTTGGGCATATCCCGCTTAAGGGCTTCTTTTATGTCCACTACCTTTGTTAGGCAGTCAAGGTCTCGGATCTCCACGGCACACTTAGGCTTTAAGCAGGACACAGCTGCCAGACCCTTAAGCGCTATCGCAATCGATTCCCGGAAGACACCACTGTCCTTGGCGCAAGCTCCAATTTCCACCAGGACACCCCCAGTTCGAGTCTCCCGGATGTTCCTTACCCGCACTCCTGAGCTTTCCGGGTTCACTTTAGCCTTCATTTCTCTCAGAATATCAGCGTAAGTCCGGTCCCCCTCGGGTCGGATTAAGATTGCTTCCGTTGGTGCCTTGCCGGTGCTCGTGCCCTTTTATTTTCTCCAATTGCCTGCTTTTCCAGAGGGACGACTTTTTTGGCCGAGGTTGCTTGTTCCGAAGCCATCCCTCTTTCTGCCAGCTTCGCCATCCTTTTGGTCCTTTTCGAGACGACCACACGCTCGGGGTTGATTTCAGCAGTCCTAATGCGTTTAACGGCGTTCAAACCCGCGGGGCTTGATGTTAAACGCTTCTCTGTAAGCACCGCCATCTTCCTTGCTTCCTCCTTGAGGCCCATCCAATCTGTCCTGTAGGACTGCATGACCGAAAAGGCGTCCTCCAGAATTGCAAGACCGAGTTTAATGTCGTTTGACGTGGTCTTTTGCCTATTTGCTGCTGCCTTCATTTTGGCTATGGCATCTAGGCACCGTGCTATCTACGACTCTTCCTCTCTCTTCACCCGCGCAATTTGCGAGACCACTGAGGGAATTTGCTCCCCGGTCTCCACACCTTTTCTTTCGCCATTCCCATCCACGGTGACAACTGTTCGCTCAGTCGGGCTGGATTGGGCCAGTCCAACCCTAGGACTTGGTGAAGGACCCGTTGTGGAAACGTCCACCAGCCTCGACTCCACCGGCAAAATCCGCTCCATAGCTCCTCTCAGGCACTTGGACACTGGGTGGAGTCCTTTGCACATTTGAGCTCCTACGAAAGGGTCGGTAACCCTCCTCCTGTCTGGAGCCCTTCATTGCAGCCAAACCATCCCCATTCCTGGGATCATCTCAGTGCTGTGGCACCTCGAGTCGGTCTCACTTAATCCGCCCTTGTCTCCTTAGCAGCACCGTAGGCCACCTCTGATGCTTTGCGGTCGCTGGATTTCGACGCCCCGGGGCCCGCTTGCACACCCCTGACGGCCGCCGGTACTGGGGATCCGACCCCCTGCACCGTAACTTTTTTCTTTCTCTCAACACTCATTATTGGTTTGATTTCGGGGTTTCTTCCCCTAGGACTGCTCTTAGCGACAAGGAAGCACATCTGGCTTGGCGTGCTCCGAGTCGAGCCCCCCCACCACGACAAGGTGGCAGCCAACGGGGGGGGGGGGGGGGGGGGTAGTGAATTAATAATAGTCATAATAATAGTAATACAGGGTCCGCCATCTATCGTTTTTTTTCAACTAGTGGTAATTTCGTAAATGGTAACACTTAGTTGATTTGACAGATAATTAGTTTTATCCTTCCGCTGAACGAATATGGTTGGGTATACGCTAGAACAACGCTGGGAAATATTGCGACATTACTTTGAAAATCATGGTAATATTGCAGAATGTGTGAGAAAGTTGCGTACGGATTTTGGAAGAAGAGAAGCACCGTCATTTTGATCTTGGCGGGTATGTAAACAAGCAAAATTGTTGCATTTGGGGCACAGATCAGCCGCAAGCATACATTGAAAAGCCGACGCACCAAAAACGAGTCACTGTTTGTCACTGTTTGGTGCGGATTTTCATCCAGAGGCATAATTGGGCCATTTTTCGTCGAAAATTAGCAAGGAGTGGCCGTTACAGTCAATAGCGATCGTTATCGGGCCATGTTGAACGAATTTTTGTTCACAAATATAAGAGTAGGATATTGGCAACATTTGGTTTAAACAGGACGGCGCTACGTGCCACACAGCCGAAGCTACACTCAATGTTCGGCGCCCTGTTTTTGAAGATCGCATTATTAGCCGCAGAGCTGATGTCGTTTGGCCACCTCGGAGCTGCGATTTGACACCATTGGACTATTATTTGTGGGGTACCGTCAAAGATAAGTGTTACGCCGACAAGCCAGAGACTATTGACGCTTTAAAGGACAATATTCGTGAAGCCATTGGTGAAATACAGCTGCACACAATCGATAATGTGCTTAGAAATTGGACCGATCGTGTAGGAATTATTTTTCATTTTTAGACGCCTTAAGCCCGTGCTGCCTCGGTGAGAGTCCGCCGGCATTACGAATTGCTGTCGTTAATCTGACCTTGATCAGCTTCTCCATTATCTTTTCAGCTGTATCCAGCGTACACAACGGACGGTAGGACGCTGGAGACTCCGGGTCCCCCTTTCCTTTGATGATGAGCACCAACCTTGCAATTTTCCATCGTGAGAACCGCTTTTTCTAGTTATCCCTGTGTGAAAAGAGGAATTGCTTCGACCTGGCTCCATTCCCTTTGTGGTCTGATCGGGTGCTGTGGAAACAGCGCTGCAACTAAGTTCTCCATTTGCACGGCTTCTTTGGCTTCAATAGATTTCAGGGCCCTCAGTTTTCGAGTCACAAGTATGTAACCCAGTCCCTAGGAGTCCCTTTCTATGTCTGCCACCAGCTCCCTCCAGCAGCAGGCCTTGCTCCGGTTAATGGCCCGGCGTAATTCCTTTTTTGCGGCTTTATGCTCCACTGACTTCGTTCGCTTCAGCTCGGTTTCTCGCCCGTTGAGCGACACGACGGAGCCTATGAAACTTCCTGCGCAGTTCTGCTATCTCTGGTCTCCACCAGTAGACCGACTTTTTTTTCGTGGCGGGGCCTACTACGGGGCATAGGAGCCTCACAGGCAGCCCTGATGATGTTCATAGTTGAAGTACCCAATGCTTCTGCAGCTACTTCTATATTCTGGCTACCCTCCTCCAACCTTGCCGCACTCATCGCTAATTCCCTCTCAAATGACTCGGTCCTTAACCGCGCTGTGTTCCATTTGGCGAATGCTTTGGGAGTCATTCTCTGGTAGGGACCACCGTTGTTAACATCAAACACGAGTTTGGTGGTCACTACCGGTGTATTCTTCAATGACTTGCCAGTCTCGAATGAGCGGCACGAGGTTCTCCGAGGCGAATGAGACATCGGGAATTGTTTCCCCGTATCGCGGACGCCGAAAAGTCGTCGCGTTCCCATCGTTCAAAACCAGAAGCCCCGCTCTCGCTACCATTTCCATAATGAGCTTACCCCGGGCGTCGGGGTAAGGCATACCCCATTCCAGCGCCCTCGCGTTTAAGTCTCCGGCGACCACTTTGTATCCTGAAGCCGCATTCACCGCGTTTTCAAGGCCCTCTAGCTGACCTCTGTAGCTTTGGATCGGCTGATTCGGCGTGAGATAGCAGCTGAAAAAAGTTGTCGTCCCACACCTCACCCAGACAAACCTGTTACCTCGACCGTGAGCGGCAACAGGGGCATTCCCGGGTTCCAGCACCCAGACGGCTGCAGTACCAAGAAGATCTGAGTACCAAGAGGAAGGCTCCCTACTCCGGTACTGCTCGCTTAACAATAAGAGATCGACCCTCTTCTCCACTGCCAACTGTTGAAGCAAATCGTTGGCATTTCGGCTCCTATTCGTGTTTGCTTGAAGAACACGAATCATTGCGATATCTTCTTTTTGCCCGTCCGAGCGCCTCCTTAAACGCTCTGCAGCTTCCGGACCCTGTTTTGTGTTCAAGGTTATCTCCGCTTAGGCCATTGTCTGCACAGATAATGCAGCGTGCTGGCGCATCACATGACAGGGCCTTGTGTCCGGCTACTCCACATTTATAACACAAGGAGCTGCGATCAGGTCCTTTGCACCCATTAGCTACATGCCCGTATCCCAGGCATCTATAACAGCGCGTCACCGATGTTCGCTATCGCACTCGACATTTAATCCATCCAATTTGGATCTTCCCGCGCCATAGGAAGTAGGATGCGTCGCGCGTACTCATCTCTACCACCGCCATCTTTTGCCCTCTCATTGTTCTAGGGATTAGGCCAATCTTCACATCCTCGATGTTGGGCATATCCCGCTTAAGGGCTTCTTTTATGTCCACTACCTTTGTTAGGCAGTCAAGGTCTCGGATCTCCACGGCACACTTAGGCTTTAAGCAGGACACAGCTGCCAGACCCTTAAGCGCTATCGCAATCGATTCCCGGAAGACACCACTGTCCTTGGCGCAAGCTCCAATTTCCACCAGGACACCCTCAGTTCGAGTCTCCCGGATGTTCCTTACCCGCACTCCTGAGCTTTCCGGGTTCACTTTAGCCTTCATTTCTCTCAGAATATCGGCGTAAGTCCGGTCCCCCTCGTGCCCTTTTATTTTCTCCAATTGCCTGCTTTTCCAGAGGGACGACTTTTTTGGCCGAGGTTGCTTGTTCCGAAGCCATCCCTCTTTCTGCCAGCTTCGCCATCCTTTTGGTCCTTTTCGAGACGACCACACGCTCGGGGTTGATTTCAGCAGTCCTAATGCGTTTAACGGCGTTCAAACCCGCGGGGCTTGATGTTAAACGCTTCTCTGTAAGCACCGCCATCTTCCTTGCTTCCTCCTCGAGGCCCATCCAATCTGTCCTGTAGGACTGCATGACCGAAAAGGCGTCCTCCAGAATTGCAAGACCGAGTTTAATGTCGTTTGACGTGGTCTTTTGCCTGTTTGTTGCTGCCTTCAATTTGGCTATGGCATCTAGGCACCGTGCTATCTACGACTCTTCCTCTCTCTTCGCCCGCGCAATTTGCGAGACCACTGAGGGAATTTGCTCCCCGGTCTCCACACCTTTTCTTTCGCCATTCCCATCCACGGTGACAACTGTTCGCTCAGTCGGACTGGATTGGGCCAGTCCATCCCTAGGACTTGGTGAAGGTCCCGTTGTGGAAACGTCCACCAGCCTCGACTCCACCGGCAAAATCCGCTCCACAGCTCCTCTCAGGCACTTGGACACTGGGTGGAGTCATTTACACCTTTGAGCTCCTACGAAAGGGTCGGTAACCCTCCTCCTGTCTGGAGCCCATCATTGCAGCCAAACCATCCCCATTCCTGGGATCATCTCAGTGCTGTGGCACCTCGAGTCGGTCTCACTTAATCCGCACTTGTCTCCTTAGCAGCACCGTAGGCCACCTCTGATGCTTTGCGGTCGCTGGATTTCGACGCCCCGGGGCCCGCTTGAACACCACTGATGGCCGTCGGTACTGGGGATCCGACCCCCTGCACCGTAACTTTTTTCTTTCTCTCAACACTCATTGTTGGTTTGATTTCGGGGTTCCTTCCCCTAGGACTGCTCTTAGCGACAAGGTAGCACATCTGGCTTGGCGTGCTCCGAATCGAGCCCCCACACCACGACAAGGTGACAGCCAACGGGGGGGAGTAATAATACTAGCCAAACGGCACCAATTCCTCTCTCTTCGGATCATAACGTCAACTATGTTATCGGGCGTGATTTCTTCTGTCTTCGTTTCCTGGTTTAGCGTCAGGCGCTGCCAGTTCCATTTGCGGCAACTGAAGAACGTGTGCTCAGCGTTGTCGCTGCATCCGGGGCAGTACAGACAGTCGGGCGATGCTGCCTTTCCCATTCGGAGTACGTAGTGGCGGAAGTAACCATGTCCCGACAGAAGCTGTGTTAGGTAGTAATCTACCTCACCATGCTTTCTGTTGGTCCACGGCTCCACGTCTTTTATAAGACGCGCAGTCCATCTCCCCCTACTTTCCCCTTCCCAATAATTCTGCCATGCGCGAAGTGTGTTGGCTCTCTCTTCCTGGGAGGCAATTTCCCTTCCCCTGCACTTCTCCTCATGAAAACCATCCGCCGCTCCTTAGCTAGGAGGTGTATTGGTGCCACACCAGCGATCACCAACACTGCAGGCTCCGAGACCGTACGGTAAGCCGAAGCCACTCTCAAGGCCCCTCATCGTTGGACCTGTGCGAGCCTCTCCCGATACATCTATTTTCTCAGCACCATAAAGCTGCACTGACTGAACTGCGCTCATCAGGAGGCGGCGTCTGCCCCCGACATTGGCCATTAGCCTACTGAGCGCAGTCACGCCACCAGCAGCTTTGTCTGCCGCCTGTTTTATTTGTTGGAAAAAGCTCAGCTTGGTGTCTATCGTTATGCCAAGGTACAGGAAACTTCGACATCACCGTATCCTCCCCGACTCTTACCGAGATTATCGTTGGTATCCTTCTCCAGTCTTAGAAGACCATCGTAGGTTGCGTTCCAGAGGTCCGGTGGATGGATCCCTGCGCCGCCCCTGCCTCCGACCACCATTCTGTGAACGCCTTCTGTGCTCATAGAGGAGTCCGCGCTACGCAAGGTAGGCGTCGATTATTCGGAGTAGATATGCCGGGACACCGAAGCTGTGCTCCAGAGACTCCATCATATCTATCCAACTCGCCGAGTTAAACGCATTCTTTACGTCGAGGGTCACAAGAAGTACCACCCGGCGCGAGAACTGCTTATGCTCCTCTGCTCTTTCTACTGTTGCGAATACGTCAAGGACCGCGTCTCTGGTGGACCGGCCCGCCCTAAACCCGTGCTGCCTCGGTGAGAGTCCGCCGGCATTACGAATTGCTGTCGTTAATCTGACCTTGATCAGCTTCTCCATTATCTTTCCCGCTGTATCCAGCATACACAACGGACGGTAGGACGCTGAAAACTCCGGATCCCCCTTTCCTTTGATGATGAGCACCAACCTTGCAATTTTTCAACGCGAGAAGAAAACTCCATCCGCTAGGCAGACATTGTACATGCGCAGAAGCAGTCCTGGGTTCTGGTGAGAGACCAGCTTGAGAGCCTCATTCGGTATCCCATCCGGGCCAGGTGCCTTCTTATCCTTCATCGTGAAAACCACTTTTTCCAGTTCTCCCTGTGTGAAAAGAGGAATTGCTTCGATCTGGCTCCATTCCCTTTGTGGTCTGATCGGGTGCTGTGGAAACAGCGCTGCAACTAAGTTCTCCATTTGCACGGCTTCTTTGGCTTCAATAGATTTCAGGGCCCTCAGTTTTCGAGTCACAAGTATGTAACCCAGTCCCTAGGAGTCCCTTTCTATGTCTGCCACCAGCTCCCTCCAGCAGCAGGCCTTGCTCCGGTTAATGGCCCGGCGTAATTCCTTTTTTGCGGCTTTATGCTCCACTGACTTCGTTCGCTTCAGCTCGGTTTCTCGCCCGTTGAGCGACACGACGGAGCCTATGAAACTTCCTGCGCAGTTCTGCTATCTCTGGTCTCCACCAGTAGACCGACTTTTTTTTCGTGGCGGGGCCTACTACGGGGCATAGAAGCCTCACAGGCAGCCCTGATGATGTTCATAGTTGAAGTACCCAATGCTTCTGCAGCTACTTCTATATTCTGGCTACCCTCCTCCAACCTTGCCGCACTCATCGCTAATTCCCTCTCAAATGACTCGGTCCTTAACCGCGCTGTGTTCCATTTGGCGAATGCTTTGGGAGTCATTCTCTGGTAGGGACCACCGTTGTTAACATCAAACACGAGTTTGGTGGTCACTACCGGTGTATTCTTCAATGACTTGCCAGTCTCGAATGAGCGGCACGAGGTTCTCCGAGGCGAATGAGACATCGGGAATTGTTTCCCCGTATCCCGGTCGCCGAAAAGTCGTCGCGTTCCCATCGTTCAAAACCAGAAGCCCCGCTCTCGCTACCATTTCCATAATGAGCTTACCCCGGGCGTCGGGGTAAGGCATACCCCATTCCAGCGCCCTCGCGTTTAAGTCTCCGGCGACCACTTTGTATCCTGAAGCCGAGATCACCACGTCTTCAAGGCCCTCTAGCTGACCTCTGTAGCTTTGGATCGGCTGATTCGTCGTGAGATAGCAGCTGAAAAAAGTTGTCGTCCCATACCTCGCCCAGACAAACCTGTTACCTTGACCGTGAGCGGCAACAGGGGCATTCCCGGGTTCCAGCACCCAGACGGCTGCAGTACCAAGAAGATCTGAGTACCAAGAGGAAGGCTCCCTACTCCGGTACTGCTCGCTTAACAATAAGAGATCGACCCTCTTCTCCACTGCCAACTGTTGAAGCAAATCGTTGGCATTTCGGCTCCTATTCGTGTTTGCTTGAAGAACACGAATCATTGCGATATCTTCTTTTTGCCCGTCCGAGCGCCTCCTTAAACGCTCTGCAGCTTCCGGACCCTGTTTTGTGTTCAAGGTTATCTCCGCTTAGGCTATTGTCTGCACAGATAATGCAGCGTGCTGGCGCATTACATGTCATGGCCTTGTGACCGGCTACTCCACACTTATAACACAAGGAGCTACGATCAGGTCCTTTGCACCTATTAGCTACATGCCCGTATCCCAGGCATCTATAACAGCGCGTCACCGATGTACGCTCTCGCACTCGACATTTAATCCATCCAATGTGGATCTTCCCGCGCCATAGGAAGTAGGATGCGTCGCGCGTACTCATCTCTACCACCACCATCTCTTGCCCTCTCATTGTTCTAGGGATTAGGCCAATCTTCACATCCCCGATGTTGGGCATATCCCGCTTAAGGGCTTCTTTTATGTCCACTACCTCTGTTAGGCAGTCAAGGTCCCAGATCTCCACGGCACACTTAGGCTCTAAGCAGGACACAGCTGCCAGACCCTTAAGCGCAACCGGAATCGATTCCCGGAAGACACCACTGTCCTTGGCGCAAGCTCCAATTTCCACCAGGACACCCCCAGTTCGAGTCTCCCGGATGTTCCTTACCCGCACTCCAGAGCTTTCCGGGTTCACTTTAGCCTTCATTTCTCTCAGAATATCGGCGTTAGTCCAGTCCCCCTCGGGTCGGATCAGGATAGCTTCCGTTGGTGCCTTGCCGGTGCTCCTGCCCTTATTTTTTCTCCAATTGCCTGCTTTTCCAGAGGGACGACTTTCTTGGCCGAGGTTGCTTGTTCCGAAGCCATCCCTCTTTCTGCCAGCTTCACCATCCTTTTGGTCCTTTTCGAGACGACCACACGCTCGGGGTTGATTTCAGCAGTCCTAATGCGTTTAGAGGCGTTCAAACCCGCGGGGCTTGATGTTAAACGCTTCTCTGTAAGCACCGCCATCTTCCTTGCTTCCTCCTTGAGGCCCATCCAATCTGTCCTGTAGGACTGCATGACCGAAAAGGCGTCCTCCAGAATTGCAAAACCGAGTTTAATGTCGTTTGACGTGGTCTTTTGCCTGTTTGTTGCTGCCTTCATTTTGGCTATGGCATCTAGGCACCGTGCTATCTACGACTCTTCCTCGCTCTTCACCCGCGCAATTTGCGAGACCACAGAGGGAATGTGCTCCCCGGTCTCCACACCTTTTCTTTCGCCATTCCCATCCACGGTGACAGCTGTTCGCTCAGTTGGGCTGGATTGGGCCGGTCCAAGCCTAGGACTTGGTGAAGGTCCGGTTGTGTAGATGTCCACCAGCAACTCCTCGATTCCGCCGGCAACATCCGCTCCACCGCTCTTCTCAGGCACTTGGACACTGGGTGGAGTCCTTTGCACCTTTGAGCTCCTCCGAAAGGGTCGGTAACCCTCCTCCTCTGCCTCACAGGCGACTGGGATCAGTCTGGAGCCCATCGTAGCAGCCAAACCATTCCCATTCCTTGAACTTAAGCTCGCCTAATCCCTTGGCAGTACAAG
Organism: Scaptomyza cyrtandrae; assembly: GCA_035044605.1. Taxonomy (NCBI): domain Eukaryota; kingdom Metazoa; phylum Arthropoda; class Insecta; order Diptera; family Drosophilidae; genus Scaptomyza; species Scaptomyza cyrtandrae. Next base: position 2,269,280 of record JAWNNS010000637.1, read on the forward strand.
TTTGTGTTCGATTTTCGATAACTCATCCCGTTTTCGATATAAACATGGAATCGATAACAACAAAATCTTTAATTTTGAATACTTTGAGATGGCATTTGAAATAATGAACAAAATAATGACAATCTGTGAAATTTTTACTGAAATCGGTTAAGAAACACCGGAGATATGGGACATTGAAGTTGTGTATGCAGTACGCAGTATGTGCGTACATACAAACACACATACTTGCAAACACTGACTGTACGCGTAAGGTATAGGGATCAGGGTATCGTCTAGTCGGGATTTCTCGACTAGAGCCTTCGTACTTGTTACCTATAAATATTGTGACTTTTTCGTTAATAAAGTTAGTGTTTTAGTGTCTTAGCATCACCGCATTCAATACTATTCACTCATTTCTACCATCGCACTTACTGTGCGCATCGAAGGACCTCCCTCTCCTTAGTCCACCTAGTTACAAGTGCTACCTGCGAAGCCACTTAGTGGTCAGTTTATGTACTGAATACTTCCCTTCAAACATACACAAACATTTTAGTGACCCCGACGTGATGGATATCTGAAGTTGTCAAATAGGCGAAAAAAGGATCAAATCCTTAATTGTTGTCAACAAGGCGACAGTCAAAAGGAAACTTTAAACCAGCTAATACAAAACACCATACTTGTGTTATTACAACAACCTAACACAATCACGATATTTGTGTTAGTGTGAATTTTCAACTAGGCGACACTTCAGGATCCAGGTGCTCTTCTTAGATAAACGACCACAGCATTTTTACAAAGTCCATCAAGCGACTAAAAACTGATTAAAACAAGTAAGAAGGCTCTAGTCGAGAAATCCCGACTAGACGATACCCTGATCCCTATACTTTACGCGTACAGTCAGTGTTTGCAAGTATGTGTGTTTGTATGTACGCACATACTGCATACTGCATACACAACTTCAATGTCCCATATCTCCAGTGTTTCTTAACCGATTTTAATAAAAATTTCACAGATTGTCATTATTTTGTTCATTATTTCAAATGCCATCTCAAAGTATTCAAAATTCAAGATTTTGTTGTTATCGATCCCATGTGTATATCGAAAACGGGATGAGTTATCGAAAATCGAAAACAAACTTGTACTGCCTAGGGATTAGGCGAGCTTAAGTTCGGAATCTGGAGTCCCTAGCTTTTATAGTCTCTGAGATTGGTTGGCTCATACATACGGACAGACGGACGGACAGACGGACAGACGGACAGACAGACAGACAGACAGACGGACAGGCGGACAGACGGACGGACAGACGGACATGGCTATATCGACTCGGCTGTTGATGCTGATAAAAAATATATATACTTTATGGGGTCGGAGATGCTTCCTTCTGCCTGTTACATACTTTTGCACAAAACCATTATACCCTTTTTCCGATTTTTAATGGGATCAGGGAATAAAAAACAGATATACAAATACATATCTGTACAAGTCCAACAAGCGACAAAAAATCAGTTAAAATGGCATTAGAAAAAGTAACCAACGATGAGTTACTTGATGTCCAGCAAGATGTCACCAATCAGATTTAAAGGCTGATATCTAACTACGAAAAGGACTCTGCTGAGAGAATGTCTAAGTCCGGCTACCACAAAATCAAAGCTGGATCTCTGAATGAGAAATGGAATATTGTCCAGGAAAATGATGACGTCATAAGAAAATCTGGCGGGCTATCACAAAATCATGGATACTTCGCCTTCTATGAGGACATAAGAACAACAGTTCTGAAGTTCTTAGAAGTAAGCAAGAAGCTTGAGATTGGCGATGGACAGCGTTAGCAAACAACCCTGAAACACAAGGTGATTGCGTTGTGCCGACGACAAGGTGCAATGATCGCATCCTTATATCGCGCATAACACCAAAGAACTGCTATTGAGCACTCAGTACTAGAGCTCATAAAGAATCTTTGGGCTCAAATTCAAGAGGTCCATTTTCGACTGTATGAGGAAGTTGAAAACCCAGAAGAAAATGGGTATGATTCAAAGGAGTATATACAGGCAGAAATTGACGTACACTCTTCGCTTGTAACGCAACGGACGTGTTTTTGTTGCGCTTCGCTGTTTCTTCGCATTTTGTGTTTTGTCAGTTTTTATAATTCCTCAAACTTTGTGCAAATAAACAGTGCAGTGACTGTGTTTTCCGCGGTTGTGTAAACATAAACTAACATTAAATTAATAAATTATTTGCATTTTTAGAGCGAAAGTGTCAAAGCACAACAACAATCTGCAGTACGAGCATTCTGCTTTTACGTGTAAATAAATACTCAGTTGCTTCGTTTTACTCTATTTTTGTTGCATTTTGTGTTTTTACTCTCGCGCTCAATTATATTTCTGCGGTGCTGCTTGTGCTCTAAGTGCAAACAACCGTTTCTGTCTTCCGTTTCTCTCTGACGTGCTCTCTTAGATTGGTGTTGGTCGCGGTTAGCTTATTCCGTTGTTGTTGCATTTTTCGGTCGTCGCGCTCGCGTCGGTACGTTTTGTTTTGTCTTGTAAGTAGCAGTTGTTGTGTAATCAACCTGTAAACAGCTTGTTTAGAGTGGACCCAACTCTTTTCTACTGTGGTTATCTCTTCATAAATAATTATTATTATATTTATTTTTTTTTATTTTTTTTTAAACTACATTATTTTTATTAAAGTTTAAATTCATTCGTCTGATTTATTATGACTGTCTGTTGTTCCAAAAACTGCCAGGTCCGACTCAATACTTAAATGGGCTTTATTGGCTGTTGGATGTGTCCAAATGGTCATGCTTGGAAAGGAAAAAGGATATTGCGGATCTTACGAAGTCTCAACTGGGCTTTGATGGTATTTTCGGACAGCTTAAAAAACTGTGCGAAAAATTCTCAGCGGTTGAGAAGAATCTCAATGGGAAAAGTCCCATGAACGAATCTCCCAAACGTAAATGGCCCAATGTTGTGTTGTCGTTAGATCCAAAAATATCTGAAAGCGATCCAAGCAAAGTCGATCCGAAAAGTATAAAAAATTTAAAATCAATTTCTGTCCCTCCTCTAAATTCTGTCGGGATACAAAATGAAAATAAAACTTCTCACATGGAAGTTGTATCTTCTAATCCCGATCATTTTGTTTCCATGGAGGTTAGTAGTGTTCAGTTAATTCAACAACATGAACCTAACATGCCTACGGAACCCAATATCCCCCTATCCGCGCCTAATCAAATTTCAGTACAGGATATTGTAAAAAAATTTGTTCCACCGAAAAAACAAATTTTTATTTCAAGGCTTCCCCCTAATTTAACATCAGAAGATGTCAAGGTCTACATCAAGGCCAAATTAAAAGCCAACATAACGGTGGAGAAGTTTAAATTCACGTATGAACGAAATATCTCGTCGTTCAAAATTAGCGTCTCAGGTCAAGATTTCGACACTATATGTTGTAAGGAATTTTGGCCTGAACATATAATAGTGAAATATACCGCAAAAAAGAAAAATCGGCCTCCAATTTCATCAGCACCCCAGATTGATTAAACTTGCATTCCTCCTCTGTCTTCTGATAGTTCAAAAAACTAACAACCCACTTTTTACTGGGCTATCAGAATGTAAGGGGTCTTGGTAGCAAACTTAGTATTTTATACATTAACAGCCATACTTTTAACCGTCAAGCCGTTGCCTTCACGGAGACATGGTTAAGGAAAGACATCTTTAACTCTGAAATTCTGTCCAGCAAATATTGCATTCACAGAAAAGACCGCGCTCTACGGCGTGGTGGTGGTGTGCTTATCGCTGTTTATGCTGACTATTCCTCAGAGACAGTAATATCTGATTTTTCGTCCGATACAGATATTATTGCTGTGAAGCTGTATTTTCAAGGAGCAAACATTTTTTTAACCTGCTCATATATACCACCTTCCTCAGACAACTCTGTGTACGAAGCACATTGGTCTGCCATTCGTTCTGTCTCCGAAATGCTCTCTGATCGTGACCTCCTAATTGTCCTTGGTGATTTCAACATTTCTAAAACCACTTGGATCGCCAGTTCTGAATCGTGTGCTCTAACCCCCACGGCTCACAATGATTTTTTTATAGACTTATTTGGACCCAAACTCATTAAATAAAATGCTTGATCTGATATTTGCCTTGGATCCAGCATCCTTATCCGTTTCAAGGTCTAATCCTTTGTCGTATCCCGAAAATGTATACCATCCTACATTAGAACTGATGCTCACTGTACCTACACAGGTGAAATACCGTGAAGTGAATCCATCAAGTTATGTCCGTCAATTTCGCAAAACAAATTTTAAAAAAATCTAACTTGGCTTTTATCCCAGACTGACTGGTCTTACCTCTGCGGTTCTGATGACTTGGATGTGGCAATAAGTATATTTTACAATACTTTATACTCTGCATTTGATTTGTGTGTCCCAGTTGGTAAGCCTATCAGGTCTAGCAAGCCTGCATCGTTTACCCGCGAGTTGACAACTTTAAAAAATAAAAAATCAAAACTATACAAGAGTTTCAAGAAAACTAACTCTAACGCAGCTTATTCGCTATACATGATTGCCAGATCAAATTTTTCAGTCCTTAATAACAACTTTTATAGGAATTACTTGTCTCGGTGCAAACTTCAGTTTCAGCGGGATCCTAAGCAGTTTTTTGATTTTGATAATGCAAAGCGAAGGTCATCCAAGTTACCAGCCAATGTATTCTTTGATGACTTAACCGCCAGCTCGGATGAGGCGATTACTCATCTCTTTGCAAACTTATTTCAAACGACATATACTTCATGTCACCATCAAACTGTTTTGCCATACCCTTATCCAGTAACTGGAACAAGTTGCATTTTTGGACCAAAAATTACAGAAAGCGCTTTACTTAGCGACCTACAAGTCCTTAAGCCAATTTTCTCCCCGGGTCCAGACGGAGTACCAAACTGTGTACTGCGATACTGCAGTCCTAAAGCCTTTGCATAAATTGTTCTGCCTATCCCTAAATTTATGCTCTTTTCCGATAATTTGGAAAGAATCGTTCATTATTCCTTTACATAAAAAAGGGAATAAATCGAATGTAAAAAACTATAGAGGGATATCAAAAATTGTCCACTATTCCGAAAATTTTTGAAAAATTAATTACTTTCCATCTTCAGCATCTTTGCAAATCCATCGTTTCACCATATCAACACGGGTTTATGAAACAAAGATCCACTACCACGAACTTGTTAGAATTTACCTCGATTGTACTTAGTGGTTTCCAGAATAAAATGCAAACTGATGTTATTTATACAGACTTCAGTAAGGCTTTTGATTCCGTCAATCACAATCTTTTGGTCCATAAATTATACCTCTTGGGCTTTCCAAACAACCTCCTTCTTTGGATCAAAGATTACTTAGCTTTAATGACACAAAGGGTACATTTCAAGGGTCTGGTTTCCAAGTCGGTTCAGGTTACCTCTGGTGTGCCTCAGGGAAGTCACCTTGGACCACTACTTTTTACACTTTTCATAAACGATCTCCCTTCAGTTATAAACCACTCAAATGTAAAGCTTTGTATCTCGGCAAAATCTTCCCAGTCAGCTCAACAATTACATTTAGATCTGAAACGTGGTGTAATTTAAATTTACTATATCTCAATTGTAGTAAATGTAAAATAATGTCTTTTTATAGACGCACTCCCTTCTTTAACACTTACACCGTTAATGATAAGCCACTGAATCGCATTGAATGGGTGGTAAACTTAGGAATCCTCTTGGATTCAAAACCTTAATTTGATAAGCACATTACCTCCATTGCCACCCGAGCATCTGGTGTACTGCACACATCAATGCCAAAAGAGACTCGACGGGACCAACTTGTGCATCTTCTTCAACTACAAGGAAGGATTGTCTCTGTTGCAAGAAGTCCAATCATTTCATAATTCGGTGCAACGATTTCCGTGCAAGGACAGCCGCTGAGAGATTGAATTGGATTCAACGACAAAAACTATGCGATAATTACCTCAAAGGAGATCACATAGCAAAAGGCTAGCCCAAGTCGCTTCAAATGTTTTAAGTGCCAAGAAAGGCACAACACGCTGCTGCATTTAAAAAATTCTTTAATGGAGAAGCAAAATCCAATTGTAGCATCAGCAAGTAGCAAAAATATAAATCTACTTTCAACAGCAAAGGTAATAGTCCAAGGAAATAATGGACAAGAAGCTACCTTCAAAGCTTTGCTGGATTCTGGATCACAGATTAACGTAATATCAGAACGACTCGCCTCTTCATTATCTCTAAAACGTTACGACTCCACACTACGAATTGAAGGCATCGGTGGACACCCAAAGACAAGTAGAGCTCGTGTAAACCTATTGGTGAAATCATTACACAACGGCTTTACAATGCGTGTCGAAGCATTTATTCTACCACACATTATTACGGATCAGCCAGCCCAAAGCATAAATGAAAAAGATTGGAACATGCCAGCAACCCTACCGTTGGCAGATCCCCAATTCAACAAACCGGGTAAAATCGACATGCTCATCAGTGCGGAACACTATTACGCACTATTGCTCCCACAACAACACAGAATACCCTCTGGTCCAATCATGCAAAAGACCAGATTGGGATGGGTTGTGGTTGGAAAAATAAATGAACCAAGGATGTCAGCAGCCATTTGTGCAGTAGCTACAGGAGAAGAAACAAACACTCTAATGGAACGATTCTGGACCATAGACAACCTGCAAACAGCAGAAAGGCATCGTACATCAACCGAAAAGGAGTGCGAGAGCCATTTCATTGAGAATTTGCAGACAGCTGCAGATGGGAGATTCATCGTAAAATTGCCGTTTGCTGAACATTCTTCAGCCCTGGGGCCCTCGTTGGAGACTGCTGAAAAGAGATTCCTCGCACTGGAAAAAAGGACAGATACAGAAATCTGGAAAAGATATGTGGACTTCGTGAATGAATATGAAGAATTATGTCACATGAAAGCTGTTCCTCGGAAACGCCTTCCAACAAAACATTATTTCATCCCTCATCATTGTGTGCTGAAACCTGACAGCAGCACTACAAAGCTAAGAGTGGTTTTTGATGCATCCTGTAAAATGTCAACGGGAAAATCGTTAAACGACATACTGCAAGTAGGACCCACGGTGCAAAGTGATCTCATGTCAATTCTACTGAGATTCAGACAACATAAATACGTATTTACTGCAGACATCGAAAAGATGTATCGCCAAATATGGATAAGCCCTGAACCAAATTTAATCAAATGATAGTTTGGAGGAATAATCCAAATGATGAGTTGAAATACTATCGATTAAAAACGGTTACATATGGAACAGCAGCGACTCCGTTTTTAACAACGAAGTGTCTAAATCACTAAGCCTCACTTCATCTCAGCAAATCACCATTAGGATCATCTGCCTTAAGGGATGACTTCTACGTAGATGATTGCCTAACAGGAGCAGACTCAATACGAGAAACAATACAAATTCAAAAGGAGTTGGTTAAAATACTGCTCCCTAACGGATTCAAATTACGCAAATGGTGCTCAAACAATGAGCAAATTCTTTAAGGAATTCCCAAGGACGACATTGTAAGCGATATTAAACTTGACGAAACACTGGAACACTACAGTGTTAATACCTTGGGTCTTATTTGGATGCCAAAAATTGGTCAACTTTGCGGCCGCACACAAAACAGCGCAGCAAACCGGTTGACAAAACGTGTTGTTTGCGCAGAACTGGCACAGGTCTTCGACCCTCTAGGCTGGTTCGCTCCAGTCATGGTAAAGGCAAAAATCTTTATGCAACGACTCTGGGAATCAAAACTCGACTGGGATGACGAACTACCTACGAATCTTCAGAACGAGTGGATGGATTATAGAGAGGACTTGCAAAGCCTCAACTCAATGCAAATTCCAAGACACATATACGATGGAAAAACTCCAGTTTCGAAGGAATTGCACACATTTGTGGATGCGTCAGAGCAGGCATATGGAGCAGCAATATATGTACGCGCAACGTACAAAAACAAGCAAACATCTGTGTGTATATTATGCTCAAAGTCTCGAATGGCTCCAACCGCAAAACAGTCACTACCTCGTCTAGAACTATGTGCTGCATTATTGGGTGCTGAGCTCGCGGACAGGATTCGACCCGATCTCAGCCTTGACGTCACCGCAGTGCCAGGATATTTTTGGTCGGATTCTACCGTTGTTTTTTCATGGATCAATGCACCATCTTCAACATATCATACGTTCGTGGCCAACCGAATAGCGAAAATTCAGGCAGTGACAAGTCAAAATTATTGGCGACATGTATCGTCCGCCAACAACGCAGCAGATTTGCTTTCAAGAGGAATATGTGCACGAAAGTTACCCGAGAACAGTAAATGGCTCTATGGACCACTATTTTTGCATGGTACTCCAGACAAATGGACAGCACCTCCCATCACCTCTCCGAGCAATGGAGAGGAAAACAAAGCATATAAGCTTAGCGGCATCTAAATCAACAATAGGCGAAGAGTTGTATACCTGTCGACACAGCAACTCATTCTTCAAGTTACAACGCCTTGTGTCTTACATGTTGCGATTCTTTTACAAGCGATACAGATAAGCAACTACCACGCTGTGTAAAATAGAACCGGACCTTACTGAAAAATCAAACTTCAGTACTTGAGTCAACCGTTAACATTGTCAAGAAGACAAGATCTGCATCGGACAATCGGCTAAGACTACTTGAACAGCAAGTTGCTATCATTAGCCAAACCAGAGGAAAATACACTGGTGCGCGTCTCTCGGAGACTTACCTGGCGTTAACAACCCAATTAACACTGTTAGCAGCCACCCTTCAACGCATGCAATCAGATATAGTCGATGTGCTTACTGGAATTCGCCACCGTACAATAAGCCCAATATTGATCTCTCCCGATCAATTGAAGGAACAATTGGACCAAATGCGGGATCATTTGCCGCCAGATCAAATGGTACCAGTGACATCATCCAACAATATTCACTTATACAGAATTATGCGAGCAGAAGGCACAGTCACCGACTCTCATGTTATATTTAGAATAATACTACCACTAGTGTCAACATCAATATTAGAACTGTTCAACATTGTGCCAATTCCGATGTGGGACTCCACAAGGTGACGACTATTTGAGCTTAAAACACCTATTATAGCTGTTAACAACCATAGGGATAAATTCATGGGACTCACAACAGATGATCTACACCGTTGCCGTAAGCTACCATATGAAGAATACATATGCTTTGACAATCAAGCTATGTTTAATGCCGACAATCGGTGTGAATTTCAACTTTTTAACAACAAAACACCAACCATGTCTTAAGTAGCTCACAGAGCAACTAAAATGGTATGGACAAAAACGCACCATCCTAATAATTGGATCTTTGCAACGCATTCTGTAATGGAACTACAAGCCGTATGCAATGGAACCCCATCTACTATACAACTAAAAGACACCGGACTACTGTCGCTGTCATCAGGCTGTACTGCACGCAACTCAGAAATTAGCATCAGCACCTTCAACACATTATAAGTCAAGTGAAAAAAGGCTATGCTCACTTTGGCGAAATAATCAAGCCAGACACAATCAAAGACCTCTACCAAAACTCAACATGTCAGAGAACAAGGTACACGAAGATAAGGAACTGAACGACTTGCAGCTTAAATTGAACGCACTCAACAAGCAAGAACTGCCCGACCAAATAAGTTCAGTACACATCATCATATCCGTCTTAGTGCTATTTGCCTAAGCACTACGGAAGAAACGCTTCTGGACTTTGCAACCAATAGCTACAAGGAATGAGGCTGCCAACACAGCCGTGCCATCAGCATCCCCAAGACGATTCACACTGGATATAGATGATAGTTGATCACCGATTCCACGGCCGGGAGAATGTTGAGGTGCATATAAGTCAACACACATTTAAATCATAAAGCATAAACCAATTATATAAGAAATGACACACAATTGTCAACACAATTAAACTATTTTAAAACCATACACATTACCACATATTTATTGACACAATTAAACTTGTATTCGATACCATAGGTCAGAAAACTCTTAGCGACAAAATATCGCTGACTACACAGAATATCGCTGAGAACTCAATAACCCAATTTAACTGACAACACAAACATGTAAACTAAGCTATTTTTATACCCTGATCCCATTAAAAATGGGAAAAAAGGGTATAATGGTTTTGTGCAAAAGTATGTAACGGGCAGAAGGAAGCTTCTCCGACCCCATAAACTGCATTTGAAATAATGAACAAAATAATGACAATCTGTGAAATTCTTATTAAAATCGGTTAAGAAACACCGGAGATATGGGACATTGAAGTTGGGTATGCAGTATGCAGTATGTGCGTACATACAAACACAAATACTTGCAAACACTGACTGTACGCGTAAGGTATAGGGATCAGGGTATCGTCTAGTCGGGATTTCTCGACTAGAGCCTTCGTACTTGTTACCTATAAATATTGTGACTTTTTCGTTAATAAAGTTAGTGTTTTAGTGTCTTAGCATCACCGCATTCAATACTATTCACTCATTTCTACCATCGCACTTACTGTGCGCATCGAAGGACCTCCCTCTCCTTAGTCCACCTAGTTACAAGTGCTACCTGCGAAGCCACTTAGTGGTCAGTTTATGTACTGAATACTTCCCTTCAAACATACACAAACAGGGGGTTATCTCTAACTCGTTTTGCTAGTGTCGGAGGCAGCAGCAGCTAACAAGTAATTTAAGCATGCAAATTAAAAACTTTACGTAACTGATAACGCATAACTTACGCATCTCTAATTGTTGTCATTGCCTTGCAAATGTGAGGTCATCTAATTGCATAGATAACACTTCGTCTGACTGCTTGGCGTGGCTTATCGTATTCTCTCTTGCAGACGCATCGAATTGTCACTCACATTATTTTAGTGGAAATTTAATGTGCAATAAAAACGCCGCCTACCAAAAACAATTGTTAAACAAATTGAACCCTGAATAAATGAAAGAAACCAATGTAAAACTATCGTGTTTTATGTTGAGTAAAATAACCACAATCTTTTTGGAACAATTCGAACATAGGTGAACACAAAATAGTGCCTCCTCTAAACACCTAGAGTTTGAACATTTTTTTACCAACAGAAAGTCACGTTATTTGCGAGTATTGACTATATATTAATTTGAAATATGAAAAGACTGGTAAAAAGGGATTAAGAACCAAAAACGGTCGGACGAAAACGTTTCTCACGAACGTCGCCTTTAACGTCAGCACAAAACAGATCGCACCGCCAGCTAGAGAGTTCATCAATGTCTCTGCGAGTGTCTAACCATAGACAGAATATGTCAGAAACACGTAATGTAGAGCTTACAATTCGGCCACATATTGCAAAGGATATAATACTGACACGTTCGTACGACAATTCTGTGTCAGTTTTTATTAATAACAAGTAAGGCCCTTAACCCCAGACCTTACACGAACGGCCATGCACCAATAGTTTTGACTTAACATTAATCTGCAATATCTTCGGTGTTTCTCAACGGATATTAATGAACAGATTTTCATTAATTTACCCATAGTTTCAAAAACAGTTTTCAAGTTTACCAAATTCAAAATTTTATTGTTATCAATTTTGGATGTAAATTTTGGAACGGGAAGAGTTATCGAAAATGGGAAGCAAACTTATACTGCATAGGGCTTAGGTGAACTTATGTTACAAATCTGGAGCTCTCAATTTCTATGAGATCGACGCGTTCAGCAAGAAGTCAGACGGAAAATTGGAAATGGCTGTATTGTAACTTATGTTACAAATCTAGAGCTCTCAATTTCAGCAAGAAGTCAGACGGAAAATTGGAAATGGCTGTATCGACTCGGCTGTTGACTCTGATCAACAATATATATACTTAATGGGGTTGGAGATGCTTCCTCCTGTTACATACTTTTGCACAAAACCATTATATACTTTTTACCCATTTTCATGGGTTCAGGGTATATAGTGGAGCGCTCGCGAAAATTGTTGAAAAGACATTTAATTATATAGGGGAAAATAGTCCATTGGTTATAAGGCCTTACGTTGAAACAGTTAGCTGAACGCTCAAAGACGTCTCAGATGCTGCTATGGGTTGCTTTTGTATTTGCGGGAGATTTTCGAAAACTCTACCTGAAATAAGAAAAGAAACACGCATTGATGTTGTTAAGGCATGCTTCTTTGAAACTCTCAGTTTACAAACAACATGAGAGCCTACTTCAGCGACAACTACAATGACAACTTCCCGTGTAAAGTACTAAATTTTAAAGAAAAAAATATTACCTGTCCCAACACCCACGGTGCTAGCAATCACATTTAACTTGACGATATATTATTTACATAATACATTCAAGATACATTCAAGGGGCCCGAGCACCGGCTTGTTAACACACGGTCCGAAGCATATTACGATCGGATTAAATGGGTTGAAGATTTGGCTGTTCTTATGGACCCAAAGACTAAGTTTGACAAGCTTCAATAACAAATCGAGCATCAGGTGCTTGGGGTTCATTAAGCAATGGTCGAAGAAATTCGACTACCTCTACATAACAAAAACTTTGAATATTTCTCTTGTACGACCGATTCTTGAATATGGATCTTGTATATGGTATCCCAAACACAGTATAGGATAGCATATACAGCATATAATCGGTGCAAGTACAATTTCTGCTCTTTGCACTCAGGGGTCTTAACATTAACTTGCCTTCTTACTATAGTAGACTTCTACTAATAAATCTTCCTTCTCTTTTTGATTATAGAACAATGCTAGGAATAACCTTTTTCCACAAACTAAATTATGGTGACATTGATTCTTCTGAATTCATCATTCAAATTAGATTTGCAGTTCGGATCAGAAATACTAGAAATATTTTTCATATCTCTTCAAGCTTGTTACTCTAACTATGATATCCATAGCCCTTTTCTTTCCCACTTAATACATAGTGCCACTTCTTGCTCTTTTTCAAAACTATATATATATATATTCCGTCCTAAAAAGCGATTGTCTGGGCCTTGTCTTCTAGCCGATGCCTCACGCACTAGTTCCGGGATGACTAGAGTTGCGTCATTTGACACCGTTCTGAAGTTTTCCGAATTTATGATTTTATTGTTATCGATCGCATGTGTATATCTGTATATATATATATATAATATATATATATAGATCAATCAATGGTAAGATCGATGGAGTGAATTAGTAAATGGATTTCGCGAAGAGAAAGTCTTAGACCGGCTATCACACGCAGCTTTAGAGCTTATTAGGAATCTATGGGCACAAATTCATGACGTCTATTTTTGGCTGTATGAAAGAGTTGACGAAAGAAAATGGATATGATACAAAGAAGTATACACAGGCAGAGTCACAAGCATCTAAAAACAATAAGCAGTGCACCAATAACATAAACTTGCCTCGTATAGCCATTCCCAAATTTGTTGGTGATATATTAAATGGATACAATTCTTTGATATGTTTGGGTCCATGATACACGATACCAATATGCCGGCGATTCGGAAAATGTGGTATCTGAAAACCAGCGTGATTGGTGAGGCAGAAAGACTAATACGCCAAATCGACTTAAAAAAGGACAACTACCTTCATGCATGGAACATCTTGGTTGATGCCTACGACAATCCGATTTTTAATGCAACAAGCCATTAACGACAATGTAAAATCGCTCGAGGAACTATACATAGTCACTATGGACTTCCTTGCTTCTCTTAAGGGTCTTGGATTCAACATCTTAACGTGGAACCTGGTCATACAAAACAAGCTGTTGAGCGCAAATAAGACGCTGTACGAGCAATCACTAAGCAATTCGATACAAATAAAAAAACTGGACTACTTGCTTTAGTTTTTGAACAAAGAGTTTGTGTTTTAGCCAGCGAAAGCAAACCAAACAATGCTAAAAGAGATTCGATGGGAGCAACTTGTGCATCTTCTTTAACTACGAGGAAGGATTATCTATATTGCAGTGAATCTAATCATATGATATTTCGGTACGACGATTTCCGTGCGAAGACAACCGCTGAGCGATTGAATTGGATTTAACAAAAACTGTGCGTCAATTGCCTCACATGGCAAAGGTTTGCCCAAGCCGTTTTAAATGTTTTAAGTGCCAAAAAAAACACAACTAGCTGCTGCATTTGGAAAATGCTGCAACCGAGCTACAAAATCCATTTTTAGCATCAATATGTAGCAATGACATGCACCAGCAAAGGAAATAATGTCCAAGTCCAAGGAAATAATGGACAACAAGCTACTTTCAAGGCTTTGCTGGATTCTGGATCACAAATAAATATAATATCAGAACGACTCGCCTTTTTGCTGTCTTTAAAACGGTACTCCACACTACGAATTGAAGGTATCGGTAGACAACCAAAAACAAGTAGAGCTCGTGTAAATCTGATGGTTAAGTCATTACACAACAATTTTACAATGCTGATCACAAGCATTTATTCGACCGCACATTATTACGGATCGGCCAGCCCAAAGCATAAATGATAAAGATTGGAACATGCCAGCAACCTTACCGTTGGCAGATCTTCAATTCAACAAATCGGACAAAATTGATATGCTCACGGGTGCTGAACATGCACTGTTGCTCGCACATCTACGCAAACTCATACATTCTGGTCGAATCATGAAAAATAATTGATTCAAGGATGTCAGCAGCCATTTGTGCAGTTGCTACAGGAGAAGAAACGAGTACCATAATGAAGCGACTATGGAGCCTTGACCTTCAGGAAGTTCTATCTCATCGCTGTCACCAATACAAGGGTACGAAGGACCTATGCGAGTTGGAGTTAGATTGGAGTAGGTCCCACTTCCTTACAATGCAAGGCCCCAGATCTTGCTGCCATACAACGATCCAATAGTAAACATGATATGAGGGAGCTGCATGAATACAACATGTACTGCAGTACTTAAACCTTACGAGCAACTGCAAGACAACAATATTGGATCCTAAACAACAAAACTATGTCAAGAAACATCGTTTACAACTGTTTGACGTGATACAAAGCAAAACCCAAGTTAATGAACCAAATGATGGGCAATTTCGCGGAAAAAGACCAGATGCATACTTTTGCTTCGTTACAAAGGCGGTAACCCTCAAGCTGGTTAGCGAACTGACTACAAATTCCATTTTAGGCGCTTCCCAAGCCGCCGCGGCAATTGTCAATGGCTCAAGCAGAGATCACAAATAACTGCAACAAAAAACAAGTTGCCTTCAAAAGTAAGGTCTGCAGAACGACTACTGGTTGCCACTAACTAACATTCGATAAATTATACACGGTGATCATCGGAATTAAAACGATTTTAAACTTTCGCTCAATTTCAACAATGTCAAATGACAACACAACCCTCACCCCAGCACATTTTCTAATTGGTGAAACGCTGACGGCTCACTCAATGTCAACACAGACCGCATCGAAAAACACTTACTAAAACGGTGGGAACTAGTATTTAGACTCAAGCAAGGATTTTGGAAGCAGTGGTCCATCAATCCAAATATCAAGAAAGGTATGCTTTTTCTAGTCAAGGAAGACAACATACCTGTGATGAGTTGGCCAATAGAACGCATTATAAACACATATCCAGGCCAGGGTAATCACGTTCATGTGGTCGACGTTAAAACGCCCTATCAAGGAAACCGAAGAAACAGCTAATGTCGCCTACAATAACCTAGTCTTTGCTAAAGAGCAAGTCTTTTCGAAACAGACAGGAAAAAGCATCTC
Source organism: Scaptomyza cyrtandrae (assembly GCA_035044605.1). Lineage (NCBI taxonomy): Eukaryota > Metazoa > Arthropoda > Insecta > Diptera > Drosophilidae > Scaptomyza > Scaptomyza cyrtandrae. Next base: position 2,285,034 of record JAWNNS010000637.1, read on the forward strand.
TGACATGTCAGAGTATATATGTATATTCTTGATCAGCATCAAAACTCGAGTCGCTTGATCGCCATGCTTAAGCGCTGTGTGTAAAGATATCAGAGACTATGAGAGCTGGAAACTGCATTCATTACTTATATACAATAAGTATCGACATGGCTATATCGACTCGGCTGTTGATGCTGATCAAGAATATATATACTTTATGGGGTCGGAGATGCTTCCTTCTGCCCGTTACATACTTTTGCACAAAACCATTATAACCTTTTTCCCATTTTTGCAAAGTGCAGTGTGCGCGTACACTCACACACACATACATGCAAACACTGACTGTGCGCGTAAAGTATAGGGATCAGGGTATCGTCTAGTCGGGATTTCTCGACTAGAGCCTTCTTACTGTTACATACTTTTGCACAAAACCATTTTACCCTTTTTACCCATTTTTAATTGGTTCAGGGTATAAGAATTGTGATATATGGGGGCGGCATGAGTGGGCGTTGAATCCAAACTTTTGATGCAGAGTTTTTGAGGAAAAACCATTATTTTCTTTAATTTATCTAATTATACCCTGAACCCATTAAAAATGGGTAAAGAGGGTATAATGGTTTTGTTCGTTTGTCCGTCTGTCTGTCTGTCCGTATGTATGAACGCGTCGATCTCAGAGACTATAAGAGCTAGAGACTCCAGATTTGGAACTTAAGCTCGCCTAATCCCTAGGCAGTTCAAGTTTGTTTTCGATTTTCGATAACTTATCCCGTTTTCGATATACACATGGGATCGATAACAACAAAATCTTGAATTTGAAAAAAATTTTAGACGGCATTTGAATTATTAATCAAAATAATAACAATCTGTGAAATTTTTATTAAAATCGGTTGAGAAACACCGGAGATATGGAACCTTGGAGTTGAGTATGCAGTATGGTCGTACACACACGCACACATACTTGCAAGCACTGACTGTACGCGTAAAGTATAGGGATCAGGGTATCGTCTAGTCGGGATTTCTCGACTAGAGCCTTCTTACTTGTTATAAATATTTTTGTTTGTTATCTGCTTGTTATTAAATCTGATCCTGTTTTGTTTACAGTACAATCAATCCGGAGCAGGCAGTCAGTGCAATCAGGCGATAATGCTGATAACGGACAGCACTTCGGAATCGCACAAGGAGATTATCAAACAGTATAACTGGCCGCATATGCCAGTCCGCATCTTTACGCATCTTATTGGCAGCGATTCGGGCAGTCGCAGCAATTTACATGAAATGGCTTGCTCCAACAAAGGTTTCTTTGTGCAAATTAACGATTATGAGGAGGCACGACGTAAGGTTATTGATTACGCGCTCGTTATGGCGCGGCCCATGATTATGTATCAGGCGGATCACCCGGTGCACTGGAGTCCAGTATTTGTTGCTGGAAAATCTGGTGGGCTGGGTCGGGACTCAGAATATCAGCGGAGATTGGTGACGACAGTTTCAACTCCGATCTTCGATAGACGAATCCATTCGGTACGCGTGGCGAATCTGTTAGGTGTGGTGGGCACCGATGTGCCTGTCGAGGAGATACGTAAAATGATCCCACAACACAAGCTGGGACCAAATGGCTATTCGTTTATCGTCGATAACAATGGGCGGGTGCTCTTCCACCCGGATCTGAGGCCGCAATCAGTACGTAGATCAGCTGCGACCGAAACATGCCTCAGTGGACATAACGGAGTTGGAACTGCCGGAAACAGAAGTGTGCAACGATCCCGAACTAGTCGAAATGAACAAAAATCTTCTTAATGAGGTTGGTTAATCTTTGTCTTAGTAGTAGACCGCTTATTTAAAATTTATTAATTGTGTGACAGATGCGCAGTGACATGATTCGGCCAAAAGAGGGTGAAACAGAGTTCACTGTGCTTAATCATTATGATGAGTCAAAGCGCGTCTCGACCCGTACTCATCGTTATTTCTACGGGCCAATCGATTATACACCCTTTACGCTCGCTATTGTGCTACCAGAAAACTATGGCAGCCATGAGTTAGTCTCCCAGCAAGAAATAAGACATTCGCGTAACAATGGTGAGCTTACTTACACAAATCTATCTTAGTATTTCAATTAACTGATATATGTAAGTAATTTGGGGTTATACACACATTAAAAAAAAGACTTCAAAGCATAATCATCAGGGATTTCAAAAAAGGAAAATAGGCTCTAATATAACAAAAGCGTTTTGATACACATAAAAGTTTCATAGGTTTCACGGATTACATAACGTGATGCACAAATTTACTGATCATAACGAAAAGAATGAAACAGATCACATAAATAATGACATGATAATAGCTCAAAATCCATTATACTGCGATTGCCGAAATTGCTCTTCCGAGCTGCCGTCGCACCATGTACGCCAGGTTCGCGCCCTAGACAATGGAGATAGTTCCTGAGCATCCAATCCCACTAAGCAGCTGCATTAGGTGGAAATTTACTTCGCCATGCATGGGACGCTGTTCAAAAGCAGTCGACGCTTGTGCCTTGAGCCCTTTGTGTTAAACATCATTCGCGCGAGAGCTCTTCCTGTTCTGGCTGCCTTTCTGGTTATATCCTCAAGGTATCCGGCGGAAGCAGAGCCTCGTATCCAGCATAACGCTGAATTGCAACTATGTGTGCGCGTATGGACGCGTGTACTGCATACTTGACTTAACTTCAATGTTATATGTTTTCGGTTTTTCTCAACGGATTTCAATAAAAACAAGTAAGAAGGCTCTAGTCGAGAAATCCAACTAGACGATACCCTAAACCCTATAATTAACGCGTACATTCAGTGATTGCAAGTATGTGTGTGTGTACTGCATACTTATTTTAACTTTAATGTTCCATATCTCCGGTGTTTCTCAACCGATTTTAATAAAATTTTCACAGATTGTCATTATTTTGTTTATCAATTCAAATGCCATCTCAAAGATTTCCAAATTCATAATTTTGTTGTTATCGATCCCATATGTATTTATTGAACGTAGATGTACTAACGGGCAGTACAATCAAGTGGCCCAACGACAACAAGCACCGGCTTGTTACCGCGCGGACCCAAGCACAAAGCGATCCACCTTCCGCCCATCCGACAGAGGGGCGCACCGCGTAACGTGCGGTTACGAAGATCGCGAACACAAATGACGTAAGACAATTTTTTTTAGAGAGCATGCAGAGGTGGTACTAGTTATAAGGTGGGAAAGATTGTTATATAATGAGCAGAAGATCCGAAAAGGGTTATGGAAAGCATAATTAGAAAAGCAAGCATGCAGGGCTATAGGTAAAAAATTGCTACTACTTCTAATGGGTACAGCAAAGTTAATTTGGTTGATTAGTATGGGGGAATCTATTTCACCATTTATTAATTTGTGAACAATGGTTATTGCTAGCATAGTTCTACGATGATTAAGAGAGGGAAGATTTATTAGTAAAAGTCTACTGTGGTAAGCAGGTAAATTAATACTATTAAGACCCCGAAGGGCAAAGAGCAAAAATTGTTTTTGTACCGATTCTATTCTATCCTGATGAGTCCTGTATTTGGGATACCATATACAAGACCCATATTCTAGAATAGGTCGGATAAGAGACACAAAGAGTTTTTGTTAAGTAGGAGTCGTCGAATTCCTTCGACCAGCGCTTAATGAACCCCAAGACACTTGATGCTCGATTTGAGATTAAAGCAATATGCTTGTCAAACTTAAGCTTTGGGTCCATTAAGATACCCAAATCCTCAACCAAATCAATCCGATCCAATGGTAGGTTATCCAGAAGATAGATATTAAAAAAAGGCATTCGCCTATAAAAAGACATAACTTTACATTTACTGCAATTGAGATGCAGTAAATTTACTCTGCACCAAGTTGGAAAATTGTCTAAGTCACTTTGCAGTCTATGACCAGACAGAAGACTTGCAGCTGACATGCATAGTTTCACATCATCAGCATACATTAGTACTCGAGAATGATTAATAACAGACGGAAGGTCGTTTATGAACAGTGTAAATAATAACGGTCAAAGGTGACTTCCTTGTGGAACACCAGAAGTGACCTGCACCGCTTTAGAAAGTGAGCCATTAAAATAGGCTCTCTGAACTCTAAAAGTTAAATAATCTTGAATCCAAAGAATAAGATTATTAGGAAAGCCCAAAAGCCTAAGTTTATAAATTAAAAGGGGGTGATTTACAGAGTCAAAAGCCGTACTGAAATCAGTGTAAATAACATCAGCTTGCAATTTGTCTTCAAAGCCCTTAATAACAAATGATGTGAATTCTAATAAGGTAGTAGAGGTAGATCTTTGTTTCATGAACCCGTGCTGGCACGGTGAAATCATAGATTTACAAAGATGTTGAAGATGAGAGGTTATTAGTTTCTCAAAAATCTTAGGAATAGCAGACAACTTGGAGATACCTCAAAATTTTTGAGCATTAGATTTGTTTCCTTTTTTGTGCAAGGGAATAATATAAGACTCTTTCCAAATTTTTGGGAAAGAGCATAGCTCCACGAACAAACTAAAAAGTTTATGCAAAGGTTTTAAAAGATCCTAAGCACACAGTATTCCATCAGGTCCTGGAGAAAATGTGGGCTTAATAACCTGAAGATCACAAAGTAATGAGCTCTCTGTGATTTCCGGTATGAAAATGCAATTTGAGGCATTAAGCTGATAGGGGTAAGGCATGACGACTGGTTGAAAACAAGGGCTATAGGTCGTTTGAAAAAATTCAGCAAATAGATCGGCAATGGCTTGATCTGAATTGGCTTTCATTTCATCAAAGAATATGTTAGATGGAAGAGTCGATGTCTTGCGTTTCGCATTAACAAAATCAAAAAAATCGTTTAGGATCCTGCTGAAACTGTTATCTACACCTAGTCAGGTAATTCCTGTAACATTGGTTATTGAGGACTGAAAAGTTGGAACGAGCAATCAAGTATGCAGAACAAGCTAACAAAGAGCTTGATTTTCTGAAACTCTTGTAGAGTTGCGATTTACGATTTTTTAGAATTGTCAACTCTCTGGTAGACCACACAGGTTTGTTTGACCTGTTCGGCGTTTCATAAGGGACACACAAATCAAATAAAGAATTTAAAGTATTATAAAAAATACTGAATGCCACGTCCAAATTGTCAGACCCGTAGAGGGTAGACCAGTCAGTCAGGGCCAACAGCCGAGTAAGTTTTGCAAAATCGGTTTTCCGAAATTGACGTACTCGGCTTAAACGATTTCTACTGGGGCATAGCCCCCGGTAGGGTAAAGTGATCGACACCTCCAACGTTGGGTGGTATAAATCCTCTGGATAAGATATGGGTTGTGATCGGATAATGGATGAGGAGGTTGGATCCAAAACAAAAAGTAGATCAAGCATTTTATTAAGAGAATTTGGGATATCATTTATTTGATTCAATGATATCCCAAGTAAATTAATCAAAAATTCATTCTGTGCCGAGGGGGTCAGTGCGCCAGAGTCGGGACAAGAAATCCAAGTAACTTCAGCAATATTGAAATCACCGAGAACTACAAGGATATCTCGATCGTAAAGCATGCAAGAAACGGACAGTATAGCAGACAAATGAGCATCGTAGACAGAGTTATTAGAGGTAGGGGGTATATATGAGCAGGTTATAAAAATGCAAACACCATTAAAAAACAACTTAACAGCAACAAATTCTATATCTATAGAACCACCTACTATTACTGTCTCCGAAGAATAATTTTCATCAACAGCAATAAGCACACCTCCGCCACGTCGAAGCGTACGGTATTTTCTACAGATACTTAAGATAATTAAGAATGTCTTGCCTTAACCAAGTTTCAGTTAATAGGCAAGCTTAAGTTCCAAATCTGGAGTCTCTAGCTCTTATAGTCAGTCTCTGACATCGACGCGTTCATACATACGGACAGACGGACGGACGGTCAGACGCACATGGCTATGTCGACTCGGCTGTTGATGTTGATCAAGAATATATATACTTTATGGGGTCGGAGATGCTTCCTTCTGCCTGTTACATACTTTTGCACAAAACCATTATACCCTTTTTTCCCATTTTTAATGGGATCAGGGTATAAAAAGACTTTTGTTTGTACAAAGCAGAGGAAAACTCGTGCCTGTCTGCTTAGTCCTTGTTATAACAGCGATTTTTTAGTTTTTATTTGTGAAGCCAGTGACAGAATCAATCCAATCTCTAATAGCAGCTACTCTGGAATATACACCGGGATATTCTGGCCTGGCACACCCAAGACCCCAGGAGACCACGCCCCAAAGTTTGCTCTTAGCAACGAGCGGACCACCTGAATCCCCTTGACATGCATCTTTTCCGCCAACTTGAAATCCAGCGCACATCATGCGACACGTCACGGTGCCAATGTTATCGTAGGCCCGAATACACTGCGTCTGATTTACCTTAGGAACGGTTACTGCACGCAGCACATCCGAAGATTCCTGCACGTTTTGAGTGTTCCCCCAGCCCGTTATGGTTACAAGCGTGCCATCCGGAATGTCCTCATTTAGCTGTGGAAGCATAATATATGCCTGGATAATATTTGTTGCATTGTATTGAGCCAGTTGCAGAAGAGCAAAATCATAGTCGATTGTTCGGGAATCGTATTTGGGATGCCGATGAATACTCTTAATCCTCACAACGACACCACCTTTCTCTTTGTAGGTGGCGCCAATGCGTACCTTCAAGGAGCCCACACTCGAGCTCTCAACACAGTGGGCCGCGGTAAGTACCCAGCCTTCAGCTATTAGACTACCGCCACACACGTGATAGTTGCGCTGCAGTGAAACTTGATAGGGATATTCCTCGATAGTCGCCTGAATACCGCCTACAATGCGTCCATCTAGATGCAGGCAATCAACGTAGGCAATGCATGCCAAAATAATTGGAATAACGGTTCTTTCGTGGTGTGACATGGTTAGTTCCCAGTGTCGTAGTGAGTCTTTTTAATTGTTGCGCATCTTATATACAATACTGTTTATTATCAAAAAGTTGTAAAGTATTTTTACAGTGTCAATTACTGTCCACTTGGCCTAGTTTGTCGAACACCGATAATCGTTCAATTTTATGACTATTGAATAGTCATTGTCATCAGCAACGTTATCTAACAATCGCACACTTACAAAAAAAATTCGGATCTAATGGTTTGACTGTGTTTACAATATATTACTTATACCCTGAACCCATTAAAAATCGGTAAAAAGGGTTTTGTGCAAAAGTATGTAACAGCCAGAAGGAAGCATCTCCGACCTCATTAAGTATATATATTCTTGATCACCACCAACAGCCGAGTCGATATAGCCAAGTCCGTCTGTCCGTATGTATGAACGCTTCGATCTCAGAGACTATAAGAGCTAGAGACTCCAGATTTGGAACTTAAGCTCGCCTAATTCCTATGTAGTACAAGTTTGTTTTTGATTTTCGATAACTTTTCCCGTTTCCGATATACAAATGGGATCGATAACAACAAAATCTTGAATTTGGAAAAATTTGAGATGACATTTGAATTATTAAACAAAATAATGAAATCATGTGAAATTTTTATTAAAATCGGCATAGAAACACAGGAGATATGGAACATTGAAGTTGAACATGCGGTATGCAATGTGCGCGTACACACACACACACACATACTTGCAAGCACGGACTTTATGCATAAAATATAGTGTTCAGGGTATCGTCTAGTCGGGATTTGTCGACTAGAGCCTTCTTACTTGTTTTGTGATCGCTTAATTCAAATCTGAGGTCCGTTTACACTATGAGATCGGTATATAAAAAAAAAACATCAGTCCGTTTTACCAAACATAAAATAAATTACATTTTATCTATAAATTAAATTTAATTATATCCCAAAAATTAAATATTTTAAGGTTAAAAATAAAACTAGGAACAGTTCTCACTTGCTCATATACACAATTGTATAAGCGCGTATTGTAAGCATTAGAAGCTATCGAAAGAAAATAAGCTATCAAAATGCAAATTAAAATATTCTCAATAAAATAAAACAAATGTCTGTTATTTTTTAACTTAATGATCAAGTGTTTGGAAACGAACCCGGGATTCCAAAATGTTAACAAAATATTTGTGATCATTTAACTACAAAGCACCAAGCACACGCAATTTCTGTACATGGATTTGGAGTAAGTAATAGAGACGAGGGTATCTTTATGTCTTAATATTCTTTAACTATTTATTTTATACTATAGTAAAATATATCTTATCTTCCGAGCTTAAAGGGTTACTCCTGAACTTCATTTCAAGTATATGCACATATTAGATCACGAACATACATAAGCATATACTAAATGGGGTCGGATTAACCTTCAATGCACTAACTACTGACAAGAAAAGTTAAATCACCCTCTGCAAGGGTACAATGTGTTATAGTTTAAAGAGCATTAATATTAATAACATTTAATTTAGCTCACAGCTTTAGCCAAGTCAAGAATTTATTGTTGGAAGGCATACTAATGTCTTTTTCAAAGTGCAGACCGTTCTCTTTTGCCAACAGGCTAAGATTGCTTATATCTCTGATGCCCCAGTCGGCGTTGCGCTGTTTTAAATTCACGTCAAAGTCAATATTGCTTTGGGGCGTTAACTTGCCATGCTGAGCATATGGTCCATAGGTGAATAGCTTACCGCCTGATTTGAGCAGCTGACCGGCAGCTCGAAAGAGGCCCACAGAGCATGCCCAGTGGGTTATATGCATCATGTTGCAGTTGAGCATGTAATCGTAGCTACCGACCTGTACAACTTGCAGGGTGCTCGGTCGCCACTGGCTCAATTCCTGGGCAATATCCACAAAGACTGGTGGGCGAATGTTGCGAGTAGGGCAATCGGCAGCGTAAGCGGCAATCGAGTCGAAATCCTGTTGAGAATATTCGGTAGTTTGGTAAGACACATTTGGAATTAATGGCGCCAAAAAGCCAGCATGTTGGCCCGATCCAGATGCTATTTCAAGCAGTCTTAAGTTTAGCGTTTTTGTGTCCACCTGCAGAAGCAGGGCCTCCGATATTGGCTTAGAGTTGCGATCTGCCGATGGATGTGTGCGTTTACTGTCGCTAGCAATTTTCGTCATATAAAATAGACGTTTAAGGGGTTGTGTGAGACTGCAAAACAATAGAGATAAGTGAAATAATTATATATATAATTGTTTACCTCATGACGGTTTGTCAGTGTTGCCTCCAGTCGCTCAATTGATTCTTATCTAATTGACGTTTTGTTCATGCCCGATAAACGCATACATCAAGCTAGCGTCGCTACTTAGCGATTATTTTCAAAAGTTTGATCCTGTTTCAAGCATTTACTCTATGTAAATTGTAGAAGCACCCATTCAAAAATAATTGGACTTTTATCGAAAATGCTCGACTTTGGGACTACGTTTCATAAATTCAAAGTCTTATTGCTATTGAAAGTTTGAAACATTCTTGATCTGCCTTTTATTTCAAAACAAATTCTATAAGCAAAACAAGTCTATAACATATTTTTCCATTGCCTCAGGGTAACGGTTTTTGAAAATTCTCTTACTGAGTGTTGTATTTAATTTTATTGTTACTTATTATGTACTTTACTTGCTATACTTGGTTGCACTTTAAATGAGAGTAAAATTTGCGCAGCGTGAAGCTGGCTGCATCTGTGAATGTGTACACTGCACCAGCGAGCTTTTGTCTGTGTGAAGAAAACAGAGCCAGCAATTTTAACTGAAAAAATTCTAAGCTATCGAAAGAGCATGGGGAAATAAATTGACTTTCTGCCTTGTCAACTTATTCTGCCTACTCGTTGAAAATCAGCTAGTTCATGTGGCATAAAAAAGAAGTCGGCCATTATTTTTTAGGCTTTTGTTTTTATTGGAAAGTGTGCGAAGCATAAGACAAAAACTATTTATTGCTCTTGTGGTAGTGACAGAACTTAGGATAGTCCATTTTCGACCTTTAGTGCAATCTGCTTGCTGGTGCCAATCAAGCTGGGTAGTATAAATGTTTTAAAAATTAGGTAGTGCACTAATGATTAATTGAGCAGGTTTTAAATGACTTAATTCCAAATTAACACTAACCACAAAATAAAAGCATTTTGTATTCAAATACTTAACATTACTCGTCCTTATATTAAATAAAAAAATATTAATAATTCCATTGACATTAATTGAAAATATTAACAAAAGGTATTTTAACATTAGGCAACTTGTGCGTTTCATCAACGAAACCATCACGTGTTGTTGCTTGTCTTGTTGTGTTTTGCGTATTCTTGTTGGGCACACTCACATGTGGTTGTTGTGGAAAATATTTTTTTATTGTTTTTTTCCTGAACCCATTCAAAATGGGGGAAAAAAAGGGACACTTTGCCCACTAAATTTTTGAGCAAGGTGAAAAATTTTGATATTTTCTCTTTAGAGCTATAGGGTCACACTGGTTGCTGTTTTTTATTTTTTATAAGTAATTCAATCGATCATCTCTTAAACCTATTAAACAGAACATAAAAAACCATAACATTAACAAAGAAACATTTCAAATACTAACAAAGGCACTAAATTGAACTGCCAGTCAAATGTTTGGACACTTACGTTTTTGGTGCATTTTCGTTGTGAAATTCGTATGTACATTTACTTTTAATTAAATAAAAAATGTGCAGATCCAAACAAGTCTAAATTTTTTGGCCAGATCGCTTGCCAATGAGATGAAGAATGACTGTGGAATCACCAAATCTCGCGAATGTGGCCTAAATCCATTTTAAGTATCTACCCTGAAAACAGCTGCTTAAAAAAACCGTTGATATCGACGGAGCATGTTCAGACACTATTAACTTTTGACATAATTCACGTGGACAGCCAGATTCATATTGGGACGACGTGGTGTTATGTGATGCATCAAAATTATGCCATACTATGATGGTGTGGCGCCAGCCATTGAAAGCACTTGAAAATTAAAAATTTTATACCGACTGTACAGCTCGAGATTAAGGGTTGGTAATTAAAATTTCTTTAGGCCACAGTCGCGAGATATGGTGGTTCCTCAATCATTCTTCATCTTATTGGCAAGCGATCTTGCCAAAAAAATTTGGACTTTTATGGACCTTTCTAACCATAATTCGCTCTCCCCTCGAAGCTATAGCCGGCGGCCGTCTATTTGAAGGCTTCGTCTCCATACATCCCCCGTTTTCTTAAGCGGCTTTAAACATTGTAAATAGTTTCACTGCCAGTTGCTAACATTTCTCCAATCTCAGAGGCCCATTTCTAAGAGGTAGAGCTGTAATAAGCCAACTGGATTATTTCGGAAGGTAGCCGCTAGTCTGTCATTTGAAAACCGTCTCAAACTGTCCAAATTATATAAAAATTCTTTACTCCAATTATGAAATTTCTCGGAAAATTGCATTACCAAGAGCTGCGCGTTTTTATTTTTTTTAAAAGTAACTGTAAATACGAATTTCACAACGAAAAAAAAACAAAAAAGAAGTGTGTAAAAATTTAATTGCCTTTGTTAGTAATTTTAATTGTTCTTTGTTAATGTTAATGTTTTTAAAGTTTTCTTTAATCGGCTTCAATGAAAATTGATTGAATTAATTATAAAAAAAATGAAAAACAACCAGTTTGTCCTTATAGCACTAAAGTGAAAATCTAAAATTTTCACGGTGTGTAAACATTTTTGTGACAAAGCGTATGCATATAAATTATTTTGCATTTCGCTCATTCGCTAAATATAATCTTTAAATACTTACTTACATATCACATACAAAATCAACTTTTGGAATTTCGTAAGTGAGATTAAATTTGCAGCGACCCAATTTAAAACTTATGTCTTTTGGATTAATTGTTTTAATTCACTATTATTTAAAAAATTTTTAATTTTGGTTTGTGATTGCTTGGTATCCAGCAACGAAGCAAAAAATACGTAACTGCTTATTAATTCTAGTATCGACTTAATACTGTATGACGGCTTACGCTGTGTCGAGGGCATTTTTTAAAGCTGATTACACAGTTAGACCTTGTACCTTTTTAAGTGATTTGGGAAAGTGCCATCTTTCACCACAGTTTAGTTTCTGACGGAGACATGGACCAATGCATTTGGCGGACATTGCAAAAACCAGTATAATATTTACCTTCGGTATCAGAGAATAAAAAAGCATGGTTTTTTTTTTGGCTTAAGCACACTTTAGAATTAACTATATTATATAATTGCGATTACGACTAATGGCAGCTTGTATCCGATTATAAGATAACAATAAAATTATGTTAATGTAAATGCACTGAAAAGTAATTTAAAACATTCATTTATATACTTATATGTGTATGAAATTGGTTGTGAGTTTTGTCTAGACTGTCCGATTTGTAAGTTATATTCTGATGCTGTTTTGAACTTAGGCCTATCTGCAGCCACACGACTCGACCACCATATTCGGTAGCGTCTTGATTGTCGCCGAATTATTTGAGTCTAGGACGACTAGCTGCAACGAAGAATACTGTTTGGCGGTACAGCAGGGTACCAGATCAAGTGGCTTACGTAAACCATTTGTAGAAAAAATTTTCTGCAAGCAAAAAAAAAAAGGTAAGTTAATTTGAGATACCTTGAATTCTAGACCTAACGACCAATTCTGCCTCGGGCGTCCACAGAAAGAAAACCACGCAGGGAAATCAATTTTATTATTTTTTTGTTCTTATTTATTCAATTTGTAACGAATAAACGTAAATAGTAGAAATATATAAGATATTTTCAAAGGTAAAAATAAAGTTCAACCAAAACTACTCGCATGTACTTATATTATTCGTTTATGAATATTAAACATAATTAAACACAAGTACACACGGTTTTAGAACTGGCAAAGGAAAACTGATTATAGAGATAATTGAGGCGGAGGATTTAATTCTGAAATCCGTCCGCTAATATTGAATAAGTGTATTAAAATACACTTGGTTCGCTTTAAAAACGAGGAAAAATGTGATTTAATGTCATGTCTGGCGGGTAAGAGTGGTCAATTATAAAGGATTTATATCCGGTTAATCCAAAACAAAATTCAGAATTTCAATATTGCTTAAAGTTTTTATATCATGTTCAAATTTTGTATTCCAAATCTGAAGACTTTAGCTCGTATATTATCTGAGATCGACGCGTTCATACATGCTAACGGACAGCCAAAAGTTCGGACGGATGGTCGGACAGAAATGGCAAGATTGACTCCGCTGTTGGAGTCCGAGATCACTCCGCTTATTACATACATTTGCAAAACTTTATTTTACATTTATAAACTTATTTTCAAGGGGTTTGAGGTATAAACAAATCTACTTGGTCAAATGAAATCGAAACATACCAGCAATGAGCTGTGATGAGATGCAGCCTGGGCGACGCTCGCCACGGAGCTGCAAGAGCCGCGACAAAAGTACGCATCATAACCCTTTGGCTGCATAATCCAATTGTCCCAGCCAATGTCTGCGAATGAAATATAAAGTTTTTCGCGGCAACATTCGGTCACTCCACTGGAACAGTTGATATTGCGCTTCTGCCGGGACTTGCTTTGGCGATTTTGTGTGTCAATCATAATAAAAGGTCTATAGTTCTTGTTTATCGATATGATTTCCTCCATGCTGCGAATGTCGCACGATTCACAAGTAATTTGTATTAGATGACTGAGATCATGATTGCCGAACCAGCGCTTGATAGGCCACTCAATATTGATTTTCATCCACTCATCTGTAAGAAAAAAGAAAAAATGTTATCTTATTTATCTGTTGGCTTCCAAAATCTGATTGTGTCTAAGCTTTTAAAAGTGTTACCATTTTAATAATTAAATTTGATTTTTGACAACAAACGATTTATCGGAATAAGTTTAATTTCGTTTTTATACAAATTCACTGTTTCCATTTTCTTCTTTAACTACACTTTAACGATACTGAGTGCAAGAACAACCAAAAGTAGCGTTAACCCGATTTAGTTATTTTGCTTATGCCGTTCACTCGAATTTCGCGCCTTGTCTATTTCAGAGAGGTTCGCGTCCAAACACGAGAAATTTTTTAACAAATTTTGTAAAATATGCTGTCCCTGTTTAATCAAAAGTGGATCCGTTGTAAAAAAAGTACAATGTTCCCTAAAGTATAAATAATAAAGGTTTCTTATATTTTTCCCGCTCCAAGAGTTTTCGCTGCTTATGGACAAAAAAGGTTGTCACCCGTAAAGCTAGAGACTTAAAATTTTGCAAATGTCTTTGTCTGGCTGGTCAGATAAGTGTTCAAGATTGGAGTGCTTCGCCCAGTAGGGAGCTGGGAAATCGAAAACATCGAAATCTTATAATTGATAAAATCATATATTTCCCACATTCTTACTGCTAGATTTACAAAATTTGAAGGCCACGCCCACTCCGTACATCCCATGCCACACCTTACTCCACCTTTGCAAGCAGGCTTCTTTCCACCAGTATATACTTTTACTAATAAATCTTCCCTCTCTTAATCATCGTAGAACTATGCTAGCAATAACCTTTTTTCACAAATTAATAAATGGTGAAATAGATTCCCCCATACTAATTAACCAAATTAACTTTGCTGTACCTATTAGAAGTAGTAGACATTTTTTACCAATAGCCCTGCATGCTTGCTTTTCTAACTATGCGATCCATAACCCTTTTCGGATCTTATGTTCAGTATATAACGATCTTTCCCACCTTAAAACTAGTACCACTTCTGCATGCTCTCTAAAAAAAATTATCTTACGTCATTTGTCTACATGTTCGCGATCTTCGTAACCGCACGTTACGCGGTGCGCCCCTCGGTCGGATGGGCGGAAGGTGGATCGCTTTGTGCTTGGGTCCGCGCGTTAACAAGCCGGTGCTTGGTATCGTTGGGCCAATTGAATGTACTGTCCGTTAGTACATCTACGTCCAATAATAATAATCGAAAATAATAATATGTACTAATTTTAGAGTATACTGAGTATAAGAGTATAACGTTTTCACTTGTTATACCCTGATCCCATTAAAAATGGGAAAAAAGAGTATCATGAAGTTGTGCAAAAGTATGTAACAGGCAGAAGGAAGCATCTCCGACCCCATAAAGTATATATATTCTTTATCAGCATCAACAGTCGAGTCGATATAGCCATGTCCGTCTGTCCGTCTGTATTTATGAACGCGTCGATATCAGAGACTATAAGAGCTAGAGACTCCAGATTTGGAACTTAAGCTCGCCTAATCCCTAGGCAGTACAAGTTTGTTTTCGATTTCGATAACTCATCCCGTTTCCGATATACACATGGGATCGATAACAATAAAATCTTGAATTTGAAAAAACTTTAGATGGCATTTTATTTATTAATCAAAATAATAACAATCTGTGAAATTTTTATTAAAATCGGTTAAGAAACACCGGAGATATGGAACCTTGAAGTTGAGTATGCAGTATGCAGTATGGTCGTACACACACGCACACATACTTGCAAGCACTGACTGTACGCGTAAAGTATAGGGATCAGGGTATCGTCTAGTCGGGATTTCTCGACTAGAGCCTTCTTGTTTTTTTTATTAGAATTGTTTATTCATTGAAACTCAAATCTTCCGTCACAAACATCGGTTGCACTTACTGCATTGAACGGTTGAACCGACAATTTCGGTTGAATTTACTGTATTTTATTTTTATTTTTTTTTTTTTGTAGCAAGTTTTTTATTTTTTCTATTTTTGCTTGACGCTTTGTTACTAGAACGCAGTGATATTTATTTATATTGTATATACTGCTCACCTTGCACATCCACCGACTGTATGGCTATCGTCTTTGCCAGCGGCAGATAATCAAAGGGAAGCTGCTGCTCCAGCTCGGATACAACAATCGTTTGCTTATTCTGCTCGCCATTTAGCTGGCTCTCATTGCTGGCTTTAGTGTAGTTCTGCTTGTTCTTATGGAGCCACAACACAGCACTGCTTACATCGAAGGCATCCGCATCTGCATCATCGATCTTAAAGCTAAAGCACATGGAGGGATGTGCTCCCAGGCGCCGGCACTCTGTCTTTTCTGTAGTTACAAAAAAAAAAGTTGCTTATTGGTATGCTAATTAAAGTACAGGTTTCGATCACAAAAATGTTATTTAAGAATATTATATTTTTACTCGGTTCCCTCGTCGAAGCTTATTTATTTATTTCTTAACGTTCAAAAACCGATTTTTATTTTAAACGGAAAGTAAGACAAGCATTGTATTTGATTTTGTTAACCTTATTATTAATAAATACATTATGATTTAAATATATGAAGTTATCAGAGAGATAGGCGCACATGGTTAAAAATCGTATTTGTTGATGATAAAGAAATCAGTGTGTTCTGCCTGTTATATACATATTATACATATTGTGCACTTCCTTCCGTTTCAGGACATACGCGTTTTGAGAAAAATCTCTACATTAAACTGTTCTACTTGACAAGCTAATACTGATAAGTAAGCATCGTACAGCCACACAATAAAATAGATAGAAAGCAATTCATTTATTCAATTTAATTTCAATCAGTCATAATATCGGTTGGACAATCTGTTTTAAAATATTTATAACAATATTCGCGGACTTTTAAACTAGTGAGGGTATTGTGAAACAATATTTAAAACCATAGTCGCCACTTTTTATAACCTGGGCGCACGAGATAACTTAAAAGGTTAAGTTTTTGAAAAAGTGTGTAATAGGAAAAATAAAGCAACTATATATAATCTTGTTAAGCATCAACGGCCGAGTCAATTTAGCCATGTTAATCCAGCCAATGCGTTTAGAGCTAGATATTTTGAAGATTAAATTATAAGCTCTCTTGTAACATAGGTAAAACAAGATTTTTTTCAAGTCATTGCTATTCAAAAAACTCTTGGAAATCTTTTAGGGAACCCCTTTTTACAACCTTATTTATATAAGAATGATAATTAAGTAACGATTAATGCTGAATCCAATTATAATAAGATCACGCATCAATTGCTGTGTAAAAATATAAAAAGGTTTACTTATGCGTTCGACCGTTTATAGAGAGCTCTTTTTATACCCTGATCCCATTAAAAATGGGAAAAAAGGGTATCATGAAGTTGTGTAAAAGTATGTAACAGGCAGAAGGAAGCATCTCCGACCCCATAAAGTATATATATTCTTTATCAGCATCAACAGTCGAGTCGATATAGCCATGTCCGTCTGTCCGTCTGTCCATCTGTATGTATGAACGCGTCGATCTCAGAGACTATAAGAGCTAGAGACTCCAGATTTGGAACTTAAGCTCGCCTAATCCCTAGGCAGTACAAATTTGTTTTCGATTTTCGATAACTCATCCCGTTTCCGATGTACACATGTGATCGATACCAATAAAATCTTGAATTTGAAAAAACTTTAGATGGCATTTTAATTATTAATCAAAATAATAATATGGAAATAAGGATATGGAACCTTGAAGTTGAGTATGCAGTATGCAGTATGGTCGTACACACACGCACACATACTTGCAAGCACTGACTGTACGCGTAAAGTATGGGGATCAGGGTATCGTCTAATCGGGATTTCTCGACTAGAGCCTTCTTACTTGTTATACCCTGAATCCATTCAAAATGGGTAAAAAGGGTATAATGGTTTTGTGCAAAAGTATGTACAGGCAGAAGGAAGCATCTACGACCCCATAAAGTATATATATTCTTTATCAGCACCAACAGCCGAGTTGATATAGCCATGTCCGTCTGTCCGTTCGTCTGTCTGTATGTATGAACGCGTCGATCGCAGAGACTATAAGAGCTAGAGAGTCCAGATTTGGAACATAAGCTCGCCTAATTCCTAGGCAGCACAAGTTTGTTTTCGATTTTCGATAACTCTTCCCGTTTCCGATATACACATGGAATCGATAACAAGAAAATCTTGAATTTTAAGAACTTTGAGACATTTGAGCATTTGAAACATTAATCTAAATAATGACAATCTGTGAAATTTTTATTAAAATCGGTTGAGAAACACCGGAGATATGGGACATTCAAGTTTTCAACGCAGTGTGCAGTACGCGCGTACACACACACACACATACTTGCAAGCACTGGCTGTACGCGTAAAGTAACAGGGATCAGGGTATCGTCTAATCGGGATTTCCTGACTAGAGCCTTTTTACTTGTCTCTTATCTATTTTTATACCCTGATCCCATTAAAAATGGGAAAAAAGGGTATAATGGTTTTGTGCAAAAGTATGTAACGGGCAGAAGGAAGCTTCCCCGACCCCATAAAGTATATATATTATTGATCAGCATCAACAGCCGAGTCGATATAGCCATGTCCGTCTGTCCGTCCGTCTGTCCGTCTGTCTGTCCGTCTGTCCGTCTGTCCGTCTGTCCGTATGTATGAGCCAACCGATCTCAAAGACTATAAGAGCTAGAGACTCCAGATTTGGAACTTAAGCTCGCCTAATCCCTAGGCAGTACAAGTTTGTTTCCGATTTTCGATAACTCATCCCGTTTTCGATATACACATGGGATCGATAACAACAAAATCTTGAATTTTGAAAACTTTGAGATGGCATTTGAAATAATGAACAAAATAATGACAATCTGTGAAATTTTTATTAAAATCGGTTAAGAAACATTGGAGATATGAGACATTGAAGTTGTGCATGCAGTATGCAGTATGTGCGTACATACAAACACACATATTTGCAAACACTGACTGTACGCGTAAGGTATAGGGATCAAGGTATCGTCTAGTCGGGATTTCTCGACTAGAGCCTTCTTACTTGTTAAGTTTGTCTAGTTACCAAAACATGTTTTTTTAAAGCGGAAAATTGCTAGAACAAAATAAATATGGAGATAATAAGCTTACCACGTTGCAAAAGTATGAATTTCTGGTTAGTGCGGGCATAGTAGTCATCAAAGTCCTTGTGCTTGCTAAACTTATCCGAATGCTGGAGGGTTATGCCCTCGAATATGGGCCTGGGCAATTCCACGGCGGAGACCTTTGGGCTCTCCTTGAGCCGAAGCTTTTCCAGTATTTGTTGTTTGACGAACTCAATGCGCAAATGACGCAATTCGTCTTCACTGATATGCTCCACTTGACGACTGCTTTCGCATTTAGGGCAGCCGCTCGAGGGGGACTTGGTTGCATTTGGTGGTTGATCTGTCTCTTCTTCTACGACAAATGGTGGCGCAGGCTCTGCCAGGCTCAGTTGCAGCTCGTTCCTGGCATCGCGCTGACCAGCATCGTCATTCAACATCAGACCATCCATTTGCTCCGCGGCTCCTGGTGCATCTTGCAACATGTGCTGCGAATCGAAAGGTTCATCGAGCTGATTACCTTGACTAAGCAGCTGCCACAGCTTAGGACTGGTCTTCACCTGCTCGAATGTAGACAGATTAAAGCTGCGCTCCTGCTCTAATAAATGTTCTTGCTGCCGGTGGAGATGACGACGCAAGCGTTGATCGTAACTTTGCTGTTGCAATTTGTCCTCCTCGTTGCTTGGATCGGGTGCATTGTGCTTTGGCTGACGATCTCGCTGGTGCCGAGTGTGATGCTGCTGCAAATGTTGCAGGTGCTGATGCGGCTGATGTCGGGGATGCTGATGTGAAGCACGAATCAGTGGTACGCTGGACGTCTCGTCTACTGCGCTTGGATGTGAGCGTGCGTGAATGTTGTTGTTTTGTACAGCGAGGCACAGTAACAGGCCCAGGGTCATATAGTAATTGCCCATTTTTTCTGTAGTTTTAAATAACTGTGTTTTGTACAATGCTTTTGAGGGCACTAGCTAAAGCGTGTTATTGCTACAGCTTTTGAGTATTTGTATGTCTAATTGTTATCTGTTTGGTAGCAATTGAAACACAATGTTTGTTGTCTTTTGGCTTACAAAACTCATGGGTTTGCAGCTGAACCCCCTTTGCTTTTGCAGTTGTACTTTACAATTAGTTGATATGTTAAATTTAATCGATTTATTATTCGACCTTACGCAGCTTGCCGTTCTTTGTTTATTTAATTTATTTTTTTGTAATAAATAACTGTAAACTGAAATAAAGGAAAAATTCAAAAAAATTAATAACAATATAATTGGTAAAAATTTTCATTGTTTCTTTGTTTTTTTAAGTAATTAGGATTCTAATCCTAATATTCCACATTCCTTTCACAAAATTGTCAAAAATATATTTGCTATTTTTGTAATTTTTATTAAGAGCGACCGCAAGGCATAAGTTTTATTTTTAATAAATATTAAAACACTTATATTTTGTGACTTATCTCTTTATACAAATAAATGTTTAATCATTTGCCTACCAAGAAACTTGAGTTGCATAACAGCCTTGTGATTTTGTCATATTCACTAAAAGGCAATTTTGTTTCAATTTGAAAAGCGCAAAAGAACGATGTTTTTCCCAATGGACAAAATATAAAATAAATGTAAAACATAAGGTGAAATGCAATTTGAATTTTCTTATATTTTTGGCGGCTCAACTTTCTTCTACTTACTATGGACATTCACTTACTTACAAACTTTCGCAAAAGGTGTCACCTCACAAATTTTGTTAAATGTTCACTAAGCTGATTTTATTAAAGATTTCCAAAGAAAAGTTATTGTTAACCGAAAAAGGTGGCACCTCTCTGAATGCCAATTGGCTTTTATATTGCTTAAATTAAGCAAAACTCTGATCCGTTTACTTCAGATTACAAAGCCATACCGAACAGTTCTCTGTCACAACTGAAATCAACTCGAAGTTGAGTTTTGTCTGTTTTTGATTCCTGTCACACACGGTAACAATTTCAATATAAAAGGTCTTCTAATCCACAGGCAGAAAAAGTTTGCTTCGAATGATCAGTAGCTATTTCTGTTTCCGATTGAAGATTGAATTTAAGCCAAGTAGTACTGCATGCACATGCACTTGTTGTACTGCATGCACTTGTTGTATACGCGTACACACATTTCCATGCAAGTACTGACCGTACGCGTTAAGTAATGGGTTCGGGGTGTCTTCAATTTTTTTTTTCTTTACTAGAGCCTTCTTATTTGTTTTTTCTCCTTTTTTTTGACATTCTCCGGTAAGTTTATGTCTTTTGATACAACAAATAATATTGATTTTAATTCATTGAATAACATATTGAAATCATCCATTATTTGCAATTTTTGTTGCAGTTCGGAAACTGTGCAACTGTGCACTTTTAATCAACGCGAGTCAAGGGAACAACGCATTAGGCGTATAAACGTTACGTTCCCGATATTAAATAATTACTTGACACCCTTCAGTTGTGGTTGTAGGTTAAACTGTGAACCCGGACACGAAACACAAAATACAAACCATTAATTGCACGACGAAAAAAGCGCAAGCTTTGATTTGATTTGATTTGATTTGCTAGTGATCCGTGATTTGGTTGTGTGTTGTTGTTTGCCATGCGAACGCGTGAACGAGCTGTGAATGAATGCGGCGGTTGAGCGATAAGTAAAACAATATATTTGTGTGAAGCCGACGCGTCGCAACATTTTGATTGATCATTGCTAAGAGAACACCCACAGTTGCAAAAACACACACTCTCTCTCTCCCTATCTCTCCCTCGCTCTCTCCAAGCCGAGTACAGCGCGATAGCGGTTCGCTCGTTTTTCCCGCCACCTTACTGCTCAAGCACTGACATGGTGCCCCTCCGTCATCATGGTTCAGCATTGGGTACTGAAGACAAGACAAATTCATATGCAAATTCTCTGTCTCATTGCATCAGCTTAAGAATAAAGCAGCGACGACGCGTCGTCATCAGCGTCGGTGTTGCTGCCAACAGCGGCGTATAAAAAACAGAATTGCATATTGTAAATTGCGAGCTGAATTTTTATACACCGAACCCATGAAATTAAAATAAAAGTATGTAATAAATGTATGTAACAAGCAGAAGGAAGCATCTCTGACCCCATTGATTTGGCTATATTTAAGATTTCCTTTTAATTATTTTCTATATTGTGGATCATTATAATTCTTATGCCCTTATACCAAAGGTCCAACATGGGGTCTGTCCATTTGAGTGAATGCGCATTTCTTGGATAAATATGTTGATCCATGTGTGCGTCAGAAAGAGTGACAATATACGTTGGGAAATCGATAACAAGTTGATATAAATTGAAGTGCAAATCGATAAAAACACACAAATTCTCCACATTTTGACAGCAAAACTCGCCAAATTTGATAAGAACATAGCTAGCAGCTTTCCCAAAAGATCTGCATCATGGATGTCATGTTTTTTACTTGTTAATTGTTAAAAAAATAAGTTTTATTTTTTATTTTTGGCACTACAACCTTAAGTGCCAAGTCCACCACAATTAGCTGCTAGGCATGTACCTGCACTCCCCCAGTTCTAGCGCCACTCAGTCAGTCAGTATGTAAGTCAATCAATGTCTAGTGAACCCGCTGCTGATAAGCCTACCAATTTCTAAATTTAATACATCATATCGTTTTTATGAGCTATACATGAAAACAAAAACATGCATACATATGTACTCACATATGTACATACATACAGAAAGCTACGAAAGTGCTTACACAAGATGAAAAATTTTAATTTTCCACTTTAGAGCTATAAGGGACACACTGGTTGTTGTTGGTAATTTGTTAATTAAGTTGTTAATTTTTATTTTTTATAAGTAATTATTCAGTCAATTATCTCTTTAACCTTTTAAACAAAAATTAAAAAATATAAACATTGACAACGAAAAATGAAAACTGTGTGTAAACACTTTGTTGTAAAACTGTATATATATTTACCATCTTTACACATATGCCTAGTATTAATTATACCGCGATTAAGACGCGCAGTAAAAGGCTCATATCAAATAATCTCGTTAGACCGATTGACCTTGTTAAGTTAAGTTATATCTGCGCAAAAAAATTTGGACTTTTTGGATCTGCGTATTTTTAATTTAATTAAAAGTAACTGTTTATACGAATTTCATACAAATTTGACAACGAAAATGCACTAAAAACTAAAGTGTGTAAAGCATTTATGGGCAGTTGAATTTAGTGCCTTTGTTAGTATTTTAAACGTTTCTTTGTAAATGTTAATGTTTTTTAAGTTCTGTTTAATGGGTTTAAGAAATAATTGACTGAATTATTTATAAAAAATAAAAAAAAAATTATAAAACAACAACCAGTGTGTCCGTACATCTCTAAATTGAAAATATCAAAACTTTTCACTGTATGTAAAGCATTTGTGGGCAAGCTGTATCTATATTCGAGCTTCCTCGACTATAGCCTTCTTATTTGCTGAAACAAGCGTTACTAAATTGGATGTACCGATAATAACACCTTCAATAATATGTTGAGCCACGACCAGACACTATCGGTCCTTTCGCAAGCCGACTCTTATTAACCTGTATTTGTACTAGGATCAGAGTATTTTGCAGTCGTTTGCATAATGGCGTACACCTTACCGTTTAAACTAGAGTTCATATAGTAAAATCTGATTTTCATTGACATTTGTATGTTAGAAATCAAAACGATTGATTTAGCAAAATATTTCCTTAATTAGTGGTGGGAGTTTGCAATATCTTTATTATCCCTCCTTCTCAAAAACTATAATGTTTAAAAAAAAGTACTTAGCATAAACCATGCAGTTTGTTAATATCTTTAGATTATGAGTGAAACACTTAATAACTAAGCGCTTATTTTCGAAGATATTTGAAAAGATCTAAGAAAAACGGTTTTATTTTCTAAGAACACAAATTTTCCGCAAAGTTTGAATTTATTCCGTTATCAGGTTTTCAACGCAGTTGGCGATAGATCTAATATAAATAGATATACAATAAACATACCGGCAAACAGGCTTGTATATTGAATCTGCTGCTTTCTATACGCGTTGCATATTTCATAACAAAATTAATATACAAGGGAATAAACATCAAAATATAACTTATTAGTTATCAGTAGAATAAACAAAGATCAATCAAACTGCTTGCAATCAGTGGCGTGCGACCAAAGCAAACGTCGTTTAAAAGGGTCAAGGGAAGTAGTAGAAAAGGTTGCAGCAATCTGACACTTCATAAGGGTGCATCGCATTTAAGCACAACCAGCTCAGTCAACGTCAACAACGAATCAAATATTATGGCTACGTCATTGAACACGCAAGCGAAGCGTGATGCTGTGAGCATACAGGCGGTCAGAAAAATGAGATGTAGAAGTTAACGAAGAACACAACGAAGTTCGTGTCGAGAGTTGCGCCAGCGTTTCTTGCAGGGTGCAAAGTACAAACAAAAATTGACAACGCCAGCTTCTGGGGGTTTTCCATGCGCTAAATTCGAATAAAAACGCGCTCCGTATCGTTATTAGCGGACCTAACATTATCGCAACTGCAGCACTTCGAACTGCAGTTGAATGCACTGCAAAAATGTTCCTTTGCTCTTGAATTTTCGTGCTTTACTTATATGTTTTTTGGACAAAGTTATTTTTAATCTAGCTCTCTCGCTCTCTTAATGTCATTCTCTCTTTCTCTCTCTGTCTCCCTCTTTAAATCAAACAGTCTCTCTTAACTTTGCTTAAAAAAATGCGCGTTGTGTTCAGCGATCAGCGTTTTGGAGCATGCCTTGGCGTGAACTTTGGAACCGCACACGAAGATTGCTCCCGTTTGTCGGATTAGCGGCAGCTAAATCTATTTAATACATTTTCAGACATCAAACACTTTCCTTCTTTTTGTACCCTAAGCCAAAAAAAAATTTGGAAAAAGATTGGATCGGTTTTTTGCATACTTACGAAACAGACATACAGAGTCTATCCGTCTGTATACTCGCGTGGATATCGGAAACTATGAGACACAAAGATATGATATTTGAAATTATATAAGCTTTTGTACATTACGCGCAGGTGAAGTGTGTTTTAAGCAAACGATAATAATAATCAAGTTGTAAAAGATCTTAGGGTACCTCCTAGTCGAGAAAGATAACTCTTATCTTTTATCTTTTACATACTTGCAGTTAATTACCAGCTGCTCCGATCTTCAGATAATTAAAATACTCGCATCTCTTATCAACTTATCATCTCTTATCTTACCAACAACTTCAATTAAACTTAAAACTGTTTGAAGTTATAGGTAATGTAGCTGAATAATAAATCAATCAATCAGTTCTCAACTATCAAATCAATAAAAAGGTTATTTAACACATCGAACTGTTTTAACACAAATTTTAAGTTGACCGACTGAAAATGTTTATTATACTACTAAAAAATAAAATTTCAGGTGAATTTCTCAAATAAAATATTACCTGGCATGCATAATTAATAAATAAAGATAAAAAATAATCTGGTCCCAGTTTTGCGTTGTGAAAAAATAATACTGTTCAAATTAATATGTTTATATATTCTTATCATAAGATAATGCCGGTTTTTTATATTTAGTTTTAGCTACAAAATCTACATTGATTATTTATTATTTTTTGTTTTTTTCTAATGACTCACCCTTATAAATCCCTTTGCCAAATAAGATAATACACTTTATATGAATTGTGCTTTATTGCCAATCTATTAAAATGTGAAGCATTTCATAAAAGTTTTTAGTGAGGGGTATTTAACATTTAAACTTATTTAATTTTCAAAGGCGATAACAAGCGTTTTTATTATGCTTAATTTAAAAAACCAAGTCACTTTTCTTTTAAGGCACATCGATTGTTTTAAAATCACAAAATACTTATTTTTTATATACGCATTTATTTAATGGAACAATTTTATTTTATTCTATTTGAATTTTTTATTTTTTGATGCGCTCAGTCAAGACGACTGCGTGTGAATAATTTAATAATGAGTTGCTAGCGACCGCAAAGGCGCGATGCTTTAAGCTTTGGCGGGCTTAACTTGGGAGCACAGCCTCTAAAGGCGATCGAGCGCAAGAGCGAAACAGGGAGAATGGTATTGATAGCGATACCAATGCTCAGCATCAGTACTTAGACATAGTTAATAATGCGCAAATTTATATGCTTAATTAACAAAAAGAGTACGAGCGAGAAATGAAAACACGTTTGATCTTGCAAAAATGCCTGTCTAATTGTTGTTGCTGGTTGGTTTTCCCACAACGATAGATTCAGCTACGTGTTGATAATTTCAAATTCGTTTGGAACTTGTTCGTTGGTGTACGCTAAAACATTTCGTTCGAACATGTGATTGCTGTAATACCGCTCTGTTGCAATCTAACTTATACAAAACGTGAGTTGTCCGTGAGGTGCAGCATTTGCTTCTCTAACAAGTTAAAAGATCGATCTTAAGCATTATCATAATAATGTCTACATAATTTGTTTGACTCTGGCTATTTATTGAGTTATGTAGATTTTTTAAAAAAATTAAATTTTCCAATTCGTAATTGACGCGTTTAAATATAAGTACTACATTTGATGAAAACTTAAATGTGAAAAAGTATGCAACTGGCAGAAGGAAGCATAAGTACATATTGTTAACACACTGTGAAAAAGTTGGATTTTTTACTTCAGAGCTTTTACGAACAGACTTTTTGTTGTAATTCAATCAATTATCTCTTAAATCTATAAACAAAATTAAAAGCAAGTAAGAATGCTCTAGTCGAGAAATCCCGACTAGACGATAGCCTGAACCCTACACTTAACGCGTACAGTCAGTGCTTGCAAGCATGTGTGCGTGTGTGTATGACAACTTTAAAGTTCCATATCTCCGGTGTTTCTCAACCGATTTTAAAAAAAAATTCACAGATTGTCATTATTTTGTTTATTATTTCAATTTCAAAGTTTTCAAAATTCAAGATTTTGTTGTTATCGATCACATGTGTATATCGAAAACGGGATGAGTTATCGAAAATCGGAAACAAACTTGTACTGCCTAGGGATTAGGCGAGCTTATGTTTTAAATATGGATTTTCTAGCTCTTATAGTCTCTGAGATCAACGCGTTCATTTTTTTTTTTTGATTTTCGATAACTTGTCTCGTTTTCGATATACACATGGGATCGATAACAAAAAAATAGTGAATTTGGAAAACCTTGAGAAATTTGGAAATAATGAAAAATTATTAAAATTTATTAAAATCGGTTAAGAAACACCGGAGGTATGGGACATTGAAGTTGTGTATGCAGTATGCAGTATGTGTGTACATACAAACACACATACTTGCAAACACTGACTGTACGCGTAAAGTATAGGAATCAGGGTTTCGTCTAGTCGGGATTTCTCGACTAGAGCCGTCTTACTTTTTTATTATACTCTGAACCGCGAATGATTAAATTTCCAACCTACGCAGCAGCTTTGTGGGCATGGATGCTAGAGGAGCTAACTCCATCGTCTTGGGCACGAGCCTAGCTCGAGCACGTCTATTTTGAGTGCCCGTGCTTTAAAGCGGATCGTATTCTCGTTGGCGTGTCATCCACACTTTGCATGTACATATTTATAAGACGTAACCATCTTCGTAAGACGTAACAGGACGTAACTATCTTCCACCAAGTTTTGCTAAAATTTGAATGCAGATTTTGTGCCAAGTCATCAGCTATTTTGCAGTGTATTAATAGTGATTTAAAAACAAACAATCTCGTTAGTGACCACTGAGTTTAGGGAATATTGACGTTCTTTACGCGGACCACGTCTTTGATCTGCAAGGAATGCGCCATTCATCGCCGACCATGATTAAGATTTGGTAATTCGGGCTCGATAATGGTTGCTGAAGGACCACTGAGTTACAAGTGGGCAGGCGTCAAAACATTTAAATCTTCTGGATTTCTAAAACTAAGAGCAGAGAGCGCGAATTTACTATTGCCGAGATCTGGCAAACGAGCGTACGCTGCTCATTATGGTTTGGGGTAGATTTAATTAAACGATAAAGATGGTGCTTTGCGGTGTCCCATAATCCGCAAAAGTGTGATGAACGTGGCGGGATGAACTTTCACTCCTTGCTATCTGCTAAGCATCATCGGCGAACAGTTTCAATGGGTCGATCTATTAACATGAATAATTTCAAGTCCTCAAGTTCAAAATTGGTTGCATTAACGGCGAAATGAAATGCTTGAGCGCACCGAAAACCGTTGCAGTAGACAAGTCCTTTACAAGCTTGATATAAAGACTCGTGAAACATATGACAACATTGACGTAGGCCGTAAAAGAATGTTACACAACAATCAATCCCAGTGACAGAAAACGACCGAACTCCCTGTAGACGTTCACAAGGTATATGCGGTATATTGGTTCCAGAAACCTTGGCTTGGGTACAAAGCAGATCACACATCTGCTGCCAGCCTTGGAGACTCAGTTCACCAACCAGCCAGTACCCGAGCCGGATTTTTTTTCAACAAGGCACGGGATGAAGAGTGAAAATTCTTCTTATTAGCATTGTGGTAGGATAATTGTACGCCTTGCATCGAATAGTAGCAATGAATTCGTCAGTTGGCCACCAACACGCACGAGTCCAAATTCGTCAATAATGGGTGATAATGAGGCAATGGATATTCTATAGATGTTCTGGTTTCAAAATTCGAAGCAGGAGACGAGTTCCGTTATGGATGTCTGCAGCGATATTTCCCTAATGAATTGGTAAACCTAAGAAATTAATATTTGCAAGTCTGCGCTATGTTAGTGTAAGGAGATACCACCAGCAAAGACGTCAAACGCAGTTTAAGACTCGAATTCTCTGGAAGAGATAAAGGCCAATCAGCGAAATTCCACCGGAAGTACGATTGACCATGGAACCATAGTTCTGATTCATCCAAATCTTCAGGACAAGCGCAATATGATCAATATGATCTCTGTCGTATTTAAAGCTGTAGGAACCGGTAGCCATGTCATGTTCTTGTATAGACAGAAGAAGAACTGTGCAGTGAAGATACCCAGATCCGCGATTTCCCAATCAGTTTTGCCAGAAATATTTTTCTTTTTTTTCTTGGACCGATCCCTTCAATAAAAATGTAATCGGTTCGGTTCATGGATCCTATCCGATGCTTGGCTTTGATGCTGGTTTCGGTTCTGACCATATACAAAAACATGTGACGGACATTACACAAAATCAATATACTTTTTACTTTCGGCATCAGAAAACAAAAATCCCAGTAGTCCTAGTTTAGTTGGTTACTATAGTTTGGTTGATTACTTCAAAAAATATAAAAGAACTAAGGCCGCTAAATTTAAATTTTAGAGTCCGTACTTAATTTTGCAGAAATATTTACATGTTTTTGGCTTTATTTCCCTATAAATAAGTTTGAACTGAGTAAAATATGCTACAAGAACCTCCCTTATTAAACCTAAAACAAGTAAGAAGGCTCTAGTCGAGAAATCCCGACTAGACGATACCCTGATCCCTATACCTTACGCGTACAATCCGTATTTGCAAGTATGTGTGTTTGTATGTACGCACATACTGCATACTGCATACACAACTTTAATGTCCCATATATCCGGAGTTTCTTAACCGATTTTAATAAAAATTTCACAGATTGTCATTATTTTGTTCATTATTTCAAATGCCATCTCAAAGTTTTCAAAATTCAAGATTTTGTTGTTATCGATCCCATGTGTATATCGAAAACGGGATGAGTTATCGAAAATCGGAAACAAACTTGTACTGCCTAGGGATTAGACGAGCTTAAGTTCGAAATCTGGAGTCTCTAGCTCTTATAGTCTCTGAGATCGGTTGGCTCATACATACGGACAGACGGACAGACAGACAGACGGACAGACGGACATGGCTATCTCGACTCGGCTGTTGATGCTGATCAATAATATATATAGTTTATGGGGTCGGAGAAGCTTCCTTCTGCCCGTTACATACTTTTGCACAAAACCATTATACCCTTTTTTCCCATTTTTAATGGGATCAGGGTATAAAAATGTTTTAAGATCTGTTGAGGCAAGATGTCTGTGTAATCTAAGATTGTTTCTACTTAAGCAAATATATATCAGGAATCGACTTGGACTTAAGAGTTGGCTATTGATGATAAATATTAAGAATATATACACTTTTTGTGAGGCCTCGAGGGGGAAGTAAAGAAGATGGCGACACCTACAGAGAAGCGTTAAGCAACAAGCCCCGCGGGCCTGAGCATCGTTAAACGCATTAGGACTGTTGACATCAACCCCGAGCGTGTGGTCGTCTCAAAAAGGACCAAATGGATGGTGAAGCTGGCAGAAAGAAGGATGGCTTCGGAACCAGCAAGCTATGCACAGAAGTCGTCCCTTGGGAAAACCGGACAATTGGAGTGAAAAAGAAGGGCAGGAGCTCCGGCAAGGCACCAACGGAGTCTATTCTGATTCGACCCGAAGGGGTCCGGTGTTACGCCGATATTTTAAGGGAAATGAAGCCTAAAGTAAACCCGGGATCTTGACTGCCTCACAGAGGTAGCCGATATAATAGAGGCCCTTAAGCGAGATATGCCCAACATCGGGGATGTCAAGATTGGTCTAATCCCGAGGACTATGAGAGGGCTAAAGATGGTGGTAGTTAAAATGACGCATCTTACTTCCTAAGGCGCGGGAAGATCCACATTGGATGGGTTTACTGCCGAGTGCGTGAGCAGACATCTGTGACGCGCTGTTATAGATGCCTTGGTTACGGGCATGTAGCTAATGGGTGCACAGAGCCTAATCGCAGCTCCTTGTGCTATAAATGTGGAGTAGCCGTTCTTTAAGCAAACACGAGGAGCCAAACTGCCAAATATTTGCTTCATCAGTTGGCAGTGGAGAGGAGGGTCGACCTTTTACTGTTAGGCGAGCAGTACCGGAGTAGGGATCCTTCCTCTTGGTACTCAGATCTACTCGGTTTTGCAGCCATCTGGGTGTTGGAACACGGAAAGCCCCATGTTGCCGCTCACGCTCGAGGCAACGGGTTTGTCTGGGTGAGGTGTGGGACGGTGACTTTTTTCAGTTGCTATCTCACGCCGAATCAGCCGATCGAAAGCTATAGGGGACATCTAGAGTGCCTGGAAGACGCGGTAATGGCGCCCTCAGGATACAAAGTGGTAGCCGGGGACTTTAACGTGAGGGCGCTGGAAAGGAAAATGCCCTACCCCGACGCCCGAGATAAGCACGTTATGGAGATGGGAGCGAGAGCGGGGCTTCTGGTTTTAAAAGGAGGGGACGACCTTTCGGCGTCCGGGATACGGGGAAACAATTCCCATTGTCTCATTCGCCTCGGATAAGCTCGGGCCGTTCATTCGGGAATGGCAAGTCATTGAAGACTACACCGGTAGTGACCACCAATACATCGTGTTTGATGTTAACAACGGTAGTCCCCACCACAGGGTAAATCGCAGACCATTCGTCAAATGGAACGTAGCGCAGCTAAGAACAGAAAAGTAGCTGCAGAAACACTGGCTAATTGAACCATGAATAATATCAGGGCGGACTGTGAGGCTTCCATGCCCCGCAGTAGGCCCCGCAAAGGGAAAAAGCCGGTCTACTGGTGGAGACCGGAGATAGCGGACCTGCGCTGAAACTGTCACAGGCTACGTCGTGTCGCACAACAGTCAAGAAACCGAGTGGAAGCGAACGTTAAGTCGGCGGAGCATAAGGCCACAAAAAAGAAATAACGTCGAGCCTTTAATCAGAGCAAGGCTTGCTGCTGGAGGGAGTTGGCTGCAGACATAGGAAAGGACCCCTGGGGACTGGGCTACAAACTTGTGACTCAAAAACTGCGGGCGCTGAAATCTGTAGAAGCCAAAGAAGCAGTGACAATGGAGATCATAGATCATCAGCACCCGACCAGGCTGCAAAGGGAATTGAGCCAGATGGAAGTAATCCCAGTCTTTACCCAGGAAGAACTGGAAAAAGCGGTTCCCACGATGAAGGATAAGAAGGTACCTGGCTCGGAGGGCCTGAAGCTGGGTACCATCAGAACCTAGGACTTCTACTGCGCATAAATAATGCCTGTCTAGCTGGTAGAGTTTTCTTCTCCGGAGTCTCCATCGTCCTACCGCACGTTGTATATGCTGGATACAGCGGGAAAGGTGATGGAGAAGCTGATTAAGTCCAGGTAAACGGCAGTCATCCGCAACGCCGGGGGACTCTCACCGAGGCAGTGCGGGTTTTGCGGCCAGTGCCCCAGATACGCTGTCCTTGATGTAGTTGTAGTGGAAGGAGCCGAGAACCATAAGCGTCGCGTGGTACTTCTTGTGCCTCTCCGAGTAAACAATGCGTTTAACTCGGCGAGATGGACCGTTATGATGGAGGCTATGGAGCACAGTTTCGAGGTCCCGGTATATCTACTCCGAATAACCGACGCCTACCTTGCGCAGCGCGGACTACTTTAAAATCCGGCGGCGCAGGGATCTATACTAGGACCGGATCTTTGGAACGCCACCTAAGATGGCCTTCTAAGACTGGAAATGCTAGATGAGACGTGCCTGGAGCAAAGCTCAAGCTCAACCAAGTGATGAGAACATGGGCTAGCACTGGTACAAGACAGAAGTACCAACGATCATCTCATTGAGCGTCGGGGAGGCTACGGTGCGGGCAAATGCCTTGACATAATTATAGACACCAAGCTGAGATTCTTCCAACAAATAAAACAAGCGGCAGACGAAGCTGCAGCTGGTGTGACTGCGCTCAGTAGGCTAATGGCCAATGTTGGGGGCCCGACCTCTAGTTCAGTCGATGTTGCTCTATAGGGCTGAGATACGGGCAATTCTCTTGAGAAAGATATGTACCGGAAGAGGCTCGCATAGGTTCATAACACAGCTCTTGTCGGGACATGGCGACTTCCGCCATTACCTTCACCGAATGGGAAAGGCAGCATCGACCGACTGTCTGTATTGCCCCAATTGGAACTGGCAGCGCCTGGCACTAAACCAGAAAATGGGAACAGAGATTACTCCCGACAACATAGTAAACGTTATGCTACAAAGGGAGAATAATTGGGGCCGTGTAAGAGAGTAAAGAAAGCCGACCTGGATCGAGCGGAAAGCGGAGCGCCTTTGTGGCACTTGATCCCATTAAAAATGGGAAAAAAGGTATAATGGTTTTGTGCAAAAGTATGTAACAGGCAGAAGGAAGCATCTCCGACCCCATAAAGTATATATATTCTTTATCAGCATCAACAGTCGAGTCGATATAGACATGTCCGTCTGTATGTATGAACGCGTCGATCTCAAAGACTATAAGAGCTAGAGACTCCAGATTTTGAACTTAAGTTCGCCTAATCCCTGGGCAGCATAAGTTTGTTTTCGATTTTCGATAACTCATCCCGGTGGCATTTGAATTATTAATCAAAGTAATAACAATCTGTGAAATTTTTATTAAAATCGGTTGAGAAACACCGCAGATAAGGAACATTAAAGTTGAGTATGCAGTATGCAGTATGTGCGTACATACATACACACATACTTGCAAGCACTGACTGTACGCGTACAGTATAGGGTTCAGGGTATCGTCTAGTCGGGATTTCTCGACTAGAGCCTTCTTACTTGTTTTATTTTTCATTTCATATTATTTCTAGTCAAATCAGTATTTTTATTTTTTGCTAAATATACTTTATTAAATTCAAATGAAAACTAAAAAAAAAAAATGGGCAAGACCAATAGTCATAAGACAATAGAGATATCATAAAGTGGAAATTTACCTCGCAATGCTTTTCCCCAGCCACACTGCTAACGCCGGTATAACCCAGTACGTCCACCGACCCTTCACCGATTCACGCCATCGATCTTGCCAACGATCTATGCTTAACTTCCTGGCTTCCGTTTTAAAAACGATTGTCTGGGCCTTGTCCCGTCGTCGTTGCCGCTCGATGCACTATAGAGCTCCGATGCCTGACGCGCAAGTTCACCGATGGGAATCATTCCGGAGAGCTCTTCCTGTTCTGACTGCCCTTCTGGATATCTCCTCAAGGTGCTCGCGGAATTAGAGCCTCTAGCTTTACGCTGTATTGCAAGTATGTGTGTATTAGTGCGCGCATATACTGCATACTTTACTTATCTTGAATAATCTATATCTCCGTTGTTTCTCTACCGATTTTAATAAAAATTTACAGATTATCATTATTTCGTGTAATGTGTCAAACGGTACCGATTACATGTGTATATCGGGAACGGGAGAAGAGTAAAGGCATCGAGCTCAGAGACTACAAGAGCTAGAGACTCCAGATTGAAACACAAGAGATATGGCACATTGATATTAATATTGATAGAATAGATTTAAATTTATTTAAACGTGTTACATCACAGTTAATCAATGTTATATGTACAGCTTGCCACGAAATGCTTTTCACAATGTGAAAAAATATGATATTTTCACTTTAGAGATATAGGGTAACAGTAGTTGTTGTTTTTAATTTTTTTTTTTTTAATTTGTATAAGTTATTCAATCAATTAACTCTTAAACCTGTTATATAAAACTTAATAAGTTTGAACATTAACAAATACTAAAAAAGGCACTAAGCTCAACTGACACGAAATGCTTTACAAAATTCCGTTTTTGGTGTATTTTCGTTCTGAAATTCGTATTTACAGTTACTTTTAATGCAATTTTTTGAGAAACTTCATAATGGGAAACTAGAATTTATATATAATCGGGACAGTTTTAGACGGGTTTCAAATGCCAGGCTAGCGGTTACCTTCCGACATAAACCAGTTGGCTTATTACAACTCTACCTTTTGGAAATCGGCCTTATAAATTGCAGAATTATTAGCAATTAGTAGGGAAACTGCTTACAATGTTTTTAGCCGGGCTAAAATCGAGGGAAGGATGGTGGCAAAGCCTATAATATGTAGCGAATTATGGTAAGAAAGATCAATGAAAATCAAAATTTTTAGGGCCAGATCGATTGCCAACGAGATGAAGAATGATTGTGGAATTACCATATCTCGCGAATGTGCCCGAAAAGCCATTCTGTACATCACCTCAATAATATGTATTTTTATAATAAAGATTTAATCAAAACTAAATAGTTTTTCTGGTACATATATTTTCTTTCATAAACTGGAAAAACTTCTACTACTTTTTATACCCTGAACCCATTACAAATGGGTAAAAAGGGTATAATGGTTTTGTGCAAAAGTATGTAACAGGCAGAAACAAGCATCTCCGACCCCATAAAGTATATATATTATTGATCAGCAACAACAGCCGAGTCGATATAGCCATGTCCGTATGTCTGTCTGTCCGTATGTATGAACGCGTCGATCTCAGAGATTATAAGAGCTAGAGACTCCAGATTTGGAACTTAAGCTCGCCTAATCCCTACAAGCTTGTCTTTGATTTTCTATAACACTTCCCGTTTCCGATAAACACACGGGATCGATAACAACAAAATCTTAAGTTTGAAAAACTTTGATATCGCATTCAAAATTTGAAAGCTAATTTAACCCCATTTTCCACCAACCAACCCGCGCCTTGTAATATCGAGCTAGACAAATTTGGTGGCACAATAACTGATGAGCTCCCCCCTTTGCAAGACTCCTTAGCTTAATTTTGTATACTGGTATATTCTGCAGTCGGTTGAGTCTAATTTATACCGCTAGGTGTCTTAGTTTAGTGTAATCTTATTTGTAATAATTTATATGACAGAGTAAGGTTTGAAATGTCAGCTACTAACAGAATGTGATTAGATAGATAGCGTACTCAGCTGCTTATCAAAACACACTTGCCAATTCGCAAGATACACAGTAATCATGAGTAACTAACATATTTTTTGACGCGGAATCATACGGATCAAAGTCTAGTTTTACGATGACACACGCGCCCAAAAACTGAGCGATAATCTTATACATAATAATAATTTGTACATCTACCTACCATTTAGCTAGTGTTTATAGGCTGGCCTGTGCATGCGAACTGGGCGTAAATACTGAAATCACGAAAAAAAAAAATTAAAGCTAAAGATAATTTGTCTGTGAAGCCAATGAGACCAATGGTTTGATTAATTGAAAGGCGTACAGAAATTTTCCACAATGCTTATAAAAAGACATCCACAATCATGGTCTTTTTGAGTGGTGCGTGTGTGTGTGACGTAAAAACCGATATTGAGAATACGCGAAATGGAATCAATTTATGGACTTTGAAGCCACTTAGTGTCTGCTGCTGATATATCACCAGACGCTCGAGAGACAATCGAATGACTGAGTGTCTGAGCATGACCATTCAGACAACGAATTGTTCAAAAAATGTGTGAACAGCTATACGTAAGTGTAAAGCGTTTCATACTCTGATACCAAAAGTAAAGAGTAAATAGATTTTATGTAATGCTCGTCATTCTGTCTGTCCCAATGTCCGTCAGTCCTGTTGCCCGTCTGTCCATCAGTCCCGTTCATTTGTGTGAACGCATAATTTTTTAGACAAAGTATTAATATTGCGGTGGAGCTCCTAGCTTTGCTATCGGAATTTATATTTTACTATATTTGGACGTAGATTTACATACAAACAGTACATTCAAGTTACGAAAATCGCGAACATGTCGACAGATGACCCAAGACTTGTTTTTGTCAAAAGAGCATGTAGGAATGACACCATGTATAAAGTGGGAAAGATCGCTATAGATTGATTAAAATTTCAAATCGGAACTGCAAAGCTAATTGGTTGATTAATTCAGAAGAATCAATTTACCACTGATTAGTTTTCTTAAAAAGACTAACAAGAGAAGGAAGATTCACAAGTAAAAGTCTATTATGATATGAAGGTAAGCTCATATTATTTTTGTGGTACCGTATAAAAGATCCATACAAGAAAAAAACACAAATTTTTGTTATATAGGGATCGTCGGATTTCTTTAACCAGCGCTTAGGGAACCGCAGTGCGCCAGATGTTTGATTTGTACCAGAGCAGAAATGCTGGTTAAACTTAAGCTTTGGATTCAACCCATTCAATGCGATTTAGTGGCTTATTATTAAAAATAAGAGTATTGAAATAGGGCAATTGTTTATAAAAAGACATTTCAATAAATTGATTGCAATGAAGGCTTATTAAGTTTACTCTACAGTTTCTCTCTTTCTCTTTCTCTCTTTAAGCTTTATGCTTGGGTCCGCGCGTTAACAAGCCGGTGCTTGGTATCGTTGGGCCACTTTAATGTACTGTCCTTTGTTACATCTATGTCCAATAATAGTAAAGTTCAAAAACTATTAAAATCAATTAGTAGTGTAAATAAATTCATCCTTGTGGAACACAAGTGACAAGAAGTGACCTGAAACACCTCAGAGCCGTTTAAGAAGACCCTCTGTGTTCTAAGAATTAATTAATCTTTGATTGAAAAAATAAGATTGTTTGGAAAGCCCAAACGTTCTAGTTTGTGAACTACAGTAGTGTAGTAACTTACAGAGTCAAAAGTCTAACTCTAAACAAGTTAATGCTGATCAAGAACATGTACAGTTTATAGCAGAGGTGGGGAACCATTAGAGGCCGAATTTTTTCACCCCATGGTGAAGAGTAAAAAAAAAAAAAATCAATGAAATAGAAAATTTAAAAAATATACATTTTACTCACAAATTTAATTTGTACCCCAACTGGGGTAATTTACCCCGGTTCCCCGACCGCTGTTTAAAACGAACTCTTTTTTTTGTACTAGGTGGCAAAGGGCCGCACAAGAACCTCGCGGAGGCCGCAGGTTCCCCACCTATGGTTTATAGGGTCGAAGATGCTTCCTTTTGTGAAACCACCGTTAGTTCGGATAGTACGGTACAGAATCGATTTCAAAGAAGTTAACTTTGATTGGTTTTTACGCTCTGTGCTTGCTCTTCCTCATACGCATAGCATGTAAAGCAAAACGGTTAACGGCGTTAATTGTTCGTTGTTGTTAGTTCTTGTTTGTTTCTTATATCAAAATTTTATACTTTGCTCTTTACATTTTGCTTCCACCTAAAACAAGCAATAAAGTGAAAGTAACAAGCGCGATAGCCCAAGTACGTATATGTTTTCTTTATTAAAGCTAAATCGCAAGAGAACGTGTTAAATATCGAAATAGGTTAATAAGGGTTGGTAGGTCAATGTTAGCTGCGCAAAATAATGCTCAAGTTTTCTTAGAGCTCTAATTGGAAAGTATATATTTTTAAAATCAAAAATAAATCGAACCTACATTATCAATATTACTCTTTTCAGAAGTCATATCTTCATCCTCCCGTCTCAATCTGTGATGAACGGTGTAGGTGCAGAAAATAATAATTATGAGCATTGTTCAGAGGAGGCACTATTTTGTGTTCACCTATATTCGAAATTACAAAAAGGTTTGTAAATTATTTTACTTTGTTTATTCGGCTTTTAGAGTTTTGCACAGTTAAATTGGTATCATATGCGTTTGTATGTTTAGTTCAACTTTTATTATTACTGCGCGTGACAATTTTATGCTACCGCACTACCGTAGCGGACGAGTGTTTAAAGGAGTATATATGAGAGAATTAGATAAGCCATGCCGAGCAGCCAGACGAAGTGTTATCCATGCAATTAGAAAAATTTGAATGTGCAAAGCAAAGACAACAATTAGTGTTGCGCAAGTTATGCGTTATAAGTTACGTTAAGTTTTAAATTTAGGTGCTTAAATTATTTGTAAGCTGCTGCTGCCTCCGAGAAGCATAATGTAAAGTTTCAAAGTTCGCGGACTTTAACATTGCATTATAGTGTATAAATAGTGTAGTGTATAAATACATTTATATACTCATTGGACTGTTAAATTGCAACATTGGGGGATCGGCACGATAGGGGGCGTTGCAAGCACAGCAACTCGTTTTTGTAAATGGCTGCAATTGGCATCTATAAAAAGATCAAAAGAAAGCACATGCAGGCCTTTTTAAAAAACGAAAGAACCGAAGAACAGTGAAGACAAAAGTGCAGTGCAAATGTGCAGTATATAGCTGGCTCAGCAGGCAGGCATAGTTGATCGAGATCATAGCTTATGCAACCGCAGCAAGTGATTTAAAATAAAATAAAAGTGATAATATAGTTGTTGTTAGATGCCCACATGTCCATTTATTAATAAGAAAAACCCAACAGGCTAAGTGCGAACGCGAAAAATTCACCATAACCGCAAGATAATTGGTACGGCAAGGCATTGACCTATATTGGGTGTAGGGACACATGAGTCTCACCGGCACAATCGAGGAAAAAGGAAGGAAGTAAGAATCAACAGGAACTGCAAAAAGAGGTCTGTGCGCCGCACAGAGTGCAGAGTCTGTACAGCGAAGAGTACTCAGTGTGCGACTGCGCAAGGCAATACTGCGTAGAAGGTTCCTGGAGGAATTGATTAAAAACGCGTAACTATTAAAAAGTGTATGCACGTACAAGTGAGGTAGATTGTAACTTTAGTAAGTTTGCATTCATCATGTTAAGAATGACAAGCGATGGCAAAATACATATAATATAAAACTTATGTTTGCAAAATACTTACTTATACTTGTATACGGTTGTCTCAATTTATGTATGAAAAAAAGAGGTGCTCACTTAATTTTCTTGTACTAACCAAAATTGTTAAATTCCCTTTAGCCAAAAATGTATTTTTATCATCGCATACCTGCAACGAGTGGAAGGCCTTCAACTACGCTGTACTGAGTAAGTGAGTCAGAAAAAAAAAACAATTATGTGCAAGAATATTTTTGTGAGTACAGAAAAGAAAAAAAAATATGAGAAAAACCATACACAATAATTTTTAAAATGAACATAAAAAAAAAATAAAATTGTTTTTGAATCAGTATTAAGCAACTTTAAATTTAAATCATATATAAGAAATGAAAAATGAATCCGCGTGATGCACGCTCAATACGATAGAAACATAGAAAGAGAAAATATGCATTATGAACAGCGTGCACGAATAGTAGTATAGTTTTTTTTTGTTGAAACAAATATTAATGTTAAGGCCAATATAAATTAAATGAATTTAAAGAAGAAAAAAAAAATGAATTTTTGGGCCAAATTAAGTTGAGTTATCATGAAAAGAACTGTAAATTATAAGATAAATTAATTTATAATAATTTTTTTAATGCATTATGA
This sequence comes from Scaptomyza cyrtandrae, assembly GCA_035044605.1. Lineage (NCBI taxonomy): Eukaryota > Metazoa > Arthropoda > Insecta > Diptera > Drosophilidae > Scaptomyza > Scaptomyza cyrtandrae. Next base: position 2,324,830 of record JAWNNS010000637.1, read on the forward strand.
ATGCTTAAAATAAAAATAAGGTTTCCTCGAAAGTAAAGTGATTGTGTGTTCGGTTTGGGAGTTTTCAAAACATTTGGCATAAGAAAACTCAAAGGTTGGGTGTGTCAGATTCAAGTCAACTCAAGTTTTAATTCTTTTTGTGCTCTTTGTTTTACGTTAACGTTTCAACAGGCCCCGGATTAAAAAAAAAAAAATTAATATTATTCATAATTGAACCTGTGTGGGAGTCTCCGAAACAGATTCAACGAACACCCCATTAGACTGTTTTGCTAGCCACAGCCCGAGAATCCAACGCGAATCTTATTGGAAGCAATTTCCGCACACAGGGACTGTACGAATGTACGATTGTACGTTACAACGTTAGAGCTAGAGACTCCAGATTTGAAACTTAAGCTAGCTTAATCCCTAGGCAGTACAAGTTTGTTTCCGATTTTCGATAACCCTTCCCGTTTCCGATATACACATGGGATCGATAACAACAAAATATTGAATTTTGAAAACTTTGAATAAAATAATGACAATCTGTGAAATTTTTAATAAAATCGGTTGAAAAAAACCGGAGATATGTGACATTGAAGTTTTCTATGCAGTATGCAGTATGCGTGTACACACATACACTTGCAAACACTGACTGTACGCGTAAAGTATAGGGATCAGGGTATCGTCTAGTCGGGATTTCTCGACTAGAGCCTTCTTACTCGTTATACCCTGATCCCATTAAAAATGGGAAAAAAGGGTATAATGGTTTTGTGCAAAAGTATGTAACAGACAGAAGGAAGCATCTCCGACCCCATAAAGTATATATATTCTTGATCAGCATCAACAGACGAGTCGATATAGCAATGTCCGTCTGTCCGTCCGTCCGTCCGTATGTATGAGCCAACCGATCTCAGAGACTATAAGAGCTGGAGACTCCAGATTTGAACCTTAAGCTTGCTTAATCCCTAGGCATTACAAGTTTGTTTCCGATTTCCGATAACTCATCCCGTTTCCAATATTCACATGGGATCGATAACGACAAAATATTGAATTTTCAAAACTTTGAGATGGCATTTGAAATATTAAGCAAAATAATGACAATCTGTGAAATTTTTAATAAAATCGGTTGAACACCGGAGATATGGGACATTGAAATTTTCTATGCAGTGTGCAGTATGCGTGTACACACATTCACACATACTTGCAAGCACTGACTGTACGCGTAAAGTATAGGGATCAGGGTATCGTCTAGTCGGGATTTCTCGACTAGAGCCTTCTTACTTGTTCAATTATTCAAACATGTATTTTATTCGTACTGCTGCAAAGTCGTTATCTAAACAATCTTCAGAATGTGATCGAATTCTGAAGACAAATTCGTCTACCGTTTTGTTAAGCCATTGAATTTCAGATTCCAACTACTTAATCCGGCTGAGGAGTTTCCAAACCTTGACCTGTACTTGCTCGCAATCGTTTCTCTAGATTAAGGTTGTTAGGTCTACGATTATTCATTCTGTCCATGTGTTCAAATATTCTGCTATAGCGAGCTTGGCAATTACCATCTTTTCGTGGTCTCCCTCTTTGAACGGTGTAGGTGCAGAAAATAATAATTTTGAGCATAATGTAAAGTTACAAAGTTCGCGCACTTTAACATTGCATTACACAATGAGTGTATAAATACATTTACATACTCATTGGACATTACACTGTAAAATGGCAACATTGGGGGATCGGCACGATAGGGGGCGTTGCATGCACAGCAACTTTGCGCAAGCGCGGCGAATTATGTTATTTTTGTAAATGGCTGGAATTGGCACCTATAAAAAGATCAAATGAAAGCGCATGCAGGCCTTATTAAAAACGAAAGAACCTAAGAACAGTGTGCATAAAAATTAAAGGTTAAGTTTTACAATACCCTCGACTTAGCCTTATTTAACCTTGATGTAAAAGTGATCTTACCTTGTGACATTGGAAAAAATATGGAAGACAAAAGTGCAGTGCAAAAGCGCCGTATATAGCTGGCTCAGCAGGCAGGCATAGTTGACCAAGATCATAGCTTATGCAACCGCAGCAAGTGAGTTAAAATCATACAATAGTGATAATATAGTTGTTGTTTGAGGCCCACATGTCCATTTATTAATAGGCTAAACCCAACAGGCTAAGGCGAACGCGAAAAATTCACCATAACCGCAAGATAATTGGTACGGCAAGGCATTGACCTATATTGGGTGTAGGGACACATGAGTCTCACCGGCACAATCGAGGAAAAGTGAAGGAAGCAAGAACCAACGGGAACTGCAGAAAGAGGTCTGTGCGCCGCACGATACAATTGTGGTGCAGAGTCTGTACAGCGAAAAGTACTCAGTGCGCGACTGCGCAAAGCAATACCGCGTAAAAGGTTCCTGGAGGAATTGATTAAAAACGCGTAACTACTAAAAAGGGTACGCACGTACAAGTGAGATAGATTGTAACTTTAGCATTGCAATCATCGTGTTAAGTATGACAAGCGATGGCATTTATGTATGAAAAAAGAGGTGCTCACTTAATTTTCTTGTACTAACCAAAATTGTTAAATTCCCTTTAGCCAAAAATGTATTTTTATCATCGCATATCTGCAACGAGTGGAAGTACTAAGTGGGTGAGTCAGAAAACAAAGAAAAAAAAAAATAAAATTATGTGCAAGAATATTTTTGTGAGTGCAGAAAAGAAAAAAAATAAATGAGAAAAGCCAAACATAATCATTTTTAAAATGAAAATATATAAAAAAAAATTTATTTTTGGATCAGTATTAAGCAACACTAAATCTAAATCATATATAAGAAATGAAAAATTAATCCGCGTGATGCACGCGCAATACGATAGAAACATAGAAAGAGAAAATATGCATTATGAACAGCGTGCACGAATAGTAGTATAGTTTTTTTTTTAAAACAAATATTAATGTTAAGGCCAATATAAATTAAGTTTAAAGAAGAAAAAAAAAAATAATTTTTGTACGGGACCAAGTGGGTCAAATTAATTTGTATTATCATAAAAAGAACTGTGAATTATAAGATAAATTAATTTTTCAGATAATGCGAGAGGTGTGCATATTGGTATAATTTTTTTAGTGCATTATGAAAGCTTAAAATAAAAATAAGGTTTCCTGGAAAGTAAAGTGATTGTGAAGTTCGGTTTGGAAGTTTTGGCATTTGGTATAAGAAAACTCACAGGTAGGGTGGGTGAAGAGCCATACTGCAATACCAACAGCAGTTCGAACAGCGAATATTTCTGTAGTGTCACATTCAAGTCAACTCAAGTTTTTATTCTTTTTGTGCTCTTTGTTTTACGTTAACATTTCAACAGGCCTCGGATTAAAAAAAAAAATTAATATTATTCATAATTGTATTTGTGTTGGAGTGTCCGAAACAGATTCAACGAACCCCCCTTAGACTGTTTTGCTAGCCGCAGCCCGAGAATCCAACGCGAAACTTGTTGGAAGCAATTTCCGCACACAGGGACTGAACGCTACAAATCCAATTACCACAGCAATGCATCTGCAAAAAAAAAATAGTTAACAACTCAAATTTTTTATAATAGTCAAACGATATAACTTATTATAAATATATTTGTTTCAAATAAAACTGAATATATTTTTATTAGCTTATTATATTAATAAAAATTAAGAGATGGAATGGATTTGAAATTGAGAATTGATACTTGAATTGATTTTAAGAATCGATTTTTGAATGGATGCTAATTCCTAATACTTTAATTTTTCTCTCTGTGTGCTAGCACTCTCAATGCACTAGTACGCCCTACTATAGCCTCTGCGTCGGCGTCAGGCAAAGTATAAATATGGTAGCTCTTCGCCTTATGAAAGCCGAAAAAATCGATAATAAATCAATACACCTTGAGGTGCAAATCATATGAACCAAAATATGTGCAGCTAGCCCCACTACATCTTGCTCACCCTGCAAAACTTATAATAGAATATCTTTTGTAGATATGCTTACAAGCCAAACAATTTTGACTTTCTCTTTCAACACTTTAAAAATGTTTTATTCCGCTTTTAAATTAATTTAAACGAAGCAACATTTGTCGTAAAATATGACCATTTTACTGCTTCGACTGCACATTTTGCCACTTTTTGGAATTTATTTCATTTAAAACGATACATACTTAACATTTTAAATTTAGCAGGCTTTGAAAGGTAACGGTCTTTCAAAAGAACTGTATTTGTTAAAAGCATCCAATTTGCACGCACTGGTGCTGTTTTATTTTTATACCCTGAACCCATTAAAAATGGGTAAAAAGGGTATAATGGTGTTTTGTGCAAAAGTATGTAACAGGCAGAAGGAAGCATCTCTGACTCCATCAACAGCCATGTCCGTCTGTCCGTCCGTTCGTCTGTATGTATGAACGCGTCGATCTCAGAGACTTTAAGAGCTAGAGACTCCGTATTTGGATCATAAGCTCGTCTTGTCCCTAGGCAAAAAGTTAGTTTCAAATTTTCGATAACTTTCCCTGTTTCCGACATACACATGTGATCGATAACAACCACTCTTGAATTGAAAAACTGAGACGGCGTTTGAGACATTAAACAAAATTATGAAAATCTGTGAAATCGGGTGAGGAGCACAGGAGATATTGTCGCTTTGTGCTTGGGTCCGCGTGTTAAAAGCCGGTGCTTGGAATCGTTGGGCCACTTGAATGTACCGTCCGTTAGTACATATACGTTCAATAATAATATATGGAATACTGAAATTAATAAAAAATATGCAGTACACGCGCACGCACACAAATACTTGCACTGACTGTACGCGTAAAGTATAGGGTTCAGGGTATAGTTTAGTCGAAATTTCGCGACTAGAACCTTCTCACTTCTTTTATTTATAATGGTATTAAGTATTAAAAATATTAATACACTATGAAAATAGTTGTAATATTTTCATTTTATTCTTCATTTTTTCAATTATTGTTTTATTTTTCATTTTATACACATTATGTTTAAATATTTGTAGTATTCCAACTGTTTTTGTGTTATTGTATTAGTTTTAAATTGGCTAAATTGTATTTTATAAGTAACCATTTCTTGTATTTATTGGTACAGTAATGAGCAAGGTTTATTTGAATTATAATTTATTATTTAAGTATGCATATTTATTTAAATAGCTTGTTTGTTATGTGGTTAATGTGAACTTCTTTGTAAACTATTACAAACAACAAAAGTTTTAGGTTTTTGCTTTTCGTGTATTTTTGTGAATGAATGTTTATTTAAAAAGCATGTTTGTTATGTTATTAGTATGCTTCTGATGCACTTGTGTGAATGTATGCTTTAGTGTATATTTCAAAAGAATTTAAACCTTATTAATATACTTTTTCAAATAATTTTGATGGGTGTTTGTGTTATTTCCAATATACATATAATTGTTTTTGCTTGTATTTTATATATGCATTGAATGTGAATATTTGTTTACTTCATTATTTTATCGACAAATTTAATAAAGCAACATTTTCTCAGATTTAAAAGATTTTTTGTAAAATAAATTGACAACAATAACACTTTATTTTATTGAACTGATGAATATACCTTTATTGATTTATTCGATTTACTTTATAATTATTAATTAATGTATGTATGCGTAGTATCCATTTATTGAACATTTTAATTTTTTGTTATTTAAACAGGTCTGAAAGAAAAAAGGTGTTAAATTTTTGATGGCATATAACGTTAGATTTTTTTTTTTTTTGTCTTACGACACAGTGGTTTGAGCTTGCCAGGTTAGTGTAACCAAACATACTATAGCGCGTTTTTTGTTTTTGAGTTTTTATCTCAAAATTCTGACGTGATACGCAAAACCTGAAAGCGCATTCAAATAAGCTGACAAAACCAACATAGATTACATCTCGAAAACCAAAACTGCGTTTAAAAAATCTTTTAATGCTGAACACAGCTCAAACTATCGATAAAATATAAATTTAGGAACCAAACATAATTTAATGCGATGATTTTATTATATTTAAACTCTTTCTGTCAAAAGTGTGTTGAAAGATTCGTGTTGTTATATGTACCATATAAGTATATTTTTTATAAACGTTTTCGGATATAAAGTTGCTTGTATATAGGGTTCATAGAGAGCAAAAGTTTAGTTTTATAGTTGTATGTGTCATACTCTATTATTTTTCCATTATGTAGGTTAGAGCGGTTATGAGTGGTTGGTACCTCTCACTTTCCATTATGTAATTGGGGTTTCTTTTTATTTTAATTTTATTTTTAACAAAAAGCACGATTTTCAAAAGGCAAAAACCGCATTGTCAAAAAATTTATACAATATTTATGTTAATGTTCCATTCATTTAGATTAATAATGTTATTATTCGCATTATTAATATCCTTGTTTTGTTAGTCATTGAATGCATATTCATTTTGAAAATTATGGACTACACATACAAACATTAATTTTTTCATTATTTTCATTTTTAAAAATAAATAAACCTAGAAAACGTTGCTAAACAACTTATGTACTTTGCTAATACTTATACATTATATTTAATTTTGTTTTGATATGAAATATTGCAATTATTAGTACAAACACGTAAATATAGTTGCTATATAAGTATTTTATTAAATTTATTTAGTTGTTATGTAAATTAAGTAAATGCAGAACTACATTGAGGATGTTGCCGTTACATTGCATATTGCAGGGAGGGAGAGAAACGAATATAGTTATGTGTCATTAACTGTGTTTTCCCTGTTAGAGACAACATTTATGCATTACGCATACTGATATTTTAACTTGGTAAGAATTATATAAAACAATACCCTTTGCACTCCGCTACAAACATCAGTCAATGAATCCTTACTCACAAACGCACTCATTGTTAAGATTTTAAACTAAGCCGCACTGAATTTTTTATGTGTTTATATATTACACATACGCAATGTTGCCAAGCGAAACGACTTAGAATTGCCTTAAGTACGCCATGCATTAAATTGTTACACTAAAATTATATACGCAGTATATATATGTTTGGCATTTATTTTGTCTTATGCTCATTGCTTGCGTTGTTGTTGCTGAGTACCTTTGTCACTTTCTTAACTAAGTTTGTTATTTTTGTTTGTTTGCACGTTGTCAAAATTCTTGTCTTCACCTTGTCTAACAATTATGTATTTGGGTCTATTTATTTAAGAACTTTTCAAATGATTTGTTTTTTTTTTTAATTTCAAGTGTTTTTAGTTTGTTAACATTTCTTCTCAGCTTTAAGCTGCCAGCAAAATGAGCCAAACATTTAAATTCTTTAGGCATGGGTAATGAATTTAAGTTAAATATCAAGTATAATTACTTGTTAGTTAAATAGTATGTTTTAAGATATAAATTTATTTTTTCTTTAAGTATTTGTAATGGAAGACATTTTTTATACAAGTTTAAGACACAGAAAATATTTTTTTTTCTTTATATCATAAAGGTGTAAACCTTTGTGTGATATAGTATGTAAGCTTGTGTATGAGTGTTCAAAAGTTTTTTAAATAGTAATACCAAGTTAACAACAATATGTGTAAAAAATAAAAGCTACGCACATTTCAAATATTTGTTTGTATACAATTTTTAAAGCCAATCAAATGTAAGAAAATTAGTTAAGTATTAATGTTTATATGTTTTCAATTGTTCTTATGGCTCTGCGGACTTAAGTGTTTAAATGTAAATACATGTATATTGTTTACACATATATTTTAATGCTTGTCAAAATGATGTTGTACAAAAATGTATATAAAATAAATGTCTTTTTTTTTTATTGCTATATACATATGTATACAAGTATATATTTTTCATCCAATTTTGAATTATATTTGTTTTGTTCAAAATTGGTTGCCACGCATGTCGTCGATATGAACTGGTTTCTGTTGTTGCTTTACATAACTTGTTTAATATGAGTTTATTCGTTTTAACGTTGCTGTTGATATTTCAAGTCTTTTTTTATTTCAGTTTTTTTTAAAGATTTTTGTGATTTTATTGTTCTTTTTTTTTTGTAAAATATAATACTTGATATTTGTGCGAACGCGTAGTCAGTGAAATCATTTATTATGTTTATAATTTTTTTTATTTGTTTTTATAATTTATTAAACTAAGTAATTCGGTAGGAATTTTTTTTGTTAAATACTTTCACTTGCTATTTACATAAACTGACTAGTATATATGTACTTGGTTTTTTTTCAGTTAATTCTTAAATAATTTGTTTTGCTAAGTATTTATCAATTGCACGCCTGAATTGTAATTTTTTGAAACACGACATTTTGAAATGGAAATACTTTTCTTTACTACGAACACAATTTTCGACAAAAAAATTAACAAAGAAATTGAATTTTTTTGAGATAAACAATATTTATTTAATAACATTTAATTTGCTTATTGATAATTCGGAGCTTGAACCGATTTTTAATAACAATTTCTTCATATTATTTATTGAATGAGTGTTGTTTATCACAAAAACAGTGTAATTTTGTTGTCAAAATGTTCTTGTCCATAATTGTATTTGAATCCTGTTTCTACGCCACAAAGACGTACCTATTACTTATCTTATATTTACTTGCATCTAACTGTCAAAGATAATATATAGATTTCTGTTGCTGCAAATTATTGTCTACAAACATATTGATATTAACCGTTTAATATAAAATTGTGTTTAATTACGCAATTAAACTGCTTAGAGAAGTAAAAAAACTCAATATGTGTCAGCTCATGTCTCAAAGTCGTTAGAAAATTTATTCTTTTCGTTCTTGTTCTAGATTTCGTTATCCTTCTGCTGCTGCTTACCATGTCCCTTGTTGCACTTAGTGTTCGTATCACGCATTGGCGAAAACAAATGTGACGCTGACCATCAGCAGATGCGCAGCTATAAGGGAGGCTGACCTGCGCAGCAACGTGCTGCCCCGCCCACACTGCTGTATCTCAATCTCCTCGGGATGATAGTTAATACATTTCTTTGGCCTGCGACGCGACTCTTGCTCCTGGTGCTGCCGCCGCGTGCTGCAGGCACCTTTTAAAGCCACAAAACGTTATTGTTGAAATCATAGTTGCTATGAACTATTTTGTGTACTTACCCACAATGCCCGACTCTTCCATGGGCTCAATGTCAAGCTGTTTAGAGCCACAAGGACACAGGGTGTCGACCACAAGCAGGATAAGATTACTGTGTGGTATTTTCTGCACACTAAATGGGCGCTCGCAACCCGAAACATGGCAATTGGTTAGTTTACCCTGTAAATATATTGAAAAAGTTTACTTGAAGTATGCAAACACAAATGTACCAGAGATCAGCGCATACCAATAAGAAGTCCACTGCCTACACAAACTAACTTACGTATCTAACAAGTTTCAGAAAGCTTGATCCTGAAAACTACTTATATCGAGCGCGAACATAACCTAACCGGAAAATATTTATTCATAAGATCGATTATGTTATTTTTGTATGGACAATTGTCCATGTTATTTTTTTTAAGGTTATGTGAAAAAGCTAATCTACTGGAGTAAAACAGACCTCGGATTTGCGTTATTGTATAATTAAAAGATGGCAGAAAAACAAAAAAAAAGAAGCAAAAGACTTAAGACCCAGCATGAAACACTAAAGAGAATTTAGTTATTGTGTTGATTCTGTAAAGTGAATGCAGCTTTTTATAGTTTCATCACGTTATTGGGATCGCAGCGTATTGGGATCGGGTCTTAGATTGCAAGACAAATCAACTTGAATATTTTTGGAGAAACGTTAAATAAAAACAGGTTAAAAGGCACAGTCAAGATAGATCAACTAGGAAATGCACTAAATCCTAGACATGACGCATACGGCCATGCTTGCACTACTTGCTGATTGAATGATTGATGATGCATTAAACACAGAAAACGAGACGTTAAAACCTTTTTTATTTACCGACTTGTTTTTGTGTTCTTGGCTTATTTTCTGGGATTTTTGCTGTAAAATTAGTTTTTCCGACAGCCAGCGTCAGTGAAATTCGATTTTGGTTTGTTTGTCATTTTTTTTTTATCGTTTGCCTAAGTTTTCTATTTTTTATAACAGGAACCCATTGAAAATGGGTTAACAGGCAAAAGAAAGCATCTCCGACCCCATAAGGTATATATATTCTTGATCAGCATCAACAGCCGAGTAGAAATAATGTTCGTCTGTCCGTCCGATCGTCAGTATGTATGAACACGTAGATCTCAGGGACTATAAGAGCTAAAGACAGAGTTGGATCATAAGCTCGCCTAATCCCTAGGCAGTATTAGTTTGTTTTAAATTTTCGATAACCTTGCCACATCAACAGTGGCCACTAGCACATTTCTGCTACTATCGGAATAGATGTCGCCGATGTGAAGACAATTTAAGATTTTCTCCGAAGGCGGTTACACACATTTGACGTTCGAGCAGAATAAGTAAAGATAGCCACAAACTTTGCACTAGTTTAAATATTGTACTCTGGCAACTCTTTAATAAGCTCCGCTCTTTTTGTTATCGCACAATAATCAGTGTTCGAACTTAAGAGTTTAGCACTATATGTTGTGAAGAATTTTGGCCGGAACACATGGTAAAAAAAATATACTTCAAAGAATATAGGTATTTTCTTTTCCTTTCTATGTCATTGCCTTTAATAAAATATCTTTGCAGATCTATAATTTTACCGCGCCAGATCAGATTCATGAAACATATATCTACTACTAGCTAGCTAACTTTTTTTGCTATTTAGAGTTCTTAAATTAAAATGCAAACCGATGTTTTTTACACTTCAGTAAGGTTTTCGGCCCTATAAATCATATTTGGGTTTTGCTAACAATCTTATTTGTTAGATCAAAGATTATTTAATTCTTAGAACACAAAGGGCCTTCACTGGTCACTTTGGTGATTCACAAGAAAGTTAGGAAGCATCTCCGACCTTATAAAGTATATATATTCTTGATCATACGCGTCGATCTCAGAGACTATAGGAGCTAGAGACTCCAGATTTGGAACTTAAGCTCGCCTAATCCCTATGCAGTACAAGTTTGTTTTCGATTTTCGATAACTCATCCCGTTTCCGATATACACATGGAATCGATAACAACAAAATCTTGAATTTTAAAAAACTTTAGATGGCATTTGAATTATTAATCAAAATAATAACAATCTGTGAAATTTTTATTAAAATCGGAGATATGGAACCTTGAAGTTGAGTATGCAGTATGAAGTATGGTCGTAAACACACACACACATACTTGCAACCACTTTCTGTACCCGTAAAGTATAGGGATCAGGGTATCGTCTAGTCGGGATTTCTCGACTAGAGCCTTTGTGCAAAAAGTATATATTTTGAATTTTCTATTCTATTGACCTTTTTTTTTTAGTCGGTAATATCAGGTTATAAAAATATTTGCGACCTTTTTTTTTAAGTTCTCTTCAATGCGACCTCTTCAAAAAAAAAAAAAAACAAATTTGGTCTCCAAGGGCAAAAAGGTTGCCTTATTGTTTACACTGTTAATAAATAATGTCTGTAACAAATCACTCTCGCAAATCTTTTCTGTTCAAAAACTCAAAAATTATTTAGAAAATTTTCAAAATTGGTGTAGGGTAATCTTTTTTTTTAAAACTTTTTAATTTGGTTATTCTAAAGAACCCAAAGATTAGTTTTGAGAAGCAAATGTCCTCTATTGCAAATTGACCATCTGGTGCCCCGGGGTTTATTAAGCGCTGGTTGAAGGCTATCGACGATCCCTGCATAACAAAAACATTTCTCTTGTACGACTGCCGATTCTGGACTTAATAGAATCGGTGCAAAAACAATTTCGGCTCTTTGCACTGGGGGTTCTTAACTGAAACAATAGTGTTACCTTGCCTTCTTACCATAGACTTTTACTAATATATCTTAACTGATCGCAGAACAAAGTTACGGGTAACTTTATTTTCACAAACTAACCCATGGTGAAATTGATTCCTTTAAATTATTCCATCATAAAAGCTTTGCAGTTAGAAATAAATAGAAATTTGGGTACCTATTTCTCTTCGGATCTTTGTTCATACCGATTTTTTTCACACATCGTGCACTCCTACATTCTCTTCTAAAAATAAGTCTTGTATCATATGTCTTTATGTTAGCGATCTTCGAAACAGAACGCTAAACGGTTCGTCCCTCAGTCGGCCGGGTGGGTCGCTTTGTGCTTGGATTCGCGCGTTAAGAAGCTGGAGCTTGGTTTCCTTGCGCCACTTTAATGAACTGTTCGCTAGTACATTTTCGCTCAAATAACTAAAACAAAACAGAACGCTGAGTGGTTATACATTTTGAAAAACTATCGAGTAAGCTGCGGTTAGTTTAATTAATAGAAAGGAACACACACACAATTTGGAAGGCTTTAATTTTACCTGGCCGAGATAGCGACCAACAGTAGATGTTTCCTAAATGCAGCACACGCAAAACTGGTTAGCATTTTGTATCTCTTTTCTATTTATGTTATTTTGAATACGTGTGCTACTTTGGCTAAACACAGAGATTAATTCAAACAATTTTTCCGATTGGCCCGATCTATGATGTTGTTTGCCCAAATATGATATGTTGATTCCGTTTTTTATTGAATTGTTTGAAGTTTGTACATGGGAGACGGACAGAATTTTTGATAATTTAAAAGCTCCGCCGAGCTATATTTAAAATCTGGAAATTGTATCTCTTTAAATTTCTTAGATCGACGAGTTCATATGTACATCCTGAAAAACGGAAATGCCTATATAAATTCGGATGTTGATTCTGATCAATAATATAAATATATATATTTTATGGGGTCTAGGATGCTTTTTCTGCCTGTTACATACATTTGTATAAAACCATAATTCACATTTTGGGGTTGAGGGTAAAAACCTGCTAAAACTGTTATATAGATCGCCTCAGGTAATATTTATAACATTGGTTTCTAAGAGGTAAGAGCTATTTCTTAGAGGTAAAATGTTGCAGTTGGACGCAATCTACTGCTCAATACTTTGATACAAATATATGAACAGATGTTAAAGAGTCTGCTTGCAAAGAAAATAATGGTTAACCCACCAAAATCAACAGCAAAAAGCGTCCCATAGATACGATCTTTTTATAGAATTACTGTGGAATAGGATTTCCGAATTCAGGTTGTCGTGCTTTAAAAAAGTCTCATGAAAACAAAAAGAAACCAGTAAGAAGGCTCTAGTCAAAAAATCCCGACTAGACGATACCCTGATCGCTATACTTTACGCGTACAGTCAGTGTTTGCAAGTATGTGTACGACCATACTGCATACTGCATACTCAAGTTAAACGCATTAGGACTGCTGAAATCAACCCCAAGCGTGTGGTCGTCTCGAAAAGGACTAAACGGATGGCGAAGCTGGCAGAAAGAGGGATGGCTTCGGAACAAGCAACCTCGGCCAAAAAAAACGTCCCTCTGGAAAAGCAGGCAACCGGAGGAAAAAAGAAGGACAGGAGCACCGGCAAGGCACCAACGGAAGCTATCCTGATCCGACCCGAGGGTGACCGGACTTACGCCGATATTCTGAGAGAAATGAAGGCTAAAGTGAACCCGGAAAGCTCTGGAGTGCGGGTAAGGAACATACGGGAGACTCGAACTGGGGGTGTCCTGGTGGAAATTGGAGCTTGCGCCAAGGACAGTGGTGTCTTCCGGGAATCGATTGCGGTGGCGCTTAAGGGTCTGGCAGCTGTGTCCTGCTTAGAGCCTAAGTGTGCCGTGGAGATCCGGGACCTTGACTGCCTAACAGAGGTAGTGGACATAAAAGAAGCCCTTAAGCGGGATATGCCCAACATCGGGGATGTGAAGATTGGCCTAATTTCTAGAATAATAAGAGAGCAAAAGATGGCGGTGGTAGAGATGAGTACGCGCGACGCATCCTACTTCCTGGGGCGCGTGAAGATCCACATTGGATGGATCAACTGCCGAGTGCGGGAGCGTACATCGGTGACGCACTGTTATAAATGCCTGGGATACGGGCATGTAGATAATGGGTGCAAAGGATTTGATCGCAGCTCCTTGTGTTATAAATGTGGAGTAGCCGGACACAAGGCCCTGTCATGTGATGCGCCAGCACGCTGCATTATCTGTGCAGACAATGGCCTAAGCGGAGATAACCTTGAACACAAAACAGGGTCCGGGAGCTGCAGAGCGTTTAAGGAGGCGCTCGGACGGGCAAATAAGAAGATATCGCAATGATTCGTGTTCTTCAAGCAAACACGAATAGGAGCCGAACTGCCAACGATTTGCTTCAACAGTTGGCAGTGGAGAAGAGGGTCGATCTCTTATTGTTAAGCGAGCAGTACCGGAGTAGGGAGCCCTCCTCTTGGTACTCAGATCTTCTTGGTACGGCAGCCGTCTGGGTGCTGGAACCCGGGAATGCCCCTGTTGCCGCTCACGGTCGAGGTAACGGGTTTGTCTGGGTGAGGTGTGGGACGACAACTTTTTTCAGCTGCTATCTCACGCCGAATCAGTCGAGCCAAAGCTACAGAAGCCAGCTAGAGGGCCTTGAAGACGCGGTGATGGCGTCTTCAGGATACAAAGTGGTCGCCGGAGACTTTAACGCGAGGGCGCTGGAATGGGGTATGCCTTACCCCGACGCCCGGGGTAAGCTCGTTATGGAGATGGTAGCGAGAGCCGGGCTTCTGGTTTTGAACGATGGGAACGCGACGACTTTTCGGCGACCGGGATACGGGGAAACAATTACCGATGTTTCATTCGCCTCGGAGAACCTCGGGCCGCTCATTCGAGACTGGCAAGTCATTGAAGAATACACCGGTAGTGACCACCAATACATCGTGTTTGATGTTAACAACGGTGGTCCCTACCAGAGGGTGACTCCCAGAGCATTTGCCAAATGGAACACAGCGCGGTTAAGGACCGAGTCTTTTGAGAGGGAATTAGCGAGGGGTGCGGCAAGGTTGGAGGAGGGTAGCCAGAATAGAGAAGTAGCTGCAGAAGCATTGGCTACTTCAACTATGAACATCATCAGGGCTGCCTGTGAGGCTTCTATGCCCAGTAGTAGGCCCCGCCACGAGAAAAAGCCGGTCTACTGGTGGAGACCAGAGATAGCAGATCTGCGCAGGAAGTGTAATAGGCTCCGTCGTGTCGCTCAACGGGCGAGAAACCGAGCCGAAGCGAACGAGAAGTCAGCGGAGCATAAGGCCACAAAAAAGGAATTACGCCGGGCCATTAACCGGAGCAAGGCCAGCTGCTGGAGGGAGCTGGTGGCAGACATAGAAAGGGACCCCTGGGACTGGGTTACAAATTTGTGACTCGAAAACTGGGGGCCCTGAAATCTGTTGAAGCCAAAGAAGCTGCGCAAATGGAGAACATAGTTGCAGCGCTGTTTCCACAGCACCCGATCAGACCACAAAGGGAATGGAGCCAGATCGAAGCAATTCCTCTTTTCACACAGGGAGAACTGGAAAAAGCGGTTTTCACGATGAAGGATAAGAAGGCACCTGGCCCGGATGGGATACCGAATGAGGCTCTCAAGCTGGTCTATCACCAGAACCCAGGACTGCTTCTGCGCATGTACAATGCCAATGCGGATGGAGTTTTCTTCCCGCGTTGGAAAATTGCAAGGTTGGTGCTCATCATCAAAGGAAAGGGGGATCCGGAGTTTTCAGCGTCCTACCGTCCGTTGTGTATGCTGGATACAGCGGGAAAGATAATGGAGAAGCTGATCAAGGTCAGATTAACGACAGCAATTCGTAATGCCGGCGGACTCTCACCGAGGCAGCACGGGTTTAGGGCGGGCCGGTCCACCAGAGATGCGGTCCATGACGTAGTCGCAACAGTAGAAAGAGCAGAGGAGCATAACCGGTTCTCGCGCCGGGTGGTACTCCTTGTGACCCTCGACGTAAAGAATGCGTTTAACTCGGCAAGATGGATAGATATGATGGAGGCTCTGGAGCACAGCTTCGGTGTCCAGGCATATCTACTCCAAATAATCGACGCCTACCTTGCGGAGCGCGGACTCCTTTATGAGACCAGAGAAGGCGTTCGCAGAATGGAGGTCACAGCAGGGGCGGCGCAGGGATCCATCCTAGGACCGGACCTTTGGAACGCCACCTACGATGGTCTTCTAAGACTGGAGATGCCAGAAGAGACGTGCTTAGTTGGGTATGCGGATGACGTTGCTGCACTGGTAGCAGCACGAGACCTGCAACTAGCACAGCTCAAGCTCAACCAAGTGATGAGGACTGTCAGTAGTTGGATGGCGGAACATGGGCTATCACTGGCGCTGAACAAAACAGAAGTGGTAGTCCTGTCCAAGAAAAGGATACCAACGATAATCTTGGTGAGAGTCGGGGAGGCTACGGTGATGTCGAAGCCTGCGGTCAAGTACCTTGGTATAACGCTAGACACCAAGCTGAGCTATTTACAACAAATAAAACAGGCGGCAGACAAAGCTGCTGGTGGCGTAACTGCGCTCAGTAGGCTAATGGCCAATGTCGGGGGCCCGACTTCCAGCCGCCTCCTGATGAGCGCAGTTCAGTCAGTGCTGCTCTATGGGGCTGAGATATGGGCCAATTCTCTTGGAAAAGAGATGTATCGGAAGAGGCTCGTACAGGTCCAACGAAGAGGGTCCTTGAGAGTAGCTTCGGCTTACCGTACGGTCTCGGAGCCTGCAGTGTTGGTGATCGCTGGGGTGGCACCAATACACCTCCTAGCTAAGGAGCGGCGGATGGTTTTCATGAGAAGTGCAGGGGAAGGGGAAATTGCCTCCCAGCAAGAGAGAGCCAACACACTTCGCGCATGGCAGAATTATTGGGAAGGGGAAAGTAGGGGGAGATGGACTGCGCGTCTTATCAAAGACGTGGAGCCGTGGACCAACAGAAAGCATGGTGAGGTAGATTACTACCTAACACAGCTTCTGTCGGGACATGGTTACTTCCGCCACTACCTACACCGAATGGGAAAGGCAGCATCGCCTGAATGTCTGTACTGCCCCGGATGCAGCGACAACGCGTAGCACACGTTCTTCAGTTGCTGCAAATGGAACTGGCAGCGCCTGACGCTAAACCAGGAAACGGAGACAGAAGAAATCACGCCCGACAACATAGTTGATTGGCGCCGTGTGGCTCAATACGCACAGAGAGTTTTGAGAGCTAAGAAAGCCGACCTGGACCGAGATTAAAGGGAGTTTGAGCCCGAAATAATGAGCAAGAAGAAGAGGGCCTTTAGGGCCACATGAGGGACCTTGCCTGAAGTAATGTGTTAAATAGTCCCAGGCAAGCTCCCAGGGTCAGTCAAGTGGGTTGACCACTGAAAAAAAAATATAAAAAATAAAAAAATAACTGCATACTCAAGTGCAAGGTTCCATATCTCCGGTGTTTTTAACAGATTTTAATAAAAATTTCACAGATTGTCATTATTTTGTTCATTATTTCAAATACCATCTCAAAGTTTTCAAAATTCAAGATTTTGTTGTTATCGATCGCATGTGTATATCAAAAACGGGATGAGTTATCGAAAATCGAAAACAAACTTGTACTGCCTAGGGATTAGGCGAGCTTAAGTTCCAAATCTGGAGTCTCTAGCTTTTATAGTCTCTGAGATCGACGCGTTCATAAATACAGACGGACAGACGGACATGGCTATATCGACTCGACTGTTGATGCTGATCAAGAATATATATACTTTATGGGGTCGGAGATGCTTCCTTCTGCCTGTTACATACTTTTGCACAAATTCATTATACCCTTTTTTCCCATTTTTAATGGGATCAGGGTATAAAAATAAGAACAAATCACTAAGTTGTTCTTTTTAAATTCCTTATAGCCGAGTACAAATTTTTGAAATTTTTACACTTTGCGCATGCTTATGCTGCACTCACCTTCAGTGGATTATTTTGACCACCTTGATTGAGACGTTCCGGTTGCAGCATATAAAGGTCGGTACGCAGATCACAGCGTCGAGCATTGTGCGGATCAGGCATGAACCTGGGTCCACTGTGGGGCTTATGCTGCTTAGGTGGTGGTGTCGTATAGTCCTAAGGCGAAAAAAAGGATATGCTGAGAATATATTTAGCAATAGAAAAGACTTTGGTACAAACCACATCAGCTGTGGTAAAGAATTCATCCATTTCTTGATCCACCTGCATGTGATACTCATTATCAAAATTTTCTTCATACTCATCAGAGTAGTTGTTCTCCACAAAGACGACATCCTCATTGTCATATGTCTCATAATCATCCTGTGGCCATGCGCGAAGCGAATTGGGCAACAATGACAACCAGATGGTGCTGAAAGCCACCAAATGTTGAAAGAACCAGCTGCCAAGACGACTTGGTTTTAGAATGCCTCCAGCTGCCGTATAGGGGTTATCAGAATCGGAGCAGACGCCCTGGTAGTCGTTGACTGTAACACGCTTGTAGATGCGATCTTGGACAAGAGAGTCCATAATAGTTCCATCAATCTGACCGAAAAACTTCCCTGTATGCTCCATTTCCTCGGAGATGATCACAAATCCACTGTTGTCAAGCACATAACAATCCAGATTATCTGATGCGCAGGTTCGCTTACAGCCAGTCATTCCAGTGCACTGAGTATTAAAAGGATATTTAAATAAATATGTAAAATCACGGCAAAAAAAAATCACGCACAGCAGACGTTATGTTGATGAAGTGCTTAGCCAATGATTCGTGTTGAAATTGAAGACCCACAACCCCAGCTGGCGCCTTGTGTCCGCGATGCTCCACAAAAATTGCATGCGAGGCAGTAACCAAAGTGGCATTCGATTTGATGGCGTACCCCGAACCGAAAGGCACGCTGTACACAAAACTGTCGGGCTCAACTGTATGCTGATCCACGGCACGCTTGTACCATGAAGAGTCCATAGCGCGCACATTGTCCTCGCTAAAATGACTTTAGATATGAAAGAAAAAAAAACGTTTGTTAAAATTATATAACTCCCTATACTTTTACAAAGGGGCTTTTTTCCTGCGTCCTCGTTTTGCTTAACCGCCAATTAAATTCAATTGAAGTTTGGTATATTGTTAGATTCACAATGTAGACGAAAGTCCTATGACAGTTATAAAAGGTGTGACACCTGGATGATTTAAATTGACTAAACATCATGTAAAGCATACCAAATTTTAAGCAGCTTTTAAAAAATGTATTGTTTATATATATTTATATACATATAAGCATTATCTTTATTATCAATGGTGTTTGCAGAGCAAGGAACGGGTGCTGTTGATTTAGTTGGCGTTCAAAATTTTTGTATTAAAACGCAAAGATCTGCATCAAAACTTTTTTGAAGGACGCACAATATCTAACAACAGTCCGCTAGACAAATGTGTTGATAATAAATCCGTCATGTTGACGACGTGTGTGATCACAAGCAGTGTTTGTTTCGTTGATACTTTGGCTGTGGTGGCAAAAGTTTGTTAGGCAAAGGGATTCCGACTTTTGAACTATATTTTCAAAGATATTAGTAAACTATTGTTGCTATCGCATTTATTGTTAGGACATTTCAACTTTGTTGCAATCCTGAAAGGACTTTAACTGCTCTAGCAGACCAACTTTTTAAAAGAAACTAGGGCAAAATACAATATTGGTCAGTTTTATTATTATCTTTTTAGTTTTTAGTGTCTTGTATAACTTTGATCGAAAATCTAACCAACCGACACACTTTACCGTGAAAGTTTCCAAAAAATGGAACTTTTTGATGATTTTATCTTCTTACAACTCCACTCTGCATTTAAAGACCAAGTACAATCAAATATATTGAACACAGTTTTATAAATATTGATTTGATAAACATAATGATTTTTACAAAGACTTCATTAGTGGGCTATTATTTCATTCAAATGTTTTTATCACTTTTCCCAAAACACATCAAGTAAGAAGGCTCTGGTCGAGAAGTCCCGACTAAACGATACCCCGAACCTTATACTTTACGCGTTCAATCAGTGCTTGCACGTATGTGTGTGTGTGTGTACACGCTTACTGTTTACTACATACTCAACTCAACCGATTTCATTAAAAATTTCACAGATTTTTATTTTTTTAATTTATTTTGTTTAATGTCTCAAACGCCGTTTTAATGTTTTCCAAATTCAAGATTTTGTTTTTATCGGTGTTTTATCAGTGTCCACTTTTCCCTCAGCAACGACGTCCGAATTATGGACAGAGTGTGCAAGCCGGTACGACTCTGTAAGTGTACGTTACAACGGCCATCTGCCATTCTGTCTGTCTGTATGTCCGTATGTGGGAACACAATTATTTTCGGCAACATTAAAGCAGCGACTTAAAACTTTTCAATTATAGGATTGGAAACATGTAAACGAAAAATATAATTTGAACGCCATTACAGTTGGAGTTACCAAATTTGATAGAAATAAAGAGATAGCCCAAGAAATTGCTGCACAACTTTTTTATTACAGGCCCATTTATTCACCTCTATAAAAAATGGAAACGCCTATATCATCCACAGTTTTCAAACTATGAACCCAAAACAAACATTTTTACGGTCTGGACTTAACGGATAATCCAGCCTTCCCCAGTACCACCGCCTTAGTTAACCGAAAATGACAAGTAAGAAGGCTCTAGTCGAGAACTCCCGACTAGACGATACCCTGAACACTATACTTTACGCGTACATACGCACATACTGCGTACGCACATACTGCGTATTGAATTCTCAACTTCGATGTTACATATCTCCGGTGTTTCCTAACCGATTTCAATAAAAATTTTGCAGATTGTCATTATATTGCTTGATGAGATTTTGTTGTTATCGATCCCATGTGTATATCGGAAACGGGATGAGTTATCAAAAATCGAAAACTTGTACTGCCTGGGGATTGGGCGAGTTTAAGTTTCAAATCTGGAGTCTCTAGCTCTAATAGTCTCTGAGATCGACGCGTTCATACATAAGGACAGACAGACGGACGGACGGACGGACATGGCTATATCGACTCGGCTATTGATACTGATCAAGAATATATATACTTTATGGGGTCGGAGATGCTTATTCCTTCCTTTGCACAAAACCACTATACCCTTTTTACCCATTTTTAATGGGTTCAGGGTATAAAAAATGAATATACATTCCACAGTTCTTAAGCTAGTATTATCGATTTAAAAAAAAACTAACAGGTTTTTTATGAGTGAAAAAGGTAAGGGCCAACCGAGAAACTCTTTTCAGCAGGTATAATACAGAGTATACCTAAGTCGGTTTCATCCTTATGCATCGTTTGCAATTATTTTCTAATGCAAATTTTTTAAAAGCTCCGCAGACGTTGGCGGAACGAGAAAGAAAGTTATTCTCTGCAACATTAAACAAATGTATATAGCTTATTGGGAACGAGATTTCCTTTTTTAACGCTTTCGCAATGAAGCTCTTAGAAAGTTTTCTTAACGCCGAACTGAGCTTCAATTTTAACACTGCCACTATTATTCTTAGACTTTATGATTTCGCTTTTAATTTTCTTTTTACTAAAAACTTATCCATGTATTTATTTTACACTTACGGCTCTGGCGTATCCTCAGGTCTCTTAATATGATCAATCCAGCGCAATAGTCCAGAACGTGTAGCTACAAATGAGGTTGCAACCACAAATTTTTGATAGCCTTGCCTGTGGAAGGGATTAAAAACAAGTGTAAGCAAACAATATAGTAGGATAATTAAAAGACATGGAAAAAGCTGCTTCAAGCGCTAATTGACTGGCGACAGCAAATTTCAATTAATGAGAATTCGTCTTTTTAGATACTGGTTCCGAGCGGCTGAAAATGTCCAGGCTCCTCAAAGCATATGTAATTACAAAGACTACGTGAACGGCATAATACTATACATTTACCTCTTTAAAATGGCCATCAATGTGGCGATTGGACTAAATGTTTATAAATGTTCATTTAAATAATGTTAAAAATTCATAAAAAAAATGATGTTTAATTATTTATTTGTAGTGGAAAGACAATAACAATTATTTATACATAGATGTTTGATAAACAAAGAAAAAGTTTTTGTGTTTCGGAAAAATTAAAGAAAAATAAGCAAGAGAAAACAGTTGATTCTTTAGTGCTCAAAAGAAAATGCTTAAATAATGTTCTTCAAATAATCAATCAAAAAATCATCGTGAACTTGGTGGTCAACTTTTTAATGACACAATAAAAAAAAAAAAAATTAAAATCACGTGCTTAATTCTTGATACAAAGGGGAGAATGCTAAACTTATATTTTATATTTTCAGATAAAAGTCAAAAAGGTCTGTCTGGACCCATATGCGAAAAGAGGGTTTATCTAACGATTACACGTTTTTATCGGAAACCGAAATGTTATCGATCATTTGAAACAAATTAATTTCGCCTATGGCTTAGGAGAAGATATGTGCCAAATCTGAATTTTTTAGCTTTTATTGTCCGAGATCGGCGCGTACATAAAGATAGACAGACAACAAAACAAAGCTATATCGACTCGGCTGTTGATCCAGAATAAATTCATTTATGGGGTCAGTTCTTTCTGTTGCACACATTTTCACAAAACAATTAAAATTAGGATCAGCCAACCGATCTTATGACCGACTTAAAAGTTTGCAAACTACCAGAGACCTATAAGTGTATTATTATCAACGACATGATAATATAGACAAAGGTATTTATTTTATTATTTAAGTTAAAGTGACCAACTTATCACACTTTACCTATTGAGTGTATTTATTATTAGTCACTTGTTGGTATAAAGCAATTTAAATACAAAACTAAACCAACCGATTTGCATTTTTGTACACAATACCAAAAAAAAGGTTCAAAAGAAATTTAATTGAAAGTAAAAACGATTTAGCTCTATGGGAAGTGCTCAGTGTTTCCTTATTTCAACAACTACTTTTACTGATCTTAACAACAGTTTGGTAGCTGTTCTTCACTTATCTTAACTTATTATATATCGCAAATTCGACGATGTTTGTTAACATACCCCGGGCATGTATAGTATGATCTTTTTTCTGTGTGTTCGTATAGTGACATACCGCATTTTTTAAAGCTCCAGAATACCTCAAATTTATTTTTCCAAACAAGAAAATAAATAAAAATTTCTTACTCTCTAGAATGGGGAACATAGAAGTTGTTTGACAAAGACTGAACTTGACATTGATTCTAGTTTTGTTATTATACCATGTTCTCTTTTTATTCATGAATTCCTAACCTAGTTAGTTGCAACCTAAATTCAGTATCTTCAATGTATTCCGTTAAATATTCTAAATTCAAAATATGATTTTTTTTTTCATTCACAGATTGATCGTTTGTATTAAGCTATTTAGATTGTTTACTCTGACCTTATTTTCTTCCTTGCCATTTATTTATTTATTTTTATATTATATATATTTATATTATTTATATATTTATTTATTTTTCTTATTGGTTCGTAGACTGTTTGAATATTATAGATATAGTGCGTCTATTTAACATAGTAAGTGTGACATTTAAATATGTATTTATTTTAATGTATCTTCTTTCTCTTTTTATACTCTGATTTCGAAGGTATTGGTTTTTTTTTGCAACCTCCGTAATGCTGTAATTGCTTCTTGGTTCAAGTGTGCGTTTAGCAAAGAAAATAATAACAAGTCTATCCACTTTGCGATACAAATAAATACAATACACACATTTTCCATATTTTAACAGATAAACTCACTGAATTTGTTGGATACAAAGCTCGTGATTAAATTAAATCCGTAATTTGGATAATGTTGAACAAGTAAGGAAGGCTATCTTCAGCAATCCGAATATTAAACTTACTTGCAAAGCCTACTTGTGTTTTAAAATAAAACATATTAAAGATCTTGCATTTTTAAGAAAGATAAATCAATTATAATTGTGAGTAAAATTTATCTATACCGGTAAAATCAAATTCGAAAACGTAATCAAAATTAATTTTTTATGAGCGGACCGTTATGGTACTCAAAATAAAACTTAAAAATAGGGAAGCTATCTACGCCACGCTGTTTATTTTATAAACTTGGAAGCCCATATGTTAACACAAAAAGAAACTCTTTTCATTCTAAAATCATATTTCCATGTGGGATCTAGCTATTTTAAATCTTAATGAATATATCAAAGCAAAAATATCTTGTTTAGATACTTTTAAAACATAACAGTTCTCCATACTAAGGTATCTTTTTTGATCTGATATTATGTGCTTCCTTTAATGCGTTGCAATTTGGAAGTTTAATAATACGTGAAACCAAATTATTTTTTTTTTTTAACGTTACCGTATATGAAAAACCTAATAAAAATTAAAATATACTTATACTAATTTTCATTTATCTTTAAATTAAAACATTTCACAACAGTACTTAAATCTTAAACGAAATAAAAAAACAAATTATAAAAAATTTCATAACAAAATATGTTTTTAACAATTAAGAAGGCTCTAGTCGAGAAATTCCGACTAGACAATACCCTGAACCCTATACTTAACGCGGATAGTCAGTGCTTCCAAGTATGTGTGTGTGTGTTTCTACGCGCATACTGCATACTCAACTTCGATGTTCCATATCTCCGGTGTTTCTCAACAAATTTCAATAAAAATTTCACAGATTGTCATTATTTTGTCAAATGTTTCAAATGCCGTCTCAAAGTTTTCCAAATTCAATATTTTATTGTTATCGATGCCATGTGTACGTGTATATCGGCAACTTGAAGAGTTATCAAAAATCCAAAACTTGAACTGCCTAGGGATTAGGCAAGCTTAAGTTCCGAATCTGGAGTCTCTAGCTTTTGTAGTCTCTGAGATCGACGCGTTCATACACACGGACGGACGGACAGACGGACATGGCTATATCGACTCGGCTGTTGATGCTGATCAAGAATATATATAATTTATAGGGTCGGAGATGCTTCCTTCTGCCTGTTAGATACTTTTGCACAAAACCATTATACCCTTTTTACCCATTTTTAATGGGTTCAGGGTATAAAAATGTACATAAACCCAGCACTTATTTACACCGTCTTTTTTACACGATTTTGAAATAGCAGGGTTTATAAATAATAATAAATTCATTTAATCATGTATTTTTTTGTTTTATTACGAATCCCTCCTCATGTTTTCAGCAAATTAGTTGCATTTTTGGTTTGTTGAAATTTAACGGCTAAAGTAAAAAAAAATATAAAATTTGTAGGCAGAACATGGGCCAACATGTGTAAGAATAAACAAGTAAGAAAGCTCTAGTCGCGAAATCCAGACAAGAAAATTCCCTGAACCCTAAAATTTACGCGTACAGTCAGTGCTTGCAAGTGTGTGTGTACACGCGCATACTAACTTACATGTTGCATATCTGCGGTGTTTCTCAACCGATTTCAATAAAAGTTCCACAGATTGCCATTATCAAATGTCTTAGGCGCCGTCTCAAATTTTTCCAAATTCAAGATTTTGTTGTTATCGATCACATGTGTATGTCGGAAACGGGAAGAGATATCGAAAATCGTACTTCCTAGAGATTAGGCGAGCTTATGTTCCAAATCGGGAGTCTCTAGCTCATATGGTCTTTGAGATCGACGCGTTCATACATACGTACGTACGGACAGACAGAAGGACGGATAAAGCGGCAAACGGACATGGCTATATCGACTCAGCTGTTGATGCTGCTCAAGAATATATATACTTTATGGGGTCGGAGATGCTTCCTTCTCCCTGTTACATACTTTTGCACAAAACCATTATATTCTTTTCACCCATTTTTCAGGGTATATAAACAAGTTGCACTAAGCAATTAAGCCCCGAGGAATGTGCTCAAGAAATATAAATATCTCTAGAATAAGATTTGTTTTATTTTTGTTGTCAATGGATGACTCTGAATTAAAAAACATATATACTGATGAAAAAATTTTTGACCCAGTCCGTAATAATGCTAAATTTCAAATTTGAAATTAAATGTGAATTTTATTATTTTGTTTTATTATTTCCCATATGCGTTATTTTTTTTTTTACAAGAATTTTTTTTGCTCGCTTTTCCAAGGAACGTATATACCGTGTAAAAAAGCGTTGAGTGCATTAAAGCTTAAAAATACAAAAAATTAAAAAAAAAAAAAAAAACTTACTGCTTATCCTCCTTGCCATTTGACGAGTTCGTTGTATTTCGATCCAGTCCATCTGTGATCATTGCGTCGCGTACCAAGCTCTGAATGAGGGTTCGATCGCAGTAATAAGGCTCAGCCTTGCGAGAACCCTGCATATTCAGATGCTGTGGCCCAAATGAGGCGGCACCTGACGTACTGCCATGCGGATTATGGTGTGGCTGCGGCGACTTGGGTCGCACCTTAAGAAAGAGAAAGGGATATTTAGTGACAAAATCTTTAATTATATAATACAATTTATGTCTGCCTCTAGTTGGATTACTTACCGACATCCACTTCCAACCTGGACGTCCAGCGCGAGCTAGAAAATGCAATACCTGCTCCTCTGGTGAACCAAAGCTGGGCTCTTGGTCACGAGACATATGTTCGCCAGAGCTCTCGCGTTCTTTCTCCAAATCGCTAATGCTATTGTACTCACAGTAGACCCAATCGGGATGTACGCGCCAGTTGTCGCCCTTAAAGTATTCGGTAACTATAAAGGACAAAAGGTTTTTATCAAAACATATGAATCATCTATATGAAATTAAATAAATCGTTGTTTGATAAAAATGCGCGTACAGTAATTTTGTGTGTGCTTATACTCGGATACGAAAAATGCTTTCACCAGTGAACGTCATTTTTAGTTGGTGATATTTTCCTTGTTATTTAACCGATCTTGATGAAACTTTCAGCTGGTCAATATTCACAAAGTCACCAGCTTGCGTTTGCTACTTGTTAATTGATATGTGTGAATTTTAACAAGGGTGCTTACCCATAAGCTAGTGGCTTTCAAACTATATTCTCTGAGACAGAAGCGAACTTCGATTATCGATTGTTAGATTTCAACATGTTATAAGTTTGTGGATAAGTCAGTAATTTTTAAAAACTGTTGACCGTTTTACGACCAAGAACAATAATAATTTTGGCCAATCTACTTTTTAATGATTAAAATAATAGTAAATTCGAGTAAAATATGTTAAAAATTTACTATTAAACCCTGAAAACCCGATTTATTTGAATTTCTTAAAACATTCAATTTTACTGTAATATCATGATGAATATATTAATTTTATAAACATAACCCAATAAAATGTTATTCAGAAAACAAGTAAAAGAATACAATACTGATAAAGATAAACAATCATAAATCGATGTCGAGTCTCACTCTTCAAATGTACCCTTGAAGCTTTACGCTTGGGTCCGCGCGCTAACAAGCCGGTGCTTGGTATCGTTGGGCCACTTGTTAGTACATCTACGTCCAATAATAATAATACCCAAAGGGCTAATAAAGAAAGATTTGGTAAACTTAACGATTTTTTTAAAATATGTATTAGTGGTGTAAAGTTTTTTCTTTTTATAACTTTCAACTCTTATTCCCAAATTCGAATCAGTTAAAACATAACGCTTAGGAAAATTCAAAATCTTGAAAAAGTTCTTATTTGAAAAAAAGAAAACAAGTAAGAAGGCTCTAGTCGAGAAATCCTGACTAGACGATACCCTGAACCCTATACTTTACGCGTACAATCAGTATGCGAAAATGTGTGTGGTGTGCGTGCATAGCGCATTCTGCATACTCAACTTTAATCTTCCATATCTCCGGTGTTTCTCAACCGATTTCAATAAAAAATTTCATAGATTGTCATAATTTTGTCCAACGTCTCTTGTTTTGAGGTTTTCTAAATTCAAGATTTTGTTGTTATCGATCACATGTGTATATCGGTAACGAAAATTTGAAACAAACTTGTACTGCCTATGGATTAGGCGAGGAAAATTTGAGAAAAATTCAAAATTTCAACACACAATGCGCGAATGTCAAACTTTAATCGAATTTAAATATTTAATAATTTTTAATAAATTTTCGCAAATTCGGGTCATTCAGACTTCTCTACTTATAATATGCGTGTTAAAAATAACTGTTCTTGCTACTGCGAGCTCAAACAAATTTTTATAATCAGTACTTATCTAATTTATTTAACAATTAATTTTGTGACAAAAACTCCAAATCTGGGATATATATAATTTGATGCACATGAACAAGTTAAAAGGCTCTAGTCGAGAAATCCTGAACCTGAATTTAGCGCGTACAGTCAGTGCTTGCCCGTATACCTGTTTTAACTTCACTGTTTCATGCCTCCAGTGTTTCTTAACCGATTTCAATAAAAATTTCACAGATTGTCATTATTTCATCTAAAGCTTCATTTCAATTCAAGATGTTGTTATTATGTATTATTATTATTATTATATATTGGAAAAGTAAAAAGGTATCGAAAATTAAAAAAAAATTTTTTTAATTGGATTAGACTGGCTTATGTTCCAAATGTGGAGTCTTTAGCTTTTATATACATATAGCTCTTATATAGTCCGTATGAACCAACGCGTCGATCTCAGAGACTTTAAGAGTTGTGCCTAAAACTCTTCCTGTTTCTGATAGTTCAAAAAACTAACAACTTCCTTTTTATTGGGCTATCAGAATGTAAGAGGTCTTTGTAGTAAACTTAGTAGTTTATATCTTAATAGCCTTGCTTTTCCTTTTCATGTTAGTGTCTTAACTGAAACTTGGTTAAGGCGAGACATTCTTAGTTCTGAAGTAGTATCTAACAGATACTGTATTTATAGAAAAGACCGTGCGCTTCGACGTGGCGGAGGTGTGCTTATTGCTGTTGATTAAAATTATTCTTCGGAGACAGTAATAGTAGGTGGTTCTATAGATATAGAATTTGTTGCTGTTAAGTTGTCTTTTAATGGTGTTGGTATTTTATAACCTGCTCATATACCCCCTACCTCTGATAACTCTGTTTACGATGCTCATTTGTCTGCTTTACTGTCCGTTTCTGGCATGTTTTCCGATCGCGATATCCTTGTAGTTCTCGGTGATTTCAATAAGGCTTAAGTTACTTGGATTTCTTGTCCTGACTCTGGCGCACTGACCCCCTCGGCACAGAATGAATTCTTGATTAATTTACTTGGGATATCATTGAATCAAATAAATGATTCCCCAAATTCTCTTAATAAAATGCTTGATCTACTTTTTGTTTTGGATCCATCCTCCTCATTCATTAGCCGATCACAACCCATATCTTATCCAGAAGATTTATACCACCCAACGTTGGAGGTGTCGATCACTTTACCCTACCGGGGGCTATGCCCCAGTAGAAATCGTTTAAGCCGAGTACGTCAATTTCGGAAAACCGATTTTGCAAAACTTACTCGGCTGTTGGCCCTGACTGACTGGTCTACCCTCTACGGGTCTGACAATTTGGGCGTGGCATTCAGTATTTTTTATAATACTTTAAATTCTTTATTTGATTTGTGTGCCCCTTATGGAACGCCAAACAGGTCAAACAAACCTGTATGGTTTACCAGAGAGTTGACAATTCTAAAAATCCGTAAGTCGAAACTCTACAAGAGTTTCAAAAAACCAAGCTCTCCGTTAGCTTGTTCTGCATACTTGATTGCTCGTTCCAATTTTTCAGTCCTCAATAACCAATATTACAGGAATTACTTGACTATGTGTAGATTACAATTTCAGCAGGATCCTAAACGGTTTTTTGATTTCGTTAAAGCGAAACGCAAGACATCGACTCTTCCATCTAACATATTCTTTGATGAAATGAAAGCCAATTCAGATCAGGCCATTGCCGATCTATTTGCTGAATTTTTTCAAACGACCTAAAGCCCTTGTTTTCAACCAGTCGTCATGCCTTACCCCTATTAGCTTAATGCCTCAAATTGCATTTTCATACCGGAAATCACAGAGAGCTCACTACTTTGTGATCTTCTGGTTATAAAGCCCACATTTTCTCCAGGACCTGATGGAATACTGTGTGCTTAGGTACTGTGCTCAGGATCTTTTAAAACCTTTACATAAATTGTTTAGTTTGTCCGTGGAGCTATGCTCTTTCCCAAAAGTTTGGAAATAGTCTTATAATATTTCTTTGCACAAAAAAGGAAACAAATCTAATGCTCAAAATTATAGGGGTGTCTACAAGATGTCTGCTATTCCTAAGATTTTTGAGAAACTAATAACCTCTCATCTTCAACATCTTTGTAAATCTATGATTTCACCGTGCCAGCACGGGTTCACGAAACAAAGATCTACCTCCACTAACTTATTAGAATTCACATCATTTGTTATTAAGGGCTTTGAAGACAAATTGCAAGCTGATGTTATTTACACTGATTTCAGTAAGGCTCTGTAAATCAACTCCTTTTAATATATAAACTTAAACTTTTGGGCTTTCCCAATAATCTTATTCTTTGGATTCAAGACTATTTAACTTTTAGAACTCAGAGAGTCTATTTTAATGGCTCAGTTTCTAAAGCGGTGCAGGTCACTTCTGGCGTTCCACAAGGAAGTCACCTTGGACCGTTATTTCCACTTATTTACACTGTTTATAAACGACCTTCCGTCTGTTATTAATCATTCTCGGGTACTACTGTATGCTGATGATGTAAAATTATGCATGTTTGCTGCAAGTCTTCTGTCTGGTCATAGACTGCAAAAGTTATGTCTTTTTATAGGCGAATGCCTTTTTTTAATATCTATCTTCTGGATAACCTACCATTGGATCGGATTGATTTGGTTGAGGATTTGGGTATCTTAATGGACCCAAAGCTTAAGTTTGACAAGCATATTGCTTTAATCTCAAATCGAGCATCAAGTGTCTTGGGGTTCATTAAGCGCTGGTCGAAGGAATTCGACGACCCCTACTTAACAAAAACTCTTTGTGTCTCTTGTCCGACCTATTCTTGAATATGGGTCTTGTATATGGTATCCCAAATACAGGACTCATCAGGATAGAATAGAATCGGTACAAAAACAATTTTTGTTCTTTGCCCTTCGGGGTCTTAACTGGGACAATAGTATTAATTTACCTGCTTACCACAGTAGACTTTTACTAATAAATCTTCCCTCTCCTAATCATCGTAGAACTATGCTAGCAATAACCATTGTTCACAAATTAATAAATGGTGAAATAGATTCCCCTATACTAATCAACCAAATTAACTTTGCTGTACCCATTAGAAGTAGTAGCAATTTTTTACCTATAGCCCTGCATGCTTGCTTTTCTAACTATGCTTTCCATAACCCTTTTCGGATCTTCTGCTCATTATATAACAATCTTTCCCACCTTATAACTAGTACCACCTCTGCATGCTCTCTTAAAAAAATTGTCTTACGTCATTTGTGTTCGCGATCTTCGTAACCGCACGTTACGCGGTGCGCCCCTCGGTCGGATGGGCGGAAGGTGGATCGCTTTGTGCTTGGGTCCGCGCGTTAACAAGCCGGTGCTTGGTATCGTTGGGCCACTTGATTGTACTGCCCTTTAGTACATCTACGTCCAATATATACATTTGGGATCGACAACAACAAAATCTTGAATTTGGAAATCTTTCAGATGGCATTTGAATTGATAAACAAAATAATGACAATCTGTGAAAATTTTATTAAAATCGGTGGAGAAACACCGGAGATATGGAACATAAAAGTTAAAATAAGTATGCAGTACACACACACATACTTGCAATCACTGAATGTACGCGTTAAGTATAGGGTTTAGGAAATCGTCTAGTCGGGATTTCTCGACTAGAGCGTTCTTACTTGTTTTTATTGAAATCCGTTGAGAAACACCGAAAACATATAACATTGAAGTTAAGTCAAGTATGCAGTACACGCGTCCATACGCGCACACATAGTTGCAATTCAGCGTTATGCTGGATACGAGGCTCTGCTTCCGCCGGATACCTTGAGGATATAACCAGAAAGGCAGCCAGAACAGGAAGAGCTCTCGCGCGAATGATGTTTAACACAAAGGTCTCAAGGCACAAGCGTCGACTGCTCTTGAACAGCGTCCCATGCATGGCGAAGTAAATTTCCACCTAATGCAGCTGCTTAGTGGGATTGGATGCTCAGGAACTATCTCCATCGTCTAGGGCGCGAACCTGGCCCAGGGTGTACATGGTGCGACGGCAGCTCGGAAGAGCAATTTCGGCAATCGCAGTATAATGGATTTTGAGCTATTATCATCTCATTATTTATGTGATCTGTTTCATTCTTTTCGTTATGATCAGTAAATTTGTGCATTACGTTACGTAATCCGTGAAACCTATGAAACTTTTATGTGTATCAAAACGCTTTTGTTATATTAGAGCCTATTTTCCTTTTTTGAAATCCCTGATGATTATGCTTTGAAGTCTTTTTTTAATGTGTGTATAACCCCAAATTACTTACATATATCAGTTAATTGAAATACTAAGATAGATTTGTGTAAGTAAGCTCACCATTGTTACGCGAATGTCTTATTTCTTGCTGGGAGACTAACTCATGGCTGCCATACTTTTCTGGTAGCACAATAGCGAGCGTAAAGGGTGTATCATCGATTGGCCCGTAGAAATAACGATGAGTACGGGTCGAGACGCGCTTTGACTCATCATAATGATTAAGCACAGTGAACTCTGTTTCACCCTCTTTTGGCCGAATCATGTCACTGCGCATCTGTCACACAATTAATAAATTTTAAATAAGCGGTCTACTACTAAGACAAAGATCAACCAACCTCATTAAGAAGATTTTTGTTCATTTCGACTAGTTCGTGATCGTTGCCCACTTCTGTTTCCGGCAGTTCCAACTCCGTTATGTCCACTGAGGCATGTTTCGGTCGCAGCTGATCTATGTACTGATTGCCATCACTCAGCGGCCTCAGATCCGGGTGGTAGAGCACCCGCCCATTGTTATCGACGATAAACGAATAGCCATTTGGTCCCAGTTTGTGTTGTGGGATCATTTTACGTATCTCCTCGACAGGCACATCGGTGCCCACCACACCTAACAGATTCGCCACGCGTACCGAATGGTTTCGTCTATCGAAGATCGGAGTTGAAACTGTCGTCACCAATCGCCGCTGATATTCTGAGTCCCGACCCAGCCCACCAGATTTTCCAGCAACAAATACTGGACTCCAGTGCACCGGGTGATCCGCCTGATACATAATCATGGGCCGCGCCATAACGAGCGCGTAATCAATAACCTTACGTCGTGCCTCCTCATAATCGTTAATTTGCACAAAGAAACCTTTGTTGGAGCAAGCCATTTCATGTAAATTGCTGCGACTGCCCGAATCGCTGCCAATAAGATACGTAAAGATGCGGACTGGCATATGCGGCCAGTTATACTGTTTGATAATCTCCTTGTGCGATTCCGAAGTGCTGTCCGTTATCAGCATTATCGCCTGATTGCACTGACTGCCTGCTCCGGATTGATTGTACTGTAAACAAAACAGGATCCGATTTAAAAACAAGCAGATAACAAACAAAAATATTTATAACAAGTAAGAAGGCTCTAGTCGAGAAATCCCGACTAGACGATACCCTGATCCCTATACTTTACGCGTACAGTCAGTGCTTGCAAGTATGTGTGCGTGTGTGTACGACCATACTGCATACTGCATACTCAACTTCAAGGTTCCATATCTCCGGTGTTTCTCAACCGATTTTAATAAAAATTTCACAGATTGTTATTATTTTGATTAATAATTCAAATGCCATCTAAAATTTTTTTCAAATTCAAGATTTTGTTGTTATTGATCGCATGTGTATATCGGAAACGGGATGAGTTATCGAAAATCGAAAACAAACTTGTACTGCCTAGGGATTAGGCGAGCTTAAGTTCCAAATCTGGAGTCTCTAGCTCTTATAGTCTCTGAGATCGACGCGTTCATACATACAGACGGACAGACGGGCATGGCTATATCGACTCGACTGTTGATGCTGATAAAGAATATATATACTTTATGGGGTCGGAGATGCTTCCTTCTGCCTGTTACATACTTTTGCACAACTTCATTATACCCTTTTTTCCCATTTTTAATGGGATCAGGGTATAAAAATGTTTCAAGTAGCTTAGATATTTGCATGAAAAAATATTTACCATGTATGTGCATGTCGCAGTGCCACATATAAAAATGCAACATGCGTGGATTACGAATTCATACAAGTAAAATTGATACCAATGAGAATGAATAGCAAAATAAAAAATCAGAGCGCCCTCCTCTTCAACAGAAAAGTTTAAAGATATTATCGGCTCGTGCCTGGTCGTTGAAAATCCGGTGGTTGCTTAAAAATTGCGATGCGGGGACAACAATTAGTTGTTGCATTACTTAATTGTTTTTGTTGTTGGAACTGGACTTAAGATGGTAAATTTTCGACATTTGTTTCAATCTCCTTGCTAATGCCTAACATGGGAGGGTTGTATAGACTTCGTGCAATTCTTCGTGCAATTGAATAGCTAAACGTGAGATACCTCAATATGATTGTATAGACTTCGTGCAATTCTTCGTGCAATTGAATAGCTAAACGTGAGATACCTCAATATGATTTCCAGCATATATGTATATAAATGTTTTGCAAATTAGAAAAAGCATTAATGAATAATTTAACAGGTTTTATATGACTATTTAACACTAATCACAAACTAAACGCATTTTGTATACAAATACTTAACAATTGTCCGTGTATTAAATGATTATATATTATTAATTTCATTGACCTTAATTGAATATTGTATCAAAGCGTAAAACAAAATTTTTCGAGTACACACAGACGGACGAAGGGACAGACGAACATGGCTATATCGACTCGGCTGTTGATGCTGATTAAGGATATATTTACCTTATGGGGTCGGACCCCATAAATTATATACATTTTTGATCAGAATCAACCGTCTGTCCGTCTGTATGTATGAACGCGTCAATCTCAGAGACTATAAGAGCTTGAGACTTATTTTGGAACAAACCTTTTCTAAGCCATAGGCAGATCAAATGTGTTTCAAAATTTCGATACCCTTTCCCATTTGCGATATACACCTGTTATCGATAACAATAAAATCTTGAATTTAAAAATGTTGGGTCTGAAACTCGATACAATATATGGAAAATCTGTGAAAATTGAATTCAAATCGATTGAGAAACACCGGAGATATGGAGATACATTGAAATTGTGTAAAGTATGCATTTACGCGTACAAGCAAGCACTGAATGTACGCTTTAAGTACAGAGTAAAGGGTATCTCCTAGTCGGGACTTCTCGCCTAGAGCCTTCTTACTTGTTTTTTTAAAACTATTCTACACTTAAAAATTTAAATTAATTTTGTCATGAAAAATATTCGTGGTCGGGATATAAACACAACGGTCTGACTGTCTGTCCGTCCATGCAAACTAGTTCGTTCGTTTTAGAGCTGTTGAGCTGAAATTTTGATCACGGTATTCTTCTAGTTGCAGTAACATCATTTGTCAAAATCGGCAAGATCGGACCACTATATCATACAGCTGCCATACATATTATATTGGACGTAGATGTACTAACGGACAGTACATTCAAGTGGCCCAACGATACCAAGCACCGGCTTGTTAACGCGCGGACCCAAGCATAAAGCGACCCACCTCCCGCCCTTCCGACCGAGGGGCGCACCGCATAACGTGCGGTTACGAAGATCGCGAACATGTAGACAAATGACGTAACACAATTTTTTTTAGAGAGCATGCAGAAGTGGTACTAGTTATAAGGTGGGAAAGATCGTTATATAATGAACATAAGATCCGAAAAGGGTTATGGATAGCATAGTTAGAAAAGCAAGCATGCAGGGCTATTGGTAAAAAATGTCTACTACTTCTAATAGGTACAGGTAACGATCTTTAATTTAATTATACTATGAAAAAGCAGTAGGCTTTGCGAGTGTACAAACTATCCGGCTTGACAAAGATAGCCACCCTTACTTGTTTACACACTTGAAAAGTGTATCTTAATTTTGACATGAAATGTGTAACATGGATCAGCATTGCGGGCAGAGTTGGTATAGTTATGTCCGTCTGTTTCTATACAAACTAGTCACTCAGGTTTTGAGCTGTAGAGCTAAAACTTTGGTCAAGTTCTTTTTGTTGCAGTGAGATCATTTGTCAATAGCCTTCTCGACTACACCAATTTTTCTTGTTTGGCTACTTACCTTGTGAAGTAGACTAAAAGCGTATTCTAGGCCAGCTGTAAAATTCGCCGTATCCTCAAGCTTAACAGCCTTGACAGCCGACTTTATTTCCTGTACATTGTCGGGCGTAGCACGCACCATGTGATCTTTGAAACACGGTACGGGCGTCCGCACAACATCCGAAAAAGTTATCAAATTGATGAAGTCGTCTTCGCCGAGAGTATCTAGTATGTTAAAAGCAGTGGCTGCGGCCAAATCAAAGGATTTTTCCGACATGCTGGACGAGGCGTCTAAAAGAATCATCTAGAAAAATTAGACAACAAATTAAAAATAAGCCAAACATCAAATAAGTTATTCAATATTCACAATATCCTTGGGAGAGGAAGCAGCCTGGACAAACCAGTTGTGAGTGCGAAAGTCGTGAATAAGCTTGCTACCCTTAGAACCCTCTGGTGGCCAGGCAGTACCGGGGAAGCGACGCAGGAAGCCAGACGATGAGCCAAAGTATTGCCAGGACAATGCTGGATCTCGCTCCAAATTGTTCTGAAATAGTGGATCCAGATGGACGCTCCACTGCAATGCTGATTTCACGTCCGATTCATCTAAGTCGACGCCGTGTGGCACCAGAATCGAGCTTAGACTAAGATTCACTGGCAGGCGCTCGAAGCGCCGCATAAATCGTATATCCATGTGACGAGCTCCATCTGCCAATTTGCCGTCGGCGTTGTACTCATTAATGCGTCTGGCATCGTAATACTGCTGCTGCCTTAGTGCACCAGCCTCAACGCTGCTTTGTCCCTCCAGTTCCGAGAGTGCCGCCTGTTCTGCGGAATCCATTAAGCGCTGCGAACAAAATTGATGAAACAAAAGGTTAGCCACATACATAGGTTACAGGTACGCATGATATTATAAGTGTTAAATAATGTTCTGCTCATAAATTCAAAAAGAGGCGTTTGTGAAGTTTTCAATGGTTTTTTTATGTGCTATTTATTTAGGGAGTTTTAAATCGCTCTAGAATTTCCTTTTGTAATAACCAAAATTTTTATTAAAATCGGTTGAGAAACACCAGAAAAGTGGAACATTGAAGTTGAGTACGATTTTGTGGTTTTCGTTTAAAAAATTGCATAAAAATAGATAACCCCTTAACGGCAAACTAGATAAAAACACATACTTACACAAATTTTATACTCTCCACATTCTAGGTGTTTTTGTAAGTATGTGTTTGTAGCTAGTTTGCCGTTAAGGGGTTATTTTGCAATTTTTTAAACGAAAATCACACAATCGTACTCAACTTCACTGTTCCACTTTTCCGGTGTTTCTCAACCGATTTTAATAAAAAATTTTACAGATTAACATTATTTTGTATATTTATTAATATAAATGCCATTTCAAAGTTTTCCAAGTTCAAGATTTTGTTTCCGTCCGTCTGTCCGTATGTATGAACGCGTCGATCTCAGAGACGACAAGAGCTAGAGTCTTCAGATTTAAAACTTTAGCTCCAGTATGCGCGTACAAACACACACACACATACTTGCAAGCACTGACTGTACGCGTAAAGAATAGGGTACAGGGTTTTGTCTAGTCGGGATTTTGCACAAAATCAGTGCTGTTAGGTTACGTTTTCATTGGCTCATGTCAGAAAAATAAAACAAGACAAACAAACAAATCGCTGTTTGTTGTTATATGAAACGTTATGTTTTTAACTGTGTGAAACCGAGCCTAAGCTCGCCCTATACTTAACTCGTACAGTCAGTTACAAGTATGTTTATATGGATACAGGGTATAAAAATGGGAACCGTGAACCAACCAAATCCATTTTCATGGGGGATTCGGTTCAAGAGCTAAGTGCTATGTATTACAAATGCAGATGTATTTAAGCACACCATTTTCTATGCGTTTTGATCTTGTGGCAATGTGTTTTTGTTGTTTGCTGGCTCTCGGCGTAATGGAGGTCGGCGCCACTTGTTCGAAAATATATGACGACGTAACAGACCAACATTAGCACCTGAAGAAATAGTTTACAAAAGTCCATTTTGTTATGTAGTATCGTTTGAGATTCAGAAGCGGAAACAAATATATACTTAAATGGCATACATTAAGTGTGTCCCCAAGAGGGATTAATCCCACCGGGAGATTCCCCAAATCATGTCTTATAATATAAGCGCACATATAAAGTCATAATATCACAATCTGAATCATGAAGCATTTGCGGATTTTCGCCCAAGGTTTCGAGACCAGTACCATAACTTCTCGTCTTTTTCAGAGTCAGTGATGTTAACTTTTGGGGTCTTAGTAAAGCCAAGCAAAGAAAATGAAAAGAAAAGCAAAAAGGTAATGTTGTTTTGGTTATTTTTCTCAATTTTCTTCTAATAAATCGATGACATCATAAATTTCAACGTATTCATCAATATTTTGTTTGACGCGTACAAGTCTCACACTTCAGCAACGAGAATTTATTTGTGCAGTTGTGCAGTTGCAGTAGATACAAGTCGAACCCCGTGTCAACCTTCTCTAGCCAATCCTATGAATCATCGTTTTTAAGCTAGGCATAGCCACATTTATGATTGTATTTCTTTGGCATTTTCTTTTTCTTTTATTTTATAACTATTTGGGATCACTTCGACTTAGACTTCGACGATTAAAAGACATTAAATATGCAGCTTTGATTTAGTTAATAACAAACTAAATTACCACTAACCCCTTTTTATTACAAGTTTCGCCAAAGTTTGGCAACATTAAAAAAAAACTGATCGCCTACAACATAAAGACACATTTCACGCTTTTCACAATTTGCAAGTTCTTCAAGTATTTTGTTTTGCAAAAACTACAGATTTGACGTGGAAAAAGCTGATTTCTTTGGGAACATAAGTGAAAAAGCAAAGAAACAGCTTACTTGCAAAAAACATTCATACTCCAACAAACTTTAAAAGCACGGGACAGTCTATATTTAAATGTAAGTAAAGACGCAGAAGCTTGTTAGAAAAGTTGTTTACAAATGTAAATAAATGAATGTAAGTTTAACATGGTAGATCTTAATGGATGCAAAGCTGGACGCTGTCTACAAGGAAAGTACATGTGTTTTCAAAATTCTTCGTATGGGAACAACAAAACACAAATCAACAAAATTTATGCGGACTAAAGATGGCCGTGTCTCAAAACTTTTTTATATGCTGATACCAAAGGTAAAAGAGTATATTTGTTTTGTGCAATGACCGAAACTTGAATGTATATTATCCAGGATTTCCTGGATTTCCGGCTACTCAGAATGGCGTTCATTTAATAATACAAATTTTGGAATACCCGGTACCTTTCGCGACTCTGCTAAAATATTTTTTGCAAACCACTGCGTTTGTTAAACGCTTGCGGCGTTGCTATTTTGGGAACAAAAACTTGAGATTTGGATTGAAATTCGTGTATACCATGCGCAGGCAAAGTTTTTCTAAAATTATGTATAACATTAACTTTTTTGATATACACAATCAATAGATAGCCGCAAAATTTTGAAATATTAAACTTTGAAAATTGATACAAAAACTATAGACAAGATCTGTCATTTTAATCAAAACGGCTGGGAAATACCGGAGATATCGAAGGTTGAAGTTAAGTCAATTATTCAGCAGCGCAGTATTGCAAAGACTTCTTCTATGTCAGTGCACACACATTTTTACATCCATACAATGAATAAACTCGAAATACAAGGGCTTATGTTATCTTCTAGTCAAGATTTTTCTTAGACAGCCTTCTTACTTGTCTTTAATATAAATTTTTTGAATTTTATTAGAATAAAACAAGATTGAATTGCCCACAGCAAAGTTACGTTTGTGAACTTATTGCTTTAAGGGTTTACCCCCACTAGCCTTGGACTCGGTTAACCACTAGCTTTTAATTCACAAATTTTGACTTGCGAGTTTCCCAAGCTATCTTAGTCCTTGAATCAAGGGTTACTTAATTCTAAGAAAACAGAGATATCAAAATGAATTCAAATTTTAATGGTTGCTGTATTTGATTTTGACCGTCTTATACTATTGTTATTCTAGATTTCGATACAAATTTTGAATTGAGCAATCGAGAACAATAGTTGCCTTCATACAGCACAAATATTTTATAATTTACTTATATATGTGCAATTACTCATTATACCCTGAGCCCATTAGAACTCGGTAAAAAGGGTATAATGGTTTTGTGTAAAAGTATGTAACAGGCAGAAGCAAGCTTCTCCGACCCTATAAAGTGTATATATTCTTGATCAGTATCAACCGCCGAGTCGATATAGTCATGTCCGTCCGTCCGTCTGTCTGTCTGTATGTATGAACGCGTCGATCTCAGAGACTATAAGAGCTAGAGACTTCAGATTTGGAACATAAGCTCGCCTAATTCCTAGGCTTGTTTGATTTCGATTTTCGAAACCTCTTCCCGTTTCCGATATACACATGGGATCGATAACAACAAAATCTTGAATTTTCAATATCCAGCACATGCACATAATTAATTGACATGATATTGATCACTTGGGAAAATTTAATCAAAATCGGTTAAGAAAATTTCTGTGTTTCTTTAAGTAATTGTGTAATAGGTGTTTTGCTTGTCAACTATCTCGTCGCCAAGGATTTTGAATAATCGCAAGTCTTTTTGGATTTTTTGTTTCAAATATCTAATAGTCTTTTAATGTTTTTTACAGTTTCATAGACATTTACTATTTTTTACAGCTTTATATACCAATTATTTTTTTCCCATACTCGTTTGACAACATTTTGACTAACTATGCCTAGGGCAAAAAGACTATCAGCAGCGAGTAGGTCTCAGAGAAATAGCTCTAGAAATCAGTTAAGTAGGTCCAACCCAAACTTTATAGAGCAGGAAAAAGTGATTAACACACTTTCTCAAAGAGAGCGCAGGGATAATGAAGAATTTAGACGTTCTGAGAGGATTAGGAGTAGGGAACGTCAAGAACTAAAGAGAAGTAACAGTAGAGTTAGGCAACAAGAACAATTAGATAATACTTCGCGTCGATGAAGACGCCGACAAGACCCTGAATATAGGGCTGACGACCAAGGACAGAATACTTTGGACCACTCAGTTCGAAGAAGTGATTCTTTAGTTAGACATACAGAGCAAATAGCAGACACTTTGCGTCGATCGAGGCGCCGACAAGACCCTTAATATAGGGCTGACGAACAAGGACAGGACACTTCGCGTCGATCTATGCGCAGACAAGACCCTATTTATAGGGCTGACAAACAAAGACAGGACACTTCGCGTCGATCGAGGCGCCGACAAGACGAACAGCAACAGAAAACAATGCCAACCGTCGAACTGACATTCAAGTAGAATTTTAGAAAGAGCAAGAGATAGGAGACAGCGGGCTCAGGTTAGGGACAATCCAGTTCGGAGGTTTATTGAACAGGCGAAAACACAAGGGCAAGGTGAAGTGTTCGCTTTTTAGCAAGAGAAGCGGCAACTCACTATTATAGAAATTTGACTCAAAGAGTTAGTCAGTATAGGAGCAATCCCGAAAATAGGTCAGCCGAAAATAGTCGCAATGCGAGCCAGAACAGAGAACAACTTGCAAATACCTTTCTAGAGGATAGGGAACGTCTAACGATAGACACTTATTTAGAAGCTTCAATAGTCGCATTCAATAGAATTGGTTTGTGATTCCATATCAAGTGGACAAAATATCTCGGGAAGTTGTAGAAGTTAAATGCAGTGAGGCAGACAGACATCTCTAATATTTTAAGTATTTCTGCACACTTTCCTTTCCAGGAGCTTAGCTTAGATTTTCCGGATCTTTCCGGTTGTCTAAAAGGCTTAACGCCTCTAGAGGAACGACTAATTTTCCCACGCCTTCCCTTGCCGTCAAAACGCTATTAAGGGAGCAGTAGTCAATGTCCCAATTCCCGGACGTTTGATGAAGCCGAGATTGTTCAGATACACCTCAAGCGTAGGATGGAATATTGCCATGATTTCATGGCCGAACCCATTAGGTCTTCAAAAGTTGCTGATGCAATCAAATTTTAAGTAAGCACTGAACTAAATAGAAAACACCAGATTGTTATTAATAAATCGTGGTTGTCAGCTTATTCGTCTGACACAGTTCCCTTTGATAGGGATTTAATTTCAGAACACGGAGGTCAGGAAACGTTATCAGAAAACGTCGCTTCTGAAAATGTTGTGGTGCAGAGAATTGTAACAGCACTTGGTGAGGGCCAGCAACCTTTAAATATGATTGCAGATTGCGACCCTGAGGAACTGGCCTTCCCAACAATATTCACTGGCACTAAAAAAAAATGTACAGAAAGTTTTACAACCATAGTTAGGTCTGAGCTTAGGAATTTTGATAGAAGAGGTTGTAGAACTGATAAATTATTTTTTAACTAAAAAAAAAGTTAGAGATGATAAATATAAGGAAAAATACGACCATTTGCTTACATCAGCACAGCAAACGCCCTCAATGAAGAAGATATCGAAAATTTAACTCGCCACGATGATGGCTATTGAGTTTTGAAAGGTATTCGCACGTCGCCCGCTCACTGGAAATCGGAAAAAAAAAGTTATGGCTATTATTAGGCAATTTAGTCTTCCGACATTTTTTATAACGTTCTCAACAGCTGAAACTAGGTGGACGGAGATTTTGGTTTTGCTTTCGAAAAACGTTGACAAGGTAGAAGTTAGTGAAGAATTAGCCTCAAATTTTAATTTTAATGACAAGGCCCGTCTCATAAGAGCTGATCCAGTAATAACATTCCCACGGCATGTTTTGGCTGAAATGTGCCCCTAAGTTTGACAGCAATGATGAATCAAGCATTCTCCTAGTAAAGTCATTTATTTATCAGTTTATCACAACTGATACAACTAACCCTGACGTGGCTCCATTTGTAGAATACCAAACCCACAACCATTGGCACTCATGTAGGCGCGAAGTTAGAAGAAGCAAATTTGTAGATTCGGTATTCCATACCCTCCCATGCCCCAAACAGAGATTCATTTTTTGTTAGAAGACGATGCTGAAAATATAGAAGCGCATCGCAAGAATTTTAAAAAAATGCAGACCCGTTTGATCGCGAAAGTATAGAGGGTCTAAGTGATTTCAATAATTTTTTGTCCTGCGATCAACTTAACCTAACTTATGATTGCTTTATAAAAGCACTTAGGTCGAGTATTAAGAAGCCCAAAATATTTTTAAAGCGAACGCTTGCGGCTAGTAGGATTAACGCCTACAACACTAATCTTCTTCGACTGCAGCGAGCCAACATTGATATTCAGTTCATTTTAGATCAGATTAGAGCTATTTCTAAACAAATGGATACTGAGAATTATGATGAGACATTTCAAGTGCGACGCACTCTTTGGAATGTTTTGAGTCGTAGTCATATAAATCGAGTAAATCAAATGACTTACGACTCTTTTTGGCATTCATTGCACAATTCTTACAGAATCTAAACAAAAAATGTAAACACAGCAGAAACATATTTATTTAATCAATGTATACGTAAAAAAAAGTGCTTCAAAATATAATTCTTGCCAAGGGAAAAGTAAAAATGGTATTAAAAAACTAACGAAATCTTCTCACATGAATACTGTTCTAAGAAATTTATAAAATTTTATACGACTTTGTGAATGTTTTTTAACTGCTGTATGGGTATGCGTCTAGGGCCCAGTTACAAAATACACCCGTTAACTCAACAGATATATTTGAATTAGAACTTATAGATCACTATGTTCAGCGCCCCATCGCTTTAGAAAATTTATGCTTAGCTGATTTTGCTGCCTTTTATAGTAATAGCAAAAAGCAAAGTGGTGCTCGCCAATATATTGATATAGAAAATGCTAACGAAACACCCCGCCTTTCTAAATCATTAGCTTTCGCTCTTTGCGATCGTAGTGGTTTTATTAGAAAGAGGCTAAGTCCGTGTATAATCCGGAAGATTACAGAAGATTCAATATGAACACTGATAGGACCAATTATTTTCTGTGTTTTATGAATTTGTTGGAGGTGGTGTCGGCGTCGGAAAGAGCCGACTTATATTAACAATTTATCAGTCCTTGTCCGTTTTGTACAATAACAAGCCAGGAACAGATCCAACTTCTATTAAAATACTTTTATGCGCACCCACAGGAAAAGCAGCTTTCAAAATCAGTGGCTCAACACTGCATTCCATGTTTTCACTCCCAGTTAACCAATCTGGTTCAGATTTAAGGGCCTTAAGCCAGGATTTAGTTAATAGCATGCATTCAAGGTTGATTTATCTACGACAGTTATCACCAGTAGGTGATCGTTGGATCTTTGAATCCAACTCGAATGATCCCTACAGTGCAATATTTGGTTCAACTATGTGGGACCTTTTGAGGTATTTTGAACAAACAGAAATAATGCGGCAAAGGGAAGACCATCTTTTTGCGTCTGCTCTAAATAATATGGCATCGGATCTTGTGACAGCCGATGATATTAGTCTTATCCGATCCCGCATTTGTCAGCCATCGGACGTGCCCGATGATGCAATTCATATTTTTAGTACAAATGCGGCAACAGATTCATTTAATATATCAAAATTAGATTCTATTCCCACTGACCAATATTTTTCTACCGCTGAAGATTATATTAAGGCTTCTCATTTAAATACCGTTAGAATTTTAGAAGCTGTACGTGGCTTTAAATCTTCCGAGACA
Organism: Scaptomyza cyrtandrae; assembly: GCA_035044605.1. Lineage (NCBI taxonomy): Eukaryota > Metazoa > Arthropoda > Insecta > Diptera > Drosophilidae > Scaptomyza > Scaptomyza cyrtandrae. Next base: position 2,369,499 of record JAWNNS010000637.1, read on the forward strand.
CAGGGGCTGTGTATGTCACTTATTTTGAAATCGACTGCCTAATATATGATTACAGTCAATGTTGATACAGGGGCTGGGTTAGTTAACGGGGCAACAGGCATTTTAATGCAAATAGATTTCGATGAATCTAACAATCCACCAACTGCAAGTACTTTGTGGATGAAATTTTTAGAGGAAAGTGTAAAAGTGCTTGCTCGCTCAAAGTTTGCACATCGCACAGAACCACCTTCTTGGACCCCGATCCATAAAATAGTTAAAAGTTTTCAATATAAGAGCAACGAGCCAGTTAATATCGACCGTAAGCAATTTTCAGTTGTACCAGCATAAGGTATAACTACAGGAAGGTATTATACATAAAAGTCAAAGAGCTACGTATAGCAAAGTGGTGGTTCACACTTGCTCTCGAATGCAGCGTGCTGCAATATAAGTAGCTTGTAGTAGGGCAACATCAGCATCGGGTTTATTTATTATTGGAGACCTTACACCTCCCAGGCCTCCTAAAAATGACGACAAGGTTCAAAGCCAGTTGCAGCTATTGCGGACAGAAAAAACTCTTCGAACACATTTCGATCATTTACCTAACAGTTCCGCCTTAGATATTTTATTCCACAATACAGAAAAGCTTCATTGCCAAATTGAAGATGTAAGGGCATATAAATTAATGCTACAGTCATCCGTTCAATGTTTCGTTGAAGCTTCATCAGACGAAAATATTAATATTCCAGGGTTTACTATTTTTGTCCGTATGGATTGTGAGGAAGTGAGGTAATGTGTCACATTGTTTTAGCGGTAGAAAAAGGTCCGGACCAGTCGTTTTCGAGTTTAGTATTTTTCAATTTAGTTCTATTAGTTTTATTGTTATTTATAAAAGTCCCTCCTATCCGCTGTCAACATTTAAGACAGAATTTGAGGATATACTTTAGCAGTATTCGTTTTTGAATAATAATTGTTTAATATTTGATGATTTTAATTTGTGTATAAGTAATTTCGATGGATTTGGGCCTATTTAGGTGCTTGTTAAATTTGAAAACGTCCATTACAAATTGTGATTCTTACATTGATTGGGGCTTTTCAAATATTTCAAGTAGGGAAATAAGCGCCAGGACTTTTGAGACAGTTTCCAGTAACCATAATGGAATTTCTCTTAGTGTTAAAGATATTCAAAATTTGCTTTTTTGTTTTGTAAAAACATTTAAGACAATATATTTATACATAACAACAAAAAACGGTGTCTTATACTGATTATTATTATCATATTAAATAGCTGGGTTTAGGGTATCTTCAGCTCTGCCGATTCGAGCCTTCTTACTTGTTTTTACTTCAGAAAGGAAAATAATTGAAGTGTTTAAAAACACACATACCGTTTGACAACAACGTGTTTAGACACAATTAAAAATTATAATATTTTTACTTTATAGCTAGAGGGAGACTAGTTAATTTTAATTTTTTACATAATTTAACCAATAATCATTTATAAATAATTAAACAAAAATGATGATATACTATAATGATGGCCACAGCAGAGTGAAGCGCAAGACGTTGAAAGCACTTGAACATTAAAATATTATACCGACTGTAAGGTTTGGAAAATTGTCAGTTAGAATTTTGGGGTGCATCTCAAGCAAAGAAGTTGAAGAATTGTGCTTCATTGAAAATTCAATGGATGGCCAACAATATTTTAGATTTATAACTGATGGTAAGCCAACATAAAAATTTTACCAGGATAAGGGAAAAATGGTAAGATGCTGTTCAATTGTAAATCTGTAGCCGTGTATAAAAAACACGTACCGCTAAGTTATACCCAAAATACAAGTAAGAAGGATCTAGTCGATAAATCCCGACTAGGAGATACCTTGAACCCTATAATAAGCGCGAACAAGTATTGTATACAAGTAAGTATACTTGCAAGTATGTGTGCGTGTGTACGCCCATACTGCATACTTTTCTTACTTTCGATGTTCTATACCTTCCGTGTTTTTACAAATTGTCATTATATTGTCCAATGTCTCAAGTGCCATCTTCGTCTTTTTCAATTTTAAGATATTGTTGTTATCGATCACAAGTCTATATCGGAAACGGGTAAAGTTTCCGAAAATTTTTAACAAAATTTTACTGCTTAGCGATTAGGCAAACTTATGTTCCAAATCTGGAGTCTCTAGCTCTTATAGTCTCTGAGATCGACGCGTTCATAAATACAGACGGACAGACGGACATGGCTATATCGACTCGACTGTTGATGCTGATAAAGAATATATATACTTTATGGGGTCGGAGATGCTTGTTTCTGCCTGTTACATACTTTTGCACAACTTCATTATACCCTTTTTCCCATTTTTAATGGGATCAGGGTATAAAAATGGGAAGAGCTTCAAGCCGGGAGCATACAAGTGTATTTTATTTTTAAAAAAATCTGATGGGCTTCTAGCTGGACACAAAATGCTTGTATTTAGTTTTTGTGAGCTCCCTCGCGATCAGACCGTCAGTCGGTCGACAATTAAAAAAAGCCCGGAAGCTGCATATTATGTATTATAAATGCAGATATATTTAAGCACACCATTTTCTATGCGTTTTGACCTTGTGTCAATATGTTTTTGTTGTTTGCTGGCTCTCGGCGTAATGGAGGTCGGCGCCACTTGTTCGAAATATATGCTCTAGTATGCAAAGACGTCTTGAAAAAACAACAAATGCACACATGTTCATATGCAAGCACAATGCGTATGCGTATTTGTATATACAGCCGATAAGCACCGAAAGTGTGCAAAAAGCGACCTCAATATATACACGCGTAGCTAAAATCAGCTTATGATAACACTGGTTCGGCAAAAAAAAGCGGTGACAGTGCAAAAATTTTAAAAAATTTAGCAACTTCAATTACCCTGAATTAGGTCAAATTAAATTGTTTGCTCTAACACTTTTTGGGAAACCTGATGGATTAGTTTTTCTAAATTAAAAAAATAACAATTTATAGCTAAACGACATTTATTTTCAAACTTTATAGCGAATTTTTTAAAAAAGTTTAATGACGTTGATGGTCAACCGAGACAGTGTCTCTGATACTCCTTATTTTTTCAATCCTTCGCCTTTGGATCATAAAAAATGGGAATTCAATGTGAATTATTTAAATTTGAAGCTTAACAGTGAAAAGAGTGTAGTTTAAAAAAAAGCACTTTTTACTGAGTTAAGAAAGAATTGACGATCGCAATATAAACAACCAAAATTTTATCAATATTGAGACGAAAAGATTTATTAGCAAATAGTAAATCACAAATTATTTAATTAGTTTGCAATTTACCACGCTGCTTAAGAAGTCTTTTAGAGGTCTTTTACTGCGAGGCTTTGGGTTTTCCCAGGTAAAAGGCGAATACGAAACTAGTTAAATAATTTGTCATGTTTTATTTGTTTATAAACCTATTGTTCGTTAATCAATGAACACTTAAATTGTTAATAAATGTAAGATATAAGAACCAAAAATACAATTATTTGAGAATTAGTTTATAAAAGTTGTTTAATTGAATATGCAATCAAAACCTTATAGTTAAAATATTATAAAGTGTTAACGACGAAAATCATATTTAAAAAATAAAAATTAAATAATTTTAAATACACACTTATTTAACTATTAAAACCAACTATTTAATTTTATTAATGTTAAATACATTAGATTTATTAGTTTTATGTAGATGCTCTTATCCACGATGCTGCTGCTGCACGCAGCCAAGGTGAGCATTTATATTTTGTATGTCGATTACCAAGTTGCCGTTTTTCGTATAAAAACCCTCGTTGCAAGCGGGTGCCGCCAAACAAATGATCACGACGTAACAGACCCATATTAGCACCTGAAGAAAAAGTTTAAAAAAGTCCATCTCGTTGTAGTGTATCGTTTGAGATTCAGAACCAAACTGCCAGCACAAACTCAATAGCGGAAACCATTATATACTTATATGGCATACATTAAGTATGACCCCAAGCGGAATTAATCACACCGGGAGATTCCCCAAATCAAGTTTTATAATATAAGCGCACATATAAAGTCATAATATCACAAAGTCGCTATATCAAATAACAATGAGACATGTACCCTCCGGTTTTGTCTGGAGTCAGCTTATTTTTTTCGTGTAGCAAAATATTTATTCACAGCAACTTCAAAAGGCTCTTAATGATAAGACTGAAGATAAGATAGAACCAGTTAGATAAGATAAAACCAGTTTTCAATAGTAACTGCAGTGTTTTCGTTGTTGCAAAACTATTTGTTCAGAAGAAGTTCCTCTTCAGCATCGCTTATTTTAAAGTTTTTTGTGGTGAATGCGATAGCTCGTCTCAAAATCCAACGAATATTCCCTTCACTTTCGGTATCAGAGCTTAAATTTGTATGCCACTGGTGTCGGTACGAGAGGGTGTTTATATATATATTTATATGTGTACGTACATTGATAGTAAAACCACTTTATTTATTCACATTAATTAACCCTAGAACGTTTTGCTTTACATAAATTCCGGCGTTGCAATGCAACTAAAATCTAAACGACTACTCACCGGGGTGATTTAAGTTTAATTTAATTGTGTTGTATTGAATGTTTTTAAGCTTTTTAAATTAGCATAATCAGCGCATATTTATTATGCATTAAACAATCATTGAAAGTTAGCTTTTTATACCCTGAACCCATTTAAAATGGGGAAAGAGGGTATAATGGTTTTGTGCAAAAGTATGTAACAGGCAGAAGGAAGCATCTCCGACCCCATAAGGTATGTATATTTTTGATCAACATAGCCATGTCCGTCTGTCCGTCCGTCCGTCTGCCCGTCTGTATGTATGAACGCGTTGATCTCAGAGACTATAAGAGCTAGAGACTCCAGATTTGGAGCATTATCCCTAGGCAGTACAAGTTTGTTTTCGAATGTCGGTAACTCTTCCCGTTTTTGATATACACATGGGGTCGATAACAACAAAATCTTGAATTTGGAAAACTTTGGGACGAAGTTTGAAACATAAAACAAATTAATGACAATCTGTGAAATTTTTATTAAAATCGGTTGAGAAACACCGGAGATAGGGAACAATGAAGTTGAGTATGCAGTATGCGCGTAAACACACAAACATATATTTGCAAGCACTGACTTTACGCGTTAAGTATAGGGTTCAGAGTATCGTCTAGTCGGGGTTTATCAACTAGAGCCTTGTTGTAGTATTCATAATTAGGCATAACTTCATACAACCGGACCTAATTTTATCGGTGGTACATTTTCTAGTAAAACGAACTATGCACGACGGTAGTCATGTGATGGCTTACAAAGCTTGGCAAGCTTATTCCGTTATTTTAAATTAAATGGGTTAACAGATTATAATAGTTTTGTGCAAATGTATGAAACAGTCAGAAAGAAGCATGACCGTTTTAAGATTTGAATATAATCTCTCTTAAGCCATTGGCAGATTAAATTTGTTTTTTTTATGATTAATAACATTTCCCGTTTCTAGTATACATACTATATTATCTATGACAGTAAAATTTAAAATATAGAAAATTTAGAATTTGTTCAGAAAGTATTACTTTTTGTATACAAAAATATACAAACAAAGACTGTACGCGTATAGTCTAGAACATGATTTTTCTTTTCCATTGCTCTTAGCTTTCCATTTTTTTCGTTTTTACCGAAGCATCCTTCAATGTGGTCTAGAGTGATCGCTTATAATTCAAACCTGAAACATGCAAGCGTAAATCAGACTTGGGTTTGCATCGAAGGCTGCAGCGACATGTAGTGAGAGCGTATTACTATTTTTTGGATGTAACGAAAATAAAAGCAAAAGCAGGTTTTCGGCTGTATAAAAGTCTGCGAAAAGTGTAAGACAGCAAAATTTTTTGGTACACTAATGGCGAAGAATTTTTATTAAAAAGTTATATTTCAGAAAGAATTCTTTTCAGTGCCGAATCTGGACATCCAGAAAACCAAAAGCTCTTGTCGAGAAATCCCGACTAGACGATACCCTGATCCCTATACTTTACGCGTACAGTCAGTGCTTGCAAGTATGTGTGTGTGTGTGTACGCGCATACTGCATACTCAACTTCAAGGTTCCATATCTCCGGTGTTTCTCAACCGATTTTAATAAAAATTTCATAGAATGTTATTATTTTGATTAATAATTTAAATGCCATCTGAATATTTTTCAAATTCAAGATTTTATTGTTATCGATCCCATGTATATATCGGAAACGGGATGAATTATCGAAAATCGAAAACAAATTTGTACTGCCCAGGGATTAGGCGAGCTTAAGTTCCAAATCTGGAGTCTCTAGCTCTTATAGTCTCTGAGATCGACGCGTTCATACATACGGACGGACAGACGGACATGTCTATATCGACTCGACTGTTGATGCTGATAAAGAATGTATATACTTTATAAGGTCGGAGATGCTTCCTTCTCCCTGTTACATTCTTTTGCACAACACCATTATACCCTTTTTCCCATTTTTAATGGGTTCAGGGTATAACAAGTAAGAAGGCTCTAGTCGAGAAAGCCCGACTAGACGATACCCTGATCCCTATACTTTACGCGTACAGTCAGTGCTTGCAAGTAACATATATATATATATAATTTTCAACACTTTTTTGTGTGACCCCCGCGCATATTAGATTTTTTTTTTTTATAAAAAAAGGGTATAATGTTTTTGTGCGAAAGTATGTAACAGGCAGAAGGAAGCATCTCCGACCTTATAAAGTATATATATTCTTTATCAGCATCAACAGTCGAGTCGATATAGACACGTCTGTCTGTCCGTATGTATAAGCAAGCCGATCTCAGAGACTATAAGAGCTAGAGACTCCAGATTTGGAACTTAAGCTCGCCTAATCCCTAGGCAGTACAAATTTGTTTTCGATTTTCGATATCTCATCCCGTTTCCGATATACACATGTGATCGATAACAACAAAATCTTGAATTTTGAAAACTTTGAGATAGCGTTTGAAATATTAAGCAAAATAATGGCAATCTGTGAAATTTTTATTAAAATCGGTTAAGAAACACCGGATATTTGGGACATTGAAGTTTTCTATGCAGTATGTGGTATGCGCGTACACACATACACACATACTTGCAAGCACTGACTGTACGCGTAAAGTAAAGGGATCAGGGTATCTTCTAGTCGGGATTTCTCGACTAGAGCCTTCTTACTTGTTTTTTACTAATTTTGACACTTTTACCGTCAGCGTTTAATAAGCGGAACTGACTCAGCAGCTGTCTTCCTCTATTGTTTTGTTACCATGCTTTGTACTCAATTTCGTACTTTCAAAATCTTTTGCTTTTGAGAAATTTTATTTATAGCTTTACGTTGCACAGAAGGGATAATTTATTGGTATATTATTTTGTTTGATAATATAACTTTGACAATTTCCATTTCCAAAGTCTCAAAAGATACCACTTAATTGGTTTGTTATAATAACAGGGATGGTGTTATCTGAACTACTCTGATGTCCAGAGGTGAGTGAAGCAATGTGCGTGCTTAAAGCTGTATTTACGATAAAACGTTGTAACATTATGTGTTAAAAAAAAAATAAAATTTTATTTGTGTTTGCGAGTACACATATACTAATAGTGTTTTACTAAATTTTCGTGCATTTGTCACGTATGTCCAAGTGTGGATGGGGATTTGCACCTACCATTACAGCGTTACGCTTGAAGTCCATAAAATTTTTCACCTCGGCTGCTAATTCACGCAAAAGAATAATGCCATCTTTACGCTTGACTTCGATGTCATTGTCCTTGAAGCGCTGTAAAATAAAACACAAAAAATGGTCAGTAATTCCTACAAGTTCGCCTCTATGAGTGCGTCGATGTCAAAGACAATAAGAAGAAGACATTTTAGATTTGGGATATCAGCTCGTGGGTACCATATCCGATATAATTTATATACGTTTAATATCAATAAATTTTATATCTTTATTCTTGGATTCAAAAACTTGGAAATATTTTTTAAAACTATTTCTAAAATACTGAAATACAACTTAAATAATAACAAGAAGTAAGAAGGCTCTAGTCGAGAAATCCCGACTAGACGATACCCTGAACCCAGTACTTTGCGCGTACAGTCAGTGCTTGCAAGTATGTGTGTGTATATGTACGCGCATACTGCTACTGTAACAGGCAGAAGGAAGCATCTCCGACCCCAAAAACTGTATATATTCTTGATCAGCATCAACAGCCGAGTCGATATAGCCATGTCCGTCTGTCCGTCTGTCTGTCTGTCCGTCTGTCCGTATGTATGAGCCAACCGATCTCAGAGACTATAAGAGCTAGAGACTCCAGATTTGAAACTTAAGCTCGCCTAATCCCTAGGCAGTACAAGTTTGTTTTCGATTTTCGATAACTCATCCCGTTTTTGATATACACATGTGATCGATAACAGCAAAATCTTGAATTTTGAAAACTTTGAGATGGCTTTTGAAATAATGAACAAAATAATGACAATCTGTGAAATTTTTATTAAAATCGGCTAAGAAACATTGGAGATATGGGACATTGAAGTTGTGTATGCAGTATGTGCGTACATACAAACACACATACGTGTAAACACTGACTGTACGCGTAAAGTATAGGGATCAGGGTATCGTCTAGTCGGGATTTCTCGACTAGAGCCTTCTAACTTGTTTTTTAATATCAAACCCTGATTTTTTTAAAAAGTTGAAAAAGGAAAGATTGCTGTGCGAAAACTGTGAGCGGGGTTCTGCGCAACCATGACTTCAATGCCTGGGTATCCCGTTATAAGCGCAAAAAAACAAAGGGACTTGGATGACATTCGCTAAAGCCGAAACGGACAAGGATTTTGAGTACTGCAGCACAGTTTTTTATGCAGATGAGTCCGAATTCTCATTTACGGCTTGAACAACAGGATTTTGTATTGCGACTGAGCTGGATCCCTAAAACTTAAACGCAGCAGTCAAACGCGGCGGAAAAAGTGCCATGGCATGTATGTCGGTAACCTGGGATTCAAACTTGGCAATTACTGAGACAACAATTTAAAAAAACATGTATTTTTATGAAATTAATGAATTTTTTACAAAAACCGAAAAATGAACCTAAGCATAAGTCCGGAATATACCAGTCTTGACTAACTTTTCTACAACTGGCCCCACACGATAATTCCACAGGCTCAGTCTCTAGATTTGAAGCACAGCATATCCAACAGCAACGATTTTCACTACGAAACAAATCATCAAATAAATTTGAAATCAGCAACTTAAAATTACCTAACAGTATTTAAATATTTGATTCATAGGAAAAAGGAACATTATGTGCATTTCATTATACCGCCCAAGAAATAAAAATATTTTTGGCTGCTTAATCTAAAAACAGTAGTCGTAATAACAAGATTTGATTTAGTTCTTATTTCAATGTACAGCAATCTTCGTATATGCTTTCCATACTGCTGATAATTGATTGCTAAAAAGGTTATTGCCCAGGATGTAGCGAATGAGTCATTCCTAAGTACCCGAAACCATATTAAACCGTCAATAAGTTTCTTTTATATATTATTAAGTTTCAGTTTTTTTAATAAGTTATTGTTGTTTTTTCTTTAATTTGGCTGGTTTCCGAAGCATAAAAAATTTAATGTCTGATATCAAATTTTGTGACCAATAAAAGATTTGAAACATAAGCTCGCCTAATCGCTAAGCAGTATACTTTTTTTTTTATTTTTGATACTTCTTCCCGTTTCCGATATACACATGGGATCGACAGCAACAAAATCTTGAATTTGGAAAACTTTGAGACGGCGTTTGAACAAATTTTAAAATCGGTTGAGAATCACCGGAGACATAGAACATTGAAGTTGTGTCTAGTACACACACACAAAGACGGGATTTTTCGTTTGGAGCCTTCTTACTTGTTTTAAATAAAAAACGGCAATTTTTGATATTTGCCTTTTGGTCCAATTTCAGTCGTCCACACGACTTTTCGTTTGGAGCCTTCTTACTTGTTTTAAATAAAAAACTGCAATTTTTGATATTTGCCTTTTGGTCCAATTTCAGTCGTCCACACGACGAATCTTATGTTTTAACGATCATATTATCTCAGTCAATTTAAATTGGATCGGACTTAAAGATTTCAGGACGACACCAGCTTTTAAGATTTTTCAATAATAAATTAAATAATAAAATACTAAATACCTCATGAATACGATCAGCTACTAAAATTCTAAATATGAAAATTTGTAAAATTAAACAAAACCTTTTGATTGTTGGATCGGACGATTGTATCATTTTATCATCCTTCTTGTATATATAGCTAGTCGTTTTTCACATACTTCAATTGTCGTCGATAGTGAAAAATAATTAAGCGATTGCATATTTACAAAAAATTGGCTAAATAAAAATAAATTCAGTGTTTAGTTAAGTTGAGTTGAAGCAAAATTGATGAAGTCAAAAAATTGTATGTGTGAGTGCGACTTATACGGAATAATGTAAATTATCATGGCAGTACAGCTTTGTGGAATGCCTTATAAAAGACATGAATCAAAATGTGTGCACAGTGCGGTAACCCGATTAAGTGTGGACTCGGAGATGGCTCTAGTACATATGTTATCATTTCGCGAAAATTAGATTAGATAAATATACACTCAGGACAACAGTGTTATTATGTATTTATGCGTATAGATTTGACAATGTCTGACATATGACACCATACACACAGTACTATATATATATAAATTGAAAAAATTTACTTACGTTTTTAATTTCTGTCATTTTGGTGAATTGACGACCAAATTCCCATAAATCAACTCCAAATTTAAGGGCCCAGTTGCGCACTCTGCAAAGTAGACAAAAAAAATATAATAAATAGCCATAGTTTGATGGGTAAACACCTTGAATTACTGTTTAGTATTAATAGCATAAGCTTTGATCTGTAATGTATATCGTCGCACTGTCGCGAAAGTATCGTTTGTTGTTAAATCATAATTTAAAGGAGTGCGTTTTTTCTGCTGTTCGGTGCCTCAGCTTGTATGGAATTTAAATGACAATTTTCGCTTTTGGTTCTCGCTGCTATAAGGTTTTCAGCTTCAAAACTTTACCAGTTGATTTGATTTCAGTAGAAAAACAAAGTTGCATTAAAGAATCAGTTTCAAAAAAAGTGACGCAACAGTTAAGTGGAAATGCGTCGATATGTGTGTGTGTATTCGATAAATTTAAACCAATGAAAAAATCAAGTAAGCAAGCAAACTATCCTAAGCCCCAAACATAACGCCGACGTCATTGTTTACAAACAAGTGAAACAAGTAAGAAGGCTCTAGTCGAGAAATCCCGACTAGACAATACCCTGAACTCTATACTTAACGCGTATCACCGATTTCATAACAATTTCACAGAATTTCATTATTTTGCATAATAATTCAAATGCCATTTCAAAGATTTCCGAATTCAAGATTTCATTGTTATCGATCCCATGTGTATATCGAAAACGGGAAGAGTTACCGAAAATCGAAATCAAACTTGTACTGAAAGTTTCACAGAATGTCATTATTTTGTTTAATAATTCAAATGCCATCTCAAAGTTTTCCAAGTTCAAGATTTTGTTGTTATCGATCCCATGTGTATATCGAAAACCAAAAGAGTTATCGAAAATCGAAAACAAACTTGTACTGCCTTGAGATTAAGTGAGCTTATGTTCCAAATCTTGAGTCTCCAGCTTTTATAGTCTCTGAGATCGACGCGTTCATACATACAGACAGACAGACAGACCGACATGGCTATATCGACTCGGCTGGTGATGCTGATCAAAAATATGTATACTTTATGGCAGCGGTCGGCGAACCGGGGTAAATTACCCAAATTGTGGTAAAAGCGAAATTTCTGGGCGTAATGTTCATGATTCTGAAATATATATTTTGAATTTTCTATTCTATTGACCTTTTTTTCTCACCATGGGATAATCCAGTAAAAATGTATATATTTCACTATTTTCTATTCTGTTGACCTTTTTTTTATCTTATTACCATGGGGTAATGGCAACTTCCACAACCATATTTTGGGGTAAAGACTAGTTTGACAAAAAAATTTGGGGTAATCAAGATTTTATTGTTATCGATCCCATGTGTATATCGGAAACGGGATGAGTTATCGAAAACCGAAAACAAACTTGTACTGCCTAGGGATTAGGCAAGGATCGACTCGACTGTTGATGCTGATAAAGAATATATATACTTTATAAGGTCGGAGATGCTTCCTTCTGCCTGTTACATACTTCTGCACAAAACCATTATACCCTTTTTCCCATTTTTAATGGGATCAGGGTATAACAAGTGAAAACGTGGCAGTTCAACGCGATCGACTGCGAAATACTCTGATACCACTATTCAAAAATTAATTTAGTCAACAAGTGAAATAAAACAAAATAAGTGTGTACAGCACCAATAAAAGTGTAAAGAGTGTTTACATTGCTGCAATTAATTACAGATTCACAAATTCAATGTTGTGACATATATCTAGATGAAAAGAGGTCTTTGGCTGCAAGGATGTTGAAAATAACATGTTGACTTATCGATTTTGATCGACTTGCCAACCCAATCTTGACGCATTGTCCGTCCCGCCCTCAGACAAAGATATTTGCAATTTTTTTAAAGTTGCGTGTCGAAAAAAATTTCGATAATGCGGACCGACAAAAAGCATGGCGAACATTGCACAAAACCAATAAACTCTACCTTCGGTATCAGAGTACAATTGTAATAAAGACAAACACCAAAGTAATAAATGCAAAGAACAAGTTCTAATGGCAACGGCTCTTGCAACAACAAATTGAAAAGCGAAGTTCGTTGAATAAGCAAAGAGGACGAAAAACACTAACTGCTCAATAAATTCATAATACGAAATGACACAAACGATTTGAATTGCCACAATTACCTCATAAGTATATTTTCAACGTTGCATAATTAAACTTGAGGTCAAATAAAATTTAAATTTTTGGAAACATATGGATTTGAGGCGCTTCAAAAGGGCATAACTTTTTCGACTTTGTACTTACTCATTGTGTGGTATATCCTCATCCTGATCGGCGATAGCTGGACGTATAAGTCTGTGCAAAAGAAGTACGCACAGCAAAAAAGCCAGAAAGCAATTCAAATTTTTGCGCTCCATTTTAATTGGTGGTTGCGAGATAAATCTGCGGCTTCAAAAACGGCTGTCAATATTTTATTTTCAACTAACTCACGCACAATTCATTTTTTAAAATTTAATTTCGGTTGCAACAAATCCACAAGAAAAACTTGCCAAAAGAATTTGGAATTGTTTTTATAAATTGACTATTTTTGTAACAATTTAATAAACTCATTTTTTCCGTGATATGTGATTTACACATTTTTGTATATTTTCGATAACTTTTTTATTTTTTTTTTGCATTTTTGGTCATGATTTTAGCAACTCTTTTTATTTTGTGTTTGTTCTCCAAATTCTGTAAATGATAGAAAAATATAAACTTTAGTTAACATTTTTTGTATGTATATTACAAAAATAGTTAATTTTAACTATCTCACAAAATTAAAAAAAAAACAACTTAATAGTAAATTATTGACCATTCCGTTTTATGTGAAATTCTGGTTTACTTTTTATGCTCTAATGCCAAATGTAGAAGAGTATATTGGTCCTATAAATTAATGAATGTTTTAGTTTTACTCAACAATTTTTTTGATTGAATTGTTTTAAATTTGAAAATGAGGCTCCTCCAAATGCAATTCTCCTATGTTTTCTGAGATATTAGCAAATCGCAAATAAATTAGCAAATAGCAAATGACCACAAGATTTTAACGTATATTTCCAAAAACATGTAAATTAACAAAACTGCACAAAATATCGTATCAAAACAAGTAAGAAGATTCTAGTCGAGAAGTCCCGACTAGGAGATACCCTGAACCCTATATTAAATGTGTGTAAGCCATTTCCAAGTTTTCCAAATTCAAGATTTTATTGTTATCGATTTAAGAGTTTATTGGAAATGGGAGTTGTCGATATTTTTGGAAAAAACTTGTACTGCCTAGGGCATAGGTGGGAAACCCGCGGCCTTCGCGATGTTTTTCTATGGCGCTTTGCCACCCAGTACAAAATTATAAAAAATTAAATTTGTGAGTAAAATAAAATCTATGGACCTTTTTTTACTCTTCGCCATGGGTAATGTCAACTTACACAACATTTGTGATGAAAATGTATATATTTTGAATTTTCTATTCTATTGACCTATTTTTTTACTCTTCATGCGGCCTCTTCGAAAAAAAAAAACAAATTTGGCCTCAAATGGTAAAAAGGTTCCCCATGGCCTAGGGCTTAGAAGAGCTTATGTTCACACATGCAGACGGATCAAGAATATATATATGTTAAGGGGTAGGAGATGCTTTTTTCTGACGGTTACATACTTTTGCACAAAACCATTATTCCTTTTTAACTCATTTTCAATGAGCTCATGCGTTTCTGTATAAGCGTGCAGACACACACACACGAACTAGGTGCAGTTTGACAATAAAATGTTTATATAATGTGAAAAATTTTAATTTTTTTCACTTAAGAAATATAAGGGACTGGTTTTTTCTTCTTTTTTTGTAAGTTATTCAATCAATTATCTCTTAAGCCTATTAAACAAAATTTAAATTATTTAACATTAACAATAAAAAATACTAACAAAGGTACTAAACTAAACTGACAACAAAGTGTTTACACAATGTCAATCTTTCTATTACTTATTGGTTTAAAACTATAATTAGTATTTTGTATGTTTACCGTTGGCGGAGCGGTTATAGAACGCCTTTTCATCGATTTTACAAGATTTTCCTTTAAAATGTTCGCCTTGAGATCATAATTTTTTTTTTTAAGACATTTAACTGGGTTTAGATCAGGGCAGGTGTATAGAAAGGTTTCTACAATTAAAAAGTAGCCAGCACCTCACCATATTTGCTTTGTGCTTAGGATCATTATCCTGGGAAAAATTTTATCTTGGCTTGCCGCAAAATACCTAAATATTGTAACTTAAGATGCACCCCCAAAAAATCACTAAATCAGCAATCTCAGAGGCCGATAACTGGTTCATGTCGTTTTAAAATTTCCCGATGATGATTAAATTCTAGATTCAAGTATGAAATTTCTCAGAAAATTGCAAAACAAAGAGCTGCGTGTTTTTATTTTTATGAAAAGTAAATGTAAATACGATATTCATAACGAAAATAAACTAAAAAGGAAGTGTGTTAAAACTTTGATGTCAGTTGAATTTAGTGCCTTTGTTAGTATTTATATTTTTCTTTATTAAAGTTAGTATTTTTTAACTTTTGTTTAAGAGGCTTAGGAAATAATTAATTAAACTACTTTTTTAATTTTAAAAAAAAACAACACACAACAAGTGTGACCCTTATAGCTCTAAAGTGAAAAATCAAAAATTTTCACATTGTGTGAACAGTGTGTACTGTATTTTCTAGTCGAAAATTTTCGACTCAAGCCTTCTAACTTGTTCTTAGTATGCGGCTGTCATTAATTGTTTATTCAGATAGATGCCTAAGCCGATAAAATGGAATGCATCTGTGTGTATACACTTTGCTATTAAGTCTGATCTGTGGAAAAAATCCCTCTGCATGTTATACACATTTTTCAACTTTACACCCCTTTTAACAAATTTTGAATGAGTTTAGTAATTTAATGTACTAAGACATTAAGGTAGAAATGTAATTTTATTTTGAGGATTATTAAAAATAAGTGGGCAAGGGTATTTATGGGCTGCTCGATTCGAAGGTTGAGTTTGACCTAGAAATGTGTTTCCCAAACACATTCACATACATATACGTACACATATACAGATGCATAGGCACAAGCATAAATTTATGTCCTGGTTTCGAAGTCGAATGCTTGTCGCTGCAGCTCAGCGCAGGCGCCTTAGCGAAGGCGTCCCATTCAGTAGGGCCAACGACGTCGTGTCGTGCTATTTTTTTTTCTGACTGGCATCCATAAGAAGGCGCATATAGCTGTACATTGTACTTCTGTTTGAAAATATGTGTCCGTTTGTATCCTCAAGGATATCACGTAATAATTTTTATTTAACAAGCCTTTACGACCCTCACATAACTTTTACCACAAGCACCCGCAGCAACCATATCTGCATGAAATAAAGACAATTTATTGTGACCAAAACGCACACACTCCTAAATACATACATATTATATATTATAAAAATGAGACGCCTTCATACACATTTTTATGTGTATTCAATTCTGTATTATCTTTACACTGAACACGCTACACATCTAAAACTTTGAAAGAATTAGAGCGGATCAGCCGCGCGCAGGATGCGGCCAGGCCTAAGCGTCCGATTTCACAACAGCAAAACATATTCCAAGTGCAAAACCAACAAATGCCAACTTTTGTTTCACACATATGCACATGTGTTTAAATAAAAGATTCAAGCCGTAATCCATAACCGATTTAACCAAATAACCGGTCGATTAATTAACGTAGCCTGAGCCGTAAGTTAAAAAAATATTGTATTTATGTTGAATTATCGATTTTATTTCCCGATCCCGATTTCTAACTACTAACAATAACTGCTGGCGTAAGGTCTAGGGCTCAGGGTTCTATGAAAATCAAAAAATTCCTTTAGAGTTTTTTCCAAGTTTTTCGGGGTTAAGGATTTTATTGTCTTAAACGGCTTTTTGTATTCATCTTCGACCCAACACAAAATTCCAGAAAAATTTCATTTGAGTTGATAAGTGAGCCAGTTAGGACAAATTAATGTTGTACTAAGCGAACAAGTTTCAGTCGGATGCAACCGATTACTGAATACTCTGATACCAAAGGAGATAATAGTATAAAATAAAAATTCTGATCTGTAAAGGATATTAGTAGCTCAGATTTTTGTATACAGTGCGGCTTGGAGCGGTGGATATTTGTGGGACACTTTTTGCAACAGTTTATGACTGTAGCTCAAAAAATGTAAGCGATATAATGAATTTAAGGGAATTAAATGAAATCAAAAGGGTGATGCAGTTTTGTTTTTTTTGCCGACGTTATTATCTTGACACCAAATTTAGAAATTATAGTTGTGAGGGAAATAAGGAAATGTGTGGTTTTATCAACTTTCAATTATAGATCTTATCGATTTCAAGCCATTAAGTGGATGAAGAATCCAATCTTAAACTTTGCTCACAAGCCCTTAAAAAAATTTTGTTTGCAAAGGATTTCAGTCAAAAATTTTTTCAAATGTTCATACCGATAAATGAAGGTACAGACAAACGGACATAGCAAAAGTAGTGTATGTCGCTTTTTTCAAAATTAAGATTAAGTCAGTAAGTAACTAAACTTCAGAATTGGTAACTTTAACTCAACAATCGTGGGATATAAAACTTTGCAAGTTTTGGGGGCAAAAATGGAATATTTCCTCGTTAGTTTTGTTCCTTTCTTGTGAATAAAGTTTCGTTCATACAAACATTACACAAAGCTTTTGTAACTTCGGAATCAAAAATTAAATATGATATTTGTTAGAGCATAGCCACATGTTGTATATAACGGTACAATCAGGTGTAATTTTAAAATGCGAAACTACATGAAATGTCATCCAAAATGTAAGCTTAATTGTGAAAATCGCTAATATTAATTTATTAAATAAATAATTATTTTTTGCGGTGGATCTGCATCTAGTCTCGCCACCAATTCTATATAATCAAGCTTTGGCGGCGGTTTGGTCGTTTTTCGTATTTCTGACCAAAATTGCCACTTTGACACCAAGCAAACTACTTTTGACATGTATGTTCAGCTTAAATCATAAAAAAAAGACCAAAGACTTTCCATTCAGCTTCAGAGATGCGAATTAGTTTTATCAGTTAACCCCCGTCGCTATGATTTTAAACAGTAAACAAAGCTTACTACCCTAACATATTTGCAAACATATTTCATGGATTTTGTAAACTGAGTTGAAAAACAGGGATGAAAACCATTTAAAATTTTGAAGAAATTTTTTATTTTTCTCGGAAAAGTAGTCATTTCAATCTATTGACCATTATTAAGTACTACATTATTCAAAAAAAAAAAATACGCTCCCTGTATTAAGTTTGTTAGCAGTTAATAAAAAATATCAAAGCATACTTTTATGGCCACGCACAAACACAAGAATCAAATGCGACACACCCAATCAAATACTTGCTAATTTAATTCAAAACGAACCTCAAAACAATGTTATAATTTCAAACGCTTTTCTTCTTTTTTTATGTTATATTTTATAGTGTAATCAACGCTCCAGCTTCACACATGTATGAGGGAATGGAACTCTCAAGCGCCTTATAGAAGCTCACGCGCTATGTTGTTCTGTCACACTTACCTGCTGCTCAGCGCGCCAAATTTCGAAGTATAATACAAAGTTCTAATAAAAAAAAAGGTGGGGCTGACGCCTGCTATGTGCAGTGGCAGAAATGCGCAATGCTGTTTATGGTGATATGAACGTCAACAGATTTGCCGACAACAACACACACGCTACGTTTTTACTACGCGAACGTTGTGAAGCAGGACGTATACTTTTAAAATGTTTGCGACGAGAGACGACTTATAGCTGCGCAGCGTTCGCGTCAGAATCGGCGTATGCTCTTCGGCTTTTGACGCTCACCAATATTTTACTACTACATAAATACATACATACTTCTGTATATTAAATTTTTTCATTCGCTTTTTAGTTGTAGTATACTTAGATTTTCACGTCTTTTTTAAATTGCACCCTTTTTTCTAAACATATTTTAACTTTTTATTTTTCGTTTTAAATTTATAACATTGATATTAGTTATGAAAATTTTCGTTAACTCCTTCACTCCTTAAACATTTTTGCAGCTATTTGAGATTCTGGTATCTTTTGATTTATATTGGATGCTTTTCAACAGAATTGTTGCACTTTTTTCAGACTGCTGCCGTTTTAATTGGTGTAGTTTTATATTAGCTTTTACATCTAATTTAATTTAATTTTTGGCGCTTTGAAAAAAACGCATCCACACTCGCCAGGTTCATACACCGAACTAAAGCCGAGAGCATTTTGCTAATTGTGAGTAATGTTTTTGGGAGCGTGTTGCTCGCTATTTCGAAAACATCACTCAGGGGGAACTGTGCGGCGTTGGAGCGGTAAACGATTTACATGTCAAATACAAGCGCGCGTCTTTTTGGGGTTGCAAAGGCTTGTTGTTCATGCTGGCAGTACAACAACACCCACACTGTGTCACGACAAGTTCGATGTATCGAGAACTTGCGATACAAACAGTGCAATGCTACAAAATCTGAGCTGCGTGACAAGAAGCCTTACGCAGCACTTAATGCACTAAAAGCTGGGTGCTATAAAGTTCACTTGGGAGCAATTAACTGATTTACATTGTTGGATGCTTCGTAGCATTCAGTTAAATATCTCAGCAAATCCAAAGCAAGCACGACTGCAGCTGTCGACAGTGTGACCGCTCCCGGGTCAAAAAAACGAAAAAACTTTTATTAAGTCCGCAAATTTAAATTAAATGTATGAAAGAAGTTTAAAACAAATATTTATAATATTATAACTGTTAAAACAAGAAGGCTCTAGTCTAGCGGTCGGGGAACCGGGGTAAATTACCCCAAATGGTGTTAAAATGAAATTTCTGGGGGTAAAAATGAAACTTTTGTGAGTAAAAAGTATATATTTTCAACCTGCAATTCTATAACCTTTTTTTTAGTTTTTTCTCTTCTTTCTATACCTCCGGTGTTTCTTAACCGATTTCAATTTTTTCCCTATGTCTCAAACTCTGAATGTTTTGCAAGTTAGTTAGTTAGTTAGTTAAAAGTTATCGACAATTTGAAACAAACTAGAAGTTTTGCGAGCTTATGTTCTAAATCTAAAGTCTTTACCTCTTATAGTCTGTCAGATCGACGCGTTCATACATACGGACGGACGGACAGACGGATATGGCTTTATCGACTCGGCTGTTGATGCTGATATACACTTTGACACAAAAGTTTTTACACAATATGCAAATTTTTGATCTCTTCCCTTTAGAGCAGCGGTCGGGGAACTTTTTTAATCATTACCCCAAATATTGTTGTGAAACTTGACATTACCCCATAGTGAAGAGAAAAAAAATGACAATTGAATAGTAAATTTAAAATATATACTTTTTAATCATTACCATTACCCCCAGAAATTTCATTTTTACCCCATTTGGGGTAATTTACCTTCCCCGACCGCTTCTTTAGAGGTATAAGGGACAAACTGCCCGTTGTCGTACTATTTTATACCCTGATCCCATTAAAAATGGGAAAAGCGTATAATGGTTTTGTGCAAAAGTATGTAACGGGCAGAAGGAAGCATCTCCGACCTTATAAATTATATATATTCTTTATCAGCATCAACAGTCGAGTCGATATAGCCATGTCCGTCTGTCCGTATGTATGAGGAAGCCGATCTCAGAGACTATAAGAGCTAAAGTTTTGTTTGTTTTCGATTTTCGATAACTCATCCCGTTTCCGATATACACATGTGATCGATAACAACAAAATCTTGAATTTTGAAAACTTTGAGATAGCTTTTGAAATATTAAACAAAATAATGACAATCTGTGAAATTTTTATTAAAATCGGTTAAGAAACACCGAAAATAAGGGACATTGAAGCTTTCTATGCAGTGTGCAGTACGCGCGTACACACATACACACATACTTGAAAGCACTGACTGTACGCGTAAAGTAAAGGGATCAGGGTATCGTCTAGTCAGGATTTCTCGACTAGAACCTTCTTACTTGTTTTTTTTTAATTTTTGTAAGTAATTTAATTAGTTACCTCTTGAGCCTATTAAACAAAATAATATTTTAAACTGCGTATAAAACGAAGGAAGGATGGTGGCGAAGCCTATAATTGGCCGGGCGCGGGCAATTGCTCCAAGGGCAGAGCGAATTATGATTTTTTGACCAGAACGCTTGCCAATGATATACAGAGTGATTTTTAAATCACCATATCTCGAGAATGTGCCCGAACAGCTTATAATAAAGTATATATATATTCTTGATCAGCATCAGCTGAGTCGATATATCCATATTCATTTTTCAGCCAGGCTTATGTCTGTCTCTATGCAAGCTAGTCCCTCAGATTTTGAGCTATCGAGCTGAAACTTTGGTTCTTTTTTTTTTTTTTTTAGATCGAACCACAATATCATATAGTTGCCATACAATTGAAAGATCTTTTAAGCGATATTACCATGAAAAAAAAACAAGTAGGCTTTGTAAGTGTTTATAATATTCGGCAAGACTTTATTTCTTGTATTGTTATTTTTTGCGTTATAAGGTTTACTACCGCACAATTAAGAAGTAAGAAACAAGCATACTCAACTTCAATGTTCCAAATCTCCGGTGTTTCTCAGCCGATTTTAATAAAAACTTCACAGATTATCATTATTTTGCTTAATGTTTTAAAGTATATCAATATAAAAGAGGAACCTTCTTTAGTTTAAGCTACACACTCACTTCCGTTTTAGAAAATAATCTGACACTTGATACTAAGCAGCTGTAACAAAACCACGTGTAAAATAAAGAATCAAGATTGAATGTGCAATAACAAGGAACATCTTAATATATTTTTGCACAATTGCATTTCTAAATGCATAAAGACATTAATTGGCGCAGTTCAGCCAACGCAGTAATAGGCAGCAGGAGTACTGTAATATGCAAGAGCCCATGGAGGTCGATCCTTCTCTGTCAAGGAACCATCAGCCCAACCAACCCCTAGCTCACTTAAACAAGAGAACAGCCACGTCTGACCGCATAGGCTTTCATAAAAAACAACAAAGGGTGAACCATGTAACGCAAGACGCGAGACAAGGAACAGAGTCGTATCTCAGTGCTGCCTTTAACGCAGCGGCATAAATAAAAAACGACTTAGATAATTATGACTCAGATATCTTGAATTTTTTAGGGGTAGATCCCTGCTGCCCTCTCTCACTCCTTTCTCAATTCACTCCAAAACTACAATTACTCAGAAATGTTTTGTTTCTTTATTCAACGTAAAATCAACCTTCTTCCTCCTATCGATGTTCGATGGAATAATCGGTCTCGACCTATTAAAACGGGTGGGGGCATCATTATGCTTAGCTGCTGGTCAACTTACATGGGGCACGGAAGCTGAACAGATTTCCTTTCACACCTGTACTGACGTAAATTTCACTGACGTGGATTTTTCGTATGCACCCCCTTCAGTAAGGGACGCATTTCTAAAAGTACTAAGGGACAGTGAAAAGGCATTTGCAGACCCTAATAAAGCCTTGCCTTACAATACCTCGATGGTGGCTACCATCAGGACGACAGGTGAAGAACCTATGTATGCTAAACTCTATCCATATTTTATAGGGGCAGCTGATTTCGTTAACAAAGAAATTCAGAATCTACTCAAGAATGGTATAATTCAAAAGTCAGTCTTCCCTTACAATAACCGCATATGGGTTGTAGATAAGAAAGGCACTGACGGGGAGGGTAACCGAAAAAGGCGTTTAGTTATTGACTTTCGTAAGCTTAACGAACGGACGATACCCGACAAATACCCTATGCCTAAAAGGTGTATTTCTTTTATCCTGGGGAACTTAGGTAAATCCAGGTACTTTTCAACGCTAGACCTCAAATGTGGCTATCATCAAAGCATACTCGCAGAGCGCGACCGTGAGAAAACTTCCTTTTCGGTAAATGGAGGGAAGTATGAATTTAGAAGACTTTTTCAGAGAACCATCGACGACATACTGCGAGAAAAGACAGGAAAATTTGTCTACGTCTACGTCGATGATGTGATTGTCTTTTCAGAAGACGAGGAGTCCCACATCAAGCATGTGGACTGGGTCCTTGAAAGTTTATATGAAGCAAACATGAGGATATCTGTAGAAAAGTCCGATTTTTTTAAGAGCGTGAACTTCCTTGGGCTTATAGTTACCAGTAGCGGTGCAACAACTGACCCAAAAAAAGTAAGGGCCATAAAGGATTTTCCGGAACCCAAAACAGTATTCGAAGTAAGGTCGTTCTTGGGTCTCGCAGGCTACTATAAATGTTTTATCAAAGATTTCGCTGCGATAGCAAGACCTATTTCAGAAATATTAAAGGGGAAAAACGGAACTGTCAGTAGGTACAAATCACGGAAAATTCCGGTAGAGTTCTCAAAAACAACTACAGGCCTTTCAAAAGTTGCGTAATATTTTGGCATCTGAAGACGTTATGCTCCAGTACCCCGATTATAAGAAGCCATTTGATCTAACGACAGATGCTTCGGACTACGGAATAGGCGCAGTTTTAGCCCAAGAGGGACGTTCAATTAGAATGTTATCAAGGATATTGAAGGACAGCGAAGTTAATTAAGCGACTAAAGAGCGTGAATTTTTGGCCATTGTATGGGCCCTCGCTAAACTGCGGCATTATCTATATGGGGTTAAAGATATAAATATCTTTACTGACCACCAGCCCTTAACCTTTGCGGTGTCGGAATCCAATCCTATCGCTAAGATTAAAAGGTGGAAATCGCGCATAGACGAGACTAATGCGCGAATCTTTTATCAGAACCAGATATTCCTGGATGAGGCGCGCTCCCCATCCCCATCGCCACTTAATCAATTTCACCTACAAAGAATCGTTACTGAACGATGAACGAACTTGCAGGGGTTATTATACCAAAGGGCGTAAAAGCCTTTCATTGCGATCTGCACACACTAGCAATGATACTGGACGAGGTAGTTAGGAAGTTTCCATCCACCAAATTCTGGCATTGCAAGAATCGTGTGGTGGACATATTCAGAGTAGAAGAAAGAAGGGAAATTCTCACAGCTGAGCAGAATAGAGCCCATAGATCGGCCCAAGAGAATGTATACAGGTTTTCTCTGATTACTTTTTTCCGAAAATGACAAAGCTGGCTAACGAAATTGCTCAAAATTGCAAAACATGCGCAAGGGCTAAATATGATAGATACCCAAAAAAACAAGAGATTGGCTTAACTTCAATCCCCTCGCACACAGGGGAAATGTTACACGTAGATATCTTCTCTACGGACAAGAAATTTTTCCTCACTTGCATTGACAAGTTCTCCAAGTTTGCTGTCGTGCAATCCCTTGCTTCGAGAACCATTAGGATCTGAAAAGGCAAGGCGCTTTAACTCATGAACTTTTTCCCAAAAGCCAGGGTGATCTATTGTGACAATGAACCAGCATTGAACTCGCACACGATCACGGCCATGTTATCTAAGCATTTTGGCGTTAATGCGCCACCCATGGGCAAGTAGAGCGTTTTCTTAGCACGTTGCTGGAACTAGCCAGGTGCTTAAAGATAGACAAGGGCATAAGTGACACTGTAGAGGTTATTTTCTTAGCCACAGTTGAATACAACAAATCAATCCACTCGGTCATCAACAAAAGACCAGTTGACGTAGTGCAAGTACACCCAGATGAGCCTCAGAAAGAGATCCAGAATAGAGTCGAAAACGCCCTGATCGCGCTCAGAGCCAGAGAAAATGCTTCTCGGCAAAACAGAATCTTTGAGGTGGGTGAAAATGTCTTGGTTAAAAAAAACCGAAGACTTGGAAACAAGCTCACGCCTTTATGCGAAGAAAGAGCTGTGGAAGCGGACCTGGGGACCACGGTCCTCATTAAAGGACAACATAAAATAACGTAATTATTGGTTTTTCTTTTTTATTTTTTCTCAGTACTCTCAGTGCTGATTTATCTACACCTAAACACTTTCGTCTTAAGAGACTAGATTTAATGAAATGCAGCTTATTAAAACGAACAATAGGCAAATAAATATATGTTAACTAACTACCACCGTCAATCAAATTCTTAGAGCAGCCAAAGGCTCACAAGCTCACATTTATATGAGACGCTGCTATCCAGGAATGCAATGTTGATAATGGAGTTGCAGACTTGAAATCAGTTTGGCTTGAAGAGTCCACCAACACCTCATAGGGCACCTTATGTAATTGCTTAATCCCCTCCATTATTTCCACCACCCACTGTGGGCTCCCACTTTACTCCAAAGCCACGGACCCCAGAACTAATCACTTCTCAAGCTCTAATCCAGGAACTTTACTGCACCACCAACTACTACTACAGCTCCATCGGCCGCCTTTTAGGAAGATGCCATTTTTCCAAGCACTACAACTGAGGCACCACAGGCAGACTTTTGTTTACGCCAGGACCAGCAACTTCGCTTCTTATGCCAGAGGTACCAGCAAAAGAGCACAAACAGCATCGAACACTGTAATCACATACCCCGAAGGGAACAACCCCGGCCAACTTTATGAGCATCAGATGGCAATTTTTAACACCGTCAGCCTATTTGCACCACTTGCAACAATTGAAGTACGTAAGGAACCTTCAGGCCCATTTGCGATACTCACGCCGGCTTCCCAATCCACACTAGGACTTAGTACAAGCGACTTATTTGTGCAATCTGCCCAGCGTTTCTTTTATCGCTGGAATGGATGCAATACGTAGGGGATTCAAAAGGGAGGTGATTGCTGAGATATATTCGGCCGAGGACGTCCTTAGTCTTGAAGGGGGAGTAGTTAACATAACCGTAATCATAATAGTTAAAAGATAACGATGCTATATCCTATATCGATATAAGAGATGAACCTTCTTTAGTTTAAGCGACACACACTCACTTCCGTTTTAGAAATTAATCTGACACTTGATACTAAGCTGCTGTAACAAAACCACTTGTAAAATAAAGAATCAAGATTGAATCTGCAATAATAATCTTAATATATTTTTGTACAAATGCATTTCTAAATGCTTAAAGACAATTAATTTGTACATCGGAAACGGGAAGAGTTATCGATAATCGAAAACAAACTTGTACTGCCTAGAGATTAAGAGTGCTTAAGTTCCAAATCTGGAGTCTCTAGCTCTTATAGTCTCTGAGATCGACGCGTTCACACATACAGACAGACGGACATGGCTAAATCGACTCGGCTGTTGATCCTGATCAAGAATATATATATTTTATGAGGTCGTAGATGCTTCTTTCTGCCTGGTACATACTTTTGCACACAACCATTATACCCTTTTTACCCATTTTTAATGGGTTCAGGGTGTAAAAAGTGGCTGCGTTCTCAAATATTCATCTCTATTTACTTGCGATTTTACTTGTGTTTTACACTTAACACTTCCGTACACTCGCAGCATTAAATAATTCGGTATTTCACAATGTGCGTCAACTAGTTTATGTTGTTATATATTTGTTATAATGTTTTTAGCAGAGCTGGCTGCATCGCCAACACTGTTGCAGAGTCGCCGTTGGGTAGCCGATGTTGGTGTAACTAGCGAAACTTTTGTGCATATTTTATGCTTCCTGCAATTCCCTTCAGTACTTTTTCAGCTGTCTCTGTATTTAAGGACCACATCGAGTAGTTCACTTAGTTTAGACAACCCTTCTTTAACATCCATGCTTATATTCCTCTGCTTAAGAATCGCTTGATTTATTTTTCGATTTAAATTTTGCTAGTGATTCCTAGTTTGAAGCTTTGAATTTCTGTGTAGGGAAACTGTGGTCCTGGCTTATCTGCGTTTAAAAGGAAACCTTACACATTACATTAACACATTACATCTACTTCTTGCCCATTCATTACAAGCGCGAGCTTACCCTTATCTTGATCTAACTTCGGGGCCCTCAGAATTCTCTGCACACGGCCCCATCTTCTCTCCCTCTTTAGCATCTTGCTTATTGTAATTGTTCTTTTTGTTTCCTAACCAGCAGCACACGCTGGCAGGCCCATCTGCGAAAAACAAGGAACCGACTAAACTGCGTTTATTAGGAGACGGCATCTGCTGAAAGTCGAACTCTTGACATTGGCCTACTAAAGGTATTCATTCACCTTGTCGGTTTTTCTTCATGTGACAAAAGCTCAGCTCGGTGCCTATGGGTATATTTTTTTACTACCTCTGCTGTCTTGTTCTATGCAAGTGATAGCCCATATTCCGTTAAACAGCTACCGAAAGTCCTAATCATTTTGTTGAGCTTGAGCTGTACCGTTCTCGAAAAAGGCAAACTCTTCCCCAAGGTTGAGCATATCCCGCTCAAGGGCCGCCATTATATCGGCTACCTCTGTGAGGCAGTCAACCAGGATACAGTTGCATGTCCCTTTAGCGCCACCGCAACCGTGTCCCAAACTCGGGTCTCCCGGATGATCCTTACCTGTAGTTCCTGACTTTGCCGGGCTCACTTCAAGCATGATCTCCCTTAGAACATTTTCTCCTCGAGGCCCTTTCATATTGACCTACATTTTCAGCATTGCTGAAAAGGTCTTCTCTAAAGTGGCAAGTCCAAACTTAAATCATTTAAGATATTCTGCCAATTCATTGCCGCCTTCATCTTGGCGAAAATCTCCAGGCACTTTGGAGCTCTTCCTCACTCCGCACAATCAGCGCTCACATAGTGCGACTGTGCTCTATAGTCTCCGCCTTTTTTGTTTCACTATCCTTAATCGCGGTGGTAGCTGCCCGCCCAGTCGAGTTGGATTGGACGGCAGTGAGCTTGGTATTCGAAAAAGAATTGGGTGTGGAATCGACACATAACAAATCATCAACTCCAACAGCAATATCCGCCACCGCCATTTTGAGGATCTTTGATTTTGGGTGAAGTCCTATGGAAGATCCCTCTCCTATTTCAGATGCAGCTGCGATAAATAGGAGGTCCGTCATCACAGTCCCACCAACACCATATTTAGGCATATCGGTGTGCGATGTTGTAGACCACGTCGGCTTGTAGGTCTTAGCTAAGTTGTCCATCTCCGGTGCATCATAGTCGCAAGATCTCAACGCCCTTGAGCCCACTGGCTCGAACTCACCACTACTGTGCTACACGACTCCCATATCTCTCGC
The DNA here is from genome assembly GCA_035044605.1 of Scaptomyza cyrtandrae. Lineage (NCBI taxonomy): Eukaryota > Metazoa > Arthropoda > Insecta > Diptera > Drosophilidae > Scaptomyza > Scaptomyza cyrtandrae. Next base: position 2,397,339 of record JAWNNS010000637.1, read on the forward strand.
TCTAAGGCATCACCGTTATTATATTGTGGGGTGTTACGCTATCTCTGTTTTCTAAGCCAGCATCACGCGCTGCCAGTCCCATATGCGACACACAATGAATGTGTGCTCAACTTTGTTGCTACATCCGGGACAGTACAGCAGTCAAGCGGTGCTGACTTGCCGATTCGGTAAAGATAGTGATGGAAGTAGCCGTGTATCGAAAGACACTGTGTAAGGTAGTTGTCGGAGGCAGCAGCAGCTAACAAATAATTTAAGCATATAAATTATAAACCTAACGTAACTTATAACGCATAACTTGCGCATCACTTATTGTCGTCTTTGCCTTGCGCTAATTGTCGTCTTTGCCTAACACTTCCTCTGGCTGCTTGGCATTGCTCATCTAATTCTCTCGTACATACTCTTTGATATATATTCGTTCGCTACGGTTGCGCGGTAGCACAAAATTGTCACGCGCAATAACAATAAAAGTTAAGCCAAAAACTACCAATCTAATTGTGCAAATATCAGTAAACAAATGAAAAAAAATAATGCAAAGCTATCGTGTTTGCATTTAGTAAAATATTTCACAAACTTTTGATTTCGAATATAGGTGAACACAAAACAGTGTCTCCTTTAAACAGTAGTAATGTACCTCATCATGCTTTTTCCAATCTACGACTCGACCTCAGAAATAAGGCGTGTCTAAAAACATTTAATTGGCTAAAATTGTAGTCCCACAAATTTAACAATTTATTGTTTTTTTTTTATTTGACATAAGAATAAGCGTACTAGGAAAAGTATTTAAAATCAGTTATTAACACTAAAATAATTATTGCTTTATTTACTAAAAATAAAACTTACTATTAATTTCATTTGTTTCTTTCTGGTTTTCTGCTATATGTATATTTTTCGTTTGTTTTCATCTTAACATTTAATATATAAACACTTACATATATGATAAGCGTATGCCCTAGCTATGAGTTATTTGACTTTAACTGTGTGTTTGTTGGCATAAACGAATTGTACTTTTTCCAGTTTTTTTTTGTAGTGCATTTGAAGGTATGTATCCTTTTTTTAATATAAAGTTCTGTACACTTATTGATTTGCTTAGCAAATTATGGCAAAATAGTCTACAGTAAAATGTTGAAAACACATTGAAGTATAAGTAAATATACTTGATTTTATTTGCAATTTAATTCATATTACATTTTTTACTTGCCAATACTATTTGTAGATATATTTCCATGTCAGCTTACAAATTTATACATACACATTCCTTGTTGTAATGTTAATTATTAAATGTTTGATTGGTAAAATAATATGCCGCAGTAGCATTAGTCATTTTGTTTAGTTAGTCTTTGTGAATAAGCCCTAAACTTATCAGGTAATTTAAGTTGCTTAGTCAAGTATATATTGTGCATAGGCTTTAGCTGTTAAAAAGATTAGCTTAAAAATGCCCCAAGCCCAAACTGATTATAATTAAAATGACTTTGTTTGTGTTCTGACATGTACCTAGACATTTTCTTAAAATGCCATTGCAGAGTCTTAAGTTTATAATAAATATACACTGCTCCACCTTGATTTGGCAACAAGATAATAAATTAGTCTTAAGTTGAATTTAATCTTGCATTGCAATATCTATTGCGGAAACAGTAAGATATAGTTTTGATTACATAAATACACGTATTTAAATTAGTTTTTTTTTCATGTTTGTATGTTTTTAGATTAATGACAAAAGTTTTGGAATTAGAAAAAATAATAACTTGTTCACTTAACATAAATAATTTATGATTAAACACATATAATAGATGGATATATTATAATATATAAACACTTAAAGGTTAAAACTGTTAGGGCGGGCGTGTTTGTGAGAATGACAGTGATAAGGTCTTCACGCGCTTAAACGTGACTGCTGCTGCTGCAGCTACTACTGTTGCTTCCTGCGATGGCAGGATTCTGACTGACCAGTTGTTGTAGCGGCAGACAACTGGCCAAGCTACTATTGCTCTGATCTGAGGGTCTCATTGCTGCGACTTTTGTTGTTGCCGACACATCCTCTCTATCGCACAGATAGTCGTCTGGCTTGTGACTAGAGGTTGGAGGAGTAAGTTGGCTCTCTGGAGCACGCAGTGCCGTCGCTGGCGATGCATGAGTGCGAGCGCGCATGGCATGCTTCGCATTTTGTTCCATTAGCAGTTCATCCTTGATAATAAACAAAACATAAAACATTAAGATCGTGTTACAGATCGTTACAGATTATTGGACGTTAAACACTTACATACATATCCATTGTGGTTGTGTGCGTCTGAATGATGTGAGAATCATCAGTCACGATGTTGGGACAGATGTTGGCCAGTCCAAACTTATTTGTAACCGGGTCGTTTTGTTCATTCATGTGAAGATATACCGACTTCTTTGAGATGACATTAAAAAAGGGCTCCATCCAGCGCGCGCAGCGCTCAAACACCTGAAAATCCAGGCCCGAACAGCGTACTGCGCTTTCACTAAAAAAATCAAATAAAAAAATTAAAATGTAATAGTGTTATGTCGACTTTTAGCTTAATTGAAAATGGCAATTATTATTTAAAAATAAAATATAGAACAAATAAGTTAGCTATGAACACAATTCCGATTGTCAAGTTACAGTCAAACGTAAAGTACAATACCATCCTAAACTTAAGTC